>JAKSZU010000006.1:188925448-191325448 GCA_026018925.1 Tupaia tana | reverse complement strand
GTAACTTGAGAAAGTTTTTCCCAAAAATATTTATTCTTAGAAGACATATTTAAGGAACAACTTCCTGAGGTGCAACCAATTACAGAGAGTAGTAATTCTTCTAGATCTATAACTAAAGTGAAGACAAATTTTAATATTCATTAGTATGCCATTTAAGGCAACCATTGAAGACTACTTACTCACTCACTTAGGGAAAAAAATAATATTAGCAATAAGCAGTGTTTAGAATCAGGAGGCTCTGATCTGTTAGATAGCTTTCAGTTGCAAGAAACAAAAGCCTGCCTGTTGTTATTAGCCAAAAGATTTCATCTAAGAACATGGACGTTTCCCCATCTCTTCTAGGGCCTCTGCGTCTAACATTGAAAACCATTCCATGTAGAACTGGCTTGCCAGAGAACTGCTCTCTGTCTCTCTTCAAGAAATTACCACCATAGTTGTGATCCATGGGTCAGGAAGTTACCGTTGCAGCATCTTCCTCTCAACAATTGCAGTCTGTGGCTGGACACTAGCCTCTGTTGCAGAAAGTCTCAAAAGTACAGTGCCTGTCTGCAGCAACAACAAAACAAAGGACTTCCACCTTCCAAATCTCACAGTATTCGTTTTACTGGTGAAACCTAATTCATACTAGGAAATCTTGCTGAAAGGGAGTCTTGTGAAATGTTCTTAGAGTTCAAGTCTCTGAAAATTATGCAAATGATGCCAAGTTCCAATTCACTATGCCCAGTACACTCAGTGTGCTTTTAATTCTTTTTAATACCTGAATTTATGTGTGCTGATTAGGTAGGTTAACTATATGTTCTGGTAGCTTGGGCCAGTCATGGTGTGTGATTGTTGTCCTGCTATAATTATAAAGAGTACCCATTTCACTTTTAAGTGAGTTCTGGTTTGGGAGATAAATTCCATATTCACTTTACTTTTATGCATGTGTATCACTCTATAGGATGTAAAGAAGAAAGAGGGAAATGTCATTAACTGGTACATGTCTTTTTATTCAGTACTCAGAATAAGGCTAAGAAATAACATTAGCATTTCACATTAAAGGATATAAGACTTGAAGAACGTACTGGGACAGGTAGGTGGTGTAGTGGTTATGGTGCTTGCTTCTCTCATGGCCAACCACAGTTCAAGTCCTGAACCTGGCAGCTTGAAATTCATGCTGTGTGTGTGTGTGTGTGTGTGTGTGTGTGTGTGTATGTGAGTGCATCCATGCTCACAACTCCAGGAAAACAGAAGAGAAGGGATTGTAGTGTGGTCATTACACTAGGTGGTGGTGGGGGGTGATTTCTCTCTTTCTCACTCACTGTCTCTCTCTGTTTCTCTCTAAAAAACACATGCACCCTATGGCAAAAAGTAAAAAAAAAAAATTAAAAACTTGAAAGTACTAACTATCTCCATGGTTGCACAGTCAATAGAAGAGCAGGGATGAGCTTAAGTTTAAACCTGTCTAACTGTTAAGACTATGATTCTTGGTTAATCATGTAACTCTTATCTATAATAAATTCTGTGCTCATAATTATTCCTTCTGTTATTTGTTATGGACTTCAAATATTTTTTCTCACATTATATACTCACTCATTAATTTATTCCATTAATGTTATTTGAGTACCTTAAAGTAACCCAAACTATGATCTATGTCTTGGAGATAAATGTTAGACTGAACACACAAAAATTCTTAACCGTATCAAGATGGCAATCTAGAGAGAGAATATATATTTAAAAATTATATGTCGGGATCAGCAGTTAGCGTAATGGCTATGTTGCTGGACTCCCATGTAGTCGACCGCGGTTCACGTCCCAGACCCAGTGGCTTAAAACTCACGCTGGGCGCGTGTGCGTGCATGTCCAAGATCCCGAGAGGAGAATGGAGGAGAAGGGATTGCAGCGTGGCCATCCCCCCTGGGGGATGGAGCGACTAAACACAGTCGCTCTGTCTGTCTGGCCAGTGCACTCACCCTATAGCATTTTCTGTCTCTGTCTGTCTCTGTCTGTCTGGCGAGCACACGTGCCCTATAGCAAAAACCTCTTAAAAAAAAAAAATATATATATATATATATATATATATATATATATATATATATATATATGTGTCAAATGATAAAAAGTGCTATTAGGAGAAAAATACAGCAGACAAATATGTTTGGAAGAGCTGTGGGTGAGTGTAGCTATTTAAATTGGAGTAGTCACTGATAAAAGTGAAATTTCATTAGAGATATGAAATAGTTCAAATTATCTTGAATGTATCAATGTAAGAGCATTTAAAGCAAAAATATAGAAAATGTGAAACGTAGCAAGAGTGAGTTTGAAAAGTATGGAAAAAGCCAAAGAGGCTAGTTTAAGTCACACAGTTGAATAAAAATGTAAATAGGAGATAAGTTCAGAGAGATTGTGTGTTTGTGTGTGCCTGTGTGTGTGTGTGTTGCTAGGAGAAAGATAACATAACTCAGACCAATCAAAGGTGTTAGCTTTGGGAGACCAGTAGTTAGTGTAATGGCTATGTCACTGGACTCCCATGTAGTTGACCGCCGTTCGAGTCCCAGACCTGGTGGCTTAAACTCACGCTGGGCACGTGTGCGTACGTACCCAAGAGCCTGAGAAGAGAATGGAGGAGAAGAGATTGCAGTGTGGCCATCCCCCCTGGGGGTGATTTCTCGCTTTCTGTCTCTCTGTCACTCTGTGTCTGGCCAGTACACTCGCCCTATAGCAAAAACCTCTCAAAAAAAAAAAAAAAAAAAAAAAAAAAGATGTTAGCTTTCGAGTGAGATAAAAAGCTAGCTAGCTAACTGCTTCAACATACTGGTTTATTTCAGCCAGCTATGGATATAATCGCTTTATCATCTTTGTAAAAGAGAATTACTCAAAGGTGAGCTTTAAAGTTAAAAAAGAAGGGGTAATGTTATTTATATTATCTAATTAATTTATTTTCAAATCTCTCATACATAAAAATAGGAAAACAAAAATGTGGTAAAGATTGACAGAATTCCTAAATACAGTTGCCTAGCATACATTAATTGTTCAATCAATGAAGGCAGTTATTATTAGCTTAAATGAGGAACAATTTTTAATCAAGTAAGCAGTATATATTACTAATTGCACTTACCTTGTTGTTTATGAACCCACTAACTAGATTATTAAATTTTTTACAATATTTACTCATGCATTCATATATGTTCATTACCAGTCTTAAACATTTTAACTGGTGCAACAGAGAAATCCAGCTGGTTCCAAATACAATGACTGAAAATATATTTATAAGATTGAGAAGATGATTTCATTATAAAATGAATTAGGAAATTGAATGTTGGGACTAGTAAGTGTATTTTAGAATTCACATTAAGAAATAATTAATGAGTCTCAGTTATATCCAAGGCTCTGTGCCAGGTACTGACATTGCAAAAATAAAATAAAATATTTTATGTTAATGTGGGAGATGCCAAACTTGAAGTTTTCAATGGGTGCTTCATGAGCAGAAAGAAACATTCCTGCCCAGCTGAATTTGGAACTGAAGGTTCTTGGATAGACTCTTCCAAGGAGATGAATCCCATCTCTCTCTCTCTCTCTCTTGCTTTTGGTCTCTTGTCTCTTATATCCTAATCCATAAATATATATATATATTTTAATTATGGCTGGAAGGAGGAGGAAATAAAATGGATATGTACTTGGGCGGAATAAAGGAAATATTGCTAATTTCTATGTAATTTATTTGCTTTGGGAATGAAATAAAAAGGAAGTACTTCATAGGCACAGTTTCTAGGAAAAGATGGTTCAAGGTATCTTATGAGAACTTGTAGAGTTTAGTGTCATTGTGTTTGCTAAGAGTATTATGGGCTTGTGCAAGTTACAGATTTAAGGAATACATCATGTGAAAGACAATTAACTTTAGAGGAACAGGCAGTCAGTGAGTTCTGGATATTGAACATGTTAGATGACATGCAGAGAGACAAATTATGTTAAAATTTAGCTATTAGAAAATTAAATGATAATACTAAGAAGTTAGCTTAGATATGTATTTGAGGAACTTTTTACAGAGCACTGAAATAAATATAGATAATCTTTCTATCATATTTAGTGAACACGCACCAATTGCCAAGGGGTTCTTCACAGTGTAATCAAGAAAGTTCACAAAATTCTTGTTTATATGGAGTCAGATTCTACTGGTAGTGATGGTGATGATGGTGATAGGGAAGTTATACAAGTATGTATTAAAAATTGAATTATAAATATCAGAATTAGTTAAATAAACATAATCAATCACCAATCATATGTTGAATGTGTGAAATTTCAAAGAAGATGAGAGACCAAAGAAAGAGACAATGATATTTTGTCTGCTGAATTTAGTAAGGCATTTATGAACAGCTACAAGATGAGAAGATCTCTACCAAAGTGTATGTATATATACAGTAGTTTGCATGGGGAGGGGTTGCCAAGGGAAACACATGCGGGGAGGTATTCGAGAAATGTACAGAACAATTTGGATGTATCAATATCGTATTTTAACTATGATCAGGAACCCACCACTCTATAGATAGATATAATAGGCATATTTACTACAATAGCATAGGCTACTTCCAGCCTTGGTAGGGCAGACAAGGAGCTGTGAGACTGAAAGAAGTCATGTCAGTAAAGATGGACAGACGACTAGCTTCAAAATGGAGTGACTTTTGTTTCGCCAAAATTGCTAGATTAAATTTGTTCAAGTTCTCACTCTTATAACTTATTTTAAATTATAATTTAAATGTAATGAAATATTATTCAATTTCTCTGCATCTAAATTTTCATAGAAATAAAGTGAGAGAACTATAGCTTTCAGATAATCCCTTTATTTGAGTTTGCTTCTCATATACACACATTGTATTCTGTGTTTAAAAAAAGTGTTATTATGATCATATGCAAAACTTTAATAATATTTTAAAAATAATAAAATAGCTAAGATTTCTTGTACATTTACCATGTGCTGTTTACTCTGTGATATTTTCTTTATTTTAATAATCTGATAAATTAGATACTACTAGGTACTAATAAAGAAACAGACATAAAAGATAAGTGATGGGTAAATGCATCTGATTTTCTAGTTAGAGAGTAATCTGGGGAAGAAAACATGTTTTATCTACACAAAACATTTTAGTATGGATACAGTCACAAAAAGCTATAATTTAAAAACAATTCATGTTCTCGATGGCTAAATTGGGGAATACATAAGGTTCTTATATTCAAGGTGTCCACCAATCTCAGGAAAAAGAGAGGGGACAGGGAGGAGAAAGGAGCAGGGAGATGATTTGGTATTATACATCTTCATTCAGGCTCTGTGAAGAAGAGTACAGACAACTGAGTAGGGGTAGGAGAGCCAGCATTGATGTACAGGGGAGGTGAATTTTGAATTGGCTTAAATAAGGAGAACTTTATTGAGGCAAACAAGTCAGAAAAAGGACATTATTAACCAAGAAGACAGCCTATAGGAAGACAAGGACTATATAAGTGAGCAGGACATGTTCGAAGAAGATGAAGTAGTTCAGTTTGTATGCATAGCCACAGGAACCATGTGGGTGAGTTGTGGGTGATGCAGACATAAAGATTCACAATTGTGATCATAATGAATGTGCCCTTTAATGGCACTCATATAAGATTTCGAGCCATAGAGTAGTATAAGTAGGATTATATATTATTAAGAAAAACTGGAGAGAGTAAAACAATTTGAGGGCTATATTGATTATATAATAGAAATAAAAGAATTGCATGACTTCATTCCACACAAAAGGAATAGGACATAAGGGAGAGTTAAGAGATAAAGGTTTTTCCTAGAATTTGTGGGAATACTATCCAAATAGAAGGTGAGTAATTGTATTGATTTATATATTTGATTTTTAATTGTCTTTAAATAAGTCTCTCCATTTTTAGTTTATTTATACATTCTGTTTCCATGGAGAAAGCTAAGTTTTGTTTTTGTTTTTTAGAGAAATCTTTTGCTATAATGTGCATGTGATCACTGGAAAGACAGAGTCAGACACAGAGATAGAAAGCAAGAAATCATCCCCACCACCCAGCCCCGGAGGGGATGGCCATGCCTCAGTTCTTTACCCTCCATTCTCCTCTTGGGATTATGGGAATGCATACACATGTGCCCAGCATGAGTTTTTAGCTACTAGGTCAGGGACTCGAACCACAGTTGACTATGTGGGAGTCCAGCAATGTAACCACTACACCATCTGTTGGTCCCAAGAGAAAATTAATTTTTAAAGTAAAAAATACTTTCCAGTCAAGAAATTCTCTTGATGTGTATTTTGATATGAGAAACATGGCAAATTATTCATTCTTGTCCTGTGCATATCTAGGTTCAAAGGAGTAAAAGTAAGGATGGTTCAAATGTCATCATAAACTACTACAAATTATCACTGCAGGTTTTTGAAAGAGGCATCATTTTATTGACCAAAAATTCTAGAGATAAAATGAAAGTGAAAGTGAGTTATTTTAAGCAGGATTTATAACCATGCATTTAATGTGAACTGCCTTCTTAAAAGGGCTTCTGAAATTTTAGGTAGAAATCTAAGTGCCTAATCTATATTTTATCTCTTTGACCTTAAACTTACAGAAGAACATTTAACATTCAGTAATGTGAGGATCATCATCTTTGAGTTTTCTTATTCAGATAAAGTTAGTCTTTTATTGTTAACTCTCCATTATCCATGCCAATATAATAATAAAGTTAACAACAAAAATGATGCATGTACACACACATGAACATGTGTACACGTATACACACACATTCTAATTATGAAACATTTCTCTATATTCCTAATCTATTATGGATTCTCCTAGAGAGTTACATAGAAAACTCTGTTGCAGTAGTTTTATTACTTTAAATTTCAGTTTTGGCAACTAGCTTTTCTTTAATGCATGTTTTAGTGTCTATTTCTGTTTCTTCCTGTGCACATAGCTGATAAAAGGCCTGTTGTGTATCATACTTACCTTTGAATTTACCCCTGTGTCTAGCAAAACTGATTTCCTCAATATACCACTGTAGAGGGACTAGCAGTTGGCATAATGGCTATGTCGCTGGACTCCCATGTAGTCAACCGTGGTTCAAGTCCCAGATCTGGAGGCTTAAACTCACGCTGGGTGCATGTGCGTGCGTGCCCAAGATCCCAAAAGGATAATGGAGGTGAAGGGATTGTGGCATGGCCATCCCCCCGGGAGGTGATTTCTTGCTTTCTGTCTCTCTATCTCTGTCTTTCTGGCGAGCGCACACGCCCTATAGCAAAAACCTCTCAAAAAAAATTATATATGTATATACACACACCACTGTAGAAAATACTACAAATGAAAATGTATTTTCCTAAATAAAGTATTTTCATTTTGAAATGGATTAAAAATAGAATTAGATATCAAATTAAGGGATTAGTGGATGTTACTATTAAAATAAAAGGAGGGAAAAGTGATCCAAGTTAAAGGAAAATATTAAGTAAATAACATTTGAATAATACATGGCTATGGTTAAATTTGAAGTAGTTGTGTATAATGAAAGCTCACAAAATACTGCATTTTGACAAATCTTATTCAAGAGAATACAAATTTTAATATAGAAATATTTGAAAATGTTCATATCTTTCTGAATGCCTATATGTGTAAATTTTTTAATTTATATTTTTAATTGACAAAAATTACATATATTTTGGCATATCACATGGTGTTTTGATATACATTGTTAAATGGGCTAATTCTAGCTGATTAACACATACATTACCTCAATTACTTGTCTTTTTTATTATTTACATCATTATTAACCATACAGGATATCATTATTATACAGTATATCATTATTAACTATGGTCATTGTGATGTACCATTAATGTCTTGAATTTATCCCTCCTATCCAACTGAAATTTTGTATCTTTTGAGCAATATTCCCCGATCTCTCCATTCTCAGTCAACTTAACAATCACCATTCTACCTTCTACTGCTGTGAGCTTGTCACATTTTTGCTTATTGATCTACTTAACTTAGGTTGATTCTTTATTTTGGCCATTGTGAACAATGCTTCAAGCAACATGGGAATGTATATATGTCTTTAATGTATTGATTTCATTTCCATTGGTTTTACATCCAGTGATAAGATTGCTGATCATCCAGTATTGCTATTTTTGTTGGTGGATATGCCACATGGTTTTTCACAATGGCTGCACTAATTTACTGAATATTTTTATTCTATAAATATTCACTTGAAGAGGCAAATATTTTATTATAGTGGCCAATAGGAATTCAGGGATCAAAACTATTTTGATTTATTTTGCATGGGGAAAACTCTTTAACTCTTAGGTAAACAATGTTTCCACCAAAGTACTTTAACTCCCAGATCTTTAACATAAAATAATTTTCTGAGAAGTATCCAGGAAATAAAAAAGACACATGTTGCTAGAAAATTTATGTTCGTCTAAAGCAAAACATTATTTGAAGGAAATAGCTTAAAAATTAATGGAAATATTCTTTAACATTTAATCTCTCAAAACTGTTGTCTCTACCCCTTTTTCTTTTCTCCTTCTCCTTTTATTTGCATGAGTGTTCCTCTAGTTTTCTCTTTATCTGAATCTATAGTTTCATGTTAAGAAGATTTACTGCCGTAAACCCAAATGAGGAATTGGGACTATAAAGACTTTATAATATTAATGCATCAGCAATATCTATAAGTGAACAGTTGAGACTTTATTTGCTTTACCTCTACAGTCATTCACTTACTCACTCACTGGGAAATAGGTAGGTACTGTAGAAAATACCATTTCTATTATAAATAGAAATACTATTCTGGCCAGTCCTGGTGGCACAGCAGTAATGCAATACTCCACAATGCTGAAGCCACATGGAAAAGTTCTAGATTCATTTCCCAAGATCTCCCTGGATACACAGGATAGGTTGGCTGGGGTTCAGGGCAGATTGAATGATGAAGACCATTAGGGGTGCTTCTCTCTCTCTCTCTTTCATGGTATAAATAGAAAGATAGAATATAATTACTGTTTTTAGCCTGAATAATGTCTTAAAATAAATACAATTAGTTTATTAAACATTATTAAATTATGATAAACTGAGCAAAACTTAATTGGTTTTAAATGAAAAAATGTCTATAGTGATTAATGTGTGTATTATGGCTATTTTCTATTTCAAAAATATTGTGCCAATTTGGTGTCCAGAAAAAAAAAATAAGAATGCCACCCAAGAATACTACTAGAGTACTGGAAGTTTCTTTACTCAAAAGCCTTAAACGATGAATATCTGTCTAGTCTTTTAAACTGTTGTAGTTTGCTAGTGCTCTATTTGTAGAGCAAGAATGTGAAAGATTAGGTGAGATAGATTTAGATTAGATAAAATTGCTTGTTAACATATTTTAGTTAAGTATATTGAAATAAGTTAAAGGTCATCATGTTTTAAAAATGATTTTTAAAGAGACTATAGCTGACACCAACAATTGCTTCATGTAATTTAAATTCTTGCGATGTTAAAATGTTATTCTAGTTCGGGGCTAGCAGGTAGAGAATTGGTCAAGGTGCTGGACTCCCACATGGCTAAGTGGGATTCAAGACCTGGACATGGCAGCTGGAATCTCATGCCAGGTGCATGAGGGTGCATGCCCAAGATCTCAGGAGGTGAAGGGATTGAGGTGTGGCCATTCTCCCAGGGGTGTGATTTCTCACTTTTCTTCTCACCATGTCTCTCTGGCAAGTGAAGTAATTTCAATAGGAAGTATAGAAATTTAACAATGGTCACCCAAGGCTCTGATTAGCAGAGAAACATTGACATTTAAAACAATACATACATATTACAGTTTCTTAAGGGTTGCCATAATCCATTTTGTGTTGCACAATACAATAGAATACCACAGACAGTGTAATTTGTAAAGAAAATAAATTTCTTTCTCAGTTCTAGAGACTGCGAAGTCCAAGAGCAAAATGTCATCAACTGGAGTCTTTGTGCTGCATTATCCCATAACAGAAGGCAAAAGGGAGACAGGGAATTGAGCATGCAAGACAGAAAAAAAAAGAGAGGGCCAAATTTCCACTTACCAATAACTAACTCACTCCTACATAATCGTATTAATCCACTCAATGAAGGCAAAGCCCTAATGATCTAATCACCTCTCAGAGGTCCCATCATTATTTATTTATTTATTTATTTATTTTTCTTTTTTTTTTTTTTTTTTGGAGAGGTTTTTGCTATAGGGCGCGTGCGCTCGCCAGACAGACAGAGAGAGACAGAGAGACAGAAAGCAGGAAATCACCCCCCAGGGGGGATGGCCACGCCGCAATCCCTTCTCCTCCATTCTCCTCTCGGGATCTTGGGCACGCACGCACACGCGCCCGGCGTGAGTTTAAGCCGCCGGGTCCGGGACTCGAACCGCGGTCGACTACGTGGGAGTCCAGCGACATAGCCATTACGCTAACTGCTGGTCCCCATTATTTATTTTTAAAGAAATAGTAATTAATTTATTTCATATAGATATACACACACACACACACACACACGCACGCACACATTTAATTTGCTATAGGGCATGTGTACTCACCAGAAAGAAAGAGAAAGAGAAAGTGAAACAGCAAGCCACAGGTTCAGGATCGAACCACAGTCAGCCATGTGGGAATCCAGCACCCCAAACAAAATGCCACCTGCTCATCTTTTAATATCATCACAATGGCAATTATCAATAAATTTCATCATGAGTTTTGGAGGGTGCACTAAAATTATAGCAAGGGACACATTTGTGTCTTTTAGATATATCAAAAGAATTGCAAACTTAAAAAGAAAAAAAATCAGTTCTAAATGCTCTTTGCATAGACTCTTCATCTCAGTTGAAATACATTATCCACGGACCAGACCTTAGCACAGAGGTTAAGTGCTGGGCACAGAAAGTTGGATTCCACTTGGCTGACGGTGCCTTAAGTTCCAGCCCCCATGGCTTGAAAAACATACTAGGCACATGTGCATGTATGCCCAAAATCCTGATGGGATAGAAAAACGGAGAAAGGATTTAGCCTGATCACACCACACTGAGGGATGCTTCCTCTCTTTTTCTAGAAAATACTGGAAATACTGATTCATTCACCTTCTGCCAATTAAACAACAAAACAATTGGTCCAATACTTCAAACATTTCATTTATATTTATGTATAAAATGCTCTCTTATATTTGTTTCTAATTGAAATGATAACCTTTAAAATTAATATGTTATTTACAATGAAAATGAGGAACAATTAGTATTTTATTTTTATGCATAGTACCCTCCTAAAAACGAAAGCTTCAGAGTACTTGAAAAACTTGAATTAGTGGTACCACTTTATCTACCTGACAGTAACTTATACTACTGGGAAGATCCGCGTTTAATTCACCTCAAATAGCATGAACCAATTGGGCACTAAAGCCACGAGAGTCTGGCTGGGTTTAGTTTTCTCTTTGGTCTCAAAATCTCCAATCTTTCTAAGTTTACAGAGAAGTGAATATAGTAAAACCCTAAAATTCAATAAAGCTAATGTGGATAGCACTTGAGAAGAATCATAGCCAACTTCATAGTCTGAGTTTAGGACAAAAAAAGACAAAGCTTTTTGTATGAACCAGTTAACCAAACTAAGTCCCAAGGAGCAACAGTTAAATGAGATTTTAAGGGAAATTCTAAAACAGGGATAAAGTAAAATACAATAGAGTTAAGAAAAGTATTTGCAAGACTGTTACAATAATCTAGGTATGAAAGAGAGAAAGAGAGGGGGGAGAGAGATCCTAAAATGCCATTGGTAAGGGAAATAGAGAAACAGTGTTAAAAGGTAGATTTTCAACACATGGTGACTACTGGCTGTGGAGAGTCAGAGGGAGGAATTCAGATTAACTCCTATATTTCTAATTTGCAACTGGATAGATCTTGACTGATTCTACTAAATTACAGGAAAGACAGGAAGAAAGAAGTTTAGGGAAGTGGTTTCAACTGGAGGTAATTTTACCCCAGGGAATAAACTTGGCAATATCTGGAGATATGTTGACTGTCACAATTAGGGAAGGTGCTACCGACATTTTAAAGTAAGGCCATGGATGTTGTTAAACATCCTATATAGTCCATGAGATATCTGTTGCTTCCCAGGTTCACAAGAAGGAATTATCATGAGGAAGTTGAGAAATTGGTATATGGGGGTAGGGAGGATGAGGACGGTCATGTGATGTTTGACAATTGTGGTATGTAAACTAATGGTAGCCCAAATATGTCGAATTCTAATCCTTTGTTAGATGAGTAGGTTACTCTAAATGCCAAAAAGGACTTTATGATCTGATTAGATTAAGAATCCTGAGGTGGGGTATTTATCTTGGATTATCCAAGGATTGAGAGTAATTCCAGTGGCCCTTAAAAGGGAAAGAAAAAGGTAGAAAAATCTGAAAATAAAATTTTATAGCAGAAGTAGAGGTCACAGAGACAGAGTGAGCAAGATTCAGTTGTTACTTCAGTTGTTCAGTTCTAGGTTTGAGGACAGAGAAAGAGACCTTCAGTTTAGGAATTCATGTATGCACACATGATCTATCATAAATTAAGCATATAAAAATATATGAGAAGTAGGAATATTTTCTAGGGTCATGTGGTTGCTTCAATGTGTCTCTGTGTGTGTGTATGTATGTGTGTATTTATTTGCCATGTGTTTTTAAGATAAGTGAAGTTGAGGTATGTTGAAGATAAAAAAAGGAATCCTGAAAATATTAAAAACAAAGGGAAGAAACAAATAGGTCTCTGAGGTGGGCAATATATTACAGGAAGGGTCACTGCTATGCTGAAATGGAAAGAAAAGATGGAAGCACAGGTATGAACCGAAAACATTTATAAATGAGTGAAGGACTGAGACGTTCTGGAAATCTCTGACTGGTGGTTTCTATTTTCTTGTGGATGTGGAGATAGGTGTTTCTGTTTAAATGATAAAGTCATGTTTAGATGAGTGAAGTGGTACAATTGAAATTCAAGTTTCCAATGAAAATGTCTAAAAATGAGTTTTTCAACAGTGTTTTAGAGAACTGGCTTCCTGTGACTGTACTTTCTACTTTCAAAGTCTTTGTGATAATTTGGAGAGAGGGAAAACAGGGCTGTTTATTTTAGTGACCTATAAGTAAACTGCTGTGATAGTTTCAGGTTAAAAAAAAAAGCTAGAGGATATAATTTTAAAGACAGAGGATGATAAGTCAAGTTTCTAGGGGGCAAAGAAAGCTGGTTCATGGAATGATTGATTGCAGAATGGTGAGAAGGGCAGCAAAGACTTATGACAAGGACAAGATTTGGATTTAGTTATTTAGTTATATGTTGTATGTGTCTATGTTAAATTTATTATAAACTTTGTATTTACAGATTCATTTTATTTTTCCCCTTTGCTTAGAATTTAAGGTATGTGTGAGTTTAAATATTTTAAGTTAAAATGACTCCTATAGTTTTATTGGTGACATGGCCACTCTTAAAAAGAAATGGCTGAAGGTCAGGTATAGAATATTGAATCACATTTTCATTACACCTGCAACAATTAGAATTAATAGAATTTTCTGAAAGGAATAAAGGTTATGCCAAGGTTTTGCTGACTGGACTGCAACTTTATTGCCATGGATTAGATATAAAAATGACCTTAAGTAATATTCCTGATAATTATGTGCTGGTACACAAGCTTTCAAATTACTTCGAGAAATGCTTACCTAGATAATATGATGGTAACCTAAAAAAAGCAAATGATTATTATTTCAGTGTTCTTTATCACTAAGAAGAAAAAATTACGGCTAATATTAAACTAGAGTATGTACTGTACTTGTACATACTTTTGAGGCATTTTTTTTTAATTAAAAGATGTGTTTATGCAATTCACTTTACCATAGTTTCCTAGCAACTCTCAGGAAATCAATAGCTTATTTTACAAAGACTTTAATATAATGCCTTTGATACTTTTTTATTTTCTCTACCTAGATAACTTTAGCTTAAAGTTGTCATTCATCATTTAGAGCTCTAAATAGAAGCAAAATTAACATGTGAACTGAAACCTGAAATATAAGGAACCAACTAATCAAAATGTTGAGTAGGAAACATTTAAGGCAGAGAGATGAGACCTGCCTGCACTGTGAAGTACATTCATGTGTTCGGAAAAATTCTAGAGGTTTATCCTTCTCCCCATAAACAGGGAACATTATTTAATCATCTCATTCCATGGATGGATTTGCCTAATATAAGACTTTGCAAAATATAGGATGTCTTGGTCTCCCGATGATTTAATTCTATCACTTTAATTATCGTATATGACTACGTCATGTATTCAGATCATTTAACTTTGTTCTTCAGTTGCTTTCTCTTTCTTTCAGGAAGTAAACAATAGTTATAAATATTTCTTTAATGTTATGAACATGTAACAAACACAACTTCAAACTGCACATTTTCATATGTGCTAATTAAAATTTGTCTGAATGTTTGAGTACTTGCTATGAACAGGCATTTTTAGAAGCATGGGCAAAATATTCGAGATGAACAGAATTCCTGCCTTCATGGAGATAATAATTTATTAAAACATTTAAATTTGTTAGAAATGTGCAAATGTGCATATGTGCCCAAAACCACAAGAGGAGAATGGAAGAGAAGGGATTGCAGCATGGCTATCCCTCAGAGGGAGTGAATGATTTCTCATTCTCTTTCTCTGTCTTTCTGGCAAGAACATGCAGCCTATAGCAAAACTCTCTCTCTCTAAAAATATATATATATATATATATATATATATATATATATATATATATACATACATACATACATACATACATGAAAAGACTTGGTAGCCAGCTGCATGGGTTAGTGGGAATGTGTTACTCAAGATAAGCCAGAACCAACATGGCAGTCATGGCTGAATACCTGACCAGGTTGACCTGAAATAAACAGGGCACTAGGGCAAATGCTCAAGATTTGATGCTTAGGAGGACTGGAGAAAGGAGAATCACACCCTGTGGACAGTGCTCTTGTTTTTCTTCCTCTCTTTCAACTCTCATATGCATACACATATGCTCTATTATGAATAAAGAGTAAAAGAGAAATAACAACAATACTGGACTTTGGTTATGCAGATAAGGAAAAGGTAAAAGAGAGGGAAGAAATGAAGAGAGGAGCATAGAGAAAGATAAAAAGGAAAGAGAAAAAAAAATTCCATCCATGGAATAGATGGCTAAATAATGTTCCCTGTTTATTGGGAGAAGGATAAACTTCTAGAATTTTTCAGAACCCATGAATGTATTTCACAGTGCAGACGGGTCTCATCTCTCTACCTTAAATGTTCCCTACCCAACATTTTGATTAGTTGGTTCCTTATATTTCAGATTTCAGAAAAAAAAATTCTCAAACATTACAATTGTTACAACTTGACATGAGTGAAAAAAGTATTGATATGTACAACTTTCTTGTAAAATTGACAGAAAAATATTAACCCTGAAGCAAATCATTATAGTAAACTAAAAAAAAACAAAAACGTGGAAACCACAATTATAGTAAATTAACTAAGAAAAGTTATTGTCTTAAAAAAATTAACTTTTCTCAAAATGTAGCAATGTTAGCATAATAATCAATATTTTTCATTTAAAATGTCCTTGAAGCCAAAATCACTGGAATGACATCATTTAAACAGGACTCAACTCACCCTCTTTTCCTCGTCCATTTTCTCCAGTGTTTCCTTTCTTATCACATCACTTCATGCTGTAACTAGACATTGACTAAAAATGTCTTCTTAGTTATGACCGTCTCCACTTTTTATTTTGGAAGGCTTCCACAACATTTAGACCTCTCAATTCAGTGTATTTTTCAGATAAATGTATTGTTCCTTCTATGTACTTACAACTTAGGGAAAAAAAAATAACACAATGTTTAAAGGGTTTGAATAAGTACTTTTCACAGTATGCAAAATTTAATCATATAAACTCTCTCAACAAAAGTATTCTTTAATTTGCCTCTGCTTAACTTTCTGACCTTTAAGTCAAAGGCTAGTTTAACTCAAAGGCCATAAAGGAAGTCTTTTTTGAATTCAAAAATATTTAGAGAAAAATGGTTTTATTTCTTTTTTATCAATCACCAGAAAGTTTTTGTCCTACCAGGTTTCAGAATTGTCCATGCAGTGGTACTATTAAAAAAATAAAATAAAATAAAAACCTGAGATTTTCCTCCCTGTTATATCCCACATCTGTGACTATTACGTATACAAAATAAAACTGAATATATATTTTTTTAATTTTCCATTTTAGGTTACAGTGATAAATACGGATAAAACTTTACAATCTTATAAAAGATAAATGTAAGTTCTTTAAAGTCAATAATCAAAACTGTTTGCTAAGTGTTAGATAACATAATGTAGGAAAAAAGAGCAAAATAGCAAACATCCTTCGAGCATTTCTATCTGAAATTCATTTATACAGATATACAAAGTTCCAGAATTCTTCAGTTCAGATGTGATTGAAAAAGGAATATGACCGTGATTCAAAAAAGTCAATACCATGAGCGTAGGGATATATTTCTTTAATTAATTGAATTGCTACATGTCTACAGAATGTTTCTGACAATTTTATATTATGCTTTGAAATAAAAAAGAGCCTTCTGGAAACTATTTTTGATGAAAGCAGTTTAAAGCTTCAAGGAACGTTGCTATTCACTGACACTTTCATCAAAGACAGACATTTGCTTCTGTGAAAGTGTTCTCCCCACCTTTATTTTCCAGGGTTAGTTTTGAGCCTGAGTGCTTTTTTTGAGATAATTTCATTTTTTTTTTCTAGGTCAAAATACTGTAATTCCATTCCATCAAGCTTAGATTTAAAGATCATTTCTCTTTTACTTTCTAGCATTTATGCTTTCACGTATTATGAAAATAAAGGTTTATTTTATTTTATTTCTTGCAGGAAAAAGCCACACTGTTTCTAAAATACTAAGCAAACATTTAGAAACATATGGTAATTGAAAAGTCATAATCTGGCACTATAGGAACAGCCTGTTTATACAAGAGGATTTTGTGATTTGAATACTACTTGTCATTTAATCTGGCACGAAGATGTAATATCAAATATGTGCTTTATTTAGAAGAGACACAGCCTGTGGTTATGTAAAATTATTCAGCCTATATTGAACTATAGACTGCCTTCTGGTTGAAATAAATATTTCATGATATAGTGTCTACTTGGGGTTATTGAAATTATAATTTTATATTAATCATTTCAGAAAAAAAATTATGCTGTATTATCCAATTGCTACTGCATCTATTTTAGAAAAAATGAATTCATATTTAATGGGTTTTACAATGCAGTCTTCATGTCAATAAGTTGTATTATTCTCTGGGCAAGCGTATAAATCATCATTTATAAATCAATTCACATTTTAATATGCCAGAGGGTGACTATCGAGAGGAACACTGTGACAAATCAGTTTGAAAATTGAATGATCATCACCCAATTTATCCCTTTGGATCCCTATAGAGAAATGTTTGTTAATCTTTCTGAGTTCAAGACACACTCTGGATCTAGAATTTTCAAAGACTCACCTGAAAGAAATAAAAGACTGAAAATGAGATTACACCAGTTAATAGTGATCATAAGGAAATCACTATTAACCTTTCAGAAGGTTGTGTGACAAATATAAAAGCAGACACAGATATCTCATTATTCATTTGATATCCACAAGAATAATATATCTGTGTGGGAATAACAGTTCAGTGTCTTGACCATCTGCTGCAATTCAATAATAAGGAAATAAATTCCCAAGTTCTAGGAAATAAGCATTTGTTCATGCCTTCCTTGAATGCTATGCCACACCTTTTCTTTTCTACTAATACCAAGTGTTATCCTGTTGAACAGTACATTGATTTGATTGGCCAACCAATTCTCTATTAATAGACAATGTTCTAAGTGTAATGTACACTATACTTAGTTGTGGTAAAACACATTGTGTACTTCGGAAATAAAACCCTGAAGGGTTTCTAATTATACCACATCATAGCATATGGATTGAGGACCACTAACCAAAATGTTTATGTAGCAAATGTGCTTTAATCAAATTCCCATGAGTGTGTAACGACTTCTATTCCTTGATTACAGTCCAACTAAAGTGAATTTTCAGCAACATATGACAGTCCTTATGGAAATAAACTATAAATTATTATAAAAAATCGTGGATCCAAATAATTCCACCCTGAATCTGTATTAGCATAATGTGCTTTGTAATTTTTTTTATGAAAATGTGACCAAAGAGATTAAACAAGTTTCTGAACAATTGTGTATGTCTCCAAACAAATAATCAAATTTTTGGTCACCTGCCATGAGAATATGGATATCTTCTCAATTATGTATGCAGGAATATAATTGGATTTAAAGTATGTGCAATTAAAATTATTCAGCTAAAAAACACAGTTCAGTCCTAATTCTAAAAACAACAGTGGCTAGTTTCTTTTCTCTTTGAATCTAGGCTTGACTGTATGACTTGTTTGCCGATGAGACATTAGGAGATCTACAAGCATAGGTTGAAAAGAACTTATGCAATGGGGTGTGCTCTCTTGTTGAAGGTAGAATTTATATGTCATGTGAACAGCCTGAGCCAATCTGATGGGAAGGTCATGTAGAAAAGAACTCCTGGGTGTGCAAATAGGGCTCCTTTGGACTATCTGGCCCCAGTAAAGACACCACCTGACCACAGATACCAGCTAATTTAACCTAGGCACAAAGAACTATCTGCCATTCATAGACTTTTGGAAAATGATAATATGTTAATTTTAAGCCACTAGATTTTGGGTTGTTACACAGCAATAGTTAATGGATATATTACTGGAGTCAAATAGGTATAATTTTTGGATGTAATACATACTTGTAATGCTTTTCTTTAAAAACACTGATGTTTGACAGTTTTCTAGTGCCTATACAGTAAGTAAAGGTTACACAATAAAAGGGAGGCTAAAAATATCCCAAGCTATTTGTATATATTAATATAATGTGGATACAATACTTAGAACTTTACCCGGAACGATACCTGGAACATATTAAATGTATTATGTAATTCCAGTACCTTTACTTTTAAAATTCTGTAAATTAAATTAACATTTTTTTGGGAAAAAAGAAACAAGATAACAATAAAAATTTGTTTTTAATTTTAAATTTTTAATTGTTTATAATTCCTCTCAAAAAAAAAATATATATACACACACATATTCTCAAAGACTGTCCATTTTGGGAGTTTATCTAGAATGTTTGAAGGCCAATAAAAAAGCAGAAAAGTGGGGCCAGCAGGTGGCATGGAGGTTAAGGTAGCTGGATCCCATATAGCTGACTCTGTAGTTCAAGTTTGGACCTGCAGTTTGAAAATCATGCTGGGCCCATGTGCATGCATGCCCAAACCACCAGGGAATACTCAAGAAGGGATTGTGGCATGGCCATCCCCCCTTGGGGGTGATTTCTCATGTTTCCTCTCTCTCTGTATTCTCTCTGGCAAGCATTTGTACCTTGTAGCAAAACTACAAAAAAAAAAAAAATCAGTGAACTTTCCTCGAATAATGTATATAAAACTAATAATATTGTTAATATTATGTAGTTATTATGCTATTAATATAAATGCTGTAAATTACTCTACCATTGATATATAATGTGTGTATGCATATATATATATATATATATATATATATATATATATATGTATAAAACTAATGTCATGTGCTTTTTTAAATCATTTTATCTCTTTTGAACTGTTCTGGATATAAGTGTGTGGAAAATTTGCTCATGGAATACCTTAATAATATCAACAGAGTCCACTCAGATTGTTTCATTGACTAATTCCAAATGAACACAGTGAAGTTCGTGTAACCAGAAGTAGGGATAGACACAAAAAAGCAAGTTCTAATTAGACCTGAAAGAAAAAAATCAGTGAGAGACATTTCATGGTCAGAATGATAAAGAGAAAGAGAAGAACCAGTGGATAGCAGAATCGTTACGTTGCTGTACTCCTACAAAATTAATTGTGATTCGAATTTCAGACCAAGCAGCTTTAAACTCATGTAGGTCTGTGTGTGTGTGTGTGTGTGTGTGTTCAAAATCCCAAGAGGAGGAACCAGCAGTTAGCGTAATGGCTATGTCGCTGGACTCCCATGTAGTTGACTGCGGTTCGAGTTCCAGACCCAGAGGCTTAAACTCATGCTGGGCGCATGTGAGTGCGTGCCCAAGAACCAGAGAGGAGAATGGAGAAGGGATTGCAGCGTGGCCATCCCCCCAGGGGGGTGATTTCTTGCTTTCTGTCTCTCTGTTTCTCTCTGTCTCTCTGGAGAGCACATGCACCCTGTAACAAAAATCTCTCTCAAAAAAAAAAAAAAAAAAAAAAAAAAAAACCAAGAGGAGAGTGGCAGAGAAGGGGCTGAGATGTGGCCGTCCCCCCTGGGGAGGTGATTTCTCACTTTCTGTCTCTCTGTCTCTCTCTGATTCTGGCACGCACACAGGCCCTATAGCAAAAATCTCTTTAAGAAAAAAAAAAGGGAGAAGAAAATGGCATTTCAGTTTATAAAATCATACAATTTACATAAGTTAAATTCTTTTTAATAGTTACAATAGATTAGTAACTATATTAATTGACCAAATGCTTATGTGCTTACCATGTGTCACAACAATACCTCAGAAGAATTCAATTCAATGAAATGGGATGTAAACATGTCAGAGTTTATAGTCACTTCATTTATTCCTTCATTAATTCCATGCATATTTAGCATATTAACTTTCTACAATATGGGGGGGCCCAAGGACCAGCAGTTAGTGTAATGGCTATGTTGCTGGACTCCCATGTAGTTGACTGTGGTTCAAGTCCTGGATCCGGTGGCTTAAACTCACACCAGGCGTGTGTGCGTGCATGCCCAAGATCCCAAGAGAATGGAGGAGAAGGGATTGTGGCATGGTCATCCCCCCCTGGGGGGTGATTTCTCGCTTTCTGTCTCTCTGTCTCTCTCTTTCTGGTGAGTGTACGTAACCTATAGCAAAAACCTCTCAAAAAAAAAATAAATAAATGGGGGCCCACAGGTGGGGTGGTGGTTAAAGTGCTGGATTCCCACATGGCCAACTGTGGGTTGAGTTCCAGACGCTTGGAAATCACACCCGGCACCAATACATGTATTTCCAAAATCCTGAAAGGAGAATGGAGAAGGTATTGTGGTGTGGCCATCCCCTGTGGGGTGATTTCTCACTTTCTCACTCACTGTCTCCCTGTCTCTTTCTCTCTGGCGAGCACACGTATACCCCATGGCAAAAACCTAAAACCCAAAACCAAACGTTTCCACAATAAATCAGCCCCTGATGTAGTCTCTAGACATTCCATGTCAAAGGGAAAAGCATAGCTACTGCTTTCAGGTGACTGTGGAAAGAAAGATACATTTTAAATAATTAAATACACAAAAAGAGTATGGAAAGTAAATATATATAAATATTTTTTATTTGTGATAGAGTGTGTGTACATACATGTATATGAGAGTAAAAGAAATAAGCACCCTCCACAGGGTCTAGTCATTCCATGGTGATCTCCTTCCAGTCCTCTAGGCAGACTGATCCTGGTCACTTGGTCATCTGTCCAGAGCATATCAGACTACCTAGGTTGGGTATTAAGACCACTGTCACCATGTGGGATCTTTATTTTCTTGAGAAGCAGATTATGCCTATGCCACAGAATTGGCCTTGAAAATAGAGTTCATTCAATGGCCAGTAAGAAAATGTTCTGAGCATTATGATAAGGGGATGACAAATCTGTGGATTCCCAGAGAAGGAACCCTGAACATATTTTGGGGTATGGCAATAAAATGTTCATATGAGGGGTTACTGTCAAAAGCGAACTCTAAGGAGAAAATGAGGTGTTCCATCCATACAAGGCTATTGCAAGAAAAATCAGATAATTTTTGAAATACTAGAATTTGATTGTTAGTTCATTTCATTGCACAAAAATGCAACATCATGTAGGTAAGAAAATATTCTTCAGTTTATGTGAATCTTGATGGAGGCGATAAGACTTGCCTTTACCACATTCTTCTATACTAAAGGTATAGTTCAGTATTAATTTTTCTTGCTCTCATATCAAGTGAAAACTATCATTGTCAGAATCCATTACAACCAGTTATTGGCATCACTTCCTAGACTATAATATATTGCAGTATAGTAAGAAAGGTAATTTTAGGAGAGAAAAGGGGACAAAATTCTGGCTGCCTCAAAAAATATACATAGCAAAAGAATAAATATTTTGTTTGTTTTTGTTTTTATTTGGGTCAAGTAACAGATTCTGCACTTCTGAAATGGAGGTGAGTGTTGGAATCAAGCCAAGGCCAATCTTCCTACTTCTTTCTTTTTTTTTTTTCTTTTTACATAAAACACTATGTATTTAGTACAAATAATGAAAAATAACTTCAAGGCATTTTTTAAGTTATGTTTATATATTTTGGAAACCTGGAAAACACAGATAATTGAAAGGGAATTATGTATCAGTTAAAAACAAAGGCACTTATGAATGATAATCAGTTTTAACAGACTTCATGCAATTATCTTAGTTGTAAAGCTACCATCTCAAGTTATAAAATGTACACACTGATGCACGATTACATGTGAAATCGTTCCTCAAAAGCTATCGATTTTGTATGTGGTGCAGACAGAGCTCTTGAGAAAGTGCTATGCAGACCAAAGATTTTAGAAATTTTTAAGTGATAATTTTAAAATACCATACAAAATTGTGTAAACAAAAGGATGCCTTGCAGAGCATTATAAAACTCCATAATTTGGATTAGAACTAAAGGTCATCTTTCATGCATTTTAAAAAATGGTTAGCATAATCTTAAAAATTCAAAGTTAGATTCTCTGGATATACCACTTTACTTCCCAAGACCTCCTGAAGAACTGCAGATGGGCAATGTGTGCCTTCTTAGGGACTTGGCTAACCTTGGGACAACCTGAGCTCACCAGACTTATGGAGGGTTGTACAAAAAAGACTTCGCGAAGAAATTATTTCTTTTTTGTAAATAGACATGCATAGTTCTGATTGTATTTCATAAGTCCCCCTTCTAATTGTTCCTCAGTTTTTAGCATATATCGGAATCACATGCAGGGCTTGTTAAAAATAGATTGCTCAACCATTCCCCAGAGTTTTAGATTCAGTATGACTAAAGAAAGGTGAAACAATTTAAGTTTGTAACAGTTTCCTAGACGATACTGGTACTGTTGGTCCAGAGACCATACTTTGAGAACCACTGTTATAGTTAGCAAAAGTTTTTTGTTTGTTTGTTTTGTTTTGACAGAGAGATTTTTACTATAGGGAGCATGTGTTTGCCAGAGAGACAGAGAGACAGAAAGCAAGAAGTCACCCCCAGGTAGGATGGCCATGCTGTAATTCTTTCTCCTCCATTCTCCTCTCAGGATTTTGGGCACACATGCACGTGCCTGGCATGAGATTTAAGCCACTGGGTCCGGGACTCAAACTGTGGTCAACTACATGGGAGTCCAGTGACATAACCATTATGTTGTCTGCTGGCTCCTCAAATGTCATTTTTGTTTTATTGTTAGTTTGTTTAGAATTTTGCTAGTGAGCACATGAACTTGCAGGAGAGAGAGAGAAAGTAAGAAAACATTCCCTTGGGGGATAGTCCCATTACAATCCTTTCTCTTCCAGCTCTTCCTCCTAATGGGATTTTGGGCAAGGACACACCCACATCTGGCATGTTTTTCAAGCCACTGGGTACAGAACTCAAACCCCACAGACAATCATGTGGGATCTAACTACATTAACCATAATACTATGGGTTGGCCTCAAATGTTATGCTTTTATTAAAGTATATTTATTTTATTTTTCTTTACGTCCTTGGACTATTTATATAAAAAATTGCGTGACCTATGAGGGAAAAAATATCTGATACAAACTAAAATCAGAAATGAGTATAGAACAGCTTTTCCTTAAATGCCTATGGAGATTTATCTATATAAAGCTAAAGATGGCATAAAGCTTAAAGAGAAAATGAAAATCTGGCTGGGAATGATCAACTTTGGGATCCATTGTTAAAAAATTCTTGTAAATCATTGCAAATAAATACCTTTCAGAAGTTTTCATTAGGTTATTGCCACGTAGAATTGCTTTCAATAAAGTAAAATTTAACTTATACTATGATTTGACTTCCCAAAATACCTAAGTATATAGTCTGATTGTTTTATTTCCTATACTTTTCCAGGAAGTCAAACCTAGACTGCTAGAACAATTGATCAATGTTCTTTTAATTTGCCATTTTCTGTTGCTTTTTTGGGAGTTTTAAATTTGCTAGTGTTTATATTCGGACTGCTTCAGGTTAAATCAATAACAGTACAGTCAATTTTATTCTTTGGGAAATCAGTTTGAACTTTTCAATCAGTTGTAGAATTCTTTCTTTATCCACCATCTAGTGTTTACCAGTTATCAATAGTTCAATTGATTATAGTACACAAATTATATGATGTCCTGACTTCTGGTTGACATTCATAGATTTAATTTTATTCCATACAAACTGATTTTGATGTTTAAAGCATATTTACACTAGCTAAAATGCACTTAGCAATGTTTCAATTGGAAACATTTTTGGAGAATACATTTTTTTTTTTCTCCAAACCATATTGGAGTGTGTTTTCCTATTGAGAACAATATGAAGTATAGGAAGGTTATGGGACCAGCAGTTAGCGTAATGGCTCTGTTGCTGGACTCCCACGTGGTCGACCGCGGTTCGTGTCCCAGACCCGGTGGCTTAAAACCCATGCCAGGCGCGTGTGTGTGCGTGCCCAAGATCCTGAGAGGAGAATGGAGGAGAAGGGATTGCGGCATGGCCATCCCCCCTGGGGGGTGATTTCTCGCTTTCTGTCTCTCTGTCTCTGTCTGTCTGGCGAGTGCACGCTCCCTATGGCAAAAACCTCTCAAAAAAAAAAAAAAAAGTATAGGAATTTTAGTGCATTCATTTTATTTTAAAGTATGTTTTATTAATCTTATATTTGGGCCCCTTCAACTTAGACCTTTATTAGCCTTACAGATAACTTCAATGACGTGCATCACATAAATTGAATTTCTGATATAGCCTTTCTGTTTCAAGCTGAGTTTGGGTATGTGTGATAAAGACAGGAAAATACAAATATGGTTACTGACATACTTTAGGTACCTCTCCACCCTCTTATCCAGCAGTTAGACAACTACTACTGTCTAACAAACTACCTCAATACCCAGTGGCTTAAAGAACAATAGACATTTATTATCTGACAGATCCCCAGGGGCACAAATTTAAGACCTTGAATTCCTGAATTAAAGTTGAGTGGTTCTAGCTCAGAGTTTCTCCTGAGGGTTCAGCCAAAATGCTGGCACAGACTGCAGTCAGAGGAAAGTCTAACTTGGGCTGCTGTAAATGCTTCCAACAGGACACTCACGAGCTTAGGTAGTGCTCATTGTTGGAAGGAAATGTCACATTTTGACCTTTCCTTAGGGCAGCTGGCTTTTTCAGGTGAGTCATGGAACCGAGGCCGTGGTGGAAGCTACAATTTTTTTTTTTTTTTTTTTTTTTTTTTAAGTTTTGCTACAGGATACATGTGCTTATTAGAGAAAGAGAGAGGGAGAGAGATCACCCCCCAGAAAAAGATTGCCATACTGCACTTTCTTTGCTTCCATTCTCCTTTTAGGATTTTGGGCACACATATTTGTGTGCCTGACATGTTTTTCATGCTGCTGGGTCTAGGACTTGAACCATGCAGTCGGCCATGTGAGATCCTGCTGCCTTTACTTCCCTACTACCTGCTGGCCTGGAAGCCATTATTTTAAAGACCTAGCCTCAGAAGTTATATTCTGTTATTTCTGAAATATCAAGTGTTTCCCTCTCTCTACTCACTTTGGGTGGGACTACACAAGAAATGGATTCCAAGAGGCAAAAGGTTTATATCTTCACTTTAATGATTCTTTGGTGTTTTATTTGGTGGTCATTTGGTCTATTTATTGCTTATTATTATTTATGTTTTTGTTCAGTGATATGAGGCAAACATTAATCTGCATTTGCTTTATCAGTTCTTTCTGTTATCTTTGATCTTGATAATGCAACTTCATAATTAAATGCAGATAAAATTTTATATTCAAGAATTAATTTAGATGTTTGAATAATGAGTACTGCTTATCTTGAGAAGAAAACATATTCTGAGGATATTACCAAACATGTTCTGGTAATATTTATAATCAGAGGTAAGGTAGTATTTATAAAGTTTATAGCCCTCAACAATGAATTTCTTTTATTTCTATTTATTTTTTAACGTTTTTTTTACATTCAAGCATTGTGTATACAACATATATATGAATTTTCTCATCCTGAATACACTTTATTGGTACAATCACAGATATTACCATACAAATGATCACAACAGATAATTTTCCATTTTTGTGTCCCTTAAATGTTTTGCTTCTTTCTTTCTTCCCTGATTCCCGCCCACCCGCTATTGCCCACCCTCTTCACACATTGTCTCTAATATCTACAGTTGTTCTCTATGCCTTTATACCTTCCAGTCTTTCAGTTTTTCCCTCAGAGTGTTCACATTCTAACAAATTCCATGGTCTCATTGTTTTCTATGGCTGAGTAATATTCCCTACTACACATGTGCCATACTTTCTCAATCCATTCATCTGTTCTTGGACATTTGTGTTGGTACCATGCCTTAGCAATTGTGAATAATGCTGTAATATACATGGGTATGCAAATATTTTTTCCTACTAAATGCATTCCTATCCTTTAGGTAGATATCCTGGAGTTGAATTGCTGCATCATATGGTAGTTTTAACTGTAATCTTTGAGGAACTTCCGTGTTGTTCCTCACAGTGGCTGTACTAATTTACATTCCCATCAACAGTGTGGGAGAGTCTTCTATTCTCCCCAGCATCATCAACACTTACTGTTCTTTATTTTTTTAATCTTAATGATTTTGACTTGGGTTAGGTGGTATCTTACTGAGGTTTGGATTTGCATCATCCTTATGATAAGGGATGTTGAGCATTTTTTTATTTTTAAGTAACTGTCATTTAAACTTGCTGCAAGAGTAAGTCTCTAGGTGGTGAGAGTAAAAAGCTTTCAATATTGTTAAAGATTTTTTAACTTCAGTATTACATGAAAATGGATTTTGAAAGGGGTCGTCTCATGTTGACAAGGAAAGGAGGAAAGAAAGAGAGGAAAGATGGAAGGAGGTAGAGATAGAGAAAATGCAAGCAAGCAAACATTCTTTATCCAAAATATTTGCTTTTATTAATATTTCAACAAATATTTATTAATATTTCTTTTAGAGCTCTGTCCTACTTTATCCTAAAAGTATAGACACATATATTTTTTTTATTTTTTCAGATATTTTAAGGAAATTAAAAAAGAAAACTATTTATTGTAATTTCATAGGTATATATATATATCCTTTGAATATATAAAATATTAATGTAAATGCAATAATCTATGATATTATGTACAGTAGTTATAAAAACTGAAACATTTATTTCTATATATAAGTGTATTCAACTTTCAGAATCTACTTCTTAAAGTTGGTACGAAGTATTTTACCAGTAGCATAAAATGTGAAGAACACTAGTTTTCAGGTTCTATTCATCACAGCTCCCCTAACTCCTTACCAGTTCCAAATCAGATATATTTAAGTTCATCAGGCACTACTGAGAAATCCAGTCCCTCATGTAAACTCCATCATGAGGTCCTGTGGATTATAGTACTTGGTTTTCTCCCCTCACAGACCTCACACTTTCTCAGGCAGTCATTCTTTTTTCAGATCTCTTCCATCTTAAGCACAACAGTCTCTGAGAGCTCCAGTTTCCCAATCAAATTTCTAACCTCCTCTTGGGACCAGCAGATGGCATAGTGGTTATGTCACTGGACTCCACATACTTAACCGATAGCTTAAAATTCAGGCCGGCTGTGTGTGAGTGCATGCCCAAGATCCTGAAAGGAGAATGGAGGAGAAGGGAGTGTATGACCATCTCCTCTGGGGGCTGATTTCTAGCTTTCTATCTCTCTCTCTCTCCCTGTTTCTCTGGTGAGCGCACGCTCCCAATAGCAAAAATTGCTCTAAAGCAAAACAAAACTTCTAACTCCTCTCTTTTCCTTAACTTAGAAAACCAATGACATCTGGAGCATTGTTGCCCTTTTCCTAATCATAATCCTGTCTGCACCTTTTCATTTTAGACGCTCATCTAAGACTTTCTTAAAATTAGACTTTCAAATACGAAGTACTTTATCTACCAATGCTTACCTTTATGTATGCATGTATATTCATGTACGTATTTTCAGAATCTGCACTGGACAGTGGAGATATAGGGCAATCTAGTGAGAAATGAGTAATGCTTTCACTGGGTATACAAAGCGGATGTTAAACACTATTATTACTGTTTATTTTCACTCTATTTTCTATTTTTTGGCTGACAAAAAATATAGCCATTGAACTCCTGATAATTATCAGTACACTGGACATCACTCACTATTAAAGAGACATTTATTTTCCTCACCTTGCTAACAAATATTTTAAAAGCCTTTTCTGTTGATTTTTCAGTTTTATTTTACTCTCAAGAAAGTTCACATGGTTGGTATGTTTTTTACAAAATTTTCTGTCAAAGGCAGTTCTGCTGGATAGAAAATTATTATAAGGCAATCTTTTCCACTTAAAAGTCTCTAACAGTGGTTCTATTTTCCTCAGCTAGATTTTTGTCTTCTTTTGGTGACCAATTTTCACTACCTGAGTGCTTTCTGGGCTTTTCTTATTTTATTTTTGGTTTTCAAACTAGATTGTTCATTACTTCTTAATTTCCTTTGCTATACAATAAATTCTCTTACACAAAGACTCACTTTAAGTTGAGTAAAGTGTTACATTATCATGCATTTTAGAACATTTGACTGTTTTCTTTTAAATATTTATAATAATCTACCTATGAGCAGGTCATTACTATGCTCCCACTAAGAATCCATGTTTTAAGAGGAATGCATGACATCTGTACTTCCAAATGGTAGACTGTAGTGTTATGTTCTTTACAACTTTGGAATTCATATTAAGTGAATAACGAATATAAGTAGCTAATGTAATACCCAGCAGTGAATTTTCTTTTTCCCTTGCCTAACAAATTTTTCTCAGTGGAAGGCAGCATCGAGAAAATACAATTGGGGCTGGCAGGTGGCGTGGTGGTTAAAGGAGCTGGATTCCCACATGGCCAACTGTGGTTCGAGTCCTGGACCTGGCAACTTGCTTTCTCACATTCCTCTCTCTCTCACTCTGTCCCTCTCTGGTCAAATAAAAAAAATAAATAAATAAATAAATAAATAAAGTTAAATAAAACAATTCTTTAAAAAATACTATTTGGTCATCAGGAAAGTTTTTTCTGACCACCTAATAAATAAAAATATTAAACATCTGCTGGGAGCATACACAGTCATTCACAAGACTGGATATGCTAACATGATGCATTTTAAAGTAGCTAGAGAACTTTTTATTTTATGTACATTGTGTACTCATTATTATTTTTATATTCTCATATATATAATTGTCATTGTCTTTAAATATGTGACATTTTTATTAAGATGACTTCACATGTGTTTCATCAAAGAAAAATCTCAAAAATATTTTTAAAATACTTGATGAAAATATCTAAAAATGCCTTATGTTTGATTTGTTGACATATATGATTTTATTTTATACGACTCTTTTGAATCAGAATTTCATTTAAAGTCTTCAAGAGAGCAATTACTAATGACTAACTGTTTTTAGAGATATAGCAAAAAAAAAAAGAAAAATAAAAAAGCAATAACTCTAAACTCCAAATTCATGTAGGATTATTGTTTGTATGTATTTGCATAGTTCTCTCTGCCTTATTAGTGAGTTCAGTGGAATGCTTCAAGAGGATTAATTGCTTGGATTTGCACAAGTTCTTTATTTATCATCATTAAAAGGCCCTTTGGAGGAGGTTTTTTTTATGGTGTAATGTATCGTTTACTAACATTCTCTTTTTTGGCAAGCTGACAGAAATGTTTCTGGGACGTAATGTTGTGTCTAATTACATAGCTCAAATCTAAGAATTATTTCCAATCTGTCGGTGTCAATACTTGTGATTGGAGAAGCTAAGTGAATCAGCTGTGAAGTCTCTTTGAATGAGATTTATACCTACAGATAAAGAACAAAGGGACTTAAACATTTTAATATATATTGAGTCATTAGAAAAGTCATTATGCATTTTTGCATAGATAAACATAGAAAAATATGTCAGTACTTTTCTGACAACCCAATAATTTGTTGAAGCTTATACTGAAAATTAGATAAGATATTGCATTATTCTTTTCCTAAGGAACATTTTGATTAAGGAAATTTTGAACAAATAGAATCTGTTATCTTATCAACTGGAAATTAAGAATTATAAAATACTAACTACAATGTATGGAAATAGATATTGGTCCAACTTATGAATGGATTTTGCTCTCTCAATTTTATTCTTAAAATATATAGGTCATTGGCAAATTATTTTAGTATAAAGAAATATGTTAAAGATGTTTCCAGGCAACATAATTACTCCAATATAAATAATTAGGCTAAAATGCTTTTATTCTAAATTATATATTTACAATATTTTCTCATTTGAGGTTTGCTTGGTCATCACAAATGTCCTTCTATTTTAAGGTGAACCTACATTTAGACTTCACTCTGCATTAATATTTTCCTAGTTTTTTTTTTTTTTTTCTTTTTTTGGAGAGGTTTTTGCTATAGGGCGTGTGCACTTGCCAGACAGACAGAGAGAGACAGAGAGATAGAAAGCGAGAAATCACCCCCCAGAGGGGATGGCTACGCCGCAATCCCGTCTCCTCCATTCTCCTGTCGGGATCTTGGGCATGCACGCACACGCGCCCGGCGTGAGTTTAAGCCGCCGGGTCTGGGACTCGAACCGCGGTCGACTACGTAGGAGTCCAGCGACATAGCCATTATGCTAACTGCTGGTCCCGATTTTCCTAGTTTTTAATCTCTTTATGTGTTTTACTTCTGAAGCTAAGAAAGAACAAAATTGATTGAGCTGATCTGAATAGGCATATTTTAGTTGAAGAGTCAAGAAGGCCCTATTTAAGCTATATGTAAACATAAAGCAGCATATAAAACCATGTTAGAAGAGCAAAGAAAATATACAAACTCCTACAATTTATAACAAAACATAGGCAGAATAAACAGAAATTAAAAAAAGAGTCACAATTACACCTATAGTGAAGCAAAAAACTATAGAATTTGTAAGGTCAAATTTATTAGGCAAAGGGAATTTGCAGTCAGAGGACAAAGTTAGTACCTGAGCTCTACTATTTGCTTATTCCATAATCATGGACAAATTATTCAACTCCTCTGAGCCTTTTTAAAGGAAATTATAAAAATCTAATTCATACAAATATAATGAGGGTTAAATGAGGTCATGTACATAAATACTTACCTAGTACATTGAAGATACTCAGTCAATGCCAAAAGAATGTAGAAAAGTGCCAAAAGACTAGAATAGTGCAGCATCAGGGGCAGCCTAGAACTCTTGAGGGAGTTACAAGTGACCCAAAAAGTGTCTTCAGTGAAATGTTATTTTTTTAAGTTTATTTATTTCTTTCATGGGGGTGAGGGGAAGAAAAAAAAAAAAAAAAAAAAAAAAAAAAAAAACAGAGAAAAAGAGGAATAGAGAGACAGATGTCCCAATGGGGTCTATACCACAATCCATCTCCACCTTCAGGCTTATATGTAACATAAAATGACACTCAAACACGCACTACCAGCAGCTTTCCACGTGAGTTCAGTTGTGTTAACACTGTCTCATCATCTCATCACCTGGTCCTGAGAACTGACTTTTGAACAGTACAATTGACTGTGTCTCCACAAAATGGGTTACCTATTAATCTAGTGAGGTCTTCAGTGAAAAATTGTTGGGTGACAATAATATTGAGATTTTAAAGAAGGTTAATTAGATCTAAAACTGGAGGATCATCAAAGTTCCCTCCTATGCTCAGTTTCAGTGGTTTGTGAAAATGTTAGTCTGACAACTTTACCATTATTCTACAATGGAGCAAAATGGCTAGAAGATGAGTTGTTAGAGTCTAAACTGACTATATTCCCATCCTGACACAACCCTTCAGGATCACATGTGTTTGGAAAAATCATTATAATCCCTTGAGTCTGTTTTTTTTTCTCTAATATATGATAATAATTATTTCTATTTCAAATGCTTAATGTTAAGATAAAATGAAGTAATGCATATTAAAGGCTTAGAAGAATGCCTAGAACATAGTAAATAGCCTCTATGACTGTCAGAGTTTTATCATTACTGATCTATAAGTTGGTAGAACTGAAAGCCCAGATTTAACTCATCTAAATTGTTATGTGAGGAAACTTGAAGAGGCAAACTAAAAGTATGATTGGGCTGGCAGGTGGCATGGTTGTTAAAGCCATAAGTAGTAGGGAACTGCTGCAGTACACTCGGGCCACATGGGAGACCTGGGTCTGGTTTCCAGACCGATCTAAAAAGACCAGATGTGGTGACACAAACCTGTGATCCTGGGTGAGAGGCTAAGTCAGGACCACTGTGACATGGCAAGACTGTCAAAAATGCTCCTCTCGGGGGACCAGCAGTTAGCGTAATGGCTATGTCGCTGGACTCCCACGTAGTCGACCGCGGTTCGAGTCCCGGACCCGGCGGCTTAAACTCACGCCGGGCGCGTGTGCGTGCGTGCCCAAGATCCCGAGAGGAGAATGGAGGAGAAGGGATTGCGGCGTGGCCATCCCCCCTGGGGGGTGATTTCTCGCTTTCTATCTCTCTGTCTCTCTCTGTCTGTCTGGCGAGCGCACGCGCCCTATAGCAAAAACCTCTCCAAAAAAAGAAAAAAAAAAAAAAAAAAAAAAAAAAAATGCTCCTCTCGGGACCAACAGGTGGTGTGTTGGTTAAGGCGCTGCACACTCCCACATGGCTGACTAGGGATCAAGTCCCGGACCTGGTGGCTTGCTTTCTCACCTTCTCTCTCTCTCTCTAGACAAATTAAAAATAAATGAATGATGGGACCAACAGTTAGTGTAATGGCTATTTCACTGGACTTCCATGTAGTCGACCACGATTCGAGTCCTGGACCCAGGGGCTTAAACTCACGTGGGGCACATGCGCGTGTGTGCCCAATATCCTGAAAGGAGAATGGAGGAGAAGGGATTGTGGCATGGCCATGCCCTCTGGGGGGTGATTTCTCACTTTCTGTCTCTGTATCTCTCTCTTTCTGGTGAGCACACGCGCCCTATAGCAAAAACCTCTCCAAAAAAAAAAAAAAAAAAAAAAAGAATAAATACAGTTAAATAAATAATTCTTTAAAAAGAATGCTCCTCTCTCAGTCTCTCCCTCATGTAAGAAAAAGAAAAAAGAAAATTGTGCATGCATCCTTAAAATGGCATTCATATTGACTACAATGTAGTTGCCCAGAGGCCATGGGCCTTCATCAGCCTTATCAGGACTATGTTCAGTGAGTTGTTACCAAATCTATACTATTGCTTAAATTTACAAATATTTAAAGTGAACTTCTTAAATTTATAAATGTTTTGTTAAACAAGTTATTCCACTATTTTTGAGTATGTTTTGCAAATCCTTTCAATAATAAATAATATTGTCATAATGCATGAGATAATAGTAGCTCAAAAATATAATGTGACCGTAAAAGTTTCTTTAATATTATTTGTATTTTAACTCACCGACATGATCTTGGATCTGTTGACCTGCATTATATCATGCTCCAAGCAAAACTACTATGGTTTTAAAATTTTCTACATTGTTAAAATCAATTTTAACCTGGAAGTTTTTCACTCTATATATAGCCAATTTTTATAAATATATATATATATTAGATATAACACCTTTTGAGTTATATATTCAAAGATAAATTATGTTAGGTGACTATAAGGTATTAAGATGTTCTATAAAGAAATCTACAGTTTGTTTGATAAGTGCACAATTATTACTGTTAGTTATCACAGTCCTGTTCCCTTAAATATAGTTTGAGGACATCTTCCCACTTAGTGTTTCTTGTAGGCATTTCAGTCATTTATTATAATGGCAATATATATATATATATATCTTATTTCTAACTAAAAGAGCGCATGAGAATAACTCCATTATGTGGACTGCCATTATCATTTTAAAATAGAAGTTAAAGTATTAAGAAAATTAGTTTGAATTTGCCATTCACCAATTAGGTGATTTCATGGGGTTGAGTAATCCATTAGACAATTTGTAAAGCCAGTTCTTCAAGTTTCATTAACTAGTATGCTAATTCACAATAATCAGAAAATGTACAATTTTTCTTCATTTTAAAATTTAAGCCATTAGGGAAATCTATAAGAACAAAACTAAAAGTAAAATGTTAACTTAAACATTCAATTTCAGAGTTATTAAAATAAAATATTACACAATGTATATAACATGGAGCCTTTTCCCTTTATGCTACCTGGTGTAACAAATCTGAAACGTTTTCTGTCCCGAGTTCTACAAATCGAGCAGTAAAAATGACTCTAACTGAGTGGGTAGAGTGTGAAAGAAAAGTCTCTTCAGTCTGAAAATCTTAAGCTTGAGAAGTTTGAGAGTTAAATTTTAAACCTACAATTGGTGTCTTCATTGTCTTCACTTGAAGGAAAGGGCAATCAGTAAACAAGTGAAGGCCTTTACCCAATATGGCTTCAGTGACCACAGGCACTACCTGGCACCACACTGGGCAGCAAATTGGCAGCAATGGAGACTGCTGTGCATTGGTGTGATATTCCCTGAGGCTAAAACCCATCAGCGGCCAAGCCATTCTGTACCCCAGGAAGTCTATAAGTGGTTTCCACGGGTAACCTCTTGAGAGTATATTTGAATAATCTAATTTAGAGTTTCAAAAGTGGGGGAAATGACAGACAGATCACATGCTAACTGGCACTATTCCTTCAATTGCAATAGAAAGACTCTCATATCTAAAAGGCTTTGTGATTTTTTTTTAAACAGAACCAACGTCACATTCGTTATTTGATGTGTTACAAGTACAAAATTCATTTTGAGTGCTATACTTGTTTATCTAAAGATGAGTTTGTATTTTTCTTGGATAGTTTAAAAGTTGACTTTTTCTTTTGACACTAATAGAGGGGTTGCCATCCTGATCCTCAATAGTGTTAAAACATATTTCTGATTTTAAAAGACTAAACATTTACAAATTTTCACATATTAGACATGTGTAGGAATTGGCTGTTTATATCTATGTAAGATGTATTTATGGAACTCATATTAGATGCTATATATTATAATCTAATTAGTGTTGTATTATCTTTCATGGAGTGGCTATTATTTCTTCAAACGGCTTAGAAAGGAAGTCATCTTGAAACTTTTAACAGAGGAATGTTTATTCTTTCAGGGGATTCCTAGGGATAGCTTTCTTGAAAGGCGAATAGTGAACAAATCTGCCTATGTTGTTTGAAGTTGTTTAGGCTATTAAATTGCTTTTTGAATGGTGAGTATTATGTTGAACTAAAATGTGCCTAAAGGAAGTATAACAACAAATATTTCAAATACATAGCCTTATGGAAATGTACGAGAACTTAGAAAATTAAAGAATACAGTAAATAAGGTATGATTTACTTTGCTAAGAAATAACATTGCTTCTAATAACATTATTTCTAGAGAGCGCATTTATTTATTTCTAAGAAATCTATAGTCTGTATTTGTGTCATCATTAATGGTATAATTACTTGACAAGTGGTATGTCTAGGAGTAGATAGAAAGTGAGATAAAAGTAAAATTCAGGAACTTTTAAGAAGCTATATTCCTAGAGGATTGTTGAAAATTTTATTCAGTTGAAACATGTGAAAAACCTTATTTTAAATAATAACAAAGAACAAGACAGAGAAAACTAGAAAATTGGATTAAAGTGAAAACAGTTGCTAGTTTTGTTATCAACAAACTAAGTCCTTATATTGCTCTTCGTGGCCAATGAAACAAGAGGCAGAGGCTGGAGAAAAAGGGAGTTTATTTCTGCAGCTGGTTACAGGGAGACAGACAGCAAGTAACATCAAACTGTCCTGAAAAACTCCATGTATGCTCCACATTTATAGTTAAAAGAAACAGCAGATGCAAATCATTCTTCACTACAATCAATCAAAATCATTTTCCCTGAGTAATTGTCTCGTTACTGTTTCACTTTGAATACTCATTCCTCGTTTCTCATTTAACCATTCCTCAGACAATTCTCTATGACTCAGTGCTTGATCACATTGTTCTCATTAGAGGCTTTCCTTAATTTCAAAATGGCTGCAGTCCTGCTAAACCTCAAGCTGGTCTGCTTAAGTATCAATGATTATAAGAGATTTGAGTTTCAGGGCAGAATGCTTAGTCATAAGGAACAAAAGATTGTAAGCAATGATCAGTTGTAAATAATTTATTCAGTAGACAGTATGTAAAAATATATGCTCTAAAAACAATGCTAGACATTATCAGACCAGCAGTAAGCGTAATGGCTATATTGCTGAACTCCCATGTAGTCGACCGTGGCTCGAGTCCTGGACCTGGTGGCTTAAAATTCACACCTGGCATGTGTGCATGTGTGCCCAAGATCCTGAGAGGAGAATGGAGGAGAAGCGATTGCTATGTGGCCATCCCCCTTGGGGGTGATTTCTCACTTTCTGTCTCTGTCTTTCGCTGTCTGTCTGGTGAGTGCATGTGCCCTATAGCAAAAACCTCTCAAAAAAAAAAAAAAAAAAAAAGCTAGACATTATGTACAAGATTAAAAATCAGTTTTATACACACACACATAAAACCTTGAGCCAGCCAGTGGCATGATAATTGCGATGGCTGTATCCCACACAGCTAACTATACAGTTCAAGTCCTGGAACCACCAGCTTAAAAGATATGCTGGGTGTATATGTATGCCTGTCCAAAATCTCAAAAGGAAAATGGGGGTGAGGCATGGCCATCTCCCATGAAAGGGATGCTTTCTTACTTTCCTTTTCTCTCTCTTTCTCTCTCTAGTGTGTGCATTCACCCTCGAGCAACTTGAGAGGGAAAAAAGCGACTATGTATTTATATAACCTTTACTTTGGAAGAGTTTGACATAGGAGAATGATTGCAACAACAACAAAAATAATGACAATAAGGGTTGAGATTGCTTTTTTTTTTTTTTTTTTTTTAGAGAGAGAGATTTTTGCTACAGGGCATGTGCACTCACTGGAGAAACGGAGAGAAACAGAGAGACAGAAAGCAAGACATCAATCCCTAGGGCAGAAGGTCACACCACAATCCCTTCTCCTTCAGTGTTCTCTCGGGATTTGGGGCACGCATGCACAAGCGCCAAAGTGAGTTTTAAGCCACCAGGTCTAGGACTTGAACTTCAGTCAACTACGTGGGAGTCCAGCAAGGTAATCATTATGCCATCTGTTGGTCTCCATTTTTGTTTAATGAGAGAACAAAAAAAGAGTGGTAAAAGGAGAGAATGTGTAATAACAGAAGGGAGAGAAAGCAATAGGTATTTTCGACAGGGTAGTGCTGTTGCAGTCCTCTGTTTCAGACTACAAATTAGCTAAGATTACAAATACAGGCTACACACTGGTACATCTGATTGGTACAGGATCCAAAATCACTCCTCGCTTGGGACCCCAAGTTCCAGCAGCGCTGGCCTCATGCTCGCTCTACCGTAATTGGGCTGATGCATCAACAATGGAATGTGGGCAGTGTACCTAATGATGCTGAGGTAAAAAGTCACTGGATAACAGATCCCTAATCGTCCGCTAAAAAGAATATGATTATTTTACCAGATACTGAAGGAAGTCTGTGTGTCTCTATCTGTGAATTAAATAGACAAGAGACTAGCTGCCAAGTATGTGTTACAATAACAGCAGCATCCCTGGACAGAAAGGAGGTGGTTCACTGCTAATACTGAGCTTCCTCTTCATTCTGATGATAGTATGGTAGTATAGTCTCCAAGTGTAAAGAACTGCTGTTCATATGAAAATAATAATGATATTTACCCCTAAAATGGACTTTATTCAAGCACACATAAATATGAGGGGAGATATTTCTCAATAAGCACATAATCTAGAGTTGAAGTTATTTTAGAGTTAAGTACAAGCTGGTTATAGTTAATGTACTTTGTTTGGATCATGGTGAAGGTTATTATAGTAAAGATGAAGAGAAACCATTCTCATTTTTTTTGTTACCATAATATCTATTTAGTTGTCTCTATCAATCTGAAGAGTGGGTTTTATGTATTTTACTTTGAATATGATTTTAGTCTTTTTTTTTTTTTTTTAATGCTGGAGAGGGGGAGAGTGTGTGTAAAAGCACACTTCCATGAAGGCCTGGTCATGCCTCAATTCTTTTTTTCCTCAATTCTCTATTCTGTTAGTATTTTGGGCATAGACACACAGGCCTAGCATTTTTCTTCTTCTTTCTTTTTTTTAAGAGTTTAAAATATCTTTTAATAAAGATTGTGCATTCCGAGACTTAAATCACGTTCTAATTATAAACTGCATTTTGTAGTCTGCAGGACACTGTGGACCAGCTTGGTTTTGACTCTGCATTTCACTGTCATCCCACCCAGCTTCTTCCTTTACCAACATGCAAGGTCTTTCCCTTCCCTGACAACCAGAAGGGCAGATGGGAGAGGCAGATGTACCTTTGTTGTCATTATTTCTTGATTCTTTGATGTGAAAAAGGCAGCACAATCATTTAAACTTGATCCAGACTCTTTGCACCTAACAAAGTAAACAGCTAAAGGAAGTAAAATATATAAGAAGGCAATGCTTGTGGAATGTACAGTGGCTATTGGTGGCACATACCTCATTATGACTCGCCTGCATGCTTCTCCTTTTCAGTGGTGTCTTTGCAAGGTAGTGGATATTTCTCCTGTGTTTCTGTCTCATTCAATTTTGACTTAGCGAATTTCTGGATCTCAGCTATATCAGGTTTGTCAGACATGGCTGCAGAGGAAGCTGAATGAGGCAAGCTGGAGAGTGATGTCTGGTCTCTGCAGTGGCCACTGCTGAGTGTCAATGCTTAGCAATTTTCAAGCTCATGGGGCCAGGATTCAAACCCTGGTCAGGCCATATTGGATCTGCCTTCTTCTGGTGCCTAAGTACTGTTCTATAAGGCCAGCCTTATGCTTTTAGTATTAATTAATAGTTTTCAAATTGCTGTGATAGCTTCCATTGTCAAGTATTAAAAGCTGGTTATTTGAATCATGACAAAGGAAAGAATTAAATGAATAGTGTAGAGAAAAGTATATGAATAAAAGAGATAAAGCATATGCTAAAATTATAAATCACTAAGAGTATCTTAGAGACCAGAAATGTAGAATTTGTGATTTTGTTTTTCTAAAAACTAAAAACTTAGCCAGCAGGTAGCATGGTTTTTAAGGCGCTGGATCCCACATGGACAACTCTGTGGTTCAAGTCCTGCACCCTGTTACCTAAAAAACATGCCAGACGCATGCACATGTGTGCCCAAAATCCCGAGAGGAATATGAAGGAAAAGGGACAGAGGCATGGCCATTTTCCCCTAGGGGATAATTTCTCATTTTCCCTCTTTCTTTCTCTGCCTGTATCCTGCACATGCACTCCCCTTATGCCAAAAAAATCTAGAAAACACCACCAAAAAAACCCTAAAAATTTAAAATTTCCACAGTAATACTTTAGCTTAATTTTTTTTTTTTTGAGAGGTTTTTGCTATAGGGTGTGTGTGCTCACCAGAAAGCCAGAGAGAGACAGAAAGCGAGAAATTACCCCCCAGGGGGGATGGCCACGCCGCAATCCCTTCTCCTCCTCTCCTCCGTTCTCCTCTTGGGATCTTGGGCACGCACGCACATGCGCCTGGCATGAGTTTTAAGCCACCGGGTCTGGGACTTGAACTGCAGTCGACTACATGGGAGTCCAGCAACATAGCCATTATGCTAACTGCTGGTCCCAGTTTTGCTTAATTTTTGTATAAGTTCAAATTATTCACAAAATGAATTTTCTACCAGTCATCGGCAAAGGAAAAGGAAAAAATAATTTAAAACCAACATGATACTGGTATTAAACAATTTAATATAGGGACCAGCAGTTAGCGTAATGGCTATGATGCTGGACTCCCATGTAGTCAACCATAGTTTGAATCCCGGTCCTGGTGGCTTAAAACTCACACCGGGCGCGTGTGAGTGCGTGCTCAAGATCCCAAGAGGAGAATGGAGGAGAAGTGATTGCAGCGTGGCCATCCCCCCGGGGGGGGGGGGGGGGTGATTTCTCACTTTCTGTCTCTCTGTCTCTCTCTGTCTGTCTGGCAAGCACATGTGCCCTATAGCAAAAAAAAAAAAAAAAAAAAACAAAAAAAACCTTTCTATTCTAAAGAGATTTTACATATATACTCTGAATTCTTATTTGGTATAAATACATACAAAGGTAATATTAGTCCTATCTGTTGAACATTTATATTCTATAGTAAGGCAAACATTACATATAATAAGAATTTAAAACACTTAAAGATATAAAACCTTCTATCTCTGAGAAACAGACTGAAGTTGGCAATATAACGAGCTATATTTTTTAAATGATCATTTTGTTGGTCATACATGTTTCAGGCTGACACTATAGTTACCTCGTTCACAATAATAATCTTGATACTTTTAATCCTATAAAAAGATATAAGTTGACTATTCTATTTTAAAATATTTTCAAATATATTTTTTGCAGTATTATTAGCCTAGAAATAATATTACTGTTTCATAGAAAAAGGAAAGAATATTATATTATGTGGGATCATGTTGTCTTTAATTAACTTTAATGAGTTAGTTTATGCTTGGTAAAATATATAATTTTTAAGTAAACATTTTGATACTATTTGACCAATTTATGGACTGAATAACCACCATAACAGTTATAAAACACTTGGATCCACCAAAAGTGACATCGTATTCTTTACCAGATAATTCTCACCTTCTCTCTAGTCCTGGGACCGGAGAACTACCCATTGACTCTCATTCCAGATTAATTTGTCTTTCCTTGAATGTCCCGTAAGCTAGAATTACGCCATATGTATTATTTTACATTTGTTTATTTTGAGAGGCTTTTTTACAATTTGAGAGGCTTTTTAAATTTTGTTTAATTTTTGCCAGAGGGCACATATGCTCATCAGAGAGAAAGAGAGAGGGAGAGAAAGAAAACACCCTTTCGGTGGAGTGTGGTTGTGTTGCAATCCTTTTCCTCCATTTCTCCATCCCCTCAGGTTCCTGTGCACACATGCACATGTGCCTTGTATGTTTTGAAGCTATAGAGGTAGGATTGGAACCACAGTTATCCATGTGGGATCCAGCTCTCTGTATACCTACCTACACATAGAACTTAACCAGTGTGCTATGAAGTAGTTTAGGAATAATATTATTTAGATTTGTCTTGTGTTTTTTGTGTGTTTGTTTTGCCAAGTAGAATGTCTTTGAGTGGATAAACCACAATGAGTTGGGAATTTTCCTCTTGACAGACATTTTCTTATAGATACAACAATACTGAATAAATGTGATAAAAAATTGGTATACAAGTTTTCATGAGCAAATATGACTTCCTGTCTCTTGGAGAAAGGCCTAGAATATACACCCACATACCTGGTGTAATTTTCAAAGGTCTAGAAGTGGATCAGATGGGTCATACTACATGTTTAATTTGATAAAAACTGAGCTGCCAAAGAGGCTATATCAGATTTTTGTTTTGTTTCTCTTTCCTAATAATGTTTGAGGGATATAGTTCCTCTACATCTCTTAAATACTTATTATTGAATTTTTCCCATTTTAACCATCATAATGGATGAATAGATGGATCTCCTTTTTATGCTGATTGGCATTATACTTATGAGTAATGTGAGTAATAACATTGAACCTGTTTTCATGTCATTATTGACTATTTGATAACTTCTTCTTCTTCTTTTTCTTTTTTTAAGGTTTTTGCCATAGGGTATGAGCACTCCTCAAAGAGAAACAGAGAAAGAAAGTGAGAAATCACCTCTCCCAGGAGGATTGGTCACATTAAAATCTCTTCTCCTCCATTCTCCTCTTGGAATTTGGGGCATGTACACCCACATACCTGGTGTGATTTTCAAATGGCTGGGTCTAGGACTTGAAACATGGTCAGCCATGTTAAAGTCCATCACCTTAATCACCATGCCACCTGCTGGTCCCCGTATAGCTTTCATGGTAAAGTAACTGACTGACTAGTTAAATAATTTTTCCTTTTCCTCCTTCCTTCCTTTCTTTCTTCTTTCTTTCTTTCTTTCTTTCTTTCTTTCTTTCTTTCTTTCTTTCTTTCTTTCTTTCTTTTTCTTTCTTCTCTTTTCTTTTCTTTCCTTTCTCTTTTCTTCTTTCTTTCTTTCTTTCTTTCTTTTCTCTTTCTTTCTTTCTTTCTTTCTTTCTTTCTTTCTTTCTTTCTTTCTTTCTTTCTTTCTTTCTTCTCCTTCTCTTTTCTTAGAGGGTGTGCCAGAGAGAAACAAAGAGACAGAAGGAAAAAGAAGAGAGAGAAGGCAAGCCTCAATGGAGCATTGTCACACCACAATCCCTTCTTTCTGTCCTTTAAGGATTTGGGACATACATTCTCACATGCCTTACATGTTTTACTGGCCACTAGGGCTGGGATTTGAACTGCATGGTTGGCCATGTGGGATCTGCCTCTCTTATCCATCAGGCCATAAGTCCAGTCATCTGTTTCTTTGCTTCTTTTTCCTTGCAATGGATTTGTTAAAGTTATTTATATATTTTGGATACAAGTCACCTATATATATGTGTGTGTGTATGTGTGTGTGTGTGTGTATACACATATATATTTCTAGTCTATGACTTGGCTTTTTATATTCTTTTTGTTTGTTTGTTTGTTTGTTTTTTAACTCATGCAGGAGAGAGACCTCTCCTTAGGTCTCAAATCACTCAAAGTATCTCTTTCTTCAGTCTTCCAACTCACCAGGATTTGGGGCATGCTTACATGATTTAAGGTGATTGGGTCAGGGACTCATGGAAGGTTGGCATGTGGTTTCCAGCTCTGCAGTCCAGTATGCTACCAACTACACCATAGAGGCAAAGCCATAAGTATCTTTTGAAGAACAAAAATGTCTAAGCTTGTTGAAGTATACTCCATCAGTTTTTAAAATTGTTCTTATAGTTTGTGATTTAACTAAGAAATCTGACTATTTTGAGTAGCAAAGGTTTGACTCATTATTTAAATGTTTTTGACAGTTTTTAGGACTTACTCCCTCTTCTGCTTCTATCCCATATCTGTACAAGTTGATAAGAAATCCTAGGCTCACCCTCCTTCAACATAAATGAGACATTCAAATCTCACATGAAAGGGAACCTACCACTGGCCCCAATCTCTCCATCATAAAAACACCAAGTCAGTCTCCTTTCCTTCTGTCTACAGCTATTTTGGGGGTCTGACTGGTAAGTCTATCCTGATCTCTCCAAATGCCTCATTGTGTAAATCATGAACTTTTAATATATTTTTGGTGTGTATGTATAGTTTATTAGTTTGACATTTGAACCAAATGTTAAGTGTCATTCTATTCTTATATTCTTAGAGTGACTACAACATTAAAGATGGCAATACTCTCATCTGTATTTTCTTCTCAAAGTTTCACTAGGTCTAGCTTTTTAATAGGTCCAGCAACTTACTGCCCCCCCCCCCCCCCATTTTAGAGAGTCAGGCTTGATAGCATGTACCTGTGTTCCTAGAACTCAGGAGACTGAAGCAGGAGGATCATGACATGGTGAGAACCTTTCTTAAAACATAAAAAAAAAACCATACACACACACACACAGACACACACACACACACATGCAAACACACACACAAAAGATACTTTTGTAAGTAGAAGTTTGAGTAAAAACTATTCAAAAATAGAAAAGAATTTGATAGTTACATGCTAAAGAGGAAACTAAAACTGTTTAAGGTAAAAAAAAAGTTATTTTTTTAAAGAATCATTTTATTTAACTTTACTTATTTTAATTTGACCAGATAAGGACATAATAGGAGAGAGAGAAAAAAAAAAGAGAGAGAGAGAGAGAAAGCAAACTGCCAGGTTCAGCACTTGAACCACGGTTGTCCATGTGGGAGTCCCCCGTTCTCTTAACCACTATGACACCTGCTGGCCCCAAAAAGTTATTTTTTTGAGATAAAGAATTTATATAGATGAACTATAGGAGTTGAAGGTATAAAAACTAAATTGAGAAAACAATTAATGAGATAATAATTTGTGAAAGGAAAATGTACTTTCAGAGGAGAAATAGACCTTGAGTTGTGTTCATCTGAAAAGTTCCGTGAAGTTACCTGTACTATAAGAACAGATTGAGCATAATCTAATAGTATCCTGAAACCTTCATGTGTTTTATAGCTTCTAGTTTTATTCTTTAGATACTGGAGGGATTCAATAGGGTTGAGAGCAGAGAATCAGAATAGACTTCTTGAGGAAGGATTTGATTAGGTCTGTACACACTAAATATTAAACATCAATTTATCAAAGAGCATAATAAAAGTAACCATTTCTTTCTTCTTCTCCTTCTCCTTCTCCTTCTCCTTCTCCTTCTCCTTCTCCTTCTCCTTCTCCTTCTTCTTCTTCTTCTTCTTCTTCTTCTTCAACCAACAGGATATAAAATACTGATAAAGGCAATTTTTATATTCTATTTTTCTGATCAAGGTATCAAAAATGCTGCCCTAATTTTAAATTGACATAGCTCATAGGTATATATTCCTAAGAGGCTAATTTATCAATGTTTAATCCATTAAATTATTTTCTTAGCAGAAACCTGGTGTTGTTAATGACATAAATCATGCAGAAAGGAATTAAGTAATTTAAAATCAATTACAAAGAAGTATGCATTGAGAATTAAAAATAATTGTAATTAACTAAAGCCTAAGCAATTGTAGCCATCTGGATTTCATCAGAAATATCTGCAACTTGGTAATGTTTAAAATTTTAAAGGTATACAGTGTGTACTTAATTTTTTCTTTCTTTTTTTACTTTTGAGACTTTAAATAAATGAAATAAAGTTTGATTATTTTTTTCCTTATGAGAGTAAATCTACTCTCAAATTTAGATCTTTCTGCTAGGAATATTTTAAAAACTTCATAAACATTGTTTCATGAGAGACCTATAATAGGTACTTTTCTAGCATGAACAACAGTGCTACAGTGCTTTCAAAAATAATTCAGGCAATTACATGATTCATAAAATATTTAAATTCATTTTGTGATGAAAGTTTTATAAATGGCTGAATAGTGACTTCAATTATACGGAGCCAATTAGCTAAAGAAGAGTTTTAAATACTCAGGGTTTACCTTTATGTAGAACTTAATGAATTTATAAATATTTATTATGTGATTTCCATTGCAATCAGTTTGTCAACAACTTTTTAAATCTATAACTTCAATTTTTTGTAAATTATGTATTTTAAATGAATGAATAACAAAAATACATTTATCTCATCTTCATAGATATTGTAAATATATTACTACAGTTATAACCACATAATTTTAGGCACTGACATTCATATCTCTGGATCATATATCTAACTTTAAATAGATTGAGGAAGCATATCTCAACATTTTTACCAAAGAGTTCAATTTTTTCTTTCTGTTAAAATGTTAGTAATAAATCTATATTTTTATGATATTCATTCATTTACTGAATGGCATTACAAGAAAATTACTAGTTAGATATATTAGTTAGGTGGGATAAATAGTATAACAAATAGTCTTAAATATCTCAGAGTGCAAACCAGTAAAATTTTTTCTTGCTTACATCCTAATCATGGGAGAATCATTCAGAACCAGAATTTTGTCTTGACCGCTCCACACAAGCCATCATCAAATGCATCCCCTGGCCATGCAAACAGCTGGAACCTCTTTAAAGGCCTGGCTTGGTATTGGCTCACACAACATTTTTTCACATTCTATCAGTGAAAATTCAATTGCACAGCTCTACCTACCTGCAAACAAGATTAGGTAACTGCCTATATATCTATGTGCTTGGAATAAAGAAAGGTTATATGTTAGTGAGCATTTATTTACTCCCCTCGGAAAATAGATTTAAATGTCTATCCATATAAGCTTCTTTTTTGATATGAAGGAATTCAGTAGTTGATGGAAAGAGATAGTTGCATTAGCAAATGACAAGAACCAAATGAGGTAAGTGCTGAATTAGAAATATGATGTACACAAATTTCTTTAAACATGACAAAAGAATGGCTAAATGGCCTTAATAGAAAAGGGTATCTGGGGACCAGCAGTTAGTGTAATGGTTATGTCGCTGGACTCCCATGTAGTTGACTGTGGTTCGAGTCCTGGACCCGGTGGCTTAAACTCATGCCGGGCGTGTGTGCATGTGTGCCCAAGATCCTGAGGGGAGAATGGAGAAGGGATTGCGGCGTGGCCATCCCCCATGGGGGGTGATTTCTTGCTTTCTGTCTCTCTGTCTCTCTCTCTCACTGTCATAAATATGTTGTACATATTTATATTGAAATGATTGAATCAAGTTAATTAACATATTCGTCACTTTACTTACTTAAAAGCATTTTTGTAGTGAGAACATTTAAAATCAATTCTTTTAAATTTTTTTTTCAGTTTTGCTCTAGTTTGCATGCACTCACCAGAAACAGAGAGAGAGAGATAGAGAAATGGAAAGTGGGAAATCACCCCCCTAGGAGGGATGGCCACACCACAATCCCTTCTGCTCTATTCTCCTCTTGAGATTTTGGACATGCACACATATACATCCAGTGTAGTCTTTAAGCCACTATAACCTGGACTAAAACTACAGTTGGCCAGTGGGATTCAGCCACTTTAACCACCGTGCTAGTAGCTGGCCCTAAAATCAATGCTTTTAGCAATTTCAAAATGCATGTATAAAACTGAAAGACCTAGAGACCATTATTGTCAATAAAATAAGTCATGCACTGAAAGACAAATTACAACAAAATGCCACTTTTATGTTTAACCATAAAAAAACCCAACTCATTAATGTAGAACATAGAATGGTGGTTACTAGGCCATCCACTGATGTGACAGTTAAAGCAACTAGATCTGCAAAACTATCAGCTTGATAAACATGCCAGGCACTTGTGCATGTGAGCCCAAGATCCCAAAAGGAAGCAGAAATGAGAAGAGACTGCAGTGTGACCATTCTCCAGAGGGAAAATTTTCTCACTTTCTCTCTTTTTCTCCACCTCTTCTGATGGAGTAAAACAAAAAACTAGGGGTTACCAAAGGCCTGGGAAGGGGGTGAATGGAGAGGGTAAATATCGATAAAAGGGAACAAAGATTCAGTTAGAAGGAATAAGCTTTAGTGATCCATGACTATAATTAGCCATTTACTATGCATTTCAGTTTCATTTTAAAAGATGAGGTAGTTTTTCAGAAAGACAGTAGGACAGAATTTGTAAAAAGTACATAAAATTATGAAAGATAAAATGGCTTGTTAAGGGATCAGCTGATGGTGTAAGGTTTATGTTGCTGTACTCCCGGTTAACCACAGTTTGAGTTCTAGACCTGGTGGCTTCAAATTCACACCAGGCACATGTACATGCATGCCCAAAATCCCAAGAGGAGAATAGAAGAGAAGGGATTGTGGCATGGTCATCCCTTTGGGGGATGATTTCTCACTTTCTGTCTCTGTCTCTTGGGCAAGCACGTACGCCCTATAGCAAAAATCTCTCCAAAATTTTTTTAATTGGCTTGATAATACTAATTGTGCTGTAGTTTATTTAAAATTTTTAATGTAGTATAATTTGACAATAATACAGAGAAAAGCAAAAAGAAATGTAATATAGATACTCATATAGTCACAGAATGAACCAGAATTGACAAATGTATTTTTATATCTACATTAGATGTAGTAGATGGAATTGCCCTCTATGCTATTCTTTACTCCCCCTCTAAGTCTAACATGTTATTTTGCAGTTCTTTTTTTATTTTTATTTTTGAGAGATTTTTTCCTTAGGATGTGTGCACTCACCAGTGAGAGAGAGAGAGAGAGAGAGAGAGAGAGAGAGAGAGAGAGGCAATAAGAGGAGAAGTGAGAAATCACCCTCCAGGGGATGACCACACCACAATCCCTTCTCCTTCATTCTTTTCAGATCTTGGGTATGTATGTATACATAGCCAGCATGAGTTTCAAGTCTCCGGTTCTGGGACTTGAACCATGGTCAGCCGTGTGGAAGTCCACTGATGTAACTGCTACAGCATCTGCTGATCACTTTTCCTTTTTAAAAACATTATTTCTCTCAGGAGATAGAAGGAGAGAGAAAAGAGAGACAAAGAGAGAAAGAGAGAGGCATCCCTAACAGGGTCCTCATGCCACAATCTAGACCTAATCTCAGCTGGTTTAGATCATGAGCACTTGTCGGACCTGATAAGGAAGGTCCACAGTGCAAACTTGGGTCCTTTTCCATGTAGATATAACCATTCCGTTTCCAAGACTATGCACTGGAGTTACTCTTAAACAATATTCAGTATGGACATCAGAAATATTTTAAATATCTTTATAAACTTTGTACTTATGTATCTGCATATATGGAGCACAGAGATATTCTCTTGAGGGGGAAAGAAAGACAATATACCCCACAAATACTTAAATTGTTTATAGTAAAATTATAGATGTTACAAATGAAGCTTCATTTTCTGCATGTTAATTACTATTTTAGAAAAAGAAGGAAAAATGGAACCTGAAAGAGGAAGAAAGGGAATGGCATGCTACCATGTTATGATTTGGCTCATCCTGTTATTTTATAATTCTTCCCACAAAAACAGAGCATGACTATCACCCTGTTCTTCCACATGCCTTTTGATTTTGGTCTAGCTATGTAAGTACTTTGACCAAGGGTATATTTTCAGGAATGATACTATCAGGGGACATGAAATGTGCTTGTGAGGTTGGTTGTACCTTCGTGGGTTTCTGCCATCCAAGAAGTTCCTCTAGATACCTGTTGGTCTTTCAGTCTGGTACTTAGAGTAGAACAGAAGCAGATATCACGTCAGCTTCAAGCCAACTTGCCTAGCTGAACCCAGCCTAGATCTACAGAACACCAGCCAAGCTTCAAATACAGGAGTAAGTGCCATTGAGGACAACAGAGCTACATGAACACTGTAGGTATGAGAAAAAAAATCCTTATTTTTGCCACCGAGATTTTGTAGCTCTTTATTCCATACAATAAGTGAAATAAGCAATGCCCATAAAAGCAAATATGATAGATACATTTAAATTCTATATCTTCCTCTTTTGGGTTCTGCCATTCCTTCTCTTCCTAGTACACAATTAGCATGCAGAGAATGGAGCTTTCATTTGTAACTTCTATTATCTTACTATAAACAATTTAAGTGTTTGTTCAGTATATTGCCTTTCTTTCTCCCTCAAGAGAATCTATGTTCCATATATTTCTGATACATCATTACAAAGTTTATAAAGGTATTTAACATATTTCTGATGTTTAGACTAAGTATTGCTTAAGAGTAGCTCTAGCGCATAGTCTTGGAAATAGAATAGCTAGATCTTAGATGTGCACATTTTCAATTTTAATAGAAATTGTCTTTCTAACTTCATTCTCTCTGATGTTAGGTAATAGCAGACTCCAACTTTTCTTGTCTGACGGTTATGCAATCAAATCTTATTATGGTTGCCACTTAAATTTCCCCAATTACCATAATGTTGAGCATACTTTATACTCCTAGTAATTCAATCTTTTTCTTCTATGATCTGCCTGTTTTCATTGTTTCCTCACTTTCCTCTTTGAGTTGTTTTTTGTTAGTCAACCATTAAAGTATTTAGTATTTTCCAAAAGTAAAACTTTGTTAAAATATTTTTCTCTTTCTTTCTACATTGTTTACATTCTGTGACAGTTCTCTTTTTAGAGGAGATTTTAAATCATTCTCTTCTTGTTCTTATTTATGACTTGGGCTTTTCTAGTTATTTATAAAATGATATTTTAGTCAATTTATATGAAAATACATTTTCTGAAATATATATTTAACAATACAACTTTTAATAAATGGATTTTCTAGACTATATTTTAATAATCTATTGTTTAAAAGTCATCTTTTATTATTTTTATTTTTTTGTGTCATGTATTTATTTAGTTTGTTAAAACAAGCTTGTATGTATGTTAGAAGAAAAGGACCTGGAGAATAAAACAAAACCTATAAGGGGCTTATTCCCATACTAGGTTTTAGATAGATCATTGCTCCCAAACATGTGGGTGACATTAGAGAAGGCTGATATTGAGCTAGGCAAAGATTTTGTTTTCATTTTTAGTAAAACAACACAGTAGAAATCATTTAATGAAAATGGATAAGCTGCACTTCATCAAAATTACAAGCGTTAAGACGTAGCTACAGGGGCACCACTGCTAAGATGCTGTGCTCCACAGGCTGGGACTACATGAGAGGCCTGGGTGTGACTCAGGGATTAAGCTAAAGAATGGGCACTGTGCTCTGGTCCTGTAATCCCAGAGACGTGGGGAGGTTGAGGCAGGAGGATGACAAACTTGAGTCTGGCCTAGGCTACATGGCAAGACCGTGTCTAAAAAAAGAGGGCCCAGTGTGGACGTGCACTCATAGTCCTACCAAGAGGCCAAGGAGGATCACCACAGAGAGACGCTGCTTAAAATATAAACCAACCAACCAACAACAATAACAAAATGAATTACGTCTTTGATCTACTTTTTTAGAGGGAAATTTTTGCTATAGGGCACATGTACTCACTGGAGAGACAGAGAGAGAGAAAACAAGAAATCATTCCCCTGGGGGGATGACCGCTTTGCAATCCCTTCTCCTCCATTCTCCTCTTGGAATCTTGGGCGTGCATACCTGCACATGCGGGCAGATTTAATTTAATCCCACGTGAGATTTAATCCACTGGTCCGGAACTCCAACCGTAGTAGACTATGTGGGAGCCCAGCGACATAATCATTATACCATCTGCTGGTCTCACATCTTTGATCTTTTGAAGATACTGTCAAGAACAACAACAAAAAGAAGTGCAAGATTTTTGAAAGAAAATATTTCAACCACATACCTGTCAAAAAGATTGAGATTCGTGGATGTCAATGACTGTGAAAGGGCACAAAGAAACATTTTAAGGTGAAAGAAATATTTCATGTTTTGATTGTGATGGTGGATACTTGGCTACATAGGATTCCCAAAATGGGGCCCACAGATGGCATAGCGATTAAGGAGTTGGATCCCACATGGCCAAATGAACAATTTGAGTCTTTGGACCTGCTGGCTTGAAAAATACACTGGGTGCATATGTGTGCATGTTCAAAATCACAAGAGGAGAATGGAATAGAAGGGATTATGGCCTGGCCATCCCCATGGAGAGTGATTTCTCTCTCTCTCTCTGTGCATGTGTGTGTATATATCTCCAGCAAGTAGATGCACCCTATAGCGAAAAAAGTAAAACAAATTGTTTTGGCTCCAAATGGATCAAAGGTGTACTGACAGTGGGTGAATTTTAGTGTAATGTCACACAAACTCGGTAAAGCAATATCTCTTTACCTCCACTTTCCTCCAAAATAAAAAACAAACTCAAATATGTTCAGAGATTTTGTAAGGGATACACATTCACAACATATACACAAATATCTTTTGTAGCCTAAACATATTTTGTTTCATATGTAGAGGAGCTGCTATTTTTCAACTACATGTTCATATAATTTTCTTGCTAAAGTAAAATTCCATTCTAAATTATTAAAATGCCTTTCCACTATTTTTAACAGCTAGTATAACTAAATGTGGTACAGTGGGCCATTATATTTCTTAATGTTACAAAGGGTTCTCATGCTTGAAAAGAGTTTGGAAGCAATGCTTTTGTCAAGAATAAGGTTCAGTTGAGAAATAATATGATTCCTCATAGCTTTTAGAATGATGTTTCTGGGGGCCAGCAGGTGGTGTGTTGGTTAAGGCACTGTACTCCCACATGACTGACTGCAGTTTGAGTCCCAGACCTGGTGGCCTCCTTTCTCACTTTCTCTTTTTCTTTCTCTCTCTGGTTGAATTAAAAAATAATAATAAACAAAATAAAATATTCTTTAAAAGAAGAATGGTGTTTCTGATTAGAACCAAAAGACTGCAGATTATTGACACTCTTTAAGATCTTCATTGGGAGACCAGCAGTTGGCATAATGGCTATGTAGCTGAAATTCCATTTAGTCAATCGTGGTTCAAGTCCCAGACTCAGTGGCTTAAATTCATGCCAGCCATGTGTGCATATGTACCCAAGATCCTGAGAAGAGAATGGAGGAGAAGGGATTGCAACATAGCCATTCTCCCAGGGGGGTGATTTTTGCTTTCTGTCTCTCTGTCTCTCTCTGTCTTTCTGACAAGTGCACACATTCTATGACAAAAACTTCTCAAAAAAAAAATCTTCATTGGAAATTAAATGTTTAAAGGACAGAATTAATGAAATTTGCTTATCTACTGGATATTTCATGAGAGAAAAATATACAAAAGAATTTAAGAGAGTTTAACTTAAGTGAATTGCTAAATAATGTTTTGAATGTCAGAATTATTTTAGTCTGAAGTTACCAATGATTTCAAGTAGCTAATTTAATATTTCTTGGTCTGTATTCTGTGAGTTAAGAATTGATGCAAGCATAGTAGTTTCACTTTGGGGTTCATTCCAAACTGACTTTAACATTCAATGTTTTTTTTTTTTTTTTTTAAATTTTGCTATAAAATGAATGATTTGGGGGCCAGCTGGTGATACGGTGGTTAAGGCACTGGTTCCCACATGGTCAACTGTGCAGTTCAAGTCCCCGTGTCAGAAGTTTTGCATGCCCAAATTCCAGCAGAAGAATGGAAGAGAAAGGATTGCAGTGTGACCTTTTCCCTGAGCAGTGATTTCTTATTTTCCCTTTCTCCCTCTCTCTCCAGTGAGTGTACAAGCTGTATGGCAAAAACAAAAACAAAACAAAGCAAACAAGCAAAAAACTGATGATTTTAAGGAATTAAAGTTTATTTTCAAAGTAATGCTCATCCAAGCAGACTGACACATGCACACATACACACACACATATAAATACTAAAATTAGAGAAGTTTGACAGATAAAGTTAATCTCAAAGGGAACTGCTTAAGAAAAAGTAATTTTAGGGTAATATGGAGAGCTTGATTTCCTTTGTCATTTTATTTGTAGTTATATTAGCAATTTCGAATGCCATAAAAATCACATTCCTCTGAACAGGATACATTATGTAAATTTATTTAAACTTAACTTTTGGAAGTTAGAAATAAAAATAAATTGCAAACATTTTTCAAATGTATTTATCTTATTTAGCTATAGAAAATCAAGAACCCCTCAAATAATATAGTTATGGGTATCAAAGTTCAGTAATTATTGTTTTCTGAATTTGTTAAGTTCATTACAAGAGTGAATAAACACTTCCAAACTTAAGAATAGGAAATAAAGACCAAAATTTGAGAGTTTAAGCAATGCAGAGGATTAAATCCGTTCTAAAGTCAATTTTTTTAGAAAAATAATTTCTTTCAATTTTCAAAATTTGCTGGAGAATAAGTGTGCACACTAGCGAGAGACAAAGAGGGAAAGAGAGTGAGAAATCCATGGGGGATGACCACACCAGAACCCCTTCACCCATTTCTCCTTCCATTTGGCATTTTGGGCACACACATGTACACATGCCCAGTATATTTCCATGGGAAATTGGAAACTAGTAAAAAATTATGCATCTAATGTACTACATAGGAACAGGAATGGTATCTGTCATAAACAAATGCCTTTTTTCCCCCAAATAATTATCTAATTTTACTTATTATTTTTAAACTTGCTATAGGACACATGTGCACATTAGAGAGAGAAAGAAAGGAAAAGAGAGGGAAAGTGAGAAGAAAAGCTGCCAGGCCTGGTACTGGAACTTTGGTCACCTATGTGGGGGTCCAGTGACCCAACTACCATGCCTCCTGCTGGCCCCGCATATCCCTTTCATTAAGACAGATCCCTTTAAACAATGGACCCAAATTATTCCATTGCTTTCTAAGAAATCATCATCTGATCATTCTACAGAGTGATAAAGACCTGGCTGTGACACCATAAGTATTTGGGTCATTCTGCCACAGCTCTTGTTATAAATTAAAATGTGATTTAAAAGCTTAGTTTATATACAAGTTTATTGTGAGCATGCATTTGGTATCAGTTTATTTTAAACTTTAAGATAGAACTATTTTGCTGAGCCTACAAATTTGAAGATTGATTAATTCAGCAGCATTCAGAATTCTTGGCAAGGATTCTTAGTGTTTAGTTACTGGGCTCCACTATCAATACACTGATTTTAATGCATTCTGTCTTTTAAACTTATAAAATATTTTATGAGAGATTCTACTTTTACTTTTTAGACAACTTATCAGATTCTCAAAATTGATCTTTATTATAGGGTGGAAAATAAGAGATTTCCTTATGTAGCACTTATTATTCTTTTCATAAGGTAGACACCTTAATATTTAATTATTGACAATATAACTGTGAGTTTTTATTATTCTCATTATAAAATAGCAAAAGATTCTGATTCTCTGCCAGATCTGACACTTTAAAGTACATTGCTCTTCTGTTATAAACATTTCTTGTTGTCTTGGATATATTACCTTTTAATGTTTTCATTTTATTACATGATGTAATCTCAGAATCCCCAGACCTATGCTATCATTTGTTAATACTGTGTTACTTTACTTTTTACATCTTTATGAAAGGACAAATAATGTGATGATTCATAGAATTAATAATCAGGACTAGCAAACAAATGCAATATTTCAAATTTGAAATGATCATTTCAGATACAATGTGAAGCAATACTTGAGTGTATTTTTCTTTTACAACTTACTACTTATTTTCATGTGTTTGACTAGTGAAAAACTTACCAAAATTCTAGTATAATCATGTGATATCAGAGCTCTCATTGTTACTATGTGGGCCTAGCTCAGAGAAATCTACTTATGAAATTTGAATAGAAGGCAATACTCTCAGTTCCAGGTGGAATCCATAGAACTTTAAATAATTAATTTTGTATTTAATGTTTGAAGAAATAATGTACTAAGAAAATTCTAAGCAATGGTCTTTAGTGACTATGATAAACCATTCCCTTTCTTTCTCCCTCAAATATTATACTGTAAACCACTGGCAGGCAGTTTAGGATCTTGTCAAATGTCAAATTCCTAATAGGTAGCATAGTGACTGCATATGCACATCCCTAATGTAAGTATTTAATAAATAATTAAAAAAAACTTTTGTTCTTATAGCCTATGAATATATGTCAGAATAACACAGATTTAAAACTTGTTCTTTAATCTATTTTAAGGCAATCTTGGTCCTATCTTTCCTTTTTCTGAAAGAAAGATAAGGAAAAATATACCCAGATATAACAAACAGAAAGTTAGATATTTGGTAAGAATGAATTCTCAGGGACATAAGGCTGTTTGGGGACAACTTCTGAAATTTAAAATTATTTCATGTAACAGCTAGAAGATGTCTGTGGAAAGGTAGGATCAGAGGCCCACGTTTGGTGGCCCGGTCAGGACTGGACTGGACTGTAGTGTTGGAAGGCTCATGGCCAGATGCAACTTCACGTCCCAAATTGACTGGAAAACATGTCAGGTGTTTCTGTGCCAGAGATCCTGATAAGCTAGAGGGCCGTGGCTAAGAATCATGGTGTGATGAGATCCTGTCAAGAGTGCATGTTTCTCCTTGATTTTTTTCCCTATAGGGCATACGCACTTGCTGGAGATAAACACAAAAAGAGAGAAAGAGAGAGACAGACAAAGAGGGAGAGAAAGTAAGAAATCATTCTCAGGAGGGATGGACCATATTACAGTCCTTTCTCTTCCATTCTCCTCTCAGGATCTTGGACCCTCATGCACACACATCTGGTGTGTCTTTCAGGCTGGTGGGTCCAGCACTCAAACCAAGCAGTTGGCTTTGTGGGATCCAGCTGCTTTAGTCACCACACCACTGGCCGGCCCCACTTTCTGATCTCTTATATATATGTATAAATATGCTCTCTCTTTCATGAATAAAGTTTAAAAAATCAATTTAGTCACTAATAACTAAAGTTAATTGAACATGAGACTGAGAAGAATAATCGAGGTAAGAGAACCCTATAAGCAAAGGTAACTTGAAAGAAAAAAATTAGGTTAAAAATAAATCAGTGAGGCTACCACCTTGCAAGCCTTACATCTCATCAATTCTATATTAAAATGCTACTAAAAAAAGCTTCCAAATATTATATTTCATGATATAATTTATTCCTTTATGAATTAATTTAATATCTGTTGATCATTTACTACCAAGAAAAATGTAGAAGTCAGTGGGGATTACAGTAATAGTTAGACAAAATTCTTCAGTCTTGTATGGAAAACAGATATATTAGTGGCCAATTGAAATGAAAATGTTTATGTTACATAGATAACATCCTAGTGGGGATAAGAATAAATGAGTTGCTAATTGTTCTTGGATAAGGGGAAGGTTTAAGAAAGACTTTTCAGAAGATGGAGATTTAGTTGAATTTTGAAAGAATGGATATAACAGGTAAATAAAGAGCTAGGATACAGAAATCTTTGTAGAGTGTTGGAAAGATCTGTTTCAATGGATATTGATATGGTCTATTTGTGAAACCACAATAGCTAGTTTTTATAAGCATAGGGAGTATGGCACTGAGAGGAGGCTTAAGAAAAACAGATGGGACACAGACAGTGGAATTTGTCCTGTGTTCAGAAAAGACTACTTAGAATTTTAAATGGAGAAACTGATTAGAGTTACATTTTCTAAAGAGACTCTTAGGATACTATGGAGTATGGCTGGAGAAGCATGAATAAACAAGGCAAATATGAAATCAAGCAGAAGATATAGTTTCTGTTATAGTTCTGAAGTAAGGGCATGCCATGTGAGAATGAAACGTGTTAATTCAGAAAATAATAGACACATTTACTCCCATATGGCAAATGAGTCCCTGTTGTCTAATGAATAAAGTATATCGTCCTTATCTTTACTACACTTAAAACACTTCATGGCCCAGCAGGTGGTGTGGTAGTTAAGGAGACGAGATGACACATGGCCAACTGTTCAGTTGGATCAGGTGGACTGAAAATCACACCAGGCATGTGCATGCATGCACAAAATCTTGAAAGAATAGAAAAGAAGGGATTGTGGTCTGATCATCCCCCTTGAGGAGTTATTTCTCTCTCTCTGTCTCCTTCTCTCTGTCTCTCTGTCTCTCTCCAATGAGTGCATGTGCCCTATAGCAAATACAAAAAAAACCCTTCATTTTCTGCTCTCAACATACCTTTCTAGATATTCCATAAAACTTTTTATTTTTTCTTTAAGAATTTTTATTTTTCTTTTTAGAATATAGACAACAGATATTAATTTAATGACAATTTTTTAATTGTCAGTAAGCAGATGCACCTGCGAGAGAGAGAGAGAGAGAGAGAGAGAGAGAGAGAGAAAGCACTCCCTAATGGGGCTTGGTCATGCCATAATCTTTCTTCCTCCAAATATCTATCCCTTGCAGTCCTGGGCCCACATATACACATGACAGGTGTAATTTTTAAGTCTCTGGGGCTGGGACTTGAATAACTATCAGTCAGACTGAATCTAGCTCCCTTATCCAATAAGCCACATGGCCAATCCTCAAATGATATTTTTCGTACAGCACTTTAAAAAGTAAATATTTTTTAAAGTAAAATGTTCTTTGCTAAAGATAGCCTCTATTAAGGAAAAATCACGTCTAGTTGTTGTTTATGGTTGTTTTTTATTCACAGTAAATGGCCGTATGTACAAAATGTCTATGTCTTCTTGAAATTTTTATCTGGAGACCTAACCTTTATATGAGTAGCTGAGGTCTTTGGGGTGATTAGGTTGTAAGGGTTCTTCCATGATGAATGTGAATAGTGCCTTTTATAAAAGAGATACAGACAGCTTCCTCACAGCTTCCATCAAGTCATAACACAGTAAGGCTAAGTCTATCTAGTGAGCAAGAGCCCTCACCAGATACCAATCTGCAAACACCTTGATTTTGAACTACACAGTCTCCAGAACTAGGAGAAATAAATTTCTGTTTATAGTCCCTCAGTATTTTTTTATAGCAGCCTGAGCTGACAAAGATAGACAGAATGCCATCCACTTTTATGTTAGTATCAATATACAAACTTATGTGAATAAATAAGTGAATTAAATGTTAGTATTCCACCCAGTTTTTCTCTTTTTAAATTCCTAAACAAGCAGAATGGACAAAATCAAGAAATGTATTAAAAATGTACATGTTCTGGTAAATAATTATAGGATAAAGTTGTAAATTTTGTAAGGTAACAAAAACTATAAATTTTATCATAGGTGCCAAGATTTCACCAGACCTCTTTATTTTTTGCCATTCTCTGGCATCTTGTGCAATCCTATTGATGCAGGAGTCCTGGGTGATCAGACCTAACACCTGTGCTGGTTCATATCCAGCACTCACAAAGAATTAGAGATGCAGACATAGAGAGGGGACAGCAAAGCAGAGTTTACTAAGAGATGGAAGGAAGAACAGACCTTTCAAGCTTGGAAGGGTCCCAGATGGGTTGCCAAAGAAGAGCTGGAGGTAAGGAGATTTTATCTAACAGTCTGAGCAATGGGCTGGCTTTCTGATAAGGAAGTGGGCTTCAGAAAGGAGTTATGTGGTAGCTGAGTGACTTATTACCCTATTTTTGTGGGGTCAGCAGATCATAGCATTCCGTACTTCTTGTAAGAATATAGTTACTAAACAGAAACTCTAATCCTTAGTCATAGTTGCTTTGAGTCCCAATGCAGCCAGCTTTCTACTATGAAAACTTAGCCACTGCGATTCCACCTTGGGCCTTTACCCTGTCTGTGTGTTCAACATTTCCATCTTCTGCCTTAGTAGCAAGGAGTCATAAGTTCTTTTAGAGGCATGTAAAAGGGTATATACATTGTTCATTAACCAGACCATAGAGGAAAAACAGAGACTTCATTCAAAAAAAAAAGAGTAACTTCCTTTGGGAGCCTTTACCCTATCTACCCATAAGTGGGGGCTAACTATCTCACAAGTGAAAATAAATAAACCTTATAAATTTAGAGACATTAGTTATGAGTATCTGATCCTTTCTGAATAATAAAATACTCCTGAAAATTTTATTAGTTATTTTCAAACAGTGTAATACTAAAATTTTCCTTGATATTAAGTTTGGAATTCTCTAAAACAAAGATAAATCAAAAAGGTAGAAAAGGAAATTACTAGTATTGTACTCAATGTAAACTTCAATCCTCTGCATTTTCATTGCTTTTTATGAGATTATGTTTATCCCAAGAGTTTCTTTGTAATTAAAAATAGGATGCAATCGTTTTGTCAAGTTGATTATAATAGAAAATATTATAACTGTGATGGTGTGCTGAGAATTACAGACAGATTCAACAGCAGCATTTGAAATCTCTTCTCAAAGTAACTTTACTTGGGACCAGCAGTTAGTGTAATGGCTATGTCGCTGGACTCCCATGTAGCCGACCGCGGTTTGTGTCCCGGACCCAGTGGCTTAAAACTCATGCCAGGCGCGTGTGCGTGCGTGCCCAAGATCCCGAGAGGAGAATGGAGGAGAAGGGATTGCGTCGTGACCATCCCCCCTGGGGGGTGATTTCTCACTTTCTGTCTCTCTGTCTCTCTCTGTCTGGCGAGCGCACGCACCCTATAGCGAAAACCTCCCCCCCCCCAAAAAAAAGTAACTTTACTGAAATGTGATAATATCTATAAATTTTGTCTCTTAAGTATATTTATAGATAGTTGGACTTTTTAAACATAGCCAATTCAAATGTTATATAAAAAAGAGACTTATATTAATGCTCTAATGCTCATATATAGAAGTAGAAATAGTCTTATCGAATGTTCTAGAAATTTCTTTGAAGTGAAAATACATCTTTTCCACAGAGTCATCATGGTTCAAGCCCTCACTTCATTTATCCTACTCAAATATCACCTCCTTAGAGAGTGATTATTCTGTCTATAAAAGGGCTTGTCCTACCAATCATTCCTTTTCAAACTACCTCATTGCTTTATATTTATTTATTTCACATTACCTCTTCATATTATATATCTTGTTACTTATTTGCATATTGTATGCTGATGTTAAATGCAAGTTTCACAAGGACATAGATTCTAATTTGCCCACTGTGTACCCAAAGCAAAGAAAAAAGTTGGTATTAATAAATATCTGTTGAGGTACCTTCTGCAGCAATAATATTAAATATAAATAGTTTAAATATCTGCCTCTGAACAACAAAAATAGGCAGGATGGAATAAACATTGTCTAATATACAGTGTTTACAAGAAGCACTGTAAATTCAAAGACACAAGAGGTTGACAATAAAATAATAAAGTATGCCATCAGACAGTAACCAAGAGAGAGATGGAATGACTCTACAAAATAAATTTCAATATATAAATTTTTACTAAGGAGAAAGAAGGATATTTTCAATAACAAAATGTTCAATACATTAAGAAATATGATAATTATAAATATATGCACCTAATAATAAAAATGTCTCTTTAAATTGTTGGTCTGTGTTTATCAAAAATTATCAAACTAATCTAAAACCTAGACATATTTCCTTCTGTTTAACTTCCTTCAAAAGTACCAGACCTTTATTTATTACTTATATATTTAAAAAACACATAAATGACAAAGCTTGTTTAATGATGCAGTTTTTTCAATGCAATCATTAGGAATATTCTTTTTTATAAAATTTTTAAAAATGAGTGAGTTTCTTGAAAATAAATTATATATGAATTTGTATCAGAGAATGGCCACGGTATAAGTTGACCAGCCGATAACTTAACTTGAATTCCTTTTTCTTTCCAAAGTGAATAATAATAAGAAAATAAGTAATAATAGGCATTGTGATATTCAATTTTTAGTCAAAGTAATCACCAAAGTATAACCATACTTCCAGTCTATTCCATTCTGGAATTTGGATTTCTGTGATCTTCCCTTACTGTCAATTTTATTTTGATAAGGCTTAATGATATAGCAATTGCAGCTAGATGCAAGTAACTTTTAAAGTAAAAATATTCAACTCTTGTTCTATAATGTAGTCATTTTACTTACTAAGGGAACCATAAATTGCTTGGAGATTACTGATGACAGGTGCTATAGACATTCTGAATCACTATAGTCATTCACTTATCTTTAAAAAAAAACACACACACACACATTTAAATCACATTTGGAAAGAGTTGTTATTGCCCAGAGTATTTCAAGAAAAAAAAAATTGCTAAGGTTAATATATCAGATGACCTTTCACAATATAACTATTTCAATATGGATCCACTTAGAATTTGACCATTGTAACTCTTCTAAATAGTAATACAAGGTTATGTGCGCATACACGCATGCATACCCCTCCTTAAATATCAGCTCTACTTTCCTCCTGCAGTGAAGTATCATGATTATTTCTCAAACCATAAACAAGACTTAAAAATACTAGGTCACTGGGACCAGTAGTTAGTGTAATGGCTATGTTGCTGAATTCCCATTTAGCCGACCGCGGTTTGAGTCCCGGACCTGGTGGATTAAACTCACACTGGGCCTTGCTTGCCCAAGATTCCGAGAGGAGAAAGGAGAAGGGATTGCGGCATGACCATCCCCCCTGCAGGGTGATTTCTCACTTTCTATCTCTCTGTCTCTGTCTTTCTGATGAGCACACTCGCTCTATAGCAATAACTTTTCAAAAAAAAAAAAAAAATACTAGGTCACTTTAAAAATACCTGCCTTATTCTTTTCTACATAGCATTTACTGTTTTTTCACATTCCACAGAATTTAATTATTCATTTTTACTTTCTACAGATTGACTCTTTTTTTTTAGAGGTTTTAGCTATAGGGCGCGTATGCTCACCAGAAAGACAGCGAGACAGAGAGAGAAAGCGGGAAATCACCCCCGAGGGGGGGGATGGCCATGCTACAATCCCTTTTCCTCTATTCTCCTCTGGGGATCTTGGGCACGCATGCACACGCGCTGGGCATGAGTTTAAGCTACTGGGTCTGGGACTCAAAGGGTGGTCGACTACATGGAAGTTCAGAGACATAGCCATTACGCTAACTGCTGGTCCTGACTTTATAAGCTCTTAGGAAAAGTAATCTTTGTATTTTCATACTTTAGTAGATCTAAGAGCCTGGAACAGCAACCAATAGAGAATATGCTAGTTGTATGACAAATAAAACTTTTCATAATTTAGCAAGTTTGTAGAATTATATTTCTGAGGTATAAAATATTGTTATCTATTTGATTATGCTATTAGATCATTTGAATATCTTTGCTCATTCATTTAGACAGAACTCCTCTTTTCAAACTAGGAGTTTTGAGCATAGTATATAATATTAATGTGTCCTTCAAATATGTGAGATTTCAAAACTTAAAAATTTTAATCCTACGGGGACCAGCAGTTAGCATACTGGCTATGTCGCTGGACTCCCACATAGTTGACTGTGGTTGGCGTCCCGGACTCCATGGCTTAAACTCGCGCCGGGCACGTGTGTGTGTGCCCCCAAGATCCCGAGAGGAGAAAGGAGGAGAAGGGATTGCGGCATGGCCATCCCCCCTGGGGGGTGATTTCTCGCTTTCTGTCTCTCTGTCTCTCTCTGCCTGGCGAGTGCACGTGCCCTATAGCAAAAACCTCTCCAGAAAAAAAAAAAAAAATTAATCCTAAAACAATGTTAAGAAAAAGTTTATCCTGGAAAAAGTTAGCACTTGATTTTAAAATTGAAATCAATAAACTAATTTACACATCCTAGGTTTAAATTTTTTCTTTGTTACTTAGTAGCTAGATAGCTTTGAGAAGCTACTTTAATTTCTGTTCCTCAATCTCTATTCTTTAAAATGGATATAAATAATAACATGATATTGCTGTGATGATTGAATTATTAGATGAATTGAAAACAATAAAAAAATGCTACTGTATAGCAACTGTACAATAATTCTAAGCAATGATGATGACAACGATTTACTAGTATTATAAATCATGACCGTTTTCATGCTGGGTGCATGTGTGTGCATGCACAAAATCCCAAACAAGAGGAGAATGGAGGAGAAGGGGTTGCCATGTAGCCATCCCCCATTGAGGGTGATCTCTTGCTTTCTGTCTCTTTGTCTTTCTCTGTCTCTCTGGTGAACACATGCATCCTATAGCAAAATTCCCTTAAAAAAAAAATCATGACAATTTACCAGAGTCATTCTGTTGATTTGTATTTATAGCATGCCTGTACCCCAAATATTAGCTCCTACATTTCTTTGCTGCTACTTTTGTGGTAAGACAGATTTTTTTTTTAATAGAGCCATTGAGAAATATGTCCTTGAAAACACAATATATAATGTTAAGTGTTTCAAAAACTGTATGACAAGACGCAAATTAAAATGCAGTGCATACTTCCTACATAATACATAGACTATCTCACAAAATCATGGGTTTTTTTCCTATAAATGCTTTGAATTAATGACTTACATTTGAAATTACACAGTTGCTCTAAATGTTCTAATGGTAATAAAGTTATCACTTTTATAATGTAAAATTCTTCTCCATGCCATTTTAAATTTTAAAGTACTTTTTAAAATATATAATTTTCCTGGCAATAAATATGTTTGTCATATTTCATACAATTATCTTTGTGATTTTTGTGAACTCAAGTTTCATTTATTAATGATTTATGGAACCTCACATGCTGATGATTATGCTAAGCACTTTTTGTACTTTATGTCATTTAATCATTAAGACAAACCTTTGTGTTTCCATTTTATAGTTGCAGAGGCTATGTTTTAATGAGTTAAAAGAAGTTACTAAAAATTCACAGCAAATAATTAGGATTATTGGGAAGCTGAAAACAGGCATTGTGATTTCTAGTTTGATTCTTAATTTCCAAGTTATAACATTCCTATTTATAATTTTTCCAATGCCTATTAACACACAAGCAGTTAAAAACTGAATTTCTAAGATTGAATTTATATTTTTAACATAATTTTTGAACCTTTGATCAAAGTAGACAAATACGTAGAAACTAAACTATCTAGTCCTAAATGACTTTCAAACTACTGAGGAAATCAAGATTGAACTTAAAAAATTTCCTGAGACAAATAACAACCAAGACACAATGTACCAGAATCTATAAGACACAGTTAAAGCAGTCCTACGAGGAAAGTTTATGGAAATTATTGCTCACAAGAACAAAATGGAAAGATGGCAAACAATTTAGCAAAGCATCTCAATGAACTAGAAAGGTTACACACAAAATTCCCAATAGCAATAGGAGAACTGATGTAAGATCAGAGAAGAAATAAATGAAATAGAGAATTCAAAAAATACAAAAAATTTAACCAAACAAAAATCTGATTCTATTAGAAGATAAACAAAATTGACAAACCACTATCTAGAATAACCAAGAAAAACAGAGAAGAGAACCAGATCATTAAAATTCTTATGAATCAGGCAATATTACAACAGATGTCACAGAAATTTAAGGGCTCAAGATTACCTGGATCTTTATGGCAACAAACTAGAAAACCTAGATGATATAGACAAATTCTTAGAAAAAATAAACATTCCAAGACTGAATCAGGAAGAACTATTTAAAAACTTAATCGATCAATACTGAGTAAGGGGATTGAAACAATAATTGTCTCCTAACAACGAAAAGCCCAGGTCCTGATGGCTTCATTTCTGAGTTCTACAAACCACTTTAAAAGATCCCAAAAGAAGGAACCTTCCCAAATTCATTCTATGAAGTCTCTATCACATTGATACCAAAAGCAGACAAGGTTATTAACATTTGTTTTAGTCACATTTTAATTTTTTTCTTTTTTTTTTTTTTTTGAGAGAGGTTTTTGTTATAGGGAGAATGCGCTCACCAGAAAGACAGAGAGAGACAGAGAGACACAAAGCAAGAATTCACAACCCAAGGGGGATGGCCACGCCACAATCCCTTCTCCTCCATTCACCTCTAGGTATCTTGGGCACACGTGCACACGCGCCCGGCGTGAGTTTAAGCCACTGACTGGGTCCAGCGACATAGTCATTACATCCCCACATTTTCATTCATCTATTTCAGTTATTAACTGGTTAGAAATTAAAGAATCCAACTATTTATTTATTTTGTATTATATAGTATTAAACACATTTATGAAGTTGTTCACGTATTTCAAAAGTACAGAGATAATATAAAGAATGGATTATCTTGGATTCGACAAAATCTGACCGTATTTCCATATGTCCCAAATGTGAAACCTCTATTTATTTTTAAACAATTGGCCTTTTTTATAAGAAAATACAAAACAAAGATAGTTGGAATTAAAACAAACAAAAAACAAGAATAAAACTGAATAGCCAGAGTATGAATTTTCTTCAGTAAAAGAGAAAGCATTTTTCACTTAATCAATTCATAAAATGAGTTTAAACTCCCCAGATATATCTGTGTACCTATAATTTAGGTACTTAATTACTTCTAGTCAAGAGAGAGGCTTAAACATTTCTGTTCCTGGATTTCTGTTTCCTGAAAAAAGAGAGTTAATTATTATAGTTTATCCTGGGGAGTATGGCATGACATAGAAGCAAAATGAAAAAAAAAAAAAAAAGTATGACACAATCTTATTTTTAAATTTATCCATTGATGGAAATCTCTGGTTTCTTTTACACAGATCTTATTATACAAATTCTCCATAGCCTGAAACAGATTTTGTGAACCATCATGCCTCAACTATATTTGGTATAAAAAGACCATTATCATGAAATATCTAGTATTCCAACTTGTAATTTTTTTGTTAAGATAGACTTTATTCATTAAAACAGAATGGTTTGAGTATGGTTTTCTTTTAGGAAAACAAATTAAGAAGTTAAATAATCGGTGATGCAGTATGCAGAACTTTTTTTAATTTAAAAATATCATTAAGCACTATTTATATTGTTGTAATTAAACTTCTAAGAGTGCTTTACACAATTTCTCAGTACTTTTTTTTTTTTTTTTTAAATTTGTTAGAGGGTGCATGCACTCACCGGAGAGATACAGTAAGAAAGAGAAAGAGAGAAAGAAAGTTAGAACAAATTTTCCTTTGGTATGTAGGGGTTGTGTCACACCACAATTCCTTCTGTGTTTCTCCTTTTGGCATTTTGGATGTGCATGCACCCACAGCAGGTTATGTTTCAAACCACCAGGTCCAGAACTCCAATGGTAAAGTTGGTCATGTAGGATCCAGCCTCCTTAACCACCACACTACTATATTGATTGGCCCTCAGTATTCTTTTAACCTAGTAAATGGCATATCCTTGGACTTCCTTTTACAAATTGTATCTCTTTTCTTATGAAAGGTTCAAGATCTCTTCTTAGTTGTAACATTGTTTTATCCATCATTCTCTGGGCTTGTATAAATGTCTTAGCTATTAGGAAATAAGAATAGGGATAAATATTCTTAGAGGTATGTATGAGGAAAGATTCTATATTTGAAATCTGAATAGTTACAATCTCTGATTACAATATTGGTTTCCTCAGTTTGTCATTGCTTCCTATCTGGTGTTACAACACATGTCCTGGTGACTGGCTTCCACTTACTTAAATGAAAACAATTTCAGTATCTAGCTTCTTCCTCCCTCCTTCCCTATCTCCCTGTTATCTCTTATCTTTTATCTCTCATGTGAAAGCTTTTTCTTCAATACTTTTCTTTAAATCTAAGAACTTAACTGAATATTTTGTTATGACAAGTTTACAATTGTTGATTTCCTAGGAAATGACTAATTTTACAGAACTGTACACAAAATTGTTCTAAGTTTGAAATAGCAAATATCTTAATATTTAAGTTATATCTTAATTTATAGTAGAAATTATTGGGTACAATATCTACATACTCCAGATTAAATCATATTAAAATTACTAAAATAGAAGACTTAAGAACTTTTAACCTAGAAAAAAGAAATTCAGTGACCATAAGATCTTAGTTATATAATAAAATACAAAAATAATATACATATTAATAGGTGGAAATAAATTATAATTTTCTTTTTTTAAGAGAGATTTTTGCTATAGTGCACATGCGCTTGCTGGAAAGACAGAGCGACAGAGACAGAAAGCGAGAAATGAGCCCCCAGGGGCAATGGCCATGCCATAATTCCTTCTTCTCTCAGGATCTTGGGCACTCACACACACATGCTGGGGTGAGTTTTAAGTGCTGGGTCTGGGAGTCAAACTGCTGTTGGTCACATGGGAATTCAGAGATCATTACTTTACACCATCAACTGATCCCAAGAACTTTATTTTCTCTATGTAAATTTTAGTCAAGAAATAACATTGCTTTTTAATTGAGTTAAGTAACATACATATCTACCTATTAGCCTGCCAGAACATCTGGTGCCTGGAAAACAACTGTAACGTAAAGCAAAATACGGATTTGACCACTTATGAATATAGCTCCTCAGGTCCAGAAACTCCTTCATCGATTGCCTTAAGTCAATGTACTGAAAATTCTATGTAAGAAAATTATGTCTTTTCATAGGCCTGGTGATTCAGTTTCTAGGATACCAGAATACCAGCAATAATAATATTCAGGGAGCCCATTGTTACTAGAGTCATACACATAAGAGGGAGACAAAGTGTACACCAAGACCATTACTTTAATTTATCTCAGTTCTATAAATGATTTCCTTAATGGGAACATTGAAAAATAATTTGAACACTGTATGAATTTACCTTTAAAAGAAGTTAATTACAGTTATATGAACCATAATGACATTTCATATATGCAATAGTGGTTCCATAAATCTCTCTTAGTGATGTCCAACCCTCATAACATTGTAGTTCAATGCAGTACTCACAGGTTTGTGGTGGTGCTGGTGGAAACCAACCCACTCCACTGCCAGTTGTATAAGGGCCACCTGGTCCTTGAGGAAGCATTTCAGAAGACCTTCTTATCATAAGAGATGACAGCACTATGAATGTTATTGCTCCTGAAGATCTTTCATCAGGACCAGATAATGATATTCTGACTCTCCATAGGCCTCAGTTAATATATGTTTGGGTCTTAGTTAAAATGAGAAAAAAAAAAAAAGTAAAAAATATAAAATTATAAAAAAAGAAGGGTTGGAATTGTAGCACTGTGATAAAATAAAATACTCTTTGAGGCTTACCCATAAGAAAAGTTTCTGGGTTTGCCTAAAAGATCTCCCTAAATATCTTAGACACTGGTAAGGACATGACTGGGGACTGGCTGAATCTGGGAGTGAATCACAGTGTCAAGTTCTTATTGGAAGTACTATTTCTCTTTCTTGCTACTGGAAATATAAATAAATGAAATTTAAACTGATAGAAAAAGTTATAGAAGGATATAAAGAGAAATATTTTGGGAAGTGTACATGTTTGTGTTTTTTGTTTGTTTGTTTGTTTGTTTTTGAGAAGGGTTTTGCTATAGGGCTCATGCACTCACCAGAAAGCCAGAGAGAGATAGAGAGACAGAAAGTGAGAAATCACCCCCCGGGGGGACGACCATGCTACAATCTCTTCCCCTCCATTCTCCTCTTGGGATCTTGGGCATGCACGCACATGCACCCACTGGGTCTGTGGCTTGAACCGTGTTCATCTACAGGGGAGTACAGCAACATAGCCATTATGCCAACTGCTGGTCCCAACATGTTTGAGTTTTAAGCTAAGTTGTTTTGTTGTTGTTTTGTTTTGTTAGAGAGGTTTTGCTATAGGGCATGTGCATTTGCCAGAAAGACAGAGAGAAGCATAGAGACAGAAAGTGAGAAATACCACCTGTGGTGATGGTCACCCCACAATCCCTTCTCTTCCAGTCTCCTCTCAGAATTTTAGGTATGCACGCACACACACCCGGCATGAGTTTTAAGACACTGGGTCTGGGACTCAAAATGTGGCCAATTACATAGGAGTCAAGTGATGTAACCATTATGCCATTTGCTGATCCCAAGTTAAGTGTTATTTAAGAAGGCAAATGTTGGGAAAAAAAAAAAAAAAGAAACCAACTTAAGGGTTTATAAAATAAAAAAGTTATAGTTAGCAAAGATTAATTTATTATTGAAAAATAAAAAAAATATTTTTATATATTTGTTGTACCATAAAAGTACTGTGTTTGTGAAATTTACAGTAGTGTACAGAACTGTCTTAGGCCTTTACATTTATTCACTCATGGACTCACCCAGAACAACTTCCAGTCTGGCAAGCTACATTCATGATAAGTAATCTGTACAGGTGATCCATTTTTATCTTTTATGTTTTACACTATTTTTTTACTGAACATTTTCTATGTTTACATATATTTAGATGTTGAAATTTTTACTATTGTGTTACAATTGCTTCATATTCAGTACAATGACATGCTGTCTAGGTTTGTCACCTAGGAGCAATAGGCTATACCATGCAGCCTATGTGTATAATGGGCCATAACATCTAGGTTTGTATAAGTACACTCTATGATGTTGACACAATGATGAAATTGCCTAAGAATGCATTTCTCAGAAATTATCCCTGTTCATGAGTGAAGTGATGCATGACTGAAAGTGTTAGAAAATTTTTTGCTAGATGCAATTAATATGAAATTGCATTGACACTTAAAGAAAGTGCTTGTACTGTAAAATGACCTATTAAAAATGTTGACTAATATTATGAATAGAAATTATAAATATAATTATGTCACTGAGTCATTTGACCTGAAAAATCCCCTTCTATGTTTCATACTATTTTTTGAGTCTTAACATATAACTTACAATATATGTGAATAATAGTAAATAAAAGGTAGTATTCTGTTTATGCATAATTTACTGTTTACCCAATTCAACTTCTATTTTCTAACTCATATAAAGGGCTCACTCATTTTAACTGAGACTTCTATGTTGTGGCTTATTAATGAAAGCAAAAAAGTCCCATTTTTCTGACTTGTTAATTTTAGGGCCAACCTATGTTCTACATTTTAAACACTTTTTTTAATGTGTTTTTTTTTCTTTTTTTTCTTTTTTTGGTAATGAATATCCTGATTTTGTTCCTCTTTTCTCTTTTTATTTCCTTCTTGCCTTATTAAAATATATGTGGTATGGGAACCAGCAGTTAGTGTAATGGCTATGTCGCTGGACTCCCACGTAGTCGACCGCGGTTCACGTCCCGGACCCGGTGGCTTAGAACTCACGCCGGGCGCGTGTGCATGCATGCCCAAGGTCCCGAGAGGAGAATGGAGGAGAAGGGATTGAGGCATGACCATCCCCCCTGGGGGGTGATTTCTTGCTTTCTGTCTCTCTGTCTCTCTCTGTCTGTTTGGCGAGCGCACGCGCCCTATAGTGAAAACCTCTCAAAAAAAAAATATATATATATATGTGGTATACTCATAATATTTTGGTTAATTCATTGGCTTTCTATAACCTTTTGTGTGTATTTTTATTTTTTTCTCTCAGGATTGCATATGTGCATACATTATCACAGTTTATCTAGAGTTATTAATTTAATATTTCAAGTAAAATTTAAAAGACTTACAACCCTAAAGTTCACTTTGCTCTCCCCTAATAGCGTTTGTTAAAGTTATCATCTAATTATTGTATATTCACCAAAAAGTCCACCAGATAATTTTTTTTCTTTCAATAGTTATACATATTTTAAGGAACATAAAATGAGAAGGACAGTCTTTTTCTGTTCATCTGGATGTCTAGTTTTCTGTTGCTCTTCTTTCATTTCTAAAGACTCAGATACTCTTCAAATATTTTTTCTTTATCCTGAAGAACTTTAGCATTTACTTTACAAATATCTTCTGGCTTTTGGCTTATCCTCACCTGATAGGTTCATCTCATCTCCCAAGATGAGGATAAAGTCCAGTTATTATATCTAGATTTTTGAGAAATTAAAAACAAAAAGAAAAGAGAAGAACCAAATGGACTATTCCCATAGAGTTAGTTATATTTAAGAATATTTCCTGGGAGATTTTCAATGGCCACCTCTAGACAAGATAGACTTACTTAGTTCTTTAGATAGATCAATTACTGCTTAGAGAAATTAAATTGGAGTTCTAATGGTAAAAAAGCAGATAAGAATGAATACAGGGAAAGCAATTAGTAACAATTCTCACAAATATTCATTTAGATATGCCACAATAGCCAAGACATAAAACAACTCTAATTCCAATAAGAGATGAATAAATGAATAAAATGGTGTGTTACATGCAATGAAGCATTATTCAAACTTTTAAAAAAAGGAAATCCTCACATTTGCAATGACATGATTAACCCTATAGAACATTATGCCTTATGAAATAAGTCAGACACAAGAGAATGAACATTCCATGATTACACTTAAATGATGTATCTCAAATGATAAAACTCATGGAAACAGAGAAGGGAATGGTAGTTGTCAGGGACTGGAAGTAGGGGGACATAAAGAACTGTTGCTCAAAGGGTTTAAAGAGTCAGACATGCAAGATGAATAAGTTCTAGAGATTGGCTGAACAGTACGGAATTTAGAGTTAACCATATGGAACTGTGTACTTCAAAATTTTAGAACGTAGATTTCAAGTTAGGTATTTTTACCACCGAATCAACAATGCTACCAGTAACAGCAAAAACAAAATAAAAAGAAAGAACACAAGGAAACGTTTGGAAGTTTAGCTTTTTAGGTAATTTAGTAGGGAGTTAATACCTTGATCATGACAATGTTCACAGATAGAGCCCCATGTCCAAACTCTTCAAAATGTGTACATTAAATATATGCTTTGGGACCAGTAGTTAGCATAATGGCTATGTTGCTGGACTCTCACTAGTCGACTGCCATTCGGTTCGAGTCCCAGACGCGGTGGGTTAAACTCACGCCGGGCACGTGTGCGTGCTTGCCCAAGGTCCCGAGAGGAGAATGGAGGAGAAGGGATTGCAGCGTGGCCATCCCCCCTGGGGGGTGATTTCTCGCTTTCTGTCTCTCTGTCTCTCTCTGTCTGTCTGGCAAGCACATGCGCCCTATAGCAAAAACCTCTCCAAAAAAAATATGCTTTTTGGTAAATCAAGTTATAGCTCAATAAAGCTTTAAGAAATGATCATCTAACCATGTGCTTCAGCATTTCACAACCTATGAAGACGTTTAGTTCTAAACATACTTTCATGAGTTCATAAAACCATATGACTAGTATTAGCAAGGACTCCCAAGACAATTAAAATCAGATGTTTGTAGACTAGATGGAGATCTTGAGGTCCACAGACTTTGGATTGAGGTTATGGAGGCCCATAGATATTTTGAATTGAGTGAGCTCTCAATGTCAGAACTAGAGAATGAACATTATCGCTCGATTCAAGTCCAGTGGTTCCTTTAGCACACCATACTTAATTGACAATCATTGCATTATTTATGTTAGAATTCATGTATGTTTTGGGGGAAGGGATAATTTAGATACAGTCCTATAACAAATTTTTATTCAGAAGTTTTTCTTCAAGTCTGATTTTCCTTTGTTAAAATTTATTCTTTAAAGAATAAGGCAACATTAGACATAAATTAATTGATCTGAAAAGCAAACTCAAATAGAGAATTTTATTTCAAACTAAAGAGTGGTAGGGCATCCTTGCATCTGATAGTGTATTCTGTGTATTTTTTCCCTAATAGAAACATTATTAGAATTTTTTGTTTCAATTTTGCCAGAGAGCAAGTGCACTTGCCAGAGAGAAAGTAACAAAGAACCCCCTAACGGTGAATAATGACCATGCTGGAATCCATTTCCCCACATTTTTCCTCCTTTTTGGGGTTTTGGGCACCCATGGCTATGTTATTGAGTGTTTCTCAAGCTGTCAGTTCTGGGACCTGAACCATGAAGTTGGCCACATGTGATCCAGCTGCCTTAACCACCAATCCTCGGGCTGGCCTTATCATTGAAATATATTGAAGGACCAAAATAAGTAGAAGTATTATAATTTAGCATTAAATTTTAAGGAGTAGTTCATATTTTAATATATTTTACACATGTGGGCAAGAAGTTGAAAGAACACTGACAATCTCATCTTTAACTTCTGAGATTCATACTTATGACTGATTAATAGGAAAATATAAGAGAAGATGGTGAATGTGAATTTCATTATACTGATGTGTATTAAAAGCCCAGATATGTCTTGACTAGGCATAAACTTCATCCTGAAAAATAAAATGTACTAAAATACTATCAATGTCCACATTGTCTGTAAGAAGATTTGGTCTTTATGCAAATACACGGTTTTCTTTTGAGAATTATTTTAATAATCTACAGCTGCTTAACTAATAATCCCAAAGCTTAGTGGTTTAAAACTATGAAGTTTATTTTCACAAAGTTTCTATGGCTTAAGAATATCAGTGCTACTTCCTGGGTCTTTGAACGCCTACAAGGTTACAATCCTCCTAAAGCTCAATTAGGAAAAATAATTTCTTAGCTCATTCCTGTGGCTGTTGACAGGATTTCATTACTTGTTGGCTGTACTGTGCCTTCAGTAGGTCAGAGGACTCCTTCAGTCCCTTGCTTTGTGTGCCTCTCCAAATCAGCTTGATTCATCAGTGAAAGTAATAGACAAAAGAGAGAAGGGAGTAACACAGAAGTTACAGTTTTTGTTAACCTACCCATAGAAGTGATAAAACATACCTTTGGACATGTTTTTCAAAATCAACTTTATTTTATAATTTCTTAGTTACATTTCATTGTTGTACATGTTTATGACATACAGCATGGTTTTTCAAAGTATGCAAAGTGTGTGTGTGATAATCAAATCAAGGATATTACCATATACATCATTTTCAACAAAGAACCATTGTTGTGTCTGTTAAACACGTTGTTTTGAGCCCCATTACCACCACCCACTATCCATCTTCCTCTTGTATAGTCTCTTGTGATCTTACCTTTGTCCTCAATACATTAGAAACAGATGTCTAAGTCCTCATAAAGAAAGAATATACACAGCGTAATATCAAGAAGCAGGGATCTTTGGAAGAAATTTTAGAAGTTGCTTAGCACAGGATGAACTGATATATATTTACCATGTTTAGTACCATGACTGAAATACAACAGGTATTTCACAAATATTTTTTGGAGATACCATGTGTTCTAGGCATGTAGTATGCATCAGAGAACTCCACAAATTCTCTGCCCAGTTGGAGGAGAAAGGAGAGATGATTGACATACAAAATAATTAAATTAGGTAGTATATATGAAAATGATGTATGTTTTGGAAACCAAGATAAGTAGAAGAGACCAAGAGGGAATGAGACGGTCTGAAGTTCAGATAGAGAGCTCTGGACAAGTTGTGGTATTAAAAATATTATATAAGATGTATTAATTGAGAATGTAAGATTTGAGCAAAGACTTGAGAGACATAAAGCAGTTAGTGAAATGAGTATCTGAAAGAAAATCATACCAAGCAGAGAGAAAACTGGGGAAAGTTTCTAAGGGGAGGTTGACCCTGGGGTGTATAAAACAGAAAAGCAGCCAGGAATTTAGGAAAGGGAAAAGTCATGGAAGAGGAGATTAGAGAAAGAGCAAGTTCAGGCAAGTTTTCAAAGGTCAATTTGAAGACTTTTTTTTTTTTTTTTTTTTTTTTTTTTTTTTTTTTTTTTTTTTGATGAGAAAGAGTTTTCCTATAGGGCATGAGAAATCACCCCCTGGGGAGAGGCCACACCACAGTCCCTTCTCTCGGCATTTTGAGCACGCATGCACACTTGCCCAGAGTGAGTTTTAAGTGCTGAGTCTGGGACTTGAACTACAATGACTACATAAGTCCACTGTAACTGCTACACCATCTGCTCATCCCAAGACATGGACTTTTAAGTGAAAGGGTGGATAATCACATGATCTTAAATAGAGGATTTATATAATTCAACTTAAACTTCACAAGAGGGTATGTGAACACACCAGAGGAAGAGAGAGAGAGAAAGTGAGAAAGCACCTACCATGATGAATGGTCATGACATAATCCCTTCTCATCTATTTTTCCCTCCTTTTGGGATTTTGAACACACATGTACATATACCCAATGTATTTCTCAAGCCACTCCATCTGGGACCCAAAACCACATAATTGGCTATGTGGGATCCAGCCTCCTTAAACACTATGCAAAAGCTGGCCCCCAATCTACATTTTAAAAGGATGACATGGAAAGTTGAAAATGATGTATATGATATCTTTGAGTTGATTAACATGCAAAGTATGTATGCTTTGAAAAACTATATTATATTCTGTTAGGATATACAGTGAATAAATGAAAAAAAAAAAGTCAACTCCAACTCAGACTTCTGAATTTAGATATTATGGTCAGGGGAGAAGGCTGGAGGTTGAAGCAGGAAGTTAAGAAAAATGGTTATAGAAGAAGTCTAGGAACACATAATGGTATATGAGCACATTGCCAGAAATAAAAGAATTAAAAAAGGAGGTATTCTGGAAAAACTTTTAAGCTACCGTCAATATTTTATAACTTTTTTGACAGCATGCCTGGCAATGTGAGAAAGAGAAAAAAGAAGATCAAAGATAATTTCAAAGGCTTTGGACTGGAAGGTCCAATAGTTAGAAAGGTAGAAAGATAAAGTTAACATTTACTGCTATGGGGAAGATCTTGTTTGTAATAGGTTTTATTTTTTTATTTTTAAAATAATATTTATTTTATTTTCTGATTTACATATAATAATACTTTTTTGTGGGGTACAGTGGTTTTGTTTCTTTTTTTTTAAAGAGAGATATTTTGCTATGGAGTGTGTGTGCTCGCTGGAGAGACAGAGAGACAGAAAGTGAGAAATCACTCCCTGGGGGGATGGCCATGCTTCAATCCCTTCTCCGTTCTCTCCTCTGGATATTGGGCATACATGCACACGCACCCAGTGTGAGTTTTAAGGCACTGGGCCCAGGACTCAAACAATGGTCAACTACATGGGAGTCTAGCAATATAACTATTATGCCATCTGCTGGTCCCAGTTGCAGTGGTTTTTCAAAGTTTATATACATTGCAAATAATCAAATCAAAGAAAGAAACATATTTACCATTTATTTTTAGATGAAGGAATTAAGTTTATTTTTTGCATATGATTAATGTAATTACCAAGCAAATAGTAGAATATATGAATTTTGAGTTGAGGAAATAATTTTTGGTTATGGATATGCATTTGAGACATACCACTGTTTAGAAAATAGAGGTAAGTCTATATGGAAAATAGAAGAGGTATATGTTAGAACTTTTGGCCATTTAGATATTATTAATAATGTGTTAAGAAATATCCATTTACTCAGATTAAATGACAACCCAAGATACTTTTTATTTAACTCAAATTAATTTTATATTTGCCAATTTATCAGTAAGTTGTTTGGGCTCAAAAGCTATGGTGAATCTAGATTTCTCTGAATTAATAAGGTCTATTACTTTTTATATCTTAAGACTGAATGGACTAGCCCCATGGCCTGGTGGTTAAGAGAGCGAGATCCCACATAGTGAACATGTGTTTCAAATCCTGGCCCCAATGGCTTGAAAAACATGTCAGGCATTTGTATGAGCATGCCCAAAATCCCAACAGGAGGGAGAAATTAAGAAGGATTTGCACTATGACTATGCTGCATTGCAAGTGGTTTCTCCTTTTCTTTCTCCATCTGTCTCTTTGGTGAGCATACATGCCCTCCAGCAGATACATTTTTTTCATGTTATATATTTTTAAAATGTTATTTATTATTATCATAGTCTTGTTTACTGGCAGATACATTTTTTAAGGGCCTGAAAATATTATTTAAACTGAAGATTGAAAAGATAAACAGCTCTCAAATTGAACAGAAATTCTTTTCAGTTATTATAAATTCATTGAATTGTTCATCTGAAAATTTACATTTATTTTCATAATAAATATAAATGTAAATTATGTACAATATATATCACTCAATAAAAATGTATAACATATAAAAAATAAACTTCTAAATTTTATTCCTGGATTATTGTATGTAACTGTGTGTGGATAGCTAGCTAGCTAGCTAGCTAGATAGATAGATAGATAGATATAGACATATTTAGAATACAGGCTCTGGATGCTATGACAAAAGTCAAAAATAACATTGATCACAAAAAAAAAAAAAGAAAAAAATCTGAAGTATATTTCTCTCTTTATTAAAGTGCAAAGCATTCTTAAAGACTAGTGTTCTACTACTCAATAGTGTTTGAGGTTCTTTAAATTTGTTGTTTTGTTATCTTGAACTCAGAACATCTTTCTCTGATTATAAAATGACTGAGTCTCAGAAACATGTATACATGAAGCCATTGGGGAGGAGATAGTAGAAATAAGATTGTTTTTAAGGACATAGCTGGGAAGTTGAACATATTACTTCCATTCACATTTCACTGGTTCTAAGCTAGTCTTTGTTACACAGGGCTTCAAGAGATCATAGAAAATATAATCTGTAGCTATATTAATTGATTTAGAAAGAACTAACCATCTTTAATATTATATGACAACTGGAAAAGCATTAGCCATAGCAAAGCTTCGTGCTTTTATATATAAGAATAAAATGTATTAGAAAAAGGATGTCTTGTATCCTGTGTAACAGATTCCCATAAATACCTGCATGTTAGTGAACAATATGTAGCTTGGAAATATATAGAAGTAAATAGGAATTATGTGATTTTCCAAATATTTAACCTAATGTACAAATTAATATTTTTAACAGACAATTTTTAATCAATTTTAGACTCACAGCAATTTGAAAATTAGAGAGCTCCCATATAACCCCGTATAGCCACAGCCTCACCCATTATCAACATCCTCCATAAAAACTGGACTTTCGTCAAAACTTAAGAACCTACACTGACACATTATCATCAAAAATCCGTGGTTTACAATAAGGCTCACTCTTGCTATTGTACATCCCATGGATTTGGAAAAGCATGTAATGATGCGTATCCACCACTATAGTGTTATTTGAAGTAATTTTGTTACCCCTAAATCCTATGTGCTCTGCCTTCTCATTCCTTCCTCTTTCCTAATTCCTCGCGACCACTGATCTTTCAATTTTCTCCGTAGTTTTATCTTTTCCTGTATGTCATCTAGTTAGAATAATAGAGTATATATCTTTTCATATGTTTTCACTTTATTAACATACAGTTAAGCTTCCTCTATGTCTTTCTATGATTTGATGACTCATTTCTTTCTAGTGTTGAAAAGTATTCCATTATCTGGATGTACCACGGTCCATTTATTCATTCACACCCTGCAGGATATCTTGGCTACTTCCAAGTTTTGTCAATTACAAATACAGTTGCTATAAATATCTGCATGCAGGGGCCAGATGATGGTGCGGTAGTAAAACACAACACTCTGCAAGACTGACCTACATTTCTTATGTTCCAGATTCAAGCTTAGAGACCTTCATGAGGATATCCTCTATGTGCTTGCTCAGGGTCAGGTGTCCAGACCTTAGTGGTAGTTATTTCTCACATTTATGAAATAAATAAATAAGCAAGTAAATATCTATAAAGTTTTTGAATGAAGGTTGTTTTCAACTTCTTTAGGTAGATACAAGAAATGCAATTGTTGGTTCATATGGCAAGAGAATGTTTAATTTTGTAAGAAATTAACAAACTTCTCCAGAATGGCTGTAATATTTTGTATCCCCGTCATCAATAAATGAGAGTTCCTGTCACTTGGCATTCTTGTCACCTTTTGGTGTTTTCAGTATTCTGGATTTCGGCTATTTTAATAGGTGTGCAGTGACATCATGCTGTTGTTTTTTGTTTGGTTGTTTTTGTTTTATTTCTTGAGATAAAGTGAGAGAGTAAGGGGAAAGAAAGGTAGTTGTGGAGTTACAGCACTGGATCCCACATGGCCAGCTGCTTAGTTAAAGTCCTGGCCTCTACATCTTGAAAATCACTCCAGGCATGTGTTCATGTGGGCCTAGAATCCTGAGAGGAAAACAGAGAAGGTACTTCAGTGTAGCCATTCCCTTCTGGTGTTGGGATGGAGATTTCTCACTTTCCCTTCCTCTCTCTCTTACTGTTTCCCTCTAGAGAGTGCACGTACTCCATAGCAGAAACTATAAAAAAATTTAAAAACATTAAGAAAAAAAAGAGAAAGCAAGAAACAGGTACCTTCGACAGAGTTTCATTATGCCGGGACATACACTTCCCCAACCCAAGATCATAGAGGCACATATGCATGATTGGTTTGTTTCAACTTGACTTGAGATCCAAACAACTGTTGTTCCAGTGTTGCCAAGCAGTGCCCAACGGCCTGTACTGTGGTAGCCGGACTGCTAACATATTTTAACAGTGAAAAGCATTACATGACACTGTTTGTTTGTTTTCCATCAATTTTTTTCTTTGTATTTTAGCATCCAGTTCAGGCTACCACACTGCATTTAATTCTCATGCCCCTCCAATCTTCTCAGCTCTTGACAGTTTCTCAGTCTTCTTTTCACAACTTTTAACTATGTTCAGGAGTAGTGCAAAGTATATGTAGAATGTCTGAGTTCATCCAGTCTTTTTCTCATAATTATACTGAAGTTATGGGTTTTTGAGAAAGAACCAGCACAAAGATGAGGTTGCTCTTCTTATCATACGTCTATCAGGTAATAGCTGATATAGGAATTTGCAATTCTTATGATGTAGAACATCTTTTACATGCTTATTTGTCATATGTAATACCTGCAGTGAGGTATCTATTAAGGTCTTTGCTCATTTTTTTTTTTTTTTTGAGAGATTTTTGATATAGGCGCATGTGCTCGCCAGACAGAGAGAGAGGCAGAAAGTGAGAAATCACCCCCCGGGGGATGGCCACGCTGCAATCCCTTCTCCTCCATTCTCCTCTCAGGATCTTGGGCAAGCACGCACACATGCCTGGCGTGAGTTTAAGCTACCGGGTCCAGGACTTGAGCCACAGTCGGCTACATGGGAGTCCAGCAACATAGCCATTACGCTAACTGCTGGACCCTTTGCTCAATTTTTTGATCAGGTTATTAATTTTCTTACTGTTGAGTTTTAAGTGTTGTTTGTGTATTTTGAATATCAGTCTTTAAGCACAAGTCTTTTGCAAATGTTTTATTTCCAGTCTTAATAGTGTCTTTCTTTTTAATCAGAAAATTTTACTTTTATTTATTTATTTTTTTGGAGAGATTTTTGCTATAGGGTGCGTGCGCTCACCAGAGAGAGAGAGACATTAGAGACAGAAAGCGAGAAATCACCCTCCAGGGGGGATGGTCATGCCGCAATCCCTTCTCCTCCATTCTCCTCTCGGGATCTTGGGCACGCACGCACATGCGCCCGGCATGAGTTTTAAGCCACTGGGTCCAGGACGTGAACCGCGGTCAACTACGTGGGAGTCCAACGACATAGCCATTATGCTAACTGCTGGTTCCCAGAAAATTTTACTTTTAATCAATTTCAAGTGATTGGTTCTACATTTTCTAGATCATGTAAATATTTATTATTGTATCTAAAAAGACATTAGCGTAGTGATAGTCATCCACACTTCCCCCTATGTTATCTTCTAGGAGTTTTATAGTTTTACATTTTGCATTTAGGTCTGTTATCCACTTTGAGTTATTTTTTTTTTCCATAGGGCATAAGGTATGTGTCTAAATGCATTTTATGTAAGTAAATGTACAATTGGTTCTACACCATTTAGTAAATGAAAGCATTGTTTGGTAAAAAGATCGATACAAAAAAAAAAAAAAAATCCCGAGTTGATCCTTCATATTAACATGTACTTGCTATTTGGTTCTTGGTAAAATCCCTTACTGTTCTCAGCTACAGTTATCTTTTTATTTTTTTTTTGGAGAGGTTTTTGCTATAGGGTGCACGTACTCGCCAGACAGACAGAGAGACAGAAAGCGAGAAATTACCATCCAGGGGGGATGGCCATTCTGCAATCCCTTCTCCTCCATTCTCCTCTTGGGATCTTGGGCACGCACTCACATGCGCCCGGCGTGAGTCTAAGCCACCGGGTCCAGGACTTGAACCACGGTCAACTACATGGGAGTCCAGCAACATAGCCGCTACGATAACTGCTGGTCCCTCAGCTACAGTTATCTTACCTGCAAAGTAGGGCTAAACAGTACTTCTATTATCTATCTCAAAGAGTTGATAGGATGGAGGATATCAAAGTGTTTTATGTACAGTATATCATACAAATGTAACATGTCATATCGTAACATAAGCTGCATTTTATAGGAAAGCCATAAATTTATTTGCTAAAAGTAAGTAATGCTATTAGTATTCAATAAATAATTTAATAATTTGTCTCCTCTGTATACAAATAACATTAATAAACTTTGTGAAAATTAAATAGTGACATGTTCATAGAATAGACTCTCTTTAGAGAATTGAATTGAATAAACAAGTTCTTATTTGAAAAGGACAGCATAGATATAGGTGAATAGGGTTGTTTCATTACAGTAAACTGGGAAGGATTGTCTCTTTAGGACCTATTTTTGTAAACATATTCTCTAAAAACATCTGCAGAAATTTGAATGTACACTCATCAAAGTAAAATTTTAGTGTAAATGAATTAAGTGTATATTGAGATTATAGGTAGTTATTCAAAAGACTGATGTTATAATCAAAAATGAGCAGGTGCACATGTTTCAATGATCATGACTTCTATATTCAGTGATTTCAATATAAAATCATTTTAAGAAGTGTAGATGCAATTTTCTCTATTCCCACTGCTTATTCTTTTTTATTTAAATACTGCAAAATGATTCTTTAATGTTTTAAGTAAACAATTTCACTGCAACTTTAGAGAGCATTATTAGATTAGCAGCAGACTCAGCAGCAGCCCTGTATGACGTTCTATGTTGTTAACTGCCCCATATTCTCCAAATTACCTAGTAAACTTCTCTAGCAATCATCAATGAGGCATCAAGGAAAAAACATGTCAAGCTACTCCTCAAGTAGCACCAGTATGGCAGCACCTGTGAAGAAACTAGATGATGAACAAACTTAAAAAACACTCAGAGAAAAAGACTGGCTAAATTAAAAACAAAAACAACAACAACAACAAAAACAAAACTCATTAGCTCTGTGGTACTGTCTTCTCAAGTAACAGCTCTGAAATAGCAAAAAGAAGTATATTTAAGTAGTGAATCATAAGAAAGATTATAATGTGTTGATCTAAATAAGGAATTTTTTATATGTGTTTTAAAACCTAAGTTTTGCATTCATTTTATCCCATTACTTTCGTCAGACCATATCCCCAGTATGTATGTGTGTATGTGTGTGTGTGTGTGTGTGTGTGTGTGCGTGGTATATATATATATATATATATATATATATATATATATATATATATATGAAAAAATAGCCAAGTAAGGAAGAAGAGTATATTATAGTCTTCATTTAGCACCTATTTATTATGCATGTGTTTATGTTCTATGTGGTAGATACTACACAAGGAATTAAATCAAACAACAACAACAAAAATTGAAATGCTCTTAAGAGAAAAGTAAGAACTCTAAATAAAGATATGTCTGGTGAACCTACCCTAATTTATAGGCCAGGGAAGATATGCCTTAGAGGTGACCTCTACATCAAGTTCTAGTGTCTGAATGAAAGTTTGCAAAGTCCATAAAGAGTATCAGGGCCAGTCCTTAGTAAATGTTCTTGGCAAGGGCAATAACAGCATGTAGAAAACCCTGAAGGCAAGGGGAATTCTAACCACATGTCAGAAACTATAGAAAACTGAAGAGAACTCAAACCTAGTGAAAAATTGTTCAAAGACATGACAGAAATAATCTACTCATGGAAAAAAATCATGCAAGATAAAATCTCAAGCAATATACTAAGACTAATATAGTATTGAATTTTGTGAAAAAGACTTAATTTTTTCAAATAATTTTTCAGTGATGACTTAAAACGTTTAGCTTCTCTTTTAGTTATTTGATGGAGAGTATACAGTAAACGTATGTGTGATAAGTTAATTTCTTAAGTAATAGACCCATATCTACACAAAATGGCAACGTGTCCCAGCTGAGCTCCAGATCTCAGTATTCACAACTATTGGAATTAAACGGTTAGATCCTAGAAGGTATGAAAATACCTGGGGCCGGCAAGTGGCATGGTGGTTAAAGGCGCTGGACTCCCACATGGCTGACCACGGTTCAAGTCTCGGACCTGCTGGCTTGCTTTCTCACTTCCCCTCTCTCTCTGTGTCTCTCTGATCAAACTGGAAAATAATAATGATAATAATAATAAATAAATTTAAATAAAATAATTCTTTAAAATAAAAAAAGAAAATACCTGAGTCTTCAAATAGAAGGCATCCAAATGTGCCATATGCTGTCATTGTTTGATAACATCTCTGTCTTCTCCATCTGATCATGAGTTACCTTGCAGGCAGGAACCATGTCTAATTAATCTTCATGAGGAACTCAGTGTTAAGCATCCTGCCTGAAAAATCAGGTATTCAGTAAATATTTGTTGAATGAATGGCTACATTTTTTTCAGCTTAAAATATTCCTATAACTAAATCCTCACAGCAAATGTTCTAATGTAGAAGAATTGTTGCTAAAGACACATTAAGTTTAATATATTCTAGAAAGTCACAAGCCCATTTTATAGTGAACTAAACTTCTGTTATATCAAGGAATGCATGCAATATCCGTTATTTTAATGCCCATATTAGTTTAAACTGAGCTTTTTACCATCTGTTCCAACTCTTAACCATGAATGCAAAGGAACACATTTCCCTATTACATTTGTACAATGTAATATATAAATGATTTAAATACTGTTATACACTCATGAAGTAATGTTGCATGCAGCTGGTGTGGGGTTCACTTACGCTACAAACAGAAATGAAGGAGAAATCTTGCTTATTCCTGACACAGAATTTCATGCTGTATGACTTTTTGTAATAGCAGTAGAAGGTCAAGTCTTTACCACAGCACACAATTGACTTTTCTCAGTAAATGAATTTCATTTATAACCTATCATTTTCCCCGCCCCCATTTTGTTAAATTGCCTGTCCTGAGTGGATTTTAATTTCTCTAACAAATTCATTCAATTCTGTGGAGTTCTTAAATAATAAACATTTGTAACTCTAGTAGAATTCTTACTGAATTTAGTGAGCCTTTACTGATTTTGCTATGAATTCTTGGCGTTGAGATATAAAGTCCCACCAAATGAATTGTTTACCAAGACCAATAAAAGTACAGTCATCCATAATTATTGATAAAAAGACCTTTTAAAATCTAACAAACGTCCTTTTTTTCATCTCTCACATTTAAAATTTACTGGGAAAATAATTTAAGAAAATAAAATGTGTGCTTTTATTCTGTTTCTCTTATCTATATCCAATCCCTATAATAAACACTTGAATGATTTTGAGAGCTATGATTTTCCAGAGAGTTATCCTCATGAGGAGAACACGAAGCACAATAAATATTTATATTTTAAAGAGCATAAGAAATGAGAATTGACGGGAAAAATGTGCCAAGAATTTAAAACTATTTTCGCATCGTGTTAGCATTTTGCCTTTTTTCTCTGAACAAAATAAGATGTAGTTGTCACTGAAGTCTAATTGAAAAAGTATGCTGTTTCTGCCATGGCCTGGTTTACTATTGCCATTCTGTGATATTATAAAACAGAAAGAAAAAGAAATTAATAGTTTAACTGCTGTGGATTGTATTAGTGGCTCTCAAACTCTGTTGATGAAATACATTCCTCAGGGAAGAAAAACCTAATAGGTTTAATTTTTACCTACTCCTGAGTTATCTTCAGATATATAGACAATCTTTAAAATGCTATTATCTATTATCAAATATAAAGCCTACACACACAGATACACACACATACTACCCTGTAAATGTGGCAAAAATAGGCTATAAGAAACATTTAAGAAAACCACTATTGAAGTTCAGTCAGAAGTATTACTGAATACACTAAGTCTAGATGTGACATTCATAAGGCACTATCTTCTATTTGTTTTAATTATTTCAATTTACCTACCTACTACATGGTTGGTCTCCTTTTGTTTTTGCAAGGTCTATGATCGTAACCTTAAAGATGTTGACTTATTGAATTAAGCAGCTTAACTTCAATATAGGAGAGTTTGTCTAGTCTGCTGCTGTGAGACCTTCCCAGGATGTTGAAGTATTTAGAGATTCTTTTCATATAATCTCAACTATTTTACCAGTCAAGGTGTTTTTAGGGTTGAAGAACTTGAGTTTAAAATCAAAATAAGTACAATGTGAGTATTCAATTGTAGATGTCTGAATATCATAAAATGTAAAGAATAAAACTGTTAAACAAGTCATTGAATAATAGGCTTTTATTCATATAACCTGTGGTGTTCTCTAGTCAGATAAAATTATTAAATTCTCTAAGTCTCAGTTTCCTTGCTATCCTGGGGTCAGAGTAGAGGGGGGAGAATAAAGAAAGGGGGTTTATTTCTGTGGGTAAGATTGTGCGTATCTTTTTTCTCTTTTTTAAGAGAGTTTTTTTGCTATAGGACATGTGCACTTGCTGAAGAGACAGAGAGAGACAGAGAAAGAGAAATCATCTCCCAGGAGGATGGCCATGCCACAATTCCTTCTCCCCCATTCTCCTCTTAGAATTTTGGGCATGCATGCACATGTGCCTGGTATGAGTTTTAAGCCTCAAGGTCTGGGACTCGAACCGTATTTGAGTATGTGGGAGTCCAGCCATGTAACCATTATGCCAGTCTCCGTTGTAGGTACTTCTCCTTCTTTTTTTTTTTTCCCAAGAATTATTCATTTAATTTTATTTATTAATTCACTTATTTTAACTTGAACACAGGGAGAGAGAGAGAGAGAAAGTAAGAAAGCAAGCAATCAGGTCCAAGACTCAAACCATGGCTGGCCATGTGGGAAGTGTCCAGCGTCTTAACCACCACTCCACCTGCTGGTCCCGGTTGTGGGTACTTTTTAACTCATCTCAAACTTGCTTCAACCCATGGATCTGTGATTTTTTACATATATATTTGTTGTCACATCTGTTCAGGGTATCATCAGCCTGGCATAAAATCACAATTTTCATCTGGCGCTTGAGGTCTTTTTCTAATATACCTGATTGTTGGCAGATTTTGTTTCCTTGTGACAATATGAGTGAGGCTCTCATTTCCTTGCTAGCTGTTGGTCAAGACTATTCTTAGCTCCTAACAGTTGGCTAGGACCTTGCCTATGCGGCCATGAGCAGTTGACCACATGGCTTTGTTTCCTCCAGACCGGTAGGAAGGAGTCTCTAACACCTGTCCAAAATAATTTCTCTTTCGGTTAACTCAAAGTCAACTGGTTTGTAGAATAATCAACAGGGGGATATTGCCCTTGTACTCCAGATTAGTGCCTCCATTCAGGAGAAGGAGCTTATATCCTGGGTCACACGAGGGCAGGAATTTTGGGTACCATTTCATTTATTTACTTGTATCTTCTTAAGCTCATTGATAAGAAGGTGAGGGAGACTAAACCTCTAACCAGATTTTGACACATAATCGCCCCATTCCTAAGGTAGCCCCAGATGTTTATGCCCAGCACAGGTCTCTGGTTTTGAACCAAGAAGCCCTCCCATGAGGGATTGCCTTGCAGATCATTTTACTCCTATGCCACTGTCTGGCCCCGAGGGGCAATTTTGGAAACCTAACACACTAATTATAGTGTAAAGTTATTTTTATCAATACATTTTCCTTTAAACTTTATCTCATCCTTTAAATAGTTCTATTTTGTGTATTTTAACAGTACAGGTGTATGAAAAAAAATTTTTGAAAGTATCAAGTCATTCAAATCATCTGGAAAATACTCTTTTCCTGCTTTACTATTTCTGAAATTGAAGTAAAAATTTAAAACTTGATTTTGGTGTTCATACATCCCAAAAGTATCCTGCACCAGTATAAAATGTGTTCACATAGGGTCCAGCAGGTGGCATGATAGTTGAGGTGCTGGACTCTCATGTGGCTGACTGTGGTTTGAGTTCTGGACCTAGCAGCTTGTTTACTTACTTTCTCTCTCTCTCTCTCTCTCTCTGGTGAGTGCATGTGCCCTATAGGCAAATTTAGAGAGAATAATAAATAAATAAATAAATAATAGAATAAACAATTCTAAAAAAAAAAAAAAGTGTTCACAGAAATAATTTCTGAAAAAAGAGAAGAAAAATATTGCCTTTCTGGAATTAATAATATTGTGAAACAACTACACTTTAACCAGTTTTTATATTTTTCTCAGTTCATGCCATGTGTGTCGATAATACCTGTTTACGTTGTTTTTCTACACTATAATAGCCTTCCAGAATTCTAAGGAGTAAATTGAACTCATATGAAAATACCTAATATAGTGGCCTTTCCAAACTGTAAGGAATAAATTGAACTCACATGAAGATACCTAATATGTGAGTGGTGCACATTGTGCATCCTGAGAACTGTTGTTTTTTCTTCCTGCTTCATTTCTCCAAATGGTAATTTATGACCTTTTCTGTATATATAAATATTGAACGCAAAATGTAGATGCAGCATGATACAACACAGAACCTGGAAACTAGAAATTTGGCATCACCCAGGAAAGGCTGGTTGTGTTTCTAAGAACTTTTAGTTAAGAAATAGCAAGGATTATACAAACTATGTGGGCAGTCAAGGCAGTAAATTTAGAAATCTGGTTGGAAATATAAACACTTAAAATGAAGCATGTTTTAGTTTCAGACTCTGTATTGATATTAAGTATATGTGTGTGTGTGTGTGTGTGTGTGTGTGTATGTGTGTGTGTGTATATATATATATATATATATATATATATATATATATATATATACATAAAGCCTCATATATATATGAGGCTTTTGCCTTAGGGCATGTACACTCACCAGAGAGAAAGACAGAAACTGAGAAAGAGAAAGTGAGAAATCACTCCCCGGGGGGGATGGCCACGCTACAATCCTCTCTCTTCCATTCTCCTCTCGGGATCTTGGACACACATGCACATGCACCCAGTGTGAGTTTCCAGTTACTAGGTCTGGGACTTGAGCAGCTGTCAGCCATGTGGAGGTCTAGTGATGTGCTGTGCCATCCGCTGGCCCGATTTTAAGTATCTTTTTAAGTTTTATTTTTATTTACTTATTTCTTCCACAAGAGAAACAGAGAACAGTACCAACAGGGTCTCGTCTTTACAGTTCACCCCAAGTTTCAGCCAGTCTCAGGTCACCAGCACACATGATCTGGATGAACTCAGGAAGATCCCCTGATGCAAATCCAGAACAGTTCCATGTAAATCAGCCTTAAATGTCGCATTTTACTCCTGCACCACTGTTCTCTGATTTTAAGTACTTTTAAGTCACTCATGGCTGTTCTTATAAAATAGTATAAGGTAGCTGCTGAACTGTTTCAGGTAGCTAATCATAAATTACTCCTCTTTAAATGTAATATTGGATTCAAAGACTTATTCGTTATTTTATGTTTTTCTGTTGATAGTGAGTTTTCTTTACATTTTACTTTCTTTGGAGGGTTAACAAAAATGTTCTAGTTTACCATCCTTTGACTTTGTTTTTTTTTTTTTTTTTAAGAATTCTTTTATTTAACTTTATTTATTTATTTTAATTTGACCAGAAAGAGACAGAATGTGTATGTGAGAAAGAGAGAGCCGGAAAGTGAAAAAGCAAGTTGCCAAGTCCGGAACTCAAACCATAGTCAGCCATGTGAGAGTCCATTAGTCCTTAACCACCATGCCACCTGTGAGTCCCACCATCCTTTGACTCTGAATCTCAAGTTATTTTAAAATAATCACATGAAGAAGATTCTATTTTAAAGTATTTTATAAAAAATTTATGAAAAATCACATGGATTATTGCACACCAAAGCAAATGAAATGAAAGAAAATAATGTGATTTTATTTAGTATTTTAATTTTCTTAATAAGATTCTGCTAAGGCAATATGTTCTGGTTTTCTTAGATATACCATCATTGATTTAGTGGATGGGAATAATAGCAACTGCTGACAACTTCCTGACCAACCATAACCTCTAGGGTCTAAAATCTGTGACCAGAAGTCTCTGTTGCTGAATAAATTAACATATTATTTTCTTTTCTTTTAAAACTAAGATCACATTTCGGGTAAGCTATATTTAAAATAACTTCCCACATCTACAACATATATGTTCTTCTCATCATAACCTGAAAGCAAATGGACAGCAATAAATCAGAAATAACATTGGTTTCCATCCTGATTATGGTATGGCTTAGCTGAGTGGATCTACTCGTAAGTAAAATCAAGCATTTTCAATGAGACAATGAGAACAATCTATTATTTTTAAATTATCATTTTAATCCTGGCTTATATACAGGTCGATAGGATTGTGTATCAATTTGCATGTAGCTGTCCATTAATTCTCTGTGTTATGAGCTCTGAAAGCAAAAAATGAAAATTAAGTAATGAAAGATGGTATGCCTGAACTGGGCACGAAATTACTACAGAACTGTCAGGAGCAGGCTATTTATGAAATTATTTAATTCTACTCAAGTGAAAGGATGATATAATAAATTCAATAATTCAAATGGAAAGAATGAACATATTCTAAATTAATAATCCCATATAGATAAAGGTGATCTATTTCATATTTGCTAGAGTTGTGGATTCTAAAACTGGATGGCTGTCATGATCACTTAAGCTGATCAAAATAGAGATTTCCTAGACCATTTTGCCCATCTGAGATCTCAATAATACAATCATACTGGAATAGTGTCAGGAATCTGGATTTTGAAAATGCTCCCAGGACCAGCAGTTGGTGTAATGGCTATGTCACTGGACTCCTATGTAGTCAACCACGATTCAAGTTTCAGACCTAGTAGTTTAAACTCACGCTGGGCGTGTGTGTGTGCGTGCCCAAGATCCCTAAAGGAGAATGGAGGAGAAGGGATTGCGGTGTGATTATCCCCCAAGGGGGTGATTTCTCGCTTTCTGTCTTTCTGTCTCTCTCTGTCCTTCTGGCAAGTGCACGTGTCCTATAGCAAAAACCTCTCCAAAAGAAAAAAGGAAAGGAAAGGAAAGGAAAGGGAATAAAAGAAAAGGAAAATGCTCCCTAAGTGTATCTTGTAAAGATAGTCAAGACCTGTTAGTAGACTGATACTGGAAAATACTATTCTACCAGGTGGTTGTGAAGTTTCTAACAGACATTCCTGAAACAAAATAGAATAGAGAACTTATTGTGTTCCTGTAAGGTTTTCATCTCTCTGCATCATTTAAAATGTACACTTTTAGCTGGGTCTGTCTAATTTTCCTCACGTAATTCCAATATCCTCTGCCTATGTAGGTAAATTTACCTCCTCCCCAGTAGGAGGTAAATTTATCAAATGAGTTATCAAATGAGTTAAAGAGAAATTGGCCAGAATATACATATCCTGAATTAAAATTCTAAAACAGGCAAAAAGTTTCTGTCTTTTGAGCTCTTAATTTATCAGGATCACATTGCATAGTCAAAGCCTTTTTAAGATACAGACCTTGAAGATGATGGCACACCTCTTCAAAGCTAGATACTAGGTTTTGCACTTCTTCACCAATCGCCATCTCTCATTTTTCTGATCTGAACTGTGCCTATTAAGTGGTTTTGCACAGACAACTTTAGCAAACTAGAAATTGCATTCTGAAGAGATATGGTTTTAGAATAGTCCATATTTACTATCTCAAGGAAAAGGCAACTCAAAACTTCCAAGAACATGTGACCTCTTGGAAACGGGTTGCTAAGAGGCAGTAAGTAGATCCACCTTTAGGTAAACTTTGAATCATTTAGTCCTACGGAAATGAGAATATGATCATGTTTATGAAGATTATCTTTGAGATACATAAATCAAAATCTCAACATACCATTTACAACCTACATTATTTGGGTCTAATTACTTAAATTCTCTGTTACGTGATTTGACAGAGATGATAAAATAACTAGCATCGATTATATACTCACCCTTTTCCAGGAAGTCTGTATCATATTTTGTCTTTGAAACATCTCTGTAATGTTCTTAGTATGATGATGATGGAACACAGGAAACAGCGAGCTACATTCTGACTGCGTGGTGACTTTAACTTTCATGTTTGTCTTTTAAACCGAGATATAGCCTCAAAAAATTGAACAAACGTAGTTTCTACTCATATTTGCATTAATAAATAGAATGAGAAATTGGAAGTATATATTGAAACACTGTCTCATGCTGACCATGATTTTATGGAGATTTTTTTAAATTTTATTTTAGATTTTTGCCATAGGGCATTCTGGAGGAAAACAGAGACAGAAAGAGAAAAACTGAGAAATCATCTCAGGAGGGATGACCATGCCACAATGCCTTCACCTCCATTCTCCTCTCAGGATTTGGTACATGCATACACATACAACCATCCTATTTTTTTTTTTTTTTTTTTTTTTTTTGGAGAGGTTTTTGCTATAGGGCGCGTGCGCTCGCCAGACAGACAGAGAGAGACAGAGAGATAGAAAGCAGGAAATCACCCCCCAGGGGGGATGGCCACGCCGCAATCCCTTCTCCTCCATTTTCCTCTCGGGATCTTGGGCACGCACGCACACGCGCCCGGCGTGAGTTTAAGCCGCCGGGTCCGGGACTCGAACCACGGTCGACTACGTGGGAGTCCAGCGACATAGCCATTATGCTAACTGCTGGTCCCCAACCATCCTATTTTTCAGGCCTCCAGGTCCAAGATTTGAACCACAGAGTCAGCCATGTGGGATCCAGCACCTTAATCACAACACCACCTACTGGTCCCTCAATCAATCTTTCTATTGTACCACAGTAAATAAATATATAAAAATGATGTAGTGCTCTATATATTTTAAAAATACTGATTTCTCCTACTGTTTAATAGTAAAAGTACCTTTTTTCTTCAATATTTAAGAAGACTTTGTCATTCGAGTATTAATCTATTTCCTTCCAGACACCTTAGAACACAATTTGTTATAAATTTTATTTAGTCTTGAAAATGTTCTTTTAGACAGATGCTGAATAAAAGAAGGATACCATACCTTTCCAATGAAGATAGGGGCATACCCAGATGTTGGAAAATAGATATTGTTAAAATTAGGAATTAAAAACATAGTTATAAAATAATTAATCTGTTGAAAGTTGTCTCCTATTTGTACCTGAAAAATAGAAATGTGACTTCACATGCATATTTCCATTTTAAAACGATATTGTTTTCATAATTTTATTTGAACTTATATTCAGAGTCCTTTCAGAGTTAAATATGGGAATTTCTATTTGATACTTGTCACAGGTTCTTTTCCTAAACTGTGACATGCAGAGTATTATCTTCAGGAACACTCCATTGTCCATATGAGAGAAGAGCCTTCTTTTGTGAATTATTATTTATCTTTCTCTTTTCAGAAATAGAAAGGGGTTTTAAAAAGCACCATTTTCCAGTAAAATAATATAAAAGAAAGAAACCTTTCAGTTATTTAAGGAGGAGACACAATTGGTAAAAGGAATTGAACAGGGTCAACCTCATGAAGAAGAGCAAAAACTTTCCTCAAATAGACATTCCTTACATAAGGAGAAATTCAATGAATGTATTATATAGACCATTAGCTATCTGAGAAACAAAGATTTGTGTTGAGTAGTTGGGGCATGACTTTGAAGGCAGTTCTACATATATAGCTGGATTATTTGACACTGAAATAGAACAAAAAATATTTTTTAAAACACATTTACTTCTCTCTCTTCTCTTTCTCTCTTTCTCCCTTTCTCCCTCTTTTTTTCTGTCTCTTACTAAAGCAGTAAAGATGTAACAAATGATACGAGGGCTTCTTAAATTAAATAATACATAGGTGATCTGAAATCAGGTATAATCAACCCAAGTAGGTGATCAGAAAATGGCAATAAACTAGCACAATAAAATAAGTTAGTCGTCATCTCAAAGACTGCAGTAGTCCCTTTACACCATTGATTGATCTAGCAATATATAAGTGGAGACGTGTTAGGAGAGAAGAGGGAATAGACAAAATAATTCTAACAGACAGAAACAACAAAGAATGTACTGGATAAAATCTCTCAACATCACAATGTGAAATTACCTATGTTTCATATGAAAGCTCATTCTCTTTCTGAATTTTGTGATTTTAGGAAACCACACAATGGTTGCTATTGCTATTTTAAAATTATTGTCCATCTCTTTGAATTTGCTGTTTCTTTACTTCCTCAGTATCTAAACACTAGGCATTCAGTAAATATGTAGAATTTCTTTTTAGGGTTTTTTGTTGTTGTTGTTGTTGTTGCTGTTGTTTTTGTTTGTTTGACCTTAGGACTCATATGCTCAGAGAGATTGAGAAAGACAAAGAAGGAAAGTGAAAAATTATCCCCGCAGGGGAAATGGTCATGCTGCAAGCCCTTCTCCTCCATTCTCTTTCTGGGATCTTGGGCACGCACACACACATGTGACTGGAGTTATTTTCAAGCCATTGGGTCCCGTATTCAAACCGTGGCCATGTTGGAGTATAGCAACATAACCACTACACCATCTGCTGATCCCAATACCTAGTATTTTACTCATTTCTTGTTGATGTATAAACCCTATCTTCAAATAACTGAGCAAATATAACATATGTGACTTTTATGCAGCAACACGTGGATCTTTATTTATAGTTTTTATACAGATATTTTGTGAATATGTAACTATATAAATAAGTATATAATTACATATAAACTATAACCTATCAGTAGTATCTTCAATTGTCTCCTAAATATTAGTGGATGTATATATTTGTAGGTATTTTATAAGAAAAAATAAACTTGATTTTTAAAAATATTTTGACAGAAAAACAACAGTTTATTGTTTCTCTGTGATACTTTTCTGAGCCTTTTATTGGCTCTTCAAAGATGTTATCATGTAACTCCCAAAAGTAATTGGCCATACAACCTTTTACTCCCCATAGCTCATCATAATTGAGATATAGTAATGTAGAGGATAAGAATCCAGTCACGCACATGATGAGTATGAGTAAACTTGTGCGACAAAGTTGGTTTGGGGAGATGATATGTCTAACTAAAAAGTCACACTTCCCCACCATACTCACAATTTTGGATAAAGTTCTATCATGAGTCCCATAGAAAAATGATGTATCATAATTTCCAAGGAAGTTTGTTTCCCTTGCAGAAGAATGATTATCATATCATTGCTGCCAACCTCCCATTCTTGTCTGTAAAGTATACATGATGCTGGAAGAAGACTGGTCAGCAAGAGGTAAAGGTGACAAAAGCCACAGACAGTAAATGGTAAATCTAGCCTAAAGACTGAGGGAGTCAGGCTCCCAATGTTATCTTTGAGCTGCCCTATTAGTCCTGCCTGCCGGAACTGGATGTATTGCTGCATGAAAAAAATCAAGGGACCAGCAGTTAGCGTAATGGCTATGTCGCTGGACTCCCACATAGTCGACCGCGGTTCGAGTCCCGGACCCGGTGGCTTAAACTCACGCCGGGCGCGTGTGCATGCGTGACCAAGATCCCGAGAGGAGAATGGAGGAGAAGGGATTGCAGCATGGCCATCCCCCCTGGGGGGTGATTTCTCGCCTTCTATCTCTCTGTCTCTCTCTGTCTGTCTGGCGAGCAAATGCGCCCTATAGCAAAAAAAATAAAAACCTCTCCAAAAAAAAAAATCAATACCTCCTACTTGGAGGTTACTTGTTTTCACAGATCAATTAGTTTCTACAAAACTGCTCAAATAAAGTGAGGTTGTTTATGTGGTTACTTTATTTTTCTTATTAGTCTGGAAGATTTATCTGAGATAGTATTTAGAAACAGAGCAACTTAATGAACAGTATCTAATATGAACAAATGGTCATGCAGTTTTCACTGAAAATTATTACTCACTCTATTATAATATTTTGGTGGTGGTAGTAGTTGTTGTTTTTAATTTATTAATGAACCAAAGCAGCAATCTTAACCTTTGTCCTTCATTAATCATTTAAAATATGCCTTGCAATGCACTCTACACAGAAATCTTTTTATTCATGATTTAAGTATACCTCTGTGTGGTATATTTATTTCCACTTAAAGAAGAGGAAATCAAGAATTATGGAGTTTAAATAGGTTGTTCAGATGTTCCTTTTTCCCCATAATGTAGTAATGAATATCATATTTATTCTCTCACTGAGAGAAGCAGTACAATTTGAAAAAATGGAAACTCATCTGTTTTAAAGCATAAAAGCAATTGAAAACTTTGGGAGATAAGATCCAAAGAGAAAAAAAGTATATTGAAATGAGCCCTTAATTTATCTCTACCTTTCCCAATCCACTTCTATAGGACTTTTGTAAATCCATGGCTTTATCAGCAAGTCTGCAGGATTTGTGATATACAATTAACTGCAAATTCACTATACTAGGGAAAAAATAATGAAGTCAAAGTTGCCAAGGAGAGATCAAACAGTAGTAAACATAACTGTACTTATATGGAAAGGTCCCAGATTTGCATCCCAGTGCCTCCCTGGACATACTGAGGCTGGGATTGGATCACATGAAGACTGTTGGGGTATCTGTCATTCTCTTCACTCTTTTTCTCTTTTTCATGGAAGAAGTAAGTAAATAAATGTTAATAAAAAGAAAAGAAATGAATTGATACCAAGCAGTCAGTATTTAAGAGGCCAATATTCCAGAAGAAAAATAACAGAGAGATCTGAGCCCACTATTCTATATGTCATTTGCCTTGAGACATTTATTCACCCACTAAACTGCACAAATATGTACTTAATAAGGGAAATCAAGAAGAAAAAGACTGGTAAAAACAAAGCAGAAATGCTAGTAGTCATATGATCCTAGGAATCCCACAACTAGCATTTAAGGACTAATAAGGAAAAGTGATTTTGGTTAGTACCCTATACATTCACTAGCAATTTCAGAGGAGTTCCACCTAGTAGTAAATCAAACAAGAAATAGATCAGCCTCAACTTCATTAGGTGATTTGGCCCTAAGTCTCTACCTACCAGCTATCAAACGAAAATGATTTGTCCTGCTAGAAAATATGATCAAATTATGAAAATCAAGAGGAAAATTGATCAATAAAATAGCCACTCATGTTATCTGTATTTGACATACTAAACAATTGTGATTGATATGTGGAAAAGCTTGCTGAAAGAGTAAAATAATGAAAATTTCAACAGAGAACTGAAATAAAGACTGTGTGGTACATATGTATATGTGTGTATGAAGTGTGAAAAATCCTAGGGTTGAAAGTTTTAGTAACTGCAATAAAAAATTCAATAGATGGGTATAAAAGAAGATTGACACTGCAGAAGAGTGGATTACTGTGTAATCTTTAGAAGTCATCTACTGAATTAAATAGAGAATACCCATCTTGAAGAACACAGACAAAAAAAAATTAATGTCATATATAATTAGAGTCCACAAAACAGAAGATAGTAGGCAAAAGCAAAGTTCAAAATATACTGACCAATAGTTTGCAAAATCTAACAAAATATATGATACCAAAGATTGATGAAACTATAAGAATCCAAAGTACAAAGAAAATCTTGTTATGTCAGTTATTCTGTGGAAAACCAAATGTAAATATTTAAAGGGAACACAAAAGAAGGGCATATCACCTTTAAAAATAACAAAGTAATACTGTTAGTTGACCCACATTTTTTAAAGAAATAATTCTTTATTTAATTTAACATTTTATCATATATATATATATATATATATTTTTTTTTTTTTTTTTTTTTGACAAGGTAGAGACAGAGGGTAAGTGAGAAAGCAAGTCACTATGTCTGGGATTTAAACCATGGTCAGCCATGTGGGATTCCAGCACCTTAACCACCACACCACCTGCTGACCCCCAGACCTATATTTTTAATATATCAAACAACAGAAATAACAGTCAATGCAATAGAAAGAGGCTGGTGTTTTCAATGTCAATCTATACATAAACATACATACACACATAAAGCCAAACATGCACACATACAATGAACATGTATGCACATATACACAAATATATATACACCTGCATACAAACATATGTGTTCATGTACACATACATGCATATGTGTATAAGCATAAAAATGTATATATGCTTATATATATATATATATATATATATATATATATATATATGAAAGAATGATGAATAGAAAAAAGAAAATATTGACCATTACCTCACATAACACAGATTAATTACTTACAAGAAATCTAAAATTTACAAGAAATGTAAAAAGTAGTTCAGTAAAACTTTCTGAAAAGCAACAAGATATATTCATGATTTGGAGATAGGCACATATAATGAGTTCAAGAAGTGTTAATTATAAAAGAAAATGGGAAATTGAGCTGTATTATAAGTAAGAACTGTTCACTAGTGAATGAGTAAAAATCAAATCAAAGGATAAAAGAATGTTTTGACAATATAAATAATTTTCTGGTAATACTTATATCTGATGAATTTTTTTTATCTAGAATATTAAAGAAATTCCTAAAAAAGAGCAAGAAATATTCATCTAATGGGAAAAAAATGGGTACTTCACTAAAAATTATCCAAAGAGGCAATAAACTAATGCATAGGTTGCTCAGCACCATCCTATCTTCAAGGAAATACAGGTTAAAGACAAATATTGGGGGGGGGGGGGGGCAGCAGGTGGCATAGTGGTTAAGGAGCTGGACTCAAATAGGGCTGACTGTGGTTCAAGTCCCAGGCCTTGTGGCATAAAAATCTCACTGGGCATGTGTGCATACATGCCCAAAGTTCTGGGAAGAGAATGGAGGAAAAGGAATTGTGGTATGGTCAGTTCGCCCTGTGGAGGGGGAATGATTTTTCAATTGTCCTCTCATGATCTCTCTGTCTCTGCCTCTCTCTCTTACAAATGCACACACACTATGGCAAAAACCTTTAAAAAAGTTTAAAAAAGAAAAAGACAAAATATGAGGAAAAAAAACTATCGGCAGGATGTGGGGGCACTAGGAATCTCATTTACTGTTGATGAATGTAAAAGCTGGCACTGCCACCAAGTAAACTTGGCAGTGTTTATTAAAGCTGAATATATGAATACCCTCCACTATATATAGGCCAAAATGTGACAGAATGTTCAAAGGAAAATAATTTTTTATTGAAGTGCAAATCACATAACATAAAATTAGCTAGTTTAAAATGTAATTAGGTGATATCTAACACATTCATAATGTTGGGCAACTTAGACCTCTGGTTATAAAACATTTTGTTATCCCTGAAGAAACTTGGGGCCCATTAAGCAGTCAAAACAATGTATTATCACTATTTTTTTTTTTAAAGAGAGAATTTTGTTATACAGTGCATGCACTCAGCAGAGAGACAGAGGGACAGAAAGCGAAAAATCAGCCCCAAGGAGAGGTGGCCATGCTGCGGTCCCTTCTCTGCCATTCTCCTCTCAGGATCTTCGGAACACATATACACACGCCCAGCATAAGTTTTAAGTCACTGGATCCAGGACTTGCACTGCAATCGACTATGTGGGAATCCAGTGAAGTAACCATTATGCCATTTGCTGGTCCCCCAAAACAACGTATTATTAATGGTCAAAAGTATCTCAATTTTCCATAAAATGGAAGACGTAAATTAGATGTGCCAGACAATGATTAGATATCCACTATACAATATAATAGTTTGCAAAAATGAAAATGATCAAAAGGTTACTCAATGTAGCAATAGTACTAAAGCTCACATTGAGATGCAAGAGCCAGCTAGGTGGCACAGTGGTAACATGCTGTTCAAGTGGGTACACGATCCATATGTATCACCACAGCCATCAGCCACATGATCCTGGCTGGCTGGAAAGTTTAGATAAGTTTGGAAAGCAGACATCATCTTTATATCTCTCACTTTTTCTCTGTCTTTTGATTTCATAAAATACAGGCTTTTCTTGTTTTTTTTTTTAAATTTATTTTTATCTTTTTTTTAGATATTTACCATAGGGAATATGTGCTCACCAGAGAGAGACAGAGAGAGGGAAAGCGAGAAACCACTCCCCCCTCAGGGGGGTGCCCATGCCACAGTCCCAGGGGTGCCTATGCCACAGTCCTTTCCCATTTACCCCTTGGAATTTTGGGCACATACACACATGTGCCCAGCATGATTTTCAAGCTGAGGGAGATCTGGGACTTGAACCATGGTTGGCCATGTGGAAAACCAGAACCTTAAACACCATGCCACCTGCTGACTCATAAAAAAGTGTTATTTTACTATAAATCATATAACAAATAATACATACAGTGTTATCACTTTTATAAGTTTTCATTTTTGAGAGATATTTTGCTATAGGAAGCATGTATGCACTTACTGGAAACAAAGAGAGCAAGAGACACAGAAAGCTGGAGACACAGAGAGAGACAGAGAGACAGAAAGACAAATCCCCCCCGACACATACACACACACAGTGGGCATAGCCAGACCTCAATCCCTTTTCTTCCATTCTCCTCTCAGGATTTTGGGTATACACGCACATGTGCCCAGTGTGAGTCTCAAGCCGTCAGGTTTGGGTCTTGAATCATGGTCAGCCATGTTGGAGTCTAGCACCATGACTACCATAGCACCTGCTGGCCCCCACGTTTCCAAGAATTTTAAAACATACCAAGGTAGTGTCTAAAGAGTAAAGTGAGAATGAGGTAACTATAGAATAATATGGAAGAGTGATGGCTTGTAGGCAGCAAGAAACAGGCTTTTCTTTGTGTGTGCTTCAAAATAGCCTATAATTTGATTTGTTAAATGACTGACTCAGCAAATGTGTTAACTTTGTAAAGATTCATCAAACTACAAAGTTAAAGTTGGGCATCTTATGGGTCTTCCTTCTATAATTTTTTTTTTATTAAAAATAATTTAAAAAGGTGAAAGACTGATCCTGTGGTGCAGTAGTATGTTGAGGAACCAAGATCCCACATAGCTGACAGGTGTTGGAATCCTGGTCCTATCAGTTTAGGTGTAGCCACCCTGCCCAGGATCCTAACAGGATGGGGAATTAGAAGAAAGGTATTGCACCCTGACTCTACCCCATTGGGTGCATGCTCTCTCTCCTGCACAAGTACATACCTTTTGGCATTTTGTTTTCCCTTGAGGTTTTTGCCTTAGGGTACATGGACTCACCAGAGAGACAGAAACAGAGACAATGAGAAGGAAAGTGAGAAATCAGTCCCCTGGTGGGATGGCCATGCCACGATTCTATCTCCTCCATTCTCTTCCCAGAGAACGGAGGCACATGTGCACACACACCAAGTGTATTCAAGCACTGAGTCCAAGATTCAAACCATGGTCGACCACGTGGGAGTTCAGTGATGCAACCACTATGCCATTTACTGGCCCAATTTTATTTTAATTAAGAAAATATGGAGGGACCAGCAGTTAGCGTAATGGCTATGTCGCTGGACTCCCACGTAGTCGACCACGGTTCGAGTCCCGGACCCGGCAGCTTAAACTCACACCGGGCGCGTGTGCATGCGTGCCCAAGATCCCGAGAGGAGAATGGAGGAGAAGGGATTGCGGCGTGGCCATCCCCCCTGGGGGGTGATTTCCTGCTTTCTATCTCTCTGTCTCTCTCTGTCTGTCTGGTGAGCGTACGCGCCCTATAGCAAAAACCTCTCCAAAAAAAGAAAAAAAGAAAAAAAAAAAAAAGAAAATATGGAATAATTTTTACCAAGATCATACATTGAGTAAATAATAAATATGGAATTAGAAAACAAGGCTATCTAATTTAAACACCTTCAGATAACATGATGATATATTATTCTTTTTTTCAAAGGAATATAAAAATTCTTACTACACTTTCTAAAACAACTGTACATTGTAAGAAAAGAGACATTGGGGACCAGCAGATGGCATAATGGTTACAACACCAGACTTCCACATAGTCAACTGTGGTTCGAGTCCTGGACCCAGAGGCTTATAACTCACACAAGACATGTGTGCATGTATGCCAAAATTCCTGAGAGGAGAATGGAGGAGAAGGGATTGTGACATGCCCATCTCCCTGTGGGGTGATTTTTCCACATTCTGTCTCTCTGTCTCTCTAGTGAGCACACATACCCTAAAGCAAAAATCTCTCTTAAAAAAAAAAAAAAAAAAAAAAAAAAAGTCCATGTCTTTAAATGACCTTTGAAAAGTTGCTTGCACTTGCTTCTTTTTTTTTTTCTGTTTACATAATATGCCACTAACCTAACTTTTATCAATAATGGGGAACCTTATAGAGCTTAGGCTAAACATCTGTATATTAAATAATTGCTTGAAGACTGTTCTCCTTGATGACAATAAATTGAAGTCTGGCTGTTGGAGTCATAAAAACACATAAAGTTTTAATTTTTGGCTTTCCTGGGCAGTTTAAAATGATGTATATTTAGGCAAAACTCAAAGTTTTAATCAAATTCATATTTCCACATTCATTATTTTAGGTTCAAATTTGAATTAAACACTATCTTTTTGCCAATTTCAGGAGGCTACCTTGTCAACCTCAGAGGAAAAGATCTTGTTTTCATTTTAGTTTCTTTCAAGATTCATTTAATTTATTTAATCATTTATCAAAATAATTCACCGAGCACCTTCCTTTCAGAAGTCATCATTAAAGGTACCAGAGGTATAGTAAACAGACAAAAAAATCTCTGCTCTCATAGTTTCTCTTCTCAGAGGGGCATTCAGTAAGAAACAAATTCTATAATTTGTCTTCTATCAAATCTACAGAGAATAGCAATAGGACATGGAGATAGTTGTCCTCGTCTGGTGTGCAGTTGCATTTTAATTAAAGTGTTGAAAATAATTTTTGTATCTAAGAATGTGACGTATCTTAAATTGAGTTTCCAGGAAACGGACTCAACCAAGAAATAGGTATCAGTAGGTTATTTGTGTGGCAAACCCAGGAACCACTGCAGGGAACTGGGAAGTTACACTGAGAAGAAAAAGATCCCAGTAAGGAGGGTACAAATGAATAGGAAATAGCCCCAGGCAACTCAAGCCTAATCCTGGTCTGGAATTCTGGGAGACAGTGTGGAACATGGCTGATCCTATTATCCAAAGGATGAGGAAACAGAAGAAAACAAGCATGCCATTTTGTCAGTAATGCCTAACTGCCATTGATTTAGGGCTGCTTTGCAGGTCAGGTATGCTCCTATGGTAAATGGAAGCTATAAAAATCTCAGGTTTTTACTATATGAAGTTTCAGTTCAGTAGGAAAACCAGGATTGCCAAAATGAGAGGGACAGGGCATGGAAAACTCTACTACAGTGGCATTTTGCAAAACCCTGAAAAAGTGAGATAGACTATTTGCGGTATGTGAAGGAAGAGTACACTTGATGGAGAGAACGACAGGCAGACAAACATTACTTGAAACAGTGAGTTCATTGTATCCATACTCACGTCTATAACTATATCGTTATCCAGCTCTTATGTGGTCTATATATTATGTGGCTGACATAATCAGTCTGAGATACTCATTCACCTACATAAATGAGTAAAACAAGTTTTATTATATGTAAGAAGCCAAACACATTCTTATTAAATAAATTAAAAAGTTTTGAAAATGAATGAATTTATTAAAATTAAAGAGAGGCTTAATACTGATTTATCTGGCGTTTCTAAAATAAATTATTTTCTGAAATATGTCGTTATAGTTATGCCAAATGATATTAAATGCAAAATGAGGCATTTTACCCAGTATTAGAGGTTCAAGATCATTATAATCTTCACTTTCTTTTATTTTTTATTATTTGCCAGAAGATACATATTCTTACCAGAGAGATTGAAACTGAGAAAGTACCCCTGAACTGGTGGATGGCCATGTCTCAATCCGTTTTACTCCATTCTTCCCCTTTTCAAGATTTTGGGCACTCAAACACAGGTTCCTGACATATTCCTCAAGTGGCAGATCAGGGACTCAAATGACCACACAGTTGTCCATGTGGGATCCAGGCACCTTTACCACCAACTAGCCCAGTCTTCACTTTCTTATTCCTATTGTGCATGTCCTATTTTTTGAAAGCAGATTGCAAGCCCAGTCATTCATGGCCCAGTTTCTGCCATAGAGTGCTAGTGGGTATGGGCACTGGCCAGAGAGAAACAGACAAAGCAGAAGGAGAAGTACCACTCAAGAGGGCATGATCCAATCCCTTCTCTTCCACTTGTCCAACCCATCACATTTAGGGCACACACACACACACACACACACACACACACACTTACATCTGATATGTTTTTCAAGCCACCAGGATTAGATCTTGAACTATGGTTAGCCATATGAGATTCAGTTGTTTTAACTATTATGCCATAGGACTTGTCTAAGTGTTAGAAACTTTAAAGGAAATTGACTACAATGCCAAAAGAGTCAGCATTCATTAATAAAGAAATGATGTCAGCACACATCTATACATAAAGATTCATTTTTATTAAAATGCTGAGGGAGGGACCAGTGGTTGGTGTAATGGTTGTGTCACTAGACTCCCATGTGATTGACCGTGGTTTGAGTCCTGGACCCAGTGGCTTGAACTCACACCAGGCGTGTGTGCGTACGTGCCCAAGATCCTGAGAGGAGAATGGAGGAGAGGGGATTGCAGCGTGGCCATACCCCGGGGTGTGATTTCTCACTTTTTGTCTCTCTGTCTCTCTCTCTCTTTCTGGCGAGTGCACGTGCCCTATAGCCAAAACCTCCAAAAAAAAAAAAAATGCTGAGGGAAAAAAAATCCAAGTCTTTATCAGTCTGTAGGAAAAAAAGAATAAGAATGCATAGCAATGCAAGGTAATCTTCGACAGAGCTTTTAAGGGAAATGATACATGTAAGTATTGGTGGGTGCCTCACAGTGTAACTGGAAATAAAAGTGACTAATTACTTAAAATGGAAGATGAATATGGTAGAGAAGGAGATATAGAAAACAGAAGAAATGACTCAAGCAGTATGTAAGGCCCTCAGACTAAAACCTGGCACATAAGAAAGGACTTTATATATTAGGTCATTGGGAAAGTCATGATGTGTTTTTACATAGAAAAAAAAAAAAAAACAGAAAAATAGGTCATGACTTTTCTAATGACTCAATATATTCGCTGCAATAATAAAAAGAGTAAGAAGAAAGAATAGAATGGAGAGATGGGGAGGATAGGATGCGAGGGGAAGAAGTCAAAAGAGAAAGGACAAGACAAGAAAAAAAAGTTGTATGGATGGTGAATATTGTCCTTCAAATTCGATTTTATATTTAGTCATTTATTTTTTTACCATCATTTTTAATATGTTACTTTTAATGTTTTATTTATATTATAGTATAGTCAATGTTGTTATAGCCTATTATATGCTTGTTAAGCCATTTTTAGAAATTGTTTAGAGAAGTTTATTATCCTCTATGAAAAGATCATCATAATTTTTTATATAAGTACAGATTGTTACATATTAATTTACTAAGTGGGGAACTGTGCAGATGAGAGAGCAAAGAGAATATGTATTTGATGAACACTTCACAGAAAAGGGAAATTTTTATGAGATAGTTGAAAGACTGTGGTATGTTCTCTGTAGAGCAGAACTCTAAAGGGCACCATTACATTTGTGACTAGTAACCCTTAGGCTTTATGTACTGCTGGGAGCCCACTGAAATTTAACTTCTCTTACTTTTTCTGGATTTAGCCATTTTAAAAAGTTTTGTAGAGATATAATTTATAAAAATAAAATATTTCCATATGGTTGATCATGGTTTGAATCCCGAGCCTGATGTCAGAATATACATCATACATGTATGCATGCATGCCTCAAATCCCAGCAAGGTGGAGAAATTGGAAGAGAAGGGGTTGCATGTGACCATACCTCATTGGAGGTAATTTCCCTGTCCCTTTCTCTGTCTCTCTGTGGCAAATGCAAGCATCCTCTAGAAATAAAAATGAATAAATGATCAGTCATACAATCTACAAATTCTGAAAATACTAGGCTAGATGATATAAAATATCAGTCATATGTGTGTCATGGCAAAAAGAAATGAGTAAAGACATGAATCACAATCAGATTTTTAAATTTTTCTCTTATTTTCTTGCTTTCCATTGTTCTTATCTTTCTTATGTCTTTTATTCCTACTACCCTGAAGTTACACTTAGTCTCTTAGTATATAAAGAGTTTCTATGTTTTTCCTAAGAAAATAATGAGGGACACTATAAATCAAGCCTCCTTATAGCAATTAAACTTACAATGAGATCAAACTGTGATCAGTACACAGGATTTTCACTGAAATTTGTAAGACCACCTCGGCATACTGTATTCTGGACAACTTTGATTTTATGGCTCCCAGGCAATTGTCCTAACTATTCCTCTTCCCTCAAAAAGCAATTATGTTCAATTTGTTCCTTTTCACTCAGGACAAAGAGCTCATTACTTTTTACTTGGGCCAAAGAGCTATTACTTATTCAGAGAAAAAAACACTCTTGGAATATTATTTCTGCTATCCTCATCCACAATGCCTGTTCTATATAAGATTATATGTATTTTTAAATCTATTTTATATCATTATATTCCAAGCTTATATTTTATATAAAACACTAGTGATGCATGGCCAAGTAAGCCATCCTGAAAGGAGTTTTTTTCTTATTATAAGAACAGTAAACAAAGTAGAATTGCTAATGCCTGATATTATAATTGCTAAGAATTTAGATTAGAATTAGAACATTTTAATGTATGGTATACAAGATTTACATTTATAATACGTAAAGATTTATTCTGGTCACCTTATATTCATTATCTTATTGTCTCATCACAGTGAGCTAGTAGGCTCACTATTATCATCTCCTCACAGCTGAGGAAAAGGACTTATGGCAACAATGAAAAACTTGTCTAAGTTTAATACATTCAAACCTTTTTGGGTAACTGATATCCACACACTTTTCACTATGACTAATCGCACCCAAATATGTCAGAAGAATGAATTCCTAGCTCCAACTCCAAGTTCTGAAAGGAGTTTTTGCCTTAGTATATGAACAGTAAGCAAAATAGAAAACTATATATAAAATTCATAACAGTAATATAAAGAAAAACAATAATATAATAATAATTATAAGATAACTTTATATTTTTCCTCACTGAAACATTGATTTTATAAATCTGCATCAAAAAATAGATTGTTTTCTCTAGCTCAAAACCCCAAGATATTTCATAAACAGATAATGTGAAGTGAATACAACAGATGAGTATCTGTATTATAATGGTACATTATTTTTAGAAAATAATGTATTATTTATCTTGACAATGTCATCTGGAGCAACTTTTTTGAGACGAGTTATTCAAATGACTATTGTCCTTCTAGAGCATTTACACCTTATTCATGCGATTTACTTTTAAGATCAGGACAAAATGGACCATTGCCTTAGCAACGTATTTTTACCACCATTTCAAGGTTCATGGTTACCACAAAATATTCTGTTCTAAAAAACAAATAGCACAATGAATTTTATTACATTTTAATATATGTAAATATATATGCAGATATCTTTTATACATATAAATATGTATATGTAAAGGTGTTATTGAAACTTAACACTTATCCAGAAAAATGCAAACTGTTAAGTCAACAACAGAATGAATTTTCCCAGTCAAGACATCTCTGTAAGTATAAACCTAACAGGAAGCAAAATATTACCAATATTTGAAAAAACAACTTTGTACTTCTTGACTGGTTGTTAAACTCAGTCTACCCCAAAGATAATCAGTAGATTTATTTGTTTACCATAAATAAGTTTTACCCATTTTTGAAGCCTGTGTAAATATAAGACATAATCTTTGGTGAGACATCTCTCAACCTTATGTTTGTGACTCGGCCATGTTGTCAAGTATAACAATAGTCTGTTCATTCTCATTGATATATTTCATTTTATTAAATAAATATTCCCAGACCCATTTATCCCTTTTACTGTTGATGGATGTTTAGACAGTTTCCAGCTTTGGGCTGCTGCAAAGAGAGTTTCCGAGAATATGATGTACATTTTTTAATGCCATGTGCATACATATTTTGAATATAAAATTAAGAATGGAGTTTTTGGGTCACAGGATAAGAGTATTTTCAATTTTAGTATGTACTGCCAGGTTTTTAAAGTGCTTGTGCTAATTCGCTATCCTTTCAGTTGTATATAAAAGTGCCACTTGTTCCACATTTTCTCCAAATCTTGCAATAATCAATTTAATACACTGTACTCGAAATGGTGAAAATTTTCCTGATAAAGTTTTGAGTTTATTCTTTTATGATAGAAAGAGGTAGAGAGAGAGAGAGAGAGAGAGAGAGAGAGAGATAGATAGATACAGGGACTCCTACTAGGGTTTAATCACAAGACCCTCTCCCCATCCTCTCAAGATTATTGGTGTACAGTAGGGTGCTGGCATGTTCAGGTCTCCTAGGATCTGAACTCCAGGCCTTACCATATGGCTCTAGTGTTATACAGCAGCACTCTACCACCTGAGGCATCGCAGTTGGATCTGAAACAATGCTGAATACACTCACATTGCATTGGCATTTTTGAAATCCTTTATTGTGAAGTTTTTGCCTTTATATATTGCATTAACTATCATTTTCCTGTTAATTTTAGCACTTTTATTTAGAAGTTAATCATAAAATTTCTTGCACTATAAATTGACATAAGTTACACTACACATATTTAAAATGTGCAATTTAAAACGTTTTAATACCTGTATAGAGAATTGTGAAACTATCACAACCACCAAAACAATGACATATCTGTCACCCACAAAATACTGTTCTTCTGTCCCTCAAATGAGCTTCCATCGTACCCTCCTTAATGACAGTCAGGCAACAATTGCTCAGCTTTCAGTAGGTATGGATAAGTTTGCATTTTTATCATTTTATTTATGAATGAAATCATACAATGTATGTTCTTTTTGTTTAGCTTCTTTTACTCAGCATAATTTAGAGATTCATCTGTACTGCTGTTTATATCTAAGGTCATTACTATTGGGGAGCTCTTATTTAATGAGTGCAGAGTTTTAGTTTTAAAAGATTAAAAATTTCTGGAGATTAATTTCACAACAATGGGAATATACTTTACATTTCAGAACTGTAGACCTTAAAAAGTTAAAATGGTAACTTTTATGTCATACAATTTTTTGCCATAATAATAACACAAGAATGAAAATAACTTTTTCACTTGAGAATTTTATGAATTTTATTAAAATATATAATACTGAAGAAAGGTCAGGTTTGCAAGGACATGGTAGAATCAATTGTTCTGTTTGTGCCATGTTTGAATTTTAAAACGCCTGTTAAGAGAGCCAAGAATTGAGAGCAGCATGCAGATGGAGAATCACATTTGGAGAACAGTGGAGAGGTCAGGCTGCAGATATAAATTTAGTAGTCAACAGGATGTATGCAATATTTAGAGCCATGGAACTGTATGAGCTCACCCACAGGAAAAGCATAGCCTAAGAATAAAAAGGGGTCTGAGACCAGCCAAAAAAAATATACTGCAATATTCAGTCAGAGAAAGAGAAGCCCACAGATGAGCCTGGGATTGAATGACCTATATGGTATGGAAAACCTTATAAGGTGGTATAACTAAAGCCAATAGTAAAAAAATGTTTGAAGAAAAAATAAAAACTAGCTGTTGGGAAATCAGATAAAATAAAGTCTATATTGATTAATTGGGGAATAGGAATGTTCTGTAAGATTGAGTTAAGAAGATATTGATAAATGAGAAAGTAGAACTTTTGAGATATTTTTTCATGAAAAAATATGTTTAAAGAAGAAGTGGTGGAGTGTAGGGAAGGTTTTAGCTTTAAATACAGGGAAATATTAAGGCAGGACTGATTCAATGCAGAGGAGTAAATTATGTGAATGAGCAGAATTAGCATGAGAAAGTTCCTTGAGCATCTATAAAGAACATGATGAAGTTCAAAGGATTTTGATAAATGGGTAGGGTAGGATGGGATAGTTGGCCAGTCCTATACTAGGGTTATCATTTTCTCAGTGAAGTTTATGGCAATTCTATCCATTGTACTTAGGGAGATTCTCTATAGTACTGAGTGTTCATTTGATAGTCGTGGTCAGGAATTTAAAGTAGTAACTGTCATAGAATTTTCAACTTTTCTCCAGGGACATTTCTCAAGGGCTCTTATGAGAGATTGCATTGTTGGAATTTAAGTTTAATCACTACTGGGATGTGCATCAAATCTTCACCCACATTAATGGAGCATTATGTTTAAGAAACCTATATAATAACCTGAAAAGGTAACTACTCTAGACATAAATTACATGAAACAATACAATGCATACAAATAATAATTATATATGAATAAATACTTATGTCCTTACATAGAATGTCAATTGGAATACTTGCAGACAGACTTAAAATGATTGGAACATGAAGATGCTCTCAATCATTTAATTAATATAATTACAATTATTATTTCTTTTGCTTCCATTATTTTCTCTTTAAAGTATTCATTTTCAATGTGAGTGTGTGTGTGTGTGTGTGTGTTAAAAATAATCTTTAGTGGAAAAATTATTTGTCTATAAAAGAAAAAACATAGATCCAGCAAGTGGCATGGAGTTTAAGTCGCTGGATCTCACATGGCCAGCTTCATGGTTCAATTACCAAACCTGGTGGCTTCAAAAACACTTTGTGCACTTGTGCATGCATGTTCAAAGTTCTAAGAGAAGATTGAGGAGAAAGGATTGCAATGTGGCCATCCCCCTTGAAGGGTGATTTCTATATTTTCTCTCTCTCTCTCCCTCTTTCTCTGGCAAGCACATGCTTTAAGAGCAAAAATAAAGAAAAATATATGCATTTACATAATAGTTGAGCTATTCCAAACTTTATTATCTGATTAAGATATTGACATATATAGATAGATAGATATAGATATATATAGAAATTAAATAATATATTGAAAAATAACTAGTAAAATATATATAATCTTTAACTATTGAGATTAAGAATTTCAAAATTACTTTTAAATAGCTCAATATTATATGATAAACTTCTATTTTGTAGTAAATAAAATAGTTTTTGTAATAAAGACACAAAAATTCTAATATTTTACTAAAAATATTTTAATCTATCAATCAACTTATGCCATAGTTCAGTGCTACTAATATTCTGCAAACAAATTTGTATATTAGGATCCTTATTGTAATTTATACATTGAAAATTACATAAAAAACACTATTATCTTATTCACCTTTTTATCCTTAACACATAACAAAAGTACTGTAGATAATCTAGGGGTAATTCTTAAATTTAATTTAAAAAATTCTTCAACATAAAATCATTAAAAATTTATCTTTTTTACTTTATTCCTGAATGATTTCCAAAATCACTAGGCCTAGAAAGAGATTGTCAAGTTCTTCACTGTGTCATAGCTGCAAATATCTGATAATAATTCTCTCTATTTTTATTCCTCATTTCAAACTAGTAAGCTGAATACCACGAGCTATTTTTTTACTTTTAAATCTAAGAGTATCTAAAATTTTTTTGACTTTAGGAGACATGCATATTTTCATAATTTATTATTTTTAAACATTGATATCATATACCATGTGTAATAATAATTTGTACAGTGAAAATAATTTTGTTATAGTTGCTTAACTTATATGCACAGTAAAAAATAAAATACTGTCCCAAATATAAAATTACAGAAAAAGAAAAACCCCTTCATTCAATTAATTTAATATTTTTCAAATGGTGGCACTGCCGATAGCTGTTAAACAGTCTTTACACACATGGGAGCAGGGCAAAGATACAGCCTCATGTAGATGTAAGATCAACGTATTGCTCAGATCATTATAAAGAGTGATACAGATTGAGACTGTGTTGTTCGTTCAGACTTATTTTTTGATCTAGTGCTCACATTTCTCTTGATAACAAGAATATGCCACTTACAGTTATAATCAGCTAATGCTCCCATAAAAATTGAATGTTTAAAAATCAGAAAAAGGCCCAGGCTGCGTGACCCCTTCACTACTCCCATAAAAATTAAAGGACGTGATTGTGTCTGGGCCCCTTTGAAGGTCTGGGCAGAGGAACAGTGGAATATTTAACGAGATTTAGTAATCCAGCACAGTTGGTCCTCAGACTCTGGAGTATGTTTTAGGCATTATTGATGTTGCTTTTGTACAAAGCAGAGATAGAAAATGTTCATTTGACTTTTATCAAATAGTGAATGAAAGAGATTTAATAATGCTGATATCTCATTAGCATATAAATAGTGGCTTGAAAGTTGCCAAATTTAAAAATAAAGATGTGCAGGTGATAAGTAAATTTATCAGACAATATTGTTTTCATTTTAAGTTGTGTGGGTATGGGTTTGTTGGTTTGTTTTAAATCTTAGAGCACACTTTCAGAACCCAACAGTGTTGACATGGTAGTGAGTTGACACACAAATTCATGTTTTCTTTAAAGATATTAATTTCAGCATTAAAAAGAGGAAACCAAACAGCTAGTATTGAAAGTAGAAATGTAATTGGCCTGCTTGGAAAAAGTCTACTAGGGTAACAACAGTGACTAGATTCAACATGCAAGTGCCATCATGATGAATGTTTACAACACTTTTTTGAGAGCCAATTATACTGTTTTTTGTGCAGGGACTGGAGATCAGCCAGATCAGTTGTATGCACAAAGCTGCTTTGGATCTGTCTTTTCAAACAAGAGCTGCAGAAAACGCTATAGCAAGGTTGAAGCTTTATCCCACTCTGGTAAGAGAAGCTTTCTTTTTCTTTGCTATGGTGAGAGTTTGATAAGAAATCCTTTTAAACCAAATGTGGTCAGAGAGAGGAGAAGCTGTTCTATGTTACAAATCATAAAATGTTTTTTCTTTGAAGTATTTTTTTCATAATGCTTTTTGCCTTTACGTTATAGCAAGATAAAACTGAAACACTAAGTCATACTGCACATGTTAAATTTGTATTGGAGGTAGGGGAGTCTTAAAATACTCTTCTGTTGAATGAAATGTGGGGTTATTTTGTATTTTATACTGTAGATCTCATGGTCAGGACAAAGGGAAAAAAATATATGGGTATTCTGATACCACGGCTGAGAGTGAATCCATGTGTTTAAGTTTTCCCCTGGCCAATCGTGTTATTAATGCCTGGCAGCTCCACTACAAAATTTCTCCTTTGGATTTACTTGCAGACACTTCTGACCACTATAAGCTCTTTTCATTTTATAAATTGGAAAGGCTAGAGATAATAATTCTGGATGAATTTGTTTGTGTATAGCTTTGTCACTTTAACTTTCAGTAACATAACTGTACACACATACATAAGGCACAAAATTTTATTTTCACACAAAATTTTTGGTCTACCTTGTGATCCAATATTGCACAAAAATCTCTGCCTATTATAAAGTCTACCTGAATTCTTACCTATTTAAAATAAAAAATATTTGAGTATATATACAAGTCTATTCATATACATGTACTTGTGTGTTTCTATCATACACAACATACATACATATATATGTATACACACACACACACACATATACACACATACATAATGAGGAGGGATCTTCAATAAGTTTCTAGAAATGCATGTTATGAAAAAAATGCATGAATTTCAAATTCTTGCACCAAAATAAACTTATACTTCAGTTCCATTTTTTTCTGAATGTTTTGAAAGTCACCTCATGTAAGTATATACAAATTTTGACATGTGCACAATTATTTTTAAATATTGACAAATTTATGTATTATACTCATGTAATCCCTACAGAAATGTATAGTTTCCAGCTTATAAAAGAGCAGAAATTAAAAATAAAAACCATTAATTATAGTACAATGAGTCCTTGTAGTAGTAGTAGTAGTAATAATAAGAATATACTAGGTTGTTGGAAAAGTCATGATGTATTTTTCTGTTTTTCTATGAGAAATTGTGTCATGACTTTCTTGACAACCCTATACACACACACACACACACACACGCATACACTTATATACATATATATATATATATATGTACATATATATGTTGACGTTAACATCCTGTAATTTTTACCCTTTTAAAAACTCTTTGTTATTATAGACATGTTGGTATAACAACAAAAGGTGCCAATTCCCTTAATTTCTCCTTTTTCCACTTTTGAAATAAATAGCAAATGAAATAAATGTCTTTCTAGTGCAAACCCACATTTAATGATATATACATACACACACACACACACACACAAACAAAAATAAAAAATATAATATATATATATATATATATACACACACACACACACACACCTTGTTATGTATTTACCTTTTCCTTTAGAATCTATGGTTTCTAACACTCACACACACTCACACACACACACCTTGTACTTCGGAAGTTGAGAAATAGAAGCAAGTATCACATCTCAGCCTCCTGATGAGTATGACACAGTAGGATCTCCCAGAATTTTGTACTTTCATGCCTTTCTTTTTGCTCTTTCTACTGAGAATCCTGCTTTTTCTATCTGTCTCATGTCCAGGTTCTATCTGCCTTAGTGGCTCAGAGTAGAGGCCACTTTATATCTTATTTTTCCAGAAATCCTTATACTGTATCCAGATATCTTATTCATTTTGGAATCTTCTTATTCTTGTGGGGAAAAGACAAATTTATCAGCAACAAGCAAATTCATTACTTTTTAGTCACCAAAATGAGACTCCTTTTTCACATATTATCTCCAGATATGTTTTGAAAAATCTTTTTTTATGGAAAGTTGCTTTTAGTAAATTTTTTTTCAATTGGTCTTCAATTTTTTTCCCTTCTTTGCCTTCTTGCTTAACATCGCTTCCTCTTTCTCTGACAAAATAGAAATTATTTGATGACTCTCCATGTTCTTTTGCCTTCTGATGTACAGAGCTAACCTCATTCACTGCTCATACAATTGTTCTTTCTTCCTTTAATAGTGGGAAAAAAATCCTACTTCTGTGACCCAAGTTTCATTTCCTCTACTTCAGATTTCTCAGGTATTTCTGTCTTCCTGTTAAGTGTCTTTTATCCCTTATCTTTAGTTTTCCAATAAATCACTTTCTCCAATAAATCACTCTCATTAAAAGCTTTTAATATGTTAATTACACATATCTATCAATCCATGGCTGGAGTGTCCACCCCTCCCTCAAAGCCATCCATGTAAATGATATTCTTATCAGAGTTCTCAAAGACTCTTTACATGGCCTTATCTCCAAACTTGCTCAATCCCCATGGCTTTTCCACTTTTCTAAGGTAGCTAGCTATATGACTTACTTGTGGCTAAATTCAGTGGACACTTGTCAGTTCTCACCGCTACTACTGCTCTTAGAGGTATTTTTCCTTTACTTCCCATTTCTGGGAAATAAATTTACAAAAAGTAATTCTGTTTGTTTGTTTTCCTATTTTTGCTAGATTCTTTCCCTACCTCTTTTCTTCTAGTGAACAACATATTTAAGAGACAATGGCATGATTGTTAAAGCAGATGGGTCCCATACAGCCAACTGTGTGATTGAATGTGGATGTGGTGACTTGAAAAATATTTTGGCACATTTGTGTGTGTGCCCAAAATTCGGAGATAAGTGAGAAGTGGAAAAGAAAGGATTATGACATGACCATGTCCAATTGGGGGTGGGGAAAGAGCTTCTTGCTTTCTTTCTCTCTCTTTCTGTCTCTCTCTGTTAAGTGCATATGCCCTCTGTCAAAAAAAAAAAAAAAAAAAAAAAAAAAAAAAAAGAAGTTTTTTGAACATAGCTATGTTCCTAATACTCTTCTTCATCCTCTCTCTGTCTCCATGGTCTTTTTCACTACAATTGCTTAAAATATTGGCAATCTTACAGGGAACTCTTAATCTGTACTAATAGTTGGGTTCATCCATTTATTCAATTTAGATGTATCTGACAGGTATATTAGAGGTTGGGTCAGTCAATGAAAATTGCCTCTCCCATAAAGAGTATTTGGTTAAATTGTACAATGTTTCTATTTTATTATTAAATTTCACAATCTTGTTTGATAAAGTTACCATTTACATAGATATACAAATTAATAGGAATGGAAAAAGGAGAATATATATAAAGAAAATAGATAAAGTATATAAAGGTGGTTGAATATTTTACTACTAAGGCATTTATACATTTTTAAAAAGAATGTGGGAAAAAAGTTCAAATATTGTAATCTTGACTTTGAGATCCATGTGATATGAGCAAATATTTCAAATAGACAATTTTTAACTGAAAAATTACTTAGGAGAAGAACTATTAGCACTTAGGAACATATGCAAATTATTCTGAAATAAACAGTGAGAATTTCAAAATGGGATATAAGAAATCAAGAAAATTTTACCTAGCTTTTTTTTTTAGAAGAGTTTATGAACTCAGGTTTAAATTTGTTTTCAGAGTAAAATAAAGGTATTATATCATTTTAACTAGCAAGGAGAAAAAGAATATGTGTGTTTGTGTGCATGTGTATGTGTGCGTGTGTGTCACATACTTTGACTTTTAGATTGGTGTCTTTATTTATCAAAAACAAGCTTCCTATAGTTTTAACTTGATTTTTCTAAGTATTTCAAATTTGGTTAGTTTCATCTTACAAATTCTTAGCAGACAAATTTGTTGTTAAGTGGGATTCACTAATTGACCATAAAATAAACAAATGAACTATAATTAAAAAGCAAAACCAAAACTTTGTGGAAAGAACCTAGCTTATTTCCCTACATAATTAAATTTCCTTTTTTAAATGATAATGTACCTTTGTCCAGATGTACTAGGAAATGCGAGAGCAGGTCTCCAAGTATTAGCATTTACACACTCTCCTCCAATCCTAAAAGTGTTCCAGAAAACTCCTTAACTCCACGGACTGAAGATTCAAAAACAATAACCTAAAATTTTGATTTCTGTAGTATATAAAACACCTTTAGTTCCAAACAATGATATGTGTTACATAGCAATAATGTTTTATGGGCAGGGCCAATTGCATGACCCAACAACAATGTACTATTCAAGAGAAGCCATATCCCTCTTTTATTTTTTTCACACATGACCAAACCTTAGGGAGAATGTTTCTCTTATCTCTCTCTCTGATGCACATTTATGCTGTCTTTTATGAATAAAGAAAAAAATTCACAAAAATATTTTATAGGAAGGTACATTTTAAGGTGTAATAAGTTTTTTTAATTTTTATTTCATTTAAATTGTATTTTTTCACAAATCACTGTACATCTTTACAACATACAACATGAATTTTCCCAGCTAAGAAATGGTATCAACCCAAATGTCCAAGAACAGATGAATGGACTGAAAAAAATGTAGCACATATACACTATGGAATACTACTCAGCCATAAAAATAAACCACTGAGACACTGACATTTGACAGAAAATGGATGAATATAAAAGATTTATTGCTGGGACCAGCAGTTAGCGTAATGGCTATGTCGCTGGACTCCCACGTAGTCGACTGTGGTTCGAGTCCCGGACCCGGCGGCTTAAACTCACGCCGGGCGCGTGTGCGTGCGTGCCCAAGATCCCGAGAGGAGAATGGAGGAGAAGGGATTGCGGCGTGGCCATCCCCCCTGGGGGGTGATTTCTCGCTTTCTATCTCTCTGTCTCTCTCTGTCTGTCTGGCGAGCGCACGCGCCCTGTAGCAAAAACCTCTCAAAAAAAAAAAAAAAAAAAAAAAAAGATTTATTGCTAAGTGAAGCAAGCCAGACTATGAAAGAGAGGCATTGTTTATCTTTGCTCAATATATGGGCAAATACATTTTTAAAAAGTTGGTTAAGTGTTCCTTTACTAAAGAACTATTTACAGTCTTTGGAATTCCAGAATGTACTACTGGTTTTCATGAAGGGACATTTCTAAGCCTATAACCAGCACTTTCCAAACTAAGCACAATAGAATATCATAAAAGCAGTGCTCTAAGTAACACATTTTGGGAAATAATCGGGTACCGATTACAGAGACTTTAGAAAATAGGCTTAATTAGGTACCTAAGTACAAATACATGTTAGAAATATTTACCCTACTCCAGAAGGTAATAGAGTATATATAACTAATAAATATCATTGCTATGGTTTGAGTCTGTCCCCCAAAGATGGAAACTTAATCTCCAAAGCAATATTGTCACTTTTAAGAGGTAATTAGGTCATGAGGGCTGAATATTCATGAATTAATGCCATTAATAATGCCATAGTGAGTTAGTTATTGCAAGCGTGGATTTCTGATAAAACAATGGGCTCAGTCCTCTTCCCTCTTTGCCTCTTCTCATTCTATCATTCTACATATTTCCTGCTCCTTCTCTCCACATTTCTCTCTCCAAGCATGTGTATTTTTTTTTTTTTTTTGAGAGGTTTTTGCCATAGGGTGCGTGCGCTCACCAGAAAGACAGAGAGAGACAGAAAGATAGAAAGCGAGAAGTCACCCCCCAGGGGGGATGGCCATGCCACAATCCCTTCTCCTCCGTTCTCCTCTTGGGATCTTGGGCATGCACGCACACGCGCCTGGCGTGAGTTTAAGCCACTGGGTCTGGGACTCAAACCGCGGTTGACTACATGGGAGTCCAGAGACACAGCCATTACACTAACGGCTGGTCCAGGCATGTGTATTCTTGTATGATTTCTTGCCTTTTCACTTTCCACTATGGGATGACTCAGAATGTCCCTTGCCTGATATAGCCTTTTGAGGTTTGAATTTCAAGCCCCCAGCACCATGATCCAAATAATACTCTGTTGTTTGTAATTTATTCAGACTGTTGTATTCTATTATGGCCACAATGATCACTATGTTGATCATGTGACTCCCTTGTTAAAAAAATTCCATGCGTCAGTCATGGTGGCACAACAGTAATGCAACATCACAGTGTGACCTGTAAGGAAAGGTGACAAGTTTGTGTCCTAAAATTTCCCTGTGCTTTCTGAGCAAGTGCACACACATACACACACACACACCTGTGAACAGCTGTGATTCTGGCTGGCTGAACTTGGGGAAAGAATTGTGGTATGAAAACCCTGTTGAACTCTCTCTCTCACTCTCTCAATGACAGTAAATAAATAAATAAATAAAAATTCACACATTTTCAATACCCTGGGAATGAAATAAACATTTCTTAGCACAGACTCACTATATTGCATGACCTTGCTATGGTCATGTCTCCCATCTTTTCTCCTACAATATTTCTTCTTGTTCACTCTGCTCTGGCCACATAGGTGTCTGTGCTACTTCTTGACCACACTGAGCATGAGAATGCCACAGTACATTTCCATTTGCTGTTCCCTCTGCCAGCAACACTGTTCCTTGGCCCCTGATATCTCAGGCATCCTGAGGTCACTCTGCACACTCTTACCCCATTTTTTCTTCATACAATTTGTAACTATTTAATATTTTATTATAAACTTGTTTGCTTTATTTTTCTCCCCTTCAATTAGGGGAGATAAGGTCTAACAGTGTGTGTGAAATGTGTGGTCTCTTCAAAAGGTTAGAATTACACTAAGTTAATTATGATGACTATTCGTTTTTATTCTTATTCTCTGGATGACCTGTTATATAATTATTGTAACATGTGAAAAATGCATAACATTCTTTAGTGGACCAAAACACTCTGGCCAACACACACTCACACACACACATGCACACATTCATAGACACTTTACACACTATATTAAGTGAATTTATGACATTTATTTAAGAAAGTAAAAATAAATAAAATTTGGTTTCTGCTAATCAATTCGAGAAAATGCTCTATTCCATGATAAAAATATTAAATGATAATTTCTGTTCTACAAATAATTTATAGAAATTGTTTTTGTGCATTGAAAAAAATTCTTCACAGAACTGTGGTTAAGGCTGCAAGTTTCTTTTGACATCATTTGGCTTAATTCTGTCACCACCCCTCACTGTGAATTTGAGCTAGAATTTAAACTCTTTCTGACTCATCATCATAATGAATATAGTTTTTCCACCTCTACAAAGTAATTAAGATGAAATAAGAAAAGACACACGTAACACTTTTTACAGTGTCTAGCACATATTACTATGAACAGCTTAGTCATTACTGTTTAAAGATAATTTGAAGCTGCAGATACTCCATGCCACTTGTTTTGTGTGTTAATGACCAGAAGGCAACTACCTTTACTTCCATTTCTAATTTTTTTCTAAAAAGTTTTTAGGCTTTTGCCATAGAACACATGAGCTTGCCAGAGATAGAGAGAGAACGAGAGAGAAATAGAGAGAAAGAGAAATAGAGAGAGAAAGATAAAGTGAGAAATATCCCCAGGAGGGATGGTCACTCTTCAATCCCTTCTCTTCCATTTGCCTCCTGGGATTTTGGGTATACACACACACACACATACACACACACACACACACACATTTCTGGTGTGATTTTCAAGTCACTGGGTCTGAGACTTGAACCATGGTCAACCATGTGGTAGTCTAGCACCTTAATCAACATGCTATCTGCTGGCCCCACTTTTACTATTTTTGTTAGAGTATCATTGTACTAATCTTTTTCCCAATTTCAACAACTATCACTCTTGTGGCCAATCTGTTTATAAACATTGATATAGTATTTTGTCCTGTCACATATAACTGACATTGCCCAATACAATCGTATGTTAAGTCTCACAACTTCTTTTTCTCAACATCTCTCACCCTGACTTTTGTTTTTCATTTCGATGAACTACTTGTGATTTATGCCTTTATCATGTACCATACAAGTGGCATCATTGAAAAGTCACTCATCTGTTCTTATCTTTTAGTATTTACTCGTAGCAAATTGTTCAACGTAAGGACTAATCCCATGGACCCCTCAAATATTGTCACTGTCTCTCCATTTTATAATTAATTAAATAGAATAGGTCCCTGAAGTTCCTGGTGTTAACAGTCATGGTTTTGTATCAGAGCATTTACACTATATCCCTACATTTAGTGAAAGGTTGTAATTTATCATATCTGTTCCTCATACTGACATTCTCCTAGAATGGACAAGCTAGCAAGAATACATTCTTTTCTTCTTCTGGTACTGGCAGAAGTATGAGAGAACAAGTCTAAGAACATCTCAAGCTGTTATAATGGTCACTAACATTATATGGACCAAATCAAGTCACATGACCAAGCCCAAAATAATCAACGGAACTGAAAGTTACTTTCTACCCCAGATGGTTGGGGGGGGGGGGGGGAATGAAAATAAATATTTGCAAAGAATAAACCCATCCCTACTCTTCAAAGAAATGCCCAGGTATAATTGAAAAAAAGAATGATAATAACATCAGAATATTGTAATCTAAAAGCCTCATGTGAAAAAAGTGAAAAGAATCAATATTAATTTGTTGGCCAGAATGAAATTCTCTATTTTTATATTAAGATAAAAATCACATACACAGAGAAAAAAATCAGGATAGCAACACTTTGTATACACAATGTAGATTTTTTCCAGAATTTCCCTTATTCTTAGTTTATATAAAATGTGTTTTAAATTATAGAATACTAAATGTTTTTTCCAGGAATAGTAACATAGTAATCTCTAATTTTATGTTGTGTATATGTGTGTGCATGTGTGTGTGTGTGTGTGTGTGTGTGTGTGTTTTGTTTTAGACCTGATTAGAAAAGACTTTCTAACTCAGAACAACTTTGGATGTTCATATTATTTTATGATTTTCCCATAAAATTTTAAGTTATCTTGAATTTATTTTGCAGAGGTTTTAAAGCAAAGACTGAGCTAGCCTCTGAAGATTTAAATTTCCCATATAATTGAAAAACATATCTTCTCCAATGAAATATATTCTACTTTCCAGCTGTTAAGCAGAGAATATAATTAATTAAGACATTATCCCCTGAAAAAATATAATATTACCAAAAGGCAGAACAATTTACTTTTATATAGTTAACTTATTTTTATACATTCAACCACTGTATATTATTACAGCTTGCAAAATAAAATTTTTCACCATGAATACTCTGTATTTTAGTCCAGATAAAGGTATTATCATACACGTTATCATGCAGAACAATATGAAAAATTGTCTACACATCCAAGAAGTTTGATACTTGTATATGTCTAACTTTTAACTTTTTTTTTTTTTTTTTTTGGAGAGGTATTTTTGCTATAGGGCACATGCGCTTGCCAGACAGACAGAGAGACAGAGAGATAGAAAGTGAGAAATCACCCCCCAGGGGGGGATGGCCACGCTCAATCCCTTTTCCTCCATTCTCCTCTTGGGATCTTGGGCACGTATGCACACGCACCTGGCATGAGTTTTAAGCCACCGGGTCTGGGACACGAACCACAGTCGACTACATGGGAGTCCAGCAACATAGCCATTATGCTAACTGCTGGTCCCCTAACTTTTAACTTTATTACAGAGTGAACTCAGGTATTTTTCTTACCAAGAAAATAGTATTTCTTTTCATTTAAAATTTATTCATGTTTTACTAACCACATATATTTAGAGATTATGATTTTGTTGACTCTCTGACTTTTGTTCAGTGATTTTGTTTGATTATACATTTTCTAGAGTTTATGTATACTCTAATATATTAACAATTCTAATTTATGTTATTATAAATTCTAGAGGAGGAAAGGAATAAACTCTTCATAAATATTAACTTTTTTCTCTACTTTATCAATTTATTTTTTAAAAATAATTATTTTTATTTAACTTTATTTACTTATTTATTTTTATTTTTATTTTTATTTGAGTAGAGAGGGACAGAATGAGAGAATGAGCAGAAAAGTGAGAAAGCAAGCCACCAGGTCCAGGACTTGAACTGTGGTTGGCCATGTGAGAGTCCAGAGCCCTTAACCACCACATCACCTGCTGGCCCTGATTTCTTGAATATAAAATAGACACACACAGGGGCCGGCAGGTAGTGTGGTGATTAAGGTCCTGGACTCCAACATGGCAGATCATGGTTGGAGTCCTGGACCTGGCAGCTTGCTGTCTCACTTTCTCTCTCTTTCTCTCTCTCACTGTCTCTCTGGTCAAATTAAAAAATAATAAATAAAATTAAATAATTCTTTTAAAAAATAGACACACACACACACATGCCCACATAAATACATATTCCATTGGAGATGTAAAGTAAAAAATTATTCAAGATTTTCTTTCTACTTGTCTAAAATCCAGTATTATCATCTACATATGTTTTGCTTAAAGGAAAACATATGTAGACATTACTATATACTTACTTCAATAATACTAACTTTAAGATGCAAAAATTTAAGAAATAGCTTTGGAAAATGTTTTCAAAGAGATTTTTGAACAGAAACAAGAGAGGATTTTATATTTATAAAGGCCATTTGTCTTGAGGGAGTTTTGTATTAGAGAATCAAAAATGCAAACCACAAGTGAAAGAGAACCTGGAATAGAAATAGAAGATGTCAGGTCTTTTATCAGAAAATTTCAGTGACATCCTGAAGTCTACAGAACTGAAATGATATGACAGAGTAATGTGTATGGGTTATCCTTTCTCACAGTGATATTAGAGATCCCCAGGGTGAATGCAACTTTAGAAAATAATCCTTTTGTAAATATATTTTCCTCCACAAAATATCTAAATATGCCCTCATAAATAATGTTGGATTTATAAATGGCTGATTTAAGATGAGGAAACCCTAAGAATATTTGATCCATTAAAATGAAGATTTGTATTCATAAATAGGTGGTACTGATATTTTAATTTTAAAAGCAAGATTTTAATTTCCAAATCAGTTAAGTTCAATTTAAACACCATCACAAGTATTTATGAAACAGTTTGAAAATTACTATAGCACTGGTATGCAGGATATAGAAAGTGTGATGATGCCTAATTAGACAAAGGAAAGAAATATCATTTGATGGTAACAGTACATATTTTTGAAAAACTGTATTATGTGGTCTGGAGATAAATAAATAAATAAATAGAATCACATGACTTATTGGAGGTCAAGTTGTAAGTAGCATTGAGTGAGAACAGGGAATGGTGACCCATCCAACTGTTACTCACTTCAAGCACTAAAGTAAATAAAGACTGAGAAGCAGATCAGTGCTTTAGTCAGGATATCTAGGATCTAGAGAGGGAAAGATTTTCCTTATGTAAGAGATTCTATTTTTCACCCTCACGTTAAAGTAACTGAAACTCACTGAATCCCAGTTTATTCAATAGACAAATATGAAGAATGATTACTCTCTCATAAGTTATGACAACAAGTATGTGCAAAGTTTTAGGCTACAGAAAGATTTTTGACAGATGTTCAAAAATGTTAGTGGAACCTTGAATGGAATTGAATGAGAAGTGAGAGAAATTCTATTTACAGATACCTGGAATTTAATACCAAGTGAACTATGACTGTTTTGCAAGTTAATAGTTAAATCCTAAGTTCTGTTTCATACTGAATACATCACATCATTTGTTTTCTTCTACTAAACTTTAAAAATGCACAATTGTATGACTGAGAATTTGAGTTAATGATGTTATTATACCTCTAGACAATTCTTAAGGGCTTTATGATTCTATTTTGTTTGGAATAAAATACAGTGACTATACTATACTAAGAATTTCAGAAGCATCTCCAGTAGCTGGAGCTATAGGTACACACCAATGCACCCAGCTCCACAGAATGATTTGAGAATCAAACTCAGACTTCCCATGTAGTTACAGTGTGCCAAAAATCAGTATCAACCAGCGTGCACTACTGGACCTATTAGTGTCCTTTTATCATTTTGGAGGAAGGATGGTCTTCTAGAAGTGACCTTTGTTAACCCATGTCTTAGAGCTAGATATACTCTTTTTTCTTTTTTTTTCCTGGGGGGGTAGGGTTAATAAAATCAGCAAAATTTATCCTGCAAAAAGCTCTCCGGTGAGGTCCCTCAGTCTCGTCAAAGGCCGAGGGAGTCACACCCAGGGTGGATGCTGCTTGTTCTTAACGGGTCATTGTCCAAGAGGTGGTTGCCACGGGTCCTTGTCTGGCCAATGAAGGTCGCTGTTTCTGTTCAACTTCGGTGGGCACGCCAAATGTGAAAGGCAAGAAAGTTTCCACCAGGTTTTTTCCTTTTTCCCAAACCTTACATTCCGACCTTAAAGGGTTAAGGGGTGATGACCGCTCTGGCTGCTTCAGGCTGTTAAGGGGCGTCGATTTGGGGCCCTGTGGTCGGATGGTCTTTGGGAAGGGGTGCATAGGGGTCCAGGAGCATTTGATTAATTTCCACTCGAGTGATGGTGGATGCATGTTCCCTGAGGAAGCGTGAAACATTAGGGCACAGGGGCCAGGATTAGAGATAGGTTGGGAGTGAGAAACACTAAGACATAGGAGGTCGAGTGGTAGGGCTGTGAGCAAGAGAACATAGTGTTTCCGCAGAGGGTGAAAATTTCAGCGGGGCAGCACTGGGCAGAGGCATTGGGAACCAAGGAGAGGTTAGATGTGTAAAGGAGAGAGACATTGGAAAACCATGGAGAGGTAGTGACATTGTGTAGAGGTATAATTGACCTGGAATGAGGGTGATACTGGAATAACTATGACCTGTCTTAACACTGGGAGACAGAACCAGCAAGAGAGGGAGGCCAGAAAATTAAAAGTAGAGTTGATTAAAGCTGGTACTTGGGGGCTTGGGGAAGGAGAGGGCGAAATTACTGGGGCCAAAACTTTCTGGATTGGTCACATAGGGGGTGGGTTATGATAAACTTTAAGTATTTCTGTAATACTCCCAGGGTCCGTACTCAAGGCATTTATTTGGATACCTGCCGGTTCCGTGGACAGCCAGAGTGAGGCAGATGGGTTCCTGATGGTAAATGTGACCGGATTTTAGGTCTTGGGGTGCAGCCCTAGGGGGCCAAAGATTGACTAGAGGGCTGTTAAGGTACCTCGAATGGTCGAACTGCAGAGTGACTGATGAGGAGTGTCTGTCCCAAGCAGTCTTATTGATGATAATACCTTGATTGCCCCATGTGTGGTGTACCTGGAATTCTCACCTCATAACTGCCAAGGTGGAGCCCATTCCAAAGACCATGAGAAGGAGGAGGAGACTGGGCATGGCTAACTGTGTGGGGAGGAGGCAGCCCGGGTTAGCCAGTCCAGACATCTTAGACTTACTATGATTCCCACGCGTAGGAGGTATAACACTGCTAGCAAAAGCCTTTTCCAGAACACCCATTCCCGTGGGGCCACTGCAGCCAGTCCAACAGAGAGAACTAGGGCTAGTGTTATGATGAAGGCCAGGAACAGGTTAATTATAGGGGTAGGGTAGAGATGACATAGGCTTCTGCCGTGAGGAAAATAAGGGGGTTTCTCTAAGAGTTGGGACTATGGAGTTGACCCAGTCTGGAGAAATGGGTGGGGGGGGGGGGATTAAGTCAGGCGAGAGAACAGGCAGTCTGGCAGAGGAGGCCAAGAAAGGGGGAGGAGTTAAATTGAAGGGTGATGTGTAACTTTACAAGGATGTCACCGCCTAGGAGGGGTGTGGGGCATGTGGGAATGACAAGAAACGAGTGGGTAAAGTACATTTTTCCGAGGCGGCAAGCTAAGGGTTGGGTAGAGAGAGGACATAAGAGCCGGTCATCAATACCCACAATAGAGACCTGGGGGAGGATAATAAGGAGTCAGGGTATGTTGAGAGGATGGAGTAGGTAGCCCCCATGTCCACCAGGAAGGTGAACGACTTACCCACTTCCTGGAGCTGGCTCCTGGACTCGGTGAGGGTAATTGGGGTGATTGAATAGGGGGCCCGTCAATCCTCAGCCAATCCCATCATGGTCAGGTCAAAGTCGGGGTGATGGATCTCCTCTTGGTGTGGAGGCGTCAGGAGGGATCTCCTTTCCCTCTTCTGGAGCAGTCAGAGCCCCAGTGACCCATTTTGCCACACCCTGGGCAGGGTTTAGTGGGCGGCCTGGAATCCGGGCATTCATGGGCCCACTGGCCTGGCTTGCCACATTTGAAGCAATTTCCAGGGGAAGACTGCGTTTAGGGACCCCATTCTGAGGTGCCGGTAGCAGGGAAGACACCATGGCTTGCATGGCAGCCATCTGCATGGCCTGTTTCTGACAAGTTACCTCAACGTCCTCCTCTCGGGAGTTGAAAACTATAACTGCCATATTCACTAGGTCTCGTATGGGGGTCTGAGGACCCTGTCTAGCCTTTTTGAGTTTTTTTAAATTTTTTTTCTTTTTTTTCCCTAATATAAGGGGCTGACTGGGTGATAAAATAGGTGGCGAGAACTACTGCCCTGACAGGATCTTCCAGGGAGAGTTGGGCATGGAGTTGCATAACCTCAGTCAAGCAGCTCAAATATATGGCTGGATTTTCTTCCCGACGCTGGGTGACTTCTCGCAATTTGCCATAATTTACTACCTTTTGGGCTGCTTGTTCCATTCCTGCCGTAAAGCGTCGTAACATGTAGTCGCGATGCCGGCGTCCTGATATCTCCGGCCAGATGGACTGCGGGGTTGCCTCAGCAACTACCGCTGCGGTGGCGTCCACCGTGTGGGCCCTGCCAGCGTACTCTCTTCCCGCCGCTTGTACCCAGTCACGCTCTGTCACGCTCGTCTGCCGTCATGGTGGTGTCATAATTTCGTGGACGTCATGCCAGGTGAGGTCATAGGCCTGTGTGAGATACCTGAATTCCTTGATAAGTTGCGTGGGGTTGGCAGCGAAGGAGCCCAAGCGCTTTTCAACGGCGGACAGATCTGCAAGGGAAAAAGGAACATGAACTCGAGTGACTCCCTCAGCCCCCGCCACCTCCTGTAGGGGGACCATGACCTGGGGTGGGGGTGGGTCATTTGCGCGTGTATGGCCAGCAATTGGGGTAGGACAGAGGGATTGTTGGCCGAGGCAGGTGGGGAGGGTTTGGGGGGTAGGGAGGTGGGACACGGTTCAGGAAAGTTTAATGGGGGTCAGGAGGGGGTCTTGGTAGACAGGAGAGAGATTCCGGGGGAACGGTGAGAGCAGAAGTTTCAGGGGGTTTAGAAGTTTCCTTGGAAAGGCTAGGGGCAGGTTTTCAGCTCTCGCCCGCTTTAGCAAGCAAAATCTGGAAGGGAGAGCAGGTAGTACAGAGGTGGGGGCGAGAGCGCAGATACCAAAAGCCTGAACATATGGGATTTCCTTCCATTTGCCCTTACTCTGAAAAAAAACTGGTCAAGACATTGAAATCATAAGTGTCCTCAGGCGGCCAGATTAATCCATTGTCTGGTAAACATTTGGGCTAAGCCATGGTCACCAGGAAGACCAGGTGGTGTTTTGATTACGGAGGATACACCCTAAAGGTGTTTTGGATCAGGTTTGGAGGCAGCAGACCCCATGATGGATTAGACCTCGGGCACAGAGAATGAGCCGAGAGGCGTCCCCCTTGGGTACACTCTCTCCACGGATAGGAAAGTGTCATCCAGGCGGTCCAGAGATGAGACGATCCTTAAGGTACCCTTGGGGCACCCAGAATGGATGGGGAATGTTCCTGGCACAGCTGTGACTGTAGACAGGAAAACTCCAGAGGTCCAAAAAACGGGGGTGGGGTCCTTACCTTACCAGCCCAGCGGGATGACCTTGTGAGAGGTCTCAGGGAGGGGCTCTAATCAAGAGGCATCCAGACCCTCCCAGGTTTCGGCCCCAGATGTTAGGTTTGATTTGGGATCAGCGGTGGAGTCAGACAAAGACGAAAATACCAGAGTCAGGCCTTGGGGTTTAATAAAATCAGCAAAATTTATTCTGCAAAAAAGCTCTCTGGTGAGGTGCTTTGGTGTACTCTTGTTCTTAGTCACTGGAATGGTGAAAATTGGAGAAGAGGAAGAGTAAAAGGACAGGCTCTTTACTAACATCTCCATATTTAGAAGATGGTCTGAGATTATAATCATAGTTCTATATGTGTAGTTTTGGTAAAGTGTTAATTCTGAACAAATACTACTTTGTAACATCTAACCTTTATAGTGACAGTGTATGAGAAAAAGTACAGCTAGTGAATTATGCAGTTTGTAAATACCTTTGTTATAATTGATAGAAAAGATCAATCTAGGACATGGAATTGTTAAACCACCTCTGAGCAGTGTATACCAGAGTTTGTTCCTTAGGTTGGCAGCAGAGGGGCAGAAGGAAGTTTTATAGAGGAAGAAATTTATGCAGATGAGTTCATATTTACATTTTTGTGATAACCATTGATGCATATGGCTGTACTCTGGGAATGCTTTGTGTAATTAAGTGCAAACATCTTGCTAATATTTAAATACTATAGAGCTAATAATGAATTCTCTTGCAAACATTATATTTAAGAGTATTCTGTTGATTTACATTTTAAGTTGAGATTTATGGAATTGATATTTTAGTCCTAACTGCCAATACTTTGATCTAGAAGCCTGTTGCCATTTTTGTCTTCTGTGAAATTTTTGTTCTTAAGAATGGATTACTTTTTTTTTTTAACAGATTGAGTTGGTGTAGTGTATTCTTGGTTATCAAAATAGAGCTTTGAGACTTGAAGTTGGTAAATATTCATGATTTGTGAAAAAGCATGATACATACTATACTGTACAATCCTGGGCACATAAAATTGGATGTTGTGTATACAAACAAGACCTTAGAAGGACACATTCAACCGCAAGCTGTTTGTGACTGTGGATGACTTTGTTCTTTGCTTCTTGTATTTTTCAGTTTCTTATAATGCACATATTAACTTTTAAAAAATAAAGGATATTTTTAGAACCTGAAAAAATGAATTTCAAATGGAAACAGTTCCATTTTCTGTTCACAATTCTGTTTGGCCACAAAGAACAGAGAATTTGTAAACTTGTAAGTAAGAACACTTTCTGTTTTGTTTATTGCTTAATATACAATATTCTTGATAAATAATCTTACTTGGTCTTTTATATGACCTGTAAAACCCCTCTACATCTATTATTATTAATTGCCATGCATTGCTTTTTTTGCATCACAGTGGAAGTAAAGTTTAACTATTTATATGAAATTGGAAAATAAATTTGAGTTCAACTTTGATTTGAAGGGTCTCATTGTGTAAAACCACCAACGAAAGTTGGTCCAAAATGCATTATTCACAAAAAAGGTATAGGAAGATGGATAGAAAAGTATTTCATTCCATGCTAAAAACAAAACACAAAATACAATATAAAAGTGATTCTATGAAGAGAAACCTCACTTTATGTTGCATATTTTCTGTACTTAAACCAATTCCAGGTCGGTTTTTGTGTTATGTGCATGATTTACTAATCTATGAAAACACATTTGTTTTCAAAATAATTACAGTAAATAGAAGCTTGTATCTTCAAAAAAGCACAGGCAGGGACCAGCAGTTAGCGTAATGGCTATGTCGCTGGACTCCCACGTAGTCGAGCGCTGTTTGCGTCCGGGACCCAGTGGCTTAAACTCACGCCGTGCGTGTGTGCATGCGTGCCCAATAACCCAAGAGGAGAATGGAGGAGAAGGGATTGCGGCGTGGCCATCCCCCCTGGGGGGTGATTTCTCGCTTTCTGTCTCTCTGTCTCTCTCTGTCTGTCTGGCAGCGCACGCGCCCTATAGCAAAAACCTCTCAAAAAAAAAAAAAAAAAAAGAAAGAAAGAAAAAAGCACAGGCACCCTTATTTTCTTTTTGCTCTACTTTTTTGAGGCTTTGTTTCTAAATATTTACCCTTGATGGTATATGGCCTAAGCGGACACATTCATAACAGGGTCCTCACTTTGATTTTCTCATTGTTGAAGGAGAGAGTGTTCATGCTAATGTGAATATTCATGCTGGTAATCTTTGATACATTTAAGAATGGATATTTTAATGCAAGAACTTGTGGATTTTTCTTGGTTTTATTTTCAGTTTCTTCTACTACAAGACATTTCCAGTACCATTAAATTTGAAATTATATTACAATATAATTCAATTATAGCATATTCCTACACAAACATGCACACACAAACACTCACATATATTTATGCATGAACATATATATGCACACGTACACTCAGTAGGAAAAGATATAGTTGATAGCCCAAGTTTTAAGTTTTTCTAATATAGATAATTCCATTGATGGTGGTAGAACTAACAAAAATGGTCGCCATATATTATCTGGTATTTCAAACATATTATTTACAAATAATATTTATAGACTAATATGATAGTGAATATCCATCTCAGAATTTATTGTGTGTTAAATAGTAGTAATAATATTGCCTTAGAGCTTTTTAAGCATCTAATAATTAATATTATTTTTTCTACCCTAACTGTATAATGTAGTGAAATCTATAACATTTTGACACAAATAGAAAATATTTTTGTAGTCCCAAGATATTTATTAGCTAGGTAATGTTGTAAAGTTAGGAATCATTTACATTTAAGCAAACAGTATAGGTAGGGAGAAAGTTGCAAAAGAAATCACAGAGAATACAACTAATTTTCTAGTTCTTCTTGTATCTTTTTGTGTTTGTACTCAAAAAGGCTATTTTATTCTGATGTTTGTGCAGATTACTTTCTGCCAATTGTACATCTTTCTCCCTACGCTGCACCGTAAAATGAATAGGTGATAGTTCTTAGCGTTTGACACTGGTGGGAAAGATTAGCAGGAATGTTGACTTTGACAAATCAGATATATTAAGCCTTTGCTGGAGGGATGCACTGCAGAAAAGCTGGCTTGTCATTGTAACCAAGATACTCTTAATTTTTTCTCCAAAAGAAAACACAGCACTTTCAAAATAGTGCATTGAAATGAAACTTAATTTCCTGTGTATCTAAATTTTAAAGTATTTTATAATATCCTTATTTAATTTTGTGATATTAGCCAAGATATTGACCCATTTAATTTTATAGAGAGAAAATTCAGATTTTGTCATTTTAAATTGTGAGTTATGGACATAAAAATTGATTTTAAAATACCACTTCTTTGACACAGAAGTTGCTTGTTGGCCAGAAGATTTAAGCTACAGTGTACCCTACAACCAGAGCTATTGATAAGCTTGTGTTTTTATACATATAGCAATTTTTAAGATCGTCGAGAGTTGAAGAATGGTATTTTTTTCAAATGTATGATTCTTTCAGTTACATTTTTGTTCTTTGAACTGATCTGTATGTTTTGAAAAGAAATAGTTTTCTCTTAAATTCCGTTTTTAATGGTTAAGGCAGCTGTCTAGAACTATTTTGAAGTTTTGAACATCAGCTGTATATCTGCTGATAGAATTTTGCACCTCGGTTACCTTGTACTTGGGATAAGAGAAGGAAGAAAAAAGAATAGAAATGGTGGAAAGGTAGATTTCAGTACAGGAGTTTTGGGGTGGTATAATGATTAATACAAATTCAACTTCCTTTGTTTATAGAATTGTGGGTTCTTGAGTTTCATCTTCCTATAATTCTGTATCACTCTATCTTTTCTTTCAAAGAAACTCCTATTTTAAGTCTTCATTCAAGGAAGATTATACTTTGTACAAAATCACTAGTAAGTAACTTCGTTTCACTTGCTAGCCTGATCTTTTTTCATATATTTTAAGTGATTGAGAATGACTCTTGCAAAAGACTAATCAATTAGAAGATTCTTGATTTCTGTTCATGCTTCTATTAATATATTTTTATTCCCTTAAATATATGAGCTAAACTTATACATGTTATATGGGATTTATTTTTCTTCTTACATATTACATGTGTCTTTAATTCAAAATGTTTCAGAGAGCACAAAGCTGTTTAGCAAAATACGATGTATGGATCTTTCGAAAAAGTAACTTTCTGGAAAGCTATTCAGGATAAAATAAATATAGAACAGATAGATTTTAAGAATCAAAGACATGAGCTTCAGCTGAAGCCAGTATTTAAAGACTAACAAATTGATGAATGTATTAAGAGCCCAATTTCTGGAAATCTAAATGCAATCATACCAGCAAGAGATACTGCAATTATTTAAAATATTGTTAAGTCTGTAAGTCTTAATCACTTTTTATGTTTAGGTTAATAATTATCTGGTCATTTGTACTATTACATAAAAATGTTTAACTTTACCTCTGTTATGTAGAGACACTTAAAGGTCGGGACCAGCAGTTAGCGTAATGGCTATGTCGCTGGACTCCCACGTAGTCGACCGCGGTTCGAGTCCCGGACCCGGCGGCTTAAACTCACGCCGGGCGCGTGTGCGTGCGTGCCCAAGATCCCGAGAGGAGAATGGAGGAGAAGGGATTGCGGCGTGGCCATCCCCCCTGGGGGGTGATTTCCTGCTTTCTATCTCTCTGTCTGTCTCTGTCTGTCTGGCGAGCGCACGCGCCCTGTAGCAAAAACCTCTCCAAAAAAAGAAAAAAAAAAAAAAAAAAAAAGAAAAAAAAAAAAAAAGGTCAGGACAAAAGAAGGTTCAAGTTTAATGTATGTGTTCTATTCAAAGGAGCTGTTCAGATTCTGATTCTAATTACATTTGTTTGGTTCCTGATGTTTCATTTTATTTTCTTAAATAGAAGAAAATGCAGTTTTGAAAAGTGTGCTAATTCGAGATCAGGCTCATTCAGGATGGTTGCATGGAAAAGTGGTTACAGACACTGGAGACAATGTGGAAAGAGGATGGAAGAGGGAGGAGAGAGAGGGGGAAAGGAATCAAAGAGAAAAACAGACATTTGAGGGACACAGAAATGGAAGATTGTCTGTTGATAATATGTATGATATTTAACTGGACTGGTGGGAAGTGTGTTTATGTGGGGGAAATTCATTTTACAAGCTATAGTGATGTATAGTAATTGAATGTATAAGTTAAATTAAAAGTTTAAAAAGTTTAAAAAATGTGCTAATTTGAAAAGATATTTATAATTTTAATCCTGAGTTTTCTGTGATTCAAATTTGACTGGAAATATTGTATCAGGTAAATATATAGCTGCAATGTTTTTTTATAGCAAAATAGTTTAAGTGGTAGGCCACATGGGATTGAATATATTCTTTTTTGTTTGTTTTGATGGGTGAGTCTTTTTTTTTAATAGAAAAAACCACATGTGCAACAGTAGCAACACACATCTCTAGCAATCCAGACAGCTATGAGCTTCAGTTCTTCACCTTGGGGGGGTGGCCTGCACAGACCAACAACCACAGTGTGGCCTCTCTCATAAGGCTCTAGGGTCAACTGCTCCTGGGGCTTCATGTCCTCTTCCTGCATCTTTTTTACTTGAGAGGCAAACACTTGCCTGCACAGAGGCTGTAGAATCAATGTAGTTCCCTTAATGGAAATCACAAAGTGTCCTCTATTACACAGGAAAGTGTGGGCATTCAGGGCCATGATTCTGGTTTGGTCTGGCTGGGCCACGTCAGCAAAAATCACATTCACCATTGCGATGAGCATGCAGTATTTGTGTGGGTGCCGAGCATCCTCCATCACAGGAATGATGCCGGGCCTCTACTTGGCCAAGTTAATGAGGTCATGGCCAGAGAGGTGGGAGAACTCATCTGCATAGACCAGACCATCCGGGCCTGCAATGTCAGAGACGTGGAGACAGTGGTACCAGAGGCAGCCCTAAGGTAGAGCACCTTGGTTCCTGGCTTGATGTGGTCCACACTGCCCAGGATTGCTGCTGCCAGCTTGGAGCCGAAGGAGTTCCAGGCTTGGTATTTGATTTTGTCATCTCCCTCTGAAAACGGGACTCTCTTCTCTCCATAAACCGACTCTCCAGGAACCAGGTTCTTGGTGGTGCATTTTCCTTTCCTCAACAATGAAAATTGAATTATCTTCTTTTTTTTTTAAATTGAATGTATTCTTAAACTAGAGTTGTTACGAACTATTAAATCATGTGGAATGTGAATCATTATATGCTACAAATCGCAATGTGGTTCTTAGAATATTGTGAATTATTTCCATGGTTTATTTTTTATGGAGAGGAACTGGTAAAATGTGGAGTTTACATAGCAGTGATTTCATATAACAAGCTGCTAAGGGTTAGCCCAGCCTATTTTGTGTTATCATAAATTTTGCTCAAATTTAGAAAACCTATGAATAGGCTTGCTACCTAGAATTAACTTAAACAGTATGCCTCTGTAAAATGCATTTTTTTCAATCTCTACACATATAATCTAGCGCTTCAAATCAGACTTCAAACAGTTATTTTTTCAATCATGGTTTCATTATAATTTCTTCACAAAGCAGAAAATAATCATATTTAAGCAAAGTGTAAGTAGCCATTTTCTCTTTCACTTTTTTCCCTCAAATTTGCACCTTCTCTTACCACATATATAAAGCATAATTTTAAATCATGATTTTTTCTATGCCCAAAGCACAGTTTTTTTCCTATGCCCTTATAAGGTCAGCATAACCTTCTTTTCCCCAATACCTCAAAATACATTGCTCATACATTCATGAATACATAATTTCTTGAGCCCCAACCACAGACACACACACACACACACACACACACACACACACACCACACACACACACAAACTTTATGAAATAAAATAGACTTTTCCATTTATCTCCTTTTTTTCTTGGAGAGGATTTTGCTATAGGGTGCGTGCCCTCACCAGAATGACAGACAGAAAGCGAGAAATCACCCCAAGGGGGGATGGCCATGCTGCAATCCCTTCTCTTCCACTTTCCTCTTGGGATTTTGGGCCCGCATGCACAAACACCCAGTGTGAGTTTAAGCCACCGGGTCCGGGACTTGAACTGCGGTCAACTACATGGGAGTTCAGTGACATAGCCATTATGCCAGCTGCGGGTCCCCATTTATCTCCTCTTGAGTACCAAAGTATTACTACACATTCTCTGTTTATTTTGACATCTTTTTCTATGCCCTTCAGAACATTCATCTAAGGTAACATGTTACCCTTTCTTCTACTAGTCCCCTTTAGAATGGACATCTCACTTCATTGATCTAAGAAGCTAGAAAACTGAGCTACAAAACCGTTGAAGTAAAGTCATATAAGTTATTGATTTAAATGGATATATTTTATGTAAATTTTTTTTCTTTTTTTGGAGAGGTTTTTGCTATAGGGCACGTGCGCTTGCCAGACAGAGAGAGACAGAGAGATAGAAAGCGAGAAATCACCCCCCAGGGGGGATGGCCACGCCGCAATCCCTTCTCCTCCATTCTCCTCTCAGGATCTTGGGCACGCACGCACACGCGCCCGGCGTGAGTTTAAGTCGCTGGGTCCGGGACTCGAACCACGGTCGACTACATGGGAGTCCAGCAACATAGCCATTACGCTAACTGCTGTCCCGATGTAAATTTTTATATACACATATGTAACTGTTTATATGTATATGTGTACATGTATGTGTACTATATACATATATACTTACTTATGTGTAGATATATCTCTAAGATGCTGAAAAATAGCCAGGTTTTTACAATTCCTTTTAATATTACAGGGTTCAAGCCCTTGAAGATTAAAGTGCAAAAATAAAGAAATGTTTGTAAGGTTTGTAACCTTGTATCTCACAAGTTTTAAGAGATCCTGTTGGACCAGCCAGTGGCAAGGTGGTTAAGGTGGCTGGATCTCACACTGAATCCCAGGCCTGGTAGCTTGAAAAACATACTGGGTACATGTGCATGTGTACCCGAAATCCCTAGAGGAGAATAGAGAAAAAGGGAAGGTACTGTGACATGGCCATCCCCTACCCCTGGAGGCGCTTTCTCACTTTCCCTATTCTCTGTCTTTTTCTAGAGTGCCCACACACTCTCTAGAACAACTAAAAAAGAAAAAAAGAGAGAGATCCTGTTAAATATAAGGAACCCTAATATTTAATTAGGTTAGGCTTTAGTCCTCCCTATTTAGATAATAATTATATAATATATCATGAAGTTTGAATGATGGAAAGAAACATAATACTATGTTATTTTTTCCAAGAATATTGTTGATTGAAACACTCTATATAGTAGGCAACATTTTGGAAAATGTGTTGTGTTACTGTCCTCTACTATAAACCCTTTGCAATAACCACAATAACTCTCTGACCTAGAGAAAGGTCTGAATATTGTTTTGGATGAAAAAAATAAGGTTTTTCTAGGAAGTTATTTCAGCAGAATATTTGACCTCAACTTTCTAATAATATTGTTTTACAAAGTCATATACGATTTCTTGCCTAAATCTAATCAATTTTCTACCACTTTCCTTCTTTACCCTGTTATATTTGCAATTTTTTAAGTACTTTTCCTTTATCTTACACAATAGTTTACTAAAAAAAAGAAAAAAGACAAACCTAGTTTTTCCTGACTAGCCCTTTTTATTTATAATCAGTTGCTGATGAATTCACTTTTTTGTACTGTTTTCAAAGCATGAGCTCTATTCACTCATATTTTTCAATAAAAACAAATATTTATTGTCTGTTTAAAAACTCAGCTTACCCGGACCAGCAGTTAGCGTAATGGCTATGTCGCTGGACTCCCACGTAGTCAACTGCGGTTCGAGTCTTGGACCTGGTGGCTTAAACTCACACCGGGCGCGTGTGCGTGCGTGTCCAAGATCCCGGGAGGAGAATGGAGGAGAAGGGATTGCGGCATGGCCATCCTCCCTGGGGGGTGATTTCCTGCTTTCTGTCTCTCTGTCTCTCTCTGTCTGTCTGGCGAGTGCACGCGCCCTATAGCAAAAACCTCTCCAAAATCAAACAAACAAACAAACAAACTCAGCTTACCAACTACTCTGGCATAACACAGGCATATTTTTACATCTATAATTCACAAATCATATGCTCTGATCATTCAATCTATCTCATTTGCTATTAATAAGGGTAAAATGAGTAAATTGTGATCATAGAACATTTGGTCAGTAGTCACTTGAAATAGTTTTTATTTTTAAAAAAGATAAGAAGGTAACTGCAATGAATTAATATTCTGAATACATTTTTCATCAGTACATATTTGTACCTTTTTTTTAAATGGTTTTCCATAGGGTGTGTTTGCTTGTCAGAGAAACAGAGAGACAATAAAAGGGAAAATGGAAATCACCCCCCAGGAGGGACGGCCATGCTGTAATTCCTTTTCCCCAATTTTCCTCCTGGGATTTTGGACGTATACACACACACACAAACTTGGGGTGAGTGTCCAGTCACCTGATCTAGGACTTGAACCATAGCCTGCCATGCAAGAGTCCAGCACCATAACTACTATGCTATCTGTGAGCCCCTATATTTATAATATTTATTCAAGCAGTATCCTGAATAACAAAAACAGTTCTGGGATGTGACTGGGCTCTCATCCCTCCTCACCTTTCTTTCTTTGTATGTTGGTCAAAGGACTCAGTTACTGAGCATTGATTTCCCCATCTGTAAAGTGAGCCTAATGGTTACAGCTGCCTCAGTTTTGTTTGCCATTTTTGAGAATTGGATAGCCCATAAAGTCTGTTACTACGTTTATTAAAGTCTGTCTTATCATCATCATCATCATTACTATGACCACTATTGTTATACTTACAAAATAAACCATTCATCTCTCTTCCTCCGCATACTACATATAGTATACATTGGCAATGAAATTCCCTGATGTAATGCTGCCTATAAATAAATATATTACATTAAAATAATTCAAATATACAAATAATTTAAATGTTTTTTTATTTTTATTTATTTATTTATTTGGAGAGGTTTTTGCCATAGGGCGCATGCGCTCGCCAGACAGACAGAGAGAGACAGACAGAAAGCGAGAAATAATCCCCCAGGGGGAACAGCCACGCCGCAATCCCTTCTCCATTCTCCTCTCGGGATCTTGGGCATGCACGCACACGTGCCCGGCGTGAGTTTCAAGCCACCGGGTCCAGAACGCAAACCGTGGTCGACTACATGGGAGTCCAGTGACATAGCCATTATGCTAACTGCTGGTCCCAAGTATTTTGTTTTTTTAGTCAGAAAATAGGTACAGGTACTCCAGTACATAGTCAGAGTGATTATTTAATTGTAATATGTTTTGCTTAATTTATATAAATTATAATTAAATTAAATATTAAATAAAGTATGTAAATAGAATAATTTGTTATATGTGTTTTCTGTGAGATAGAAAAAGTAAATAATTTTTTTTTGGAGAGGTTTTTTTGCTATAGAGCACATGTGCTCACCAGAAAGACAGAGAGAGAGACAGAGAGAGAAGAAGTGAGAAATCACCCCCCCAGGGGAGATGACCATGCTGCAATCCCTTCTCCTCCCCTCTCCTTTCGGGATCTTGGGCACTCACACACATACACCCAGTGTGCATTTAAGCCACTGGGTCCGGGACTTGAACCGCGGTCAATTACATGGGAGTCCAGCGACATAGCCATTACGCCAACTGCTGGTCCCAGAAAAAGTAAATAATTTTTTAAAAAGTTTTTGCCACAAGGCCTGTTTTCTCCCTGGAGAGACAGAGCGAGACAGTGAGAAGGAAACTGAGAAATCACCCCCTAGGAGAAGTGGCCATACCACAATCCCTTCTCTTCCATTCTCCTTGTGGGATTTTGGGCACACATGTAAATGCACCCTGTGTGATTTCCAAGCCCCAGGTCTAGTGCTTGAGCCATGGTTGGCCATATGACAGTCCAACACCTTAACCACCATACCAACTGCTGGTCCCATAAATAAATTTCTGTCAATAGATTTTTGCAATATTTAAATATCGGATCATCAGAAGAATCATGACATATTTTTTTTCGTGGTTTTCTACGCAAAAATGTGTCATGATTTTTCTGACAACCCAATATATAATATGCTTACATTTATATAATTTTATTTTTACCAGAGCATTCTTTAACCTGAATAAGCATTGAAAATTTAGTTTCTTTTAACACTGAAAAACTTTTAACACTGAATTCACTGAATAGCTTTATACATAATATTGGAAGATTTTTAAAAAATTGAGATACATAGTATAAAAGGTTTTCCAATTCATGTATTCATATTCTGATTATGTACTTAATAAGACAGCTAATTGTGAAAAATCATAAAATAAAAAGCATTTAATATATGTTTAATTAGTTGGTTGTCTCGGTATTCTAAATCCAACTGTTCTATGCAGAGTATTGATGATAAATCTTGATGTTGTATTCATTTTCTAGAACTGTTATAATGAGGTACCACAAATTAGGTGACTTAAACCAACATAAATTTGGGCCAACCCCATGGCATAGTGGTTAAGAGAGGTAGATCACACATGGCTAAGTGGTTCGGAACCCAGACGCAGTGGCTTGAAAACTGTGTGTGTGTGTGTTTATGTGTGTGTGTGTGAGTGAGTGTGTGTGTGTGTGTGTGTATGTGTGTGTTTGCCCCAAATCTCAACAGAATGGAGAAATGAATAGATTGTGGCATGGCCATGCCCCATTGAAGGGTGCTTTCTCACTCTTTCTCTTTCTTTCTCTTTATATAGTGGGCATACTCACCATCTGGTAAAGTTAATAAATGATAGAAATTTATTGTCTTAGTTCAGGGAGTGAGAAAGTCTAAAATCAAGGTAGTGACAGGGCAATATTCTCTCTCTTCTTTTTTCATTTTCAGTTTACAGTATGCTTAATTTATCTCAATGTGCCCTCAGATAATGATAGGTCACTTAAAGTACAAAAACATGTACATACATTCCCACCCCCCCATAATTTTGCACTATTGTGGCCCTACTTTCAGTTTCTACATTTTTACCTGCAGGCAAAAATCTTTCTTTACTCTCTCTGGCTTCTGGGGTTTGCTTGCAATCCTTAGTATTCACTGGCTTACAGACACTGCTCCAACTTCCTCCTGTATTGTGGAGAAGCCAGCTTCCCCCATATGTCTATCTTCACTTGGTTTTCTCAGTATGCACACCAGTTTCCCTGTCGAAAGTTTTCTTTCTTAAAAAGACATCAGTCATAGGGACTAGTAGTTAGCGTAATGGCTATGTCGACCGCGGTTAGAGTCCCAGACCCAGTGGCTTAAACTCACACCGGGCGCATGTGCGTGTGTGACCAGGATCCCGAGAGGAGAGTGGAGGGGAAGGGATTGTGGCATTGTCATCCCCTCTGGGGGGTGATTTCTTGCTTTCTGTCTCTCTCTTTCTGGCAAGTGCACATGCCCTGTGGCAAAAACCTCTCAAAAAAAAAAAAAAAAAAAAGATCAGTCATACTAGATTAAGGCCCACTCTGCTGACATCCTAAATTGGCTACATCTGCAAAGACCCTATTTCCAAACAAGATCATATTCAGAGATATTACAGGTTAGAGCTTTAACATATCTTTTAAGGGTCACAAGTCAACCCGTAATGTTGCATGTGTTGTTTATTGTTCTTTCCTTTCCTAGTCTTTCACGTCTTCCCCTTAGCCATGCTTTCTTGTGTATTCATCCAAACCCCATAGATCTGTGTCAAGTACCATATGCCCTTGTTCTTGTAATTCTGTAAGGTTCTATTTAGTCATCCTCTTGTCCCCAAACCTGGCCAGCTGCCTTTTCTTCTTCTGCACTAAATAGTACGGATAAGACTTCATAGTTCTGGAAGCATTTTTTTAAACTGATAAGACTGACAGACATCAGTATAAGGGTTGTGTCAATTCTCAACTGGATTTTCAGTGTCCCTTGTTAATATTTCTTAATATCATTGGACGGTAACATATGACTATTCTCTGTGACACTCATTTTAAAATATTCAATATTTTCTCTAAGCCCACTACCATTTTAACATAAAACTGATTTATAAGTAAATCAATTTTTTGTAAAGAAAAGTGTTGGTCACAAAGTATGAAATTTTTCAGGCCACACTTATCTTGAAAAGTTGTACCACATTTCTTTTCTATCTCAGCAGAAGACGTGTTCCCTTCTAAAAAAAAAAAAAAAAAAAACAAACAAAAAAAAAAAAAAACAAAAAACTTCCAACTGATTCTGCATTTTGTCTAATATTACTCAGCTATCTTGATTCTTGATTTATTATTAGGTAGCCAGAAAAGTCATGATGTATTTTTCCCTTTTTCTATGCAAAAATGCGTCATGACTTTCCTGACAACCCAGTAGTTAATATTTTCCTTCTTTATCCATTTAAAATCTTTTTTTTTTTGCCATATAGCATGTAGATATCTACTTCTAAATATGAAGAAAAATATCCTACCTCTAAACATAATCTTCTTTTTTATCTTTTTATTTTTTTTTAGAGGTTTTTGTCTTAGGGTGCATGTGCTTACCAGAGAGACTGAGACAGTGAGAGGGAAAGTGAGAAGTCACGCCCCAGGGGTGATGGCCATGCCACAATCTCCTCTCCTCAGTTCTCATCTTCTATGCAGAATCTTGGGCATGCATACTCACAAGTCCAACATGAGTTTGAAGCCACTGGGTCTGGGACTCGAACTGCGTCAGCCATGTGGGAGTCCAGTGATGTAACTTCTATACCATCTGCTGGTCCCAGCATACTCCCCTTTTAATTAACATTCCATCCCATTCTCTTTTCTAGGTCTAGGAATGGTTATAGTGTATAATATTTGTCACATAAGATGTGTTTATATAATCAGTTTTACCTTTTCATAATCCATTGAAATTAGTATGTCAACGATCACTAATGATCATTTGCTACATTTCAGCACACATTTAAGTAGGATTTCCATTTGTCATGTGGCCACACCCATTCCTCTAGTATGGTGTTAGTTTCCCTTTTGCCTCTCTGGTGTTCTTTGTAAGAATCCCATAATACTGTCTATAAATTCTTTATAGATGTGAGGATGCTTAGTTTAATAATTCTTAGTCCACTTCATCTGTCTGTATGTTTTGCCTAAGTAGACATATCTGCTTCCAGAGTTCTCTTTAGCCCAAAATTGTCTTAACTTGTATTAGTCTCTATGTTATTTTACCTTCCAAATATCTCTGAAGTGTAATTTTACTAGTTTTTCTATCATCACAATTTAATTCAGATGTCTCCTTCACACTCCCAGCCTGTTACCTCCCTCCCTTCCTTCTTCTTTCTCTTTATAAAACTATTGTAATAGGTTTCTTTTCTTGAAATTTTGTATCTCCTTGATAATCTTGACAGTACCACCAAGATGATCTTTTAAAAAATGAATAGTATTTTTTTCATAATAAGTTATGTGTATGGGGAGGGAGGGAGAGGGGGAGAGAGAGAGAGAGAGAGGGAGAGAGTGAGCTCCCCAACAGGGGCTTGTCATGATGCAAGCCTTCCAGTTCTTCAACCCATTAAGATCCTAGGTGTACATGCATGCCAACTATGTTGCCTCCAAGGCCAGGATTTCACGTTATTTTTTCTTTTTAAGCTACAGAGTACATGCACTCACTGGGCCATGGGAAGAGGCAAAAGGAGGAGAAGGAATTGTACCCCCAGGGGTTGCTTTCTTCTCCATTATCCTCTAGGGATTTTGGACACACACACACACACACACACACACACACCCTGTTTTCCCAAGCCACAAGATCTAGACTGGAACCATGAGGTCAGCCAGGGAGAATCTGACTTCTCTTGCACAGTGCTTATCCTCTGTGCTAGTAGTTTGACTCAGTGATAATGCTTCAAAAACTCAAATATTGGGACATCATTACCTGGCTTTAAAAATACTCTATTACTCATAATCTATATATTGTATAGACAAAAAAAAATTCCCAACATGACTTGCCTTTAAGTCCTTTAATATAGAGATCCCATCTACCACTCTAAGCTCAAATTCCATCACTGTTTTGTACATTCACTATATGCCCTCTGCCTGATCACCACTTCTCTCCCTTATCACCTCCTCCTCTCATAGGCTCAATATTGTAGCCAACTTTATATATATAGTAATTAACACAATGTCTAGAATACCATAATATTAAAAAATGTACAATAGGGGCAGGTTGGTGGCGTGGTGGTTAAGGGGGTTAGAATCCCACATGAGCGACCACGGTTCGAGTCCCAGACCAGGTGGCTTCCTTTCCCAATCTCTCTCTCTGTCTCTCTTTATGTCTCTCAGTCCCTCTCTGGTCAAGTTAAAATAAATGAATGCATAAATAAAATAAAGTTCAATAAAGGTACAATAAAAAATAATTGAGGTAAAGGAATCTGATATCCATGTCATTCAAGAAGCCATTGCAATTTTGCCCTAATTAGTGTACCTGAAATTGACTAAATTTTTTTTTGTTATTCAGGTGTGTTGATGTAGAGATTTAGTTCTTCTATGATAAATATGTAGAATAAATAAGCCATTGAGGGGAAGGTTCTGTGGCCTGGTGGTTGAGCCAGCCCAGCCAAATCCCCTATGGCCCATCCTGACTTGGAGTCCCAGATCCAGCAGATTGGAAAACACATACATGTGCATGTATGCCAAAATCCAGATGAGATGAAGACATAAAGGAGAAGAGATTGAATCATGACAATTTCCAGTGGAGAGTGCTTTACCCCTATCACTCTATGACTCTGTGTCCTTCTCCACATGCCCCCCGACCAGCAGTTAGCGTAATGGCTATGTCGCTGGATTCCCACGTAGTCCCGGAGCCGGCGGCTTAAACTCACGCCGGGCACGTGTGCGTGCGTGCCCAAGGTCCTGAGAGGACAATGGAGGAGAAGGGATTGTGGTATGGCCATCCCCCCGGGGGGTGATTTCTTGCTTTCTATCTCTCTGTCTCTCTCTGTCTTTCTGGCGAGCGCACGCACCCTATAGCGAAAACCTCTCAAAAATAAAAAATAATAAATAAATAAATAATAAAGTAACAAGAAAAAGTCATTAGAGTCCAGGTATCACTTTGCCTCTCATTCGTTCCTTTCTCTCCCAGCAATTTTCCCATAGATTAGCTGCCCATTGCTTCTCTGGGATGAGGAAGGAGAGTACAGATAAAAGGACTTGTCTAACATTTCTCAATTGAAACTCAAGATATATTCTGCCATAGGTTATGATTATAGATGCTTACGTGCTACAGTACAAACTGTGCTCAGTTCCTTTATGGGTTAAATTTGTTTTGCAGGAAGAAAGACATTTGGCCTATAAAATGAACTATCATTTATAACATAGAATACCAAGCTTCAAACAGCTACTACTCCTACTGATGAAATTAGGGAAATGTCAGTCTGAGGAAAGTGGCTTGAATTAACAAGTAGTTCTCCCCATCTGGTTCAAAGAGAAACAGCCCTGTAACAAGTACGCTTGTAGCAAGACATCTAATCTTCTATCAAGCAGTCAGCCATTAAGGTACACTAGTTAGAAAAACCAGAAAAGACACGATGAATGGAATTACAGATCTTCAACGTGAAGTGAATTTATTTTGGCTCAGAAAAGTAACTAATGATTGTTTTAAAACATCTACAGTTAGGAAATCTTGTTGTAACTCTAAAAAATGCAATTTCTCTGACAACTCATAAATTGTCTAAATCAATAAAAAGTAACTAACATGTGGCCTGCATTTTATAGAGCTCTGAGGTTTGAAATGTTTTCTTATGAGAATAGGATTAACTTGCTACATTTTGCTGAACATGCATGATATTGTAAACATTATATCTGTGAGAAGAATAATTAAAAAGCAAAAATCTATTTTTCTATATATTGATTAATGAATAGGATTTCCTAGTCCTTGAATTTGTTTACCACTAATTAAAATCAGTTCTTATAATCATCAGGTTTATTTCTTCTCTTTTTTATTTTCCTTGACGTTTATTTTCCACAATAATCAATTTAGTCCAAGGTCTTGGCTCTTAAGATGAATTTAGATGCATTAAAAACTATCAGACGAGCTTTGACTTTTAGCTTTTTCTATCATTCTTCTCAACACTATTCAACTTGCTCTTCAAAGTTTTTGTAGGGAAAAAGTTTTTTTTTTTTTTTTTTAAGTTACTTTAAGCATTTTCCTGAGCACTTTCTTTCTTGAAATGCTTTTTGTTCTAAGTAGTCAAAACTCACTATTGATTTTACAATATGTGCAGATAATTCTTATTAGTAACAAAAGTTACTAAAGAAAATAAATTCTTGCTGCTTTTCCTCCCCATCCCTTCTTTCCCTTCTCTTTTCAGCCCCTTCTCATTATATTAATTTGCCCAAACTCCAATCAGGTTATGTCCAACCTTCACAGAAATAAGTGGGAGTCTCAAGACAGCAGATTGGTTTCAGTCTCTTGCTGAATGGTTTCATGTTCAATTTTTGAGCACTAAAATAGGTAGCCTCTCAGTTTAACACCACACCTACTTCATTTCTATTAAAAAATCACTGTCATAAATTTTTAATTTTATAACTTTTCTGCTCTGCTCAATTGCTCAACATTCCCCTGTCTCTGAAGTTTTGCTACCTCTTTCTTTCTGTTTTCATTGTTATTGTTGTTGTTAAGAATTATTTTATTTAACTTTATTTATTTATTTACTTTAATTTGAGAAGAAAGGGACAGAGTGAAAGAGAGAGAGAGGGAAAGTGAGAAAGCAAGTCACCAGGTCCAGGACTCAAACTTTGATTGGCCATGTGGGAGTATAGTGCCCTTAACCACAATGCCATCTGCTGGCCTTTTCCCTTTCACATAATTTCAACCTACTTCTACACCTTTTAGTCAATAGATCCCATCCATTCTCACTTTGAAAACTACTCCATTCATTTGTCATTTGTAAAATTTCTGGCTCTTACATACTCACTGAGTTTCAAAGTCTTGTATTCATTTTTTTAGGTACCTTTTCTTGAGACTTACTATATACTTCATCTTTCCTCTGAACAATGTTCTTTGATTCTTTCTTTTATCATTCATCATAGAGCACATGCAGAAGTAAGAGAGAGAAATCACCCTTCTCCACAGGACTAGGTCATGCTGTGATCCCCTTTCTCCAATCTCCAAGCCTATCAGAATCTTGAACTTGAACCCACCCTGTATGCTTTTTAGGCCCACCAAGCTGGAGACCCAAATCATGACCAATGTGTGGCTTTCAGAATATCAGTCTTGTATTCTACTGTGCTACAGAGGCTGGGCCTGTTTTTAATTTTCTAGGCTTTTTTTTTTTTTTTTTTTTTAAGCTCAAACCAAGAAGAGGGAGGTCATCTTTCACTGTTCCTCTTCCAAAAGTAATTAATGATTGTTTTAAAACATCTACAGTTAGGAAATCCTGTTGTAACTCTAAAAAAATGCAATTTCTCTGACAACTCAAATTGTCTAAATCAATAAAAAAAGTATCTAACATGTGGCCTGCATTTTATAGAGGCTCTGGGGTTTGAAATGTTTTCTTATGAGAATAGGATTAACTTGCTACATTTTGCTGAACATGCATGATATTATAAACATTATATTTGTGAGAAGAATAATTAAAAAGCAAAAATCAAAAAGCCCTTTCCACATTAATTTCAGTTCTACATAAATGTCTACAGTTGGATTCATTTCCTGTCCATTCTTATTTAAAGTACTTTTAAAATACTGTAATACTATTTGGTCTACTAGAATGACCCTGCAGCTTATCTTCTAGCCTCTATTCTATGTTTCATCCAATATATCTTGTTCATTATTTAAATAATAATCAATTTAACAACTAGTATTATCAGGCAAATCTCATTACTAAAATTTCACATACCAATGTATTTTAATAATTTAGTAATTAGCAGAATAGACTCAGAACCATACAATATGTAAGTAGTAGTTTTGCCATTTTAGGGTTTTGCTTGCTTTTTAAATTTTAATTTATTTTCTACATTCAATCACATACATTACTTCGCTTGTAAAGTGAATGTTCCAAGAGGAATATATTTCTCACAAGTCCTGTTGGGGATACTATACACATTGTTTGTTTCCTTATCTTTTTTTTTAATGTTTTAAAAATTATTTATTCATTTATTTATTTAAATTTGGCCAAAGATAGTGAAAGAGAGGGCAAGTGAGAAAGCAAGCCATCAGGTACAGTACTAGAACCCTGGTCAGCCATGTGGAAGTGTCTAGCACCTTAACCATCACGCCACCTGCTGGCTCCCTCTGTTTCCTTATCTTTAAGTTAGGTATAATAATAATAACCTACAAAGTTGTAATGATGAAATGATACAATTTATATAAAGTCCAGAACATATAAAGTCTTCTATAAAAGCTAATTTATATTATCATTATTATTTTCTTGGTTTTGGGCTCTTTAGGTACTTTAATCATTGTATATTGTTATAGTTATTATTATTCCTGGTACCTTACTCAATTCCTAGAAACCTAGTATTATTCTTTTAGAATTAATTATTTGATTTTATTATTACTTTTAAAATTTCTACAAGGCACATGTGCTCAGCAGAGAGAGAGAGAGAGAGAGAGAGAGAGCGAGCGAGCGCGCGCAAGTGAGAAAACAAACTGCCAGACCTGGGACTTGAACTGTGGTATACCATGTGGGAGTCTAGCATCTCAACTACCATGCCACCTGCCAGACTGCTAAACATAGCATTTCTGAGATAAACATTTGATAGATTTTAGGCCCAATGAATAAACTTATGGTTACTTTTAATTAATATTTACTTTAACTGATTTCCAGAAACAAACTTTCTGTGGCATTTGGTATTTAATACAGAGGAGTATAGTGAAATAGAATCCTTCATTTTTCTAAACTCACTTGCTTTCTTAGATAGTGTACCTATTCATAATTCAGCCCCATTTTCCCTGTTATACTGCTGTAACCGAACCAGAAAACACACTTGGGAGCATTACAGGACAAAGTGTCAAAGAGGCAATGTCTGAAAACTTTTCCCAACTATGAAAAGTCAGAATGGCTGAACCTAGATGAATGTGTGCCATTCTGGAAACAATTTCTGAACTTGAAACTTAAACAAAAATAACTATATTTTGTTTAAAGGAAAGCAAAAAATATTAAAGAAATAGATGGGCATTTTATTCTGGGATGGTGGAGATTAGAGATTGCTCTCATTTTGAATAACAAAATATTAAATTAGTGAGGTTAATATAGTCGTTTCTTCAAAGAAGAAAAAAAAGTTTAACAAGCTTGCTTTGCTGAGTCACAAGTATTATAGAGTTTATTTTCAATATGTCCCTGTTACTATAAATTACTATTAATCCTCCTTTAATAATATATCACACAGGCTCCAGCAGGTAGCATGATGGTTGGGATCCTGGACTCCCAGGTGGCCAACCTCAGCTCCAATTCCAGACCTGACAGCTTGAAAATCATGCGGGGCACGTGTGCATGCATGCCCAAATGAATGAAGGAAAAGGGATGCAGAGTGGTCATCCCTCATAGGGGGTTATTTTTCTCCCTCTCACTGTCTCTCTGTGTTTCTCTCAGTGAGAGCATGCACCCTATGGCAAAAACCTTTAAAAAAAGATCATGCATATGAATTTCAGAAAGTAAATCTAGCTATGAGAAACCAATTAGAAAAATGACAAACACATAAATTGAAATAAACTCTCCAACAGGATATGTGTATATTCTTTACTGTGCAAAATACGTAATTTATTTTAGTTATGTGAATAGTCAAACAAATTATTTAATTTTCTTTTATTCATATCACTCCTCAAACAGTGGTATAAATTCCACAAGAAAACTCAATGTATTTGAGAAAATAAATGTATTCACTCCATAAAATACACTGTAAGTGATTGAAAGTCCATGATAGGCCATACTTTCATTAAAGGCTTACACAACTGAGCATACTACAGTACAGAATTTCTTTGTGATGTCATCCATTTGAGAATTCCAATGATTTTGTGATCACACTATTTTTTAGAACACATTTGCTTTGGTCACTTCTACAAGCGTGGTGTGTGTGTGTGTGTGTGTGTGTGCGTGCGTGTATTTTCTGATGCCATCAAATTATAGGAAATGTGTTTAATCTGTCTGGGGAAGTTGCCTGGCAACAACATAGAGTCAGTTGCATTGCTGGGTGCAGTATACACATGTTTAGATTGCTATTTATCTTCATTATAACTAAGTAATTTAAGTTGTCAACTCTCTTGTGACTATTGGATATCTGTTAACTATACATTTAATGCTTGACTGCACTGTGCTTCCATAAAGAAAAAGCAGCTATAAATTTCTGTGTTGGGTATAAACCTTATGGTTGACATAAGGCTACAATATGTCTTCATCTTCTTGGAAAAACATTGTCTTTCTACCAAATGTGTACTAAATGGACCTTACAGAGTAGTGAGAGGTGTGATTTATTGACAAATTCATAAGGGATAAACAGTTTTATGAAACTGAATCAAATTGCACCTGAGGGGATTGTTGAACCAAATGGCAAACTGATTAAACTTAAAAAAAAAAAGTAATATCAAACCTTAGTAACCTCCACTTTAAAATGACATTAATCCTACTGAACCACAATATAGTATGCATTTTTAAGCAAACAAAAACTTCATCCAAACTTTCTTTTCTTCTTCATAAAGACTGAACTTTACAAATTCAATATTCTCATAAGTTATTTTAGAATAAGAATGGTAAAAGGTGATGTAATAATTTTCTTATTATATCATTCAGTTACATCCTAAAGGCAGGTGCAATTTTCAATAAAATCTTTCTTTATAATTTGTATACGATGGCAGACATTATAATATGACCAAGGATGCCTGTGTATATAACCTGAGACTATTCCTGATAAAAATATTAAGTTCTACCACAGACTTTAAGTATAATACTAGATAAATTAGAACTAAAAATATTTCTTTATTTCACTATAATGTAATTCATTACAGATAACAGCATTTAAAAAAATATTTGGAAAATGAATGTGCCACAAATTTAATTACTTTTATTTAAATAAATATGCCACTTTTTCTAGTTGTAGATGATAATGGAAGTGATTTTATTTTATATTTAATAAAAATATGTCTCATTCATTTGCAAAATTGAGCACTGATTTCATGATCATCATTGAACCCTAGTTTTAAAATATGTATGGTAAATGACTTTTAAAAATAATGTTAACAGTTCAGAACCTTTAGTTTGATTTGTAATAAATTCCACTAAACTTTTTATAAATATTTTAAGCTAGTTAATTGCAAGTATATTATACTTTACTGTGCAACATTATATAATTTATTTTACTGACAAATTCATAAGGAATAATGAGTTTATACTTGCAATTAAGTATTGACACATATTATGTAGACTGGTTTATATTAACAAATTTCTAACTAGGAACAAATAGAAACTAAATAAAATTAACATATTATTATATACATTTGTATATTTGCCTTACCTTTTTCAGATAATAATGGTAGCAAGATATTTAAGTTTTACTATGCACTAAATACCATTTAACTTTTGGGCCAGCAGATGGCATAGTGGTTGTGGCACTGGATACCTACATGATTGATGATGGTTTGAATTCCAGACCTGACTGCTTTAAACTCATGTTGGGCACATGTGCATGTTTGCCCAAAATTCCGAGGATAAAGGACAAGGGATTGTGGTGTGACCATCCCTCCAGAAGGTGATTTCTTACTTCCTTTTGTTTTCTTCTCTGTGTCTCTGGCAAGTATACATGCCCTACAGCAAAAATATATCTCTTAAAAAGTATATAATTTGGAACCAGCAGTTGCCAGATTCCCATGTAGTCGACCACAGTTTGAGTCCCAGAAGTCCCGAACCCAGTGGTTTAAACTCACACCAGGTTTGTGTGCATGCATTCCCAAAATCCCAAGAGGAGAATGGAGGAGAAGGGCTTGTGGTGTGGCCATTCCCTCTGGGGGGGTGATTTCTCGCTTTCTGTCTCTCTGTCTCTCTCTCTGTCTCTCTGGCGAGTGTTTATGCCCTATAGGAAAAAAAAAAAAAAAAAAAGAGACCAGCAGGTGGTGTGTTGGTTAAGGCACTGGACACTCCCACATGGCCGGCCAGGGTTCCAGTTCTGAATCTGGTGGCTTGCTTTCTCACTTCCTCTCTCTCTTACTCTCACCCTCTGTCTCTCTCTGGTCAAAATAAAAAAAAATAATAATAATAAATGAATGAATAAATAAAATTAAATAATTATTAAAAAAACCTCTCCAACCCTCCCCAAAAATATATATATATATATATATATATATATATATATATATATCATTTAACTTTTTCTCATTGTGAACATGCTTCATTTTTTAAAGAGAGAAAATATTTTACTAGGTTAATAGTGATTTTTCATGAAGTTATATTTCACTGTTGTTTAAATGTGAAGCCTAAAATTAAACATATATATGTAAAAAATTTGTTTCCTTGTTATCAAAATCAAAATTGATCATTTGTGAAGCCTGGGAAACCTTGAAATTTCATTCACATAAATGGAGAGTATAATTTCTTGAAATATAAGAGCATTGTGTCAATGGTTTAATTGACATACTCCTTAATTTTATTCTCTCTAAACAATAACCACAATACATGTTTCACTACTTTGATTCATTCTGACATTCTTTTGCTTCGATTTTGTGAGAGGGTATATGCACTAGCCAAAGAAAGACAGAAATAAAAGGAAAGCAAGAAATTACCACCCATAAGGCATGATCATGCTATAACCCCATCTCCTACATCTCTTCCTCCCATAAGGATTTGGGGCATGCACATACATCCCCTTGGTGCATTTCTCAAGCCACCAGGTCTCGGGCACTCAAACCACACAATCCACCATGTGGAACCCAGCCACACATGGGCTGGCCCTTTTTGACTTTTTTGTATCTTTTAGAAACTTGTAGTTTTCAGCATGCAAATCTTTTCTTCTTTCTTTTATTTTCTCTATTTTTTTTTTAACTTTCAATCACTGTACCTCTTTAAAGCATGCAAAATGAATTTTCCCAGTATAAATATACTGTATATTACTCCAGTCAAAGATATTACCATACACATTAACAACAGATAATTTTCCATTTTGTGTCTATGAAATGTTTTGCTTCTTTTTTTTGCTTTGATTTCCTTCCTCCAACCTTACCATTATCCACCCCGTCTCACACTGTCTCTAGAGTCCATAGTTGCTCTCTGTTCTTATACCTTTCAATCGTTCAGTTTCTGTCATAGAGTGCAGACATTCGGTATATATTAAGTGGGGAAGTTCAATGCCTCTCTTTCATAGTCTGGCTTTCTTTACTTAGCATTAGATTTTCCACATTCATTCACTTTCTATAAAACACTAGGGTTTCATTTTAAATGCCTGAGTAGTATTCCAGTGTGTTTATGGGCACATTTTTTCTTTTTTAATCAATATTATTATAATTATTTATACATTCAATCACTAAACATCATTAAGATTGTAAAGAGAATTTACCCAGCATGAAATACACCTCAGACCAGTACAGTTGAGGATACTATACACGTCAATATCGACAGTTAATAAACCATTTCTGTGTCCCACAAATGTCGTCTTCAATCCAAACAGTATGCAAATCTTAGATGTGTTGTTATACCTAGACTTAAGTATTTCGTGAACAAATCTAAGTGATATTATATCACTTAATTTTGGTGTCCATATGTTTTTGCCAGTATTCAAAATATAATTTATACACTTTATCTTGTATCATGTAACTATTCTGAATCCCTTATTTATTCTAGGAATATTTTATAAGTTATTGATATTTTCTACATAGACATTTATGCCACCTGCTAATAGGGCCAATTTAAATTTCTTCTTAATTTTGAGGAAAATTATACTAGAACTTACTACACTGGCTGGAATAGAAGTTGAAAGACTGAATACACCTCTTTGAATGAATATCTCTTTGCTCTGATCTTAGGAAGGAAGTATTCTTTCACTAGTAAATATAATGCTACTTGATATTTAAAAAAATACATATGTACTCTTTATCAGGCTGAGAAATTTACCTTCTGTGTCCATTTTTTCTGTGAGCTTTCTTCATAAATAAATATCGAATATCGTTTAATGCTTTTTCTGAATTGCTATGGTTGGGATGTATCTCCTAAAATCCATGCATTAAAATTTGGTAAACTGTGGATCAAACAGTGGTGGAATAGTAACACAATCCACCCACATGGGATGGTTCCAGGTTTGTATCCCAGGGCCTCTAATATATGCTCATGTCTGGGCTGACTTAATCTTGGGGTAGATTGTTTGGTGAAGACCCTGTTGGGGTTGCCTCTGTTTCCCTCTCTCTGTCTTTTTCTCTTTTTCTCTCTCATGGAAGAAATATATAAAATTTAGCAATTGATTAACAATTGATGAACTATTTGAAGGTATTAAGGGGACAGGAAGTTAATCTGACTATGGAATTAAGAGGCTGAGCCACTGAGAAGTGATTAGGATTAGATAATGTTATTTGAGTGGGCCCCACACACACCTAAATGTCAATGGGTTTATAAGGAGATGGAATGAGGCAAAGCAAAGACACATGGACACAGATGATCACACTCTTTCCCTCTGTCATGTCATGATGTAGCCACAAGACCCTCACCAGATGTCAGCAACACGCTCTTAGAGTTGTTAGCCTCCAAAACTATGAGTTAAATAGACCGCCATTCTTGGAAATTGCCCAGACATGGGTGTTTATTTTATTAGCACAAGAAAGAACTAGAACATGCAGCAGCTGATATGAAAATGACTTTTTTTCTTCTTCAGTCTGTTTACATGTGGGATTGCACTGATTAATTTGAGCCAGGCTTGTGTCCCTAAAATAAACTCAACTTGGTCATGGTGTATAATTCTTTTGTGTATTACTAAATTTTATTTTCCAATATTTTGATAAGAATTTGTGCACCTGTATTTATGGAAAGATATCACTTTTTTTTTGTATTGTCTGGTATTGATATCAAAGGAATACAAGCTTCAGAAAATGAATAGAGAACATTCCCTCTTTTTCTATTTTTATAAAAGAGATTGTATAGAATTGATGTTACTTTTTCTTTAAATATTTGGTAGAATCATCTGGGCCTGGAGATTTTTTGGGAGGAAGTATTAAAATTAATTCAATTTTATTAGTAGTTATAGAGTAATTGCAGGAATTGTGGTAGTTTGTGCTTTTTAAGGAATTAATCCATTATATCTAAGTTTTCAGGAATATGGAAAATGTATAAACTCCATTTCCTTCTTTATATAATGCCAGATTAATAACATTGAACCTCAGGCTGGCAGGTGGCAGGGAGGTTAAAGGCACTGGGTTCCCACATGGCCCACAACATTTCAAATCCCCAACCTGGTGACTTGTTCTATCACTTTGCCTTTCTCTCTCTCTCTCTTTCTGGACAAATTAAAACATAATAATAACAACTGGAATTAAATAAATAAATAATTCTTTTAAAAAATTGAACTTCTTGTTAGAACCACAAAGAGAAGAGATCAAGTAAAAGTGAAGAGAAAAATATCAATTTTGGAAAGATTGAGTAGAAGCTATCTTTTCTATAGGTCATTTTCTTTCATTTTGCTTTGTGCCAAAAAGGAAACAAACTATTAGAACAATGAAAGCAATTGCATTAAAATTTGTTTCCCTGAAAGCTACATAGAAATGAAAAGCATAAGATAAAAAAAATTACAAAAAATACACTTGAAATCCTTTACTAAAATAATTACTAGAGATATTTTAAAGAGAAGTTGTATGTAACATCTGTGGATAAATTATATTTATTTTTCTATATTTGTTATTACTAAATATATAATATTAGTTTAAACTAATATAAAAGTTACTATTATTTTAACATTTAAAATATTTTAGTTTTTTAATAAAAACACTCAAATTTTTTTCCACAAAACTTTCAATTTCTTTCCTTGCTTTTTTATTTTATGTGATTTCAGTCCTTCTAAGCTTGAAGATAAAACATATGACTTTAAAAAAAAATCTTTCTTTTTATGTTAATGACCTGAGAAAGTAAAAATATATAAATTAAATAATTGTTTTTGCTCTCTTATTTTATTTAACTATATATAATATTTGTCACTGAGTTAAATTTAATCTTCCCATATAACACCAGTATTTCATTTTACCTCCACAATATAGTAGATAACTTTTATTATATATGACAGAGCAACTTTTATTTCATTAGGTAACCTTTCAATAATTTCTCTCATGTAAGATATTTTCTTTTAATTTTAAAAAGTGTCAATCCACTGGGAAAAGGAAAACCTCTTTAGCAAATGGTGCTAGAAAAACTGGATATCCACCTGCAGAAAGATGGGTCTGAACCCCTACCTCTCACGACTGGCAAAAGTCAACTCAAAGTGTGTCAAAGATCTAAACCTAAGACCTCAAACTACAAAACTACTGCTGGAAAACACTGGGAAAACTCTGGGAGACATTGAGGTAGGCAAAGCATAATGGCTATGTCACTGGACTCCCATGTAGTCGACCGTGGTTCGAGTCCTGGACCCGTTGGCTTAAACTCATGCTGGTTGCGTGTGCGTGCGTGCCCAAGATCCTGAGAGGAGAATGGAGGAGAAGGGATTGCTGCGTGGCCATCTCCCCTGGGGGGTGATTTTTTGCTTTCTGTCTCTCTGTCTCTGTCTGTCTGGCGAGCGCACATGCCCTATAGCAAAAACCTCTCCCCCCCCCAAAAAAAAAAGAAAAGAAAAAGCATGCCACATATACTCTGTGGAATACTACTCAACCATTAAAAAAATAATACACTAGCTTTTGACAGAAATTGGATGAATATGAAATATTTACTGCTGGGTGAAGCAAGCTATGAAGGAGAGACATTGTATATCTCCACTTAATATATACTGAGTGTCCACACTCTATAATTGAAACTGAATGACTAGAGGATATCGAAGCATAGAAAATGGTTATAAATACCAGATACAGTGTGGGAAGAGGGTGGGTGAAGGAGGAGAGTCTGAGGAAGGATGTTAAGGAGAAAAATAGACTGTGCATTTATGGGGCAAAGAAATGGGTTATTATCTGTTGAAGACAACATGTGTAATATTCTCAACTGGACAGAAATGTATACAAGTTAGAATATTCATTTTGCAAGCTAAGCGACATATGTGATTGAATATATAAAAGAAATTTAAATAAAAAATTATTAAAAAAAGAATTTGCTTGGTGCACTAAGAGGCACAGGGTAGGGAAATAAAGATATTCTAAAATAAGTGAATAAAAATAAAATGTATATGTATTAGTTTACTGTGGCAGCAGTAATAAATTACCATGAATTCAGTGGCTAAAACAACATAAATGCATGTCCCTACAGTTCAGAAAGCCAAAAGTTCAAAATCAGTACCACTGGGCCAAAATCAAGATGTTTACTGGGCTGTACTCCTGCAGAGTGTGGGGTAAAATCCATTCCTTGTCTCTTCCAGCCTCCAGTGGCTTCAAGTATTCCCTGACTTATGGTCACATCATTCTAATTTCTGCCTCCATGGTGCAGTGCCTTCTTCCTTTTCTGAGTATGAAACTTGTCTCAACCTTGCTCTTCTGATACGTTTAGGGCACTGATATGGAGAACATTTAAGACTCTCCCAAAATATACAAGATACTGTCCCTATCTCAAGATTCTTGAACGCATTTGCAAAGGCTCTTTCTTATAATGTAACATTCACAGATGCCAGAGGCAGCATCTCATATATTTGGGGACCATTGTTTAACCTCCTTCAACAAATTGCCTTTTTACTCTAGCTTATTTTTTGTGTCCTTTTGATTACAGTATTAAACACTATCGCATAAAGTTTATGAAATGTGAAGAGTTGAAAATTCTTCATTATTGTTTCTGGGACTGTTTTGTTATTACCTTACTAATGCATGTATTAGGTCATCAGGAAAGTTATGACATATTTTCCTATGTAAAAATGTGTCATGACTTTCTGATGACCCAATATGCAATCCAAGTTCTTCTGTTATAGAGGACTTTATTATAAAAAATTCTTCTATCTATCTTAATATTTTAAAATCGTTTTAAGATTCTCTCCTTCCTGTGTAATTGCTTTCATATCAAGCAATTATAGAAAGGTCTCCCAATTTAGAATCAGACTATTTTGATAACTTAAGTGCATTAAAAGATATTTTAGAACCTAAGAAGCAAATATGGCTTGAGAGAGTTTAGTCTTCCATTACTTACCTTTAAAATATAATACCAAAGTAATATTTAGATAATACCTGTTTTGTTTTCAGCCCGCTTCTTAAAAGGCTTTAAATTTTACAAGTTCAAATACCTCTAGGTTTCCATACATCCATTTAATTTTATGTAAAAATTCAAGAAAAGGACATCAGAAAGGATACCTGCTTCCCTCATCGAATGACACTGGGACACAGCTCCATTACTCAAAATTATACCTTCATCGTGGTTGAAATTTCTATGACCCTAGTGAGTACACCACCTCTGCTCTAAAAAATTTTAAATAGACTATTTGCTTTCAATAAGGAAACAGAGGTCTCTAACATGAGGTTTGCATGTATTTTCCCTCAGTACAAATGTGTGACAGGAAGGGGTCTAGAGACCCCCTTTGGCATTGTATACTTAAGGCCCATTGTCTGCATTTATTAAAGACTTAGTACCAGCAAGAAAATGTTCCCCAAGGCAGATTATGGGAAATAATAAATGTCAATGTCAGTCAAAGGATGGCAAAAGTTGCCATTCATGTAACAAAGTTTTACTGATAATAACATGACAAAACAGATTGCTGTTTTCAATAAAAATGCCAAAAACAAGTGGTATAGCAAAAATAAGATAGTCATTGAATCAAGAAATACTGAATTTAGATTTGATTCCCATGGCATAAATTACAATTGGTGGGCCAGCTAGTGGCACTGTAGTTAAGGTGGCTGGATCCCACATGGTTGACAGCTCAGTTGGAGACTGGACCCAGTGACTGGAGAAACATGGCATGCATGGCCAAAATCCTGAAAGAAGGGAGAAATGGAGAAGAAAGGATTATGGTGTGACTGTCCCCCACGGGGGACACTTTCTCACTTTCACTCTCCTTTGTTCTCTTTCTCTCTCTCTCTGGCGAGTGCTCACATCCTCTGGGGGAGAAAAATAAATTAAACATTAAGTTAAGCTAGTTGTTTTACTTGTCTGGGCTTCAGCTTTGCCATAAATCATGTTAGCTGATATTACCCAAACTCAAAGGTTTAGTGTGAAAATGAAAAGAAAGATTATATACATACAGTTCCTAGCTCAGAATCAGTTGCTGATAGGTGGTCAAGACACAATGATTCTCTCTTTTTTATTTCAATAAATTAAAAAATAATAATTATTTAACTTGCTATAAGGCACGTGTGCTCATAAGAGACAGAGAGAGAGAGAGGGAGGGAGCAAGCCACCAGGTCCAGGACTTGAAACATGGTCTGCCCTGTGGGAATCCAGTGCCACAACCACAATGCCACATGCTGGCCCCTTCAATAAAGTTTTAAATCTAAAAATCACAGTTTCAAAATTTAGGCCAGTCAGGGGGTACATAGATAACACACCGCCCTGGTGATGCTAGATCCACACAGGTCCTTGGCTCAGCCCCCTGGTTAAATTGTATCGCTGAGTGTGTGTTCCCATGACCGTTTCAGACTGGTAGACATTGTCAGGGAGGATCTTTTTGTGGTACCCTTCTGAGAGTGCTTATCATCTCCTCTTTGTCTCATACTTTCATGAAATGAAATAAAATTAGATTGAAATTCCATCAGTAATGCTGCAGTTGCTCAAAATATTTGAGGAAATTTTCTTTCAGATTCATCTGCCTAACCAATGTAAAAGTAATTTTAAAATTCCATCTATAAATAAACAAGTGTCTAGTATACATCAGCTTCAATAAGAAGTTAAGGGTTAGGACCAGCAGATGGCAAAATGATAATGTTGCTGAACTCTCATGTGGTAATCCATGGTTCATTACCTGGACCCAATGACTTAAAATGCATGCTGGGCACATGTGTATGTTTGCCCAAAATCCCAAGAGGAAAATGGAGATGAAGGAATTGCAATGTGGCCATTTCCCCTGGGGGGGGGGGGGTGATTTCTCTCTTTCTGTCTCTCTGTCTCTCTCTCTGATAAGTGCACACACCCTATAACAAAAATCTATCTAAGGAAAAAATCAAAAAGAATTTAAGTGTTATAAATTCTTGGTTAAGAACAGAGACAGTCATTGCTCATAGTTAAGAAGAATAAGAACCAAAAGAACATATATTTATCTACCTACCTATCTTCTAATAATACTGAATTATATACAACTAATGATAATACCTCATAATTTTTCTACAACAAATCTAAATGATTTTGAGAATACATTGATCCTACTTCAACCTTGGTATTGTTTATTCAATTGAAAATAACATTGTTCTGCTTGTTCAATATTTTAAACAAAATTTACATCTAAAGTAGAGTACAATGTCAAAGGACAAAGATTTTTTTATTAACAATATTCACATTTTCAGAAGAATATGCTATTGGCTGTCAATGCAGGTAATGCAGTTTTAAAAACATATTTGCTAGTGGTCAACATTTACCTTTTTTTGTGGAGAGGTTTTTGCTATAGGGCATGTGCACTCACCAGAAGGAAAGAGATAGAGAAACAGAAAGCAAGAAATCACCCCCAGGGAGGATGGCCACACCACAATCCTTTTTCCTCCATTTTCCTCTTGGGTTCTTCTGTATGTGCACACATGTGCCCAGTGTGAGTTTAAGCCACGGGGTCCAGGACTCAAACTGTGGTTGACTACATGGGAGTCCAGCAACATAGCCACTATGCCAACTGCTGGTCCCAACATTTACATATTTTTAAGGTCTTATGTAAATGCTAAAATATTAAACTGGTTTTTAGAAATCTTCCTGGTTGCTTTAAGTTTATTTATTTGTTTCTCTCATAAGCAAGAGACACAGAGACAGACAGCAGCCCTAGCTGGGTCTTGATGCTGTGATCCACCCTTGCTTTGTCAATACCAATCTTGGGCATGTGGGTGCCTAGTATACTCAAGGGGGCTCCAGGTTTCCATCTGGAACCTTCCTATTTGGGTCAGCCTTGCATATCATCCCATTTTACCCCAGAGCTGTTGGCTAGCCCTTATCAAGGTTGCTTTTCTACCATAAGGTTTATTTTTAGCATGAGTCATTTTGACTATTTTAACTCTTCCATGTTTCATATATTCAACTAAAAAAGTATTATGTTTGGTTGCAAGGGTTGGGAAGAGTAACTTTTTCATCTTCAAAAAAAAAAAAAAAAACTTCACTTCTCAGAGAATGTCACTAATGTGATAATGTGCTGGAAGCTAGAAATATGTCACAAGATGTGAACTGAAGTCTTCTTTCTACTTTTGTCTCATCAATCAGAACCGAAAAATTCTCTTAGAAGTCACAGGCATAAAAGTGACTAAACCTAAAGTTTTTTAGAAATAGATTATTTTTAAAACCTCTAATTTAGCACAATTTTAGAGGTAACTAAAATTCAAAATAGTTTCTCACTTTACCTATCTTTTATTCAAATTATTTAACAATGCATCATATTAACATTGAAAAATCCAGTAGTATGTGTGTTTGTGTGTGTGTGTGTTCAAATCACATGAATTACTGTTATCATGGCTTTTTAAATAACATAATAAATGTTCTATAAATATTTAAGAATCTAGTGAGCAATCATAACAGTCATATATAGATGATCTATGACTTTACTATGAAACAAATCTCATAAATTCAGAACCTTTACAAGTTTATATAAATTGAATTTTACACCAAAAATCTAAAAAAGTGATGAGTTCAATAATAAATTACCTATATATTACTACTAATGAGTAAATTTATTTAAAATGATGAAATCAATTATTATTATTTTTTTTTTGGAGAGGTTTTTCGCTATAGGGCGCGTGCGCTCGCCAGACAGACAGAGAGAGACATAGAGACAGAAAGCGAGAAATCACCCCCCAGGGGGGATGGTCACGCCGCAATCCCTTCTCCTCCATTCTCCTCTCGGGATCTTGGGCACGCACGCACACGCGCCCGGCGTGAGTTGTAAGCCACTGGGTTCGAGACGCGAACCGCGGTCGACTACGTGGGAGTCCAGCGACACAGCCATTACGCTAACTGCTGGTTCCCATGAAATCAATTATTTTAAAACCACAGGAATTTCCTTATGAATGGAAGATTCAACTATTCCTTGGCACAGTCTCACTTTCTAGTTGACTGATACAAGGTGTAAAAATAAAGAAATGGGGCCAGTGGGTGACATGGTGGTTAAGGCGCTGGACACTCCTACATGGCCGATGGTGGTTCTAGTCCTGTGCCTGGTGGTTTGCTTTCTCACTCCCTTTCACTCTCTCTGTCTCTCTGTGGTCAAATTAAAATAAATGAATAAATAAATAAAATCATTCTTTAAAAAATAAATAGATAACACTAATATTTGTTGTTAAACCATTCTACACAATGCCCCATTAAAAATATTCCAGATACCTACATAACCATTCTTTAGCTTAGACAAATACCTGAACACCCCCCCCCCCCCCAGCTAAATTACATAGAAGTCTTACAGTATTGCATGATTTAGGAAAGATTGTTTTGACTATTGACATTATTGTGAGTGTCTATAAGTTATTCTGCTGACCATACTCTACTGCCACCCATACTCTGTCATTAACTTTACAAAATTCCCTGCCACATCTGAAAACATATTCTTAGTAGTTGAAATATTCACTTGGGTAAATCTAGTTCTGATGTTAATTTCTCATTTTTATTTTCAAGTTTATATGGCAGCTGAATTCAAAGAGGGCACCCAAAGCTGGTGTTGACCAGCTTTTCCCCCTTTTTTCCCTGAGACTTCCTGTTTAGCTCAGTCCAAGATGGTTCACCACCAAATCAACATTCCAACCAATGAGCAAAGAGAAAATGAGAAGAGAATTATATTCCTCTTCCCTTTAACGGCCTAGTCCAAAAATTGCTTTCATCACACTTTCCATAGCTTTATCACAAGTCTAACCTGTGAATAAAGAATCTGGTTAATGTAGTACTTATTAATTAAAATCCTAATATGAAATCAGAAGAGAAGTGATAATTGGGAGCAACTAGGAGGCCACATGGTAGTAGGCTGAATAATGGCCCCCAAAGCTAAGAAGTCCTAATCTCTGGAACCTATAAATCTTACATTAGATGGAGGAAAAGCCTTTGCAGATTAAACTGCAACAGATATTTGCTGTTAAATGAATGATTTTGAGGTAGATGGATTATTCTGGATTATTGAGGTGGTCTCTGTATGCAATAACATGTGTCTTTATAAAAGAGAGGTGGGGAGATCTGACAGATATAAAAGAGGAAAAGACAATGTTACCATGAGATAGAGATCAGAGTGATGTGGCCCCAAATGGAGGGATGCCAGCAGCGCCAGACACCAGAGGAAGCATAACATGGATGCTCCTCTAGAGCCTCTGTTGACCCTTTGATTTGGGCCTAATAATTGTAATTTTAACCTCTGGCCTCCAGAACTGTGAAGAAATAACATTTTGTTTTTTTAAGTACTAAGTTCATGATTGTTATATTAGCAACTATGTGTACTATATATGTTATAGCAGCTACTATGTATACTATATATAGGAACTAATACATACCTTCTGCTGCTTGTTATTTTCTCCCAGCTGAATGATGCTAATTGTTTACCAAGATAAAAACTTTCAACTATTCTTATTCTAGAAATTTATAAACAAATTGATCATTACACAATTCTAATAAAGTTGTAGCCTCATCAGAATTCAGCCCCTGGCCCTTGAGCTTCCAAATCATGAGTTGAATTAAATTCTATTTTTTTCTTTAGTTTTTTTTATAGGACAGAGAGAGAGAGAGAGAGAGAGAGAGAGAGAATGAATAAGAAATTACCTTACATGAAGATGACCATGCTGCAACCTCTTCTCCATTCTCCTCTCAGGATTTTGGACACACATGCTCAAGTGCCCAATGTCATTTTCAAGCCACCATGTCAAACACTTGAGCCACAATCAGCCATGTGGGAATTCACCTTAACCACTATGCTACCTGCTGATCCCAAAACTCTGTTCTTAGGAGTCACACATTTCAGATATTTGTGTTGACGATGCAATAATACACTGATACAATCTCTAAGTATTTTAAGTTGCAAATTCCATGATTCTAAACATTTATTCATTATAAATAAATAGGTTTTGAGTTCAAGGTCCTCACTTTGGGCAATAGAAGGATCACTTTGGATGGTTTTTAAATTATAGAGAGACATGCTTCACTCCAGAATAATGAATTCGAATTTTTGAAATGGAGCTTCGGCATCAGTATTTTTACTTAGACTGCAGGTGAACCTAAGATGCATGCAGATTTTAGATCCCTCCATTGAATATAAAAGTTTATGCCTCTTCATTTGACCTTGCCAACTTTTTAAAGAATCAAAAATAATATTGTTAAATGCTAGTTATTATTTGGAGGAAAAGTTGTATAGAGAAAATTGCAGAAGAAACAATGCAGCTTAATAATATTTACTGAACACTTTAAATGTGAACATAAAATCAGCAAAGAGGAAATTACATGGATTAACTAAAACATCCAGTTTAGAAAATGTAAAATTATGATTAGGTGGTATTTCTACATATTGTTATTCTATTCTTTTAACTCATGATCCCTAATTTGATTGTTTTTGTGAAACTCTGAGACATATTGTTAGCACACTCCACGACTATGTGATATATCACTGCCAACAGGCACATACACAAAAACAGATGGGTCTGTGTTAGAAAGACACTCACTTTTAAAACTATCTTGTAGATTTCAAGGGAAAGAAAATCAAGGACTTATTATGGTATTACAGTTACTGTGCACTGAATTGTAAATTCAAAAGGCCACTGCACTTTTAAAATACAAGAGCTTATGCCACACATCAAAATCTCTACTATGTATAAAAATCACAAATTTTGCTGGAGAAGTTCTCCTTGAATACAATTTTGGAAGCTGAATTTAAGCTTTAATAATTCAGCTCAATACTTTCTTACTTATTGGGTGAGACACAATTTTAGGTGCAGAGTATAGTTTCCATTTCTCTGTGCTTATTCAAAAGCATGATTTTAAATGTGCTGAATGTGCATTGGTTTAGCTATTAAGACATTTTATTTTCCTTTTGAATGTTTAAACAGATTGAGAAGATAAGTAAACCATGAACAATATTATAGGAGTAAAAATATTTTACAAAATAAACCAAAACCTTTGTATAATGCAAAGGATGTTCTCTTATTTTCCAGCTCTTTCAATATTTGGCAAATATTTTGGAAAGAACCTGGTTAGAACTGAAATCACAAATCTTTGTTATCTATGTTAGCTGAATTGTCTGCAGTCTGAAAGCTATTTACTATTAATACATTCTGTTTTCAACCTTACATTACTAAATTGTTTAATATATTTATTTTTCAAAGACTACATTTTTCCTTTTTTTTGTTCTTAAATATATAACTTATTGGCAAGAGAACACTGACAAAAGTGAGGAGGAGGTTGGGACCAGCAGTTAGCATAATGGCTATGTCGCTGGACTCCCACGTAGTCGACTGCGGTTCGAGTCCCGGACCCGGCGGCTTAAACTCACGCCGGGCACGTGTGCGTGCATGCCCAAGATCCCGAGAGGAGAATGGAGGAGAAGGGATTGCGGCGTGGCCATCCCCCCTGGGGGGTGATTTCCTGCTTTCTATCTCTCTATCTCTCTCTGTCTGTCTGGCGAGCGCACGCGCCCTATAGCAAAAACCTCTCCAAAAAAAAGAAAAAAAAAAAAAAGTGAGGAGGAGGTGACTCATGAGTGAACTCTTGAAATATCATTTAAATAGTGATATAAATTACTGGTTTTCTCTTCATATACAATATTCTTCAACAAACAATATAATCCAACCAGATTTCTAGTACATTTTAAGAGCAATGAAGAAGATATTCAGTGAACTAATGTCAGTGGAGCAGAGAGTCTCTTTAAAACAAGCAGTAATGGGACCAGTAGATGGTGTAATGGTTCTGTCACTGGACTCCCATGTAGTTGACGATGGTTTCAGTCCTCAACCTAGGTGGCTTAAAACTCATGCCTGACATGTGTGCTTGCATGCCCAAAATCCCAAGAGGAGAATAGAGGACAAGGGATTGTGCTATGTCCATCCTCCCCCTGAGGGTGTGTGTGTGATTTCTTGCTTTCTGTCCCTCTGACTCTCCAGCAAGTGCATGTGCCCTGTAGCAAAAATCTCTCTAAAAACAAACAAAAAGCAAGAATTAGTTTTAGAATGACTTAATAATAGCCAAAGATTCACATCTTATCTCAAACTACCAAATTTACCCAAGGTATTGGTTTTATCAGTCAGCATGCCACGAAGAGCACATGACACAAAATGTCTTGATGAACAATATTTAGCCCATACACTATGAGTTATTTATTATTGAGAAATATTGAGGCATATATTCCCAAGTTGACTGGATACTTTTTCCATCTTTCTTCTGTGCCATCCTATTGTTTTTCTTACTATGCTGCTGCTCAGCATCAGCTACCATATCCTGTGAAGATAGTGCACAAAGAAATAAACAAGAGTGACTCCAGAGGCTGACTGATGTATACGCAGCCAAAAACTCGAGAATACACCTGTCTGAGACAACACATGAACTTTTCTGAACCTTTCCAGATAATTTGTAACATCCCTTAGCCATAACCCTCCTTGCTGTGATTGCTTTACACTTCATTGTAGGCTTGACTGTTACTGTCCTGGCCAATTGGATGTGAGAAGGAATGGCAGTTTGGGCTAAGAGAGTCAAAAGGTTGCAAGGCTATGTTAAGATGCCCTGAGGAAAAATAAGGTCAACAAAGAAAGGAATGGTATAGACCCTGTTTGCTATCTAACTCTACTTCTAAAAACTGCCTGCGAACAGAAAGTACTGACACCTGTTCCACTTTTGTGACTTGCCTACCAACAGTTTGCTGGTCTCTACAGAAAGTAGAAAAGGTCACCTAGTTGTTTCGCAGCTCTTCTAGTTTTCTTTGTCTGCAATGCCTGTGAAGCCTGACTATGTAAGTCCTGTAACTTTCTAAAGTCAAGGCCCAGACTTGGGAGAATGAGCTCTTCTAGGTCTGCTGGCATAATAAACCTGAGTTCTAAAAAAGAAAGATAGAAAGAAGAGTACAGGGACAAAGATAAATATTTTCCTCAGGTCTCCTTCCTTTATACTAGGGAGGAAAAAATCACTAAAATTTATAATAGACTTCATTTTAAATTTCATTGGTCTGAATTTGGTTACATGCCCATAACCATATTAATTTGTAGAAAAGTGAAACAGGGTCATTCTGATCACTAAAGTCTATTTTCAGTTGGTAGCACTGGCATTTTGAATAAAGCAATTCTTTAATTTTTTTTTCATTTCGATTTATTTTATGCATTCAATCGCTATACATCACTATAGCTTATAAGATGAATTTACCCAAAATAAATGCACTTCGCACCAGTCCAGTTGAAGATACAATGCACATTATCATCAACAGATACTCTCTATCTCTGTGTCCCATAATTGTCTTGGCTTTCTATTTTTCTCTTTGATTCCTTTCTTACACCCTCTCCCTTTTCTCACCTTCTTCTCACACTGTCTCCAGTATCCATAACCATTTTCCATGCTTCTATATCCTCTAATCTTTCAGTTTCTGCCATAGAGTGTAGACAGACAGTATATATTAAGTGTACACAAACCATGTCTCTCTCTCAAAGCCTGGCTCGCTTCACTCAGCAGTAAATCTTCCATATTCATCCACTTTCTATCAAAAGCCAGGGTCTTGTTTTTTTATGGCTGAGTAGTATTCCCTAGAGTATATGTGCCACACTTTTTCAATCCATTCATCTGTCTGTGGACATTTGGATTGGTTCCATGTCTTATCAGTTGTGAATAATGCTGCAATAAACGTAGATGCACAAGCAGTTTTCTGACTGAGTTTCTCCTATCCTTTGGGTAGATACCCAGGAGTTGAATTGCTGGATCATATGGATCATATCTATTTGTAGATCTTTGAGGAATGACTATATCATTCTCCACAGTGCCTAGACTAATTTACATTCCCACCACAGTGTAGAAGACTTCGTTTTTAAGCACAGCCTTGCCGGCACTAATCTTTTATTGTATTTTTAATCTTAGCCATTCTTACTGGGGTTAGATGGTATTTCATTCAAGTTTTGATCTGTATCTCCCTTATGGTGAGGAATGTTGAGCATTTTTTCATATGCTTTTTGGCTGTTAATTTCTTCCTTAGAGAGTTGTTTGTTCACCTCATTTTACCGTCTTTTAATTGGTTTGATAAAATATTTTTTCAGGTAAGCCACTTGAGTTCCCAGTGTATTCTGGTTATCAGTCCCTTATCTGAGACATAGTTTATAAAAATATTCTCCCAATCTGAGGAATGTTGATTTACACTAATACTGGGCCCTTTGCTGTGAAGAAACTTCTTAATCTGATGTGATCTGACTTCTCTATTTTGGGGATTATTGATTGTGCTTTGAGGGTCTTATTTAAGAAGTCTTTTTGCCTATTCTGAGGTCTCTCAGAATTTCTTCAATGTTTTCCACCAGTAGTTTTATGATTTGAGATCTTAGGTTTAGATCTTTGATCCACTTTGATCTGATTTTTATCAATGGTGAGAGATAGGGGTCCAGATTCATCTTTCTGCAGGTAGATTACTCAGTTTTTACAGCACCATTTGCTAAAGAGGTTTTCTTTCTCTCACTGGATTGACTGGTGCCCTCTATCAAAAATCAGTTGGCTATATGTTTTGGGGTTTATCTCTGGGGTCTCTCTTCTGTTCCATTGATCCACATGTCTGTTTTTGTGCCAATAACATGCTGTTTTGGTTATCACACTTTGTAATACATTTTGGGATCAGGGAGTGAGATGCCTCTTACTCCACTCCTCTTGTGCAGGATTGCTTTGTCGATAGAGTGTCTTTAATGATTACACACCAGTTCTGTGAATGTCTTTTCTAGATCTATAAAGAATGTCTTTTGTAATTTGAGTGTAATTGTGTTAAATATGTACATTAAGTTGGGTGGAATTTCCATTTAGATTATATTCTTCCAATCCAGGAATATGGGATATCCTTCCACATTTTGTGTCATTTTCAATTTCTTTTTTTACATTTTTGCAGTTTTCCTTGTAGAGGTCTTTGATTTCTTTGGTTTGGTTTATTACTAGGTCTCTTATATGTTTCATGGCTATGGTAAATGGGATTACTCTCTTCAATTCTACCTCAGCCTACTACTTGTTCGTATATATAGAAATGCTATAGATTTTTGTATTTTGATTTCGAATCCTGCCATATCATTGTGTTCATTTTTTACTTCCAGGAGATTTTTGTAGATACCCTTGGATTTTATTTGTATACAATCATATCATCTGCAAATAGAGATAATTTCTCCTCTTCTTTCCCTGTTTTAATGCCTTTATTTTATTCTCTTTTGTGATTGCATTGGCTAAGACTTCCAGTACTGTATTGGAAAGGATTAGAGAAAATGAGCAGCCTTGTCTTGTACCATTCAGTGTGATGTTAGCTATGGAGTTTTCATAGGTGGCTTTTATTGTGTTGAGATATTACTCATCTATGCTGATTTTGCTGATATTCTTAATCATGAAGGGATGTATTTTATCAAATTTTTCTGCATTTATTGATGTAATCACATGGTTTTTACCATTTTTTTTCTCTTAATATAGTGTAATACATTTATGGTTTGAATTCATTGAAATACCGTTGCAGCCCTGGAATAAAGCTTACCTGGTCATAATGTATAGTCTTTTTGATATGTTGTTGGATATGATTCACTAATATCTTGTTGAGATTTTTTGCATCGATTTTTAGCAGATATATTGGTCTGTAGTTTTTCTTCCTTGTCATGTCTTTGTCTGTTCTTGGGATGAGGGTGATGGAAGCTTCATAAAATGAATTTGGAAGGATTCCTTCTTTTTGGATCTTTAGAAATAACTTGAGTGGAATGGAATTTAACTCTCCTTTAAAAATTTTGTGGAATACACAAGTGAAGCCATCTGGACCTGTATGAGTAAACTTGTGGAACAAAGTTGGTTTGGGGAGATGATATGTCTAACTAAAAAGTCACACTTCCCCTTTTCTTAGTTGGGAGGTTATTTATACTGATTCAATATCATTGTTCGTTAGGGGTCTATTCAGGCTTTCTACGTCCTCTTAGTTATCTTGGTAAATTATATGTGTCCAGTAATTTGTTCATCTCATCTAGGCTTTCTTGTTTGTTGGCATATAGTTGCTCATAGTATCCTCTAATGATGTTCTGTATTTCTGTTATGTCTGTTGTAATATTGCCTGTTTCATTGCAAATTTGATTTATCTGGTTCCTTTCTCCCTTCTTAATTAGTCTAGCTAATGGTGTGTCACGGAGCAGGACCATCTCATGATTCTGAGGCACTAAGTGCTTATGGCTAATCAGCTTGACAGCCAGCATCATTCTTTGCACATTCTGGAGGAACAGCAGCGCCAACCCCAGATTCAGGGATTAAAACATCTTCTAAGGCTAAGTATGTTGCCAAGAAAATAAATTCCCCTTTTCATCAGAAGGGGAAGACTGACCTTAGGTGAACAAGAGAGTGTGCCATACCTGTGGAAGGAAATGAATTAATGATTTGAGTAGATGATGCTTACTAATATAATCCCTATTTAACAAGTAATATGAAACAAAGCACTTTAGTCCCAATTTGAGTTTGCTAATTATATTTAATTGGAAAAAATTGTTTTATCTTTCCCAACTTCAATTTTCTTAACTCTGAAATTATATTTGGGATTGCATGATCCTTTGTATTGTTTCCAAACAAAACAAAACAAACAAACAAAAAAATACCTCAGATATATAAAATTTTTACTTCAAGTACTATGGATATTATAATTTAGAAGTGATAGAAATGATGTTTTATACAGGAATAACTTAGAGTTTTTCTCTTTATTTTATTTTATTTTTGGAGAGGTTTTTGCTATAGTGCGTGTGCCCTAGCCAGAAGGACAGACAGAGACAGAGAGACAGAAAGCGAGAAATCACCTCCCAGGGTGGATGGCCATGGTGCAATCCCTTCTCCATTCTCCTCTCAGGATCTTGGGCACGCACACACACGCGCCCGGCGTGAGTTTAAGCCATGGGGTCCGAGACTCGAACCACGGTCAGCTACATGGGAGTTCAGCGACATAGCCATTACACTAACTGCTAGTCCCAATTTAGAGTTTTTCTATGAGCTTCTGTGACTTTTCACTAAATGGTGTTTTGTAAAGGAATCTCTGAAAAATAAATGAAAGCATTCATTCTTTCAAATACACATACATTTAGAAAACATTTACTACATAATTGAACTATATGGAAAATAAGGTTAAATCAGTAATATTTAGATTAACTTCCAAAAATCTAGAAAATTAAGTATGTTTCTCCTTAGGAAACTGACCTTCAAAGCTTTGTTTTAATTTATATGTTTATGTGTGTATTTGAACATTTTAACTTTTTTTTCCTTAGGTTTTGGCACGGGGTCAGTACACTCACTGGAGTGACAGAGAAAGACAGTGAGAGGGAAAGTGAGAAATCTCACTCCCCGGGGTGGTATGACCAGGTAACAATCATTTATCCTCCATCCTCTTCCTGAGATTATGGACAGAACAAGTTTTAAAATAAAACAGTTTGATATTATACTTAGCTTTAGGGAGATTTACCTCATAATTCCCAAGTTCTTTTCATATACTAGAAGGAAAAAAAATGGAATCAATGATCAGAAAAGAAGCCAAGGAGTTTGCAAATGATCAAGTTTCATTGGCAGGCAGTGTGGTTCAGGCGAACAAGCTCTTAATTTGGAGGTGATTACTTCCTTCTGTAATAAATTTAGTTGGACTATATATAAAGTAACATGCATGATTTGCTATCTAAGAAATGTTTTAAGTTGTATTCTTGGGTTAGCCACGGTGGTGCACAGGGTAGGCTACCACTACACAATACTGGAGCCATACGGGAAGGCATGGGGTTCAGATCCTCTGTTGACCTGAATACATTCCTGGCTGGCTGGAAGACTGTGGTGGGATCTGTCGAGTCTCTCTTTCTCCTTCCTCAATGGCCAGCTGCACAGTTCAAGCCCAGACCAGGTAACTTGAAAGTCGTGCCAGGCATGTATGTGTGCATGTCCAAAACCCCAAGAGAAGAATGGAGGAGAAGGGATTCTGACATAGCCATCTCCCTGGGGAGTGGTTTCTCACTACTCTCTCCCTGGCAAGCACATGTACCTATAGCAAAAACTAAAAAAAAAAAAAAAAAAAAAAAAAAAAAGTACAATATGAAATAAATGTCATGGTGAATTTTCTTTTCTAGAAAGATAATAGAATTAAAATTATACTTAATGTATAACAGAATTAAAATTATACATTAAGTATTAGTTTATTTATTGAATTTATAGTCTCTTTCCAAAATATATATTTCAAATCCAACTAAATAGAAATGCCTAAATAACATTGTGAACAGCTTCTGACTTTTTTTCACACCTTCCTGATAGAATGAGAACTCTAATATATTAATAATATATTATCATTATAGTCTTTCTGCTGCATTTATAAAACTGCTTTGCAGGAATCATTTAAGATAGATGGCTTGAATATTTATATTAGTGAAGGAGGAAGAAATTTCAACAGCCGTGTCTGAATTATAAGCATCTATTCTGTCTTGCACATAAGTGTCTAAGCATTAATATCTTGAAACTATACTTACTGAATTTCATAATACTAGCTCATGTTCCTGCTTCGTAAAACAATAGAGCATTTTGTCATAGAGCCTTTGTGATATACACATTCATCAAATTATGATTAGCTAAGGTCAAGCTTGCAGCTACAAATAACATCCAGAGTATTTGATAAATAATGCAATAAAATATCATTAACTGCTCAATGTAATGGATGATCTACTTTTTTCCTGTTCTCCTGCTCAGCTATAATCTTTAGGGCTGCAGAACTCACACAACAGCTCTGATAATAATGTGCTTGTTATTGAATCCATTAACTTAATATTTTCCCATTTTATTGCACATTCTAGATAAAATAACCAATTGACAACATCTATAAATAATGCCATTGAACAATGGTTAAATAGATTTTTATATGCTTCCTCCCTCAATGGTTCTTTGTGTGTAGTTCATGGATTTATTTATCAATATAAATATATAATATAGACACATAAATAGATAATCTAAATATTTCCACAATCTCATATAAAAATGCCAATGTAATGTTTTTGTACATATCATATTTTCAAATCTAGACAGATAATAGCAGTATAGCTAGTACACATATATGAAAAGCATACTGAAGTCCGTAGGTATATATATTGGGTTATCTAAAGAGCCATGACACATTTTTGTGTAGAAAAACAGAAAAATATGTCATGACTTTTCTGATGACCTAGTATTTATTTAGCAGTAATAGTAAGGAAAGAAATGATGCCTTGAACATTAAGTTATGTGAATTGAAAAGTCAGGAGGTGCATTAGTATCTCCAAGGGATTTAAGCTAATAAATAAAGAAGAGAGTAAAATTTTCATTGTTGTGCAAGAAGATCACTTGGAAATTCATCAAGACATAAGTGATTAATTCAGGAAATTATTTACATTTCGTATTTGGAAGGAGTCTATTAGAAGGGAGAGAAATTCATTACAGTGCCTGAAATGTTGACATTAGATATAAAATATTTATAAAATTGTGCCAATATTTAAGCTAATTTATATAAAATGAGGAATACAGCAAGTGCTATCCATGGAAGTTGCTTAAAATTTTATTCCTGTGGTAGCTCAGACTTCTTAGAGGAAAATTATTTAAAGCGATATATTTTATTAGTCAGTTCTGAAAACAGAATAAATAGCTGCATTGAGCCTCACATGAATATATTTGTGTCATGTAGTTAACAAGTCAAATCAAAGAAGAAACAATTCCTGTCAACACTTTGGATATGAAATAATGTAATTCAATTTTTAGTAATATTTTAGTGAGCTCCATGGAGATTCTTTCATCATTAACAACTTTATTCCCTAGTCATTTTTTTTTCTATTGAGGATAGTAGCCCAAAATATCAACTTGTTTGAGTTTAAGCAATTTCTTATCATTTGTAGCCTTTGGTCACATCGTGTAACAAACTTTGAAATAAGCAGAAAGAATGTAATTGGAAAGGAGAAAAATAAGCTTTGTATGCAATTCTCTTTCACAATGTGCACCTGGGGTAATCTTTCAAAATGAAATATGCTTCACTGTGAACTTGAAGTACTGAAAATGAACAGACAGAGACTACTCCATACAGGATAGGGGGAGTTTATTCACCAATGAGCACTTACTATCATATGTCAAGGTCGCTAGGGATATAGGAATGAAAGGCAGGTCCCATTTCTTCAGGAGCCCACTGCCTAGTGGATGGATATAGCCAAATGCAATAATCTTCCTATATCAACCTTGAACTCAGTGAAAACAAGTAGTGTGGGCATCTGTTTCATTTGCCCACTGTATTGCGCATTCCAAAACTTAGCACACACCTTCTACATAGTTGAGTCTCAAATATAGGTACTGCTGATTAAGAGTGATGGTATTGTTAGTACAAGATTGAGAAGGAGTACATGGGATGTACATCTAGACCATAGCTAAAAGAATACTGTGAGGAGTTGTTATCTGGACTTCATTTCGAACAATATGGAGGAATTAGCCAGGTGAGTGGCAGCATCTGGAGAAACAGGTGTCAGCAGAGGACACAAAATATAGGCATAAGGAGCGTCACCACTCATGAGGTGTCTGTTGCCTCATGGACATGAACACCAATCACCATGTTACTGATTTGAAGCAAGAAAGAGTTTTTCCAGGCTGCTGGCATGTTGGTTAAGACCGCTGGATCCCAGATGGTCGACTCAGCAGTTTGAGTGCTGAACTCAGAGGCTCGAGAAACACATGGGCATCCATGCTTGCCCAAAATCTTGAGAGAAAAATGGGAGAAGAATGGAGGAAAAGGAATAGTGATGTAGCCATCCTCTCCATGGGGGTGCTTTCTCACTTTAGTGTTCTCTCTCTCTCTCTCTCTTTCTCTCTCTCTCTCTCTCTCCCCAGCAAGTGCACTTCTCCTATATCAATTTTTTAAAAAGTTTCATTGCATGACTAGCCAGCAGTGAAATAGAAATATTATACTTCAAGTATCTCCTTCAGTATAAAAAGATATTTTATACTGAGGCTAGTTCTGTTTATAAAGCAGCAGGTGAGCAAGGTGAATCTCATCAACTTCACAGTGCATTTTCCTGCAGCTAGAGTGTAGTGTACCTAGGGGCAAATAGAAGCAGGGGTTAACAAAGACTTGGACTGCACAAAGGTCATATATACTATGCCTGCACAATTAGATTTTACCTTTTAGAAAATTGAGGAGTTATTGAAAGACAAGCAAGTGAATTTCAGGCTAATATTTCCTTTTTATAAAAGTCAGTTTGAGGGGCCAACAGTTGGCGTAATGGCTATGTCGTTGGACTCCCATGTAGTCAACTGCGGTTTGAGTCCCGGACTTGGTGGCTTAAACTCACACTGGGCATGTATGTGGGTGTGCTAAGATCCTGAGAGGAGAATGGAGGAGAAGGGATTGAGGTGTGGCCCTCCTCCCTGGGGGGTGATTTCTCGCTTTCTCTCTCTCTTTCTGGCGAGTGCATGAGCCCTATAGCAAAAAAAAAAAAAAAAAGTCAGTTTGACATCTAAAAGGAGGGGAAGAGTTAAGACAGACAATGAGCTAGGAGGCAGTTGCTCTAATTATAACATGACATGAACAGGGGCTGATAATAAAGGACATCTAACTTAAAAGGTGGGGTGATGACAGCAGGTGTAATGGTGGCTAAGAAGCTGGATTCCTACATTGTTGATTGCAACTTAAAAATCTTGCCAGGTTTGTGTGCATGTGTATCCACAATATCTAGAAGAGAATGAAAGAGAAGGGATTGTCAAATGGCAATTCCCTCAGGGGATGATTTCTCACTTTTCCTCTCTCATTTTCTCTGTCACTGGCAAGTGCATGTGCCCTATGGAAAAAATCTTAAAAAAAAAAAGGAGTTTGTAGATATATTTAAAAACTATTATATAATTTAAGAGGTGAAAAGAAGAGGATTTATACTCATGGAAAACATTATATTGTAGATTAAAGAGACCCAGATAAACTAATACACATATGTTACTTTGTAGTTATTATTAATAATTATTTTATTGCTTTCTTTCTTTAATTGGTTTACATGCTTGCCTGTTGACAATTAAAAAAAATATGTAACACTAGGCCAACAGGTGGCATAGCTATTAAGGTGCTGGATTTCCATGTGGCCACCTACAAGCCCCAGACCTGGCAGCTTGTAATTCACACCAGGTACATGTGCAAGCATACCCAAAACCCCAAAAGGAGAATGAAGGAGGAGGTATTTTGGTGTGGCTGTCCCCTTGGGAGGTGATTTTTTTGCTTTCTGTCTCTCTGTTTCTCTGCGTGTCTCCAGCAAGAGTATGTGCCCTATACCAAAAATCTTTATTAAAAAAAAAAATTGTGTATCACGGTCTGATTTATTGTTTCAGCAAGTGTTTATGGCGTACTTACTCTGTAAAGAATATGTCATACTGAAGAATGCTGTAGGACACTGCACAGAACGAGTTAAAACACTTTCACTAGTTGTATTTTAAATGATAATGTGCTAATTTTCAAAACACTGCTTTGTTTCTAAGCACAGGGAAAGACTAGTGTAAAAGAATCTAAGAAAAGGACAGAGGGTTATGAGAAAGTAAGTGGGCCAGAAATGAGTTGAAATTGACACTATAAATCAACTATCTAAAAGGAGCAGCAGGCACAGCTTTCTACAGTGGCATGGGAGCAGGGAAGAGCTGGTGATAGCAGCAGGGAAGAGACCGTCTGAAAAAGAAGTAGCAGCTGTAAATTTACACAGAGACTCAGATTCTGTCCTACCCAGAGCACTGGAAATTAAATAGGAAGCTTGTTCTCTATCCATCTGGTTAATGTGGGTAACACTTTGATTATGCTGATACAGATATGAAATGAGAATATGTAAATATTGTGTTTTACTTTAATACAAATTACATAAGAAAAAACAACTGGGTAAATTTTATTCTCTCAGTAGGGGAATATTTTCACAATTTATATTGCATTTCTTGCTCTGTCACATGCTAACTACTGTGTAAGTTTGGGAAAGACATTTGCTCTCCTTTAAACCTCACCTTATAATAGAAGCCATAGGGCTTATCTTGCATTCTCATAGGTATTAAATGCAATGATGCATATAAGGGATTTAGTAAGTATCTGGTCTAATGTCAGGTTTAATCTAATCATGACTTTTCATCTCTTCACTGTTTTAGGTACTGAAGAGATAGCTCTGATTAAAGCAAAAAAGTGCCTAAATGGAACTTATCTTTTACGGAATGAAATTATCATAATCATTCATTTATTTTAGCATTAATATTTTTTCATCTTGTACATGTTAGCAGTGTTACACTGTGTGACATGATTGCAGAGGTAATATTTAATGCCAGAAAGCAGCGAGTTCAGTTCTTTCTGTTAAGAATTATTAACAGAGTTAAGTCTGTTTAACTAAAAGAAAGCAAAGTAAGATATAAGAGCATTTCAGAAGATTGGTGAATTTCTTTAAGTTCTTTTTCAATGTAGTTTCCAATATCAGTGAAACCTTCTGTAGTGGCTCTAATTCTTAGCACTTTTTTTACTTCTTAGAAAGAATGTGTATTATGATGTAGATCAAAAATTATCCAGCAGAACAGATTTAAGTGTATTCCAGTGTTACAATATATTAGTAGGTGTTACCACAAAAAGAAAGAAAAATGAATCATGTGAAAAATAATTGTACTAGGCCTACCCATTTCTGGTCTTAGACTCCCACAATAATATCTAGGACAGCACACATTGAGGAGTTGTTGAGTAAAAGGTTAAAATAATGTGTGGCTGTACTGTCCTCTTGTACAATGCCCACTTACAAATCGCCACAAATTTTCTGTTCTATGAATTGCTCCTTTATGTATTAATTCACCTTGGGATGTTAAAGTAGTCCCTTTTACAAGAAGCCCTGGTACTACATCAGGAAAAAATGGAGTTCTGGATTGGGAAATGGCAGAATGGAAAAAAAAAAGATGCAATGACAGATACAAAGTCATTGAAACTTATAGTAGAAATGAGTAAAGTTTAGACTTTAATGATTGGAAATATCATTTAAATTCACTTTATTAGTTTTAAACTTATGAAACCACATTATTTTATGTAAAGTGTTTCTTGAATGCTAAAATCAAGAATTGTTTTCGTTTTTGGCAAAGATTTATCAAATGCTTACTATATATATGCATGTACCATAACAAAAGATAATGTCATTACAAGCAATGAAGATAAAATCACACGTTAGTCAGACATATGGTATGCTCCCAAATAACTTATGCCAAAAAGAGGGGACAATTGTATTTACTGCAAATAATATGAACCTCGTCATATAATTCTGTTTTCAGAGTCAAACCTGCTCACAAACCAAGGCAAAATTTTTTTTAAAAAAGTGTATTCTTAGAGTCTGTTACATAACATGTCTAATTTCAATCTTTAGCATCAGCAAAGGGGTGACTTCAGTAATAAAGGCAGATTTTGCTCTACGTGGGGAAGAGGAGAACAGAAAGAAAAAGAAAACAGAAAAGAAAACAGAAGTCAGGTAAATGAGGTAGAGAAGTAGCTGTATTGGTGACAGCTTGGTGTTTGCAAGTATGAGCACAGTTTAAAGGGCAGACTGTCTGTGATTGATGGAAGCATGGCTGCTGTGATTGGTTATGACTCCACATTTTGTTAAGAAAGCAGAATCACAAGGGAAATTATGATTTGTGGACAAGAACTCAAGTAGATGAGTAAAGAGGCCTTCTCAGGCAAATAATTTAACAGTAGTAATGCATTAATCCAACCCTTGTAGCTCACAGTTCTTTGATAAAAGAATGTTGAAATTATTTTATGTCTCTTTTTTCTAACTTCCACAAAGTCTAGAACTCACAGATGTAAGAGGTTATCAACTTAAATTAATACAGATTTTATTATACAAGTCAAAGTGCTGGAGAATCTTCTGAACCAACTAAAATAGACCTAAATGTTATGCTCCTTATTTCTTTACTCAAAATTTAAGTCTAAAACGATTTGTATTTCTGTGATGCTTAATGATGTTGAATAGTTTTTCATATCTCTATTAGCTATTTGTATGAGTTTTGAAAATGATAAAAGACCAAAATCTCAGAAAGACACCCTATATTTATGAACTGAAAAAAAAATTGCTTAAATGTCTGTACCACCCAAAGTGATCTATAGACTCTATGTAATCTCTAAGAAAATAAAAATGCAATTCTTTAAAGAAAGTAAAACTAATTTAAATTTTACATGAATTACAAAATTATTCCAAATAAGAAAAAATGATTCTGAACAAAAATTACAAAACTGGAGACATCACATTTCCTGACTTCAAAATATCCTATCAAACTAATAGTAACCAAACACCATGGCACTAGCCAATGGTGTTTATAAACCAATGGAACAGAGTAGAGAATGCAGAAATAAATCCACATGTACACAGCCTAATTTTTAACAATGGTGTCAAGAGCAATCATTCGGGAAAGGGCAGGATTTTTGGTTGGTTGTTTTTTTAATAAATGGTGCTGGGGCAATAGGGGAAAAAATTTAAAATATAAAACCAAAAAGTTATCTGGTGATGATAATGTATATGAAATATCTTTGACTGGACTAATATATACTATTCTTGCTCAGAAAAATTATTTTGTATGTTTTACAGATATACACTAATTAAAAGTGTATATATATATAAAATAAAATACATGGTGTTGGGAGAAGTCAATATCTCTATGTGGAAGAATAGCAGTAGTCTCATTTCTCTCATCAAATACAAAAATTAACTCAAAATATGTTAGAGACTGAAGACAAATTACTACTTACTCTCCTTACTTTAAAATACTTTTCAAGAAACCTGGAGGGAGTTGCATCCACAATTTTACTAAAGCAGATCACTTTGGTTGGTGTGAGACATTCCTTATATCCTGACCCTGGCATAAGGTCACATGATCTATAGTAAAGCCTTATCTCTATTAAAGCTAAACTCAGAAATTATATTCAACTGACTCTGAGTCTTTTTGACATCATCAACAGGTAATAAGCCATATCTGTTTCTCACTAATGTCTTGCCTCTCTATTGTTCTCTTGCTATCTTTCTCTATCCTCTTCTCCTCACCCCCCGCCCCATTCCACACAGACATGTATTTTTAACAACTGCTAACCTAAGACTTTGTAAACATACCTATAACCTGTAAGCCCCCACTTCTGGATGATCTTTTTAGGTCAGGCCAATATAAAAACTCCAGATGCTGTTATACAGTTTGCTTGTATCTCCTGCTCTCAGGACTAAATAAACAACTGCTACATCTAAGTCCCTTGGACCACTTTCTCAGGGCAATCAGAGATAATGCTTCTCAGGCCATGGTCACTCATATTTGGTAATAAATAAACCATTTTAGGTATTTTATGGAGTTTGATTATTTTCATCAACTAGATTTAGACCTAAGATCCTAAACTATGAAACTACAAGAAGAAAACATGCAAGAAACTTCTCAGAACATTGGTCTGGGCAGTTTTTGGATAAGAGCCCAAAGGCACAGATGTGCCTTGGGGATGATCTCCTTGGTTGATTCTATTTGGGGCCCTTTTTATTTCTTGGGTCTGGATGTTTGAGTGCTTCTCTAGACTTGGAAAATTTTCTTCCAGGATTTGATGAAATAGATTTTCCATGCCATTATTAGTTTCTTCACCTTCTGGGATACCAATTTTCAGATGTTTGAATGTTTAATGGAATCTAGTATTTCTCCTATAATATCCTCATGTGTTTTGTTGTTATTTTCTCTGTCATTTTGGTGGTTTTTCTAGGTCAGAGGTTTTATCTTCTACGTCAGAGATTCAATCTTCAGCATGGTTTAATCAGCTCTTAATACTTTCAAGAGACTTTTTGATTTCCTGTACTACAGACTTCATTTCTAATAGTTCCACCTGATTCTTCCTTATGGTGTCGATTTCTTCTTTTAGATTGTGGAGGGACTTCCTCATCTCCTGGAGTTCATTATCTCTTCTCAGTTCCAACTCGTAGAGTTTTGTCAGTATGAATGTTCTGAATTCTTTTGTTTTTTTCAAGAGATGGAGAGGAGTTATTGTTTTCTTTTGATGGCGATGTATTTCCTGGTTTCTTCAAACCTGAGGCTCCTCTTCTTCTAGCCATTGGGTGATGTATTCACTTTTGGATATCTTTAAGGAGACTATTTCTGGCACTGGGAACAAGTTTTCTTCCTTTTTTTTTTTTTTTTTTTTTGGAGAGGTTTTTTGCTACAGGGCGCATGCACTTGTCAAACAGACGGAGGGAGACAGAGACAGAAAGTGAGAAATCATCCCCCGGGGGAATGGCCATGCCACAATCCCTTCTTCTCCATTCTCCTCTCTGGATCTTGGGCACGCACACACACATGCCCGGCGTGAGTTTAAGCTACCGAGTCCGGGACTCGAACTGTGGTTGACTACATGGGAGTCCAGCGACATAGCCATTATGCCAACTGTTGGTCCCGAGTTTTCTTCCTTTTTGTTGTGGATTGATGTATGCCGAATTCTTTTCAGCTGTGTTTAGTAATATGGTCCTCTCAGGGGGAGTCTTCTATTCAGGTATCTTTCTGGCACTGGGGGTTGGGGTATTCTAAAGTTGGGAGAGCTGGGCTGGGGCCAGAGGAGCAGGAACTGAGGCCAGGGACAGTGAAAGGTCCTCAGTTTCCCTGACTGGCCAGGAGGCTGCAGATGGAACTGGGCTCTGCTAGAGAGCTGGGGGCTTCCCTTTCTGGTAGGGGGCTCTGAGGTTGGGAGAGCTGGGTTGGGGTCAAAGGAGCTAGAGCTGGGGCCAGGGCCGGTGAAAGGCCCTGTCTCAATTTCTCTGACTGGCCAGGGGGCTGCCCAGTATGCACCATTAAACAGAAAGTTTCTTTTCCACAATGCTCTATTGTTTTACTTGTAGAGAACATGAGCTGTAGAGCCAGAGTACCTAGTTTCTAATCTCAGCTTTTCAAATATTTAATCTTATTTTTTTCATTTATAAAAATGAAAAATTATAAGCACTTAGTAATATGTCTATAAATAATACAAAGCCTAAAAAGGCTAAATTTCATATCTTGATTGTCAATAGTATATTTTACATGGTAACTTAACTGCTGTTGATGTTGTTACTCTATAAACTCAAAAAAGGACATACGACCCTCTAGCGATTACAAAGTCTCTGCTCTTTGTGTAGCACTGTACCTGGCATCTACTGGAGGTGCAATATTTAAATAAAAGTCACTTGACTCCTAGATATTTTATATTGTGTGTAGTCACAAAGTTATTCTTATTAAACTACCATTTTCAACACTTTTTTCCTGCCTACCTACACCCTTCAATGTTTCAATTTGATCTGCGGCTCAAAGTTCAAATCTTTTGGCTGAAATTTAAATTCTTTGTAATCTGATTTCAACAGATTGTTTATTCGTACCTCTCACATGTCTTTTCCACCATCACTATGGAAAAACAATTAGATTAACAGACTAACCTATAAACCTCTCACTTCTCTAGGCTTTCAGATAAGTCCTCAAGGTAGCATTATAAAGTTTTTATTTTTATGTCAGGAGGACCTAATTCAATGCTTGCAACCTAGTAAACACTCAATTATACTTAGTGAATATAAGAACAGAAGTTACAGCAACACACATCAGTATTCTCCAATGTGAAAACTTCACTGAATAAATTAATAGCAAGATGTTGAAAGAAGGTGGATAGGGTATTGGGCGGAAGGTAAGCCAAAATAAGGAAGTTTAACAATTTTGGTGTTATTGCTCGATAGGTATTACTCACTAAATAACCTTAGTTCAAGTCTTCTCTGTTGATACCCTTACTATTTGTCTCAATAATTCATATCTGCTATACTGTGATTAATTATCTCAGTAGTGACAGAGCAATGTTACAACCGAAAATAATATTTTCTTCTCATGATGACAATTTTTGTTTCCTAAAATCGATATTTAGTCTGAAAACATACACAGAAATACTGTATGTTTCTTCTTTAATCAGCTTAGAAATACTATATATTCTTTTATCTAAAGTTTAAATGTGTAATCTTTGTTGCATATATATGAAGAAAATTAAAGATAATGAAAAATACAATGTAAAATATACATCACAAGGATGGTGTTTTAGTCTGCTCTGTTGCTAATAACAGAGACATCTGAGTCTATGTAACTTATTAGGATAAAGGTTTATTTAGCTCATTGTTTTGAAGGTCTGAGGTCATGGGGCTGCATCTGGTGAGGTCATCCTGCTCATGGATAACATGGTGGAAAGCATCACATGGTGAGATGGAGCAGGAGCACAACACGCCTGTGTCCATGTCTCTTTCTCATGTCCTCTCTGTATAAACCCACTAGGGTTCAATCATGGGGATTCCACTTTGGGGACCTTAACCCTATTACCTCCTGAAGGCTCCACTTTTCAGTACCATAATTAGTTTATACCTCCACCTTCTCAATACTGCTACAATGGCTCACTAGATTTCAATACATAAGTTTTGGGGAGAAGCAATCAAACCAAAGCAAATGATTTAGATTCATTCTAGTCAGTAACACTATCATGGCCTGTAACACTCTGCAGTCAAGACAAAACTTTATAAAAGGGCCAGTACCAAGACTGATATTTGGATGATAAAAGGTGGGTCAGTTTTGTTAAATGAAATTTTAAAAACTGAGCATATTTACTTTAGAAATGTTACAGTAAAAATAAAGTTCGCAATCACACACATAAGAGGTCTGTTTCCTCTTAAATCTTAACACTCTGTTACAAGCATGAGTAATGTAACTATTATCTCTCTAGTCTCAGATTTCTCATCATAAATGAGGATATAAAAAGATTTTGATACGGGCCAGCAGGTGGCGTAGTGGTTAAGATACTGGATTCCCACACGGTTCACCACAGTTTGAGTCCCAAACCTAGTAGCTTGAAAATCACGCTGGGTGTGTGTGCATGTGTGCCCCAAATCCCTGAAGTAGAATGGAGGAGAAGGGATTGCAACATGGCCATCCCATCTGGGTGGATGGTGGTGTGATTTCTCACTTTCATTCTCACTCTCGCTTCTCTGTATCTTTTTGGCTAACATGTGTACCCTATGGCAAAAGGCTATTTTTTTTAAGGCTCTTATGTTAATGTTCTTATGACACTTAAATGAGATAAAATGTGAAAATAGTTTATCAAATATATTTACTAGATGAAACACCCCATTGTCTAATTCCTTTCATTTGTATTGCCACTATATAAAGAAGTACTAAATCTAAACATTTATTACTTCAGATAGACTTGTGGTGTCTGTCCATAGAAGCTTTTAAAGCAGAAACACTAATTCTTTCAATAGAAGAATTGAATAATTCATCATTTCTTTAGCAATGTCCTAATAAGAAAGTACTATTGTTTTTTCTTTGTACCTATATGAAATATGTAACAGTAGAATGATGTGATTTTAAAGTATTAGTTTTGTTCCAGATTAATTGCTTTTTTCCCTTTTAATAAGAAGTAGGAGACATATTATAGGATTAAGATACTCTAGGGTGTGTTTTATTGATCCACTAATACATGATTTGGGTGGTTAGAGCATTTAGCCTTTAGGTTTGCAGCTCATAATGTACCCTAGGCATGAATAAATGGAATAATAAAATGTACCCTGGAGTGTCTTGATGTCATATTAAAAATAATAAAACACATGAACTGATACATTCTGAATTCAAATAAAGAAAAGGTTAGCAAGGCAAATATTCAAGCTCTGATCTGAATTAAATTGACACCTTTAAAAGTCGAGTAATATGGTTACTATACATAAAACTTTATCTTACACAGTGTTTATTTATAAATCTGTTTTCTAAAAATTATTAGTAGAATTGAAAAAGTCTTGATTAACTTTGAAGGATCCAAAGCATTTAAACATTAAATATCTAAGTACAGACGTATCCTACAGAAGCATTAACAGTTCTCATTTCCAAAAGAGTTTGTTTTATTATATTTACTGTATTAATTAACATTTTGATCCTTTTCTTGACTTTGGATTAATTTATTTTTATTTAATTCAATATAAGATGTATCTCATACTTTCAACATGTTAAGAACTGGGCCAAGTACTAAGGAATTGAACATGAAAAAAACATATTTCTCACCTCTAAATGTTCACAGTCTAGAAATCAAACTGATGTGTCTACTGCCTGTGTGATAGAGAAGCTTTACAAATAAGGATGCATCTTTTAAAAATTAATAGGGGACCAGCAGTTAGCATAATAGCTATGTCGCTGGACTCCCATGTAGTCAGCCGCGGTTCGAGTCCCAGACCTGGTGGCTGAAATTCATGCCGGGCGCGTGTGCATGTGTGCCCAAAATCCCGAGAGGAGAATGGAGGAGAAGGGATTGCAGCGTGGCCATCCCCCCGAGTGGGTGATTTCTCGCTTTCTGTCTCTCTGTCTCTCTTTGTTTGTCTGGTGAGCGCATGCGCCCTATAGCAAAAACCTCTCAAAAATTTTTTAAAAAAAATAATAGATTTGAGGGTAAGAGGTTAACTCCATGGTGTGGTGGTTAAAGGAGTTGAATCACACATAGTTGGTTTGAATTCTGATCCTGGGGACTTGAGAAAAATTCTAGGCACTTGTGCATGTGCACCCAAACTCTTTGAGAGGATGGAGAAAGGAAAGAGGAGGGATTGTACAATGACCATGGCCCACTGGGGGTATGTTTACTTCCTCTTTATCTCTGTGTCTTTCTCTCGTGAGTACAAACACCCTCTGACAAAACAAAAACAAAATGGAAGGTTAGGAAAAGACTGCAGGAGAATGGATGAGGCCAGTCATCACCACTGGGTAAGGGGTATTCTGTGACCTGTACAAAGTTTTGGACTTCTTCCTGAAGGAAGTAGAAGTTTGCTAAAAACTTTTGTTGTTGTTTTATTTTCTTAGCAAGAGAGTCATAAGAGAAAATTTATCTTTTGGAAAGATCCTTCTAGCAACAGTATGGAAGATTGATTGTCCTAGAGTGAGGTAATTACCAAAGTTTAAGTGCAAGATTGTGAAGGACTAAAGACAGTATAGGAAATGAAGAGCAGAATTAGAAAGAAATGTGTGAGTTACAGTTTATCCTCTTCACAGGGCATGCCAGTAGACAGCAAGTCTTGATGACTAATAAGATGTAGGATGTTGAAGGTGAAGACCATAAGGAAAGGAAGGAGACTTTTAGCATATTTAGTCCTTTTTAGTTGAAACAGAAACTAACACTAGCCCCAGGGAAATGAGCACCTTTTGAAATTTTATGAATCTTGCAAGATTCGGTGTAAATTTTATTTTCTACAGAAAATATTTTTTCAGTCAGCTGGTCTAAGATCCTAGCTTCTCTGCTCCAGTATACAAAATATAGCAACCTATGCATGATTTTGTAAAGTAATTTTTACATGGTATTGAAAGAGCCACTCTCCCCTCTCCTGCCATACCACTAAAAAAGGGGTAAACTTTTAGAAGGCATGACTCACTTATCTTGGCATTTTTTTGTTTAATGTCAGAGGGTGTGTGCACTCAACTGAAACAGACAGAGAAAGCACTCCACAGTGGGGTGTGCTCACACTGTAAATCCATCTTCATCCTGTTGTGATTTTGGTTATGCACACACACACACACACACACACACACACACATGCCTAGCATATTTCTCAAGTCACTGGGGTCAGGATTTGAACCATGGTCAGTCATGTGGGATCTGACTTCTTAGCCACTAGACTACAGGGCTATCTTTATTTTAGTATTTCTTCACATAGCTTAATACATTTTATAAAAGCTTTTTTTGGGGAGAGGGAAGCCAGCCTATATCAGGGTGGCTAGAGTGGCTGAATCCTACATGACTGACTGTACAGTTCAAGTCCTGGACTTGGCGGCTTGAAAAACATTCTAGGCCTGTGTGCATGTATGTCCAAAATCTTGAAAGAAGAATAGAGGAGAAAGGATTGTGGCATAACTATCCCTCTTAGAAAGTGCTTTCTCACATTCTCCCTCTTCTCTCTCTCTCTCTCTCTCTCTCTCTCTCTCTCTCTCTCTCTCTATCTGTCTCTCTTTCCCCTGTGAGTGCACACACCCTATAGAAAACTAAAGGGAAAAAATCCTTTTCTAAGAATTTATCATAGAGTATGTGCGTTCACGTGAGAAAGAGAAAGAATCAGAGTCAGAGAAAGGGAGATATCCTTCGCAGGCCTCACTCACTCCATGATCCTTTTCCTCTAATCTTCCAGCCCACCAGTATCCTGGACAAGTGAACATACACACCTAGGGTGTTTTCAGGCTGACTGGACAGGGGATTAGAACTGAGGTAGGCATGTAGCTTCCAACTCTGCAGTCTGCCATGTTGCTAACTGTGTCACAAACACCAGTGCCTTAGCTTAGTATTTTAATGTTTACCATAGGGCAAAGTCAGTACTACTGAAATAATTTCAGCTGGAGAGTTATACATGCATTTTGACTCAGGAAATTTTGAAGGATTAAATAGGCAAAAAAAAAAAAAAAAAAAAGATTTTAGCAAGAATTTAGGGAGTATTAGATCTACTTTATTAGGTCATGAAAATTGTTCTGAGACACTTGCCCTCAGTATTCTATCCTAGTCCCAAATCTGTAAATCTACTCCAATGATTTCCTTTGCTAGTGCCCATCTATCCTTCCTCACTGTTTACAAGGGAAATTCATCTCCCTTAGAAGAGTACCAAAGATATTCAAGACCTGGAAACTGCTTACATCTGGAAGCTTATTAAATAGCCAAGTTTTCGTATGTAATGTACAGCTTGGCATGTTATTCACACATCACGTTGAGGTGCTTCTGATATTTTGTACATGTCTTTTTTTTTTTCAAGCTGAAGATTTCTGTTTATCTTTCTGATTTCAGTGTTAATATCACCCTAGTGGAAGACTTCCCTGTCACTCTGTAGAGGTGCTCTATCTTTTCATTCTGTATTGTATCTTTTTTTTATTATTGTATCTTATTCTAACACTTGGCATTTTACATCATTATAATCCCTTTTGTTTTGTTTTGGCTATGAGCTGTACCTCATTACTAGTAAATTGTTATAAAGTTAGCACTCAATCATTATTTTTGAATGAGAAGAAAATTTGTTCGTACCCTAAATGGGATTGTAGAATAGTTACTATAGTGACCAGAAAATAATGATAATAGAGTCACATTTAACAATTATTATAATAAACTGAAAAGCATACAAAGTAGAGTAATCACAGAGATATTAAAATTTTAATGATAGCTGACTTCTCATGAGAAATAGAGTCCTAGAAATTTTTCAGCCCTTAAATGTATCTGCCATTCAGTTAAATAATTTCTGTGTATCTGCCTTCAAATTTATTGATTATTTCCTCTGTCGTTTCATTTCCAGTGAATTTTTAAAATAATTTTGTAATGTTTAAATCTAAAATTCTCAATGCTTTCTTTCATTCTCCTTTTAAAAATGAACTTCCACCTTTCTACTTATGTAATAAGTTATTGTCATTCATAGAGCCATGGTTATATTATATACTAGGAAACTGTATTGATCATTTTATCATGATTTATCTTGGGATCATTGTCTCTCTCTTTTTTTTTTTTTTTTTTTTGGAGAGGTTTTTGCTATAGGGCGCGTGCGCTCGCCAGACAGAGAGAGAGAGAAAGAGAGACAGAAAGCAGGAAATCACCCCCCAGGGGGGATGGCCACGCCGCAATCCCTTCTCCTCCATTCTCCTCTCGGGATCTTGGGCACGCACGCACACGTGCCCGGCGTGAGTTCAAGCCGCCGGGTCCGGGACTCGAACCGCGGTCGACTACATGGGAGTCCAGCGACATAGCCATTACGCTAACTGCTGGTCCCGGATCATTGTCTCTTAATTGAATCTCTTATCAAAAGTTGTCGATCTTTTCATGTTGATTAAGAGTGAATTATATCACAGAGATTTTGAATATGATATGAGATTCTGGGTCTTGTTAAATTCTTCTGAAATTTTGTTTTGCTTTGCTTTTATTCTGTTTGCTTTTGCTTGTTTGTTTTAGCAGGCAATCGTTAGATTAGATTCAGATGGAAAGATATCACCCAACTTCATTGTTAATTTCACTGTCAACATAGTTGCTAAACCTTGGCAGTAAAATTTTGGCCCATCCAGCATGTCCACCAACCAGATACTAATTTGTCACCTAGAAATTATATATGTCATATGTAAGCCCTCAGAACTTTTGATGTGCTGATTCATTTCCACTAATGATAAACCGTGAGCTAGGGATAAATCATGAACTTCATGTATAGATTAAAATGATCCTTTTACCCAGCTTCATCCTCTTCTTATAGCAAATAACTAAATACAAATTTAAAAAAAAAACAGAAATGTGGGAATAAAATTTAGATTAATCTTAGCCAAAAGTCTGGGAAATATATTTATGAATGAGAACACAGTGTGAAGTATATTTTTCACAGAAGACTGAATGTACAGAAATATAATTTGTACACATAATTCTGGCTACCATTATACCTTTATGTATATAGGTATATATCTTTATAATAATGAGAATGCTTATTATATTTTGCACACTTAGATACAAAGAAAAAATTATTTTAGATTATTACAAAAGAAAAACAATTTTATCAATTTCATGTAAATTAAAAGTTCAAATGACATAGGTCAGTAGGTAGCATGGTGTTTAAAGTGGCCCAACTCCACATTTGTGTTCTGGCTGATAGAAAAATCATGCTGGGCACGTGTGCATGCATGCCCAAAGTCCCAAGAAGAGAATGAAGGAGAAGGGATTGTGTCATGGCCATCCACCCTAGAAAATGATTTTTCACTTTCTCTGTCCCTTTCTTTGTCTCTCTCTGCTTCTCTCCACATACACCCTATGGCAAAATGAAAAAAAAAAAAAAAAAACTCAAATGACAGAACATGAAATTTGAAAAATAAAGATAAAAAGGAGAGATAAACGTAAGTCAAATGCTAATTTGACTTTATGCTGTTGTAATAATAACACCAACAGTAGCTGACTGGGAAATACCGGGACCATACTTACTGTCTGGTTAGTTTTCCTAACACTGTAGAATGACTCATCCCAACAAACAAACTATTCATGCTTTCTGGGAACTAGCAGTTAGCGTAATGTCTATGTCGCTGGACTCCCACGTAGTCAACAGCGGTTCGTGTCCCGGACCCGGTGGCTTAAAACTCACGCTGGGCACGTGTGCGTGCGTGCCCAAGATTCCAAAAGGAGAATGGAGGAGAAGGGATTGCGGCGTGGCCATCCCCCCTGGGGGGTGATTTCTCGCTTTCTGTCTCTATGTCTCTCTCTGTCTGTATGGTGAGCGCACCCGCCTATAGTGAAAACCTCTCCAAAAAAAAAATAAGTCGTTCATGCTTTCTAACAATACTAGGAGTAAATATGTGTTTATGCGAAGTGGCAAGTGCTTACGTCAGAAAATGTTCAGAGGTTGCACCAGCAAACGAAGTTCCTAGAGAGGCAAGTCATTAGTAGTGCAGGCTCTCAGAACTGATTCCAATGGGGCTGTTTCAAAAGTGTAGACTCCTTAAGCTTAGATGATGTCAATATGCTCCTCCATAGTTAATATTTCTCCATAAGTCATGAATTTACTGATACAATACTACAAATTTTACAATTAATCTTGATGTGGCAGTGTTTTTTTTTTTTTTTTTTTTTTTCTTTTTTTTTTCTGAGATTTATTTTTTCTTTCTTTTAGGGCGCATGTACTCACTGGAAAGACAGAAAGCAAGAAATCACCCCCCAAGGGGATTGGCCATGCCCCAATCCCTTCTCTTTCCTTCTCTTCTCAGAGTTTTGGGTATGCACGTGGACGTGCCTGGTGTGTTTCAAGCCACTGGGTGTGGGACTAGAACTGTTTCAACCACATGGGAGTCCACCAGTGCCTTAACCACTACACCACCTGCTGACCCTCTGTTCTTTTTCTCTTTTAATTGTTAGAGAATGTGTGCGCTTACCATAGAGAGACAGTAACAGAGAAAATACCCTTCAACGAGGTGTGGTCACATTACAAATCCTTCTTCTCCCCTTCTCCAACCTGTCAGAATTCAAGGCATGCACATACACACACTTAGTATGTTTTTCAAGCCACCTGGGCCAGGATTTGAACTGAGGTTGGCCATGCAGATCTGACTGGCTCCCTTAACCACTAGGCTGTGGGGCTGGCTCTTGGTAGTGTTTTTAAAACATGCCATACATAATATAGAAATTTTGGTTAAATCCAATGGGAGAATTGAAAGCATTTTATTTTAAGTGGAAATTTTTGTTAATTCATTTATTATTCCTGTTAATAATGTCTCTTAACAACAGAATGGATAAACAAATTACGGCGTGTTAACTTCAATGGATAACTATCCAATAATGTAGTGCACATTTGTACACTGTATCAGGTGATAGGTAGCCTCTTTCTGAAGCTATATATTAAAATTATTTCAGTATGAGAAATCATGGGCATAATTTATGTGAATAGGATTGAAATTGGGTTGAAATTTGGAAATAAACTTAATCATTAAAGTTCTTTTTTTTCTATTTTTCTAGAAACTAATAAGTTTTAAAGAAATAAAAGTGAAAATTCAAAACAAAAACAACTAATCTGAGTGCAATTGTGAGTCCCCTTTAGAAACTTAAAGTAGCAACTTTATCTTTAAGGTTTTTCACATTTTTTGTTTACAAAAGAGTATTATACCATTATCTTGAATATATTATGTGTGGATGATGCTTGTGTGTCTGATATATTTTGTGTTAATTCTTTCTTCCTTTTTTAAAAGCGATTTTTGCTATAAGACACATGCACTCGCTGGTGAGACAGAGAGGCAGAATACAAAAATCACCCACCGGGGGATGGCCACTCTGCAGTCCCTTTTCCTCTGTTCTCCTCTGGGATCTGAACACACACAGGCATGCTCCCAGTGTGAGTTTTAAGCCACTGGATCCAGGACTCAAACCACATTCAGCCATGTGGGCATCCAGTGATGTAACTGTTATGTCATCTCTTGGTCCTATGTTAAACTTTTAAAGAGAAATAATAAACACAAAAGAATATTATGCATAAACAAGTAAATATTTCTTCATTGATTTCATCAACATTCTCTTTAGTAATGTTTATAAGATATATGCAAACTAAAATAAATATTTGTACCCATATTTGTTTAAGTAGACACTGATTTTTCACTTTTATGTTAATTAAATGTATTTAATGTATCGGATAATGTCTTTATCTTGACTGGTATACACTGTATTCATGCTGGGGGGAAATATGTGAGATTAAAAGGACATTTATCACATTTTTAATTTCATTTTCTCTTATACATTCAATCACATTATTTAGCTTACAAAATGAATATTTCAATAGGTGAACGTTTCTCCCTAGTCCAGTTGATAAAACTATAAAATGTCTTCAACAGATAATATGTTTTGTACACTGTAAGGATATATGGTAGGGGGACCAGGAGATGCCATGGTGCTTAAGGCACTGGACACTCCATATGGCTGACCATGGTTTGAGTCCCAGATTTGGTGGCTTGCATTCTCACTTTCCTTCTCTCTGTGTGTGTGTGTCTCTATCTGGTCAAATTAAAAATAAATGAATGAATAAATAAAATTAAATAAAATAATTCTTTTTTTTTTTTTTTTTTGGAGAGGTTTTTGCTATAGGGCGCATGCGCTCACCAGACAGACAGAGAGAGACATAGAGAAAGAAAGCGAGAAATCACCCCCCGGGGGGGGGGGGTTGGTCACGCCACAATCCCTTCTCCTCCATTCTCCTCTCGGGATCTTGGACACACATGCACACGCGCCCGGTGTGAGTTTTAAGCCACCGGGTCCGGGACGCGAACCGCGGTCGACTACGTGGGAATCCAGCGACATAGCCATTATGCTAACTGCTGGTTCCCAATAAAATAATTCTTTAAAAAAAAAAAAAAAGTGTATGGTGGGGCCAGAAGGTGGCATAATAGTTAAGGCACAGGTCTCCCACATGGTCAACTGCAGTTTAAATCCTAAACCTGTCAGCTTGAAACTCATGCTGGACATGTGTGTGCCCAAAATCCCCAGATGAGAATGAAGAAGGAAATGTGGTGTGGCCATCCCACCTGGGGGGTGAGTTCTTGCTTTTTGTCTTTCTGGTAGTGCATGCACACTACAGCAAAAAATCTCTCTTAAAAAAGATATATAGTGGTTACATGTAAATAATAAATTAAAAAATAAAAAATAATAGACATAAACTAAATGGAAGTAAGGCGTAAGTTCTATAGGCCAAATGTGTCCCAGAATTATGTGGTTCAATGAGCAGAAGCCCCTTTAAATTTTTTTTTTTTTTTTTTTTTTTGGAGAGGTTTTTTTGCCACAGGGCGTGTGCGCTCGCCACACAGACAGAGAGAGACAGAGAGACAGAAAGCGAGAAATCACCCCCCAGGGGGGATGGCCATGCCACAGTCTCTTCTCCTCCATTCTCCTCTCGGGATCTTGGGCATGCACGCACACGCGCCCAGTGTGAGTTTTAAGCCACCAGGTCTGGGATGCGAACCGGGTCGACTACATGGGAGTCCAGCGACATAGCCATTACGCTAACTGCTGGTCCCTTCTTTAAAATTTGATGTCTGGTCCTTTTAATCTCACTCTCCCGACCCTACAGAGAGAGAGAGAGAAAAAAAAAAGAGAGAGACTGGAACAGGGATGGGGTACAGTAGAGGTAGAGGATAGAACTGTACTGCTGTCTAACGTTTTTAAAAAGTTCCATTTTCCTCAACTGATTCTTTCACATTTTAGGGATCTCTACACACTTTTGTGTAGTCTCTATTCAATGTGTGTGAAGTGCAATCAATTGGAACTTATCTGATACTTCTGACACACTAAAATGAAACAGCAGAGAAAAAGAACTTAACTTCATTTAACTGTATCATTAAACAATGTTTGGCAAATATTCGAAAGTGCTAGTTTTCAGAAGTCACTTCCTTTTTCTTTTTGCCCCAGGTAAGCTTTTCTTCTTTGAAATAGCAAAACCGTCATGGAATAAAGAAGTCTATATAGGTTTTTAAGACTTACCTAATCAATTAAAAACAAAGTTATCTTGTGAGAATAGAGTCCCTAAAGTAAGGTTAAAACTAAGCACAAATATGAAAGTGATTTCATTTCAAATTATACTTTGGATTCTTGGAACAGAACATCTTCCTTTCAAGTTTATTAAGAGCGTCCATGTTCTTCTTCAATGTTTGTTTTCTCAACTTTCAGCTTCATTTAGTTTTCCTGAAGAAATTCACCGTGATATTCAGATATGAGACTATCTTTCTGGAGATAAATTGAGAATCTTCAATTCTCACTTTATTATGGTTTATAATTCTATTTTCAACTTAGAACTAGTAATAGGAAAATTAAGCAAAAAGACAGAATAAAGAAGTGGTAAGGCTACCAGACTTCTGATTCAGGTCACCTCTGTGTGGATTCATTGTTTGGTTGAAAAAAAAAAAAAAATAGCCGGATAGTAGGTATTCAGTCACACATAGGCACATGCACCTCCCCACCCCAAACCAAAAAAAAAAAAAAAAAAAATCAAACCAAAAATGCTTCTCGCTGCTATGGCTTAACTTCAGTAGTTTTTATAACATCAAGAATTGACTGAATGAGGTTTCATGAGAGTTGAGAAGAGGGTAGTCAAGGAAGATGGATAGATAACATGCTGATGTCTCACATCAGGTTGTTGATGAGTTTATATTTGAAAGTGGACAGAGTATAAGACATAGTATTGTATCTTCAGTGTATCTGGAATCCATATGAAGTTTATCTTTGAGCTTGCCACAATGTATTTTCCAATTCTTGATATTTCAAACCATAAATTCAGTTGTGCTCCTTGGCTTGCATTTAGACAATTTGAGGCAGCAGGTTTAAAGGAAAAGATGTAATAGGAGTATTTTGCCAAGATGTATATCTAAAAGGTTTAGTCAAAAAGAAAAGACAGTTATGTGATGAAATATGCTTAAAAAATTGAAATTAGACTTTTTTTTAATAAAATGAGAGAAAATCTTCTGTGTTTCCTCCATTTATCTTACTAACAGATCAGTGCATTGTTTAACTCTGTGGCAAGAGATTTTATTTGAATTTTGACAATTCACAGTTTCACTTCTGAAAGGGGTTTCCAGTTAGATGGAAGCCACAGGTAATGGGTGAGTGTTGAGAGTAGCTCTTTTGTGTGTGTGTATGTGTGTGTACGAGTCTTTTGTCCCTTGTTTCTTTCTATTTTCTGCTTTCTGGAACCTATGAAATTTGCCTGGATCTGATGTAGCAATATTTCAAACGTCTTGAAAGTAGATATCATCAACTAAGAGGAGCAAAACATGTGAAAAATCCTAGGTCCTTGATGATCACAAACATGAAAACTCCTATCTTGATCTCATTTGAGTTAATTAATTAGTAATTATAATTAATTAACTATGTCCTTGCATTATTTACATTTGGATTTCAGCTCATAAAAACAACCACGACAATGAGGAAATCATAACATGTATACATTTGGTAGGGAATCTGTTTCTTTTGTAATTTTTTTTATTTTTGGAGAGGTTTTTGCTATAGGGCGTGTGTGCTTGCTAGAAAGACAGAGACAGACAGAGAGACAGAAAGTGAGAAATCACCCCCCAGGGGGAATGGCCACACCACAATCCCTTCTCCTCTGGTCTCCTCCTGGGAATTTGGGCATGTACGCACACGCGCCCGGCGTGAGTTTAAGCCACCGGGTCCAGGACTCGACTACATCAGCTACATGGGAGTCCAGCAACATAGCCATTATGCTAACTGCTGGTCCCTCAAGTTTCTTTTTCTTTAGTAATTTTAATCCATGCTTTTCATTGACTATTTCCTATGAATTAATTATTCTGTACAAATGAATGGCCAATGGCCAAATCACCCATTTTTTTCATCAAGTATGTATTGAGGTTGGCATTTATTAAGTATTGAAGATATGCTACAATTAATGAAACAAGGTCTCTGCCTTTGTGGGATTTATACTTGCTAATAATTTTATCAATAATCATAGAATTACCTGTAAAATGATAACTTTGACACTTGCTAGGAAGGAGAGAGACTACTACCAGATCTTGTTTCTATGGTTTCCTAGTGTTCCTTTCAAATTCAAGTGTTGCCAATGTGATGGTGGGAAAGACCCTAAGAGTTTAGACGCTGAGAGCTCCACCCTTGTGAATATATTAAAGTTCCAATATAAGAAACTTCATACAGTATTCAGTTCTCTTGCCCTTCTGCCTTCCTTCATGTGAGGACACAGTGTTTCTTCCCTTTGGAAGATACAAGAGCATGGTGCCCTGTTGGAAGCAGAGACTAACCTTCACCAAACATTTCAACCTGCTGACAGCTTAATTTTGGACTTTACAGCTTCCAGAACTGTAAGAAATAAATTTCTGTTTAAGTTATTAGAATGACCTAGAAATTGAGTCATTCCTACATATAAGTTACTAGAATGACTTAAAATTGAGAAGTGAGGGTTCATGAAGGTTAACATGCTGGATCCCACGTGGCCAGCTTGGTGGTTTGAGTCCCAGATCTGGCGGCTTCAGAATTATGTCAGGTATGTGTGTATGCATGCCCAAAACCCCAAGAGGAAAGTGGAGAATATGGGATTGATTGTGGCAAGGCCATTCCCTGGGGGTGAGGGGGATGATTTCTCACCTTCTCTCTAGATAGATAGATAGATAGATAGAGTATATGTGTGTGTTTATACATATATATTTATTACATATGTATGTATGTGTATGTATATTTCCTGTCTCTGGCAAGCACATGTGCTTTATAGAGGAAAAAAACAATAAACCTGAGAAGTGACATGTAACACAGACAGGCTGGTGGTGTAGATGCAGAATAGCTAAATACTAATTTATTTTTACTGTACCCTAGTAATCCTGTCACTACATCTCACAATAGTTTATTCTATAATAATTAATAATACTTGTAGACTTTTTTAACTTAACAGTTTGCATAGTAATAAACAGATAAATAAATTAATTTTTATAAATTACCCACCCAGGTATCCTGTTATAGTAGCACAGACTAAGATATATGTTAAAGGAGGCAGAGACTGGCCTGTCTTGGGGTGTCCAGAATGGGGTAGTTCTGATTATTCAAGCAAAAACAAGTGAGAAAATTTTATTAATAAGTAGGTGAAGGGAAAACAGGAGGAAAAAAATGTGTACAAAGACCTGGTAGAGGCCAAGATGATAAGTCAAAAAAATTAAAAGACCTCTATTGGTATGAGGTGAAAATAACAATAAACAAAGGTAACAGGGTTTACTTACCAACCTCTGATCAGTATTGCAAATAATCTTGAAAATATTTACTAAAAAAATAACATATATACATATATACATATATATGAGTGTATGGCCACATTTCTACAGGATGAAGAAATTGAGGAGAAAGGATTAATGGCATGGACTGAGCCCCATTTAGAGGTGCATTCTCCCTCCCTTTCTGTCTCTGTGTCTCCCTGATGAGGAAAGTGTCCTTTGGCAATATAGGGAAAATAGGAGGGAGAGAGAGATTGCATTTAACTCTGCTGAAACACAAGGCGGGAGGATTTTTTTTTTTTTTTTTTTTTTTTTTAATTACTTTATTTATTTTTGTATATACTTTCAATCATATTGTTTGGCTTACAATGAGACCATTTCGATATGTGAACATTTCTCCCCAGACCCGTTGATCGAAATATCTTCAACAGATAACACCACACCTCCCCATCCCGTCAATGCTCTACCTCTGTATCCCTTCTCCAAATGTCTTTCGTTGGGCCCCACTCCTCCACATACACCTCATCTGACATTCACACCCATCTCTTGTGTTTGTTCAACTGTTGGTCAATCAGTTTCAGACATAGAATGCAGACAAACGGTATATGTTAAGTGGGGACATACAATGTCTCTCCTTCATAGCCTGGCTTGCCTCACTCAGCAGTACATCTTCCATATTCTTCCACTTTCTGTCAAAAGCCAGGGCTTGGGACCAGCAGTTAGCGTAATGGCTATGTCGCTGGACTCCCACGTAGTCGACCGCGGTTCGAGTCCCGGACCCGGCGGCTTAAACTCACGCCGGGCGCGTGTGCGTGCGTGCCCAAGATCCCGAGAGGAGAATGGAGGAGAAGGGATTGCGGCGTGACCATCCCCCCTGGGGGGTGATTTCCTGCTTTCTATCTCTCTGTCTCTCTCTGTCTGTCTGGCGAGCGCACGCGCCCTATAGCAAAAACCTCTCCAAAAAAAAAAAAACAAAAAACAAAAGCCAGGGCTCTGTTGGTTTTTATGGCTGAGTAGTATTCCATAGAGTATATGTGCCACAGTTTTTCAATCCATTCCTCCATACGGGGGCATCTGGGTTGGTTCCATGACTTAGCAATTGTGGATAGTGCCGCAATAAACATCGATGTGCAAGCACTTTTCCAATGAAGGATTCTTCTGTCTTTTGGGTAGATACCGAGGAGTGGGATCTCTGGATCGTATGGCAGATCTATCTGTAGATTTTTGAGGAATCTCCAAATTATTCTCCACAGTGGTTGGACCAATCTACATTCCCACCAGCAGTGTAAAAGAGTTCCCCTTTCACCACATCCCCGCCAACACTTATCATTTTTTGTTTTTTTAATATTAGACAATCTGACTGGGGTTAGGTGGTACCTCATTGTTGTTTTTATCTGCATTTCCCTTACGATGAGGGAGGTTGAACATTTTTTCATATGCCTTTTGGCCATTCGTATGTCATCTTTAGAGAGTGTTTTCTTCATCTCCTTCTCCCATCTTTTAATAGGGTTGCTCATCTTTTTTCCAAACACCTTTTTTAGTTCCTTGTGTATTCTGGTTATCAGTCCCTTATCTGATGCAAGATTTACAAAAATATTTTCCCATTCTGAGGGCTGTCGATTCACACTAACTACTGTGTCTTTGGCCATGCAGAAGCTTCTTAGTCTGATGTAATCCCACTTGTCTATTTTGTGGACGATGGACTCTGCTTTGAGGGTCTTCTTTAGGAAGTCTTTCCCTACACCAATGTCTCCCAGGGTTTCCCCAGCATTCTCCAGGAGCAGCTTTATAGTTTGAGGTCTTAGATTTAGATCCTTGATCCACCTTGACTTGATTCTTGTCAAAGGAGAGAGGTAGGGGTTCAGAGACCAGCTCTTCAAGAAATCCTGAAGAAAGTACTGTTCCAGGAAAACTAAAGACGCAACAGCCAGAAACAAAAAAATAACAGGCAACTAAGACAATGGCTAACTTAAATGTCGGTACAGACCCTATAACATCGATAATAACATTGAATGTTAATGGGTTAAATTCTCCAATCAAGAGACACAGACTGGCTGAATGGATAAAAAAACAGAAACCCTCTATCTGTTGCCTACAAGAAACCCACCTCATGGAAAAAGACATACATAGACTGAAAGTGAAAGGTTGGAAAAAGGTTTTCCATGCAGTTGGGAACCAAAAAAGAGCTGGAGTTGCGATACTAATTTCTGACAAAATAGGCTTTAAAACAAAAAGTGTCCGAAGAGACAACGAAGGGCACTATATCATAGTAAAAGGCTCTATAGATCGAGAAGATATAACGCTTATTAATATCTATGCTCCTAACACAGGAGCACCCAAATATGTGAAGGAAAGATTGTTAGATCTGAAAGGGGAGATAGACTGCAACACACTAATTGTTGGAGATCTCAACACCGCATTATCCCCTCTGGACAGATCATCTAGGCAAAAAATAGGTAGAGAGATCAAGGACCTAAATGATACCATAAATCAATTGGACTTAACAGACATCTATAGAACTTTCCACCCAAAAACCACAAGATATAGTTTTTTCTCACCCCGACATGGAACTTTCTCGAAGATTGACCACATCATAGGACACAAAGCAAGCCTCTGCAGATTCAGAGGCATAGAAACTATTTCCAGCATCTTCTCTGACCATGATGGAATTAAACTTGAGTTTAATTTCAAGAGAATTCCTCAAAAAAACCTAAAAACATGGAAACTAAATAACCTACTCCTGAATGACTCCACTATTACCGAAGAAATAAAGTCCGAAATCAAAAGATTCATGGAAGCCAATGACAATGAAGATACAAGTTTCCATAATCTTTGGGACACTGCCAAAGCAGTCATAAGAGGGAAGTTCATAGCAATTAGTGCACATAAGAGGAAGACAGAGAAAAGGCTAATGGATCACCTAACATCAAGCCTTAGAGAATTGGAAAAGCAACAGCAAAAAAATCCAAAAAATTACAGGAGAAAGGAAATAATAAAGATCCGAGCAGAAATAAATGAAATAGAAAATAAACGTACTATACAGAAAGTAAGTGAAAGCAAAAGCTGGTTCTTTGAAAGGATAAACAAAATTGATACCCCACTAGCGAGACTTATTAAGAAGAAGAGAGAAAGGAACCAGGTGAATCAAATCTGCAATGAGGCTGGTAACATAACAAGGCGGGAGGATTTTAAAAGCTCAGATCAGCTAGTATAAAGTACTAGAAGATGTGAGTAGAGAATGTCAGTAATTATGTCATTAGTGTTAGCTAATGCTCTTTATCTAAGTTAGGCTCCCGCTTTCACAAAGAGACTGGCAGATAGGGACCCTATCATACACTTCAAAGTGATGGCTCCCAGGTACAAAAAAAAAAAAAAAAAAAAAAAAAAAAAAATCCTTGGTTGTTAAAGTGGCCAGAGGCAAGATGATTTACATCTCAAGGGACAGATGTAATAATTTCCAATTGCAAGTTTTCTAAAGTAAAAGGCTATAAGAAAAAAAGAAGTCAGTGGCCTAAAGTCAGAGAGAAACCTATCAAGTTTTATCAGAGAGCAGTTCTATTTTTAGTTTTTTAAGGACCCTTCATATTGTTTCCCATAGTGGCTGTACTAATTTACATTCCCACCAACAGTATAAAAGAGTTTCCCTTTCTTCTTCATTGGCATTTCTTTTTGTCTTTTTGGTGATAGCCATTCCAACTGGGATGAAATTATATCTCATTATGGTTTTGATTTGCATTCCCCTGATGATTAGTAATGTTGGACATTTTTTCATATGATTGTTGGCCATTTGTATGTCTTTTCTTGAGAGTTGTTTCTTGAGCTTTTGTGCCCTTTATAACAAAAAAATATTTTTTGTTGTTCTGCTAAGTTGTTTGAGTTTTATGTTTAATCTGTTTATTAATCCTTCCATATATTATAGTTATTACTCCTTTGACAGATGTATAGTGTACAAACTTTTTTCCCATTGTGTGGGTTGTCTTTCAGCTCTGTTGATTTATTTTTTCCTTTGTGTGTAGAAACTTCTCTGTTTGATATAATCTTATTCGTCTATTTTCACTTCTGTTATCTGTGCATTTGAGGTTTCATTCAGGAACTCATCACCCATACTAATGTTCTGAAGTGTTTTCCCTGGTTTTCAAATAGTAACTTTATAGTTTCAGGTTTTATGTGTAAGTGTTTAATCCATTTGGAGTTGATTGTCATTATGGTGAGAAATATGAATTAAGCTTCATTCTTCTGTAAGTGGATGTTCAGTATTCCGACCACTATTTATTCAAGAGATGGTATTTTCCCCAGTGGATGTCTTGGCACCTTTCTCAAAAACAACCTCAACAAAATGTAATACAATGGTTGAATTGATTGTATTACTAATTACTCTGATTCAATCACTAACCTTTGTGTTTTTGCACTGAAAGTTACATTGTACCACACAAATATGTACACCTATTATATATAAATAAAAATAAATTTAATAAAACATTTGAAAAAATGTTTTATCAATTTAAGGGGAATGTGAAAGCCATTTTAGTCAAAATCTACATGTTGAAGTAATGGATAGTTGACCAGAAAATTTGAACACTCCATATAAAGGGTAAAATCCTCAACATATACTAACCAGAGAACTAATATAGAATTTTGTATTTATATAATTTTTAAAAAGTGCTGAACAACACATGCATGCCATTTATCTTTTTAAATATTCAAGTTATTTGTTCTGATTACATTTTTACATTTTTCTAATCCATAAAATAGCATTATTTTAATATGGCATGTTACAAATAGAGTATAATTTTTTGTTTGTTTGTTTTTGGAGAAGTTTTTCGCTATAGGGCGCATGCGCTCGCCAGACAGACAGAGAGAGACATAGAGACAGAAAGCGAGAAATCACCCCCCAGGGGGGATGGTCGCACCGCAATCCCTTCTCCTCCATTCTGCTCTCGGGATCTTAGGCACACACGCACATGCACCCGGCGTGAGTTTTAAGCCACTGGGTCCGGGACGTGAACCGCGGTCGACTACGTGGGAGTCCAGCGACATAGCCATTATGCTAACTGCTGGTTCCCGAGTATAATGTTTTAATTACCTTTTGGTTCTTCATTTACTAAGGCTTCTAAGAAATTACTGAGGACTTTGAAGTACATTGATAATAAAATAACTCTCTATAAGCATAGTAGCTAGATATAGCAGAAATAATCATTTTAATTGCCTGCTAAACTGAAGTTCTTGCATAGTTTAATGTGATGTTTAATGTTGCTTAAATTATTGTGGCTGTAAAAGATATATATCCATTCTAAATAAACCTGTGTCATTCCAAAAAGGTAAATTTAGTAACCATGTTGATACTCCTCAAAATGTCATTGGCTATGGTATTAGAAATATTTTCAAAGTATTTTGCTTTCACTTTTTATACATTTAGACTCCTACAAATATAGGACAAAGTTAATTTGGCTGAATTTATCATATTGTATATTTTCTAGATTATATGGCTTATTTTTTTCTACCCTAGCCTCACCCAGGTCTCTCCCAATTCCAGATGCTCAAACATTTTGCATGTTAATGGAGCTTAATCCCAAGACTGAATTTCATTAGCTGACCATAGCTTTAGTTGAAATTCTACAGTAATGTGTTCACTGGGCTGAAGTTTTGCAAAGATATGGGGGTAGGGGGGAGGGAAAACGTCATCTACATTTGAAAGGACTAAACTTACAAATCAGTACTCCTTAATGCAATTTTTTTCCTCTTGACTAACTGGGAAGTTATTTGCATGCATTTTAAGTGGCAGTGGAATGGGAAACTGAGATTTTTGTCATTTTGATTTAACACAGACTCACCCAGAAAGCACAACCCTGATTTTGTGTGAGAAGGGCTATTTCTACAGAACGTAAATCGTGAGTTCTATTGTTTTATTGAATTCTTTGCTACATAACTAACCTAATGAAATGACATGGCATTTATTAAGCTATCAATGAAATAGTCTTATTAAAGTATAATTGTAGACTAAGAAATGCAGAAAGTCAGAATTTATATATCATTCAGTTGAAAAGAATTCTAGTAATTAAGAGATTTTTAACTTTGAAGAAGATAATGCATTTGTGCTATTCATTGAAACTGAAATTAAAACATACGATTTTGATACTCAAATTTACTTATGGTTGATAAAGTGTGTAAATTAGACTCATCACAAATATTTTCCATGTTTATTTTTTGTTTAATTTGTTTTATCTCCTTTTGACCGATAACTGTAAATACTTAGAAGATATAGTCAGCACCTCCGTTTTTCTCTGGGTTTTCTCAGTATGCAGTTAATTATAGATGTAAGCTTGGTGCACCTTTCTTCCTTGCTCCATTATAGATTTGTCTTTCTGCTACTTACTGATGATTGGCATCTCTTCTCCCTGTTTGGCCTCTGATAAATCGTGTTCGATAACCCGCTGTTGTGTTCTTGAACCTTGCCATGGCTAAAACTTTGGGATATCAGAACCATCTAAAATAAAAATAAAAGAACAAAAGACACAGAGCCTATGAAATTTAGAGAAGACATAAGGCCTGGCAATTGATGGATGCATTTTCAACTGGCAGATAGTTTTCACTTTATCCCATTTGCTGTCATAGGACCTGAAATAATAAGAGAATTTTTTTTCTCCCACCAATAATAGATGATGGGGGCTGTTTGCTTTGTGTGAATCTGCTAAGGCAACATGCCACGTGGCTTTATCTTTGAAAGTGGGTACAACAAGCATGCCTGTTTGCAGATAAGCGACTTAGAAGGCATCCTATTCAGATGTACCTGTCACTAATTTATCTGGAGGTTTTGTGATTCATACATACTGTTCTGTGTGTGATGGAGCATTAAATTGGTTTCCTCTGGGAGCAGGTCACATTCAGGGGTCGTCAGACCCATGCTGTTGGATGGTGCATGGTTGATTCATATAGTCTCTTGCTACTGAATTTTTATCTATTAGGAGGCTGGTAACTTGAACATATATATTAGATGAGCTCTTGGAATATTTCAACAACAAAGGGAAGGGACTGCAAAATTTAACAATATCTTAATATGCAAGAGTTGGTAAAAAAAAAGTTAATCAACTCTTAGTATAGTTATTCTGACAATTAATTAGTTATAGATATGTTTCTATTAAGTGAGTTAGACCACAATATACATAATTTCCTGGCTCAATTTATTTATTTAAAAGAGATATGTGCTTAAAAGCATTAATGTATACAGACAAAAATACAGATCTGCTTTAAAACTAGTCTAACAAAGGGAAAAGTTTTAAGAAAAAATAATTTCCATTTACAATATAACTTTCTACTGTGCCAATTCCACTGTATTACTCTGTATATTTTAATAGACAATGGCATACCTTATAAAATGAGATAGATACTGGTACAAATTTGAAAGAAACATGAAAGAAAGAAATGTTGATTTTGTGCGTTTGTGTGTGTGTGTGTGTGTGTGTGTGTGTTAAGATTGTGCTGGGAAACTTCAGTACTGATTTTTTGTGTGTTTGGATGTGAAGTATTTAGCAAGTGTGGGGGGGAAAAACTTTCTTTATTTTATTATTTCCATGATGGGATGTAAAACTAAAACCTATTGTCTTCCCTTGGGTTTTAAATGTGCTTCATTTTGTGCAAAATTAAGCCAATAAATGGGAAAGTGGCTGTTAAGTGAAAGCAATCAGTGAAATCTTTGTAAAGTATTTTTAGCATGCCATGACAGCAGTCTTTACTGTGGGTAAATGAGCAACATAAGCTGATATGTTTTGTCTATTTTTTTAATTTGAAATTGTTCATTGTATTCTGTATTGCAATGTAAAACAAATGTGATCATTTCATAAAGTGGCAAAAGGAAAATTCTTCCAACTGGATCAAAATGATGACTTCCTGCTGCATTTGCATGATGTAATTCTTTCCCAGTTGTGAAAATATGGAACACTCAACAGTCACCAGAATTTTTTTTAATGAATTAGAACATAATTAGGGCATTACTGTGGGGAACCTATTAGATCTTTCATGCATAATTCACCATATTTAAATGAGATATTCTTCACATCTCCCAATCCTTAAATTAGACTGTGACCTTAAAACCTTTTATGGCCTCCTAATAAACAGGAGTGTGAAATCAATATATTTAATATTATTTTGTACTTCAAAATGTTCTGGTAAGCATTCTTTAAAGAAAAGCATTCTTTTAAAAATAAAAAGACAAAGAAGGAAAAGCAGTTCATAAAACTAGGAAGTAATATCATTATGTTGTCTAAAAGATACTCATAATTAGGCATATTTTTATCCTGTTGTCTCCACCCTAATTTTTTATTTTGTATACAGAGTGAAAAGAGTTTAAGTTGTGAATTTTAAAATATCTTTATACATAGCTATTATATACTTTTCTTTCTTTTGAAAAAAAAATTTGGAAAAGTACTTAAAAACATAGGCTAAATCTACATCATTTTTAGGGCAATTCAACCATTTTGTTAGAGACATTTAAAAATTTTAACATTGTGCTGTTCAGATTATAATGATATTTTTAAACAGTTCACTATATCTTTCATGAATTTTCCTCGGTTCTATATTGACTAATGCTCCAACTCTGAAACTGTTAAATAACTTAAGACCTCTTTAAAAGGGTTGTCAGACTCATGCTACTCCTCAACACTTCACAGACTTCTTTGATGTTCTGGCACCTGCTGTAATTATTAAAACACTTTAAAATATATAATCATTGGGGGCATCAAGTGGCATGGTAGTTGAGGTGCTAGATACTTACATGATCGAACTCAGTTTGAGTTCTAGACCCAGTTGCTTGAAAATCACATCAGACATGTGTGTGTGCACATCAAAAGCCCTGAGAGGAGAATAGAAGAGAAGGAATTGCGAAGTGGCTACCCCTGCTCCTCAGCAGTAATTCCTCACTTTCCCTCTCTCATTTCTCTCTATCAAACACACTTGCCTTATGGTAAAACAAACCTAAAACAAACAAACGAAAACCCTCCAGTTAGTTCCGTGAATAATATTAGAAATAGGAGCCAGCAGGTGGTGCAACAGTTACACCACTGGACTCCACATGGCAGACTGTGGTTCTAGTCCCAGACCCAGTGGCTTGAAACTCACACCAGGCTCATATGCATGCATGCCCAAGATTGCAGGAAAAGAATGGAGAAGAAGGGATTATGGTGTGATTATCCCCCCCTTAGGGGGTGACTTCTCACTTTCCCTCTCACTGTCTCTGTCTCTCTTTCTCTCTGGTGAGCACATGAACTCTAAGGCAAATACCTCTAAAAAAATATATGAGAAATATGTGTATTAAATGCACAGAACCAAAAGTTGTGAACTCACTGATTGTTTAGCAAAATATTAACATATATTTTATATACTGATAGAATGCATAACAAGCTGCACATCTCAGTAGTTTCTACAATACACAACTGAAGACTTCCAAATCATTTAAGATATTAAATGCCATGTACATATTTGAAGCCATAATATCTTCTCTCATTCATTACGAGTTTTATGGCTGAGACCACAAGAACAAAGACAGGTTTTTGGAGAGTTTTGTTTGTTTGTTTGTTTGTTTGCTATTAGAGTACATGCATTCGCCAGAAAGACAGAGAGAGAAAGTGAGAAGTCACCCCCCAGGGGGTATGTCCATGCTGTAATCCCTTCTCCTGCATTCTCTTTTCAAGATCTTGGGCATGCAGGCACACATACACCTGGTGTGAGTTTAAGCCACCGAGTCCAGGACTCAAACCTCAAACCGTGATGGACTATGTGGGAGTCCAACAACATAGCCATTACACCATCTGCTGGTCCTGAACAAAAACAGATTTAACAAGAGGAAAGCACACAAGTTTTGTTCACCAAAGCATCACATTACACAGTAATTTTCTAATAATTGTTTATAATAATTCCTTATCTTTTTTTTTTCCTGTGGTGTCAGTTGATATGTCTAGTTTTCATTTCATTTATAGTTCTAGTTCTCTTAGTCTTTTCTCTTTTTCTAGGTAATGATTTGTCAAAATAGTTTATCTCCTTTTTTTGACTTTACTTATTTATTTATATATTTATTTTAATTTGACCAGAGAAAGACAGAGAGAGAGAGAGAGAAAGAGAAGAGAGAGAGAGAAAGCCAGCCACCAGGTGCAGTCGACCAAGTGGGATTCCAGCACCCTTAACCACCATGCTACCTGCCAGCCTCAAGATTGTTTATCTTTTAAAAAAAGTTTAGTTTTCTTAATATTCTTACATTGTTTCTCCATTCTCTAGTTTTTTATTAAGTTTTAATCTTGATTATTTCACCCTTCTACCAACTTTGTTCTCATTTTGTCTTTATTTTCCTAGTTTCTTGAGGTGTAAATTTAGGTAATTTATTTTAGGACTCTCTTTTTTTAAAAAAATGTAGTTGTTTGTTACAATAATACTGTTTTTAATGCTCTGTTTGCTATGTCCTATATGTTTTAGTCTGATGTGTTTTAATTTTTCTTTGTCTCAAAATATTTTCTCAGTTTTTTTTTTCTGATTTCTTCTTGTACCCAGTGGCCGTTCAAGGATGTATTATTTGATTTTTATATAACTGTGAATTTTCTTATTTCTCACTCCTATTGTCCTTAACCTCATTCTATTGTGATTGGAATGATTTAAATCTCATGTTTTTAAGATTTGCTTTGTGGTCTAGCATTTGCTTTATTATAAAGAATGTTTTATGTGCACTTTAGAATAATGTATATGCTATTATTATTGGATAGAATATTCTGTTTTATAAGATAAATTTAATCAGCATAGAGGTCACCAAGTGGCCTTGTGGTTAAGATGCTGGACTCCCACATGGCAACCTTGGTTTGAGTCTTGGACCCAGCAGCTCGAAGATCATGCCGAGCGCATGTGCATGCATGTCCCAAACCCTGAGAGAAGACTGGAGGAGAAAAGATTGTGGCATCGCATTCCCCTCACTTTCTCTCTGTCTCTCTCAATTCTCTGATGAGCACACATGCACAATGGTAAAAATCTCTTCAAAAATTAATTAATCACTGTATACTTACAATATATCAATGAAAGACTTTAAGACCTAAATAAATTATTAATACTCAAAGATTGAAATTTACTGCTAAGGGCCAGCTAATTGTGTGGTGCTTAAGATAGCTGGATTCCACATGGTCAGCTAGGTGATTTGAGTTCCAGACCCAAGCTAGTGGTTTGAAAAACTTGCCAGGTGAATGTGCACGTGTGCCCTAAATCACCAGAGAAGAACATGGCCATCCTCGCTGGGAAGTGCTTTCTTTCTCCGTCTCTTCATGCCCTATGGCAAAATCTAAAGCGAAAGAAACGTATAGCTAATAGGCACATTTATAACCAAGGTGTCATTTTATAAAGAGTAATAATGTAAAAACTGAACAAAGTTTTTCCGAGAACACAAATGTTGTTATGGTTTAGTATATCAATGTCCTTGGTTGAACAAATTACTGATACTTATAAATAAGTCCCATATGGATATATTCATCATTGGGTCCAGCTGATAACATAGTGCTTAAGGCACTGGACTCCCACATGGTCTATTCTAGTTCAAGTCTCATTCCTGGTGCCTTGAAAATCATGCCAGGTATGTGGGCATGTGTGCCCAGTATCCAGGCGGAGAATGTAAGAGAAGAGATTATGCTGTGGCCATCTCACTGGGTGATAATTTGTCCCTTTCCTTCTCTCTCTCTGGTGAGCACACATGCACTACAGCAAAAAGAAAATACAAATAAAAACCTAATGATGTAAGGCCAGGTGGTGTTGCAGTTGTAATGCAACTGTAGCAACAGGAGAATGTCTTGGATTTGCTTCCCGGAGCCACCCTGTACATGCTGGGTACCCATGCATGCCCATGATCCATGTTGGCTGAGGCTGGCAGTGGATCTTGGTATAAGGACTCTACTGGGGGTACCTCTTTCTCTTTCACAAGAAATGGATGAATAAGACTTTTTTAAAAAAGTGATGATAGAAAAATGACAATAGTCAATGTCTTAATATTAACCAAATGCCTAATCTTCATTCATCAGTTTTATCAGCTATAAAAATGGCATAATTCAGAATGGAAATTCTCTCTCTCTCTCTCTCTCTCTCTCTCTCTCTCTTTCTCTCTCTCTCTCTCTCGGTGTTTGCCATAGAGCATGTGTACTCACCAGAGAGAGACAGTGAGTGAGAAAGTGAGAAATTACTCCCCAGGACGAATGGTTATGCTGCAGTCCCTTCTGCTCCATTCTCTTGGAATTTGGGGAATGCACACACATACACATGGCATGATTTCTATGTTCTGGGACCAGATCACAGTCAGTTATTAGTCAGTTATGTGTCAATCCAGTGCTCTAACCACCATACCACCTGCTGGTCCCTCCTCTGTCTTTTCTTCAAAATTGGAAAAAAATAAATAAATAAAGCCATGGTTCCAATTTAAGTGTCATTGCCTAAGAATAAAATATTTTCAAGAGTAAATTAGTGATTATTTACTTAAATAATGAAAAGGGTAGAAGAGCTTGAGTAAATAGCTAAAATGAATACAAAATATTCTTTTGGGAGAATAGACTTACTTCCTTGATTATACATGAAGAAAATAATGGTTGGGAGCCAGCAGTTAGCGTAATGGCTATGTTGCTGGACTACCATGTAGTCGACTGCGGTTCGTGTCCTGGACCCAGTGGCTTAAAACTCATGCCGGGCACGTGTGCGTGTGTGCCCAAGATCCCGAGAGGAGAATGGAGGAGAAGGGATTGTGACGTGACCATCCCCCCTGGGGGGTGATTTCTCGCTTTCTGTCTCTATGTCTCTCTCTGTCTGTCTGGCAAGTGCATGCACCCTATAGTGAAAAAACCTCTCCCCCGCAAAAAAAAAAAAAAAAAAAAAGAAAAGGAAAAAAAAAAAAGAAAATAATGGTTCATCCATCTCTGTCTTTGCATATGTACTCTAAAAGTGGCTATAATTATCCGGAGTAACTTATTGTATGACTCCCATGTCCCTTAGTAATTTAAAATGTATATGCTTAAATCTTTAGTATATTCACTATTTTAAATAGACCAGTGAAGGGTGAATTAATCATGACTATATAGACAGTGAAATGCCAGGGACAATTCTTTGGAAGGAAAGAATTAGGTTGAAATGTAATTTTTAGCAGCATGCCAGGAAGGTGGCAATTAAGGTACCATTCAGCTCTTTAGAAATGTACGCTCTCAGTCATTTTGTTTTCTAACAATAAGCAACAGAAGCAAAGCACTTAGCACCTGGATATAAATATGGTTTTTAAGTTTTTGAAAACCAAGACATTTTAAAATATTCTATTTTCCACAAGTTCTTCTGTTGACTCTTTTTTTCCCATGAGAACAAATGTAAAATTCTAAGAGTTGTTTATTGGAGTGAAAGGTCATTATTAGATATCTTTGTCTATACTATAACTTTATTGTATTAATAGAAAGTCAAGAATAATTCATGCCCCAGGTGTTTCTGTTTTGTTTTGTTTTTAACAAAATAATATATCTTGAAATCAGGTCCACAGAAGGTAAAAGAGAATTGTGTTTGGCATTGGTTTGCCATGTTTTCTTCATTAGGTATATACTTATAGTTTTCTTGCATTTAGAGTGACTGTATCTTAAATGTTACTCTCTTTTTACAATACACCCAAATTGGGTAGCCCTGTAGTGCTATAGTTTAACAGCAGTTAAACCTTGTGCATACAGGGCTGGATCTCACATGGCCGATGGAAGTCCGTATCCTGATTCCTGGACTTAATAACATGCTGGTGTCAGGTGCCTGTGTGCTCAAAACCCTGACGGGATGAAGAAATAATAGAGAAAAAAAAAAAAAAAAAGAAATAATAGAGGAGAGGGAATCACAGCATGACCACACCCCATTTTGTTGTGCTTTCTCCCTTCTCCTTTCTCTATTTTTCTGGTTAACATACATATGCTCTGGTAATAAACAAAGAAACAAAAAACCTAAAATCCAAGTAGTGACATACTGTTTGACAGGTCAAGTAGTAAATTCATTCCTTCAAATTGTGTTTACATGTCTAGCGTCAACATGTAGTATTGTTATTTAGCAGTCATTTTTATCGCAATAAAATTAAGAGCAGGTGTTTGAACTGTTTAAGGAAGTGTTGTTAAAATTTTTATTTCTTCTTGTATTTCATTCTGACCTCTAAATATACCAAAGGCATTAAGACATCCCTCACTGTCATACTCTCATCTTTTCAGAATTTCACATGTATTGATATTGCATTTAACAATCCTCTCTATTCCATATCTTTTTTATATTACTTAGTTTTGAGTTTTTTAGTGACTCAGCTTAGTTCTCTTTTTTATGAGGCTTTCGAACTGCTGAACCAGGTCAAACTTCTTCCAATTTGTACCCATAGCACCTTGAAATTGTGTAGCATCTGCTACATAGTAGATGCTTATAACCTTCTGTTAAAAAGAAGTGAATACATTTTATACATTTGAATCTTGTAGCAATTTTGATTCAACCCATTTTATCTTTGTGATGAACAGTAATAGGATGTCATAAACTTATTAAATATTTTAAAACCAAATTTCAGGTTATGGTGGCAAATTGAACATTTATATTTACTTTCTTTTCCTCAAACTCTATTAAAATGAATACTAAACAGTGTTTTGTTTTCATTTCAAGATAAAAACTTTCAAGGTAGGGCAGATTGTGAATTGAGAACAACATAGAAACATTTCACCATCTCAGAATTCTCTGGACTAATGGTAAATAATAAAGGTATGAGAAAAATACAGCCTATGCTGTCTTTGGGAAAAAGACAGGAAAAGAAATCATTGTTATCACACTGTGTAATTCCCCCAAGTCTTAGGAACTTGCAGTAAAGATAATTTTATAATGGGGATAAAGGATTGGTTAGCATGGAGACAAACAGATTAAGTTTAGGTCTTTGAATATTTCATGTTTTGAATATAGCACCTGTTACTTATGAATACCTATTATATTTTAATTATACTAAGTTAGAGGTTTTGTTTGTTTAGACATTCTGTTCTCTTGATCTTCATTTTCTTCAATTTTTATTTTTTAAAAATATTGATTTCTACAATTGCAATTCTGACTAGAAGTCATGTTCAAGGTGAAATTAACAACCAATCAATAGCCTTCCACTAGCACCAGATTACCTAGATTTTTTTTTTTTTTTTTTTTTTTTTTTGGAGAAGTTTTTGCTATAGGGTGTGTACGCTCTCCAGACAGAGAAAGACAGAGAGACAGAAAGCAAGAAATCCCCCCCAGGGGAGATGGCCACGCTGCAATCCCTTCTCCTCCATTCTCCTCTCGGGATCTTGGGCTTGGGCATGCACACACACGCTCCCAACTGTTTAAGCCACCGGGTCCGGGACTCGAACCGCAGTCGACTACGTGGGAGTCCAGCGACATAGCCATTATGCTAACTGCTGGTCCCTTAGGTTACCTAGTTTTAAAACAAGGATACATATCAGGAGATGTCAGCAGGATCAGAACTACAGTGTGAAGCAAATGAGACAGTCACTTCAAATGTAAAATGTGAGAGTACACAGCTCATTTTAAGAATCTAAGTAAATGATATTTTAGGGCCAGCCCTAGGCATTGTGATTAAGGCAGTTGGATCTCACGTGGCCAACTGTGCTATTCTAGCCCCAAACCTAGTGGCTTGAGAAATATGCCAGGCACATGTGTGGGCATGTCCAAAATTCCTAAGGGAGGGAGAAAATGGAAGAGAAGAGTTTGTGACATGACCATCCCCCTTTGCCCTTTCTCTCTCTTTGGCAAATACATGAACCCTCTGGAAATATTTTTAAAACTACTTACATTTTAATACACTTTAAAACTGAAAGTATGCATAAATCCAAAATGAATGGTCTTGAAAATAAGGGCAAGATTAATATTACTGATTTTTCTTTTGCCTCAGTGTCAATATAGTTTAGCACAGGATGACAGTATAGGGCTAGGAGGTAAATGAGGATATTTCTTTGGAAGCAAAACAAAAAGATGAAGACTATTTAAAAAAAATAGGAAATATAATCAAATTATTGTATTTATCTAGGAATTCAATAACTGAGTTACAGAGTGTCAGAAAAGAGAGACAACATGGATAAGGAAAAGCATTAAAGCAATAATTCCACACAACCTTTAAAAACAGAATTTTTTTTCCAGTTCGTAAGGGTTCACTAAGTATAGAGTGGATGAAAACAAAAATAAGTCTTGTTGTAAAATGTCAGGAATGTGGAACTTTCTACAAACTTCTTGGGGCAGAGCAAGACAACAAACAATTCATATGTAAAATATCAGAAAATAGAATACATCAGGTTATTTGAACAGCACTTGTTTTCTCCTAAATTCAGACATTTTAGTTTAGCAAGGCATGATTTCTTTTTAAGGTTTTTTGCTACAGAGTGTGTGTGCTCACCGGAGAGAAGCAAGGAGAGGGAAAGGGAGAAATCATTCCTCAAGGGGAATGTCTATGACACAATCCCTACCCTGCCATTCTCCTACCAGGATTTTGGGCATGCACACAAATGCATCTGGTGTGATTTTCAAGGCACTGGATCTGGGACTCAAACCATGGTTGACTATGTGGGAATCCAGTGTATTAACCTCCATGCCACCTGCTGGCCCCAGCAAGGCACAATTTTTAAAAGGAAAGATACATATAGGAATATAGATAGCAAATAATTCGCAAAAGAAAGAGCGGGGTCAGTTGATCAATAAGATCTTAAGAGTGTCATAGCTGTACAAATATAAAGATACTATTATGACATCTAAGATTAATTTGTGCTGTGTTAAAACTTATAGTTATGTCTCTTCCAAAACTGCTGAGAAGAAATAATTTCCAATCTATAATTCTTTATACAAAATAATCACATATGGCAACGGATTCAGTATCTCCAACTTCAAGGTCTGTGAACATTACTTCTCATGTATCTTTTCTCAGAAATCTTTGGAAGGATGTCCTCCACCAAAACAAAAGAGCATAACAAAGGAGAAATAAACACACACAGGTAATTAGAGTTTTAAACAATAAGACGGGCAACAGATATTTCTAAAAAAAATAAAATAAAATAAGAATAATAGTAGAAGAAACCAGAACAGTTGCTATTTACCATATAGAGGGGTAAACAAGCCAAATTTGAGCATCTCAGAAAGCTGTATGAAATAGTTCTCTCAAAAGAGAAGAGATAGAATGCCTATTTTTTTCTGATCATTTTTGAGAGAATATTGAGGTACCTGGTGGACAGTTTAAAGATAAATAAGAAATGGGACCAGCAGTTGGCATAATGGCTATGTCTCTGGACTCCTATGTAGTCAACCACAGTTCCAGTCCTGGATCCGGTGGCTTAAACTCATGCCAGGTGCCTATGCGTGCATGCCCAGGATCCCAAGAGAAGAATGGAGGAGAAGGGATTGCAGAGTGGCCATACCCCTGGGGGGTGATTTCTCGCGTTCTATCTCTGTCTTTCTGAGTACATGATCTCTATAGCAAAAACCTCTTCAAAATAAATAAATAAATAAATAAAAAAGATAAAAAAGAAACAACAAAGAAAACAAGAAGTGGTAAACCTGTGTGTCTTATGACATTTTAGTATAAATGATTACTAATTTTACGTATCACTTTGACTAGGTTCATGGATGTTGCGTTTTCTAGTAAAAATATATTTCTGGTTATGTCTAAGATAGTGTTTACAAAAGAGATACGCCTTTCAATCAGTAAACAGTAAAGAGGATTGTCCTACCAGTGTGAATGAACATCAGCTAAACCATAGATAGGGTCCTTGAATGAACTAAAGGAAGAGGAAAGGTGAACTTATTCTGCTCTGCTTTGGCTGGGCATCTATCCTGTCTTGTCCCTGGACATAAACATTCCTAGCTCTCAGACATTTGGACTTGGACTGGGCTTTACACTGTTTGCTCTCTTACTTTTTAAAGTTTTTCATTTGGACTGGAAAAGACAACATCAGCTTTTCTGAAATACTATCTTGTATATGGCAAAAGGTGGAATTTCTCAGATCCACATTTGTGTAGGCTAATACTTCATAATAAAGCTCTTTATCTCTTTCTCTTTATCTTCATCTAATCCATCTGGCTCTTGGTTTTGTTTCTCTGGATAACCCTTACTAGTTCAGGAGATGTCCCAGGTCTTTAAGTTTCAAAAGTTACTGAGTTACTGGGAACCAGCAGTTAGTGTAATGGCTATGTCGCTGGACTCCCACATAGTCGACCGCGATTCGCGTCCCGGACCCGGTGGCTTAAAACTCACGCCGGGTGCGTGTGCGTGTGTGCCCAAGATCCCGAGAGGAGAATGGAGGAGAAGGGATTGCGGCGTGACCATCCCCTCTTGGGGGTGATTTCTCGCTTTCTGTCTCTATGTCTCTCTCTGTCTGGCGAGCGCACGCACCCTATAGTGAAAACCTCTCCAAAAAAAAAAAAAAAAAGTTACTGAGTTACTGAGATAGAGATAAAAGATTTGTTCTCCAGAACCGGAATAAATAAATAACCAAATAACAACTCAGTGAGCTACAAGAGAAGAAAGACTACAAAAAAAAAAAAAAAACAAAACAAAAAAAAAAACATTAAGAAAAAGCATACATGAATAAAGTGAGAATTTCAATGTCTATTGAATAATGTCTGTTAGAAAGAAGCCATACTAAAATAAAATTATGGAGATGAAAAATATAATGGCTGAATTGAAAATTTTAACAGAGATATTCAACAGAAGATTCCATAAAATAGAAGAAAGATTCACTATACTTCAGAACAGGTTATCTGATATTATTTAAAGGAAAAGTAATGAAAATGAATAAAGAATGAAAAGTATGAAAAAAGCTTATGTGTCTTATGTGACACCGGCAAGCAAAACAATATATGCATTACAGGATACCCATAATGGGCATACGACAAGGTTACAGCTGCTTGTTTGAGGAAACGTTGGCAGAAAACCTTCTAATTATGAGGAGGGAAGTGAACATCTAGATCCATAATGCCTAAAGAACCCACAGCTGAATATCAGAAGATTTTCACCAAGACACATAAGCAAAATGTCTAAAGTCAGACCCAGCTATCACGGCACAGGTGATAGAACACTGGTTCGCGATACTGAAGCCATGTAGAAGACCAGGGTGTAGGTTCTGGATTGACCTGAACATGCTGAGTGTTTGGGCATGTGCAGGATCTTGGCTGGCTGGGAGGCCAAGGTGAGGGGAGGGGAAGGAGGGAATCATGGCACAACACCCTTTTTAAAGTACATCTTCCTCTTTCTCTCCTCTGTCTCTCTTTCTCATAAAAAAGTAAGTATATTATTTTTTTTCATTTTCTTTTGCATTCAGTCACTTTATATCTTTGCAGTGTACAACATGGATTTTCCCAGTATGAATACAGTTCATATTAGCAAGTCAAAGACATTACCATATACATTACATCAGCAGGTAACTTTTCGTTGTAGTGTCTGTAAAATGTGTTTGATTTTCTCCTGATCTCCTCCCTGCCCGTACCGTCTTTAGTATCAATTGTGGCCCTCCCTGCTATTACACTTTCCAGTCTTTCAGTTGCTGCTCTAGAGAGGACATTTGGTGTGCATGGACATACAATTTTAAAATTTATTAAAACAGTATCTAAAGTAAACCACAAAGTGAGAATTTTGAAAGCAGCAAGAGTAAAGTAAGTCATCACGTATTAAGACATTTCTGTACGACAGCCTACAGATTTCTCAACAGAAATCTTGCAGACCAGGAGGGTAGGATAAAAGAATGAAAGAAGAATTTTAAAAGAATTTTAAAATGTCCAATGAAATTATCCTTTAAAAATAAAGAAGAGATAGCATATTTCCCAGACAAATAAAATCTAAGGAAGTTTGTAGCCACTAGAATGCATTTGCAAGAAATGCTTCAGGGAGTTCTTCAAATTGAAATAAAAACATGCTAAGCAGTGTTGTAAAGCATGTGAAAGCATAAGTCTCACTGTTAAAGGTAGATGTGTGTGTGTGTGCATGTATATACACACACACACACACACATATGTGTGTGTGTGTGTGTGTGTATATACACACATACACATCATATCCTGATAAATGTTAACACTTTAATAGTGTTGAGTAATTGCTTTTAGCCTTAATACAAATGGATCTACAATATAAAAAGAAGCAAACTGTGACTGTAAGAACACAAGGGAGAGAAAAGTACCGGTTTTTGTGTGTGATTGAAGTTAAGTTGCTATCTACTTAAATTTTAAAAGTAAAATTACAAATATTTTATGAAACCCTTGAGCTTACCACAAAGGAAAAACTTATAATAGAAGCAATGAAGAGAATCAATAAAAATCACTACAAAAATTATCAAATAACAGAAGAAGACAAGCGAGAAAAAGAATGAAAACCCTGCAAAACAGGCACAAAACAATTAACAAAACAGCAATAGAAGGTCCTCACTTATCAATAATTGCCTTAAATGAAAATGGATTAAACACACTAGTCAATAGGTATAGAATGGCTGAATAGAAAAAAAAAAAAAAAAGGGATTTAGTGATATCCTCTCTACAAAAACCTATGTATATCTTTAAACCTAAAGTGAATCTTTTGGAGACAGCATTTCACTTTAGATTTAAAGATACGTACATTTGGAGGAGGGATACGAAGACAGCATTGTTGAGACAAGGAGGTAGTGTTGTTATATTTAGACCAACTAGACTGGGGAGAAATGTTCATATATTGAAATGATCACCTTGTAAGCTAAATAATGTAATTGAATGTATTAAAAAATGTAAATAAATATTAAAAAAATAAAAAAAATAAAGATATGTACATAGGCTAAAGTGAAAGGGTAGAAAAAGATTCTAAATGAAAATGATAACCAAAAAAGTGGGAGTGACATATTTACATTAGATAATATTACAGACCTAACTGACATATATAGAACTTTCTACTCAACAATAAAATAATGCACATTTTTCTCAAGTGCACATAGAATATATCCCAGAGTAAGTCATGTTAGGTCACAAAATGGAGACCTAATAGACAACAAGGTGACTATAGTTAACTACATGGTTTTGCATATTGAAATTTGTCAAGAGGATAGAATGTAAGTGTTCCTCAGTATCAAAAATAACAAAAAGAAAAAAAATGGCTATGGGAGCTGGTAGATATGCAATTAGCTTGACTGAGGTAAATATTTCACAGTGCCTACACATATCAAATCATCAGGTTGTACAACTTAAATATATGCAATATTTACTGTCAAATAGGCCTCAATATTACTGGGAAAAAAGTTGAGGCATCTCTTGGAATAATCTGCAGTACAAATACAAGCAAGCTTGCAATCTTTCTATTAGAGAAATGAATTGCTTACACCAACAAAAACCAGTTCCAAACATTGTCTAAACTTCCACCTATAGAACCTCTTCATATACATTAGAATCTTGGCAAAAGGTCCTTTTATTTAGTCCTCAGTTTTCCCTACGACAACACTGTGCCTTAAATCAGTAGATGGCCAGGAGCAAAGGTATCTTTTCTTTTCTTTTCTTTTCTTTTTCCTTTTTTAAACAAAAGAAGACTTTATTTTTCAGCCAATTCAGATCACAGATGTGTCTACACACATGCCTGGCTTATTCGGAAGTCTTGGGATACAAACCCAAGGTCTGTCTGATGTGGGTTCAGATGCATTACTGCTTTATCTCAAGAACAGCGATATCTTTAATTTCAACACACTAATTTGAACAGGTAGAAAATGAAGATCTTGTAGAAAAAGAATCTTGTCCTTCCCTTCATATAAACCTTCAAATTGTTGTATATCCATGGAAACAAAACCTCTTGGGAATTTTACAGTACATGGCAACTCATACCTTAAGGTAGTAGTAAAATGATGTTTTATAGTAATGATAGTAAGATAATAGTAAAACATGTTTTACAGTCTCTGCATTAATGTTCTTATGGAACTGAGTATAGTCCTTTCAAGATCCTAGTTATTTTAGGGAGAATTTAAGAATGGGAATTTGATACATATGAACAATATTCTGCTATTTCCGGTAATTGTATAAAAGGCTTCTTAACATCAAAATGAGTACAGCTTGTAAATCATTCCTAACTACCTTAGTATCTTATTTTTGCTGTTCAAGGAGGAGTAAACTAAAGCTATTTTTTTAAAAAAGGTTTTCATCACAAGGCACATGTGCTCACCAGAAAGAGATAGAGAGGGAAAGAGAGAAATGACCCACCAGGGGGAATGACAATGCCAGAATCCTTTCTCCTCCCGTTTTAGCTCAGTATTTCAACCATACACACACACACACACACACACACACACCTGGCATGAGTTTCAAGCCACCATTTCTGGGGAAAAAAAGACTTAGCTATATGGGATCTACTCTCTTAACTTCCACATCATCTGCTGGCCTGGTTTTCTTGATTTTTTAAAACGATAAGTTACATTTTTTCTACAAACATTATAAAGTTTTCTTCTGTGACATGAAATATGATCCATATATATTTAGAAACTAAGAATTGTTTGATCTTTATTAATTTTATTTACCTTTTTCTAAAATAGAAAATTTTACCCTTTTCTTAGAAAAGCCTAGTGAATTTAAAGGTTGATGATTCAATTTTTAAATTAATTGTGCTGAAAAATACATTTGCTCACCATAGAGAGACTGAAAAAGTGAGAGGAAAAGTGGGATAGCAACCTCCATGGGACATAGACATGTTATAATCCCTTGTCCTCCATTTCTGCCTCCTTACAGGATTTTGGGCACACGCACACAGACGCACAAACACACCTGTGTGTTTTTCAAGCTGTCAGATCCAGGACTCAAACCACATATCCATGTGGAATCCAATCGCCTTAATCACCAAGCCACTGATTGATCCTGATTCCTTTTCATCTTTGTGATTAATTTTCTTGTTTTCAGCTTTATTGAGGTATATTTAACAAACACAAATGTATACACTTGAGGTATACATTATTTTTATTATTATACACGTGGAAAAATTATTATTCCAACCCTGTAAATTGATATATATATATATATATATATATATATACACACACACATCAACTCACAGTTACTTTATGTGTGTTTGTGTGTGTCTGTGTAATGAGAATCTTCCAAATCCACACTCTTAACAAATTTTAAGTACATAGTATATTTTATTTTATTTTAATTTATATTTAATCACATTTATCTTTACAGTGTACAACATTGCTTTTTCCAGCATGAATACTACATGTATCAGTCAAAATAAAGGCATTACTATATACACTATCATAAGCATTATAGTTTTTCATTGATAGTATATTATTATTAACTATAACCATTGTGCCTTATGTTCAGTCCTATGAGTCTTTTTTTCAGGTGAGAGAGTAGATAATAAAACTAATACCTATTGACTATTTATTATAAAATTATGTAATTTAATCTCATTGAATCTGCCAACAATATTATGTAAAAGAAGATATCATCTTTGTTTTTCTCAATAATAAGCAGACTTAGATTAAAAAATATAATTTGCTTAGTCACACAATCAATTGGCAAAATGAAGTTGGTCTTTCTAACTTTATTTTTTTTTTTTGGAGAGGTTTTTGCTACAGGGCACGTGCGCTTCCCAGAGAGAGACAGAAAGTGAGAAATCACCCCCCAGGGGGGATAGCAATGCCGCAATCTCTTTTCCTCCATTCTCCTCTCCGGATCTTGGGCACGGACGCACACACGCCCAGCGTGAGTTTAAGCCACTGGGTCTGGAGCTCAAACCATGGTCAACTACATGGGAGTTCAGCGACATAGCCATTACGCTAACTGCTGGTCCTGGTCTTTCTAAGTTTAAAACCCACATACTGTTCACTATATACCATTTTAACATAAAGAATGTAAGAGGCATCAATAAAAGTCTATGTGAAGAGGAAAAGAACCTTTTATAATCCTCTATACTAGTTAAAACTATGAATTAAGTTATAATAAGCGATAATCCAATCTAAAATATTAAGAGAATCAATGTCTGTGTTTGAACGCCTACCTACTGCAAATAAACACACACAGAATTGATCTGGTAGCTTCAAACTGTTGTTTATTCCTGTGTAAAGCATAAGTGAAAAAGGCAACATTTATATTAGAACAATTGACTGCTGCCAAGGATCTAATGTAGGTCAGAAAAATTGACATTTATTTTATGGCAGATATTTGAATAGCTGGAATAATTTTTAAAATGCTCACTTAGAACTGAACACATCATTTTAATACTGCAGGGCTGAATAATTATCATTAGGAAGTGTTCTTTGGAAAAAACAAACAATTGTCATTAGATTTCTAAGACTGCCATCCAAGTGGCTCTAATAAGCCACATCTCTTGAGAATGATACAAACCAAGTAAACATCCAGACATAAATCTGGGGCAGAGAGCAAATGTTTCTGGAAAAGAAATATTGATTGCTTCCCTAATTTGCTTTTCACAGGCAGAAAAAAAAAAACAAAACAGAACAAAACCTTGGTTCTCTATGGATTAGTTAGCACACTATTTATATTCGTACCACTTTACCTACTAATACAAAATTAGAATATTTCAAATGGTACAATTAATGTTATTCATAAAGTTTCCCTTTAGAATTCACACTTAATAAAATGGAATATTTGAAATATGCTCTAATTACTCTTGGGTTTAAATCACAGAACAACATAGCAATATGATCTATAGTAAAAGCAATGAAAAACAGAAAGAAAATAAAGAAATATCTCAAAGTCAAACAAAATTATATGTGTGTGTGTGTGTGTGTGTGTGTGTATGGACATCTATATAAATAACATTTATTTTGCTTTTATGGTTAACATACTTTAAGAAAAGTATAATATTAATCTTATAAGTATTATGTTTCAAGTCATTACTCAGTGGAATTAAACTGTTTAACTATGAATGCAAAATAAATTGTAATCAACAAGTAACTGAACTGTACAAGAAGAATGATGAAACTACAAGAATATGGGATTTATTTATCAGAAAACATATAATGATGAAGCTGAGCACACCTGTGGTGGCTAATATAAAAGTATTTGCTTTCTATATAGATGCATTACACGGTGGCATTAATAAATCTTTTGCCACCCATGTGTAACTGCATAAATTTGTAAGATAGATAACTAAAATATAGGTGCAACATGCAACCATAGAAAAAAAAAGTATATATTTTTTTACTATAGAGACTTGCTAATTAAAAGAAGATCAATGAATTCCTGACAATATATGTAATTTACATTGCTATATCCTATTAAAAGAAAATAAATTCTGCATCTACTAATAAATCAAATAAAAAATAAAACTAAATGAAATCTAATTTTAATTCCAATTTTCTGTTGATTAATAAAGGTTTATAGAAGATATATATAACACAGTCTGAATTAAAGCAAAATATTTTGATTTCTACTGATTTTATATTTTTTAAACCTGAATTATTCCTAGGAATAAAATTATGTTGCTTCATTTTAGCTAATAGGGAAAATTAGTAGTTTTAGATCATCTTTGATTATAAATATCTAACTGGTATGATAGGAATTGCAGAAAGCATTAACACCTTCTCTGAACAATTTCCAGGCAGAAAGTATGAAGCATGAAACTAGAAAGATACGTTTAAATAACCTTAATGTGTAAATATATGAAAAGAACGTATGTTGTAAATATAGTGTATATACGTGTACATATTCGCTATCAAAGTTACGTTGTTTTCATTGCTTAGAAATTCTATTGAGTAGTAGTTTTCAAAACACAATACCTATAAAGATAATACACTTTTTTTAAACTATACTAATTATTTTGTTATTCTTTTACCTACTTAGTTTTTTCTTTACCTGCTGCATAGTGAAAATTGTCATAATCATTTTATTATTCTAAGTAATTATTGGTTCTTCTTACATTGCCACTTTAATATTACTTTAGAAAGTAAAGATGAAATATATCATAACTTTACAAGGTAGTCACTGATAGATTAACAAAAAATATTATTAAAATGGTAGATTATGGGCTAACAGGTGGTGTGAAGGTTATGGTGCTGGTCCCATGGCCGACTGCATAATTCGAGTAGTACTCAGAGGCCTAAAGATTAAGCTGGTACATGTACACGTGTGCCCAAAATCATGAGAAGAACCTGGAGGAGAAGGGATGTGGCATAGCCATCCCACCTGGGGATGACTTCTCACTTCTCTCTCTGTCTCTCCTGTGACCACAGACCTCACATGCCCTATAGCAAAAACTAAAAAAAACAAACAAACAACATAAGAGATTATGATAATTTAAACTTGCATCCCTTCAGAGAGAGATACAAATGATGATTCTTGTGCTTTGCCATAAATTAGTGTAAAAGGAAAAACCAATATGGCAATAAGAGACATCCAGAATGTGTAGGGATGGATGGATGGACAATTTATTTATTTGTTTGTTTGTTTGTTTGCTTATTTATTTATAGAGATTTTTGCTATTGGTCATGTGTACTCGATGGAGAGACAGAGATAGAGAGAAATCATGCACTGGGGAGATGGCCATGCTGCAATCCCTTCTCTTCCATTCTCCCCTCAGGATCTTGTACATGCATGTGCACATGCCTAGTGTGATTTTTAAGCTGCATGCTCTGGGACTCAAATTATTGTCAACTCTGTGGGAGTTCAGCAACATAACCATTAAACCATCTACTGGTCCCTGGATTTCTATACTCTAGATATTTTGTTGAACTTTAGCAAATTAAATAGGTATGGATTTTTAAAAAAATATTTACTTAATTTTACCTATCATATTATTATTTTAGTTTGCTACAAGGCTTGTCTGCTCAAGAGAGAGAAAGAGAGAAAGTAACAAAGCAAGCCACCAGGATTCAGTACTTAAACCACAGTGTGCCAGGTGGAAGTCCAGCACCTCAACCACCATGCCATCTGCTGGCCCCAGGTATAGATATTTATTTTAAAATCAGTGTGGGGCCTTTTGAAATGCTATCCTTTTACCTTTCAACAATTCTTGACACAATTTCTTTTTTCTTGATACAATTTTTACAAATTATATTTGTACCTATAACATTTAGTACAAAGTAGGAAAAGCAAAACCAGGCAAAGTAAAAGAACCAGTGAAACTTTTGTTAATAAGCCTTTTTATTTCTGTCTGTGTTCTCTTACAGACATATTTACAGAAAACAATTTCCGAGTATTTGAGATTCTATGTATAGAGGGAGAGTCATCGGAAAAGTCATGATATATTTTTTATGTTTTTTTTTAATGCAAAATGCATCATGACTTTTTCAATTACCCATGATTTTTATGATGGTATATATATATATATATATATATATATATATATATATATATACATATGACTTGCAGAAAGCATTAACACCTCTGAACAATTTTCAGGCAGAAAGTATGAAGCATGAAACTAGAAAGATATGTTTAAATAACCTTAATGTGTAAATATATGAAAAGAGTATATATATACAGACACATATGTGAACACACACACATACACATGTACATGTACATGTGATTATAGATTTCTAACACATGGTATTATTATTCTAATATATGCATAAACTCTAGATTTGCACTAGTGCTAAAATATCCATATATACACATACTAAATATCCTAAATACAGAATTTATCAGAAATAAATTTTACCTTATGTAAGTTTATTCATTCATTTCTTCCATGGCAGAGAGAGTAAGAGAGAGATAGACAGGCAGCCCCAAAAGGATCTTCATGCTGAGATCCTATCCCCAGCCTCATGGACACACACACACACACACACACACACTGCATGCACAAGGATACCTGGAGACACAAACCAGGACCCTTTCCATTTGGGCTCAGCACTAAGGCATTGTGCTATCACTATGTCTCTGAAGCTGGTCTTAATTTATTCATTTATTTATATTTAGTCAATTATTTCTTCCATGGGTGGTGGGGAGCACTGAATTTTTATTGCTTAAAAACTTTGGTATAGGACTGGTCTGTAGCACATGGTTAAGGGATACCAAATGACAAGCTTTAGTTTGAATCCTAGCCCTGGTAGCTTGAAAAAACACAACAGGCACATGTGTGCACACAGTGGCCCAAATCCTAATGGGATGGAGAAGTGAAGGACAAGTGTTTGCGATGTAACCACACCCCTTTGGGAATTGCTTTCTCCCTCTCTTTTTCTCTTCCTGTTTCTTGCAAGCATACATACTCCCTAGCAATGATAATAATAATAATAATAATAATAATAATAATGATAATTTTGGTATAGGGGACAGCAGATGGCATGGTGTTAAGGTGCTAGAATCTCACATGGCCAATCACGGTTTGAGAGCTGGAAAATCACACCAGGCACGTGTGTGTGTGTGTGTGTGTGTGTGTGTATGCCCAGAATCCTGAGAAAATAATGGAGGAGAAAGGACTGAGGCATGGTCATCCCCCCTGGAGAATGCTTTCTCACTTTCTCTCTCTCTCTCTCTCCTTCCCTCCCTCGCTCTGATGAGCACACAGGCTCTATAGCCAAAACCTTAAGAAAGAAAGAAAAAAGAATTCTGGTATAAAAATAATGGCAGAACTGTTAGTTAGGATCAGGGAATAAATTGTTTTTCACACTCACCTTTAGTTAATTTTGATTGTCATCATTATTTAGCACTCCTGTTCCTCAAAGTTACTGTGGTAGAGTGAATAATGATCCCCAAAATATCAGATCATAATCCCTGGAAACTGTGAGTACAATTGTATATGACAAAAGGAATCGTACTGTACAGTTGTAATTAGGTTAAGGATCTTGAGATGGGAGATTATCCAAGATTATTTGAGCAGCAGTACATCTAATCACAAATGTCTTTATACAAGGCAGTTGGAAGAAGATTTGACAGGAAAAAAAGAAGAGAATGTGTAGGCTGAAGCAAGGTGCTAACTAAGGTATAGAAGGGGCCCAAAATCTAGGACAATAACAGATGCAACTCTACATCTCCAGGCCATCTGCTGTCCCCTATCCCAGAAGTAAACCAGATTTTACCCTTGGGCCCTAATACTCCCCTAGAACCACCAGAGGTGATATGACTCTGAGAATACAGAGTCCCCCCCCCCCCCCCCCCCCCCCCGCCCCGGTGTGTGTGCATGCCCAAGATCCCGAGAGGAGAATGGAGAAGGGATTACAGTGTGGCCATCCCCCTGCAGGGGGTAGGAGGGTGATTTCTCGCTTTCTGTCTCTTTGTCTCTCTCTGTCTTTCTGGCGAGCGCATGCGCCTTATAGCAAAAACCTCTCTAAAAAAAGAAAAAAAAATGAACATGTCCTTGTGGCCAGCAGGTGGCATGGTGGTTAAGGGTGCTAGATTCCCACATGGTTGACTGCAGTTCAAGTCCCGGACCCGGCAGCTTGCTTTCTCACTTCCCACCCTCCCCCACTATCACACTCACCCTCACGCTATTCCTCTGTGGCCAAATTAAGATAACTAACTAATTAAATAAATATATGAAGTTAAAATAAAATAATTATTTTAAAAAATGAATATGTCGGAACCAGCAGTTAGCGTAATGGCTATGTGGCTGGACTCCCATGTAGTCGACCGCGGTTCGCGTCTCGGACCCAGTGGCTTACAACTCACGCCGGGCGCGTGTGTGTACGTGCCCAAGATCCCGAGAGGAGAATGGAGGAGAAGGGATTGTGGCGTGACCATCCCCCCTGGGGGGTGATTTCTCGCTTTCTGTCTCTATGTCTCTCTCTGTCTGTCTGGCGAGCGCACGCGTCCTATAGCGAAAAACCTCTCCAAAAAAAAAATAAATAAATAAATAAATAAATAAATGAATATGTCTTCTTATATCCAGTCTTGATTTTAGCTACAGAACTAGCCCTCCTTTGTAAACAGCTACAAAACAGGACAAACTAAAACAATCATTTTCAGGTACTGGGTCAAAGGAGCTCAGGATTGTGATTACTGAAGAATGAGAAATAAATGAACTGAACCATGTGTATCCTGAAGCGGTCTGCCCAAAAGTCCTATCAAGCATGTAACACAAAGAATGGGAGTCCTTGATCATTAAGCGAAAAGACTGAAATCAGGATTCAGAGAGACTGAAGATAGATTATCAGATAAAGAAGATCTATCCAGTTAAAGTGCTCCAGAAAGCTACTTTGGAATCTTTGGCTTAATACTGAGTTGCAGATGTTTAGGATGAAACTCTAAGGAGAGGCAAAGATTATTGTGGAAAGAATAGCAGCTAGTGGCAATAAATGGAAAAACGCTCTTAGGTGACATAAGATTAGGACATGTTTGGGATACAACCAACCATAATGGGGAAACCTCACTGAAATGAAGAACATTCAGTGAAGATGCAACAAAGGCTAAACCTCAAGAGGGCCAAATGGTGACATAAAAGCAATGCTCTGCAATGCTAGACTCACTGGGGAGGCTCATGACTTTGTGCCCCAAAGCCTCCCTAGATATGTTAGCTATGCATGCATGTGCCCATGATTCAGCCTGGTTGAAGCTGGGGAGTGGATCAGGGAGTGAGGATGCTGTTAGAAATCTCTCACTCTCTCTCTGTCTCTCTTTCTGAGAGAAAAAAAAAAAAAAAAAAAAAAAAAAAAAAACCTTAGAAAAGAAAGTATAACCTGTACCAGTAGGTGATGTAGTGGTTAAGGTACTGGATTCCCATGAATTTGAGTCCCAGACCCAGTGACTTGAAACTCATGCTATGCATGTGGGTATCCATGCCCAAAATACCAAGAAGAGAATGGAGAATGGATTGTGGCATGGCCATCCCCCCGGGGGAGGGAGATTTCTCGCTTTCTGCCTCTCTTTGGTGAGGACACATATCCTATAGTAAAAATCCCTCCAAAAAAAAAAGGCACAATATGAGTAAACGTAATGAAAAGAGCTATACTAGCCCTAAAGCAAAGGCTACCATAGAACCATACTAGCAAATTTTTAAAACAAGTGTTAAAAGTATCATGCTGATTTGAAAATAAATTAACTATCTGCCAGGACAAAATTCAACAAGTTTTAAGAATACAACAAAATTCTGAGATTCACAATGTGAATCATGCAAACTTAGAATCACTAAAAGAATCAGAAAAATGTGACTCATAACAAAAAAAGTTATTAGAGAGAGACCCATAAATAATAGGAATAGTAGGTTTAACATTCGATATAGACATACATGCATACACACACACACACACACACACACACACACACGTCCCTACATATACATAAATAGAATCAACTGAAAAACAGAGATTTAAAACAAACCAACATGCAGTGACCTATGGGACAATTTGAACTACTTCATATAGATATAATTGGATTCCAGAAGGGAGAGGGCAAATATTGAAGAAATAATGCCTCCGCAAATTTTAATTAAAAAATCAATATAGAGATTGAGAAGCTCATAGTGCACCAAACATAAAACACACACACACAAAAGGCATCCATAGACAACTCTAGTGGGAAAAGTGAGCGCAGTGAATGAATAGATAAAGGAAATTCATTAGAGAGAGAATCATACATTGAAATAGGGTTTATAGTACAAATTCCTGAAGGGGAAATGTTTCTGCCAGGAGACCCAATTGTAGTCACTTTAATGTATTAGCTACTGCTACTGTCTGGCCACAACTTGGCAGGATAATTGACCTGATCTTCACAAGGCAAGACTACTCTTAAACAGTGCAGTGGAGAGGAATATAGTTGGGTCCCTTGACAGTCTCTCCCTTCATATATGCAATAAACAGATAAACGAAGCAGTCCTGGCTGAGAAAAGCACAATATGTAAGTGCTCAGAACTTTGAGGCTGAGGATCTGGGTCAAGAAACAAAGCAGCTCACTGAGGCCAGCAGAGGTGTTTGCTGAGGAAGAGGGCATTTCACGTGGATGGTAGAGAAAGAGTAGAATGAGTCACACAGCAACCTGAGACTAGCTGGAGTGCTGGGGATTTCCTTTCTCAAGCGTCCTTATGAAAAGAGGGTATTCAAAATCTTAGCAGATTCCAGTGTGCACAGTGTGGATTGTGGTGTGTACAGTGTTGTGGGGTTCTGCTGCCTGGATCCCTCTTCAAGAGTAAAGTATCCCCTGTACTTAGTTCTTCAGCTGCCGGAAGTGCTGTTGGCGGACATCCCTTATCTGTATTCCACTTACTGTGACTGCCCCAGCTGAAGAGAGCTGCTTTACCCATTGAATATGCACCCCTTTCCGGGGTAGTACATGTCCGATGAACGGTCAATATTGGGTTATAAAGACCCAACTCCCCTGCTCTAACTCAGGGAAAGTCTGAAGAATCATCCTAACAGAAGCCTTCATTAAGATCGCATCTCCATTTGACTCCTCTCTGTCTAATCTCATTTCCTCTCTTCCCGTTCATACATGTTGATCACAAGAGCACCTCCTAAAAACAGACCCTAATATCTATGTCAGAGCCTTCTTTCTAAGGATTCCAGTCTGGGTAAGGGGCACATCAAAACAGAATTATCAGTGTTCAAGGTCAAAAGGGGAAGAGGAAAGAGCTCAGTAGAAATGTAACTGACCCACATGGGAAAAGATCCTGAGTTCATGCACTGGAACCTCCCTGAGCATGCCAGGTACACGCACATGCCCATGATCTAGGATGCTAAGACTGGGAGTGGATCACAGTGTGATGATCCCTTTGCAAGTGCCTCTCTCTCTATCTCTCCCATTGAAGAAATAAATAAACATATAATCTTTTAAGAAAGGAAGGAGGAAACGAAAGAGGGAAGGAAAGAGAAAATCCCAGAAAAAAAATTAACTAACTATACAAGAAAAATAAAGAGCTCATTGGTTCTACAGTGAACACATTTACACAGGCTAATATTATGTACTAATTGTCAACTTGTATAACCATTTTGTTTACAAAGGGTGGAAGACAGCATGAGTTTAGAAGAGTAGTTAAGAAACAAGCAGATGGCAGAAGGTTACGTTGCCGGACTCCCACATAATCTACTGTGGTTTGAATCCTGAACCAGCAGCTTAAAACTTAGGCCAGGTGGATGTACGTATGTGCCTAGAATCCTGAGAGGAGAATGGAGGAGAAGGAATGGAGACGTGGCCATCACCCCAAGGGATGATCTCTTGCTTTCTGTCTCTTTGTCTCTGTGTCTCCAGTGAGCACATGTGCCCATTAGCAAAAAATCTCTCTCTATAAAAAAAAAAAAAAAGAAAGAAAATTAGTTGAATGCTATTAACCTAAAAAGCAAACACAGGGGCCTTTAGATGTAATGGTGGTTAAGAACACCAAACTCCCACATGACAGACCACGGTTCGAGTCCTAGACCTGGCAGCTTACTTTCTCACTTTCTCTCTCTCTCTCTCTTTCTGTTCCTCTCTGGTCAAATTAAAGTAAATAAATAAATTAATTAATTAAATCTTTTTTAAAAAGGCAAACACAGTAACAAATGGAAGAAGTTGTAGGCTAGAAGGAACTAAAGGAAGAAAAGGGATGTCATTTTAAAGGGGAAAGTCAAAATAAAATGTCACCAGTTGATACCAGTATATGGGATAGACATCAATTCTTGGTAAAACAAGAGTAAGTATTCTCTAATAAATATTAATAAAATATAATAATACAAGTACTTTATTAAGGGCTTTCTATGTGTCAGGGGAAAAAAAGATAATGCACTAGTAGAAGGCAGAAGTGTTCTCTGAGGATGGGATGGATAGTGGAAAGGAGGTGAACCTGAGATGGTAGATTTGGCATAGAGTATATATTAATATTATGTAGATAACTGAAAAACCTATTTTTTTAAATTGGATACTTAATCAGTCTGAGGAGTTGAAGTGTACAGTATGAGGACTCTTTGGCCGAAAATACAGAAGACTTTTCTTTTTTTTTTTGGAGAGGTTTTCGCTATAGGGCGCGTGCGCTCACCAGACAGACAGAGAGAGACAGGGAGACAGAAAGCGAGAAATCACCCCCTGGCCACGCTGCAATCCCTTCTCCTCCATTCTCTTCTTGGGATCTTGGGCACGCACGCACATGCGCCTGGCGTGTTTTAAGCCACCAGGTCCGGGACGCGAACCGCGGTCGACTACGTGGAAGTCCAGCGACATAGCCATTGCGCTAATTGCTGGTCCCCCAGAAGACTTTTCTAAAGAAATGGCAATGGCATGAACCACTTCGTAAGGGAGTGAATTCTCAGTGAGATAATTGATTAATAGTTCATATAAGAGACATTCCAATCTGAACTTCTGCAGTGAAATACACCCTTAGCAGAAAGGTTTCCAAAGAACTGCTACTAGATGGCAAACCAAATTATTTTTTAAAATATATTATTTTAACTGCATTTTTGCAATAAGAAATCTCATAGTTCTTTCTTCTCCATGTTCATCTTAGGTTAAAAGAACTTCAGCTTTTCAAAAAAAGTAACAAATTTGACTTAACTCAAGGCAAAATAAAGCCTTATATTAAATTTCCATTGAAGATTCTTCTGCTGAAAACCTCTCAGAGAAATCAAAGGAAAAAGAAGTTAGAAGTACATAAACAAGTTATAAAGGGGAAATTGGTTCTGCTAGGTTAGATTTATTTGGTCTAACTTTCTTTGGGCAATATGAAACATATATTGTATTTTATGAGAATTTTCTTATTGACCAAATTCAGTTTGAATTCTTACGCTTCAGAGAATGAGGTAAGGTTAATTCTTCCTGTTTAGCCTGAACTTTCTTTCCAGCACTCCTGAAAGAATTGGAACATTGTACTAAGCAGCCCAGCCTATGCCTGAGTGAAAAGCTGCAACCCAGTGGGTTATACATCACTGCCCTTGATGTCTGACAAGGTCTAAAATGCAGGCTGGCCCTCCGGAAGGGTAGATACTGGTGCTGGCCAGACCACATCATTCTTGGAGAACTTTAATTGTTGGCACATGCTTGCTCAATTCCAGACCACATAAATTAATTATGTAGCTTTTTCTTCAAATATTATGGTAATTTTTTGAACCATGATTATATTACTTTTGTACCTCATGCTTACTGTACAGTTGGCCTCCAGATCTAAGTCACCAGCCAAAAGATCCTGGGCTGTATGATAGTAGATTGTTATATTAATTATATTACATTATCTCATGCATAAAATAAGAGATTCCCTCTCAGTATTTACCCACACCATTTCTAATGACATGTCTTTTACAAAAGTGACACAAACTTCTACTGTTAATATGCTTTCAGAGTCACTTTAGATCCTTGATATTAATGCCTCTTTTTTTTTTTTTTTTTTTGAGAGAGAGAGAGAGAGAGAGAGTTTTGCCTGCCTCAGCCTCCCAGTTGGGATCTGGCTCTTCTTTAAAAAGTTTCTGTGTTGTCCAATCTAGACTCCCAATCCCCCTGCCTTAGCATCCTAAATTACTGAAATTGCAGCACACATCCCTGTGCCTGGTGTTTAGGTTGGACCAGGAATCAAATGTAGCCTCCCCTGTGGTCCCAGCACGCAGGTAAAGCACCTTATCAGCCCCCCACACTGCTGCCAGGCCAGTATTAATGGCTACTACTCTACAACTCACAAGAGATTAGACTTTCTGTTCTACCTGTGACCTACACTTCTGCGCTTTTACTCCTTGATGGTGTTAGTGATCAAGATATGTTTTCCATGTCTATGCTTTCCCCTTCTCATTTTGCCAGGGATTTCAACTGCTATTATTCAACTCCCGTTTTGTTTGTTTGTTTGTTTGTTTTTAAATGAGACAAACACCTGCTCCTCTCTTACAAGATTCAGGTTAAATTTGCCATGTAAGGAAGCATTTTCTGACTCACCTCACATGTAATTCGCTACTTCTTTGTGTTCCCACTAAGGCCCACTCAGATATCCATCAAGACATACCTTAGTACTGGGACCAGCAGACGGCATAATGGTTATGTTGCTGGACTCTAAAGTGGTCAGCCATTTGAGTCCCAGACCCAGTGGCCTAAAACACACCAGGTGTGTGTGTGTGTGTGTGTGTGTGTGTGTGTGTGCCCAAAATCCCAAGACGATGGAGGAGAAGGGATTGCAGTATGGCCATCCCCTCTGGAGGGTGATTTCTCTCTTTCTGTCTCTGTCTCCCAAGTAAAGCAAAATCTCTCTCTCTCAAAAAAAAAAAAAAAAAAAAAAAAAAAAAAAAAAAAAAAAAAAAAAAAAAAAGACACATGTTAGTACTACAGATTCCTCCATGACCTTCCAGTGTCCTTCCTATTTTATCATGGTTCAATTCCCACTGTGTAATTTCCCTTTCTAATTTCTAAGATTTAGCACATTTAGCATAGAATATAGGCACTTTTTGATTTGATCTCAGACTTCTTCTTTAGCTTTATCCTCTGCACTTTCTTGCCCAGTAGCTATATATTTTACTGTTAGCAAATTTCTTAATAGCACACACTCTCCCCACACACCATCCCAGCCACCCATCCAAATTTTCCACTTAGTTCATCGGAAAGACAGTGGATGATTCCTTTTATTATTCAGATATAAGCTCAATTATTTTACTTATTAAGGCATTTATTAACAACTATATAAAATGGCTACCCCATTGCTCATTTCCCTGTTTTATATCACTTAGGATATGTTGCTGTCAAGAATGCTAATGGTTGGGAACCAGCAGTTAGCGTAATGGCTATGTTGCTGGACTCCCACAAAGTCGACTGCGGTTCGTGCCCCAGACCCGGTGGCTTAAAACTCACGCCGGGAGCATGTGTGTGTGTGCCCAAGATCCCAAGAGGAGAACGGAGGAGAAGGGATTGCGGCGTGACCATCCCCCCTGGGGTGTGATTTCTCACTTTCTGTCTCTATGTCTCTCTCTGTCTGGAGAGCGCATGTGCCCTATAGCGACAAAACCTCTCCAAAAAAAAAAAAAAAAAAAAAAAGAATGCTAATGGTTGCTTGTTTGCTGTCTTTTTTCATTGTAAAGTAAGTGTAATGATAGCAGAGATGGTGCATTGTTCTCTGCTCTATTTCTAACACCTAAAACATTGGCTATTTAGTAAAGTCAGTGAATGAATAAATGTTTTCTTTGTTAGGAATGACCGTTTCTATAAAGTTACCTCAGAACATACAGTATCAGCATCTTGTATTTACCCTTCTTTGTATTAAGTATGTGAAAACTGGAAGGAGCTTAAAGGTGACCTCACCCAAAGTGCCCAATATTTTAGATTTTATGAGTGATCAATTTTAAATAAAAACACTCACTTTAATTTCAAACTATAAATGAAGTGTTAATTTCCATAAAACAGTAAGGATGTAACTTCAAAATATACTCAGTGAAGTACAGTTTGAGGAGAATCTGTGGCATGGTCTTGGTTTCTGTTTTGGGCATGGAATACTGAAAACCTTAAGGAAGGACAGAGTAAACTGTAACTCTGTACTGGAAACCTGTGAACGTACTCAATCTTCCTGAACTAGGAGATCTTCTTTATTACACATTCCTCTAAATCCGTTTATTTATTATTATTTATTTTTGTTTTTATTTCTCTCTCTCACAAGAGAGAGAAAATAAAGAATGGAATGTGGTTATGCCATAATCCTTTTTTAATCCACTTTTCTACATTTTTTATCCCATCAGGATTTTGGGCAGGTATGCACATGCACTTAGGATGTTTTTCAAGTATCCAGGGCTACGATTCGAACCTTGGTCAGTCAAGTAAGATTTAGCTTTCTATGTATTGTGCTTAACCAGTGGTTATAGGATTGACTCTAAATCCACTTATTCTTGTATTTCTTTCCTTCACTCCCAACTTTGTGAAGGAAATTAATCTGATAATTCTGAGCAAAAATATTGATGTCTGATAATGGCTTAATTTATTTTAAAAGATATTTTTAAACAACCAGTAGCCCAAAGAAATGAGTTAATAATACAAAGAATTGGTTGGAATTCCCAGTGATGATGTATTATCTTACAGTAGTTCCTCAAATTTTACTATTTAAAAAGATGGTTTGCATACAAATGAAGTAGGTTGCAAAGACATTTCCTTTTATTACTGATTTATTAAAATTAAGATTTTTCATGGTAACAATAATTATAAAAACCTCAAACTTATTGAGATCTTACCATGTACCAAACACTGTGCCAAATGCCTTTATATTGATTACATCTATCTTGATAGTTTGGAATTTATTCAATTATGTCTTAGTCACAAGAGATAATGAGAAAACTGGAAGACCATTGAAGCCACACTAGATTAATTTTTTAGATAAATGCTAGAAATGACCATTATAAGGTTGACTTACTCAAGCACAACTGTGTTCTTTTTTTTTTTTTAAATTTTTAAATCTTTTGCTTAGGGTATCTGTGCTCTCCAGAAAGAGACAGAGAGAGGGAAAGTGAGAAATCACCTTCCCAGGGGAATGGCCATATCACACAATTCCTTCTCCTCCATTCTCCTTTTGGGATTTTGGACTGGCATGCACATACAACCAGAGTGATTTTCAAATCACCAGGTCCAGGATTCCGATTGGACAGGTGGGAGTCCAGCACCTTAACCAGTACACCACCTGCTGGCCTATAACTGTGTTCTTTTTTAAAAAAATATTTTATTCTTTAAGAGAAGTTTTTGCTATAGGGTACATGTGCTCATTGGAAAGAGAGAAAGAGACAGAGACAGAAAGTGAGAAATCACCCCCCAGAGGAAAGACCACGCTGCAATCCCTTCTCCTCCATTCTCCTCTCAGGATCTTGGGCACACATGCACACATGCCCAGCGTGAGTTAAAATCACCAGGTCCAGGACTTGACCCATGGTCAACTACATGGGAGTCCAATGGCCTAACCATTTCTCCAGCTGCTGGTCCCTCTAAAAATGTTCTTAAATTTTACTTTTTAGATCAGAAAAGTACTTACATGTTTTTGTTTTCTGAATCACTATTTCAGACATTGAACTAACATTGTTACTGTTCCTTTTTTTAGCTTCATAATCTTATCAACAGCTTTGTTCTTTTTTTCTGTTTTTGAGATAGAAGCAAGTTCAATATTGTATTGAATTTATTGTTTCAACAAAAAGAATTTAGAGGTTCCTTTATTTATTTATTTATTTTTAATGAAAGCTCCTGCTGGTAGCGCTGTCACTGTTGTTACTTTATTGAAATTCAGTAGAAATGATCAACAAGGAAGCCAATTCAATTGTTTTGACATGAAAACAAAAAATAAAAATTTTCCCAAACATTGCCACCTGCCATGTTTGCAAGCCCAATAAAGTGTTCGTACATAAGTCATGGAGCATGCACTTTGAAGACTGCAAAATTGTAGTAGCATAAGATAAAGCAAGATTTAGTTTGTAAAAATATCCATTTTAAATTTATAATAATGTTTGCTTTGGTTTCTGTGTATACTGTCAAATTTATTATTAGGAAATGAGGAGAAATTATTTCCAGATTTTATTCATTATTCAAGTATTAAGAATATAATAAAGTTATCACAAGCATTACTCATTTTTATTGGCTTTGCATTAGAACTTAAAACACTACTGTGACTTTTAGCAACATATGAAGTTCAATTAGTAAAATTTCAGAGGTATCAGAAAGAAATATTCTTGTGAAAATTGTTTTTTGTGTTAACTAATACAATACCATTTAGCAATATACACCTGAAAATGTATATTTCATGAAAATAGTAGCCTGGAAAAATAGAAAAGGTGAAAGAGATTTGGAAAGTGAAAGGATGTGCAATTTTAATTTTAATAGGGGGGTCATGATGGTCTACACTGTCATTCAAATGAAGATTTTTAAAAGTATAAGAAATGTAGCCATGCTGATACCTAAGTAAGCTGCTTCAGGACAGATAGAACAACCTTCTGATAGCTTTAAAGTGAACAGAAATCAGTATGCAGTATCTGTATTAGTTTCCTATTGCTGCTGTAACAAATAACCACAAACTAAGTTAATTACATCAGAGTTATCTCATGGTTTTAAATACTAGGGTTACAAACGAAATTTCAGTGAGTTGAAAATCAATGTATTTGAGTTTAAGCCACTGGGTCCAGAATTTGAACCGCGGTCAACTACATGAGAGTCCAGCGACATAGCCATTCTGCTAACTGTTGTTCCCGGCATGTTCATTTTTTGTGTTTTTTTTTTTTTTTTTTTTTTTTTTTTAGAAGTTTTTGCTATAGGGCGCGTGCGCTCGCCAGACAGACAGAGAGAGACAGAGAGACAGAAAGCAAGAAATCACCCCCCAGGGGGGATGGCCATGCCACAATCCCTTCTCCTCCATTCTCCTTTTGGGATCTTGGGCATGCACGCACACACGCCCGGCGTGAGTTTTAAGCCACCGGGGTCTGGGACGCAAACCGGGTCGACTACGTGTGAGTCCAGCGACATAGCCATTACGCTAACTGCTGGTCCCTCGGCATGTTCATTTTTAAAGACAGTTTTATTAAGGTAAAATAGATATTTAACAAGTTCCTTAATTAACTGTACAATTTTGTAACTTTTGATACATGTATGTACCTGTGAAACCATTCTCACCCTCCTCAAGATGATGAATATATCCATTATGCTCAAATGTTTCTTCATTCTTCCTCTTTCTCATCCCTTTCCACACCCTCCCCCCATACACAGGAAACCACTGGTCTGATTTCTGTTTTTGTACATTAGTTTGCATGTTCTGCGATTTTATAAATTTTTATTCAGATAGTATGTGCTCTTTTGTCTTCTTTCATTCACCTTAATTATTAGATTATTCCATGTTATTATATGTATCAATAGTTCATTCCATTTTGTTAATGAGTAGGATTTCATTTAAGGGTAGTGAGGTCATTTGTTCTTATATTCACCTATGGATGAGCATATGGGTTGCTTCTTGTTAATAACTACTTAAACAAAGATGCTATGGCCATTCATGTACAAATCTTTATATGAACATATACTTCATTTCTCTGAAGTAAATTCTTAGGAGTAGAATGACCGTATTAAATAGAAGAAATATTTTAAAAAATTTTAAGACATGTCCAAAGTAGTTGTACACACACTACGTAAGTACTCCAATTTCTCCACACGCTCACCAGCATCTAGTATGTATATCTTCCTTCTTTCCTTCCTTTCTTCCTCTCATTTTTACTTTTGTTTTGTGTGTCTGTGTGGTTAAAAACATATAACATGAGATCTATGATCTAATTCTTTAACACATTTAAGGATACAGTCCAGTACTGTTTGCTATGTTGTACTGTGAATCTGTAACATTTTTTTTCATCTTGATTGACTAAAACAATGGGTATAAAGTTTCAATCACACAAGCTTTTTTATTTATAACAAAACATTTTAAGGGAGTGTAGACAGTGGCAGAGCAGTGAAGTGTCTCATTCTGCTAGGCAAACTCAATGGGGAGGTTGGTGGTTCAAGACCAGTGATTTCCCTGAGTATTACAAGGACTCATTGTGCTGATCCAGGCTGGCTCAGGCTAGGGTGCAGGAGGGGTTGGGCTGAGGGAGGGGGGTTGCAACCTAGAGACCCTGTCATGGGTCTATATCTCTGGATTTCTCTTTCTCTCTGTCTCTCTCACCACTAGAAAAAAATATACTTTTTTTTTTGTAGAGGTTTTTGCTATAGGGCGTGTGTGCTCACCAGAAAGAGAGAGACAGAGAGACAGAAAGTGAGAAATCACCCACCAGGGGGGATGGCCACACCGCAATTTCTTCTCCTCCCTCTTCTCTTGAGATCTTGGGCACACACACACACGCACGCAACCAGTGTGAGTTTAAGCCACCGGGTCCGGGACTCGAACCGTGGTCGACTACATGGGAGTTCAGCGACATAGCCATTACAGTAACTGCTGGTCCCATAAAAAAAAATAGTTTTTAAAAAGAATTATTTTATTTAACTTTATTTATTTATTTATTTATTTATTTTAATTTGACCAGAGCGGGACACAGTGAGAGAGAGAGAAGGAAAATGAGAAACAAGCCACCAGGTCTGGGACTTGAGTTGCAGTCAGCTATGTAGGGGTCCCGTGCCCTTAAACACCATTCCACTTGCCAGCCCCATAAATAAACATTTTTTAAAAATAGATTTTAATAGGCATATAACTCCTATGTCCTAAATTGTTTTTTCTCCAACGTTTGTATGTTGGAGGCCTGATCCCCACTCTGCTGGGATTTGGAGATGGGGTTCTTTTGAGAAATAATTTGGTGTAGATGAAGTCATGAGGGTGGGAAGGAAAGATAACAGATTGTGTTCTCTTTTTCCCTATTTGTGAGGACAGAGTAAAGATAGGCTTCTCCAAGTCAGGATGAGAGCTCTCACCAAATCCTGACCATACTGGCACCTTGATCTAGGATTGCTAGCTTTCAATTCTGCAAGAAAACTAGTTTCTATTGCTTAAGGTACCTAGTCCATGGTAGTTGATGTGGCAGCCTGAGCTGACTAAAATAGTAATGACATCTTATGGTGGTTTTGATGTGCACTTCTCTAGTTTTCAAAATCAAGTATTTGTGTTCAGTGAAAATCATGTTTGAATTTGGATTGGGATTGTATTGAATCAATAAGTTAACTTTAGGTACATAAACAACCCTATAGCAATTGTATTTTCCTAGTTTAGTGAAAACGAGATTTTTATCATTTCTATTTGAATCTATCATTTTTCAGTAATATTTTGTAAATTGTACACAAGTCTTGTATTTCTTCTGTTAATTAATTTATGAATGCTGTAGTATTTTTATTACTATGGTAAATTAAGTCTTATAAATGGTTTCATAACTTCAAAAACTTATTTTGTTGTTGACCTAGAATCTTTCTTTTGAGAATTTTTCAGTCCTTTTTATTTATAATTGACTTAAATGTGTTACTCAATGATATCACATTTATATTTTTATTAGAAGACTTAAAAATTGCCTTCTTAAATGTTAAAATCTGGTGACAGGTAAGCTTCTTCTTTTTGATTATCATGGACTATGGATGACAAGCTTCATTAAAAAAAAATCTTTTCTAAAGTATTAAATCTTGCCATTTCTCTGTTGAACATTTAATTTCTAATTCCTGAAAAACCACATCATTTTTGGATAGCACGTGCTGCTTGTGGGAGAAGAGAAAAAAAGAGAAACTTTTTTTCTTTATGACATTTTTGCTTTTATGACTTGTGTGCTTGCTGGAGAGATAGGGAGACAGAGTGTAAGAAATCACCCCCCCTCCAGGATGGATGGCCACACTGCATTCCCCCAGCATGGATAACCACACTACAGTCCCCTCCCCTCTCTCCTCTTGGGACCCTGGGCCTGCACACACATGTGCCTGGCATGAGTTTCAGGCTGCCGGGTCTAGGACTGGAGCCACAGTCTACCATATCAGAATCTAGCACCTTAACCATACACACTTGCTAGCCCCCAAGAAATTTAATTTTTTAAGGTATTCATTAACATACTTTCTTAATAAAAGCCCTCACAAGTAGAGAAGTGACTATGCTTTTCCTTAAATTTTGAATCGGACAGATTTTAGAAAAGTTGGTGAGTTTAAAATCAATGGTTTTCACACAATACAGATCGAATAGTTTTAGACTTGATATTTTTCGTTGATTCCATTTATAGATTTCAATGGTATTTCTTCCTTCATTTTCCATCCCTTTTTCTTCTCTATCTCCCTATTTTTATCTAGTCTATTCTCTGCTGTTAGAACATCCTACAAGCTTCATTCTATTGTGCTAACCTTGTAAAGACTTCTACAAGAAAGTGGAGAGTGAATGGGGCCACAGAATGAAAAAAAGATAACTGAGAAAATGGAGGGACAGTGTATTGCTCTCCTGAAATAATAAATACAGAAACATTGGTCCATTTCCACTGGTTACAGAACAAAAGGACATAGGCCTAAATTAGAGCAAATATTGTTCAGTTTGATTCACTGAAGCAGAAGTGATTCATTTAGTTACTTCAATGTGAATTAATTCCAACTACTACTTAGGCCCTTACAATTTCAACAATAATTTAAACTTGCTTCACATTTGTGAATCCCATTTCACGGTACTAGCTCTCCTTCCATAGACATTGTAGATCATTTGGAAAATGCTTTTAGGTATTCATAAGCTTTTGCTATTTATTTCTAGTATTTGTTACTAACCAAAGGATTATTTTAAACAATCTTGGCAATTAGAACCAGCTATGTTTATCATTGCAGCTCCTTTGCTGAGATGCAATTTAGTTAATCTAATCACAGGCAAATAGTGAATAAATCATATTAATAAAATTATTTTGCCCATTTTTTCCAAATATGCTCTGTTCTCTATTGATTGCATACAATATTTTGTTCGGTTTTGTTTTCACAAATTCATGAGAGAATAATTAGCATATTTCCATGGCTTTTTTTGTTTCTAAAAAATGTAATTTGTTTTGCTTTTGGGTTACTGTTTTAGAGCTCTCTTGTTGCCTTCCACTAATCATTACTTATCTATGCTTTTAATGGTGGGTACAGAGACTGAACTTATCAACTGACTTATATAATATCTTTTAGTAAGCAGGATGTGAGTTACTTAAGTGCAAAGATGCTGATCTCATGAGCTTACAATAAAGATCATGAAATTTTAATCCAAGTAAAATTCATCTGCACAGTAATTGTTCCTCTGTATCTCTGACCTAAGCTGTGAGTTTTTATTATAGGCCTGAACAGATTAGTTGTATCTGAATACGCTCTATAGTTTCTTATAGACTATTTAAAATTACCCCAGTAAGAAATTATGTTTTATTTAAGATTTAATTTCATTGCATTTTGTAATTTTACAAATAGCGTTTGCTGCATAACAGATGTGGAAATGATATCTTGATTCACACTTTCGTTCATTATTGACCATCACAGACATTAGCCACTACTTTAACTCTTTTGAAGTATGCAAACACAGAGAGTAGGCTAATGTAGAGCCTCATGTTATGCAAACTAAGTTCTCACGTAACAAATAAACAAACAAAAGTCATGGAAATTCTCATTACCTAAGGAAAAAAAAATATAGTATATGAAGCACTTGAACACTGCTTGGAGTCCAGTGGTTCTAAAGACCTTAAAGAGACTTTAGGCTTGCCCCTGGGATGCACTCTGTTAATTCAACTTTCCCATGACAGTATTTGAGTGGTCTGTCCAGATTCAGTAGCCACAGACTTTAAAAAACTATATAATGACTTCTGATCATTTCACTTACAATTTTGGGGCCAGCCTGTGACACAATGGTTGAGACCGTTGGATCCTATTTATTTATTTATTTATTTATTTATTTATTTAAGGTTTTGTCAAAGGGCACATGTACTCACTGGAGAGAGAGAGAGAGAGAGAGGCAGACAGAGAGAAAGTGAGGAATTCCCCCTGTCGCCCCCCCACTCCCAGGAGAATGGCCACTCCACAATCCCTTCTGCATTCTCCTCCTGGGATATCGGGCACACATGTGCATGAACTTGTTGTGATTTTCAAGCTGCCAGGTCTGGGACTCAAACTGTTGGCCACGTGAGAATCCAACATCTTAACCACTATGCTACCTGCTGGCCGTAAGATGGATGAATTCTACATGGTTGACGGTGCAGTTTGAGTCCTGGACCTGGAGGCTTGAAAAACACTCCATCATGTGTGTGTGCTTGCCCAAAATCCTCAAAGGAGGGAGAAGTAGAGAAGGGATTGTGACATGGCCATTCTCCATTTCTCACTTTCTCTGTCTGTCCCTTCCCAGCAACTGTGCATGCTCCTGGCAAAATTAAAGAAATTTTGGGTTTGTTGCATTTGATGCAAAAAGTAGTTTACCTATGAGCATTGAATTTTAAAATATTATTTAGACTATAATGTGTATATTTTTCATAAGACTGATCTGGTACCATGTGTTAGACAATATACTAGATATTTATTTCATATTAAACAATTTAACCTGAACAATACTGTATGGATATTATTAATATCATTTTCTATAAGGTGAATCTGGCTGAGAAAGGTTAAATAACTTGCCCAGGGTCACTTCCTCAGCAAATGGTAGAATGTGAAGTTGAACGAGGTTTGTCTGGGTGACTCATAGCTCTGCCTGATACACACTGTACGTGAGAAAACTAAAATGAGCAAGCAAGTGCAGGAACACCACCCAAAAAGTACAAGTTATTTGACACACACTTGCTTTTCACACTTTCCATATATGGAATATGGAGAAAGGCCTGCTTCTAAATGAATTCACCTTCTATTACTTTAAACTTAGATTTTGTTGAGCAGGTTAGTTTGAGATCACATGTTTTAGGCAAATAAGAGGTCTTAGGGATACAAGGGGAAGAGTAAGGAAGCAGCAATAAAATACCCTGGTATGCAGCACTGGCTACATCATTTTCAGGGTCCCATATAAATGAGACCTTAGGATCCATTGTTCAAAAGGCAGGGAAAATGTTTCTTCCTCTTCTTCTTCTCCTTTGTCTTCTTTTCTTCTTCTTCTTCTTTCTCTTCCTCTTCCTCCTCCTCCTCCTTCTTCTTTTTCTATTCTTAATTTGCCATAGGGCATGGGCACTTGCTAGAGAGCAACAGAGAGAGAAAATACTCTCTCCCTCCCTTCTCCCTGAAGGATGGCCATTCCACGATTCCTTCTCAGCAATTCTTTTACAATTTTAGGCATGGACACACGTGTACACATATGCACCCAATGTGTTTTCCAGCTGGATCTGAGGCTTAAAACACATAGTATGCCATGTGGGATCCAGCCACTTCAACCATCATGCCATCAGCTGGACCAGGGAAAGACTTTTTTTCTTTCACCTATAGTCTCTTGAATTGTAATGGTAGATTTTTCTATTGTTATTTACTTACTGTTCTGATCACTCAGGCACATGGGAATACTTGCAGAGCTTGTGCCATAAGTACCTGGGGCCCAGCCTCATGGGTCAGGCCTCAAGGTATGTACATCTTTCCCTAACTCTTCGAGTGCCCGTGCCCAGACCTCCATTGGAGTGTAGAGTGATGATGACTACTGGACAGGAAAGGTCATTCCTAGACAAAGAGCTATTCTGGGCAGGCAGGGAGATGGTGAAAGGCAGAAGAGGCAGAAGAGGCGGAAGATGCAGAAGAGTCTTCCAGCAGAGGCTCAAACCCCATCTGTTCTCTCATTAATCCTGACAAAATACAAATCCAAACATAAAATTATTAAAAATTTCTGGACAACAACCATGAAACATCATTAAACCCCAAGCACAGCTCCCCCTCCCCTGCCCATTATGAAAGTAGATCCCTTAGCAAAGATAGTGATCTCATACACACAAAGCTGGCCTTTCTTTTAGGACACATTGTCTGGAATAGGCTATAGTTGCTTTGCTTCCTTCAGTTCACTTGCTTGAGTTTTAGATAGCATATAATATAGAAACCAAAATTTGTCACTGTGTGGATTTCATTAAAAATTGAGTATTGATGGACCAGCAAATAGCATGGTGGTTAAGACAGTGTATTCCCACATGGCCAACCACAATTTAAGTCCCAGACCCTGCAACTTGAAAATGATGCTGGGTGCATGTTTGTGCATTCCCAAAATCTGAGAGAGAATGGAAAAGAAGGGATTGCAGTGCAGCCATCCCTCTGGGGGTTGGTGAGTTTTCACCTTCCCTGTCTCTTTCTCTGTCTCTCTCTTGTGAGAGTATGTGCCCTATTGCAACAAGCAAACAAACAAAACAAACCAACAAAAATAAAAGGTTGAATGTTGAGGGTCAGCCTAGTAGCCTGGTGGTTAAGGGAGTCAGATTTCACGTAGTTAACTGTAGTTTTAATTCCAGTCCCAGTGGTTTGGAAAATATATCAGGTGTAAATGAGTGCTCCAAATCCTGATAGGTTGGAGAAATGGAGGAGAATGAATTGTGTAGTGTTCCTTCCTCATTGGATGATACTTTGTCCTCTCTGTCTCTCTGTCTCTTAAACTAGCCCCCTTGCAATTAGAAAATAAATGAGTGTTGGGGCCAGTAGGTGTCACAGTAGTTTAGATACTGGACTCCATGTGATTATTTGTGGTTCGACTCCCAGATCCAGCAAACTGAAACTCACACAAGGTGAATGTGCATGTATGTTCAAAATCCCAGGTGGAGAATGGAGAAAAGGTATTGTGGCATGTCCATCCCCCTTAGGGGGTAATTTCTTGCTTTCCCACTTACTGTTTCTCTCTGGCAAGTGCCCTATGGCATAAACCTTAAAAACAAACAAAGAATCAAATGAGCTTAAAGCAAAACATTACAATCCTTTTAAAAATCAAATAACTAATGAAAGCAGAGAGTGAGTAAAATGATCCTTTTTAGCCCATTTACGAAGATTTGCAATGGATTTGGGCAGGAAAGTCAGCAGGGGAAAACCACAGTAAACAGCAGGGCCTATCAGGCCTTGAGCATAACTAGAGATAAAATAGGAATGCTATCAATATTTGCCCCCTTTATCTTTTTAATAGCAAGCATGCAATCTAATAGCCATAGACCTGAACCCCAATTTGCAAGGGTAGACTCAATAAATGATGAGAGAATATACATTGATTTAAACATATTTTTGATGAGGTTGTCAATAATTGATGTTGCTCAAAAATTTTGGATTTCTGTTTATCTTTAAAAATCAAAAGTATTTTTCATCCTAATGTAGTCTCACTTGTATGTCCATGCTCAATATGTACCAAATATCTGCACCCTAGGGTAGAATCAGAAAGACTGGAAGAAGTAATAGCAGGGAGGGTGAGGATAGATACCAGAGACTGTATAGGAGGAGGTGGGGAGTGGGAGGAAGAAGGTCAGGAAGAAAAACATTTAACATAAACAAGAATGGAAAGTTGTCTGTTGAGGATGATGTATATGGTAATATGATTGACTTGATTGACATGCACTGCATGCATGCTCTGAAAAACTGAGATGTAGTCTCTAAAGATGTACAATGATTAAATGTAAATATAATTTTTTAAAACAAAAATAAAGAAATACCAATAAAATGGCAATACATATAAGCAAGGCAGAAGTATTGTCAATACTGGCCACAGCTGAATAGTGTCCATTTTCTGCTCTCTTCCAGGGCCAACATGAATGCTGGTTTGCCACACTATTTTCCATTTTTCTCTGGAGACTGAGAAAGTCACTACCCTTTATCATTGCATTTTTACCATCTTTTTATAAAAAGAAATATTATTTCTATTTAGTCCACTATTCACTGTAAGGAAAGGAAGGTCACAAAAACAAGACCAGGGTTGCAGATTCATTCTAATTATTGTTTCTTTTGCTGAGCAAATGTTTTTTAACCTGATGTAATCCTTCTTGTCTATTCTGGGGAATATTGCCCATTTTTAGGGGTCCTATTTAAGTAGTCTCTGCCTACCCTGATGTTTCTCAGAGTTTTCCCTGTGTTATCCACCAATAATTTTATAGCTTCAGGCCTTAGATTTAAATCTTAGATCCATTTTGAGTTGATTTTTGTTAATGGTGAGAGATAGAAGTCCAGTTTCATCTTTCCCAGGCAGGTAACCCTCAGAATGGAAGACTGTATTTGCAAACTACACCTCATATAAGGGACTGATAACCACAATAGACAGAGAACTTGAGGCTTGCCCGGGGGGGGGGGGTGGGGTGGGGGGGGGGGAATCAACCCATTGAAAAGACAGGCAAATGAGCTGAAAAGATAACTCTCTAAGGAAGTCATAGAAACAGCCAAAAAGCGTATTAAAAAATACTCAACATTCCTTGGGACCAGCAGTTAGCATAATGGCTATGTTGCTGGACTCCCACGTAGTGAACCCCGGTTCGAGTCCCAGACCCGGTGGCTTACACTCACGCTGGGCGCGTGTGCGTGTGTGCCCAAGATCCCGAAAGGAGAATGGAGGAGAAGGGATAGCAGCATGGCCATCCCCCTGGGGGGTGATTTCTCGCTTTCTGTCTCTCTGTCTGTCTGGTGAACGCACGTGCCCTATAGCAAAAACCTCTCAAAATAAAAAAAAAAAAAAAAAAAGAATATGTTCAGTTGGAAAAGTGCCATGTTTATTATTTATTGTGGCATTATTCGCAATTACTAAGACATGAAACCAACCCAAATGCCCATGATCAGATGAATGGATTGAAAAAGTGTAGCACATATACTCTGTGAATACTACTCAGCCACAAAAAAAAAAAAAAAAAACAACAAAACCCAAGCGTTTTATAGAAAGTGGATGAACATGGAAGATTTACTACTAAGTGAAGCTAGCCAAACTATGAAAGACATTGCAAGTCTCCACTTAATATATACTGAATGTCCATATTTTGTGGCAGAAACTGAAAGATTGGGAAATAGAAAAGCATGGAGAACAATTGAGGATGCAGAAACAGTGTGGGAGGAGGGTGGAAAATGGGGAAGGGTGAGAGGAAGGGAATCAAGGGGAAAAAAAGCAAAACGTTTAAGGGACACAAAGATTGAAAATTATCTGTTGTTGATAATGTGTATGATAATGCCTTTAACTGGAGTAACATACAGTGTACCCATAGTGGGAAATTTTATTTTATAAACACTAATGATATACAGTGGTTGAATGTATAAACAAAATAAATAAATAAAAATTGTCACTTTGGATCCAATGTGATTAAATATGTTTTGTATTAGGTATTTCAATACTGCTAAGAAAGAATAAATGTATAAATATCTCTTGAGAATCTTCACATATCCCTAAGGGTACATGTCCACAACACTTTCTATTTCTTGTTACAGTTAACTTATTCTATTTTAAATATTTGTGTATCTTTTCTCCAGTTAGATTTATGACTTCTTTAAAATAATGGACCATACCTTACTTTTTAAAAAAATCTAAAACTACAGCACATAATAACTATATACAGATGTTAAATGAATGATTAAATGAATACATGAAAAACAAAACAAAACAAAACAAAATGAGACCAGGTCTATTAGGTGGCATGGTGGTAGAGGCGCTGGACTACCACATGGCTGTCATTTTAGTTCCACACCCGGTGGCTTGAAAAGCACACTGGGTGTGTGTGTGTGTGTGTGTGTGTGCGCACAAAATCTTAGGAGGAGAATGGAGAAGGGATTGAAGCATAGTCATCGTCCCTGGGGATGATTTCTCACTTCCCTCTCACTCTCTCTCTGTCTCTGTTTCTCTGGTGAGCACACTCACCTTGTGTTTGAAAAAAAAAAAAAATCAAGAAAAATCCAAAAAACAAAACCACATGTTCTTCCTTACAGCCAATTCAGTTTATTTATTTGCATCACCTATCTGGCCTCACAGCAAAAAGCTGAGTTAAGACCCCTGGCTAAGCACTTTGACTCCTGCATCCTTTGCCTTATTGATTTCTCTATATTATCTTGTTTTCTTATTCTTTTTAAAAAATTTTTTTAGTAGAATTGTCTTCTTCCTCTTTAAAAATAATTAAATTTACTTATTTATTTCTTGAGAGAAAGAGAAAAGGCACCCAGCAGGACTTTTGTGCCATGTTTTACCCCTTTTTCTATGCCTACAAGTGCTCTGTGCACACAGAAAGACCCAGATATAAAACTTATCACATGGATCAGCATGGCAAAGTGTGCTCTGCCACTGCAGCACTGCAGACTTATCCTTCTTGACACCCATGCTTTCCCCCATCTTTCCATTTTTCTACAAATTCTTCTTCCTTGAGCATTATATACTTCCTTATTTTTTATATATCTTATTTTTAAATTTTTTTTATACATTCAGTCACTATACATCACTTAGTTTATAAAGTGATTTTTACAATATGAATATATTTCACACCAGTTTTTTTGGGGATACTATACACACATTATTATCAACAGATAATAATGTATCCCATATATGTCTTGGCTCTCTCTTTTTCTCCTCAATGTCTTTCCTCACACTCTCCTTCTCCCACCCTCTTCCCACAGTGAATCTGTAACTATTTTCCATGTTTCTATGTGCTCTAATCTTTCCGTTTCAGCTATAAAGTGCAGTCAGTATATGTTAAGTGGAGATATACAATGTATCTCCTTCATAGCCTGCCTTGCTTCACTCAGCAGTAAATCTTCCATATTTGTCCACCTTCTATCAGTAACCAGGGTCTTGTTGGTTTTTTATGGCTGAGTAGTATTCCCTAGATTATATGTGCCACACTTTTTCTTTTTTTAATTCTAATTTATTTATTTACATTCATTCACTATACATCAGTACTGCATTCAAAATGAGATTTTCCATCCAGAATACACTGTCTCTTGGCTCAATAAAGCACATCAACATATGTGTTATCGTCAACAAATAATTTTCCATTTCTTGTTTCTTGTATATTTTGCTTTTTTTTCCTACCCTTGATTCCCTATCTCTCACCCTCTATCATCTCCCACCCTCCTCTCACATTGTCTCTGGTATCCATGGTTGCTTTCTATGCCTTTCCCCCCCTACATTTTATTGATTCACTAATGATCTTAACTAATCTAAATATTTTCAATAGCAAGTGCTGCTGATATGTACTTATCTATGAAAACAAGTTTGACTTTAGGCATAAACCTCAGTGAATAGAATGAACATACTATAAAGTAGCACCTTGCTGGGGCTATGTAGCTTACTGCAGTCATCAAATAAGTATTTTAAATGCCTTTTTTTAATTTCAAGAAAAATAGTTTTTGTGCTTTTTTCAAAACTTTTTAAAATTAATTAATTTACATTCATCCCCTAATCATTGTCACAGCATACAAAAAAATGTGATTTTCCCATCCAGAATATACTCTGTAGTGGCTTAATCATGCATGTGCATGTTATCGTCAATAATTTTCCACACTTTTTCAATCCATTCTTCTGTTCATGGACATTTGGCTTGGTTCCACGTCTTGTAAATAACGTTGCAATAAAAATAGATGTCCAAGCACTTTTCCAACTAAGCATTCTTCTGTCCTTTGGGTAGATATCCAGGGGTGGGATTGGTGGATCATATGGTAGTTCTATTTGTAGATCTTTGAGGAATCTCCATATTGTTATACCACAGGCTGGACCAATTTACGTTCCCACCAGGAGTGTGGGAGAGTCCCCTATCACCACATCTGAATCAGCACTTATCTTTTTTTTTATTTTAATCTTAGTCATTCTGACTGGGGTTATGTGGTATCTCATTGTGGTTTTGATCTGCATCTCTCTTATGATGAGGGATATTGAGCATTTTTTCATGTCTTTAGATTGTTCATATGCCTTCATTAGAGAGTTGTTTTTTCAGCTCATTTTTCCATCTTTTAATTGGGTTGATCATTTTTGTCCTTGTAAGCTGCTTGAGTTCCCTGCATATTCTGGTTATCAGTCCCTTACCTGAAGCATATTTTACAAAAATATTCTCCCATTCTAAGGGTTGTTATTTTATACTAATTACTGTGTCTTTTGCCATGCAGAAACTTCTTAATCTGATGTAATACCACTTTACTATTTCTGGTATTATTGATTGTGCTTTGGGAGTTGCCCCAGTTTTTTCCAGCAGTACTTTTATAGTTTGAGGTCTTAGTTTTAGATCTTCGATCCACTTTAAGTTGATTTTTGTCAATGGTGAGAAGTAGGTAGGGGTTCAGATTCATCTTTCTGCAGGTGGATATCCAGTTTTCCCAGCACCATTTACTAAAGAGATTTTCCTTTTCCCACTGAATTGACTGGTACTGTTTGTCAGAAATCAGTTGGCTATGTGTTTTGTGGTTTATTTCTGGGTTCTCTATTCTGTTCCATTGGTCCATATGTCTGTTTTTGTGCCAATACCATGCTGTTTTGATGATCACAGTTTTGTATGTGTTAGGGAGTAAGATGCTTCCTACTCTGCTCTTCCTGCAAAGGATGGCCTTGTCAATATAGGGTCTTTTATGATTCCAGACAAATTCTATGATTGACTTTTCTCGACCTGTGAAGATGTCTCTGGTTCTTTGATTGTGATTGCATTAAACACATAGATTTATTTGTGTAGAATTGTCATTTTGATTATATTAATGCTTCTGAACCAGGAACATGGTATATCCTTTCACATTTTTATGTCATTTTAATTAATTAATTTATTTATTAATTTATTTATTTATTTTAGCTTTTTATAGCTTTCTTTGTGGAGGTCTCGGACTTCTTTGGTTAGATTTATTCCTAGGTATCTTATACTTTTTGTGGCTATGGTAAATGGAATTACTTTCTTCAGTTCTGTCTCAGTCTCTTTGCTGTTCCTGTATAGAAATGCTATAGATTTTTTGTATACTGATTTTTGTATACTGCAACTTTACAGTATTTATTTATTACTTCTAGGAATGTTTTGTAGATGCCAGTGGGTCTTCTATGTATACAATCATGTCATCTGCAAATAGAGATAATTTCACCTCTTCTTTTCCCATCTGATGCCTTTTAGTTTATTCTCTTTTGTGATTGGATTGGCTAAGACTTCCAGTATTATATTGAAAAGGAGTGGAGAAAGAGGACATCTTTGTCTTGTACCAGTTTTTAGTGGAAAAGTTTTCAGCTTTTCCCTATTCAGAATAATGTTAGCTATGAGTTTTTTATAGATATCTTTTACTGTGTTGAGAAATAACCCTTTTATGCTAATTTTGCTGAGTCTTAATCAAAGAATGTTGTATTGTATCAAACTTTTTCTGCATCAATTAATATGATCACATGATTTTTTAATCTTTCTTTCTGCTAATATGGTGTATTCCATTTATGGTTTTGTGTATGTTGAACTACCCTTGCATCCCTGGAATAAAGCATATCTGTTCATGATGTACATTTTTTTTTTTGCATGTTGTTGACGTGAATGAGGAAGACAAGTTCCTTGACACATATAATCTACCAAGATTTCTATGTCAGAAGGATATAGAGAGCCTGAATAGGTCCATAAGAAGCAAAGAGATTGAATTGGTAATAAATTACCCACCCCCAAAGAAAATCCCTGGTCCTGATGCCTTCACCTCTGAATTCTACAAAACTTTTAAAGAAGAGTTAACCTCCATTCTACTTATTTCTAAAGTTCCAAAAGGAAGAAACACACCCAAGTTCACTCTATGAATCCTTCATCATCTTTATCCTTAAAACAGGCAAGGACATGAGAAGGAAGGAAAACTTTAGACCAGTATCTCTGATGAATATGGATACAAAAATTCTTAACAAGATACTAGCAAATGGTATCCAATGGCATGTAAAAAAGATTATACTTCCTTGTCTTTCTAGTGTCCAATGTTCAAGAGTAAACATGAGAAAAATGAAATTATTTTTTAAAACTTTAGTCACCTCTGGGATCATATTTATACAATGTGGGCAATTTACTGAAGAATAATGAAACCATTAAAGAAAAAAGATAAACAATGCAGCTAATTCTTAGTATGTTTTCTCCTAGGTTTTATTATTTCATAGAAAGTTCTAAACGCTGTAGGCACTAATTAAATAAACTTTTCTTTTTTATTTACTTGTAGCTGGACATTGAGTAACTGGTTAGTAGAGACTGAGCCAAGTATACCTGATTGGATCCTGGTTGTTCAATTTCACATGCATTAGCAGATCACACCATTGAGGATCTTAGAAATAAATATCAAGATACTTACTTGATTCTGAACTGTAAGGCAATTTTAAGATTATAGGATGGAGATAATGTGGTACTTTTCTCTATATTAGGTAGCAGCTGACTAAATGATATTTTTGATAGACCCAGAGCTTATAGTTTTTGTGGAAACAGAATGAAAATAAAAATAAAGAATAGATTTTAGATTTTTATTATTAAGTTTAATTCTAACACTAAACAATCTTATCAAAAGAATATAGCCTTTGGGTTATGATAATCAGTTCAAATTTCACTGGTTACTTCAAACAAGTTCCTTTTACCCGAATCTTCTTTAAAAAATCTATAACATAGAGATAACAATATAACATCACAAAGTTGTTGTGAAAATCAAGTGAAATAATGACTATAAAACACTTAGCACAGCATCTAAACAGTGGTAGGTTTATATTAAACATTACTACAAAAGAAATGAAAATGTCATTATCCACAAAGGACTCCTGTATTTGATTGCAGTAAGATAAAACGGCTTTCTCTATGAAAAGTTTACGCTTTTCTTGTATTTTGCCATTCTGTTTTATTTAATTGACTACTGAAATCACTACCATAATTGTTAGGCTCTTACATGACCAAGCAAGAAATCAGGTTTTCATTAAAACAAATAAATGCCTATATCCCTATTTGATTTTTCCTTTGCCAAAGAAAACTCTTTCTGTTTTCTCTCCCACATGTCTCTTTCAAGTAAGAAATAATTTTATTTGTCTTTGGTCTCATAAGTACTAAGAAATCTATATAAATTCAAACCTTTCAGAAATCTATACGAGGAGAGATATGAGATATGAAAACTTCAAACACACCAAGGATAGAATTGATGCTTTATTTGTATTTTTTCCTCTAATTTGTGCCTGGCACAACATAGGCATTTGGAAATTCATTTTTAAATGAATAAAGTAATGAATGAAGACATCACACTTTTAAAAAGGTAAGACATTATTCAGTAGGAAAGTACTCAAAGACCCTTGGTATACATTAACTATGTCCGTGTGTGTGTGTGTGTGTGTGTGCGTGTACATGAACATATTTTTTAAATACTTCTTTGGTGTCACACATATTTTAAAAAAATGGACAATATCCAGACAAGTAGCCAAAAAGATTGCCTTTAAAACATCTCAAAACAAAATAAGGGGGCCAGCAGGTGGCGTAATGGTTAAGACACTGGACCCTCATGTGACTGACTTGTTTGAGTCCCAAATCCAGTGGCTTGAAAATCACACCATGTGTGTGTGCATGCATGCCGAAAATCCTACGGAAGAATGGAGGAGAAAGAACTGCAGTGTGGCCATCCCACCCTCAGGGGAGTGATTTCTCACTTTCCCTCTGTCTATCTTTCTCCAAGAAGTGCACGTGCTATATGGCAAAAAACAAAAAATAAGTAAGTAAAGAAATAAATAAAAAGGGACCAGCAGTTAGCATAATGGCTATGTCGCTGGACTCCCATGTAGGCGACCGCGATTCGCCTCACGGACCCGGTGGCTTAAACTCACGCCGGGCGCGTGTGCGTGCGTGCCCAAGATCCCAAGAGGAAAATGGAGGAGAAGGGATTGTGGCATGGCCATCTCCCCTGGGGGGTGATTTCTCGCTCTCTGTCTCTCTGTCTCTCTCTGTCTGTCTGGCGAGCGCACGTGACCTATAGCAAAATCCTCTCAAAAAAAAAAAAAAAAGGAAGAAAAATAAATGTGAACAAAGTGTCTAATGTTCCACACAAAACTGTAGGCTCCCTTTAATTAATTAATATAAAGTTAAATAATATAAAATTATTAACATTAAATTAATATTAAATTATTGCTGAAAAGCAGCTGCCCAGCCACAAGTATTACTCCTTCCCCTATTTGTAACCGAGTAAAGCCTTATCACTATTTCTAGTTCAACATTAGATGGTGATGGTTCTTATTGTCACTTTGAATGGCAGGCATTTATCCATCATTTCCTTCCAAAAGCATTTATTAGAAGTCCACTATATAATTGGTAGATTAAATAAAACTACAATATAACAATGCAGTCTTTGTTTTGCATAATTCACCTCAGTGTTTATAATTAATAATCGTAAATTTGTGACAATTTTGTACTAATTTCTCATGATCAATGTGAGAGAAGTGTGATTATAGAACACTATTTCAATAGAATGTAATCGTGTTCTTTTTTTCTTTTTTAAGAGAGATTTTTCTATAGGGCATGTGTGCTCACCAGATGTAATAGTGTTCTTATAATCGATATAGACATTTAATAGAACCTACTACCCTCCAGTAACAGAATTATGTCTTTTATTTATTTATTTTTTAATTTCACCAGAGGATACATGCACTTCCTGGAGAGAGACAGAAGGAGATTGGAAGAGGGAAAATGGCAAAGCAGCCCCTATGGGGAAAGGGCACACTGTGATACCTTCTCTTCTATTTCTCACTCCTTTGAGATTCTGGGTATGCACATACATGCACACAGTGTATTTCTGGGTCTGGGATTCAAACTGCATGATCAGCCATGTGGGATTCAGCTGCTACCACTCCATGTGGTGGCCCACAAAATTAAATTTTAAGTGATAGTTTTCTGTTTTTAAGTCAATGAAGATATATCTGATATAAAATATGATGAGTAGTTCTAGAAACAATGTGATTAAAGAATTCTTGACTTAGAAATACCATTTTCCATTGCAATGATTAGAGAAACAAATCCTGGAAACTATTCGTGCATATATGCATTTATCAGTTTTCCAACATTTTGTTATGAAAAATTTTGAACATGTTCACAAGTAGAAAGAATTTTTCAGTATACTTATACACAATTAGCATATACCCAGCATTAATATTTTATTATATTTTACTACACTTGTTTTATTATTTGTCCCCTCATCTATCTGTAATTAAAACCTTACTTTATGTATTTAAAAAGTATTTGTAGACATCAATACACTTTGCCCCACATATCTTAGCATGTATATACACCTGAAGGTCATTATTTGTTTACAAATAATTTTATATTTTTATTTTACGTTATTTGCCAGGAAGACAGAGAGAGAGAGAGAGGGAGAGGGAGAAGGCATCTCCATGAGGAATAGTCACACTGCAATTCATTCTCCTCCATCTCTCCACCCTGTAGGGATGCTGAAATGCATGGAGATGGACATGGCTTGTCCCCCAATCCACCTGGTCTGGAACCTGAACAAAACAGTCAATCATGTGGGATTCAACTCCTGTAAGCACCACACCCCAGACTGGCTAAAACAACTCATTTAAAAAGATAATATCTATATAGTAAAATGCACAAATCTTAGGCATATTGATTTATGAATTTTGACAACTGTATGCAACTGTCCAATCCAACCCTCATTAAGGTATAGAATATTACTGTCATGTACAGAAAACCTTGTTTTTTTTTTTTAGGGTCAGCATCTTACCTGCTCAACCCCAACCACTATACCAAAATTAATTTAATCTCTTTTAGAAATTCATAAAAATGAAACCATACCGCATTTATTTTTTTATGGAAGACTTTCTTCACTGAGCATATTTTCTCAGAATAAAATATAATATTGACATAATAGTATGTCAATAATTTCTGCTTTTTTTTTTTTAAGATTTTTGCCATAGGGTACATGCTCTCTTGAGAAACAGAGAGGGACAGACAGAGGGCAAGTGAGAAATAGCCCCCAGGGATGATAGCCATGCTGTAATCCCTCCTCCTCCATTCTTCTCTTGGGCTTTGGGTGCACACACACACACACCCCTAATGTGATTTTCAAGCCTGTGGTCCAGGACTCAAACCATAGTTGGCCATGTGGGAGTCCAGAGCCTTAACGACCATGCCACCTGTGGCCCTGATTTCTTCATTTATACTACTGAACAGTCTTCCATCATAAGTATACGTTGGTTTATTTATTTTGCTGATAACAACTTAAGATGTTTTCAGGAGCCCAGCAAGCAATGTGAAGGTGAAGGAAGGCAGCTGGATCTCACATAGCCAACTCCCCAGTTTGAGTCCCAGTTTGCATGCAATAAATCCCAAGAAGAGACAGGAGGTGAAGGGAGTGTGGCAAGGCCAACCCCCTCTTGGGGTGATTTCTCACTTTCCCTCTCTCTCTCTCTCTGTATGTGTCTCTGTCTCTCTCTGGTGAGTTCACATAGCCTATAGCAAAAAAAAATTTTTTTCTTTTAGTTTTTACCTTCTTTGTTTAAATGTGTCATTGTTTTTTAAAATTTTAACAATTTATTTTCTTTATCATAACAACACAAGTGCATGTGTGAGTGAGAGAGAGAGAAGGATGAGCACCCTGTAGAGGGTCTGACCTGTTGCACTCCTCTTTTTTCAGTTCCTCATATCCTGGACACTCATGTTTCATGGGCCTGAATATTTTAGGTCTACTGGGCTGGGGATTCCAATCCAAGTCACCTTTTGGGATCCAGCTTCTCTAGGGCAGCACATTACCACCGCATGATGAAGCTGGCTCCTCTTGACAAGTCTGTGTAGAACCATTTTAGTTTCTCTGAGTTTCCTTGGAGTGGAACTATAGAGTCATATGATAGATATATCCTAAGGTTTATAAGAGGCTGTCTGGTCTCTTTCTCAAAATAATTATAACCCCTAATTTTATTCCCTTATCAAGTTTTAATTTTGAAATCAGTCTTTCCTACTTAATCAGTTCTAATTGCACCTTGCTTGCAATATTGCAATATATATCTCCTTCCTCTTTTCCTGTTAAAGGAGACAATCACATTAAGGATTAAAGACATTATAGGGTATTATGCCTCTGGAAGTAATGCAATATTTTTTAAAGGTGCATAAAGACTGAATGTGAACAACTTTATAAAAAAATAAGTACATATTATTTTAGGAAGGCATTGAATTTAAAATCTATAGAATATTGAACAATTCTACTTAAAATAATACAGACTTTATTCTTATAAGTGTTATCAATCAAACCATAGCAGCATTTCTTTTGTTAACATTCAACTGATGTATTGGACATCATTATATATAATTTTGAATGAAACTTAGTTTAAACCAGAAATAAAACTCAATTTATTTAGAGAGACTTTTGCTATAAAGTATGCATGCATCCACCAGACAGACAGAGAGAAACAAACAAAAAGTGAGAAATCACCCCACTCCCCATGATGGATGACCATGCTTCAATCCCTTCTCCTCCATTCTCCTCTTCAGATTTTGGGCACACATGCATACACATCTGGCATGAGCTTCAAGCCATGGGTCCAGGACTGAAACATGGTTGGCCACATGTGAGTCCAGCACCCAAACCACTATGCCACCTGCTGGCCTTTTAACTCAATTTATTTTTAATATAGATCAGGTGATATGTATCTGTCTCTTATACCTGGTATAACCAACAACAACAACAACAAATGGATGACTTAAAATAATAGAAACCAAATGATGGTAAGTCCATGCTCTGTCTGAAATCTGAAAGGGAGGATCCCTTTTTGCCTCCTTCCCACTAATGGTTTGCTGGTCATCATGGCATCACTTGGTTAGCACTTTCAGCACACTAGTCTCTGCCTCCATTTGTCACATGGAATTCTCCCCTCATGTGTCTGTGTCATACTGGATTAATGGCCATGCAAATAACCTCATCTTAACTTTGTTAAAGCTCCAGTACTGGACCAGGAAGCAGTGTATCAATACCACAACTGGACCCATAGAGGAAAGGTCCTGGATTTCATACCTGAATCTCCCTGAGCAGGGTGAAAACACAGGCTAGCTGAGTCTGAGGGTGGACTGTGGAGTGAAGACACTACTGAGGGTGCCTGAATCTCTCTCTTCATCTGTCTTCCTCTATCTCTGGGAGAAATAAATAAACTTAAGAAAAAAAAACAAAAACAAAATAAACCTCTCCTAATACCCCTTCCAAATAAGATCACACTCACAACTACAAGGGGGTAGAATTAAAGCATGTCTTTCAAGAAATCACAATTTAACTCATGACATAGAACATATAACATTTTATTTATTTACCATTATGAATTGATAGGCAATGGTGATATCATTAAATTTTTAATAATTTCTTCTTAAATAGGATGTTTAATGATATAGACAAGGTTTGACAGTTGGGATAAGTATATAGTTTGGATTATGCTACTAGTATTTTTTACATCCTCTTAGCCTAATAGTTTTGGAGACAATCACATAGAAAGTGGAGTGTATAAAGATTTGTTTCCTTTGAGCTTTTTCATAAAAAAATACAAAACCAATAACTTGTTTCACAAATTAGCAAAAAAAAATTGTCAATTGGAAAGGTTAGCTCAAAAAGTGAACTTATACAAGTCCATACCAAGAAAGCCTATTTGCCACCAAAAATCATTTAGAAAAGCTGAAAGCAACTTCTATTTTTAAAAATGATATAATGTAGCTTCAAAGATTTTGATTATTAGTTATAGTTGTAGAAAAATCACTCAATCTCTCTCTCATTTCAAACTAATGGAAATTTAGCACCAAGAAGGCATGAAAGCTTCTAGCAATACTGAAATTCTATGAGGAAATAAAACTACCTCACCCTGTATATTTGTAAGACGTTTGCTTGCTATCAGCTCAAACTTTATTTGCAATGAATGCCTGCTTTCTATTTTACTAGATAGAGGAAACATGATGGAAATAACACAGAGGTTAAGAGAGAGCTAAAGAGATAGAAAAACAGATTGGTTTCAGCAATATAACATAGTGAAAACTACCATATTCTTAGACATTGAATCCTTTGGAAACTAATGTAGTCTAGCAAAATTATAGGAACATGTGCTAATTAGCTTATGAATCTTGGACAACATCATAATTTCAAGACAGTAATTTTATGTTCCTGCATACAATAGGTAAACATGGAATAGCCTCCATTACTACATTGGGAGCCTCCATTATTAAATTAACTAAAACTATAAATAGATGCTGTGAGAGACAAAAAATTGATTTTTTTTTATAATATCTCCTCATAGTTCTTTTTTTAATAATTATTTTATTTAACTTTATTTATTATTATATCATTATTATTTTTCATTTTCATCAGAGAGAGAGAGAGAGAGAGAGAGAGGAAGTGAGAAAGCAAGCCACCAGGTCCGAGACTTGAACCGTGGTCGGCCATGTGGGAATCCAGCGCCTTTAACCACCACGCCACTTGCTGGTCCCGAGAAAAAAAAAAAATTGATTTTTTTTAAAACTCTGGAGTTCAGTAAATTTACTTTTATTTAAACAAAAAATATTTTTTCTTTAGTCATTGTCTATGCTTTACCTATAAAAAATTTAGCCTTTTAAAAAATTTCATTTATGTTTTTATTTTTTCACTATAGGATGTGAGTACTCACCAGAGAGAGACAAAGAGAAAAAGAGTGAGGGAAAGTGAGAAATCCCCCCCCCCCCCCCCCCCCAGGAGATGGCCATGCCACAGTTACTTCTCCTCCAGTCTCCTCTTGGGATTGTGGGCATGCATGCACACATGCCTGACATGATTTTCAAATTGAACTGTGCAGCTGGCTATGTGAGATATAGTACGTTAACCCCTGTACCACTTGGTGGCTCAAAAGTTTGAGTTTTAAATCCTAGCTGTACAGAGGTCTGAATTGAGACATATATTAATAACATCTTCAAGTGTAATTCTATAATACAATTTTGATTTCATTTATTCTTATAGGCATCATGTAGCTAATGGTTTTCTTTAAAGATTTAAAGATGTGCACATATGTGGAAGTAATTCTATTAGATCCTAAGTTTTGTTTTGTAATGACAAAATTCAGAGAAGTCAGCATGATTAGGGAGTGGAAGGGAGAGAACATAAAGATAATAACTAACAACTTAGAACATTCACTCTAAAAGATTATACATGTGTAAGTCTTGAAACCATTTGGTGATACAGTAGAAAAGTATGATGCTGTGCAAGAGAGACCCACATGGGGAAGTTGCTGGCTCTCTGTGAAAGACCTCCCTGAATACACAGGAGGAGAAAAAAATAAATAAAAATAATATCAGAAAACATAGGATAATGGTTGAAACTGTTCTCCCTTAGTTGGTAGCAAAAACTTGCATGCTCACAGAGTGAGAGAAGAGTTAAGTCCTAAATTCCTTTAAGAGTGAAATTTGTCATTGCTTTTTGGAATCTTGGTCCCTCGGTTTTCATTCCTCACACCACCATCTCTCATTCAAGCAGAGCTAGCAAAAGTGTGTCAACTGTTGAAATCACTGGTTGGCTTGGGGTCTTGGATTCCCTGATTTTTATAGGACAGAAAATTGTTCAACAACAAATGAAATAGAACATAGTTATTGGTTCTATATCCTGGCCAATTTCGTATGAAATATAGATCTTCATACAATAAATGCAATCAAAGTTTCCTAAGGTTTAGTTACAACTTGACCTTTATTTTCATTTTCAACTTTTTAATTAATCAAATGTACCAATGCTTAGAGCACGTAAAGCAGTTTTGAAATTTTTCATATCTAAAATTTTTTATATTGCCAGAAAATTTGAATCTTTGTGTACTTAGACATTGGAGTAAAACATTGATTTTGGAAAGAATAGTTTTGGTGACTAAAATCCTATTTTGGGATGGAAATTGGAAAGATTTTATTTTAAAATTGATTCATTCTAGAGTTTTATAAATGATTAAAATAGATTAATGACATATTACAGTAATGCACATCATATATGATTTTCTCTTTAGGAAGTCACAGGAGTTGATGTTGACTTTTCATATTAAGGTAGATATTCTTATGAACACTGTATTTTGGCATTTCTAATATTATATCAATCACAAGACCATGGACCTTGATTGTACATACATGTGGAAAATTACATTATTACACATAGCAACTTAGAATAAATCTTAATTTAAGAATGATTAAAATGATAAAATTGGGCCAGCTGGTAGCATGGTGGTTAAGGCAGCTAAATCTCACATGATTGACTATGCTGTTTGAGTCCTGCATTTGGTGGCTTGAATCACATGCTGGATGTGTGTATGTGTCGACAAAAAAGCTTGAGAAAAGAATGGATGAAAAGGAAGTATAGTGTAGTCTTTCCCCTCCGGGGTGCTTCTAACTTTCTCTTCCTCTCCCTCTCTGTCTCTCTCTCATGAGCATGTATAACATACAGAAAAAATCCTGTTGTTAATGAGAAACAAACATTTAATCTCTTAAAAATTTTATTCATTTTATTTCTTCCATGAGAGAGAATGTGGCACTCCTATCAGGACCCTGATGCCAAGATCTACCCTTAGTGATCACCAGTCTGGATCATATGGGCAAGCGTGTACCCAGTACACTGGGAGACCCTGGGATCCGACTCTGGGTCTTCCCATGTGGATCCATTCTATATACCACTGAGCCACAGGCTAGCCTTTAGTGAAAATCATTTTAAGAAATAAATAACTATGACATGTTTCAGAATAGGTTTTATTGTGTTTTATTTATTAAAGTTGTAATACATCATCCATTAATATAGGCAGGCAGCGGAAAATGGAATAGTTTGTCTGAGAAAAATAGAAGAAATGCAAATACTGTGTCATGTATTTGGTGAGAGCACAAGTCTAAAAGCAGAAAAACTTTTGGACCAAGAAGCATCAGTCACTAAGTGCAATGTGTTTTAGAGTGCCACTAATTTGTAGCTCATAATAATCACACTATGGTAGACTGGAATGAACTTTCTATGCTCTAAAATATTTAAAAATGTTTTCCATGAAAATTGATAATGTAAACAAGAAAATCATATATCTTACTTAAGAGTGAAGGTCAGCAAACTTTCCAAGGGTTGGAAACAGTTCTGCTAAAAAAAAATGAACAAACTTGTGATAAATGATTCTTAACTTAGAAATACATAATTCCCTAAGATACGAAGGGCAGCTTAACATTATCTTTTATTCAGCAACTCTTTGAGATGGTCGGTATGTCAGAATTCTCAGAATTAGTAAACCCCTGAATGTGGACGAATTACTGAAGACCTTCACTTTGTACTACCATTGATGAAATGTAAAAGATCAAAGAGTAGAACTCAAAAGAGTTAATCCATCTAATGTTCCCTCCTGCTCTCACCAGATTATGTGAGCTCTTGCCTCTGTGTCTCTAGACAACACAGCAAAGGGTTCATTTAAAACGAATGATCCTATGCCAGTAGGTGGCCATGAGGGTTGGGGTGCTGGATCCCACATGACTGACTCTGCTTTTCAAGTCCCACCCAGTAGCTTGAGAATCATGCTTGGTACAAATGTGTGTGTGCCCCAAATCTCAAGGGCAGAATGGAGAAGGGACTGTGGCATGGCCATCCCTCCTGGGAGGAAGTTTCTCACTTTCTTTCTCTCTCTGTTGCTCTCTGGTGAGCACTTATGTCCTGTGACAAAAATGTGGGGAGGGGAGGAGGTGAGTGGTTCCCTGTTTATAAACTGATTTAATTGATTTATATGTCTTTCTTTAGACAATATTCATTTGTAATATAGGATCATATCTAACAGTGTGTTCTCAGTAGCTAGTAGTTGTCTAGAATAGTTGGAGTGGTGAAAAAGTGTTGAAATAATCAAAACTAGTGTTATTTTGAATTACTCATCAAGTGTTTCAGGTGAGTTTCAGGTGGACTTGGCAAAAAAAGATCACTGTCAGTTCTGGTTAGTGATCATGCTAGTTAATAAGATATAAAAGTATATTAAATGTATGAAAGAAATTAGTAATATTTATAATTGTCTACTTTAGTTTTAAAAATACATTAAATTATACATCATTAAGACCATATGTATTCTTTATGGTAATATAAAATTTTAATCTAAAAAATTAGTATCATCACAAGGAAACAGGTAATGGCTTTGCTCTGTCTTAGACATGGAGAGGAAGTGAGTTATTCTACATCCTGTATATATACATTTATTCCTCTAGATAAAATGTCCAACTTTTGCCTAGAGGAACTTTGACTAGCATTCGTTTGAAGATTTTAATGAGAGCTCAATATTATGGATGGAGATGATAGAAGCTTCCACTTGAATTTCTGAGTCTCATACAGTATAACATTATTTTATTTGAGGCCATGAAACACTAGTGTAACAGTTTTTTTTTTTTTTTTTTTGAGAGGTTTTTGCTATAGGGCGCATGCACTCGCCAGTCAGAGAGAAACAGAGAGACAGAAAGCGAGAAATCACGCCCCCCCCCCGGGGAATGGCCATGCCGCAGTGCCTTCTCCTCCATTCTACTCTCGGGAGAGTACACATACGCACCCGGCGTGAGTGTTAAGCCATTGGGTCCAGGACGCGAATGGTGGTGGACTACATGCGAGTCCAGTGCCATAGCCATTACGCTAACTGCTGGTCCCACTAGTGTAATAGTTTTGTACAGAAAATCAGGAATTAGGTGTCTTTCACTATGTGGACGATTATACTAAAAATATAAAAGCACACAAAAAAAACTAGAAAATCTAAACAATGTAAGCTAATGCCTTCAGTGACAGAATGTTGACAAACTGTATATGCAATTTGAAGTTGTTCAGTGTTGCCATTACCTCTCAGATAAAGCAATCACTTCAAATTTGTCCTTGCCATGAGAGAACCACTTTTCTCTGTCATCTCTGTCTTTCTCACTCCCGTTTCTAAATACACACTGTGAATATACCTCGATAGGTTTTGATCAGTTTCTGCTCACCTGGTTTGAATAGTCATGTTCAATTTTATTATTTTACTTTAAGACATAGTGAAGTTTTCTGAATTATTATTATATTTTTAAATGTCATGACCGTGCCTTGGTCCAGGGCTGACAACCACTTTCTGCTATAATTTGCTTTTTAATAGAAGGAAGTATGTTTTTCTTCCATGATAGGTACTCTTGATGACTTGCATCTCAGTGTGAAGCTCCTGTCAATTCCTAACTAATAACAAAGGAAGAGAATGGAAAAAAATGGAACGCACAGGGAGTAAAATGCTATTTCACACTGGGTGCTTTGTAAATGTGAGCCAACTCACACAAATCCTTTAGGCATCAGTAAAGATGGAGCTGAGCCAGAAGAGAAGAAAACATGTCCAAATAGAGAAAAGTTTGCTCAGCAAATTGAAATTCAAGCCTGAAATTGAAAAGTTTGACTTGAATCTAGTGCAAAGGGCACATTTCATCCTTTAATCATTTTTTTTCTTAAAATGCAAAGTTTCTTAAATATGGTTTATGTTACAGATATTTTGCATGTCTCCAGTCTCTTCTACTCCTTGAATTTCTGACATAATAATTATCATTCCTGTAAATGGGAATAAAAACATAATGTTAAATATTTAAACAATTTTATCTGAGTTCATACCAGAAGTAAATGTACTTTCTGTAATTACAACTTAATATGGAAAATATAATTTGGCATCATTGCCCCAAGCCATTTACCATTTACATCACTGTCACTGTATAATATAGTTAATTTAAAAGACCAATTTAGTTGTAATTTAGAAAACTTTAACATACTATAATAAGTAATTTTTTATTTGAGCTATGAATATCAAGATCATCAATGTGGAAATACATTGTCACCTGGAAATTGAATTTGAAGGAAGGGTTAAAATTACTGACAAAACCAACGAGAAAGTAGAGTTCATAATACATTTAAAGGTGTTTGTACCTAGCGATCTAACCTGGAACGTAAATATAGTGCTTTCTAGCACTAAAATCTGATTGGCATATTTATTTATGAACATGTGGGAGAGATTTTTCTGGGTAGAAATTTACTTACAAAAATCAGAATACTCTGTAATTGTTCTAATTTTTTTAACCACACTGCAGCAGAAGAAAGAAAAAAAATATATATATTACTAAATCTTGCAACAGATTGTGACAGATACATTTTCAAAATGGTAATTATATGTTAGTGTTATAAAAAGAATAAACATTCATTCAGTGGTCAGAATTTCCAAGTTATGGAACAGTTTAACAAAAATAAATAAGCAAATTAAATTTTATTTCCAAATATTTGTTCATTCAGTGGCTAGTATGCACCAAGTACTGATCTCAGGGTTGAGTATTTAGAGGTAAATGCTAAATTATGGTGTCCTCATTTCTTGCTTACAGTGTAATGGTTGACTATCAGAGCATGTAGATAACCACTATTATTAATATTTTATTTTATTTTTTAACATGATAAGATTTCTTATTGCTATGGTTTGAATGTGTCTCCCAAAAATGTGCATTTTAAAATTTAGTTGTAAGGATATAAAGGAAAAAGTTCATCTAACTGTGATATTGAGAGGTAGAGCCTGGGAAGATGATTAGTATTATCAAGGGTCATCAGAATGGGGACCCCATGATTGATTCCTAGTGGCTTTATAAGGGAAGCAAGAGAACAGAGTAGATATATAGACACAAGCACAGATGTGTCCACTCTTGGAAGAGGTTTTTGCTAATAGGGCGCATGCGCTCGCCAGATAGACAGAGAGAGAGACAGACAGAAAGCAAGAAATCACCCCCCAGGGGGGATGGCCACGCCGCAATCCCTTCTCCTCCATTCTCCTCTCGGGATCTTGGGCACGCATGTACACACGGCCCATGTGAGTTTTAAGTCACCGGGTCCGGGACACGAACCACGGTTGACTACATGGGAGTCCAGCGACATAGCCATTATGCTAACTGCTGGTTCCAATGTGTCCACTCTTGATTTGTTTCACCATGTGATGTCATGTGGTGTCTTGGGAATCTGTAGAATCTCTTATCAATAGGAAGACTCTTACCTCATTTAACTCTGTCACTTTGAACCTTTAAGAATATGAGCTATAGAAACTTCTTTTTTTTTTTTTTTTTTTTTTTGAGTTTTTTTGCTATAGGGCGCGTGCGCTCGCCAGACAGACAGAGAGAGACAGAGAGATAGAAAGCAGGAAGTCACCCCCCAGGGGGGATGGCCACGCCGCAATCCCTTCTCCTCCATTCTCCTCTCGGGATCTTGGGCACGCACGCACACGCGCCCGGCGTGAGTTTAAGCCGCCGGGTCCGGGACTCGAACCGCGGTCGACTACGTGGGAGTCCAGCGACATAGCCATTACGCTAACTGCTGGTCCCAGAAACCTCTTTTTTATAAAATGCCAAGACAGCGGACTTATACTTTCCTTACATTTTTTCCACTTAACATATTGGGTGTCAGAAAAGTCATGACGAATTTTTTCTATGTTTTTCTCTGCAAAAATGCATCATAACTTCTCCAACAATCAAATAAAAATTTTCTTAATTCATTAGAATTCACCTGAGAATTTTTTCATACTGGTTGAGCATTATCAATTATTAAAGTTTTGCCATGTTGCTGAGGTTTTAGAATTGTAGTTATCATTATAATAAATAGTACTGGGAACCAGCAGTTAGTATAATGGCTATGTCGCTGGACTCCCATGTAGTCAACCGCGGTTCTCGTCCCGGACCCAGTGGCTTAAAACTCACGCTGGGCGCGTGTGCGTGCATGCCCAAGATCCTGAGAGGAGAATGGAGGAGAAGGGATTGCGGCGGCGTGGCCATCCCCCCTGGGGGTGATTTCTCGCTTTCTGTCTCTATGTCTCTGTCTGGCGAGCGCACGTGCCCTATAGCGAAAATCTCTCCAAAATAAATAAATAAATATATAAATAAATAGTACTATAAAAATATAGTATACATGTTGCGATTATTTATGATAAAATTCTACAATAGAATTCCTTGGTCATAGGTTATAAACATTTTAAAGCTACTGATGCACTATATCATATTGCCTTTTAGAAAGTCACAGCAAATTCACATGACTTTTAATGCTATGTGCATGTTTTCATTTAATCAGTCACTTGTAAACATGGAGTATTATCCTATTTTATAGTATTTAATGATTTCATACATGAAAATATGTCTATTATGTTTCTCTTCTTCATGAGTAATTAAACTGAATATTTTTAAGCCATTTGGATTTTGACTTCTATGAGTTGTCTCTTACTGAAACTTGGTGATAGATAACATAGTAATTTTAGTTTGTCCTTTGAAACTAAATCTCATCAGGCAATTTTATTACTAGAAATGCATGAAAGTTCTCATTTCTTTGCATCCTTAAAATATTGGAGTTAATAGAATTTTAAAATTTTCTGATTGGCATTAAGTTTGCCTTCTAAGTTATTTCTTTTGTTAATTTCTTATTTGCAGTTTTTGTTCATTCTTATCAGGTTCCTTCTCTTTTCTGCTTAATTTACTAGAAATAGTTTAAGGTTCTAGATATTACGTTCTTGCCAATTACTGTGTTTCAAATGTGATTTGTATAATTATGTTCCTCATTGAATAGAAATTATTATTTTGATATAGTTAAACTCGATTATTTTAACTTTTGGTTTTTACACTTGGGTTTTTTTTTCCCCTCCAAACCATGACCATTAATAAGTTGCCCTGCATTCTCTTGTATTAGTCGTGTGTTTGTATGTATCTGTTTATCTACCTCACTTACAGCTTTGTGTATCATTATCTTCATTTTTTCAGAACAAAAGTGAACCATATTTTTCCAGCATTGTTTATTTTAAAATTTATTCTTTTTTCCTCTGTTTTTTGATGCCATGTTTATATACACATGGTGATCTCTCTATTCTGTTTCATTTGTGTCTTAGTGACATAGTGTTTGTACTAATATGGCTTTAGAGTATGTCTAAATGTATGATGAACAATCCCATGTCTTTGTTCTTCTTCTGTTATAATTGCATTCAATTTTCATAAACTTCCTGGGCTATGTGTGAGCTGGAGAACATCATCAAAGATTCAGGACACTTTCAAATTTCATCAGGCTCATTCTATCTTATAAGAATAGCGCATCCTCCTGGGTTCTGGGGTGTTTTCCATGGAAATCACTTCAGTCTCTCACACATATGTAGCATTTTCAGTTGGCCAGGGATTTGGAAAGAATCATTTTGTTCTTAATCCTTCTGCAACTAAGTTGCTTCAGGATTTTCCATTAAGTTACATGCATAGACTCAAATGTAATTTAAATAAACTGTTGGCATGCAGATGGGGTAAAATTATAAATAAAATGTGTTTTAAAAAGATTTTCTTTATATAGCTTACATATAAGTAGATATGTCTATCCATCTATCTATAAAAACACACTAACACATACATTCATATTATGCAAAATCACAACAATACTACTGCTCTCCAAGACACCATCATCACAATTATGAATGTTTTGGAAGCTATTGTAATCACTCTAACATATGGATAGGTTATAGCTTCTGTGTAGATCAGAAGTAGGACTTATGTTGTCAATGGTGAAAATAGAATATCATTGACTCTTTGTGGATGTCTTTTCTATTTGTTACACTGAGGTTATATCGTCCATCAGGTTTTTTTCCTGTAGATTTACCTTTCTTTTCTTCTTCAGAAATATTTATGCTGATGAAAATTAGTTGTCTATGATTTCTACTTGTCTTCATCTGACTTACAAAAAGAAATGAAATCTTTATTATTTTGTGAAGTAGTGCACAGTAAAAATTATCAAAAATACTTTGATACTTTCGAAATTGATATTTTTCTGTTTTGTTTCATGATTTTTTTATTCATATTTCATCGTTGTACATCTCTATAGCACACAATGTGGTTTTTCAATGTATGTATGCAGTGTATGAAAATAAAATTGTTTGTAGAAATTGAGTATTAAGAGAATACTAAGGTTTGAATGAACATTTTTACGTTTGATAATGAAATATATACTATTAAATAAATTAACTTTAGTTATTTTTGAGGAAACTGAAATATATTGAGCTTAAAATTCTGGATAAAAAGCAAAAAGTTATGAAGGAATTTTAAGCAAGGTAGTTATCATAGCACCATATTTCATTTTAAAATGGTCACTTCTGCAGTGTGGTGATGCAGTTGGAGGTAAGCAGGGGCAATTGAGAAATTCTGGAATGACTGAAGAAGATTTTTGTGACAGGTATTAATGAAATGGAAGTAAGGAGGAAAAGTAATATCTAGACTGCATCACTGATAGCCCTTCATTTAATTCAGTGTTAGTGGGGTGGATGAGCAGGTATTTTGAGTAGAAGATAGAAGACTCAGTGTAGGATGGGAATTTGGAGAAAAAAATAGAGAGGTAAGACGTTTGTGGGAGATAGATATATGGTTTATTACCTGTTGATGATGACGTGTATCATATTCTCAACTGGGCTGGACCAAAGCTTTATATCATGCTGGGTAAAGTCTCATTACAATCTAAATGACATATAGCAATGGAATATATAAATAATAATAATTGAAAAATAAAAAGACTCACAGCATTGTGGCCAAGTGCTTCAGGGTCCAATGTTCTAAGATAGGGAAGAGAGAGGGACCAGCTATTGGTGTAATGGCTGTGTTGCTGGACTCCCATGTAGTTGACTATGGTTTGAGTCCTGGACCTGGTGACTTAAACTTTTGCCAGGTGTGTGTGTGTGTGTGTGTGTGCATGCCCAGATCCCAAAAGGAGAATGAAGCAGATGGGATTGCAGTGTGGCCATCCTCCTCCCCCAGGGGGTGATTTCTCACTTTCTATCTCTCTGTCTCTCTCTGTCTTTCTGGAGAGTGCACATGCTCTATAGCAAAAATGTCTCCAAAAAAAAAAAAGAGAAGAGAGAAAGCAGTATGTTTACAGTTAAGGCGATGAGTTCAGTATTAGACAGGTTGAGTTCACCTGGATCTTACCAAAATGAGATATTCACTAAGTAGTTGAATATCTAAATCAGAAAGTAAGCCTGGCATTAAGCTGGAAATGTTTGGAAATAAAACTAGCACTGTGCCTTTCAAAGGGTTTCATATACTTTTAATAGATTTTCTATGAAAATTTTCTCCATGAATTTGACAGCTGTCTAGACTTCTGACATCACCTCCTGCGGCTTTTACCTTCCATCGACACAGCTAAACCACATGAATATATCAAGCTTATACCAGTCTAAGAGTCTTTGTTCTAGCGTCCTTCTGGATAGATCTATTTTATAGAAAATTATTTCTGTGTTTCTTTCTATGCACATCACCGCCAGTATTTACTATAGTTTGTTTACCTTACTAGTAATGAAAGTAGTAGCTGGACCAAAAACCCATCTGTTGAATGGAAGACTTAGTATCAGGACATAGGAGTGGGCAAGATTAAGCAGGCGATGTTGAGAGAGAAAAGAGGAAGTTCTGTGATAAAACCATGCATGTCTCTTGGTAAAATAAGCAGAAAGAAAGTATGAAAAAAACTGAGAAGTAAAACCCTCAATATAGAGAAAAGAATTCATGAATGGGAAAGTAAAAATGCAAGTTAGAATCATTGAGAGGTAAGTGGGAAGTAAGAAAGGTGGCATTCTGTTAAGAATTTATCATGCAAAGGAAGCTAAGAAGAAAAAATGTAGCCTCTGCAGAGAGTTAAGTTTTGCTTTTTGAAAAGACATTAACTTATTTATTTATTTTGAGACTAAGAGAGGGCAAGAGAGAGACAGATAGGGACTCCCAGCAGGGTCCTCTCTGTGACCTGTCTCCAGTCTCATTCAGCCATGGTTATGGGTACATGTGCGCATGCTCAGTCTGCTCATGTGGTTCTGATGCGTTACCACTGCATGACTGCCCAGTTCTTTTGTTTTGTTTTAAATAGAGACAAATTTAAATTGATCAACATCTTGCCCAGGATGAATTCCTAGAGAAGAAGGAGATAAAGACTCTGAGTTTTTAAGTAGAAATTTTACCTTAAGCAAGAGGAAATGAATGATACCTTCTTTTATAACAGGAGGAAAAAGGGTGAGAGCAAATGCAGGTCAGTTTGCAATCTTGGAGGAAGTTGAGGAAATTCCTATGAGTACGTATAGTTTACCTGTAAATAGGAACCAAAGTAATCTGCATGGATTGAGAAAAAAGTCACAGGCTTGAGAGAGTGGGAAATAAAAAAATATATTAATCTTTTTTTCCCCAAAGTTTTATTGACTATAAACCAGAGGTAATAAAACTTTACTAAGTATTTCCTCCTGCCTTACGAAGGTTATGTATTTAGAAGACACTTTTGCACTCACAGTCATTTATATCCAATTTCAGGGGAGAGCACTGGGGAGTCTTCAGTTTTTGCTTTTGGCCTCATACTGGGCTTGATCCTCAGCTACCATTAAATCCAAGAGAAATAATTCAGCAAAATTTTGAGAATTTGTCTCTTGCCTAATATAGAAAGGAAAAGAAAGAGTTAGACCAAAACATTTTTTTTTTTTTTTTTTTTTTTGGAGAGGTTTTTCGCTATAGGGCGTGTGCGCTCGCCAGACAGACAGAAAGAGACATAGAGACAGAAAGCGAGAAATCACCCCCCAGGGGGGATGGTCACGCCGCAATCCCTTCTCCTCCATTCTCCTCTCGGGATCCTGGGCACGTACGCACACGCGCCCGGCGTGAGTTGTAAGCCACCGGGTCCGAGACGCGAACCGCGGTCGACTACGTGGGAGTCCAGCGACATAGCCATTACACTAACTGCTGGTTCCCTGACCAAAACATTTTTGAGACTGGGTAATAATTAGCATGATAAGGTTAATAAGTATGAAGAGAAAGATATGGAAATATGTCATCTATGGAAAGGAAGATTCAATAAGAAATTGGAAACACGTCACTAGGGTTCTGAGGATAGAACAAGCATATTGATGTATGCTTTGGGGTTTAATTACTTAAAATCTAAATAATCCAAGAACTGTTAGAAATACGATATTTCTAACAGTGTGATAGCAACAAAGTTGTGATAGCAACAAATTGAAACACAGTGTCTTACAGATTAGAGTGAAATATAGAAAAAAGGAGCTAGCAAACGAGGTAATTAAAAAATAAGCAGAAGGGAGCTAGCAAGTGGCATAGTGCTATGGTGTTGGACTTCCACATAATCAATACTGTGGTTCAAGTCCCAGACCCAGCCCAAAGAATGTGCATGCCCAAAACCCCAGGAGAAGAATGGAGGAAAAGGGATTGTCATGTGTCCATCTTTCGTAGGGGGTGATTTCTCACTTCCCCCATCATTGTCTCTCTTTCTCTCCAGCAAGCTGATAAACCTTAGGGAATAAACCTTAAAAAAAAAAAAAAAAAAAAAAAAAAAAAAAAAAAAAAAAAAAAAAAAAAAAAAAGGAAGGAGAGAAGAGAAAGATAATGAATCAATATTAATTGAAAAAAAGAAATGGATTATAATAAGCAGATGAAGGTTAAAAAAAAAACAAAAAAAAAAAAACAAACAAAAAAAAACCTCAAATGCACCAGGAGGCTTAAAAAAATTATATAACCTGAGACCAACAGATGGCATAATGGTTATGTAGCTGAACTCCCATGTAGTTGACTGCGGTTCAAGTCCTGGAACCAGCAGCTTAAAACTTAGACTGGGTGCATGTGTGTGTGTGTGTGCCCTGAATCCCAAGAACAGACTAGAGGAGAAGGGATCATGACATGGTCATCCCCTTGGGGGGTGAGTTCTCACTTTCTTTCTCTTTGTCTCTGTAGTGAGCACATGCTCTCTATACCAAAAATTCCTCTAAAACAAACAAACAAAAAAAAAACAAAAACAAAACAAAACAAACAAACCTATTATCACAAAAGACCACTAGGTTTTGTTATTAGGAAGTCACTAGAAGCTGAGAGGATGATTATTTTACTAAAAAGATGGATGTGGAAGTCAGATTGGTACCATTAAGGAAGGAAAGGGTAAAGTTAATACCATAGCCATGGACGTTGATTACTCATTGTTAAGTTTCTGTACAATTGGAGAATGAAGAAAGCCAGCTTTGGGAGACAGTTCAGTAGGGTAAAATAAAGTAAGTTTTTGTTTTATTTTGTTTCATTTTTCAGAATAGTTAAGTCTTGTGTGTATTTGCATGCAGAGAACAAGTGTAGTTGAAGAGATATATGGTGCTAGACAGGAAGGTGATAAATTAGGAAGCAAAATTCTAGACTGGGAAAAGAGATGAAAGAAGGATTTAGAAAGAAAATGCAGCATTAGCAAGTGTGAATGACACATTTTCTCCCATAATAGGAGAAAAGATAAGAGGTTACTGATAAAGATATAGGAGATTTGAATCAGGGATGAGTCATGGGAAGATAGGAAAGGAGGTTCAAGGAAAATACTGACTCCACAAGGATTTGACTAGCTAATGGTATGCTGAAGAAAGTAACTTCCATAGAAGTTTAAGATCCATTTGAGATGCATAGCTTTTGTTTTTGTTTTCTTCAGTGCCATGTTTTAAGCACTCTTCTATATCCTAGAATATTTGCCATGTTCTCTGTCTACCCTGGTGGGGTTAACACTAAATAGTGGAGATTTTGTTGCCAGGAGTTAGAGAAGAATTAAAGAAGAAAACTGAGTCAGTATCAGAGCATGTGTCATTGACTGTCATATGTAGTAAATGTCTTCTGATCTGAATATACCATAATAGAAAATGAATCAATTTTTAAAAATTTCATTGAAAGACTAAGAATATTTTCCTAATTTAAGCAAGTAAACAAAATAAATGAAGATTAAGCTATGATCCAGAATTTAGAATTCTTCAACACATATTTTTCCATTGCCAGAAAAAGTGAAACTCGAGCTCCTATTGTCCATGAAAGAATTTTCCCTTTTTGTTTTTTAAGAGGAAAAGAAAATTATCCAAAGAAAGGTGATAAAAGTGAAAGGCACAATGTTTTCTTGGAATTAGCAACTCAATATCTCATAATAATTAAGCAATATTTGATAAGAAAAGGACTTAAGTGACTCAGTGCTTTATCATGAAAATAATACTAAACTAGCAATATTTATTTTCTTTTCAACATTAAAACTTTCCTCTATGCACACATGTGCACACACACATACACACACATACACTGAACAACCTTTTAAAATTAGATTTATAACTAGGATTATTCTATCTGTAACTAAAAAGTAAATATTCAAATAACAGAACTTACTGGTATGTCCTTCTTAAAAAATCTTGCTTAACCAAAGGTACATGACCACTTCCAATATCTTGGATTGTTCTCTTCTTAGATTATCTGTGTATAACTCTAACCTGTATCCTACTAATTTTTCCATTTATTTTTGTATTATATTACATATCAACTATCTTTCATTAATTCTTTAGAGATTAGCATGAACTCTTTAATCCTATTAAAAATGGCCAGTCATGGTCTAGCAGTCCCAAAATTATAGGTTAAAAAAATGTTATTTCTTTGGCTTTCTGTCTCTCCACTAATAATAGATAACTCACAGCAGCTATTTTATTTTCTTCTGTCAGGAAAGCTGTACCTACATGATTAAAATGGCACTCCAAGCTCTCTGTTATCAATTATACCAATTAAGGTCAAATAAAATGGATCAGGAGTCTTTGTGGAAAACAATATGGGTGATATAAACTGTTATTAATTTAAAGGCATCCTGATACATATGACAGCTTCTCTAGAAGTTATCATTAATTATTTCTAGACAGACACCTATAATCACATCTCTAAAATTCACGTATTGTTTTGTGTTTCTTCAATTGTGAGGCAAAGTAGTTACCACTGAAAATCAGTGTTTGCCAAATAGAACAGCTTTCCTGATCTCTTCACTGGAAAATAACTAGTGGGGACTGTTTTCTTATTCTTTAAATAACAGACCTTGATTTTTTTTTTTTTTGTGAAAACGTGAACTTTTTTTTTTTTAAGGTTTTTGCCATAGGGTATATGTGTTCACCAGAGAGACAGAGAGAGAAAGTGTGAGGGAAAGTGAGATGTCATCTCCCAGAGATGGTGGCCATGGTACGATCTCTTCATTCTCCTCTAAGGATTTTGGTTACACACGCACACATATCCATCATGATCTTCAGGCTACCAAGTCTGGGACTCAAACTGCAGTCAGCCATGTGAGAGTCCAATGCCTTACCTACCACACCACCTTCTGTTCCCAAAATGCAAAACATTTTAACATTTCTGTAATAAGTTAAAATGTTATATCTGTATGTCTAAAATATATTCTTAAGGAAGAATAATCTTTTGTTTAAAGTTTGTTTTAAATCTTCCATGAGGGAGAGTAAGAGAACAGGCAAGAGAAAGAGAAATAGAGGGAAAGAGGCAGGCACCTAGGACAAGGTCTTGCCAGTCTTCAATCTCTTCCCTCAGCCTTCCAGCCATGGAAGATCAAAGATGTACATCTGATGTGGTTCAAGTTGACCTGAGACCTGTACTCGAAAAGGCCACGTGACTCCAGCATTGCAGAGTGGCACACTACCACCTGAATCATAGCAGCTGGGCCTTTAGAATGTATACTCTAGGGACCATCAGATGGCATAGTGGTTGTGTCACTTGACTCTCACTACGGCTCGATTATGGTTGAATATGTAGTTGAACTGTAGTGTCAACTATGATTTGAGTCCTGAACCTGGCAGCTTGAAACTCATGCCAGGCACGTGTGCGTGTGTGACCAAAATCCTGAGAGGAGAATGGAGGAGAAGGGACTGTGGCATAGCCATCCCCTTCGGGGAGTGATTATTCACTTTCTGTCTCTCTATCTTTCTCTGGCTCTCTGGCAAGCACATGCACCCTATAGCAAAAAATAAAAATTAAAAAAAAAATCTCTCTCAAACAAAAAAACTATACTCTAATTGTTTCTTATCAGAGTATAACTTTTCAGAAGTATTTTTACTAAAAGCATTTATATTAGTCAGAGTTATTCATGCTAACTGTTGTAATGCCACCACCAACCACCAAAAAAAAAAAAATTAAATAAACAAATCCAGGGATATAATCTGGCTTACTATAATTAAAAGTTTATTTGGGATCTGGTGGTTGGCACTGCAGTAAAACAGAATTCTCGGTGAGGTTGACCCTCTTGGAAGGTTCCAGGATTCTTACAGAGACCTCCCTGAGTACACCAAGCACGCACATGCCTATGATCCAGGCCTGACTGAGGCTGGGAGTAGATGGCAGCATCCAGACCCTGCCGGAAGTGTTGTCTTTCTGTCTCTCACATTCAAGGGAGAAATAAATAAACTTTGTTTTTTAAAGGAGTGACCACAGTCTCTCACCATCTCTTAATGCTTCTATTTTTCATTTTTAAGAGGTGAGAGAATATGGAGATCAGACAGGGGATTTTTATAGACAAAAATTTCTCATATGATCAAGACTAATTAAAATAGGAAATAAAAAAAAGAAAACTAAACCTTTGACTGGGAGTCTAGGAGGAAATGGAAATTATAATATAGCTGTATCTCTTTTATAGTCTTTTTTTCTGGTCATCACATAAGTCCATTCATGTTATCTTCCATATTCTGCATTTTCCCAAATGATATACCCTAAATTCAACCAATCACAGCATCCCGGCTATGTTCTAAACTCCCTGGATAATGGCAATGTGTTCATCAGATTTGCATGTAGGACTGTATTCATGGTTCTGAAATGTACAAATTAAATTAAAAAACAAAACAAAACAAAACAAAAACTATGTATTCTGGGGCCAGTGGGAGACATGGTAGAGTGGGAGACATGGTAGTTATGGTGCTAGACTTTCACATGGCCAACCACGTTTGGAATCCTGGATCCCATAGCTTGAAATCACTCCAGGTATATGTGTGTGTGAGCCCAAAATCTGAGGAGAATAAAGAGAAGAGATTGTGGAATGGTTATCCATGCTATCCTTTCACTGTCTGTTTGTCTTTGGTAAGCACATGTACCCTATGAGAAAAACCTTAAAAACAAACAAACAAAAACCTTATGTATTCTGTTTCTTGATTCTACATAGACACATACTCTGAGAAACAAAATAATGTTAATAACAACCTTCATTTTAAATATAGGAGCATAGAAGGCACATAGTATTCGCACATAGTAGTCATTGACCCATGGCATTTATGGAATCCGCCTAGTCAGACTTTGTGAAACCCCACATCCTGGAGAAAAAAGAGAGGTTCTCAGTTCGACATAATATTCCCTGAAAATCTCCCTTGCCACGAAAACCAAATTCAATGAATGTTGTACCCTCTTGTCCTCCATGGCCATATCTAAAAGAGCAATTGAGAGCTTATTTGGAGGTTCTAGCAAGGGAGCGCAGCTACTCGTATACCCGTGACAGAAGAACGTCCTCCTCTATCGGGGATGGTCGTCCTCTTCAACAGAGCGCGCCTAAAAGAGCAATTGAAAAGTATGTATTTCTTGGCTGTCCAACTTATGGAACCCCTCTAGTATTTCTGTTCATGTCCAAGACTTCTTTCAATAATTACAGTCAAAGACTTTTAAATCTGGACTTGCGGTTGTTTGGAAATATAATTCATTTTTAAGAATTTGGCAAATCATTTGCTTCCAGTCAAATTTTAGGTACAAGTAGCCCAAACCAGCAGACATTATTCTCAACTATGATTCATTTCATTGCTACCTGACTGTCTTGCCTCTGGAGCTATCTTGGTTTAAACTCCGATAAGCTTGTGGCTGTCAAGGTTGAGTGGGCAAGGCATGCCCTTCATGTGATCTTCTGTACGAATCTGAGTCATTCTGTTTAGCTGAGAAATTGCCCTGGCTCTAGGAGTTCAAAGCCTTTTGAAACCCATCTGTTACCTACTTAATTTTGTGACTCTCTCTATTCCTTTTTATTTCAACTTTAAGCTTACCAATTATTTTCTGAGGTCATCTATTTCTTATAATACTTTGCTAAAACCATGAATAACACATACTGTTAATATCTATTTTGAAACACTTTTAAAGCTAGAAACCCAGTAAGCTTTAGTCTGCCTTCTAAGTTTCCACAGCTGACAGATTTTAAATGTCCTCCCCCCACAATATTTACCAACTCAATAGCGTTGGGAACAGCAGTTGGCATAATGGCTATGTTGCTGGACTACCAGGTAGTCGACCACAGTGTGAGTCTTGGACCTGGTGGCTTAAACTCATGCCAGGCACGTGTACATGTGTGCGTATGATCCTGAGAGGAGAATGGAGGAGAAGGGATTGCAGCATGGCCATCCTCCCTGGAGGGTGATTTCTTCGCTTTCTGTCTCTCTGTCTCTCTCTGTCTTTCTGAGGAACACACATGACCTATAGCAAAAACCTCTCCAAAAAATAAATAAATAACCTTTCATAACCACTTTTTTTTGTTGCCATCTATGGCCCGACTAATCCAATTTTTGTTACCCCACTCTCTGACTTTAATGTACTGCTTTTGTACTAGTCAGTATAATTAGTGGTAGCTGCAGCAGTAAACAACCTTACAACTTCTGTGCTATTTCTCATGAAAAGTTCAATGTGGATATTTCTAATCATGTATTTCTTGGACATTTCTTGTACACAGAGTTATTCATTGATTCAACATCTTTCCATCTAATAACCCGATATTCTTTAAAATTAGACCTACAGTGGCTCTTTTTAAGGAACAGAGAAAGTGGAGTGGATCAGAGTGTTTGTAGGTGGACATGATAGTCTACATATTATTTTCTAGTCATAAATAACATAAATGTAAAGGAAACTATGATGTATAGGTTAGCTATGAACTAAGAAAAACAATTGTCTCACACAGTGGATACTTCAAAAAATACAATAAAGACAAATAAAATGCTAAAAAAAGTGATCCAGGGGTAAGAGCCCTTGTTTATTTTTTCATTTTAATTTTCTTTGAAAAACTTCACGTTCTACTAAGAAACTGTAGTCAAATTGTCATGCATAGCCAACTATAAAGTTTTCATGCCTAATAAATATTCAGTTTACTGTCACATTTTAAAATGTAAATGCTTGTTAGAGTAAAGAATATTGGCCCATTAGTTGTATTATTTTCTGCATTCCGGTTACTATTTCCCAAACAAGTACAAGTGTGTGCCAATTTTGAAACACATTTTCATGGAAAGCTTAATGTGGAAATAGTGCATAGCCACTTAGTGCTAAAGATGGAGGTTTAATTAGGGCATCTCTAATGTTCTTTTTACTGCAAGCATTTTATCAAATGTGACACCCTCAAATTTAAGCAAAAGCCATGCTAAGGTAGCATTTTAATTGCTAGGAAACTTACAGCATCTCTCTAACTGACTAAATATCATAATGAAGATTAGTTTTATGATATTTCAAGGACAAAAAAGTGATGACAAAAGTTAATATAAAAAAGCTTCAAAGGTAGTTTTTGTCCTGATTTATATAGTGTATATTCATTTTAGAAGAAAAAGACAAGTAAAAGGAAGACTAACAATGAAAGCGAACATCTCCAAAGACCTCATCACTCCCATATTAAATAAATTCTTTCACTTTGTTGTGATTTTGTCGTGTATGTGTGGATATGCTTTATAATAAATATTATTTATATACAGTTAGTTCAGTTTTCCATTTCCTGTAAGTATTTCAAAGTCATTGCTTAGTCTCTGAATGTATGATTTAATGTCTACATAATATTCCATAATACAACTGTTGCATTATTTATTTAATCAATACTCTATTAGGTATTTAGGCAATCTGTAATATTTTACTGACATAAATACATTTGTAAAAAGTACCTTGACACATAAATCTTAACATACAGTTCTGAAGAATTTAGGTATATTAATATTTTTGAATGTTTTGAACACATTCTCGAATTATATCTTCCATCCAGAATCTATGTATCAATTTATATTTATTCCAACAATGTATATTTGTATATTTCAACAGTTTTTTATAAATATTATTATAATTCTCTAAATTTTTACAATTGTATAGTTGGATTGTCCTAAAAATGTTTATTCTATTTCCTGTATTGTTGCCTTTTTTTGTATGGTTATCTGTATTTAGTGTGCGCCTGTGTGTGTTATATAAGTGTCTGATCATAACTTTTCTTCATTAAATACGTATTTTTTTATTACTTGCAAGGGATAATGCTATACACTAGAGGTACATGATAAATACAACAGAATAGACACCTGATTTTATAAAGCTTACAAGTAACAAGATAAAGACATATTGAACACTTCTGCTAGATGTTCTCTTAGCATTTTTTTACATAATTAACTCACTAACTTAATCAACACCTTCACTCCTACCGGAAAATATAGTGAATAATGCACTAGAAGATTCAACAATTGTGGGTGAAAAACTAGAACCTGGAAATAATCTAACATTTAACATTTCTTCTACTTGGCTATTTGCCTATCAAGATTCAGGTTAATTTGTTTTCAAATTTGTTTATTTATTTTGTGGGAGATAACAGTTTATGATATGAAAAATCTATGGGTATCAATCATTGATTGATTTTATTGATAGGTAAAATTGTGTGTAACAATAACTCATCAGGAAGAGATAGGCAAAGAAAACTTACACACTGAGTTCTTTTAAGATCATAATACAATACTATGCATAAAGAAATAAGTTCTCAAAAAAGCACAGATCAAACAAAATTGGAACGGAATTTTTGTAATATATTTTAGTTCCATTTAGTTTATTTCATACATTCAATCATTATATATCACTTAGCTTGTAAAGTGACTTTTCCCAACATGAATACACTTCACACCAGTCCAGTTGAGGATATTGTATATGTTATTATCAACAGATAATAATTAATTTCTATGTCTCAAAGAAATGTTTGAAAGTGAAGACATGGTAAAGTCAGTGATTTGGTGATGTGGGCTTTACAAAGATCTTGATTTTAGCCGTGTGTGTGTATGTGTGTGTGTGTGTGACACACACACACACATACACACACACACACACACACACACACACATATACATTTTAACTATATGTATGTGACATTCAGTCCAAAGAAATACTCAGGTATAACATTAGACTTTTTCTCTATTCTAGTTCTATACAGTGAATAATGGTTATAATACATTTATAAATTAGAACATGGGAAAACAACTGTCTATCAAATAATTGATGGGTTTGTATTTAAACCTGCTTAAATATGAAATTATTGAATTTACATTTAGTCCCAACATTCAATGATATTATCAATCTTACTTCTATTTGTCTCTCTTTAGCTTTCCTGAAATAGTAGTTCATTAACTATTTCCTGGAGAGCTGGTTTCATTTTGGTGAATTCTTTCAGCATTTGTTTATTTGGGATGATTTTTCCTTCTCATTTGAAGGATAATCTTGCTGAGTATAGTACTCTTGGCTGAAGTTGCTTTTTGTTCAGAGTTTTAAGTATGTCTTCTTATTCTTTCCTTTGCCTGCATTATTACAACTGAGAGATCCAATCTCTCAGCTGAAATCCTAGTCTAAAAGGTTATCCTTTGTAAGTAACTTGGTGTTTCTCTTTTGCCATTTTAAGAATTTTCTCTCTGTCTTTGATTTTTACCAATTTGACTATGGTATGCCTTGGAGAGGATCATCTTGTGTTATATATACTTGGTGTCCTTTGTGTCTCCTGAATTGGATGTCTGCATACCTCTCTAAATTGAGAAAGGTTTCTGTTAATATATTAGGTTGTTGGAAAAGTCATGATGCATTTTTTTCTATGTTTTTCTATGCATAAATGCATCATGACTTTTCCAACAACCCAATATTATGAAAGATGTTTTCTATGTCTTTACTTGTCTCTTCACCTTCTAGAATACCTAGTATGCAGATATTTGGTCATTTAATGGTGTCCAGGATTTCCCATATATTGTTCTCATTTTAAATATTTATTCTTCTGCTCTTTTTAGTTTTTTGGACTAAATCAGACCAATTTGTTCTTGTTATGGTAATTTTGAACTTCTATGAATATTACATAGTCTAGAAAACATGAGTACAAAATAAATATACTTTTGATTCTATAAAATTTTGATTTCATATTTAGAAAAACAATATTTAGTTGATAAAATTCATACTATTAAATTCTGTAAAAATTTTTGAAAAAATGAACGTTGAGTGACATATGCACTTAGGATTTTTCTGATATAAGTATTTTTCTTCTACCTTAAATTAAGAGAAACTGGGAATTATAATATATGTATGATAGGTGAGAAAGACAGTGCTAAACTCTAATAAGCCACTATTGAAAAGAAAAAAGCCTTAGCTATATACAGAGGGAAAAATTATAATGTACATAGTTTATATCAAAAACGATAAGTACATACATATATGCTTTTTGATGGTTTACTGTCTTTTTTTTCCCACTGTTTCTTTTCAATTAAAGTGTTTGATAGCAAAAAGTTTTCTATTAAAATTAAATGGTGATAAATATAAAGGAAAAGGGGGGATTACAAAATATTTTTATTTGAGAAATGTGATTTGCTTTCTGGGTATGATTTTTGATAGCTTTTCTCAGAGTAGTTTAAACTTCAGTCTCTAATAAATAGAATGATTCTGTATTAGAGCTTAGAAAGAGGTAAAATCACTGCTACTAGAAAAGAACTCTAATAGAACATTTGCAAGAAACACAATAATTGATTTTTATCTTCTCAAAGTACAGAGAGTATGTGTATATACACATTTACTTTCAACTCGGAAACTAATGCGCTTTTAATTTTTACCTGCTATTAAATTTCTCTCTCTATTCTCTATTAAAAATTATCTTTAATGATACATCTGTTGTATGGTTATTGATATTTTTAGTTTTCTTTTTCATTTATTTTTTTAAATTTATTTTTACATTTTTTCCAAAAAAATGTACTTTACATATCAAAAACTTTTAACTCATATTCCGTAGTTCCCTTCTCCTCCACGCACACACACACACCCGGCGTGAGTTTAAGCCACTGGGTCTGGGACTTGAACTGTGGTGGGCTACATGGGAGTTCAGCGACATAGCCATTATGCTAACTGCTCGCCCCATACTCCATAGTTCTTGAAATTCAATAAACAACTTTCAAAATTTCAAAATTCTGAATTTTAAAGATAATGTTCAAAATATTTCTTATAATTTTGTTTGTGACTCTGTAACAACAGGAACAGTATGGTTTTAATTCTTTTTTTTTTTTTTCTGGACAGGTTTTTGCTATAGGGTGTGTGCACTCACCAGACAGACAGAGAGAGACAGAGAGAGAGAAAGCGAGAAATCACCCCCCGGGGGATGGCCACGCCACAATCCCTTCTCCTCCATTCTCCTCTTGGGATCTTGGTCATGCACGCACATGCACCTTGCATGAGTTTTAAGCCACCGGGTCCAGGACGCGAACCACTGTCAACTACATGGGAGTCCAACGACATAGCCATTACACTAACTGCTGGTCCCGGTTTTAAATATTTTTGAGAAAATATTTACATGTCAGCTACTCAAATTGTTGAAAAGCAAATGCCCAGCACACTAGTCACACATAAACCTTCTCAATTCAGCCCTGCCCAAGTGTATTCTGTGATATATGATCTGTCTGGTTATTGATATTTATTTGCTAGCCCTAGGTAATGTATCTGTGTATTGTGTCTTATATTATTCTTGTAAACTTCTTTTTGTTTGGCCTTAGTCCCTACATTTAACTTAGATGATACAAATATATTTATGCTTGAGCCCACTTAAGGCTTTAGAAAACTTTATGCCACTCATTCTGCTGTATAAAGTTTAGTACAAAAGGCAATGTTGGTTATAGTAGGTTTAATAGATGCAGCCGAGGATCAAACTGTAAACATTCTGAAGTAGCAATGCCTCAGCATAAAGTGTTGAACATGCTTTGAATTCCATGTAGTGATATACGGTATCTCTACAGAACTGTCAGGGTGAAGAAAAGGAGTGTTGCAACAGTTATAAACATATCACATACAGACATTTATTCAGACAAATAGAGATGTAGCTGGGTGTCATTTTAAAGCTCAACTATTTATGCTCTTGGCAGATAGTTGAAAACAGAATGCATTTGTAACTCAGAGTTTTGGAAATGTAAAAACAACCAAGAAGCAGTACATTCCCCATGGTCAGTGTATAGGGATCAGCACAGGCATTTGAAGCACTAAGAGTTAATATTAATTTTTAATATTTAATAATATTAATAAAAAATGAAACTAAAGTTGTTCCATTGTCAATGTTTTTCTTTTGAAAAAATTTTGTCAGAGGACTTGTATACTCACTGAAGAGAGACAGAAAGAGAGAGAAAGAGAAAAAGACAGGGAGAAGGCAACCTCCATAGGAAATGGTCATGCCTCAGTCCTTTCTCCATAGCTCCTTTCTTTTGAGATTTTGGGCATGCATGCATATGCATATTTTTCTAGCCACTGGATCTAGGAGTTGAATGGTGCAATCAGCCATTTGTGATTCAGCCACATTAACCACCAAACCACTGGCTGGCCCCTGAATTTTTTTTTTTTTTTAATAATCTGTTTTTCTCTCATTTCCTGTCTTATTCTTATGGAAGATATAGTCATATATATAAAATCTTCAGAATTCATGTACTTTTATAGAATAAGTAATAATAACTTCTACAGAGAATAATGAAAATTGATTATATGTAATGTGTAATTATATACATACTAATAATGTATTTATATATAGCATAACATAACACCAATATATACTTTCCAATTTTGCATATGACAGGCTACTATTGAATAGCTCTCACAGTGTAAGCTACTGTAAACCATAGTATAACTAGGTGAAGCAGTATTGTTTAGAATTTGAAAAACAGACAGCAAAGTGTTGTGAGAAATATAAGTGGTGAACTTTATAAATGTATCAATTTTCTTCCTGAGTGAACTCTCCTGATTATGGGACAGGAGAGGCAAGATTTAAGTAAAGCATGGTGGCCTTCCTATGATAAAGTGGCAGAGGTAAGAGTTGAGGGTGAGATGTTTGGAATTGATACAGGGTTGGGGAGCAAGAGCTCCAGGTCCCTGCACTAGGATGCTTTTACGTCTTTGCAAATATTGACATGCATATGTCCAGAGTGAAGTTCGGCAAGTTTTTACCTATCAAAAAATTCTGAGCAGCTTCGATATAAAGTTTTCCGGTATTGGAAGTTGCACAAGGTATAATGAACTAGAATGTTTTGCTGAACAACCTAATCATTTATTCAAGACTCAAGAAAACTCCTACAATACTGAAAAGTATTTGTAGCAGGATAGCTCTAGAATAAAGTTTACTCTAGAACCCACACTGAAAAAAAGCTGGAAAACAAGACTGGAGACAATCAAGATGATGTCAGTAAATTAAATATTTCTGAAGCAAAGCTCAGTATTTTAAGGTGACACAAAAAATCAGTTTCTTAATACAATACTGCAATATGCGGCGTTCAATAAATATTTACTAGCTATCTGAAGAAACAAGAAAATGTGATCCATAACTAAGTAAGTAATAAAAGAATTATTATATTGAATAGGAGTGGAGAAAGAGGGCAGCTTTGTCTTGTACCAGTTTTTAGTGGAAAAGCTTTCAGCTTTTTCCCATTTAGCATAATGTTAGGTATAGGTTTTTCATAGATGGTTTTTATTATGCTGAGAAATGATCCTTACATGCCAATTTTCCTGAGAGTCTTAATCATAAAAGAATGTTGTATTTTGTCAAATGCTTTTTCTGCAAAATTGAAATGATCATGTGTTTTTTTTATCTTTCTGTTAATATGGTTTATTGTATTTATGGTTTTGTGTATGCTGAACCACCCTTGTATCCCTGGAATAAAGCCTACCTGGTCGTGATGAATAATCTTTTTTATATGTTGTTGAATATGGATAGCAAGTGTCTTGTTGAGAATTTTTTCATCTATATTCATCAGCGATATAGCTTTGTAGTTTTCCTTTTTTGTTGTATCATAATCCATTGTGGGAATGAGGGAAATGGAGGCTTCATAGAATGAATTTGCAAGGGTTCCTTCCTTTTGAATCTCTAGAAACAGTGTGAGTAGAATAGGGGTTACCTCTTAAAAAGTTTTGTAAAATTCAACAATGAAGCCATCGGGACTGGATTTTTCTTTGTTGGGAGGATATTTATTACTGATTCAATCTCATTGCATGTTATAGGTCTATTCAGGCTTTCTATGTTCTTCTGAGTCAATTTTGGTAGATTATATGTGTCCAGAAATTTGTCCATCTTATCCAGGTTTTCTTCTTCATTGACATAGCGTTGCTCATAGTATCCTCTAATGATGCTTTGTATTTCTACTATGTCTGTTGTAATGTTGCCTGATTCATTGTGAATTTGAAATATCTGGCTCTTTTCTCTCCTCTTCTTAATTAGTCTAGCTAATGGTGTGTCAATCTTGTTTATCAACACTTCTATATTGTTGGTGGGAATGTAAATTGGTCCAGCCACTGTGGAGAACAATATCAAGGTTACTCAAAGACCTTCAAATAGAACAAACATATGATCCAGCAATTCCACTCCTGAGTATCTACCTAAAGTACAGGAGAATGCTCAGTCGAATAAGTCCTTGCAAAACTATATTTATTACAGTGTTATTCGTGATTGTTAAAACCTGGGATCAACCCAAATATCCACAAATGGATGAATGGATTGAAAAAGTGTGGCACAAATACTCCATGGAATACTACTCAGCCATAAAAAAATAAGGCCCTGGAATTTGATAGAAAGTAGACAAATATGGAAAATGTATTAGTGAGTGAAGCAAGTCAGGCTATAAATGAGAGAATTATGTCTCCACTTAACATATACAAACTGTTCGCACTCTATGGTAGAGACTGAAAGTCTGTAGGACATAATAGCATTAAAAATTGTTATGGACACTAGAGACAAAGTGGAAGAGTGTGGGAGGGGAAGAGCATAGGAAAGGAAATTTGGGGAAAAAATAGAGAGGTAAGACATTTGTGGGACACAGATATGGTTTATTATCTGTTGATGAGGATATGTATAGTATTCTCAACTGGACTGGACTGAGGTGTATATCATGCTGGGTAAAGTCTCTTTACCATCTAAATGATGTATAGCAATTGTATGTATAAATAATAATAATAATAAAGAAAAAAATCATAAAATGAAAGTATTATTAAAAACAAAAACAGATAAGTATTTCAGAATTAGCTGTTTAGGATTTTAGTGTATTATTATAAATGCAAATTAAAGAAAAACATAAATACAATGACTTAATAGAAGGGAAATCTCAGTAGAAAAAAGTAACTATAAATAACTGAATAAAATTTCTAGTACTTAAGACTACAATATTCAAAATAAAAAAAAAAAAGGATAGGGTGGGTTAAGGAGAAAGGATAGAAAAAATTCCCATTTATAATGAAGATAGAAAAATAGCATTAAAACTGATGCATAGAGAGATTCTTTTTCATAAAAGAGCAAATATATCTGAGAAATGTGTGAAAATGTCAGTCTAAAATATGTGTCATTGGACTCTCAAAAGAAAAGGAGAAAAGATTTGAGCTAAATAAGTAAATAATATTTAAATTTTTTTAAAAGTTTTACCATAGAGCAAGTGCACTCACCAGAGATACAGAGAGAGATAGTGAGAGGGAAAGTGAGAAATCACCCCTTGGGGGGAGATGTCCACTCTATAATCCCTTCTTCTCCATTCTCTCTGGGATTTTGGGCACACATGCACATGAACCTGGTAAGACTTTCAAGCTGCTGGAGCCAGGACATGAACCATAGTTATTCATGGGGGAGTTCAGTGTCTTAACCACTATGCCACCTGCTGGGTCTTATTTAAACCTTTTTTTTTTTCATTTTGAAAAAAAAGCCTACCTTATATTAGTAAATCACAATAAACCACAAGGAGGATAAATTAAAAAAAAAAAGTCAGACATAGTCAAACCGCTAAAAGTCAAATATAAAGGACATTTTTAAAGCATGTAGAAAGGTGTAGTATTCTATTTACATGGGGAAGAATGATAGCTGTAGCCTCCTATTTTTCATAAAGCAAGAACACTTAAATAATATAATTGAAGGCTAAAGGAAAATAATTGTTGGAACAGAGTTCAAATTCTAAAAATAAGAGTCTGTAATTATTGTTTAAAACAAAGGCTAAATAAGACATTTTCTAATGAGCAAAAGTTCAGAGAATATACCACAGACAATCCTCCATTAAACAAATGTTAGAGCAGATTTGTTAGGGTAACAATATAGGTACCACATGAAAATTAGAATTGATTAAAACATGAAGAATGTTGACTATAATATGTTGCAAATCTAAAAGATTTTAGAGGTTTTTTTTTTTTTTTTTTTTTTTTTTTTTTTTGGCTGGAGACTCAGAGAGAAAGGCAGAAAGTTAAAAATCAACCCTCCTCCAGGAGGAATATTCACTCTACAATCTCTTCTTCATTCTCTTCTTGGGATTTTGGGCATGCACACACATGTGCCCAACGTAAGTTTTAAGTCTCTGGGTCTTGGATTCAAAGTGCTGTAGGTCATGTGGGAGTCTAGTACTTTAACCACTATGCCACTTGCTTGCCCCAAGACTTTTGAAAATTATTTAATTTATTTAAAAATAATTGATCATTTCAAATAATGATATATTGTGGGATATTCGATAGATAGATAAATCAAGATAGATAACTACTTAAAAGACAAAGATTTGCATGATTAAGCAAAGAATCACCCAACCATATTCTATGTACAAGAGATACATACTAAACATAAAGGTATACAAAGGTCAAAGATAGTAAGATGGAAAAAGATACACTTTGTAAATACTAACTATAGCAAAGCTATAGTGCCTATAAGAATGTCAAAGTGAAGTTCATTGTAAGGAGTAATAACAATAATTTTTTTAAAAAAGTCATTTAACAATGATTAATGGTTATTTCATCAAAGCACTTAGAAATTCCAAATAAATAGGTAAATCTCCATGACATCATCTAAAAGCCATAAAGCATAAAAAATAGTTCTAAATATTTTTATATGAGAACTTCCCTAAATAATGCAATGAATACGTAATCAAATTTTTTCCAGGCCATGCATCTTGAATGGAAAAGAAAATTTTACTTTTCATTGTATACCATTTTATATTTTTAAAATACATATTTTTTCATTATGTAAATATAGTTAAAAATAAAACTATATTGTGCTCTAAAAACACAGATCCCTTATCTTTTATAGCATTATGCTTTCTTTTCAATTATAATACCAGGTAGCAATAAGAAAGAACTTATTACGTGTTAGTATATCAGTGTCTTATTATTGCCATAGCAAATTATCACAAATTTAGTGGCTTAAAACTGCACACATTATTTCATGGTTCTGGAGGTTAGAAATCTAAAATAAGTCAAAAGCCCCTATGTTCCTTCTTGAAGTTTTAGAAATGAATCTATCTATCTATTTATCTATCTATATCTATTTATTTGTTTAAAGAGGGTTTTCCTTAGGATGCATGTGCTGACCGGAGAGAATGACAGAGATAGTGAGAAAGACAGTGAGAAATCGCCCACAAAGGGGATGGCCATGTTGCAATCCCTTCTCATCTATCTCTTTCTGGAATCTCGGGCATACATGCAAACACACCGGGTGTGAGGTTCAAGCCACCAGGTCCACGACTCGAACTGTGGTTGGCCGTGTGAGAGTCCAGTGACATAAGCACTATGCCATCTGCTAGCCACTTAGAGATGTTTCCTTACCCTTCTCAGTTCTAGAGACTGTCTAACGGTTCTATATCACTCCAGTCTCTTTCTTACATATTTTTGTCTGACTATGGCTTTCCTTCAGTCCTGTTAGCACCTTTGTCATTATAAAGTTATCACCAGGCAATACAGAATCTTTTCATCTCAACAGTTCTGCCGTAATCACATTTTCAAAGTTCCTTTTGCCAAATAAGATAACATATTTACAAGTTCCAGATATTAGGACATGGACATCTGTGGTAGCCACTTTCTGACTATCACAGCTAAGCATTACACTAATTGCTAACATCCATTTCTTTTTTAATCTTCATTAAATCCTTATGAGACAGTTCTCTACAACAGGGAGAATAAATTTAGTAGAATAAAGGAGGCTTCATGGAGTCACAGTACTTGAGTTGGGGAACTGTCAGGTAGAATGTTTCCATTTCCAGAACCCAGACTATTAACCATTATGCATTTTCTTAACCACTCTCATTAATGCCAGAGTGATTTTAGGCATAGATAACTTGTGAATTTCACATTGACTGTCATTTGAATTTTCAGTGATGCTTAAAATGTGTTCTAAATGGTACATGTTGTGTCATATTATATTAAAGTGAGATATAAAAATGGTTGACTAAGTTTAGCTTTGTTTTGCTAGATCAACATTTTCACTTTTTAATTTTTTTGCAGAGGTTTTTGCTATAGGGTGTGTGCACTCGCCAGAAAGACAGAGAGAGACAGAGAGATAGAAAGCAAGAAATCACCCCCCCCAGGGGGGATGGCCACGCTGCAATCTCTTCTCCTCCATTCTCTTCTTGAGATCTTGGGCACCCGCACACGCGCCCAGCGTGAGTTTAAGCCAACGGGTCCAGGACTCGAACCGTGGTCGACTACGTGGGAGTCCAGCGACGTAGCCATTATGCTAACTGCTGGTCCCAACATTTTCACTTTTTAACCAAGGTCAGTTTACCAAGACCCATAAGGCCATGGCAAAATATCTGTGAACCCCTTACCATATGTTAAACTATGCTTCAGCCAGTCTTTGCTGTCTGATGACTTAAAACTTTCCTACAAGAGGAGCTTTCATTATTCTGTAAATGTCCACTTTTCTCATTTTCTTCTTTTCATAGAATGATGTTAACGCTTAGGCAGAAATTGATTTTCAGGTCCACTTATGTATTCTTCCTCGGCAAGTTTGGAGGCAAACACCTGATCCCAGGATTATTTTTTACCTTATCATACTAGGATGACTCCATTAAGTCTGAGTATTTAGTGTGAACAGAAGATAGCTAGACATCTTACCTAAATTCAGGTTTTGCTCTTCATTCAGCTTCTGAGATCTTTCTTCTAGAGTACTTTATCTATAGCTCTACCAAGAAGTTTTTGATTATGGTCTAATAGCTCTATTTAAAAAAAAAGAATTATTATCTGGTACAAAAAAAACAAAATAGTCAGATATACTTAAGGGTTTATTCTATGACATTGATGTGGTTTAGGGACTGTCTACATTGCCTTACATTATTCATATTTTCATATTTATACTTCAGAAATCACTTTCATATTTAATGCAATCCCTAGACTAGTGCCAGTTTTAACAATGGGAGGGGTGTGTGTGTGTGTGTGTGTGTATTATCTACATGCTATTTAGAGGATAGCCACTTTTTTCTTTAAAGATTAATTTATTTAACTTTATTTGTTATTACTATTTATCTTTTAATTTGACCAGAAGGAGACACAGAGAGAGTAAAAGTGACAAAGCAAGTTGCCAAGTTCAGGACTGGAACCACGGTCCGCCATGTGGGAGTCCAGAGTCTTAGCTACCACGCCACCTGCCGGCCCCAATACTTACTTTTTAAAGTCTACAATATCTTTATGTACACAAAACTATTGAAGTTTTGAGCATTAGAGATGTAAGAACTTTTTTTTTTTAATTAAAACTGTTTGTGGTTACATGAGATGTTAGAAATTTTGGAGTCTCACCACAAAGTCCTTTTTTACTTCTTATCTATATACTCACTCTAGGTCATAATATGTAATACACGTGCTGATGAATCTCTGAGTTTTGTCTCTGATCTGATTTCTTATGTCTGAAATTCATGCGCTTTTTTGTACTTTCACTTAAAATTTCCAGTTATGTTTCTCATCTACTCATCTAAAATTCAATATGGTTCTCCTCTATATTCATCTTTCATTGTTTTACATTATAATAAATGATGCTATTCAATCATCTTGCCATAAACCTGGGAAGCAATATTGATGTTTTCCTCTTCTAAATATATTTGAATAACAAATATTTACAGATGTTCCTTGACTTACTGTGTGATTATAACCTTATAAACTCAAGTGGGAAATGCTTTTTTAGATTTTGTTTTTCCTTAGGGCACCTGTGCTTGCAGTAAAGAAAAAGAGGAAGAGAGAGGGAAAATGAGAAATTACCTCACAGGGGGGATAGCCATACTGCAATCCCTTTTCTTCCATTCTACTTCCAGGATCTTGGGCATGCATGCATACATCCCCAGACTGAGTTGTAAGCTACTGGACCTGAAACTTGAACCCCTGTCATCCATGTGGGAATACAGTTATGTAATTGCTGTGCCATCTGCTGGCTCTGGAAAATGCATTTACATATCTAATTTACCAAATTTCATAGCTTAGCCTAGCCTGCATTGAAATACTCAGAACACTTACATTAGACTCTAGTTGGGCAGTATTATCTAATATAAATCCTATTTCATTAAGTTGTTAGATATCTCGTGAAATGTATTGAATACTTACCTGAAAATAGAAAGATTGTATGGGTACTCAACTTGTGGTTTCTACTAAATGCACCTTGTTTTTATGCCATTAGAAAGTTGAAAAATTAGGGACCAGCAGATGACATAATGGCTACGTCGCTGAACTCCCACATAGTTGACCACAGTTTGAGTCCCAGACCCAGTGACTTAAACTCACTCACGCCGGGCGCATGTGTGTGCATGCCCAAGATCCCGAGAAGAGAATGGAGGAGAAAAGATTGTGGCGTGGCCATCCCCTCCGAGGGGTGGGGGGTGATTTCTTGCTTTCTGTCTCTCTCTGTCTTTCTGGTGAGCACACGCACCCTATAGCAAAACCTCTCCCCCCCAAAAAAAAATGTTGAAAAATTATAAGTCAAACCATCACATATTAAGTATTATGGGGACCATCTACATGTAATTTTCTCTATCTTTTATTGTTCTAAGGTTGTTATCCTTTAATTTATTTACTTCTAAAATATCAAGGAAATGGGTAGTATTATTATCATTTTATAAATGAGGAGAATGAGATACAAGAAGTTTAAATAACTCAAATAAGGTCACAAAATTGGCAAATAATGAAGTCAGGATTTTTTTCTAAATTAACTAATTTATTTCTTCCATGACTGAGGAGATGAAGAAAGAGAGATAGAAATAGTATTCCAACCGAGTCTTGACATAGTTATCCATCTCTAGCTTCAGTCCACCCTGGATCATGGGCATCTGAATGTCCGGTATACTCAGAAAGGCCTCCAGAATTCTTCCACATGGTCAGCCTCATGTAACATAGCATTTTCCTGCTCCAACACCATTCGGTCTCTGAAATCTGGATTGGAACCCCAGAGTTTACCTCAAAAATATGTTTCTTTAACCAATATATTTGCTACCATGAGAAAATTAATCTTGCCAATTTGCTATTTACTCCACTAATATCTCTGTCTTTGACTACTAGGAAAAGAAGCCTTACTCATGCTTTCATTCTTTTGTTAGGAAACAGAAAATGATTAATTGAGACTCCTTAAATATTATTACTATTGTTTTAAGTTTTTGCTGTAGGGCACATGTGCTCCCTAGTGAGAGACAGAGAGAGGAAAAGTGAGAATCAGCCCCCTAGAAAGAATGTCTATGTTTCCTGCGCTTTTCTTCTCCTGAGATGTTGGACACATATGTACACATACTTGGGCTAATCTTCAAACTGCCAGGTCCTGAACTCAAATTGTGGTCTGCCATGTGGGAATCCGGTGCCTTAACTATCACAATACCTGATGATCCCAAGACTCCATAGGTATTTAAGATAAATTTTGTTGTTTATGCAAAGAGTAGTTGCCGGGGACCAGCCTCGGCGGGGGTGGGTTATCTCGACAGAGGCGGCGCAGGTGAACAGAAGACACAGGCCTCGGTGCCTTCTCACGCACGTCCTATGCCGGACACCCCCCCAGAGATCGCTCTCTGGGGAGTGACAACTGCTAGGAATCATCGTGCCTTTTTATTGAAAATGTATTACATGCAAGTAAAGGGAGAGGGGCTATGTGTTTCAATTATCAGCTCATAAAGTTTTTAACAATAGGGAACATAGATTCTATTCAGGGTTGGATTAAGGGTGGGTCTCCTGCAGTACAGGGTTGGATTAAGGGTGAGTCTCATGCAGTTCCGCATTTGTAGGTGGGTCTCCATGGAATTGTAGGTGGGTCTTCATAGAATGCAGTTTTGGGAAGGCGGTTCCGGTAAGCAGAGATGATTATCAGCTGATGCGGCACAGCAGCCATTTTGTGATTACCAGGAATGGCTCTGAGAAAAGAAAATCTCAAGAATAGATATTAGTTCCTCTGGATCTTAATAAAGAATGATACTTACATAGTTTTATAGGGATCTAAAACTTGATTTGAGGAGTCCTAAAATATTTATCTATTTCGCTTGGTGAGGGTGGATGTGTCCTGGGCCAGTTTTGGCCTAATCCTATTTTAAGTAAAGAAAGGATTAAGTTTACCTTAAATGTATTTTGAAGGGCCTTCCAAGGGTCAAGATTATTTCTGCCTAGATAGAACTTCAGCCCACCCTCTACTGTGACCATGGAGATAAAGCATTGTAATTAATAGTAGGTGATTATAGCAAAGGGGAGCGGTCCGAGGAGTTCCTGGAAAATTTTATCATATACTCAGGATGTATAAGAGAGCTATGCGATTCTTTTATAGTAGTAAATTGGGGACTCAGAGGGGGGTCGCTTCCCAGCAAGGCTACCAGTTTTCTGGAGCAAATAGCAAGCAGCCTTGCTGACATGCTAATTGACCCAAGCTTTGTTTCAAGGTCAGGGGGTGCACAACAGTGGCTTTGCCAGCATATTGACCTGACCGGAAGCGGAGCTCAAAGGTCGGGGGGCTCAGACAGATCCTGGAGCCTCACCGGGTCGGACTCCTCCAAGTAGTGATCAGGCTAACTTAAAACCAGGTCCTGTCTGCCATCTGTACAATGAATACAAAGGTTTATATGAGATATTTCTTTTATCTTGATTTCTTAGATGAGAATTAGTTTCAAAGACATAAATAAACTTTTAGATTACCTTAGATGAAGGCCCTTTTGCTAAAAATAGTATATATATTGGAGCCAGCTGGTGGCATGGTAATTAAGGTGACTGGATCCCACATGGCTGACTTTATGGTTCAGATCCCAGACCTGGTGCGTTGAGAAACACTCCAGGCATGTGTGTGTACATGCTTAAATCCAGAGAAGTTAACGGAGGACAAAGGTTTGCAGCATAGCCATCTCCTCTAGGAGGTAATTTCTAACTTTCTCACTTGCTCTCTTCCCTCTTTGGCAAACACACAAACCTTATAGAAAATCTATCACCTATCTATCAACTAAATGGAATGATGGTTCCTCAAAAAAATTAAACATGAGTTACTATTTGATCTAGCAATTCCACTTTTGGAAATATATTCAAATAATTGAAATCAGAGACTTGAACATGTATTTATATGCTAATGTGTGTAGCAGCATCACTAAATTCCCAAAAGGTGAAAATGAAGCAAATGTCCATCTACAAATAAATAGATAAAAATATACTCTATACAGATAATATAACATAATTCATTCTTAAACATGAGTAGAGTGCTGATACATGTTACATCTTGGGTGAAACATCTTGGGTGAAACCAGAAGACATAATCAGTGAAATAAGCCAAATTTGGAAGGAAATACTGTATGATTGCAATCTAGAGTGAAATTCATAAAGACAGTAAATAATGGTTATTGCCAAGGACTGGGGGAGGTAAGGGAGGAAAGTGTGGGGACTTATTTTTAATGGTACAGAGTTCCACTTAGGGAAGCTGGAAATTCTCTAGAGAGGCATGGTGGCGATAGTTATAGAACAATGTCACTGACCTGCACAACAAAAAAAAATGGTTAAAATAATAAATTTTATTATATTTTACATGTTACCACAATGAAAAAGTACAATTCACACGGTATCAGGAAAGAGTAGAATAACACTATTCAGAAGACTAGTAATAAGGGTTGCTCCAAAATCAAGAACAATAGCACTTTATTAATACTTTTAATGCAGTTCTTCCCTCATTAAATCTTAGCATCTCTCAAATACTTCCTTCTGTGGATTAAGTCTTCACCCAGTGAGATTATTTAGCATGAAGGAAGTATTGTCCTTTTCAGTGTAGTTTCTCTAAGAAGGAAATGAAGGGGCACACAAACAGTAATAGAGATTTCTATTACTATTGGCAAGCAGGCAAACACTGAGTTGGAGAGTTTAAAATTGAGTTAATACTGTGAAAGTGCCTTTTGCCTGAGTAGTTCTGGACTGGAATCTACTCACAGTCACATTTTATGACTGCAGTTAATTTTTTTTTTTTTTTTTTTTCTCGACTACTGTAAAGAAATGTCAATAGTGCTTAAGGATCAGGGCTAAACTTAACTAAGCAACCAGTGGAAAAAAAAGTGAAAAAATGAATTTCTTAAATATTTCTTGAGAAATAATGGAAAAAGCCCTATATAGCTCAATACTAAAATAAACACAAACATGTGGATTAGGTAAAACCTGTTCAAAAATACTCTAAGTCACTCCATGATATTCAAAATACAAGTAAGTTCTTCCTTGACACAATGTAAGAACTTAGGACTCTACAGATTTTTTAGATCATCTTCTAAGATCTCATGGATAGCTTGAGATAGCTTGATAGCACCTTGTCAGGTGCTAACAATAAATTAAAATTAAATAAATACACGCACACACACGGAAGAATATAAAGACAGAAGCAGTGTGTATATGCATAGTGGTAGGTGGTGGTGGTTGGGAAAGGAACTGTCATTTCTTCTCTACTTGTTTTTAATGCAAGAAAACCAAAAACAAATAGAATTTGCTCCTCATTTTAAGTGTATACATATGTGTGTGTGTGTGTGTATATATATATTTTTTTTTCTTTCCAGCTTGCTATAGGATGAATATGCTCATTGTAAAGAGAGAGAAGTGAGAAAGCATCTCCCACAGAAATTGCCACTTTTCAATCCCTTTTCCTCCATTTTCCTCTCAGGACTTTGAGCATGCAGGCATATACACCACATGTTTTTCGAGTTGCTGGGTCCAGGATTCAAGCCCTGTAGTGGGCGGTGTGGGATCCAATTATCTTAACACTACGCCACTGGTTGGCCCTAGATGTATAATTCTTAAGAAGAATTATATTCAAATATCACTTATATTCAAATATCACTTTTTTCAGAAAAATAATACTTATTGATAACTGAAATGAACAATAAAATAAATGTATTGATGGTAGAGCACAAGGACACACAGACATATACATATAGTTAATGTTACATTTCTTTAAACAATAGCACCAGTGAAATAAGTAAAATAAATGTTAGCAAGGTTACAGCCTCTCTTTATTAATGATATTTTTCTTTATTCAAGATAGAATGCGTGTATGTAATATGTGAGAGAGAGAGAGAGAGAGAGAGAGAGAGAGAAGCAACCTCCCTGAGGTCCGGTCACTCCATAATGCCCTTTCTTCAGTCTGCCAGCTCATTAGATTCAGGCACTTCCACATGTGTGTGACTTGTTTCGGGCTGATCAGGTTAAGGATTCCAAACCATGATTGCAATATGGAATCTGGCATTTCTTGGGCAGCGCCTCCTGCTTCACAAAACCAGCCTGTCTTTACTAATATTTTTAATGGATACTTCAAAATTGAGGAGTTTCTATCTAAAGATGTGGTAGAGGGACCAGCATTTAGCGTAATGGCTATGTCACTGGACTCCCATGTAGTCGACCGCGGTTTGCATCCCGGACCCGGTGGCTTAAAACTCACGCCAGGCGCGTGTACGTGCGTGCCCAAGATCCCGAGAGGAGAGTGGAGGAGAAGGGATTGCGGTGTGGCCATTCCCCCTGGGGGTGATTTCTCGCTTTCTGTCTCTCTGTCTCTCTCTGTCTGGCGAGCGCACGTGCCCTATAGCAAAAACCTCTCCAAAAAAAAAGATGTGGTACATACCAGGTTAAAAGATGAAAAGTATCTTAATATATATTCAATAATGTACAAATTTTTAAAAAAAACTTCTTTGTGTATCAGGTACTTTCTAAATACAATTTTTTTCTATCTGCATGAGCAATATTTTTACATGATAAGCAATTGAGTTGTGGTGGGTCAGTTCATTCTAAGGTGGAAAGAAGTATGTAACAGAGGAACAGTGTGCTCCCGTTGGTGGAGTGGTGGTTAAGGTGGCAGGATCCCACAAGGCTGACTGCACAGGTTGAGTTCTGGATCCAGTGACTAGAAAAACATGCTGGGCGCATGTGTATGCATGCCCAAAATCCTGAAAGGAGAAGTGGATGAAAAAATGTGTTGTGACCATCCCCCTATGAGGGATGCTTTCCTCACTTTCTCTCCCTGTCTCTCTATCTCTCTCTCCAGTGTGTGCATGTACCCTCTTGCAAAATTTTAAAAAATAAAACACCAGTGGTCTAATTCTAAATAAGAATGTTTTTAGTTATAATATCTTGAGCTAGTTAACTCAAATCTTGAATTTTATTAGGAAAATTTTGAATTTGATTTTTTGTATCTGCAAAATATATAGTCTAAATGAGATGGTGAAATCAATAATTTGTATGTCCACCAGCATATGTACAATTCCATAAGTCTGTAAACTAACATAAGAATTTTCCTTATGACTAAAAACAACTTATAATTCAAGCCTGATGTACTTAGCCATCTTTCTAGGAATCTTCTCTAATGAAACCCCTTATTATTTCAAAGGTGACTTCACTAGCATATTCAGGGGTTGATACTACATGTTACATTGTACTCTAATGCCACAAAAACCTGTCTATTCAATGTAATTATGTTCCTCCTATTTGGGTGAGAAAATATCAGAGTTAATCAGGAATTTCATTGCCCATTTGCGTTATATATGTCAGTGTATGAATTCCATATTACAAGTAAAGACCCAGTTCTAAGAACTGAATGCTCTTTTTTCCAAAGCCAACAAATGTCTGCATTTTCTCCTTAAAAATACATTAATTTATGTTCTGCATCTAATCAATGGTTTTCCAGTTTAGGTCTACTTACTGAATTATAGTTTTTTGGGATGAGTTTATGTATTTCAATCTTATGTCTTAGATTATGTATTCATTCATCATTGAGTTATTATAGTCTAATGCATATACAAAATATTTGAGAAGACAGTTCTGAATTAAAAGCCAGCTGGTGAGCCAGTAAGGTGGCATGGTGGTTAAGATGCTGAAACTCACATGCCTTCAGTTCAAGTCGTGGACACTGCAGGTTAAAAAACACACTGGGCATATGTGCGTGCATGCCCAAAATCCTGACAGGAAAATAGAGGAAAAGGGATTGTGGTGTGGCCATTTTCTTTGGAGGATGATTTCTCACTTTCCCTCTCACTCTCTCTCTTTCCAGTAAGCACACATGCCCTATAGCAAAAAACAAAAACAAAACAAAACAAGAGAGAGCGTGAACTTTGAATTACATAGATTTGATGAATCTAAAATTATATTTAAAATTTAGGATGACATTTATTTGGCTCTCCCAAAACACATAAATCTAGACCCATATCAGTGATTATTAGTTTTTATCTGCCAATTCATGAGGTTACCTCACAAACTCAAGTTACTTTAGAAAAATAAAATTTGTTATCTATATGTAGTATGCTAAAAATCAGTATTTACATATGCATTTAAAAAGTAACATAATGGGTCAAAATTTTGAAAATGCAAATAATAAGTATAAGATTTTAGAAAAATGCTATGAAATATACTAAAATGGCTTCTCTTTTCTCTAATTTTGACATCAGGTAAAATTATTTTCCCAAAAGTTTATAAAACACAAATGATTTGTAAAATTAGGAAATTACAAAGATCTTGCTATATGTTATAGTTTAGAGAATGAGTTCTCCCCTAAAGTTTCCTTTTTTCGAATTTGGTCCCCAGGGTAATGGTGTTGGGAGGTTGGGAGACCTATAAGAGGTGTGGCCTATGGGCAGTTATTGGATATAGAGGCATTGTCCTAATAAATGGACTTTCTAAGACTGACTGACCTCCAGCTCTCATGAGAAAGGTTAGTTCTCTGAAGAGTAGGTTGTTATAAGAGGAAGATGGCTGCCTCCAGGTGTCTCTGCAGGTACAAGCCATCTCTGTGCATCTTGGCCATGTCAAGATAATGACCTGATGCAAATCCCAAACCTTTTGACCTTCCAGTCAAGAGAATTATAAATCCAGTAAACCTTTCTTTATAAATCATCTCAGATATTTTTATTAGTAACACGATGTAGACTAAAAAAATTGGTGCAATAAGCAGAGCTACCTTGTTACAGATGTCTGAAACTGTGAAAGTGGATTTGGAAGTGGGTAATAGGTAGAGGTTGGAATAATTTGGAGGAGAGTTTGAGGAAAAAAAAAGATTCTGGTGGAGGCCTAGGAAAAGAATAGTTTAGAAATGAACTAGAACTCTTTAGAAATTAGATAAATAACTGTCTACAAGCTAACAGAGAAATATACAGTGAAATTCATTCTCAGAAAGTGTCAGATAAACATGAGAAGATTATTGGGAAGTGGAGGGAAGTCCAGTTTTGGTATGTAGTGGTAAAATGTTTGGCTACTAAGTGTCCATGTCACAAGGATTTGTGGAAGACTGAATTTCAGTGATAAAGATTTGATAAATGAAATTTTAATACAAAATATAGAAAAAACTCTGTGGTTATTGTTAATTGTATTTAGTAAAATGAAAGATGAATGAGATGACTTATATATGGAATTAAAAATTAAAAGAGAAACAGAATGCACAATTTTGGAAAATTCATAGCCTGGCCATATGACAAAGAATGAATAAGCATTTTTGGCTGAAAGAAAGGCTGCTAAAGAGATTACCACTGATAGGAGGAATCCAAGTGATGATTGTTAAGAAAAGAGGGGAAATGCTTTGGGGGCATTTTAAAGATCTTCAAGGCTGCCCCTCTAGTCACTAGTTTGAAGACCTAAGGGTGCTGAATGGATTTTTAAGACTGACCCTTTGTAGACTTGCTGGCCTAATCCTCCTTGAGATGCTGTTCTCCATATCCTGGTAAAGCATTCCTCAGTCTTTGTTGTGGAACTCAGTCTGCAGTTTCTCTTTTTTTTTTTTCTTTTTTCTTTTAAATTTATTTATTATCATCATAATCTTGTTTATATTATGTTGAATTACATATAACTTTACAGTGTATTACATTTCTCTTTCCAGAAGGAATAGCATGCATGTCAGCCAATACAGAGACATAGAGAACAAATAGAGAGGCATGACGTTAGTAGGACACAGACATGGTTTATTACCTGTTGATGATGACATGTATAGTATTCTATACATTGGTCTGAGAAGTATTTCATGTTGGGTAAAGTCTTTTCACAAGCAAAATGAGAAATAGTAATTGACTGTTTAAAAAAATAATTGGAATAATAATAATAATGATTGGGAGAAACAGTGAAAAAATATTGGATGATGAAATGAGGAGCTCAGTCTGCTGTTAAGGCTACTGTTTCACTCTCTGTTCCAGAATATGCAAGACGCTTGCAGAGGAAGGTAATTCTGCAGGTTCACAGAATTCAAGAGCAAGCTCTCAAAATTCAAAAGCTGTGGGGGCAAGAAGCCCTCCATTAGATGTGAAAAATGTCTTAGACAATCTGGGAGCTAAGGCAGAGAATTGATACCACCAATAAGAGCTTCCACTAAGGCACAGCAAAGTGGGATTGAATCTGTTACTGAGAATCCTTGGAACAAAGCCTCGTGGCTTTCACAGAGGTGAGACTGCCAAGACTCCCAGACTGTGGAACTATTAGTGTGCAGTGCCAGCCTGAAAGAACCACATGTTAGATTTCAACTGGGTATAACCAAAGCCTGGGCTGAGCCCAGCAGGACAGGAGAATAAGGCTATCAGATAGTTTAGGGGTCCAAAGCCCAGACTGTCCAGAATATGACACACGGAATCTCAGAACTAAAATCTGCCCCTCTTGTTTGTAGACTTGTTTGGAGCCTGTTGCTCCTTTCTCTTTATGGCATAGGAAATTCTACCTGTGTCTCTTCCACTCCTGTATTTTGGGAGCATATAATTTGTTTTAATTTTATGGGCTCACAGCTGCAAAGGGTTTGCCGGTGCCTGGCCGGAGCCTCAGATAAGACTTTGGACTCAGACTTTTGGGGTTATGCTAAAAAATGTTAAGACTTTTGGGGCTATTGGAATGGTATAATTGTATTTTATATGTCAGGAATACATAAACCTTGAGGACTAGGGGCAGAATGCTTTCATTTGAATAATGATTTGTACCCTCAAATTTCAATCTTCTGGAATTTGATTCCCAGTATAATGGCATTGGGGGGTGAGAAACCCTCTAGGAGGTGAGGCCTAATGGGAGGCAATTAGATTATAGATCCATCATCCTTGTGAATGAATTTTGTGAGTCTAAGTAACTGTTAGCCCTCATGACAAGGGGCTAGTTTCCATGAGAGCAGGTTGTTATAAAAAAAAAAAAAAAAAAAAAAAAAAAAAAGGAAGATTGCTTGTAGGACTCTGTCTCCATGCATTGCCATCCTCTCTGTTTCTATTGGTTATGGTGGAAGGATAGCCTTACATCAGCCCTAACCTTTTGACTTCCAGTCCCCTGAATTGTGAGTCAAATAAACTGGTGTATAAATCATCTGGTCTCAGGTATTTCTGTTAGCAGTACAATAGCAAACTAAGATGCTCTGTCATACCAAGGACTTAAAGCTTACATTCACATTTTGTATAGTATACTAAAATGCACAGATGTTATTTTAGTCTGCTAAAATGTATTGCATGCCTAACGTAGAATGCAAAAGCAGACAGAATATTTCCTTTCAAGGATCTTATATTGTAGTGTAAGATATACACATTTAAGACATCACAGAAATAAGTGTACAATGGTAGGTGCAAGAAAAGAAAATTATCAGGCTGAGGGCATATAATAAAAGTTTGATTTAATTAAGTCCAGAATGACTTTATTGAAAAGAGAATGGCTAATCTGAGATGAGTTGAGCTACCTAGATGAAGAGAGGGATGAAATGAATAGAACAATATTTAGAAAGGAGCCAGCAGGTGGAATAATGGTTGAGGCACTGAACTCCCAAAGAGACAACTGCAGTACCTGTTGGCCTGAAAATCATGCCAGGTGCAAGTGTGTATGTGCCCAAAATCCCAGGAGGAAAATGAATGAGAAGGGGTCCCCCGTGGGGAGTGATTCCTCACTTCCCCCTCTCATTGTCTCTTTCTGTCTCTCTGGCAAGCATATGTACCCATGGCTTAAAAAAAAAAAAAAAAGTAAAATAAATAGAAAAAAATATTTACATAGAATAGAAAGCATATGCAAATAACCTGTGGTTGTAAGATACAATATGATTATGAGTGAATGATAGGAAGTTCAAAACATATGAAGTAAGCAGTAGTAAAAAAAAAGAGTGGTGTGAAAAGAAGAATAGGTAAAGATCAAAGTGGAAGAAACTGATAAGCAGGCCTTGTAGCAAAAGGAATTATGGCAAGAAATGGGATGAAAAGTCATCATTTGAATGGAGAAGGGAGAGAACAAGAGTGAGGTGAGAAGCAGAAAGTAAGACCAGGGAGACTGGAGTAAGATCATGTGGTGTCATATAGGGCATTATAAACCAACTTTCCATCCCATTTTAAGAACAAGAATCCTTGAAAGATTATAAACAAAGCATGGAGTTGGTGGAGGTGGGATGTTAAGGATTTGCTTCATTTAGATTACAGGTCCCATTCTCTGCATTTTTTTTCTTCCTTCCCATGCAGAGAGAATCTCTCAAGTACAATGCACTTCTGGTATGCTCTCAATTCATCATGAACTCTATTACATCTAATCAATCCAAGAGGAATCACAAAATACTTGAGTGTCTTGATATGCCTCTTGGTCTTGGTTGCTCACATTGAAAATCAATAGAGTATAATGGATGCACAGGTTGCAAAACATTGGTCTAAAACAGTCATGACATTATTATACATCTTAAAAGTTGCTTTTCTTGGGAAATTACTTCTAATAGCTTACTGATTTTCTTTATTAATTCTACTAGGGATCACACATTTGACATTTCTGTTTTTCAGATAAGCTTAACATTTTTCTTCACTGACCAGTAAGAAAATTGGTCCTTTATATTTTATTTAATGGTTCAAATTTTCCTTTGAGAATTCCTTGAAATCAAGGTATAAGTCATATTCATGTTGTATCACAGCAATTAATGCAATATATTGGTCATCAATATTTGTTGACTGAATAAGTAAAAATAAGATCAATACAATTTGTTTTTAAAATATATTCTGCTACAGATTTTTACCAATTCTTAAAATGTCAAATCAATTCAATATATATTTAATGAGCAACTACTTTGAAAGACAAAGTGCTAGCCACTATAACTGCCTCAATACTGCCTTCAGATGCCACCTCTATCAGACACCATGTCATTTTACCATGTTTCCCATTAAGCCTCTTGATTCTATTTAGTACTTATAAGTAGCTAGGGATGTCACTGAAGGAACAAAGTCTTCCTCTTTAGTGGAAAAATGTACAGTCTATATTTTTTCTGTTTCTAAGATAATTCATTATGTTAAAATATAATATGATTTGGGGAAAAATTCCTTCCTTAGAAATGAGCAATTCTAAATGATTATCTAAATTATTTATATAATTTATTTATCTTTTTAATAACTTTAAGAGCCCTTTGAGACAAACTACAATTGCTATTCCATCTTCGAGGAAGTCAGGCAATATAGCTCAGAGAAGGTCAATATGTTCTGCTTTCATAGTGACAGGAAATAAAAATAAATTTTCAAAAGAACATGGAGACAAAAATTGAATCCAAGACTTTGATTTATATTCTATAAATTCTAATCCCATTTTGCTATTAGAGGGTAACAGAGAATGTAAGTATAGATAATAACTCAGTTTCCTTTATCATTTCTCATGGAAACATACCCTGCTATTAAAAAACTTAAACATTTTCCTCTGTTAGGAAATTGGCATTTCAGAGATAATTTAATTATAGTGTTGATAAAGCATTTTTTTTAAAAGGTGTTGTCTTCTTGTTATGATATAGATGTGCCTTCATCAAATTCCAATTAATGAAGATCCTTATTAGCCACATAGCTATTGGGGAGGGTAAATTGAGAGACTGACTTAGAATTACAATAGATTTATTTATTTATTTATTTATTTATTTATTTATTTGTCATACTGTACTTGTGCTCACTGGAGAGAGACAGAGAGATGGAAACTGAGCAATCACCCCATAGGGGGATGACCACAATGCAATCCTTTCTCCTCTATTCTCCTGTCAGGACTTAGGGCACACACACACACACACACAAACACACACGCACACGTCCTTGGCATGATTTTCAAGTCACCAGGTCTGACACACGATATGATTTTTCAAAAACATGTATTAGTTTACAGTCAAATTAAGGATATTACCATATATATTTTTTCCTTTGGAGAACTTTACATTCTTATGTCTGTCAAGAACTTCTTCCCTATTACAATTTTAAATTTAAAGAATATTCAGGTTTTTAGTAGTAGTAGTAATAGTTGAGTGGTAGTAAATTTCCCCCTTTAAATAGCTTACTTTTTCTTGTCTTAATAAATGCTCCAGTTTTTTTTTATTTGCTTAGTTTTCAGTGTGCTTTTCTCCTATGTAAATTCAAACTTCCTTAGAAAAACAAACTTTCTTTCAATATGTTCAATCACATCAACTAGTCTGTCAATTTTATGTCTTTGTAGTTACTGTTCGTTCAACTATCTTTCTCAGAATATGCCATCATTCTGTTCTAATTGTAATGACTGCTGTCTAGGCTTGCTGCCTTCTGGCAGCAATTGGATGATTGCCTTTATTCACCAACATCTAGGAAATCTCTATGGTCTCATGTGCCATTTCCCTCATTTTCTGAGTTCACATTTTCCTCTTCATTTGCTTTACTCATTGCTCTGGTGGAGCACTTCCTGCAGCATCTTCCTGAGAAAGGGTGTGGAAGGTGACATTTCTATGAGTTTGCATGTATGAAGATGTCTTGACTAATCTCTTCAAACTTAAATTGGTAATGCTGATGGATATAAATGTGCTGAAAATAACTTAACAAGCATCTACTATTTAATTTTTCCCTTCTTAGTTTTCCTGTTGAGAGATGTGTTGATAGCCTGATTCCTAAACTTTTTAATGGTTAGTTTTTTTTTTTTTTCTTACAAAAAAACTAGTAGAATCTTCTATCTTCAGTGATTTTAAATTTCATAATGATGTTATTCATGTGGGTCTTGATCATTTATTTTTCTGAGGCCCCATGGGTTCTTTCTATGTAGAAATATATGCCCTCCTGGGAACCTTCACTCTGTTAATTACCAAAAAAAAAAAAAAAAAAAAAAAACACGAAAATTACTCTTTTCCATTGGGAAGAATCATTGTCAAGGGCCTGGAACCCCAAGGGATTTTTTTTTTTTTTTTTTTTTTTTTTGGCTAGCTCCTTGATTTTAGCTTTTAAGGTTTATAGGCATATGTTGTATTGAGTGAAATATAAAGTAGCATTTTTTTATTTCTTTTTTTTTTTATAGAAAGATTTTTGCTCTAGGGTGTGTATGCTCGTCAGAGAGACCAAAAGAGACAGAGATCATCCCCTGGGGGGATTGCCATGCTGCAATCCCTTCTCCATTCTCATCTTGAGATCTTGGGCATGTACGCATACACACCTAGCATGAGTTTAAGCTGCTGGGTCTGGGACTTGAACCTCGGTCAACTATGTGGGATTCCAGCAACATAATCATTCAGCCATCTGTTGGTCCCTGAAATGGCTTTTTATTTTTAACATACTACAAGAGCAAGACTAAACAGGATGAGTAGAGTAATTTGTTCTTTGTTTTTTGTTTTGTTTTGTTTTTGGAGAGGTTTTTTTTTTTTTTTTTTTTTTTTTTTTTGCTATAGGGCATGTTCACCAGAAAGACAGAGAGAGACAGAGAAAAAGAAAGTGAGAAATCACCTCCCGGGGGAATGACCACGCCACAATCCCTCCTCCTCCATTCTCCTCTCTGGATCTTAGGCATACACACACACGCGCCCGGCGTGAGTTTAAGCCACCGGGTCCAAGACTCAAACCGCAGTCGACTATATGGGAATTCAGAGACATAGCCATTACGCTAACTGCTGGTCCTGAGTAGAGTAATTCAGAAATTAATGAATTACTCGGATCTACACTAGGGACAGTATTTGGAAAGGAGTGATTATTTGAACTTGAGAAAAACTTAGCAGGCCTGATGCAGCCTGTCCACAAAGAGGGTAAGCTCTAATCCCAGTTCTGCTCTCAATATCAAAAAGGCTCTAGGGCCACAACCCTGACCCATGGGAAACAAGCATTGGTTGGCTTATTCTGAGATCTAGAATTTGTGGATAGGCCAGTCATTGATGCACAGGAAGCCTCAGAACAGTGGATAACTGACCTGTTTGGGATGCCTATCTATCTATTCCATCTTTCTGTCTGTTTCTTTCATAAAATAAATAAATGAGGGAGTCAGCAGATGGCATAGTGGTTATATCCCTGAACTTCCACATGGCTGATCACAGTTTGAGTCCTGGACCCAGTGGCTTGAAAATCACACCGAATGCATGTGCTTGGGTGCCCCAAGATTTTGAAAGGAGAATGGAAGAGAAGGGATTGGTATAGACATCCCCCCCGCCCCGCCCCAGGGTGATTTCTCACTTTCCCTCTTACTGTATCTGTCTGTCTGTCTCTCTTTCTGCCTAGTGAAAGCAGGTACCCTAAGGCAAAAACCTTTTTTTAAAAATTAATTAATTAATTAGCTATAAAAAGGAAGGAGGGCCTCTGGGAAACATTTGGAAGCCTGTCCAGGTACCTAGTGGTCACACAGTACCTATGGATAAGACGACTCTAGTAAGACCAATGTTTAAGAAATCAGTGTGATACATTTATAGCCATGTGCCTATTTCTGGCATCTTCTTAATCAGCTATAGATTCAGGGTGGTAGGGAGGTGCTGGTATCTTCCATCTAACCCACAAACAGTTTTGATCCTCTATTAGGGCAAAGTGAATGTACTAGGAACAGGTAGCTTGTGATAGCTAAAAACCAATTTCTTATCTCTTACATTTTCTCACTGTCCACTTAGTGATTTATTTTTTCTGATTTCAGCTAGGGCATTTTTTAGGTCTACCATTTCCAACATGTACTGGAAGAGCTGATAGATAAATATGCCTGCTATATCACAGCGACTCTAGTCACACTCACTTGCTATTCATCTTGACGTAGTGTAAGTTCCTATAGCTTTTAGAGTGATCATGTGCCTTTGATGAGTTCATGGATTAAGTTGAACAATGAACTCCTGGACAACAGTGAACCAAGATCTGGTCTGAGACCATTCATTCATATTGCCTCGCTACGGTGTTCTGAGAACATGACTGTAATTTAACTGCTTGTAAAAATCTGCTAAAGGAGTACCCAAGGATTTTCTGTTTTGAGGACTTATGATTGTAGGAATACACTGTTACTGAAAAATCCCAGGTAAAATACAGTGGTAGATGCATTACCTGATAGCAGCTAATAGCAAAAAAAGAAAAAAGTATACAAATACAAAGGAGGATTATTTAATAAATCATAATAAATCATATACACCACATATAAAGAAGGTTTTTTTCAATCTTGTACTACTGAAGACAAGGAAGCTTTTTAAAAAGGCTGAAGTAATGTCAGATTTAAATGATAGTGAAAAACAAGAATTGCTGGCAGTCATCATAAAATAAAGGTAAGACTCTTTGTATCAATAGCTATCTATGTATTGATATATATCCTATATCTATCTAGTATCTATGTACCTATATTTATGACTTCAATTATATACTTTACAGGTCCTTAATACTTAGGTATTTGATAAAACTCAGGCCAGTCTGTGGCATGGTGGTCAGGGAGACTAGATCCCACATGGCTGACTAAACAAGTCCCAGACCCCACATCTTGGGAAACATGCCAGGCATGTATATGGACATGCCTCCTGAACGGAGAGAGAAATGGAGGAGAGGGGACAGGATGCTTTCTTGTTTACTCTCTCTCTTTGTTTCTTGCTGGCAAACTCATAAGCCCTTTAACAAAACTAAAAACAAAAAGACTTACAGTATTCCTTATGCTATCTAAATGTAGCTTTCTACTAATTATCAAATAGTTATCTAAAACTTTTTATTAACTTATTTAATTAGATAAATAGATACTTGTTATGCCTTGTAGGGACTACAACAAAGAATAGCATTCTCATTTGTGTCTTCAGAAACGTGTTGGCATCCGGGTGCATTGCAGATTCCTAATGACTAATTCTGAAAATGTCCATGCTATAATCTGTTAGATTAAGTACAATTAAATTGTAAAACTGATACAAATCTCAGACATAAAACTCAGTTTATGAATAGTTTTCTATGGAATCACAGAGTTCTGTAGAAAAATTGGTCTATGGGACCAGGTGCGGCACAGTGACGGCACAAATGGACTCATATGGGAAAGGTCCTGAGTTAGTTTCCTGGGAGCTCCCTGAGTGTTCCAGGTGTGCATGTGTATACCTGAGATATGGGCGGGTTGGAACTGGGGATAGATCACAGCATGGAGACCCCGTTGGCAGTACTTGACTCTCTGTCTCTTGTCTCTCTGTCTCTGTCTCCCTTCTTTCTATGCCTCTTTCTCTCATGAAAGAAAGAAATATTTTTTATGTTTGTTAAGCAAGTAACAAGATAAAATTGATGTATCTGTTGGTAATGAGGGAAAAGATATGGAAAACTTTGCTGACAAAAATTATGAGTTTTGTTTTAAATAAATAAATATTCAAAGAAGAATTTGTGGGACTGGCAGTTAGCATGGTGGTTAAGAGCACTGGACTCCCACATGGCTGACCACGGTTTGAGTCTCAGACTTGGCGGCTTGCTTTCTTACTCTCTCTCTCTCTCTCAGTTCCTCACTGGTCAAATAATTTGATTTAAAAAATTAAAAAAAGAAGAATTTACCTATAATTTTTGTCATAAAGTTGGGTCCATTCCTACCTAAATACAGTTACTAGAATGTTCCCTTCTATACAATCACCACTGATTTACGTACATCCTCTGAGTCAATGCGCTTACATGCCTCCTGAGTATTTGAGAAACAGTGTTGATATAGAGCATTTAAGGCAAGGTTTAGTTATATTTCATGATAATAAAAGACCTTACATATGCCATATTATATGCACAGTCTTCATTCACATGGGGACTGGGAGACTGAGTAACTGTAGATGTTGTCCTGGCTCCATGGGACTTCCTAGAGCTAGTGGCTAATGTTACCAGGTAATCTCAATGCAGAGTCAGTACTTCTTTATATATTCCTCCTTCTAGTTCTTTTGTCTTCCTTAGCCTTGATCCCTTCAAGATTAGGCTCTATCTCTTGTTCCTCTTCAAAGTTTTATTTTTATTTTTTATTTATTTTTATAGAGGGTTTTGCTTTAGGGTGTGTGTATTTGCTGGAGATAGAGACAGAGATAGTGAGAAGGAAAGTGAGAAATCATCCTCTAGGGAGGATGGCCATGCTGTAACCCTTTTTCTTCCATTCTCCTCTTGGGATCTTGGGCACACACGCACAAACTCCCAACATGAGTTTCAAGCCACTGGGTCCCAGACTCGAGCTACAGTCAGTCACATGGGAGTCCAGTGATGTAACTGATACACTTTCTGTTGGCTCCCTCTTCAAACTTACCACACAGATAAAACTTATGAGTTTACCTGGGTGAGGTAAACTGGATTTTCCTCTATTCTTCACATTATTGTTTGACATAAAAAAACTATGCTTGGCTTGTTTTAGAGAGTTTATTTTAGAATTTTTAAAGAACGTCTTACTAATTTTAATGAAATCTGATATTCCACAATAAGAATTTTGACTCACATACACAAAGGTTTGGCACTATTAAGCCTAGCAGCAGAGATGATCATCTTGGGTAAAAAAACAACAGCATCATCCACCTCTCATCCTCAGAGATTCCCTCTCAAGTAGGATCATTAGAAAAGTCATGATGCATTTTTGCATAGAAAAATATAGAAAGAATACATCATGATTTTTCCAATAGCTTAATTGTGACCCTATAATTTGGCATTTCCATATTAAGATTCGAATAAGTACATTAGGTTGAAAAACACTGACTTATAGTGTAAGCTTTTTTTGAAAGTCTTAACATTGGCTTGTCATATGGCATTTTTGCAAAATAAAACAAATAAAATAATCAATGCAAAATGTTTAGTGCAGTGGCCAGCACAAAGAAAACACTTAAGCAATGATGTTGATATTTTTCTTTCTTTTACTGTTATAGTAATCCTAATCCTCCTTGTGATTAATGCATATGTCTCTGAATGATTTGAAGAGTTTTCTACTGTGTGGTAATAGCATGGTTAAATATCACACAATTAGTATTCCAATTGGCTTCTCACTGTCTTTCCTAAAAACACATTCATATGTCTAAAGCACTGTTTTGAGCACAGTTGGTTATATATGAATAACTCCCATTTCTTTGTATGATATAAAATGTTTATGTGTAGATGTTCCACATCAAGATTTAAATTCAAGTCAATGTTTCTATGAGACTAACATTGTTCCACACTTTTAAAGATGGAAGTAGTAGTTTTTGATTTGATCCAATATGGGAAAATGAGACAAAAGGCAAGGAAATTGAGGTGAGAGGGAAAAAAAATCACAAGTGAAGTAAAATTTCATATTCAGGACAAAACAAAATATATTTATAAGAAAGCAAGGAAAGAGTCCTTAATTAAGGATCAGTATAAAAAACACAGAAGGTACTCTTCAGAAAACATCTATGTGCATGGATGTTTAGATTGCTTACAAAGATTTTCTTTAGCTTATATTCTTGATAGAGCATATTCATACACATGTAAAGGGGAAAGTGAGAGAAATAGAACTGAGAGAACTCCACAGGGTTTGTTCAAGCTGCAATCCCTTTCCTCCTGTCTTCCAGCCTATTGGGTTTGAAGGACTTGAATGTGTTCCTAACATGTTCCGGCTGACCAGGCTGGGAATTCAAACCATGGTCACTACGTGATCCAGTTTTTTTTGGTCAGCACATTACAGCTGTGCCTAGAGTCGGTTTGCATTTAAAAACAGGGCACTGCATCTCTAAAATAGCATTAGCACTTCGTGTCTAAGAATTTGTATTTCTTTAACAAGGACGAGGAGAAACCTTTCTTCACCTTTATTTAAGCATGTTCTCCAGAATATAATTTACAGGCACATAAACATAGTGAGACATTGTGGAACTATTACTTCTCAGAAAAGAAAGGTGACATGGCCTAATAATTCTAAGTATTTTCAAACTGTTATCTGCACAGAACACAGAAATAAAGATATGTACTGAAGCTGCCACAAAACAGATTTAAAGTAGGCATAAGAAAAAAAAATAACATTTAAGATGACTAAGTATAAAAAAGGAATTCAAGTAAAGTCAATAAATAGATATTCTTATTAGGTTTGTTAAAATTAGAATTTATTAGACAGAATCTGATTCTTAGATATCTCTTACTGTATGAGTAAGTTGTCATTGCTACATAGATTATTTTTAACACTGATTTTGCAGTTTTAGAAAGCAATATAAGTTTTTATGAAACAAAATAAAGGTAATTTCTTGTAAATAGACTAGCCCCTGAAATAAGCTTGGCATGAAGCATTTGGATATTGTGTTAACATAAATTCAGCATTTTGACACTATACATTTTAAGACAACTTAAGAATTTCTGTCATTCAGTAGGTTTAGACAGACATCTCCTCTTCACCACCTACTCTTCTTAAACTGAAAAGTCACTTAATTATGGACATACATACATGGAAGTTATTATACACTTAGTAGATTTTTCTGAATAAAATGGGATAAACGTGTGTTGAGAGTGTTAGTGACCATATAAACAGAGCTGCCATCTTGTGGATAACTAGGTAATGGCCCAGTCTATGCTGCAAAATGTAATAAAATGCTGCATTCTAATATTTCAAAGTACTCAGAGAAGTAATAATGTCCACAACATTTTAAAACTCCTCTAAATTTCTACATTCTGCCTGTAAAATTATCACCTGAAGCACATGCTCATTTCTTCTGAAGTTAATATTAACCTAAACCTTATTAATATGTAGGTTGAGAAACACTGGAGGATGGTTTCTCCAGTTTAATTAGCCTCTAGTGCTGATTTGTTTTGATAATATAAATAATTAGTTTAACCACAAAATTGATGTAACAGAAATAATTGTCAGGCAATTAAAATACTGCAATGATTTCAGCTCCTGGGAAATATATAGTATGTAAGTATAGTAATAAAATTGAGATGTACTTGGCTTAAATTACAAAACTTCTTCTACCTGATTTGTCAAAAGTAGTTTTATAGGTTCCATGTTCTTTATATCAGAAAACATTCATAAGTACAAATTTAGTGAGAATAAAGTTAATGCTAATTCAAACACTAATAGTTTTCCTTTTCTTAAATATGCTATTTAAGTTAAGACATTTTATAATCTCTGGAACTCACAAAGACTAGCTGGCCCTTTGAGGGAAGAATGTAATAAATACTAAGGTGATGTTAGTAAATTTGTTCTAAAATGTACCTTTTTTTTCACATACGAAATTGGAGATTTTTAAAAATCTTGGAATAAACCAAAAATATTACTCCTATACATGCATATATTAAATAGTATATTCAAGAAATAAAATCATCCTTTTATTTTTCTTGTAGTCTCTAAATGTTTTAACATATTTGCATTTAAGATTTTAAAAAATATATAAAATCACATTCAAATTTTTTCATGTTATTTTATGGTTATAGTAAGCATTTTTATGACTTGTCATCGATGTTCACATCATATATATACTATCTTATTTTTGGCTTAAACCCAGATACACATGCAGACTTATGTTCAAGTATCATTAGAATTTTCAAAAGGACATTCAGCAAATACATTACTGAAAAGTTCTGACCTTTAGTATCTTTTTTCTTCCTGAAGAAACACTACCAAAGAATTACTAAACTTCAGTCATCATTAATTTCCAATGATTACTGCCCAGCATAAAAGAATATAAATTTTTATGTTCTTATAAGATACTACTTTAGAATAATTAGACTGATTTCCCTATATAATTCATATCATATTTATCTTTAACTTCCATAAATATATTAATGTAATAATTTAAAGTAAAATCTAAATTCTGTTCTAATGAATTATAATGAAATTTGAAATGGACTTATTAGAGACTAATTCATTATTATAGGACAACATTAATATATAAAATATTTCTAATACATTTGTATTCTCTCCTAATTCTCCTAAAAGTCAAAGTATATTTCATTAATTTTGCTATTTCTGCACAATTCAAATTTAAAATATGAGTTTTTTTTCTCTTTTTTTAATAAAGAGAGATTATTGTTATAGAGTGTGTATACTCACCAGAAAAACAGAAAGAAAGACAGAGAAACAGAAAGTGAGAAATCACCTCCCAGGGGGGATTGCCATCCACAATCTCTTCTCTTCCATTCTCCTTTCCAGATTTTGGGCACTGATACACACACGCCCAGTGGGAGTTTTAAGTCACTGTGTCTGGGACTTGAACTATGGTTGACTATGTGGGAGTCCGGTGACATAACCATTACACCATCTGCTGTTCTCTATTTTCACATTTGTAAAGTATTTTATATCATAAAGCGTGTGTGTTTGTCAAAAAGGGACAGAGGAAGAGGAAGAAAGCACACCTAGTAGGGTGTGATCATGCCATCGTCCCTTCTCCTATACTTTTAAAAAATCTTATTTACTTTTTTTTTTAAGAATTATTTTATTGACCATTTATTTATTTAAATTTGACCGGGATGGGGGAGAGTTTGGGTAGGCTGTGGGTCACTGAAACAAAACAGCTGCAGATCACTAGGACTGTTTATCTGTCCAACCTTCATAGTGCCCTATTTCCTTAAGCCCATAATAGGTGGCAATGTACTATCAGGACAAATGCAAAACAAAGAAAGAAGTCATAATTTGTGATCATTAAATTACCAAAATAGGCCCAGACTCTGTGGCACAACTGGCAGCATTCCAGCCTAGAGCTAGAAGCCATATAACTGATCCTGGTCCAAGTCCCCATCAGAGTTGGCTGAAGACACACTGAGTGTGTGTGCACATTCCTAGGACCGCACAGGCTATGAGATCAGATGAAGGGGACTGCAGCATGACCTAGCCCTGTGGAGGGTGCTTCTTTCTTCTTTTTATCTTAAAAGGTTTTTGCCTTAGGGCACATGCACTCGCTGGAGTGTAAATCTTTCTTTCTCTCTTTCTGTGTGTGTATGTGTGCGTGTGTGTGTGTGTGTGTGTGTGTTTGCCACAGGGCATGAGCATTCACCAGAGAGAGAGAGACAGTGAGAGAGAAAGTGAGAAATCACCGCACTCAGGGGGCATGGCCATGTTGCAATCTCTTCTCCTCTGTTCTCCTTCCAGGATCATGGGCACACATGCACATGCCCCCAGTGTGATTTTCAAGCCACCGTGTCCAGGACTCATTAGCCATGTGGGAGTCCAGTGACATAATCGCTGTTCCATCTTCTGGCCCTGGGTGCTTCTTTCTTACTGTCTTTCTACTTCTCCTTTGTGAGTACACATCCTCTATCATAAATTAAAAAAAAATTATTAGAATATAGATTGACTGGTGTATATATATCAGCACATTTTCTATGGGGAATAGCTGTAATCTAATTTTGCTAGTTATCTATTTCTACCGTTAAATATTTATGCCATTAAAATTTTATATAATATATATGAAATAGAGGAGCATATTTTATATTATAAATAATTATTTTCTCCATGACATATCCTCTTAGCAATTACAATATCTTGGCTTTATCATTTGTCTACCAGGAATGCAGTTGACATTTCCATTGTCCAAATTCATCTTTCTGATCTGTAATTCAGTTTTATGTCACTTTGCATGGTAATGAATCTTTTTTTATACACATTTTCATCTAAACTCCCATGTTTTTAGGCAGAAATAAATGAACACTGTCTTTCACATTGGCTCAAAGTACATTTTGACAAATAGTCTTCTTGAATCTAGAATCTTGAACTTGACTAATGTGATTAAATTCTGAATAATTCTGGGAGGGACAACAACTTCAGAAAAAGACCACCAAGTGAGTCAATTTTATAAATTATGTTAATTTGCAAAATTATTTCCTAGTGGAAACTCTGAGTTTAAGGTAGCATTTTTTCTTTCATTATTTCAAAGGCAGTGAATTAACTCTACATTTTTAATCTCTCAAGTGTCTTTGAAATGAACACACTTGATCTGTTCCATAACAACAATAATATTAATTCTACCTTTTACTTATGTGATACTTTTTGTTTTATATAACTAGTTTCCATACATTCTTTCATCTGATCCCTATATCAACGTTTTGCTATAGGTAGTAATATCGTTCTATTTGCATACAGAAAAGATGTTAAGGTAATAGGGTGGGATAGAATTGGGGGCTGAATTATTTGAATCTCAATCTAGAATCTGTGTCCTTATATCACACAATAATTTGTTATGAAATCAAATTAACCGAAGGTCATAACGATAGAACTTGAAAGTAAATTTTGAATATATGATACGTGGAAGTGACTTTTCCTACATTATCGAGTTTTAGAACTCTCATTAAAGACGCTCCTTAAAATTCACTTTCCTGGGGACCAGCAGTTAGCGTAATGGCTATGTCGCTGGACTTCCAAGTAGTTGACTGCAGTTTGCGTCCTGGACCTGGTGGCTTAAAACTCGCGCTGGGTGCGTATGCGTGCGTGCCTAAGATCCCGAGGGGAGAATGGAGGAGAAGGGATTGCGGTGTGGCCATCCCTCCTGGGGGGTGATTTCTCGCTTTCTGTCTCTCTGTCTCTATCTGTCTGTCTGGCGAGTGCACATGCCCTATAGGAAAAAACTCTCAAAAATGAAAAATAAATAAAATTTAAAAAAATCACTTTCTGTCATTGGAAGTGTGAAGAAATTATAATCAGTATTTGTTCCTAATCCATTCTTTGAAACAAAATGAATCAACATGAAGACAGACAAGTGTGCTATTGGTGGCTTTCCATTCCCTAAAGGTAGGGATGGGTGAAGTGAATTTCCTCATTCTTTTTCCAGGTACTTGTACTGTTTGCATGCTGAGCTGCACAGCTTTCAAAGGGCTTGCCCTGGGATATGGCTGGGCTGGATTTAGAAGGAGCTGGCCATTGAATAGCTTTGGTAATTCTTGCATCTCACAGTGATGCGGCTGACAGCTTCTTTTGGTGGGGAAAGCTTGGGTATATTTCAAGGTGATTGTAGTTTTGTCCCTCTGGCAGCAAACTGCTGTAACCAGCTTAGTCCATTATCCTCCTCTCTCACTGGACTTAAGCCTGGAGAGAAATCTCAGGCCTTTGTCAAGATAGAAGGTAAGAAAATGGATAATTATTCCCCATTTGTGCTCAAAGAGTACAGTGCTACATCATAAAGTAGCTTTCAATTACTGAAATGGGATTGTCTGTAGTTCCAGTGACTTATAAATTACTCTTTGTAAAAACCAATATTTAACATTATTATTTTAGCGGTATTATGGTTTTAATATCTCATACTTCAAGCTTTATTACACAAAACTTTGGAGAAATTGTTTAACATTCAGAGGGTAAAATGTATTTCCATTTTTGTATTTTTATTAGAAGAGTTGAAACTACAGACAGCTGCTCTGACCAAATTGATTGAAAGCATCTCTCTACAATTGTCTACATTGTAATTTTTCTCAACTCTACTTTCTTAAATCTCATGGGATAGTCTGCAGAATCAATTAAAAGTAATTAGATTTAGAATTCCAGATGTGGTGATTACATTGATCTTTTACTTTAATATCCACTCTGTGAAACACCTTTCATAAATACCATTATTTAATAAGTTCCTTTAGTTCCAATTAATGAATTAGGTATGTTGGTTTTAGCATATTTAGGGGCAAGATTTTCAGTTTGTGATTCTGCAGTAGCTTAGTATTACTTTGCCTCTCCTTTTCAGCAGAAATTATAGTCAGAGATGAGCATTTCAATTTGCAGCTGACAGTTTAGGGTTAAGATATGATTCCAGGTAACAGAAGCCAATGAGAATACACCCAGTTGATGTTTGTGACATCATCTTCCAGTCGGAGTACATAGAACAGCTGAGGTAGCGTTCAGTTACAGCCCCAATGCCATTATGATGGATGTTTACATCTCTTCATTGAGAGCCAATTATCTCGCTTTTGTGTGAGGCCCAAGGATCACTCATGCTGCCAGACTGCACACAGCACTGTTGGATCTAGCTGAACGAATTGTTTTCTCTGTCTCTGGTAAGAGCCTCTTCTGTTTTACCTTCTCTTTCAAAATAAAGGCAGATGTGTCTCACAGAGGCAATAGTATGAGGGTCGTGCAGGATTACTATCTGGTAAGCTTTTAATCAGAACAATGTTTAGCATTTATTAAGAGGAAGTGTGGATTTAGCAAAACGAACTGAAAAAGAGCTTGCTACTGTGTACCTGACAAACTAATTTGCAGTAGAAATGAATGGCAGGTAAATTCAGCTATTTAGAGAAAGGAAAGTAACTGCCGTTATAGGATTGCTATTTTAAATGTGTTTTTAAAAATCCATTTGCGTATGCATGCCACTTTGCCTTATTTCTTTTATTTTGCTATCAATAGTAAAGAGCAGAGGTAGAAATAGTCAACTAAGTAGTACTGCTATAAATTTAATATGAGCCAAAGTTTCTAATTGTTAAATGATAGTTCTTCGGGACAGTTTTCCCAAGTAGTATCTATACAGAAAAAGCAAAATTTACCAAGTGAGCAAAGGTTTAAACTTCTGAAATAAAGTCATAGCACTTTGTATTTATAATTACCACTTTAACCTAATGAAATAATAGTGACAAATAATTTTAAAGAACTCTGTGTCTGTGTGTGTGTGTGTGTGTGTGTGTGTGTGTGTATTTTCTTGCATTAAGGGATAATAAAATCGTGTATCATCTTAACTGTTTTTGAATTCATAACAAAATGTTGTTTTTATGTCTTCACAGACTATTTCAATCTTCTAAATAAGGCTTTACATTATCTAGTAATTTATTAGTAGTGATATTTACATGTGGGGAGTCTTGAAATATTGTATTGAAACAAAAGATTATACAGCTATTGAACTGCTGTGGATATATAAGTGATTGAATCTGATAGGGATCTTGAAAAATCAGATACACTAAAAGCTTTTAATTGACTGTAAATACTCACGTGCTACTGGAGGAAAAATTGAAAAATACTTTAACTCCTCAAATGTTGTCTATTACTATGTATAAAGTAGCAGACTATTGTTATTTTAAAGTGAAATGTAATTATTTATGAAATAAAGACAGAAAAAGATGTAAATAGCTGTTATTTAATTTAACATGCTCTTTTATTTTAATGGCACCTCCATTCCATCTAGGGTAATAAAACTTTTGAGTAGATGACTTATCTGTCGGGCTTCAATATGCTTATGCTTTTCAGGTTTGTTTTCACTCTGCCTTTCACATAGACTGTGCCTGTGCAAACTGGTAGTTTTGATTATCAGAAATCAGGATTGGGAGGTGCTTCTGTTGTACTTGAAGACAGCAGGGATTTCTCAGCTATGTCACACTCGCGAATCTTCCACTAGCCCAGTCCTGTTTGGCAGCTCTTGACATTACTGTTGTTCGATTTGTCTCCTTCAGTCGATTCAGGTCTGAACAAAACTGAGTTACAGAAAGTGTCAGATGTGTATTAATGGAATCTAAAGAATTGAGCTGGTTGTCTCAACCAAAACAATATACAATCAACCAAGCCTCAAAAGCTTTCAAATAGACATCTAGACTTAATCTTTCTCTGAGAAATGTATGTTGGTATATTCTTAGAATTTCTAAACATAAAAGTAGCAGTATAAAAGTTTTGATAACAGGAACTAGAAAGCATAATGACTCACTTCGAAATAAAGTTTTCTTTTTTTCCTTTAAGTACTTTGAAGTGGAGTTGAGTTACCCAGGAGTATTGATTCTGTCACTTTTACAGGTGATCAGTCTTGACCAAGGGAAAAGTGATTGTTTCCAAACAATTAATTCTCTAAAAATCTATTTATATCATTGTTAACTATGAAGAAAATCTTACTCAGCCAATGAATAATCTAGGCATTTAAGTTGTACTTTCTGCTGTGTATGAATGCACTCATTGTGATGATCTCAGTATTAACCTAATCACAAATGCACTGCTTTTGCTTATCTCTGCTTTTCTTTGAACAACTTTGTACAACATGGAACTAGGTAATAAGATCTACCTGGCTGATGGACTTCATTGACAAAAAGCTTTTGGTTTTCATTTCATTTATTTCTTTAAGAGAAGACATTAATGGGATCATAGCAGGTTTTCATGCCACAAACTTCCTACCAAGGAGTCTCAGAATAGGGTGACGGATGAAAGATGCATGGTGCTACATATATTACCATGTTCCTTGACTCCTTTCTGATATATACACATCCTTTGTCTGAGTTAGGTAACTGTCAATTTTTGCTTTTAATTTTTCTTTTCTATATTCTTATCCAGTCTTTTGTGTGTGCTGCATCGCAGTAAATGTTACTAAGTGTCAGGTTTTTCAGATTTTGAGGAGAATGGAAAAAATGTTCAGGGATAAAAAGATTCTTGTTATGCCTTCTTAAGTTCTCTTCATGTGCCCCGTTACCAGATGCTCACAGTGACATATTCTTTTCTTTCAAAATTGCTCCTCCGATTTTATTTTCACTTATTTCAATATAACACTTTTTTTTTGTTCTTCTCCTATAATATAGGTTAGCGTAAGCCCTTTTATTAGCTTTTTGTAATGATTACATGGGTAATACTGCTCAGCTTTCTCATTTTTTAGTTCAAACTCTTTCACGTATTCTATGTTTGTCTTGACAGTGTGAAATTCTGGGCTTCCCAGGCCAACTTTTTCCTTAAGCAAAAAAATATAGTAAATGTGATGTCATTTTAGACAACTCAAGCTTCTGTTATTGTGAAGGTGTGGATATTTAGGTATATATTTTGTAGACATAGATGTGATATTTCTAAGTATTTTAAAGTTTATAATGTGTTTTCATAGACAAAATTTCACTCATTTCGAATAGTTGGCCTGTGATAAAGTAATTGATATTATGCAGCTAAGGAACCAGAGATTAATAATTTATAACTTGCTGCCAAAGCTCACTCAGTCAGTAAATCAGTCAATGAAGAAGTTAGGACTCAGAAACAGGTGTACATATTTCAGTGCTGCAAGTAAATCAATATCTATCTACCCTTTCCAGCCTCTCTTCCTCCTTCCATATATTTGGTTATTTAACTAATTACTCATTTATTTTTTAAACTTTTTACTCTGTGTCAAGCACTCTTTTAGGTGCTTGGCATTTATACTTGAAAAGTGTAAAATATTCTTGCCCTGATGATGTTATATATACTTTTTCATTTCATCTGACACATTCTTATCTTTAAATTAGTACAGATGTAGAGTTATCATCAGGTGTGTCTGAATAATATGGTACTTTCTAGGAAATAGGAAACATAAGTTGAGTGATAAACTTATTTGCATTTCTAATATTTCTATGTCTTTGAGTTCTCAAGTATGTTTTAATCTAAATTAGATTTGTACATTCTTTATATGTGGATTTATGAGATGTCTATCAATTGTTTTATAACTCATATGATTTTAAATGCCATCATTGTAATATTATAAAAATAAAATACTTAATTTGCAATGGGTTCCAAAAACATTACTATGCATTTTTGAACAGTTGTTTTGTGTTTCTAGTATATGTGCAATCTCGTTTTATATTTATTGTCTGTTTCATAATTAACTCCATGATGGTGATAGTGCCTTGAATTTACAGTTGTTTGGTTTACATGGAGTTTAGATAGTATAAATATGAGAATAAGAAATGGATGAATATTATCTTTTAGGATTAAAAAAAATAGTATCTTCCAAGTGATAGTGGTTTGCGTTTGAGTAAGCATATTACAGACAATTTGCAGTTTAAGGTCCATTATTTCAGTAGAGTCTTATATTAATATAAGTTTCTAAGATAATTGAACTAAAATTGATATTTACTACATATTGAATTTATTTGCAAATGCTCAGTGATTTAAAAGGAACAAAAAAAAAATTCTGAAATATAACCTCCTCAGAGAAAATCAATCTGTGCATAGACCCTATCAGGTGAAGATAAACCATTCTTAGATGGTATCATTTAATTAGCCACTGAAGAGTCTATCTAGTGACATACATATAAATTGTGAAACAAATCAAAGTGACCCAAACAGACTTGATTTAGCACAAAATATTATACTGTTGTAATATCACATAAAATTAAATAATACTCCTAAACTTAATCCTTTAGTAATACCCACTAAAATCATGCAAAATGAGAGAATAAAATTAGAAATCAACAATTAAGAGTATGAATGTGATTTTTTTGTTGTTCTGCCTTTAATCTCCACCTCAGAAACCTAGACCTAAAAAGGTGCCTTTTTCATGGATTAATAAATTATAAAGACTTCTCCACTCCTTTCAGAGCTGGAGATCGAGAAGCTTGCCTACATTAGAATTGCATAAAATGGAGATATAATCTAGGTACATTAAGCAATTGATTATTTGCTCAAAAGTTTCACATGGCACTAAGCCTTGGATTTAGCTATTTGTATCTAATGTAATATTCCCAAATTAATTATTTTTATTTTTTATCAGAGAGTGTATGCACTCACCAGAGAAAGACAGAGAGGGAGAGGGAGAAAGCACCTCCCCTCCCCCCCCCAGTGAGGCATGGTCATGCCTCAATCCTTTCTCCTCTAGTTCTTGTAAGGATCTGAGGCACATACAACCACACACCTGGCATGTTTTTCAAGCCCCTGGGGCTGGGATTTGGATCGTTGGCCATGTGGGATCTGGCCCCCTTAACAACCAGGCCATTGCTGCCTGCTCCCTGCCCCTCAAATTAATGTTGATAATATCATGGTTAAGAAAATATAAGCTGACAGCAGAACTTTTTGTTTTTTAAGATGTTACATTCTACTAAGAAGAGATGACTGGGTGTCTGTTCTGTGCTATTGGTTTTACTGGGAAAGAATTAAGCATAACATAAAGATTGTCTTGCTGTCAGTCTTCACACAGAGGTAGCTTTCTACATATTGATACTGTCAAGTCAGCCAGATGAAGCACTGAACTTAGTGAAACCTATAATATGCGTAGAGCATTGTAAAATCTGCTGTGATTGACAGAGAGACATGGCGTAAAGTTAAGTTGCAGCAGCATTCTTCATTTGGAACTACAGAAGAGGCTGAGGTAGAAAACAGTTAACCAACAAGTTAGCACACAGTTCTGCTCAGTAAACAAGAAAATAACTGATGATTTCAGGAACACTTTGTTTGCAAGCACTGTGGTAAGATTATGGTTTCTGGTACCTAACTGCTTGAGTAAAACGTTTTATTTCACTCTTTTCAGGACTTCATCACATTAAAAAATGGGAACAATGAAAGTACCTATCTTATAGGTTTGTTGTAGCAGTTTCATAAAATCATAAACACTGAGAACAGTGTTTTGAAATATAGTAAATGCTCACTTAGTGTTGCTTTTTTTTTTTTTTTTTTTTTGGCTGATACAGTGTACTTTATTGATGGTTCATGATAAGGTAGGGCTCCCTGAGCCCCTCCCCTTCTCCAGGATGTCTGGGATGGAAACTGTCACGGAGGGGAGCTTCTCAGTGTGGTGGGAACTGAGTGAGAGCAGGGCCTCCCCAACAGTTGAGGGCCTCTCTTCTTCATGTTCATGCTGAGGCTGGTGGTCTCAGGGCTCTGTGGACCATGAGGTCTACCACCCTATTGCTGTAACTAAATTTATTGTCAAACCAGGAAATGAGCTTGACAAAGTGGTTATTGATGGTGATGCCAGCCCTAGCATCAAAGGTGGAGTGGGGGTTGAAGTTGCAGGAGACAACCTGGTCCTTGGTGTAGCCCAGGATGCCCTTCAGGGAGCCCTACAAAGCCTGCTTCACCATCTTCTTGATGTCATCATATTTGGCAGCTTTCTCTAGGCAGCAGGTCAGGTCCACGACTGACACATTGGAGATGAGGACACAGAATATCATGCCAGTGAGCTTCCCATCCAGGTCCAGGATGACCTTGCTCACAGCCTTGACAGCACCAGTTGATGCTGGGATGACATTCTGGGTAACCCCAAGCCATCATTCCACAGCTTCCCTGAGGGGCCGTCCACAGTCTTCTGGGTTGCAGTGATGGTGTGGACTGTGGTCATGAGTCCCTCCACGATGCCAAAGTTGTCGTGGATGACCTTGGTGGGGAGGGGGAGGGCATGCAGTTGGTGGTGTAGGAGGTATTGCTGACAATCTTCAGGGAGTTATCGTTCTTCTAGTGGTTCACGTCCATCATAGACAAGGCGGTGTGGGTAGAAGGGGCAGAGATGATGATCCTTTCGGCCCCACCCTTCAAGTGAGCCCCAGCCTTCTCCATGGTAGCGAAGACACCAGTGGACTCCACAACACAGTGTTAGACTCTTTTTTAACATTTTCATTGTTTAGCGTCATGTGTATATGTTTGTGTGTGTGTGTGTGTGTGTGTATGTGTGTGTGTCTTTTGATTTATTCAAGGATCTCACTGAAAACAGCTATTTACCAACACATAAACTATAGTATGTTACAAACCCCCATACTTTGTGGAATAATGATACTAAATACTAGTAAAATGTGACGATTTGTGGCCACCTCCATGGCCTGGTAGTTAAAGCAGCCAGATTTCACATGGCCAAACACAGTTTAAGTTCTGGACCCAGTGGCTTGAGAAATGCAGTGGTGCATGTATGTGTGTGCTCAAAAATCCCCAAAAGAGGAAGAGATGGAGGAGAAGGGATAGTGATAGTGGCATGACCATTCCCCTGTGGGGGGTGCTTTTACTTCTTCCCCTCTCTCTGTTACTCTGTAGAGTGCACATGTCATCTAGAAAAAAATAAAATTGATGCTGATTTAAGGAGATTTTCATTTTAGACATAAGTGTATTGCTTACTACATATAACATTTCTGATCTGCCCCTGACTTCAGTTTTATAATATAAAAAAGTAGGTTAAATAACTTTTTGGAGCACTTGCCCAACTCTAAAATGATTTGTTTTGAGGTATTATTTATATACAAGCACACACTTAGGTAATGTGCACAACACAGAAAGTCTTACAGCTTTCTTTTACCTTTAATCTATTTTACTCTACTACTTTTACCTTTTTTTCTATTTCATGAATGAGTTAGAATTTGAAACTTGTAGTTATAACAGATTTTATTCGTTTGATTTATGTAGAGATTAACAGTCTTTTGCTTTTCAGCAGCTCATTGTCTCATATGGGTGATGAAGTAGGGAGAAAATGAAGCTAAAGTTCTCTAACTCATGCCGTTCTGTGTTCTTAACACACCCTTAAAGGCAAAATAAGAGTATCTTTATTTTTCAAATCTGTGCACATGTTTATAGTTTGCCTGTTTTTTGTTTTGTATTTTTACTTTTCTGTCTGTTTGCTATAGGGCATGTGTGCTCACCAGAGAAAGACAGAGCGACAGTGAGACACATGTGAAGTGAGAAATACTCCGCTCCCAACCCAACAGAGGGAGTGGTCATAACTCAATACCTTCTACTGCATTCTCCCTCAGGATTTTGGTCAAACACACACATGCACCTGCACCCAGAGTGATTGTTTTGGATTGTCTTAATGAAGTATCTACCGTCTGCCCAACATTACATCAAGAGAGAGACAAAGATGAAAATTCACTTCCTCACAGTTTATAATATTGTAGAATAAAGGTGTTAATGGACACATAAAACATAAACGAATAATTTATTCATTCTACTATATTTTTTCTTCACTTTTAAGTGCTCTCTTTCCACAAATTACTGAAAACATAGAAAAGTAGTTATTGAGCACTTACGGCATACCAACAGTAAAAAAAAAGCCCTGCTGCTGTCAAGGGGTTTCTGGTCTAGAGATCAGCACTAAGTTGTACACAAAAAAGAATACTACATTGGGGTAAAGGTTACATTAGAGATACATGGAGAGTGCTTAGAGAACATAGGCAAGGAGTGATTTTTTCTTTTGTCTGTAAAACTAGGAAAGTATTTTTCTTTTTTAAGAAGCAGTCATTTAGCTGAGGTTTTGAAGATAAGTAGAGATTTTTTCCAAGTAAATATAGGCAAAGGATATTTCAGAAAGAGGAGCTTCTAGTTAGTGCAAAGTCAAAATGGGAGTCAAAAGCACAATGTATTCAAGTAAGGTCTAGTTATTTCACATGAGCAGAGGCAGAAGTGAGGAGAACTAAAAACTAGCACCAAAGGGTCAAAACAGATATAATTATAGCAGTTAGTAGGATTAACTGGTTCTAACTACATAACTATGAGCCCTGGCTGGAAATATAGGTTGTTGGAGCTTTAAACACTGTAGAAGTCCTTGATGAAATAAATCTCTGTGGTTATGAGTAAGTGAGAAATGCTTCCTGAAACAGACAGGAGACAGAATGATCTGATAGTATTTAAAACTATTTGACACATCAAAGGAACAAGAAAGGCCAAGAGAACCCACTTCATTACATTTCAACTAACATTGCTCGAGTTCTTATTCTATTAATGTATTTTAAATAATGGATGATATCTAATGGGGTGACTAATTACTGAGGAATACAGAAGAGGGTCACACATGACATAACTGAAAAGAATACCAGAGTTTGGAGAAGAATTCTTCAAGTCAGTGTTTATTCACTTTCAGTGACATGAGCTAAGGATAAGAACTGTTCCATCATGAATAACATTTTAATACTGGGCTGATGTTAGTGGGAAGATCCAAGCAAACAAACTCCCCTTTATGTTAGATTTAGCCAATTAATTGTACTGTGTGAACGTTATATAAAAAAGCTATTTATTAAAATTTATTTTAAAAGGAAAAATCAGCATGTGTCATTCTCTTCTTGGTGTAAGATATTCTCCGATGGCATGTGATTTATGACAAAAACAGTGGTGGAGGAAAAGGGAGAGGAAGAAGTACTAAATATTAGAGGAGAATAGTGCTATTTTCTCAGCAGTCTTGTAAGGTTGTTCCAAAATATTTTGTTCTAAGTTTATTTACTTACACAATTATAATGAGATTCCAATATAGAAAAAGACAGCATGGAGCCAGCAGTTGGCATGGAATTGAAGGTGTTGGACTCCCACATAGTCAACCACAGTTCAAGTCCCAGACCTAGTGGTTTGATGATCATGCCAGGAACATTTGTGTGATGCACATAATGCCAGGAGGAGAATGGAGGACAAGGGATGGCAGCATGGCCATCACCCCGGAGGTGATTTCTCACTTTCTCTCTCACTGTCTCCCTCTGTTTCTCTCCAGCAAACACATATACCTTAAGGAAAAAACCTAAGGAAAAAAATTTTTCAAAAGAGATACCATTCAATGGTGACAAATTTGATTAGATTTATTCTATAGCTTCTCACACCTATAACCTTATAGACACTATGGTGGATCTTGCAGATAGAGATAAAGGTGGTGGTAATATTTCACCAAAAAAATGGGTGTCATTGGGACCGGCAGATGGCATAATGGTTATGTTGATGGACTTCCACATAGTTGACCACCATTCAAGTCCCAGGCCCAGTGTCTTAAACTCATATTGGGTGTGTGTGTGTGTGTGCCCAAAGTCTTTAGAGGAGAATAGAGGAGAAGTGATTGCAGTGTGACCATCTCCCCTGGGAGGTGACTTCTCACTTTATGTCTCTCTGTCTCTGTTTCTCCAGCAAGCACACACACCCTATAACAAAAATCTCTCACTTAAAAAAGGGGGTGTCAGGGTAGGTGCACAAGAGAGAGGACAGGTCACCACAGAAAAGGCAAAGCAGTAGCCTACATATTCTAAGAGAAGTCCTCCTGTTTTCTTAGACCTTTAGTGTTAGTTCTTATGTTAACATTACATAAGGGGATGCAGGTGAATCTTCAGAAAAGGAAAAAGAACATGGTTCTCAGGAAGGCAAGAAGAGGAACTATGAGGTATTAAAGGTGAAGATCCAGGAATGTAAAATATTTTTTGGCAAGTGAATAAAAAAAGCAAAACAAAAATTCACTAGTAGACATGATTCTCATAACTAATCATGAGGAATATTTTGTTTTCTTGAGGTAAAAGTCTTTTTTTTGTTTGTTTCTTTTTTTTGAGAGAGGATTTTTGCTATAGGGTGCGTGCGCTCGCCAGAAAGACAGAGAGAGACAGAAAGCGAGAAATCACCCCCCAGGGGGAATGCCCACGCTACAATCTCTTCTCCTCCATTCTCCTCTCGGAATCTTAGGCACGCATGCACATGTGCCCGGCGTGAGTTTTAAGCCACCGGGTCCGGGACTCAAACCATGGTCAACTACATGGGAGTCCAGCGACATAACCATTACGCTAACTGCTGGTCCCAATCTCTTCTTATTTCTTTAAATATCCATGGTTTAGAAAATGGTTCAACAAATGTTTGTTAAATGAATGTCTGCCTGCCTTATGGAAGCAGGGAAGAAAGGAAAAATAGTAACAAGTTTCTTTGTGTGTTCTTCCATACATGTTAGGTTTCTGATATTCATTAAAGAGCATTTAAATTGTTGACATGCTTATGTGATGTAGAGAACCAAAGACGAAGATTTAGAGAATTCTACTATAAAAAGATTGTGAAGAAGAGTCAGAACAACAACGGAAACAAAGACCGAGGAGCTTTGAATCAGGAGAACTAAATCTAAACCATTAGAATTTTAGATCAGGAAGGAAAATTTGATGCTGAATGTAGGAAACCCACTCCATGTTTTTTCAGGTAATACACATCTGAACATGGCCCTCATTTTCCCTCCTCTTCCTGTCACCTCTCTTGAATTCCCTTGTCACATATAATTCTACAGTGGCTTTTCACTACTCATAGGATGATGACAAAATACTATGGTTTACAAGGCCTGACGCAGTGGTTTGTGTGTTCCGGTACCATTTATTTAACTTTCATCTCTGTACAATCTGCTTGCTGTTCCACCATGAAACCTTAGCTCATGCAATTTCCCCTTTAGTTAATAGGTTCCTCTGAATCTTCTTCACATACATACCTCCAATTTATCATTCAAATATCAGTTAAAGAAGTACAGCCTTAAAGAAACTCTTGTTGACCTTCCTGATTTCAGAGCCCATAACAGACCTCCCATAGAGATTACAGGGAGATTATGGGCTCTGAAAACAATACTTAACATTTTAAGTTTCAACTGGAAGCTTTATTGATTGATTAAATCACCAATACTAACCAGCAGCTTTAGAAAGCTACAGGCATGCCTGAAATCCTGAGAGGAGAATGGAGGAGAAAGGATTGAGGTGTAGTCATCCCCCAGGAGATGATTTCTTATTCCCTCCTGCCCATCTGTCTCTTTCGGGTGACTGTAAGCACTCTATAGCAAAACAAACAAACACAACTGTGCAGTATGTTACTATACTGAATGCTGTAGGAAGTTGTAATACAAAGGTATTTGTACATCTAAACATAGAAAAGATACAGTAAAGATACTATACATATGATTTTAAAAAGAAAAAAAAAAGGTATACCTGTAAGAGGCACTAAGTGTGAATAGAGTGCTCAGGCGTGGAACTGCTCTGGATGAATTAGTGAGTGAGTGATGAATGGATGTGAAATCCTAGGATATGATTTTGCACTACCATAGACACTATACAACTTTATACTTTAGACTACACTAAATTACTTTATTTAATAATACATTAACTTTAGCCTACTTTATTTTCTTTTATAAAAGTTTACTTTTTTTTTAACTTTCTGACTCTGGTAATAACACATTGCTTAAAATACAAACACATTATACAGGTGTACAAAAACATTTTCTTCCTTCATGTCCTATGTCATAAGCTTTCTTCTATTAAAATGTTTATTTTTCACTTTTTAAACATTTTTGTTAAACACTAAGACACAAACACACAAATTAGCCTGGATCTACAGGTCAGGATTATCAACATAGCTGCCTTTCACCTCCACATTTTATTCCACTGGAAGGGCCAAGATGAGTAAACACCGTGAGATTAAATCTAACACAAGAGAAAATGGTACAGTCAAGAAACTTGGGAAACATGAGATTTATGAGGCTGTTGTGTATGTAACAAAGCATACTGTTTTACAGTAACTTTTTTTATAACTAGAAGTGTATTCTAAAATAGCAGTGGAGAGTTCAGTAAAGACATAAACTAGGAACATATACGTAATGTGTTGTGCTCTGATGTAGCTCAGTACAACAACTTTTGCAGTCCATTATGAATTTATGGGGCCATCATGATCTATGTGGTCTGCCATTGATTGAAATGGTACATCCTCCTTAGGCAGTGCATGATGTGTGTGTGTGTGTGTGTGTGTGTGTGTGTGTGTGTAACTTGTAACAGGGTATAACCAATGAAACTGAATTTAGAAAGAGAAATGTAGCAGCCAATAAGGTAAAAGGCAACAGAAAGACTCAAAATATAGGAACAAAGAAAGCTGCACTTTAAATTGAAGGGAAGGTCACTGATGACCTTAAAGAAAGTAGTCTGAGATGTTAGACTGCAAGGAGTCCAGCAGGAAATCTATAGTTAGGGATTCAAGTCGTTTTCAAGCAATTTAGAACTGAAAAGGAATAGAGACCTGGTGGACAGAACTGTCAACAAATGACTCTTTCAGAAAGGAAAACCTGTATTTGGTGGACAGCTTTGTGAAATACTAAGTTACACATTACTCTTCTAAATTGAACTTTGTAACCTATACAGAAAAGATTTCTAATAAGCATCTATTTGTGTTTTAAAACTTCATCATGTCCTTAGAAAAAGGATAGAGGTAATATGAAAATATAAAAAAAAATTACAAAAGTAGACCAGCTGGAGGCCTGGTGGTTAAAGTAACTGGATCCCACAAATCTGACTGAGCACTTTGAGTCCTGGATCCAATGGCTCAGTAAACATGCCAGGCATGCATGTGTATGTGCCCAAAATCTTGAGAGTAAAACAGAGCAGGGATTGTAGTGTGGCCACCCTTCTGGGGGTGCTTTCTCACCCTCTCTGCTCCTCCATATCTTTCTCTGGTGAGCACACATGTCTTATAGCAAATTTAAAAATAAATAAATGAAAGAAAGAAAAAAAATGCCAGTACATAGTTAAATAAATTAACTATTGTGTAAATAGTTAAAAGTGTTCATTTTCATAGAGAGGCATTTATAACAATGTTTGTAGATAATAAGCAAATCTTTGTAAGTGAATAAACAAATGTACCTGAATCTTCTTACATTAAGACTTGAACCTTTCAGAAGCTCACAGGATACTCTTCAATGAAAATGGTATACCAGAAAATATTCATGGCCTGCAAAATATTCAAATTTCCATACTGTAAGAGATTGGATAAATTAACTGAAATAAAAAGAGAGAAATATATATTGGGACACAGGTTAAAATCCATGTGATTAAAGAGAACAAGAGACTATATTATATAAATATGAGTTCATAGTTTAAATATATATGAAATTACCTATTTATATTTACATATTTGAAAATATACATACAGGGACCAGCAGTTGGTATAATGGCTATGTTGCTGGACTCCCATGTAGTTGTCCATGGTTTGAGTCCTGTACCTGGTGATTTGAACTCATGTCGGGCATGTGTGCGTGCGTGTCCAGGATCCCAAGAGGAGAATGGAAGAGAAAGAGATTGCGGTGTGGCCATTCCCCCTGGGAGGTGATTTCTCACTTTCTGTCTTTTTGTACCTCTCTGGCTTTCTGGAGAACACACGTGTCCCCTAGCAAAAACCTCTCCAAAAAAAAACAAAAATAACAAAAACAAAAAACATACATACAGTGATGAAAAATGTGATTTTAAAATTTGCTGCAGGCCCAGCCTCCATGGTGTACTTGGTGGCATGGTAAACTATGGAAGTGAAGGCCACATGCCAACCGAGTTTGAGTCCCCAACTCAGTCAACCTAGAGGCATCTAGGCATGTGCCTATAATCCTGGTGGGTTGAAGGACTGGAGGAAGTCAATCACTGTATGACCAGACCCTGTGTACGGTACCTCTCTCTCTTGCTCTCGTACATGCATGCACTCTATCATGAATAAGAAATTAAAAATAAAACAATTCATCTTAAAACTTTGCTGCACAGCTCTATGATGATTACAGAATTATTATTAAGCGATTTCTGGGGCTGGTTTCATATAACGGTTAAGAGAGCTGGATTCCACATGGCCAACCACAATTTGAATCCCAGTTCTAGAGGTTTGAGAAATGTGCCAGGCATGTCATGTCTGCTCATAATCCTGACAGGATAGAGAAATGGAAGAAAAGATTGTGCTATGACCACACCTCATTGGGGTATGCTTCCTCTCTCTTTGTAGCAAGTACACCCACCATGTGGCAACATATAACAACAAAACCTATGACTTGCTTAGAAAAAAAAAAATGCTTCCATTTAGTGTATTTGTTCTTATTGTTGGGAAAACAAATGTCTTTAAATAATCTAGATAAGATAGAAGTTATATTCCCTCTTTTCCAAAATAATTTGAGAAACAAAGTAGTAGGATTTACCTTACTAGCTGACATGGAAGCATTCATCCTAGCAGATAACATGGAAGGGTTCTTGAGATACACCACAGATTCAGAGAAAGCAACATTTAAAAAGGCCTTGAAATTAGAAGAGTTAGCCACACACTGTGCTTAGAAAGACATCATGGCCACCTCCATGAAACACAGCTGTTATTTCAGCACTGTTTTGTAATAAGGGTAGACTAAGCCTCAGAAACCCAAAGGCAATTTCAAGATACCAGTGGGGCCAAAATACGGAGTTCAAAACAGGTGTCATGTTGTCTGAAGTGTAATAAGAAGGACCTAGACAAGGGAACTGAACTCACAGGCAAGATGAGATTGCAGGTGGTCTAGACAGTTTTAATCTGAACGCCTAGTATACTCACCAGTAAATGGAAGAGGCATGCCTGGACCCAATTTATTGGCAACAACCTGAAGAGTAGACAGATTCTGAGGTCAGAGAAGTTCTAGGATCTACTATGGGTTTGGATCTGTTTATTGGGTTTGTGGCTCTATTGGTGAAAGACAGAGGACTGATAGGAAGCCAAACCAATTGGCTGTATTTATTTGAGTTATAGACTGAGACATTACAACAAGGATAAGAATGTGGACTTTAGATCACATTCTTTAGTCAAGAATGTTGCCTAGGCATCAAATCCTGGCTTTTTCACTTAAGTAACGTTTTAACCGTTGACAAGAACTTAACTTCCTTGTGCCTCAGTTGCCTCATCAGAGGGATGCTGTGAGGACAAAATGAGATCATGTATCCCACTCATGGTCCTGCACTGACAGAGTATGCTGGATACATGCTTTGCCCTATAATTATTTTCACTAGCCCATAAACTTCATGCTTAGGTCGTGTGTTCCTGAAACTCAACTCTGGGCATTGGCATGTGTTCCCTCTGCTTAGAGTACTATGTTATGTCCTTTAATTCATGTCCCAGTTCACATGTGGTGGTGTTTGGGGTCTCCTTCCCAAAACCTTTTGAATGGATGTACTGTCCCTCTTTTCCTATCATGTCCTCACACTTTCCCTATCATGTATTTTAATAAACCATTGCCTTCTCTGTATCTCCCATTAGACTCTAAGCTCCATGTGTTTCAAGACTTCCTAAGTCATAGCTACTGCTGTATCAGCAATCCTAGCACAGAGGAGACACTTGCTCATTAAATATTGATTAAATGTATATGTAGTGAGAGACTCCCAAACTTAGATTCCTTTAGGGAGACATAATTGAAAAGATTTCTCTATTATAGCCTAATTTGAGGCTGGTAAATGTAGAGCCAGAACTAGAAGTTCTGAGCGAGAAACAAGTTCCTTTCAGAAGGTGGCAGTGAAACTTACCCCAGGGATGTTGGTAGGAACAGTTTCCACCTAGACAATATCATGTACAGCCCCCAGGCTGCTGTGGCAGTTGCCATTTTCCCCAATCTAGTTGGTGTAAACATGCCTGGAGATTAGTCAATGTGACAGCCGCCTGGCACCTTCGAACGACAAAGCACTCTAGAAAGGACAGTACAAGCGGTCCTATTCATGTACATGTGGGCATGTGCTATGCAAGATGCTGCTATGCTGAGTATGCTTAAGCATCTTCTTACATTTCTTTTAACTTAATTCTGTTATCTGTTTTGGGAGGAAATGACAAACACCACCAACAGTGCTACCTATTGAAAACAGGTTAGAAGGCTAGGAGACTGAAGATTACAGAGGGTCAGAAGTGATGGACTTAGATATCTGATAGATCAGTTAGACTGTGGCCCCTCTTTTCTCCTCCTACACTCTTCTCACTGCATGGGGAATATATTGTATTTTACTGCCGTGTAACAGATGGCTACAAACTTAGATGCTTACAACAGATATTTATTATCTCACAGTTTCAATGGGTCAGTGATACAGGCACAGCTTAAATCTGTCTTTTATTCATGGTCTCAAGAGTTTGTAATTAAAGTGTCTACTAGTCTGTTTTTCTTTCTGGAGTTCAGGATTCTCCTTCTGACCCAGGTGGTTGTTTTCAAAATCCTGTTCCTTGTGGCTATGGAGGTGAAGTCCCTATTTATTGCTGCTGTCAGCGGGGAGCTACATTTACACCTGCACACCACCTTAGTTCCTTTCCCGGGAGCTCTCACAGACCCTCTCACCAAATGTAAGCTTGTTTTACCAAGCCAGTCAGAGGATCTCTTATTCATGTCTGCTAAGATGGGAGTCCTAGGAAGCATAAAATAATCAAGAGAGTGACATCCCATCACCTCTGCCATGTTCTGAGGGCTGTTAGTAAGTCATAGATTCTGTCCTCACTCAAGGTGAGAAAATTAGATAAGATATGACTGATTGAGTGTCACCTTAGGGTGTTTCTCCCATAGGAAGTAATCACAGAACATCCTGAGACCTCTCGGTGACAGACAGCTGCCTCTGACAAACCATTTCTTAGAGAACATCTATAAATCTCCATAAACTTGCAAGTGGCAGAGCTCACCAACGAAGAGCTAATTTTTAGTAAGAAAAATGTTTTCAATAATAAAGAGAAAGTAATGATGGTTGGAGCCAGAGGAGATGGCCCGCTGCTTTCTCCTCGTCTCTCAATAATGAAAACTTATAATGACATATACTTACTATAGGTCTAGAAAGCTGAACCAAATGTGTTACTTTCATTAGGCTATTTAGAAAGAGTACATTTTGAGTTAGGGATCTCTATTTTCTTTTCTTTTTCGGAGATTTATTTATTTATTTATTTATTTATTTATTTATTTGCTATAGGGCACATGTGCTCACCAGACAGACAGAGACAGAGAGACAGAAAGCGAGAAATCACCCCCCCCCCAGGGGGGATGGCCATGCCTCAATCCCTTGTCCTCCATTCTCCTCTTGGGATCTTGTGCACGCACGCACACATGCCTGGCGGGAGTTTTAAGCCACCAGGTCCGGAACACGAACCATGGTCGACTACATGGGAGTCCAGCGACATAGCCATTACGCTAACTGCTGGTCCCAGGGAGTCCCTATTTTCAACCCATTATCAAGAGGAGGACAATTGGGAGTCATTGCCGATGTTACCACTTGGGGCTACACATTGCTACTAGGCTACTTAATAAGGCAACTTGTCCTACTTTAGGCTAAGGCCCTGGAGTTGAAGTCAAATCTCATCAGTAGCTTTTAAATATTATTTCTAGAGTCTCATAAAACCGTAGAAAAGGTCAAGTCAAGGGAAGGTACATGGACCATTTGACAGGATAATAAGAAGGTGGTGATTGGAGGTGGAGTGCGGATAACTTCAGAGATAGTTGGAGGTCACCAAAGGTAAACACCAGTGATCTCTTCTGAGTTTGCTCTTCCCCCTCACTCTCAGATGTTGTGGAGGCTGAATTGGAAAAGCAGGTTTTGGTGAGTCTCAGGAAGTGTCACTTGGTGGAACAAACCAGGCTGCAGATCGGATTAAAGCCTTCTTGGAATCCTCAGACCAGATTGCTTTGGCATATGGTTAACCACCTGTAGTTAGGGCTGGAGAAGGTTCACATGAAATTTCCATGGCATTCTACAAAGTGCTTTCTCACATGTAACAGTCAAGCAATTCTGCAATAGTTGGGCAGCTTTAGTTCAGCTGCCCTGCAGCACTGCTGATTCCAGCTCCTTCTTCCTGTTGGGCAAGATAAAGTGGCCTCTAAAGGGGTTTCTCCTACACTTGCAAGAATGGGCTTGGGATCAGCAGATGGCATAGTGGTTATGTCACTGAACTCCCACATGGCCAACCACAGTTCAAGTCCTGAACCTAATGGCTTGAAACTCACTCTGGGTGTATATGTGTGCATGCCCAAAATCCAGGGAGGAGACTGGAGAAGGGATTACATCATGGCCATACTCCCGGGGAGTGATTTCTCACTTTCCGTCACTTTCTGTCTTTCTCTCTGGTGAGCACACATGCCCTAAAAGAAAAAAAATAAAATTAAAAGAAAAAAAATAAAATTAAAAAAAAAAATGGGGCTGTGATGCAATCTAGAAAACTGTGTGGTTAATATAATAAAGTATGGCTCCTTCATAATTTAGTTAAACTGTCTAGTGTGCCTAAAATATGACACAGTACATTCTTGAGATGCCATTTTCTTATTTCAACAAATACATTAAAAAAAAATAAAATCTTTGTGAAAGTAAGAATTTTTTTAATTGAATAAGCTTTTAAATGTTCAAAACTTGCTAAGGTCTTAGAAGTATTAAAAAAACGTTCTATTGAATTTGTCATAGTGATGGAAAGTAGGAAGATCCAAAGTTAGAAAATACCAGTATCTTCCAAAAGTTCTTACAAAATGTGTATAATGAGAAAACTAGGCATAGAGCTGAAAAGAAATTTGCACCCAAATAAACTTGTACTTTCATGCTAATTTCCCATAAATATAATTAAATACAATAATGAATTATAAGCTATTGAACAAAATAACCATTCATGGGCCATATTACTAATGATTAATTTTAAGTAAACTTGGGCAATAAGTGTCCCTGTTTTACATAATAATGCAGAGAACCAACTTGTGGCTATGGAGAGAGAGGGAAGTTGGAAAATTGTCATTTTGCTTTCATAGTAATAAAGACTAGATCATGTAAGAAAGAGGAATGGAAGTTTAACCCAGGGGGAAATTTTGATGTGGAGCTGAATGTGTATATGGTCATAAAGTGACTTTCTAGAGACTGTTTGCTAGTTGCAAGGAAGAGCAAAAATAGTCATTTCAGTGGAAAATCAGACACTAATTGATTGCATTTTCAAAATTAACATCATTAGTTAGAGACAGATGGATATTATGTGTCCCCAGCTTTGATTCTTGGAGAAGAACAAAATTACCTATGTGTTATTTTTGCCTGGAATTCATATTCTAAAACTAATCATGAAGAAACATCACACGAGCCCAAAATGAGAAATATTCTTTAAAGTTATTCATGACACCAAAGATAAAAAAAGGCTTTAGTATAATTCAGGCTTAAAGAGACATCACAACTAAATGCAGCCCTGATCCTAGACTCAGTCCTACACTGGAGGGGTACAATGCCCTAAAAGATATTTTGTGTTCAATATAAGAAGTTAAAGTACAGACATGTATTATTTTAGAAAATTACATTAATATTAAATTTATTAACGTTGAGGATTTTACTGTGAGTGTGTAAGAAAATTATTCTAAACACATCACAGTACTTAGGAGTAAAGGAGCCTGGTGTATGCAAATAATTTAGGAGAGAGGGGTAGTGGGAGAGAGAAAGGGAGAAATTAAACAAATGATAGCCCAGTCAGATAGAATATTATTACTGAGTCCAGGTTAAGAGTATATGGATGTTCTTTATACTATTTTTAATTTGGGTCAATTTTAAATTATTTCCAAATGAAGAGTTTATAGCAAGAGTTATCCAGGCTGGCACCTTAGCCTAGTGGTTAAGGAAGCCTGATCCCACATTGCCAACAGAAATTCTAATCCCTGACCTGGAAATTTAAAAAACATTCTGGCATGGGACCAGTAGGTGACATAGTGGTTAAGGCACTGGACTCCCACATGGCTGACTGACTTGGTTCAAGTCCCAGACTTGAAAATTTTCAAGTCAGCTTGAAAATCATGCTATGTACATATGCATGTATACCCCAAATCTTGAAAGAATGGAGAAGGGATTGGGGCATGTCCATCCCACCTGGAGAGGATGATTTCCCACTTTCCCTCTTTCTGTCTTTCTCTGGTGAGCACATACACTCCATGGCAAAAACCTAAAAAAAAAACATGGGCATGCAACCCCCAAATTCTAACAGGGTGAAGAAATGGAGAAGGGATTGCTACGTGACCATACCCCGCTATGGGAAGGGGGCGGGGTGCCTGTCCCTCTCTGTGTGTGTCTCTCTTCTCTGTTTCTCTCTCTCTCTCTCTCTCTCTCTCTCTCTCTCGTGAGCTAACGTACTCTCTGCCAACTGAAAAAATAAGAAAAAAAAATCTTTGTGAATATATATGTGAACCCCCGTATCTGGACAAGATATAGAAATGGAGAAGAATTTGAAGCATTATCACACCTCATTGATGGCTACTTTCTCCATTTCCCTCTCTCTCTCTCTCTCTATCTCTATCTCTATCTCTCTGTCTGTCTCTGGCTAGCACACATGCCTTCTGGTAATTAAAGAAAAAGTTATCCAATAAGTATCACCACATTGATAAAGCACATAAATGTAGAACAACATACTTATTTGTTCCTATTTATTTCAAAATTCCCATTTGTTAAACACAGATAATGTACTGTTTAAATAAAAAACAAAGATTACTTAATCCAAATTAATACATGCACATGCTTATTAATCGCTCTCTATGCACTAAGTTATGCTTAAAAATGTACTTTTACTTTCAAAGTTTGTTCCGTGGATGAGAGAGACAGAGGAAGAGAGAGAGACACAGAGAGACTGCACCCCCAACAGTGTCTTGACACTGTGATTCACCGCAGGTTCAGCCAGCCCTGGTTCATGGGCACGCACATGCTTGATGTACTCAGAAAGATCTCCAGACATGAATTTGGAGCCCACTCTTGTGGGTCCAACCTCCTAGAGCATCATTGATTACCACTGTGCTACAGTTTGACCCCCAAATAGCATTTTAGGTCTCTTACATTCAAGCTCATATTCCACTTTGGTGGAGGGTTAAGCTCTTCTAATCCATGAAGAAAGGTAAAGAAAACAGAGATGCTTATAATAAAGAGAAAAGAAGTACAAAATACTTGGTTGTGGGTCTGGATATCTCACTGGTTTCACTGCGGCTCATTTAAACCATTTATACTTTATTTTTTCTCATTTCATAAGTAGCATTTCTCCTACTACGTGCCCCACCAAGGTGATCTAAGGATTCCTGATATCATTTGTATGGAGACTCCTAAGCTTCACCTGGAAAGAATACAGAATAAAGACAAAAAGATCATTTATTATTATTATCAATACTTCTCTGAATCATTCACATATCAGCAAAAAAAGAACGAATGAGAGAAATCTTTTTAGATTAACTTAAGACTTTTGTGGGTCTTCTGAAATTTCTGTGTAATCTGGCATTTTACAGCAAATGTAGTAATATCCCTTCCTCCACAGTCTTCCATGAAAGCAAATTTTTTATGTCATAAAAGCCAGATTTATTGAGGCATCCAAAAAGTGATGATTTGGGGACAATTACTTTGCAGTTACTCCACTGAGATTAAATCAAAGTTTGCCAGGGTGTCTGACGACTCCTTTGGAACATGTCCAGTTTTAATAATGCAGCTCCTCTGGAACATTTCCTAAAGGAAAAAGACAAGAACACCAACAGAATACTACTATATAAAAACAAACGAAGTTAAAAGATTGTGTGTAGAAAGGATGTTAAGGGTCAAACTTTAAGATCACAAAAGCAATAAATTCCAAGTTTGAGGTTAAAACATCAGTCTTTGAGTTTCCCATGGTACCATATATTATTGTTTTTATTGAACAGTTTTTAATGTTATTCTGATAGATAGCCCAGGAACCCACGAGGCACACTAGAAATAAACATTTTAGGTTTTTAATATTAATATCATGAGTTTGCATACTGCTTTATCTTTTTTCAAAGGCTTTCACATCCATTATCTTGAGAGCCATAGCTTCTTGTTCAATGGCCTTTTCATTAAATCACATTACTTCTACTGAAACTGTTTCATTCTCCCTGGTGACTGAAAAGTACACCTTAATTATAACCATAAATAATGCTATGTTTTATTATTATGCTGGATGAGATATTGATTATTGTATAAAAAGGTGCAACAATTCAAAGATGGCATACGATATAAATTTAGATTTCCTATGAAACATTATGGGAGCTGTCTGGGTTTTCCAGCACCTTAGAACTGTTCCTTCAACAATAACTTTGTAACTTCTGACCCTGAAACTATGTAATCTGAATTCAAATAAACTGTGACAGTGTGGAATGCATGTACCGACATTTGCACGTAACATATTATTTTTCATGTTTTGGTAAGCTTGCAGATTGTAATAGAAAATCTCATGCACCAGCCAGTGGCAGTAATGTGGCTGGATCCCATATGGCCAACTGTGCGGTTGAATCCCAGAGCTAGTGGCTTGAGAAACATGCCAGGTGTGTGTGTGTGTGTGTGTGTGTGTGTGTGTGTACTCAAAATCCCAAAAAGGAGGGATGAATGGAGGAAACTGGATTGCAGAATTATCATCCCCCACCTCTCTCCAATGAGTGAATGAGTCCTCTATTAAAATTTTTTAAAAAGGAAAAAAAAAAAAGAAAGAAAAAGTAAGATGCTGTAGCATAATAAACTAAAGTGTAAAAATAAAATGTTTAAAGTAGAACATAGTAACATGTTCTACTAAATTTTTTAATCATGGCTCTTTCTTTACAAATAGTTCAAAGCATCTTTTAAGAGTTCAGGCTTTTGTATTAATATTACTTGACTGTACAATGCACTGGCAGAAGTTGTCTTCAGTACCATGGGTACTGTTACAACTCTATTGTTTAAGATCTACAAACCCTTCTTTGAAGAGAGAAAGCAATTCGCACATTTCGATACTGACTTCCTAATTTCTATCATGGGTCCACATGTATGTAGCTTTTCAAAATGTCAAAAATCAATTCTTCAACCTTTATTGTTGGCTGTGTATCACTTTCTAAATGATAAATAAAATCTAACTACATTTTGCAAAATAATTCTATACATTTCAAATGACTCCACAACCATGACATGCATAATTCAAGCCCACTTGTACAAGATTCCAAGCCCACAGAATACATAGGAAGAAAATTGAAGCAAACTTTCTCCCCAGAGGCAGTAAAAGTTACACATATTTTACTTTCTTACGTAACATGTACCGTTTATTTAATCTCTATGAGATTCATTGAAGATGAAACTAAATGATTATGTTGTTGTTATACACTTCATAATTTCAAATTGTATCTGACTGGATACTTGTCATATTTATCACAGTAGCTACCATTTATCATTTATTTACCGTATGCCTGATATTGATTGTTCTAAGGGTCTAAGTATATTACCTCATTTAATTTTTCAATAGCTCTGTGAAGTAGATGTTGTTTCTGAACCCAGGCCATACACTTCAGTATTATTTCACCATTTTATGATGCTACAAAAGATAGTCAATGCAGTTGTGCTAATCCATTTGGTATATCTCTGAATTATAAAATGTGTTCATAATACTTTTATGATTTCTCCAAAGGATGCAATCTAGCCTGTGTTTAATTTTTTTCTGCGATTACTCTCACTTAAGACCATCATAAACGACATGATGTTTTTTCATGGCCATCAGATAAGACATTAATTAAGAACGACCTAGAATTATTTTTTCTTTCTTTCTTTCTTTCTTTTTGGTTGTTAGAGGGCAGATGTGCTTGCCAGAGAGAGAGAGAGAGAGAGAGAGAGAGAGAGAGAGAGAGAGAGAGAAAGCACCCTTAATGTGTGGTGGTCATGTCACAATCCTTTTACCTCCAGGGTTTGAGGTATGCACACTAAGTTTCCAGAATGTTTTTTCAGTCTTGAAGCACCATTGACCATGTGGGTTAATTGCTGTGCTACAGGGCTGGCCTTTACTAAACTTTAAAAGTGGGTTGGCTTTATGAGATACACAAGACAAATTCTTTGTCCCTCAGGATTACAAAACGAAATTATCAATAGATATACTGCTATAGTTAATTTAACCTTGTTACCTTTTCATGTGTTCTTTTGAGTCTTTTTTTTTCTGTCTTTCCTAATGTTATATCTCTGATTCATGTTGTTATTAAATTTTATTTTATTACAAATGGACTGTAAGCCTTAACTTAAAAAAAAAGACAAGTTTCTCAGGTCTGACTAAATAAAAGGTCTGAATTACTAATAAAAATGTGTAAGTGACATTCTGCTTAGTATTTCACTATGGCTTAATATAAATAACAATGTTTATGTCTCTATTATAGCTAATATTCATATGACATTTACAACATGCTAAGCGCCCATGGGATGCACCTTACAGACATTTTTTCCTTTAACTGCCCAATAACAGTTACAAACAATATATTACCACAATTTTACTGATAAGGAAACCTAGGAAGGATTAGGTAGAAAAGTCACATTGCTTGTGAGTGATAGAACTGGGAAACAAACAAAAAGTTAATTTTCTATCTCTGGGGACCAGCAGTTAGTGTAATGGCTATGTCACTGGACTTCCATGTAGTCAACCGCGGTTCAAGTCCCGGACCCATTGGCTTAAACTCATGCCGGGCATGTATATGTGCGTGCCTAAGATCCCGAGAGGAGAATGGAGGAGAAGGAATTGCGGTGTGGCCATTCCCCCTGGAGGGTGATTTCTCTCTTTCTCTCTTCCTCTCTCTGTCCTTCTGGCGAGCGGGCACGCCCTATAGCAAAAACCTCTCCAAAAAAAAATTTTTTTTTTCTATCTCTGGAAATTTTATCCACAGTTTTGTTCAAAAGATAAGTTGTCATGTTGTTTGTGAGTGTATGTGTGTGTGTGGTGTTTTGTGTTTTTTTCTACGTCCTCATCATGTTTCTATGAAACTATATATTAACACTGTTATCACTTGAATGTGTCCCCCCCAAAAGAGTTATCCATACAAATTAGGTTATAAGAGAGTGAAAACATAAACTGACTATGGTGTTGAAAGGTGAGGCTTTGAGAAGAGAGGTCATTAAGGTGGATCCCCCATGCTGACTCCTTCTGGGTTTATATGGAGAGGGAATGAGTCCAGAACAGAGTCCCACAGACACAGGTGTTTATGTTCCTGCCCTTCACAGACGCTCTAGTGCAGAAAGAAAACCTTACCAGATGTGGTCCCTTGACCTGAGACCTCCAAACTATGGGCTCAACAAAATTCTATTTTCTCAAATTATCCAGACTCAGATATTTTCTATTATTAGCAATAGACCAGGTTAAAACACACACTCTTTCACTCTCCTCTTTTACTCTATCTGAATACATATACACACACAAACACACACACACACACACACACACACACACACACACAAACATACACACATACACAAAGAGGGGGCCAAGATGGGAACTATAACATATTCATCCTGTGTACATTATAGTTTTTTCCAAACATAGCTGACGTTTTTTGAAATTACCTCTAGCATCTACTTACCAATATTGTCAGAGTGACTAACTGCATCTTAGACTCATGGTTGCAGAATATTTTTGATCAAATTAAACTGTCCATTTGCGTTACCTCTAGCAGTGAACTTTTATGTTCTTTGAAGGTGAACTTGAGGTGGTCTTTAGATCATTTAGTCAGTATATATACGTGAAATTCTTACTCTCCATATAAAGCTCCTAGTTCCCTGTTCCTGCCCTTGATATTCATATATCTGCCTATTAAAGAAGCACCCTACATGGTGCCTTTGGCTTCAGAACCTGAACAGTGGCAACTTCCTTGACCTCTGGTTTTGCATTGTTCATGCTAGTTGACTTCTTGACATTCATATGTATGCCCCCCATTATTTATTCAGAAAGGCATTATAATACCCTCTTCCTTGCAAGAGATTTAGAAATGAAACCGATAAAGTATAAGTAGAAACCTGCTGGGACAGGAGCAGAGATGACAAGATTTCTTTATCCTCAAATAAAGACACAGGAATGATGCAGTTTCTTCTGTGGATCTGCTGTTGATGTTTTGCTAGCTTCAAATTGTCAGAGGGCCATGCTGATTAGCATAGGAGGGCTGAGATCTAGGCAAAAATTCAGGCCTTTGATGATTTTGTGAAGCTGCTACATCAACCAACTCTGAAAACAGCCCACCTTTAGGCTGTTTGGTAATACTGTACTTTTCATTATTTTCTTAGACTTGTACCAAAAATGTGTCTACTTATAGCCTCTGTGAGCCATGTGTTTCTGTGATCTCAGTATCAGTGTCACTCATATTTTAAATGGCCACCAATTAGACCTTTTAATCAGTTGTTAAAGCTAGGTTATCTTTTCATCCACAATTGTGATGCAATGCTATATTAACTCAAAACTATGTCTTAGATTATGCTGACCTTCTGTTATACATACATGATTTTTAAATTTTTGTAGTAGGTGCTGGTTTTTTAAATCACATTGGAGATAATTATTTAACAGCAACTTTATTCTAGGAACTGTGTTTAACTCTAAGGGTAATAAGAATAAAGAAGACTGGTCTTCCAGAATCATTGCTGAAAGAAGCAGGTATCCATTTAGGATTAATATTCTATGATTCACAGCAAGAGTACTGAACTTAGTATACAATGTTCAGGGAAGGTTTCCAAATGGCATACTTTCTAAACTTAGATCCAAAACAATGAGGTAGGAGTTAGCCAAGTAAAATGATGTTGAATCTCATATAGCAAATGTAAATGTTCAGAGATAATATAACAATATATACTGGCCAGTCTGCAACAGTGTAAGAATGATAATATTATAGAATTATGTAATAAAGGCTGAGAACAAGGGGTGAGAAGAAAGATGAGACTGGAGAAGTTGGCAGAGAGGACAGGAAATATTACAAAATGTAACATATAATGCCTTGTTATGAATTTTGTGTTACAACATGTATGAAGGGAGACTACAGACTTTCAGTTCTGTTAAAAAAAAATGACATGAATATGTTTGGGTCTTAATAAGAAAATCTTGTTTACTTCTGTACTGACAGACTGGAGGTAGATAATTTTTAAACTGTGGTGTCAGTCAGTGTATGCTAAAGGTACCAAGGAAAAAGTTGTGACCTGAGCAGAGACTGTAGCTTGGGAAAGAAGTAAAATGGACAAATTTGACCAAGTAGAGTCAAAAGAATAACATTATACAGGTTAACGTGTAGACCTATAATTCATGAGAGAAAAAGCTGCCCTAGTTTTTCCTTTCTCTCTCTGTCTTTCTCTTTTTCCTCTGTTCTTAAAGGAAAAGAGACAGAGAGAGAGAAGAGAGAGCGAAAAGAAAGAAAAAAGAAAGGAGAAAGAATGAAAGAGAAAGAAAAGAGATATGAAGAGAGAATAAGAAAGAAAGAGAAAAAGAAAGAAAGAGAAAAATGAAGAGAAAGAGGAAAGAAAGGAACAAAGAAAGAAAGAAAGGTGAAAAGGAAAAAGAAAGAAGTTGCCTGGCACCTTGCTTATGAGTCTGGAAGTTGCATGGGAGGCCTGGGTTTGGTTCCTAGGCTAACCTGAATATGTCTGGCACAGTTGTGTGCACCTGTGATCTTAGAGAATTGGGAGGCTGGTACTGGAGGACAGTGAGACACAGACAAAAATACCTATCTCTGTCTTTCTCCCTTCCCTTCCCTCTCTTCCTCTCTCTTTCTCATAAGAAAAAAAAAAAAAAAAATTAAGTTAGCCCTGGGAATCACAAGAATATAAATAAACCTATGGAAATGAATGAACATCTCCAGCAATGGAAGAAGAGAGTTTTGGAGGCTTTTTGTTTTTGTTATTGTATTGTTTTGTTTTTAAGTAAAAGTAAAAAAATAAAAAAGGAAGGACAGGCCTTTTAAAGATATCAGCATTTAAGAAAAGGCAGAAGGAAAGAAAGGCAGTTCTAATAAGTAGATATGAAGCTACGAGGGAAGTCCTGTCATAGGAGTTAAGAGAAACAAGTATTTTATCAAGGTGGGAGGGAGCAGTGGTTTCAAATGTACTACCAGTCCATGTGTGGGAAAAAACCAAAAACAAAAAAACAGAGAAATGTCCATCGGTTTTAGCAAAAAAGAGGTCATTGGTGACCTTGGGAATAGCAGTTTCAGTGGTGTAGCGTGAGAAGAATACAAATTAGAATGGGCTTAGGAATTAATTAGTGGTAAATTAGGGGAGACAAAACTCAAGCCTCTAATGAGAAGGAAGAAAAAGAGGGTATTAAGTAGAGAGGACAACTGGTGTCGGCCAAGAGTGCTGCACTGATGTATGAGTTGTCAAGAATTCTGACTGTGTACCCAAGCACTGTTGGTGCAAACTGGGACTTATGTTGCATACACTGTTTACCAGACACAGATTGGTACCTATTTTGCATTTAGAATGATACTCAATCTACGCAGCATGCTGACTCAGCAGAGTGATTCTTTCTTGAGAGAGTTTCTCTCAAGTGTGCATACAGAGTGTTGTGTTAGGCATATAGTCATTCTTCAATAAACAGCCACATGACATGGCTAAAGGACTAGGTATATTAATCTTGGATTGCCTATCTAGGGTTGCCTATCACTTTAAGAAAATCAATTCAAACACTTTTTTTTGTTTGTTTGTTTTTTGTTGTTGTTTTTTGCTTGTAATTTCTTCTCCCATTGCTGGTCCTATACCAGTGGATGATATTATATTACTTCCTATTTTAAAAAATACAGTTTAAATATATTTTCAGATGTTTGTTAGAACTCGTCTTTAGAGAAATGCACACACTATTTTTTAATGAAAAACTGAACCAGATAGCTTTTCAAAGTGAATCATATTATATTAAATATGAAATTATCATCTTGATCCACTCTCATTCCTTTTTATTTTTATTATCACTGCTACCATGGTAGCATATATTATTTGGAATGCCTAAAATAAATCATTGTTATCATGTAATGACTGAGGGTAACATGTCCAATTTCAGATAAGAACACAATTAATTATTACAAAACACATATCACAAGCCTGTATATGTTAAAAAATAAAACAAAAACTTTTGAAGCCATAATAGAACACAAAGAATATAGCTGAGCTATTTCAACCGATTTTGACAGTCAGAAATGTTAGAAATTATTTTATATGTATACTCACTGAGATTTTATTTCACATGGGAAGTTTATTTTTTAAAAAAATTCCACTCAAAAAAAGCAGTTCTTCTCATGAGTTACTTGAAAAAATTATAAATTTGCAAAGATAATCATACCACATATATATAGAAAGGAAATTCTGAATTGAATGAAGAAAAAGAAACTAAAAGAAATGAAATTCTAGTCCTGTGTCTTGCTATCACCAAGGAAGCTTAATTCATCCTTCTCTTTAGTCATAGCAGAAAGACATTGTCCTGGAGTTCACCAACAACCGTTGTCAAGGCCAGGGTGATACAACTGTGAAATCTCACAGCTCAGAGGGAAATGAAAGGTTCCACTCCTTGGAACACAGCGAGACTGTCACCTATCAAAGACTGCACCTTTGGAGTCCTTGTAATAAAGGTCTGAAAAATTCTAATCTGCCATTAACATCAAAGTATCTGCCAGCCTACAGTATTGGTTTTGCTTTAATTGTGTTGAGTACTAACCACTTGGCTACCTTCCAGATTCTTAGTTGCTTACCCGGTAAGCCCTGAAACTTTTATCATAGGAACTTAGGTCTTTGGAAACAGACTTGCATGGAAGCTGCTTATGGTGAAAACTGTTTCTTGAAAAATACCACTTTTTTATGTACAATATGTTTAATTCACACTAAGCAGCAGGCACAGTAGTCACACACAAAAAATTAAAATTATACCACACATGATAGGAAAGTAAATCAAGATCTAAAAATCTAAAGCAGGAACCTAGAGTCCTTAGCCATTAACTATATCACAGAATTTCTACTTTACCTCTGGCAGATCACAGCTGTTTACTCTACAGTTTCATAAAACCTCACCTACTGTTTAACATTTAACATTATAAATAATGCCCCATGTGTACTGATTGTTGTAAGGGATCAGGGAGTGTTTTTCTCTCCACATGGCATCAAATAGCATCCCACATTCATTTCCATACTAGTGAATAGTAACATTCCAAAACAAAATTGTTAAAGAACGAAAGTAGGTATAGATTGGGTATAGTTAACTCATCACCGAAAAGTCAAACTCTGATCCACAAAATTTGCCGAGGAAGAATTAATTAGGAGTAATGTCATCAGGGAGACAAGAAGTGGACTTACTTAAAACATTGTCTCCCCAGTGTACTCAGGGTTGATCTTTTATAGGAAAATAATTCCCACCTTTGCCTTTATTTAAGTCCATATATGCAAATGAAGAATTTAAATTTATGCAGCAGTGATTGGCTAACTCAAGCAGCAGTCTCTTTGGTCCATTATTGAAAGGGTCCTGTCCTGACTGGTCATTCTACTGCAGCTGCATCATGCATGCTCTCTCACTGTCAATTGGGACAGGCTTAGGTGAACCAGCCTTCTGGGAATGGGCTCTCTAAGCAGCAGTTGGTAGTCAGTACCAGGTGTCTGCTGTCTAGGGTAGTTTCAGCCAATTAGAAAGTCCTCACCTTCTCATTTATGAAGTACATTTCTGCTCTTACCAACTGTCAATTATTTTGTTGATTTTCCCTCTTAATATACATGAATACATATACACATATTCTCTGATTCAATATCAGAGAAGTGGAGATTCCTTTGCACTGTATTAAAAAGCAAATAGGCATAATGTGGGTTGAGCATTTATTTTATTTTTGGCTCTTTTCTAAACTTTGTACATGTTTTACTTCATTCATTCACATCAAGCCCTCTGAGGTATGTGTAATCTTCCTCAGGTTCAAATGAGAAAAACTAGAGATGAGACCAGCACATGGCATGGTGGTTAAGGCACTGGACACTACCACGTGGTTGACCATGGTTCAAGTCCCAGACCTTGTGGTTTGCTTTCTCACTTTCTCTCTCTCTCTCTTTCTCTCTCTCTCTGTCAAATTAAAAATAAATGAGTGAATAAATAAAATTTAATAAATAATTATTTTTTTCAAAAAGAAAATAAAAGAAAAACTAGAGAATAGAATCAAATGAGACCAGCAGTTGCTGGACTTCAACATAGTTAACTGCGAATCAAGTCCCAGATCTGGTGGCTTGAAATGCACACCAGGAGCATATGCATACATGCCAAAATATCCTGAGAGGAGAATGGAGGAGAAGGGATTGTGGTATGGCCCTCCCCCTGGGGTGTGATATCTCGCTTCTCTCTCTCTCTCTCTCTCTCTCTCTCTCTCTCTCTGTATCTCTGGAGAGCATATGTACCCTATAGCATAATACCTTTAAAAAATAATAATAATTTAAGAATGGGCCAGATGATGAAACAACACTAAAACGCCAATACTCTGTGAGACTGACCCACATGGAAAGGTTCTGAGTTCACACCCAGATACCTCAAATACACAGGTGTACATTTTCCCATGAACCCAGACTGGCTGAGATGGAGGATTGATTATGGCATAAAGACCTTGTTAGGGGGTCTGTCTCCCTCTCTAACTCTGTCTCTCACAATCATAATAAATTAGGCTGTCCATATGCTAAGGCAGAAACAGAAAGATTAACGGATATAGAAGCATGGAAAATGGTTAAAGATACTGGAGACAGTGTGGGAAGAAGGTGGGAGATGGGGGAAGTCAGAGGAAAGAAATCAAGGAAAATAATAGAGAGGAAAGACATTAAAGGGAGACAAAAATAGAGGATTTTCTGTTGATGATAACGTGTATGATACATTCACCTGGACTGGCATGAAATGTATTTGTATTGTATAAAATTCATTTTACAAGCTGTAGTGATGTACAGTGATTGAATGTATAAAGTAAATTAAACTGAAAGAGTTAAATGAAGATACTTTTAAAAATTGTTTAAAAATAAAAATCTAAGAACAGTCAGTAGTTGAATCAGAGTTTAAACCAACACACACTGGCCTCAGATTCTGTGATTACAAATACTCTGTTATACTTCCTTCCCTTCCTTATTTGATCACATTTAAAGTACTCAGTGATATACCTTATGTTAATTTTTTGGACTAGAATGTTTAGGAGCCCTTTTGTAAATTTTGTTTTAATCAATCACCTGAAAAATAATAGATAATGGGTTAATATTGATTTATTAAATGAACATGTAAAACTTTCATATTTAAATGTTTTCCACAAAGAAATAATCAGAGAAGTGGGACAATCTTGTTCCTACTGGTGCATGTTAACCAGTTACCTATCACTCTTAATCTTGGGTTTCCTGATTTCTAATAACATTTGCTTGTTTAGAAGGTTGTTTCTTTGACATTAATCAATACATTTGGTGTGTATATTCATCATCAACTACAAAGAGAAGTACTCTTATATAATGTTACCAAAATGAAAATTAGAATTCTACAACCTATATAAGGTGGGTTAATCTGACAGAGTTTCAAGTGAGAAAGATATAAATAGCTTTTAAATCAAATATTATATGTTAGAGGCAGTCAGATATATGCGTTATAAGGGTTGTTGTTGCTCTACTTAGTAACACAAGGGCATTATTGACTATCATTTAGATTAGATAATTGTACATATTTGATTTCTAGAATTAGATACTCCTTTGTTTAGTGAAAACTCTGCCTGCCTCATGGTAACCCAGTTCCCTTCTAAATGTTACATAGGTAGTTAGAAAGGCAGACATTTAGAAAGGCAGAGAATATAACCCACTACTTAGGTATATACATGTAGTCAGATAGGCATATTGCTATATTCCAAGTATTATGTATGATAATTTGCAAAAAGAATCAAGATATTTTAATGCATCTTGCCTAAGGATAAGTTATGTCTTTTAGCTTAGAAATTGCTTTGCACCAGAAACATTCTCTTTTCAAATACTTGGAAAATATCATCTCTGTCATTTCTTAAGCAAATAATTTGCTAAAGGGAATGTTTTAGAAACTTTCTATTAGTGAGAAAAATCTGATTTATAATTTGCACAGATTTTTAACACATAATATCTCATTACTAGAGCCCTTGATGATATTAGAACTTCAGACATAACTTTTTAGATAGTGTTTTATTTCAATCTGACCAAGCTTTCCTACCACCTCAGCTACAGTAGACATCCATTACTGCTTATGATTGTGTTGATCCTCTGAAAATGCAAGAAGGAGGAGATGACCTATTCATAATGTAATGGAAATTACTTTTCCCATTTGGTCCATAAATTAGAAAGAAAGTTAAGAAAGGGGGAGTGTTTGAAGTAGAGAGTCATTTGTTAAAGGTCAAATTTTCAGAGATATCTTTACTACAAATCTGGGGAAAGAAATTATTCAGAATCCCTTGCTTTCTCCTATAAATGGCACAGATAAAATTTTTTCTGTGTTGCTCAGAATTCTTTCTTTTGGAGTGTCCCACTGAATAGATGAAAGTTCAATTTTTGTTGTTTCTTATTTTGTTTTCTGATCAGAATAACAAACAGGCTGGTATCCACAGTTTCTCCTTTGTGACAAATTTTGATTTTTTACTACATATTTTTATCAACACACACTGGACACATTTCACTTTCTCCCACAGATGCCTAGTTGAACTGAAATTTATTCACACAAGCATTATGATTTAAGTTCTAATAATGCCTTAGAGTTAAAAGGTGAGTAAAGTTGAAAAGGTCAAAATCTATTTGGCTTCCTTTAAATGTTTGATAGTTTGATAGGTTGTTTACTTAAATTTATTTTATTTATAAATGTCAAGATCTTCGCTCTTTCATGTAGATTGTAAGGATTTTCATAACTTTTCCCCCCCCTCTGGCATCTGTTTATCCCAAGAAAGTACACATCGCCTAGTGTATCTGCTGGATCATCAGAAAAAGCCATGACAGGGACCAGCAGTTAGTGTAATGGCTATATGAGGGAATATATGAATAAATGATACAGCCCTTAAGAGGTAAAAATAAGTTTTCTTTGTTTCTAGGTAGTTTACTTCAAACAATAAGATGCGCTCATGCTCTTTTTACCTCCTGACTAATCAATAGTGTCCACACAGGACGAGTATGGTCCTGCAGTGATCACACTGTGACAGCCTTAATTGTTTGACTTTGCAATACATAAGCAAAAGTAGCATAGGAAGATTGAAAGTATCCAGCTGTCCTGAGTTCTTTACCCAGAGCAGACCTGGTGATGTCTCATTCTGTACCCTCTCAAGACAGCCCGGCACAGGAAAACAGAATCATCTCTCAAAGAGAACATTATAGCAATTGTTCTGGAAAGACCCAGGATTCCTACCCTAACATAGTCACATTCCTCACCTCTGTTTAAAAGCCTTGATTTTCATTTGTGGAGATGATACTCTAAGAGTCTTGAACTTCACTGCTCTCTTGGCTAATATCCTCTATAATAAAGCCTTCTTCTAAATAAACTCTCATTGTTTCAGAAATCAACTTACTGGATAATGAGTGGTCAGGCCAGGTCCTTACATTGGTCCAGTAATATAAACATAAACAAATTTAAAAATGAAGAGATTTTTACCTTCAAAAACCTACAGTCTAATATATAGAAACAGCTGCTTAGCAAAATAGCCACATTATTTAGTGCATTTTATTTATTCAACACACATTTATAGGGCACCTATAATATACGAGGCACTCTTCTAGGGGGTTAGGACTCACCACATCAGTAGGAACATTCATTCCAATGGAAAGTGAGATCTCTTCTCATGGAAATTTGTAGGGGCATACCTGGGCAGACATGGGGTAGGACGGTAGGCACATTCTCTCCTCCCTGCCATGAGGAAATTATTTTGTGTGACTTGTATGAAAAACATCTTCATAATCGTATTGTGCTTTTTAAAAATATGATGCTTTGTTACAAATCATGCATCAGCTTATATGTTTATATGGGTGAAGTATAATTTTGTTTACTCTATAAATCAAATTCTTTTTCATTTTCACCAGAAACTTCTGACTTTTCTTGACAGACGTCTAGTTTATTCTGCTCTAAAAACTCCTAATCTTTTTTTGTAAATCCATTTTCAGATGCCCATTTTGTTTTTCATTTGTATATAATTATGTACTTCCTTAAAATATTAATATTGGGTTTGGAAAAGTCATGATGTTTTTTTTTTCTATGTTTTCTATGCAAAAATGTGTCACGACTTTTCCAACACCTTAATACATTGCAAGCAGCTTAAAGCAGGAATGTCAAAATTTCTTTTCATCTGGGACCTAACATAGGATGTAGTTTATACTAAATTAATATTTACTGAATTACATTTAAACACAAGGAAACTTCAAAAAACTTGTGAGAAAAAAAGTTTGTGAAAAAAATGGAAGTAAATATGAATTTATTTTGGTGAAAATATTGAAATGCATGCATAGTATTTTTTATGTATTTTTCAATGAACTTTGTGGAAATTCTTTGTATAGACAATGTAAATAAAGAGTCAGAATAAGGAACACATTCATGCACACATAATATTCTCCATCCTTTGTCCTTAGTTCCCAATTTGACTTTCAGTGTAATTATGAATCTCATGTTTGTGCTCTCATAAATATTTTTTTCCATTGCTATTTCCTTTAATGTTTATTTCAGTCAATTTCTTCATGGATTTCAGGGGCTTTGTTGATGTTATCATTTCATATGGGAATAATGAGGTCTTTATTCCCCCAAATTCATGTTTTCAGTATTTAAAATTCTCAGTTTTTGGAACTATTTTTATTTCCATAAAGACTGGCAAATTGGTTAAGAGGTAGGAAGGTAGCCATGGTTGGGTGGTCTTGGATAGTATAACTTGGTTCTGAAAATGTGAAAAAATAGAAAGTTAAGAGAGAAATTTACTTAAGTTTTACCAAAGGAGATATTCAAAGCATTAGCTGCACAAGGTAAATTCTTTGGGTTAAAGTTTCATTTGAATATTATTTTTTACCAGTAGATAATTATAAGGGAATACCTAGATTAGCTTAGATATGTTTTCTCACTGTCTATACAGATAAAACCAAGTCAGGAAGAAATGATAGGGGAACGCTTTTTAGCTTTTGTTTCCCAGATTCATGTCCAAGTCTTCAAAGTGCTATGACTAAAATTAGCTTAGTGTATATGTACGTGCATGCAAGCATTACTGTTTTGGGCTGATTTGTTGCAGGAAAATATGACTCAGTTATTAATTTAGAATTGTTGTGCTGCACGAAAATCAATACAGATATATACTTGCAAATTTTGGGTTTATTAATTAAACAAAGAATCAACACTGAGTGCTTACTCTGTTTAGGAGTGGGATAATGAAGTTATATGATGCAAGTCAAGACCTCAGAAGTTTGTAGTCTCAGGAGAGACAGATAAGAAAATATCTTTCAGGAAAGAGTGTTCTGACACAGCTTTGCCTGGGGAAAAAGAGGAGAGGATTAAGAGAGAATGATAGCAAGACATTGAGGTGGACAAGAGAAAACCAATGGCCTAACAGGGGGAGAATGGCCTGTGACAAGTGACAGGAAGATTGAAGCTCTGGAGGGCTACATAAAGATCTTTATATTTTCCATATTCTCTCAAAAAATTAGATAAAGATTATAGTTTCTGATTTCTATAATTGAACTGTTAATATTTTCTCCTAGAAGAAATAAAAATATATCAGATTAAGATATTTATTGTGTTAATAGAAGTAATATTTCTGATACAATTCTTGCTATTGGTGTTTTATGCATTGTTATATTTTAGTTATCATATGTACCCATACTATTATGAGAAGAAACAGATATAATGCAAACAATTATTTGTTATTTATAACTTTACTACTCATTTATTAATACTTTCCAGTTTATTTGAACTCCCATTTTATTAACATTCAGGTTACATATTAATTTATATAAAGTAATATTTGTAGTATGTAAGACAAATTTAGAAAAAGCATCAAGCTAACTTTTTTCTCTTGTCAAATCTGCATGCATTTCCTGTACCCTTCAGACACAAGAAGCCACAAGTTCACATTTTCCAGACAATGGCTTTGCTAATCTCTGATAACATTCACTAGCTAGTAGAGATTGGCTCCCTGAGGAGTTAGTCAGTTGACAAGCTGTATTTGTTTAGTTTGACTTTGCTGATCTTAACAAGAATTAATTTTCCTACCTCTAGTGAATATATCAGTATTGCAATGACATACATCTAAGAGTTCCTTGCTGACTAAATGGATTTTTTTGTAGTTTTAAATTGGTGTCTTATATACATAACGAGAAAACATTTAGATTTATTGGCATAAGGAATCTGCTTTAAAAATGCAGATCCTTACTCTTTCTGTTACGTAGGAAATCTAGAGAATAATATAGAGTTCATTTGTTTGGAGAGCTGACAAATCCTGTAAAAGTGAGATTTCTCTTAGTTTTTGACCCCCAAAGAGATTTAGTTGCTTAAGTTTTAAAAATTATTTATTTTACATCCATTCACTGTAATCATTGCAGCATACAAAATAAACTGTCCCATCCAGAATGCACTGTATATCAAGTCAATCAAAGATTTTAAATAAGTTCTCCTGATTAATTGAAAAATCTAAAAACTTTTTATATGTTTGAAAGGTTTCTCTTAGCTTAAGCCAAATATATCTATTTGATTCATTTATATGAATATATCTACCAAAAGACATTTATTGTGTATATTTTAGATTTGGTTGTTAAAAAAAAGGCATCAAATTAAAATTTTCTATAGATTGAACAAGTGAAATTTTAGGCTACTGTTTTTTTGTTTGTTTATTTGTTTGTTTTTGATCATCCTATTCACGTGCGCTTCCCCAAGGAATATTCAATTGATTCTCTTTGGTTTTATCATCTTTTTCCCCCCTAGATTTCTTTTTCTTTGTCTAAGGGAAAGTCAATAGAGGTGATAGATGTGGATGTGCAGTTTCCACAGAAAACTCTAGCCATGTGACTTAGAGCAGGAACCAAGTCTTACTCATCCTTTGTACCCCTAACATCTAATACAGCAATTGATGCGTAGTATAGTTCAATCAATATTTGTTGACATGAACAAGCTGTGCAGAAGGTCATAGGCAAGATCTACTCAAACAACATGTTTTACTTGAAGAGAGGCACATGAGGAATATTAAAGAGTCATCATTCAAAAGCTTAGGATTTCAAGTTGTAGTCTAATATTAAGATGAATAAAGATTCTGGCTTGTGTTTTAGCTACACTATGACATGGCTGATTTCATCAGGGAATAGTAACATAAAAATATTTAGTATATTATTATTTTCCTTTGCCACACCCACAAAATGATGCTTCCATATCAGGAGAGAGATTCCCTGATATCAGATACCAATATTTTTTCACTGAATTCTCCTAAATAAGTATCCTAAACTATTAAAAATATGAACATTACATTCAAATGTGACTCATGAAAGATGTTAATGATACAATGTTAAGAAAAGACAATCAGGATAATGTAATATGATTATAATGATATATAACAAGTACTGACATTGAAAATCTATTCTATACACACATTAAATTACCGAAACCTGTGGGGCCGCCAGGTGGAGTGGTGTTTAAGGACACTGGACTCCCACATGGCTGACCATGGTTCGAGTCCTGGACCTGGCGGCTTGCTTTCTTGCTTTCTCTCTCTTTCACCTACTCTGTCCTTCTCTAGTCAAATTAAAATAAATAAACAAATAAATAAATAAAATAAAATAACTCTTAAAAAATACTGAAATCTGGTGCATTACTAGTAGCACTGTTTTTGTGAGCCCATCAAGAATTTACCTACATGGGGGAACAAGTCCCTTAGAATATCAACTACCCTATTCTCAAAAAAATGTATGCCCAAGTCCGAGTGGATGGTTGCCATTACAGAGCAGGATTATTTACTAAATGCTCTGTGAGTCATTGAGAAACACAATTTGACCTTTAAGAGAGCGTGGCAGCAGAGGTGATGATCAAGACATGGCATTCTCCACCCAGGGTTAATATTACTACACATTGGAATATGAAATAAATGCTGTCTAACTTGTGAGAGGGAATCGTTCCTGGGGGAGGTATATTCCGAAGGTATCACAGCAGCATCTCAGCTTTATTAGTGCCTGAGGCAGGCTTCAGAGCCAAGGGAATGAAAAGAGCAGTGGCATAGGCAGGCTCAGAAGGAATCAAAATTATGAGTCAATATTGGAGAGAAAGAAAATGATAGAAGTCGCATGGTAGCAAAGAAGTCTGTTTCATGAATACATATGAGACATTTTCTGGGTAAAACAAACAAGATGGGAAAAGATTCTAGGAGACTAGAGGTCCTAAAATAAAGAGATGGGGTGAGTCAAAGAAAGTCATATAGATATATTCCTTCCACATCAACATGGTGAGAAAAAACCATAAGCACACACACACATATATCTGTAATATAGATATCACATATCTATCTAAGCATGCATAGGGAAAAATTGAAATTTATTAACCTAAACAATAATAATAATTGTGTTACAATGCTGAATTTACATAATTTTTTTCTCAATTTTGCAACATAGCTGTTTTTATTTATACTTTCATAGAAAGTTCATATGCCTATTTGTAATATATTTTTAAAAGAAACCACCTGGGGAGTTGGCAAGTGACCAGGTGGCTAAAGCACTGAACTCCCACATGGCCGACTGTGGTTTGAGTCCCAGACCTGACAGATTGCTTTCTCACTTTTCTTCTCTCTTTCTGTCTTTCTGGTCAAATTAAAAAATAATTATAAGGAGGAATAAAATTAAGTAAAGTAATTATTTTAAAGAAAAAAAAAACAATTGGGCCATTCAATAATTGTGATGTTGAAGGTCACTGGAACCCATATGGACAACTGCACAGTTCAAACCCTGCCCTAATGGCTTGGAAAACATGCTGGGCATGTGTGTGTGCATGCTTAATATCCTCAAAGGAGGGAAAAATGCAGAACAAGGGATTGCAGCTTTCTCAATTTCTCTCTCTCTCTATCTCTCTCTAGTGAGTTTGTGTGTCTCCTAGCAAATTAAAAAAAGAAAAAAAGAAACTAATAAAGGCTGTCAAAACTATATCAGTCCAGATAACATACTCTGAACACTTCTGCACCTCACTTCCATATATTAGCCTCTTTGTTCTATTATTCTCAGTTTTAAAGGATGATTTTTTAGCTTATTGATGGCTTTAAACTCCAAAGTATTAATATTTAAAACATATTCAAGCTATATAGCATAATGTCATTTATTTGATTGATGGTTAGGAAATAACTAGATTCAGCCTTCTACTACATATGCCATGGCCTCCAGTAAGAACACAGATCTCAGGGCCAATAGATGGTGTAATGGTTAAGGCACTGGATTCCTACATGACTGAACTAGGTGCAAACCCCTGGACCTGGTGACTTGAAAATCATGCCAGGCACGTGTGTGTGTGTGTGTGTGTGTGTGTGTGTGTGACCAAAACCCCTGGAGGAGAATGGTAGAGAAGGGATTGCAGCATACTCATCCCCTCTGGGGTGATTTCTTACTTTACCTCTCACTGTCTCTCTCTATCTTTCTCCTCTCTGGCAAGCACACATGCCCTATGGCAGACACCTTAAAGAGAGAGAGAGAGAGAGAGAGAGAGAGAGAGAAAGAAAGAGAGAGAGAGAGAACTTTAATCAGAATGGGGTTATTTCTAGATGTCAAAAAGGAAAGAAAATTAACATGGGCCACAATTCAAATACTGTATCCCGGCCATTCTGATTTATTTTCTTAGTCACCAAATATACCTTAACATCTGAAGGCTTTGCAAATGTTGTTCTGATAGGGTTACTATCTAACTTTTAATCATTCTTTAAAGCTCAAATTACATTTCAGGACATCTTTGTACAAACCTCAAAATCACTTCTGTCATAGAACTTCTTTATATTATAATGCAAATACTTATTTCCTTTCTATCAACAGTTATTACATTTCTTTTATGGTTGTATCATATCTCCAGTAACTATGGATAAAATATTGCATATTATAAAATCACATCCATTATTACAGTAAAGTAATACATTTTTTGCTTCCTCCCTTCTACCAAAATGGAACTCAATATCAAGCAACCTATAAATTTACATAGTAAATTTATAGTGTGTGAGATGTTGTATTTAGAATTCAAAATTGTCAGAACCCCTTTTATTTCAGTTTGGTGGTCACTTTTGCACAAAGGAGAGTGCAAGTTGAAATAACCTGTCCTGTGGCCTGCAGATGGCATGGTGGTTAAGAAGCAGAACTCTCACGTGGTGAACCAGTTTGAGACTTGGTTGGTCATGATGGCTTGGAAATCACACCCAGTGCATACACATATGTTCCCAAAATCCCAAAAGGAGAATGGAGGAGAAGGGATTGCATCATGACCATCCCCTCTGGGGGAGATTTCTCACTTCCCTCTCTGTCTCTCTCTGTTCCTTTCTGGTGAGTGCATGCACCCTGTGAAAAAAATATAAAAACAAAAAAGAAGAAAAAACAAAAGAAATAATCAGTTCAAAAATGCAAATCTCTGTGTGGGATATATAGATTTTAGAAAGAAAAAAATAATCTATGATATGAAAGAGAAATAATAATGACAATAAAGTTTTGAAATCATAAAAGTTTGCCAAGTTTAATCATTTCTGAAGAGATTAAAATTAAGTATATTTCATCTCCCAGCTAGCAGAGATTTTTTTAAACATTGTTCCATAATTAACTCACATATGTTATTCAAACTTTGACTTCTATATAAATACAGAGGTGTAATTTAGATGCATATAAAGACTTTGAAATAAAACAATGTGACAATAAGAGACTTTTTTTCTTATTTCATTCAATGCCAGGAAAATATAATAGAAAAATCTGTCACTTTTGATAGGGAACAAAGTATAATTAATTTAGTCTTACTTGAGATCTTTGTTTAAATTTGATTTTCAGTTATCTAAAGCTTATTGTTTAGTTTGAAACTTGTAGATTTAGTTTTCTTTTCTGCATACCTTTAAAGCACCATAGTTGATTTTTAAATGCACTTTAAATTCTATGTGATCTGCATTATAGTTTTCCTTCATTTATTGTTCATTCTGTTTTAAAAGGAAGACATATTTTTAGCTGATATTTTCCTTTTTCAGCAAGAAAGAGAGTTTATAATTTTGTATTTTATACTGTGGATTATGACTGTATGATGTGTACTAAACTAGCATTTCTTGGGGCCAGCAGGTGGTGTGGTGGTTAAAGGCACTAGATTCTCACATGGCAGTCCATGGTTCGAGTCCAGGACTTGGCAGCTTGCTTTCTCACTTTCCCTTTATTTCTCTCCCTCTGTCTGTCTCTGGTCAAATTTAAAAATAATAATGACAATGGAATTAAATAAATAAATAAATCTTAAAAAATAAATAGAATTTCTTTATGAATTTTTATTTTTGTACATCACAATATAGAAGCAAAAAAACAAATGTAATCCTGAATAGTTCTCTAATGACTTCAATGTATTACATGTATTACAAATACTGTTTATATATATATATATATATATATATATATATATATACACACACACACACACACACACACATACATATGTATGTGTGTGTGTATGTACATATAAACACACACATATAAATGTATATATACACATACCTACTGTTAAGCAAGATGGTGAATGTAAAGATACCTTATTTTTGAGAGGTCTTGCTTTATTCATTGTGGATACAACCATGCAAAAACACCAGAAATTGATAAATAATGATCTAAAAATTAAGTCATACCAAATTATCTATACAAAATGCACAGCTTGTGGGAAAGAGAGATGACAGGGATGGAGCACATATATCTATAGATTACCTTTCACTTTCAGTTTTCATCTATGAATGAGAGAGATAAAGACAGTACACTCAACAAGGTCTTTATGCCCAAATCTGTCCTCAGCCAGCCCTGGATCATGGGCACATACATGCCTGGAATACTCAGGGAGGTTTTTAGTGGTAAACCTGTGTGGATCAGTCTCACAAAGTGTTTTACTTTACTACTTTGCCACTGTATGTTTCAAATATATTTGCAATGTATTATACTCCAGCTTGTTTCAGAATGGTGTGCAGAGGGATGTTGTCAATCATCACGTTTTCTTAAAAAACAATTCCTACTTTATGACTCAAAATCTAGCATGGCATTCTCCCAGGATTGATAACTAGAGGTAAATCATAAAAACCACTTGAAGTTTGGAGATACTGAGAATAGAATCTTCAAACAAATGAGATGATGCAATTGAATCTAACTTTAAAATCAGAGCATTGGTTCCAAATGAAAGTACCTTATATTTGTTATTCCATTAATATTTGTTGCCCATATGCTGTTTCAAGTATTGTTCTAGACAGTGGGAATAAAACAGTGAGCAAAACTGCTGTGGATTGAATGTTTGTGTCCTCTAAATATCTTATATTGAAGTCCTAATCCTCAATGTGATGGAGACTTTAGAGACAGTTACGAGGGCCATGAGGATGTAACCAGTGTAAATACAATTAGTTATAAGACACAGAAGAACATGAGAAGACACAGTGAGAAAGTGGCCACCTGCAAGCCAGGAAGTGGGCATTCACCAGACTGAATCATCTAGTACCTTGACCTTGGTCTTTTGTCTCCAGATTGTGAGAAATAAATGTTTGTGGTTTAAGCCACCCAGACAAAGACATTTCATTACAGTAGTCCTGACTAAGACAGAGACAGAGAAAGTTCAAAAAACTTTGAAAAAGTGGAGGAAAGAGATTATAGATATAAATCACATCATGGCAAATGTTATGAAGAAACTAAACTGTATAAAGTGGTACAGATTGATTATGTGAATATCATTAAGAAAAAGCCTCTTGGTTAATTTTATCTAAGCATAGAGTGATACACATAACCCAGAAGAAAAGGGTTTGCAGAGGATGTAAGAAATGCAAAGATCCAGAAATGAGACAGAGTTTGGAGGGTTACAGAAACAGGAATTCAGTATGCATCCATTACAGAGAGTTATTTGAAGAGTTCTCAGATTTGAGATCACAGAGTTGGACTCAAGGAAAGATGATACAAAAAAAAACCTATAAATGGGGTCAGCAGATGGCATAGTAGTTGGGGTACTGGATTCCCACATTCCCACGTGGCGTACTGCAGTTTGAGTCCCAGACCTGGCAGCTTGAAACTCACACCTGGTGTGTGTGTGTGTGTGCATACCTAAAATCCCAAGAGAATAGAAGAAAAGGAATTGTAGCATGGTTATTACCCCCTGAGAGCAGGGAGGATTTCTTGCTTTCTGTGGTTCTCTCTGTCTCTCTGGCAAGCACACAACATGCCATATAGCAAAAAAAAAAAAACCTCTCTCTCTCAAACAAAAAAAAAAATGATGGTATAGAATAGAGCTGGAAATCCATAAGAGAATAGAATGCCAGATGAAATGTGATGAAAAAGTATAGAGAGATGCATCGTGAACTGCTTAATATTTACAAAGACCCCTTAGACTCTCAGGTGGGAAATTAGTTATTTGCACTTGATAGGAAAAGACAGATCTCTTAAAATAAAAATAAAAATAAAAGTGATGAGGCAAACTTGATTTTGAGTCATCTCACAGAAATAGAGAAAACTGGATCTTGCTCGGAAATGTTTCTTTCTCTACCTCTACCTAAACTAGGTTCTTTTCAAACCACTTCCATAGGTCTACCTCCATAACTTTAACTTCATTTTGGAGTGCAAAAAGCCCTTTTGTTAGCACACACCTTACATTCCCATCTGTGTATGGAATATATCTGCTATATGTTGATCATTTCTTAGTATAAAATGGCTGATGTCTCAATGCATTTTCAAATTGATATACTAGTTTCTTTTAATTAACTTGTGTTAAAGAACCATTAACCTTGAACTCTTGTGATGGCTGTGTTCTTTTAAGATAGGAAAATAAATTAAGTGGGGACATATAATGTCTCTCCTTCATATCCTGGCTTTCCTTACTCAGCAGTAAATCTTCCATATTCTTCCACTTTCTGTCAAATGCCAGGGTTTTTTTTTTTTTTTTTTTTTTTTTTTTTTTATGGCTGAATAGTATTCCATAGAGTCTATGTGCCAGTTTGTCAATCCATTCATCTGTTTGGGCACATTTGGGTTAGTTCCATGTCTTAACAATTGTGAATAGTGCTGTAAAAAACATTGATGTGCAAGCACTTTTCCAATTAAAAATTGTCCCCACTTAATATATACCAAGTGTCCGCGCTCTATGACTGAAACTGATTGACTAAAGGAAACACAAACACAATAAATGAGTGTAAATATCAGATATAGTGTGTGTGTGGAAGAGTAGGACCGGAGGAAGGACATTTAGAAGAAAAATAGGGAGGCAAAGCATTAATGAGACAAAGAAATGTGGTACTATCTGTTGAAGATATTTTATAGTTTAACCAACTGGACTAGGGAGAAATGTTCACATAGTGAAATATTCACTTTTTAATCTAAAAAAGGTAATTGAATGTATAAAAAAAGAAAAAAAGAAAGTACACTTAAGAACAAACTAAAAAAATATATAGGAAAATAATAAAAATACTTATTATATATATCAGTGAAAACACAGTGCAACATTATTCATTATTGAAATTTACTGTAAAGTTTAAAACTATTTTATCAAAGACCAAAAGAGGCATTTATTTCCTTGGTGATACCATCTACTACCACCGTGACTTTACCACTGTGCAGTCATTTTGTCCCATGTCTGTGAACCAGTCAATCTATGGCTCCCCAGTAAGAGTGCCCTTGAGTAGGAAGAGCAGTAGTAGTTCTTGGGAAGCAGCATTAGGTCTCAGACTCACTTATCAGAAAGAACATGACAAGGGCATGTTTCTGTCCTCAATTGATCTGTTGTTTTAGATCACAAATGCCAGAAACAAGAAAGGCAAAATTATCAGGAAATCTTGAGTAAATTAGAACCATATCCTCCAGTCACAAGTTCTCTTACCCTTCAGCACTCAGAGCTCATGCTCCAGGAGTTTATTATTGAACTGGTCAAGGATATGTCACATCCCAAAGTCCATGGGGAAATATGTCAAGCTCAATCCACAAAACACACTATTCAATGCTTACTTTTAAAGACACAGTCTGTGATAGCACCTTTTACTGCATACTAACAAAAATAATAATCTCACAAACAGACGATGAGTGCCTTTCATCCCAGATGTATTTTCTGTTTTGGTAACTATTAAAAGCATTCATATAATGGTCTGCAATGGATATTGAAATATCAACTAGAATAAATGAAAATAAAAATCCAGTAACTAAAAACATTTATCAAAATTTCTACTTTCTCCATTTTTTTTTTCATCTTGAGATCTGGCTTAATATTGTCACAGTCATGTCCCACCCCACCACCCCCCCTTTTTTTTTTGACAATTACTATACTAGTTTTTTCAGTTTGTTAAAGTGTAAATGAACTCTTCAGAGAGAGATGGGGGAGAAAGAGAGAGAAGGAAAGTGAGAAAACATCCCAGGAAGAATAGCTATGTTGCAATCTCTTCTCTACTTTTTTCTCGGGATTTTGATCACACAGACACATACATGTCTGGCCTGTTTTTCAAACCACAGGGTACAGGACTCAAATTGCACAGTTGGTAATAAAGCATTCAGCGGCTTAACTACCATGCCATTGGCTGGCAATTGTACTTAATTTTCAATGATTCTATTTTTATCAAAGTTATGTATCCTCTATATCTACAACCTGTGGTAAGAAACAAGTATTTTGTAAGAAATATACATGTGATGTTCACTACCATTCAGCACAGTAGATCACAACATTAGTACAGTTGTTTTGCAAGGAGTTTGGTGAATGCTATTTGTTTAGAGGAAACCTATACTAATTTGGAAAGGATTACTTAGTGGATATGCTATGGCTATTCTTCCTTTTACATTTTTTTAAATTATTTTAGGAGAGATTTCTTTGTCATACGGGTTGTGTACTTGCCAAAAAAGACAGAGAGACAGAAAGTGAGAAATCGCTCCCCGGGAGGGATGGCCACATCACAATCCCTTCTCTATTCTCTCATGATTTGGGGCATGCACGCACACAGGCCCAGCGTGAGTTTTAAATCTCAGGGTCCAGAACTTGTTCCATAGTTGACTACTTGGGAGTCCCCTAATATAACCAATACTCATTCTGCTGTCCCTTACTTTTTGTTTTTAATTTCCATAATAGCCATAAAGGAATGATGATTTTAGGGCTAGACTCTTTTCATTTAAGAAAGAAGTTGGTGTCTTTCTTTGCCGAAAATGTGGGAAGTGTACCATAAGATATTTTTCTTCTTCTGAAAAGATCAAAGCTCTGAAATACCACCTGGACTATTAACTCCTAAGCTGTCCAGTTTTATCTCTGAGGGAATAACAGAATCATGATCTATATCGTTGTTAAGAGGCAAGATAGATTGTCAGCAGGTGGCATTAGTGGTTAAGGCATTGAACTCCCACAAGGCTGAACATGGTTCCAGCTCTGGACCCGGTGGCTTCAAACCCATGCCAGTCACATATACGTATATGTGGTGTGGTCATCCCCACCTAGGGAGTGATTTCTTGTTTTTTTCTCTCTGTGTGTATTTTGGGCAAGCATTATACAACATATAAGAAAAAAAAAAAAAATCAAAACTCTCTTTCACACACACACACACACACACACACAAAAAAAAAAAAAAAAAAAAAAAAAAAAAAAAAAAGAATAGAAATAGGAGAGCTGGATTCCCACATGGCCTATTGCAGTTTGAATCTCAGTTCTAGTGGCTTGAAAGACATGCTGAGCATGTGTGAATGTGTTTCTCAAAATCCCAACAAGCTGGAGAAAGAGAGGAGAAGGGATTGCAGAATGATTATGCCCCATCGAGGAGCACTTTCTTCCTCTTCCTCTATTTCTGTTTCTCTTTAGGGAGTGCACTTGGCAATTAAACAAATAAAAATAAATTATCTTCCTCAAACTTTGCTTTAGAGGATGTTTTTGTCTATAGAATAATAAAACTCTTTCTCACCTTCATCTATGCTGATTGTGGAATAGAGAATTGAGAATTCTAGGAAATAATGATACAGTTTAAAAAATGTACCTCTTTTTATTTATGACGATCTAGATCCCTGTACTCTTGCTTCACTCCCTTCCTAAAAACTAGCCTGCCTCTGGATCTTCTGGCTACAGGTGACTGGAAAATATCAACCACTTTATTGACATTATGTTGAGAAATGTAGTTTGATTTGCATAATTTTAGTTATATTAATTATACATGAGGATGGAAAGAAGTTCATGTGTCCTAAAACTTGATGTTAATGCTAAGCATAATAAGAATGCTAAAATTTTCTAAATTTATGTTAGTTTGGTGCTGACTATAAGAGTCATATCTAAAAGTAATTGTGTCAAAAATTGTGACACCCTTATATTCATATTTTGTTTAAAAGAAAAGAAATTCTTAGAGTAAAGAATACTGATAAAATAAAGGCTTTGAAGGTATTACTAATGGAAAATCACAGGGTAGAATTATCTTCATTATATTTTGCAGAATTTATTTTCAGGATGATAGTATCTGACTTTAACACGATGTAATTTTTTAATTATGTAATTCTTGCAACTTCCATTAAATGCTGTCTATATTCAGAGAAAAATAATGGGAAAGCTATTAATATTATATAATATTAGTGATATGAAATATGAGTTCTTCTCAAAATTATATGCATAGAATGTCATTAGCTTTTGTTAAACCATATTTCTTTCCATTGTAGAAAGGAGCTAAGAAAAATCTATTAATTCAGGGTTCTTATGCATACTGATAGTAATATTCTCATTTTAAAAATGTGGTGTCATATTTTAATGCAAGATTTAAAGAAGTCCATACAAATGAAAAATTGAATGTCAGTTTTGAAACTAATACATGAAATTGTTAGAGCAGCAATAGTGAATTTATAGATCCTTACTGAGTTTATTTTGTATTTACATAGCTTTTTTTTGGGGGGGGGGGGAGGTTTTTGCTATAGGGTGTGTGCGCTCACCAGACAGACAGACAGAGAGACAGAGAGACAGAAAGCGAGAAATCACCCCCAAGGGGGGATGGCCATGCCGCAATCCCTTCTCCTCCGGTCTCCTCTCGGGATCTTGGGCATGCACGCAAATGCGCCTGGCGTGAGTTTTAAGCCACCGGATCCGGGACATGAACTGCGGTCAACTACGTGGGAGTCCAGTGACATAGCCATTACACTAACTACTGGTCCCATACTTACATAACTTTTATTGTTACTTAACTAGGTCATGTATCTACTAGTCAAGGGCATTAAATACAGAGGTGGGGCCGGCTTATCACATGGTGGTTAAGACATCTAGATCCCACATGGCCTACTTGGTGGTTCAAATCCTAGAACCTAAGGCTTGAAAAACTCACTGGGTACATGTGTGTGTATGCCCAAAATCTAGAAAAGAGTAAAAAATGGAGGAGAATAGAGTGTGATATGACCATGCCCCATGGATACTCCCTTTCTTTTTCTCTTTTTCTTTTTGTCTCCTCCCAACTCCCATAAGCACATAGCCCTATGGCAAATTAAAAATATATATACTGAGTTGGACTCTTGACTTGTGGTAATAAAATTGAATTCAGATATGTTCAAAAATGTTACGGTCTTTACAATTTGGAGGATTATGATCATGGCAAAACAGAATTGTACTCAATAAAGTTAAATATGCAAGGAAAAGTTAAACATACGCTCTCAAATAGGAGAGAACAATCAGAATACACTCTGAATGCTACTTTACTGTACATTTGTTAAAGATGACTCCCCAGTCTTGAAAACATACCTGAGTGGTAAATCTGGCATGAGGCTTTTAAAAAAATATTTGCATCTTGAAGGATTAGTGAAAAAAGTTTACAAACTTTCTTTTTTTAAGTCATATAAAATTTTTAAAATTGTTTTTAAAACATATTTTAATTATTACAGTCTGTGTATTCTTCCAAAGTTATACTCTATGAGATATAAGAGACTGCTGTGATTGGGTATTCTAGGTTTTGTAAGGGCTAAGATAAGAGGGAGGTCAGAGCCTCTGAGGCAAAAAAAAAAAAAAAAAAAAAAAAAAAAAAAAAAAAAAATATATATATATATATATATATATATATATATATATATATATATATATAAAGTTTAGACCAAACAAACAAACATTTAACAAATACATGAATTAAAAGTTATTTGTTGATGATAATGTATTTGGTAATATCTTTGACAGAATTGATATGCACTGCATCCATGCTGGAAAAACAATTTTGGACACAGTAAAGATGGGTAGTAATTAATTGTAAATTCAAAAAGCATAAAAAGTAAAATAAAAAAGTTTAGATGAACTAAGGGAACATTAAGGCCATCTTGGTCAATTATGAGATTTATAGGAAAAACTCAGAATTAACTTCACTAATATGATTTTAAATAGTTCATTATATTTTTAAAGTATCAATTGAGAATATAATGGTTTATTAACTTGAACATTATTTTTATTATAGTAGGTATTTTTTATATTCCAAATAGTTGTTATTTTAAAAGAATGTTGTGATTTTGATGAGTTGTAAATATTCATTAATTCTTCATTCTCAGGAAGACAGACATCAAAGTCACTTAGTTTTAATATTGCTTTTTCCAAAGCTAGACATAATCTACTTTTCCTACCTTGAGTCCTACATAAATAAAGGGACTTACAGTTTTTAGAGTACTTAATACTATCCTATACTATGTGCTTTGTAAGTATTAGAAAATTTTGCTCTCATTCTTTTTGGTGAGATTTTTTGTTATAGAATACGTGCACTTGCTGGAAAGACAGACAGACAGGAAGCAAGAAATCATCCCCCTAGGGGGATGGCTATGCCACAATTCCTTCTCCATTCTCCTTTCAGTATCTTGAACATGTACACACATGCACCCAGCATGAGTTTTAAACCACTGGGCCCAGTACTCAAACCATGGTTGACTACGTAGGAGTCCAGCTATGTAACCATTATGCCAACTGCTGGTCCCTCGCTCTCATTCTTGTTTATGCTGTTATTCTCTTCTTCCTCTTCCTTCATTATAGTATTATTATTAGTTTTCATTTTTCTAATTATCATCATTAGTTATCCTCTTCTACACCTGACAAACTTGTATACAATCTTCAAAATGCATAGTATAAGAAAAGAATTGGCATTTGATGGACGTAAATTCTCAACTTGAGTTTCTCTTTCTGCATGTTTAACAAAAGGGTAATAGTTATTATTTCATGTAAATATAGGAATTAAACAAGCTAAAGAAAGGAATCCAACAGAGGTTTCTGTATGGTCGTTCCCTATACTCTTTTCTGACACCTGTCAAGAAAGCAAAATGTAGTTTATTAAGTAAAAGTAAAGTACATTTCCAAGAGGTAGGAGCAGGCCCAGGCACAAGAGAGGAAGAGTGGCTCAAGGTCCCCAGAAGTTGCATTCTGTGAGACTAAAAAAATTATCATTTTTTAGTCTAGGTAGTATTGGTTGAACATTGGCTGGGCCCACTAGTTGTTCTCATATCATTGACTCTATCAAATGTGGCTGGGATAACTGATTCATCTCATTGACTGTATCAAATGTGGCTTAATCCACTAGACATCCCCCACAGGAAGTCTTCTGTCTATATTATCTTGGTCAGGGAATTTTCTGCCCTTATTGGATTTTCTATCTAGCCACATAAGTAGATGTTCTAGCCTCCTCAACTCGCCTGTAGCTATGGTTATCTATATATACAGAGACATTTCTAATGAAGTTTGGTTCAAAAATACTACAGGGCATCTTAAACTCTTTCTATAATGAAAACATGATTTTATGAATCTCTTAAACTAATTGTGCCTTTCCACTGCCTATCACATTCACATACCCTATTTCAAAAATGGTAACAGATATTGAATGGTTCCTATATACATAGCTGTAATTATAATGGTTAATGCTGGAAAGAGTATGGACTCTCCCAAAGTTTTTAAAAAATAATTATTTGTTTAATTTTATTTATTCTTCTTCTTCAGTTTGACCAGAGAGAAAGAGGGAGAGAGAAGAGTGAGAAAACAAGCCACCAGGCCCAGGACTTGCACTGCAGTCAGCCATGTGGGAGTCCAGCATCTTAACTACCATACCACTTGCCAGCACCAGGAGTCTCCCAGAATTCAAGTTAATTAATGTACACTCATGCATGCACATATGCATAATTACATAAAAAACAGTTATAACTTGGTACATATATTTTTACATACAATATATATTTTATATGTGAGAAAGAGACATAGGTACATATAAACTAAAGGTCTTATCACCGAAAGTATATTGCTACCAGTAATAAAATTATTTAAGAATATATTCCAAAATTGCCTAATCTTTATCCCAAGGCTGTCACTTATATGGCATTAATTAAAATAGGGGGTGCTTTCCCCCATCCTTTCTCTGTATCTCTCTTGCCAGGGTGACTATCCTGTGACAATTTTTATAAAAGTCAGCAACAAAATGCATAGTTTACTGTTCAGATGTAATAACTTTCTATAAAGACTATGTTTTCTGTCATAGTTGTTTTTCTTTAGTAAAATATAATTTTCTTGTGTTTTTCAGCTCTTAATTTTTTTACTTAAAAGCTTTTACATATGGCATATATTTATTTTTGTCTACACTTAACATATGTCCACATATCCTGTTATTCTAATGCAAATAACAGAAACATTTACACATCCTCCCTGAAGGAACCCACTATCTCCCTAGGCCTTAAATGGTTGTAGAAATAAATTACAAGAAAAATGATCAGCACAGAGTTAAAGTAGCTCAGCATACAGGAAATAGGAAATAGAAAATTAGAGCCAATAGAAACAGATCCACCAGCCATCCTTCTGTAGTAGTTTGAATGTTAAGACTACTTTCTAATAGTTTTTAATGTTATGCTAATAACTGAAAAATATAAGCTTATTTTTTTCTACTTTGTAACTTCTTATTAATTGTTATACATCTTTGTGGGGTGCAACATAAGTTTTCAAAGCATGAAGGCAGTGTGCAATGAACAAATCAATGATAATACTGTATTTATTGCTGTCAGCAAAGAACCACATAGATATAAATATAAGATTGGCAGGGCCAGCAGGTGGCATGGTGGTTAATGGTGCTGGACTCCCACATGGCCGACTATGGTTCGTGTTCTGGACCCGGCGACTTGCTTTCTTACTTTTTCTCTCTTTTTCTCTCTCTCTCTGTCTCTCTCTGATCAAATGAAAATAAACAGGATAATTTTTTTAAAAAGACTGACAATTCTGTTTAATCTACCTGTATTCCTGTGTCTGTTAAATGCTATTTTCCTTGATTCCTTCTGATCCTCCACTTCAACTGCTATGCAGTCTCTGGTATCAATAGTGTTCCTCTCTACTTCTGTCTTCAAATCTTTTCAATTTCTCTCATAAAGTGCAGACATTTGGTATATGTTGAGTAAGGCAAACAGTGTCTTTCATGGTCTGGCTTATTTTACTTATCATTACATTTTCTGGACTTGACCAGTTTCTATCAAATGATAGGATCTCATTTTTCTTTATGACTCAGTAGTATTGCATTATGTATATGTGCAACATATTTTTAATCTAGTCATCAGTTGTTGACACTTAGGTTGATTCCATGTCTTATCTATTGTGAATAATGCTTCAATAGACATGAATGTTCATGCTTTTCTGACAGTGATTTTCTGATCTTTGAATAAATACCCAGGGGTGGGATTATGGGTTATATGGTAGTTCTATTTGTAAGTTTTTGAACCTTTGTATTTTTCCACAATGGCTGTCTAATTTATATTCCCACCAACAGTGCAAAAGGGTTCTTTTTTTGCCACAGCCTCTCCAGCACTTGTTCTTTGTATTTATTTATTTATTTGTTTATTTATTTATTTATTTATTTATTTTTTGACTATAGCCATTGTGACTGGTGATAGGTGATAACTCCTGCAATTTTGATTTGCATTTACTTTATGATAAGGAATGTTGAATATTTTTATATGTTTTTTGGTCATTTGTATCTCTTCCTTTGATATCCTTAATTTTTTTTGTTTTGTTTGGTTTTTGTAGAGGTTTTTGCTATAGGGCGTGTGCACTTGCTGAAAAGACAGAGAGAGATAGAAAATGAGAAACTGCCCCTTAGGGGGATGGCCATGCTGCAATTCCTTCTCCTCCATTCTCCTCTTGGGATTTTGGGCACACAGACACACACACACACGCACGTGCACACACACATACACACACACACACACGCACGGGCCTGGCGTATGTTTCAAGCTTCCTGGTCTGAGACACAAACACAGTCAACTATGTGGGAGTCCAGCACCGTAGCCACTAAGCCACTTACTGGCACCTCTACACTTAATTTTACAAGTCCATTATCTATAAATGTTTTCCCACCTCTTGTATGATCTAAGATCTTACAATATTTTTAAAACATTCTTTCCATAACCTTATTAGTAGTGGCTATTTTATTTTATTTGGCTTTATTTAGTCTGTTTTAAGTAGACTAAATACCATAAATACAATGATAATTGTGTTACAGCATTAACATTTATTTAAATTTCACTCATGTACTAATCTCTTTTATTTCTTTTTTCTTATAGCTCAAACATTTCAGCTACTAAAGTTTTCCTTCTGATTGAGTATTCTCTCATCTCCAAATTTCCTATAGTGAGAGTCTGCTTGTGGAACAATCTCTCAATTTTTGGCTGTCTGAACATTTTTTTATTTGACTCTGCTTCTCAAAATATATTTTTATTGGGAAGTATGCTACCATCTGTTGATTTGTTGAAGTAAATTTCTCTCATCTTTCTGCTTGTAATGTCTTTAGCTTTGTTAGTCTGGAAATTATCTGTGATGCACTAAGGAAGTTATTTATATGTATTCCTTCTGTCGGGAACAATATTCTGAGAGAGGGAAAATAGATATAGGCAAGCCCCACACTCAGTCTGGTAGTCTGCCTGTGGACAATTTATTAACTGGTATATAGAGATGTGGAGGCAGAAATCAGAGGTTTTGAATCATGTAGAATTTGATTGCAAAAACAGAAGGCATGTAACTCTACAAAAGAATAAAATTGTTCCTGTAGTTGTTTTAGAGTCTTTAGTGGTGAACTGGCCTGTGCACATAAGTCCATAGAGACATCATACTTGTGACTTTGCAGGGAATAGCTACTGTTAAGATCTGAATAAAAAATACTGAAGGTCATAGAGTACTGGACTCAGAATTCCAACCAAGCCTTGGGATATATTTAAGAATCCAGAATGTTCTTTAGAGTTAAGGATACAGTCTCTGAATCAGAACGCAATCCTTAAATTGAAAGTGAAGCAGAAATAACCCCATCCAAACTAAGCACAAATAACATTTAACAGAACAAGGAAAATCTGTCAGAAACTTTACTGTCTACCAGAACATATCAGTGCTATTTAAAGAAAATAATAATAATCTCTCCATAAAAGGTTACATTGCCAATGTATTATCTAGTACTAAAAATGTACTGGCTATATAAGAAAACATGAGAATTCGACTGTCAGTAAAAACAGATCACTAGAAGCAATAGTTTTTGTGTGTTTGTTTTTAGGTTTATACCACAGGATGTGTGCACTCACCAGGGAGAGAGAAAGAAAGTGAGAAGTTATCCCTCGGGGGGGGGGGGGGAGGGGGGGATGGCACAGCCACAATCCCTTCATTCTCCTCCTGCGATTTGGGGCATGAATGCACACACATCTCATGTGAATTTCAAGCTGCCGTATCCAGGGATCAAGCTGCAGTCAACCATGTGGGAGTCCGGCAACTTAACCACTATAACCACACTACCTACTGGTCCAATGCAATAGATTGTAAATTATCAAAAAATATTTTAATTTATATATTTATTTTACTACAGGGTACGTACCTCACCAGAGAGAGACTAAGAGAGAAAGTGAGAAATCAGTCATCAAGGGGTTGGCCATACTGCTTTTCCTTCTTCTCCATTCTCCTCTTGGGATCTTTGGCATGTATGCGCATGTTTCCAGCATGATTCTGAAACTGCTGGCTCTAGGACTTGAACCATTCAGTTGACCATGTGGGATCTAGTACCATAACTTCCACACCATCTGCTGGCCCCAAAAAGAATTTTGCACAGCTATTAAAATTGATGTGAAGAGATAAATAAAAATATGAACATACAAAGGACTAGTTTATAAAACTACAAAGAAATGGAAACTAAAAAGTAAATGAAAGTGCTAGAACAAAAAAGTACAATATGTGAAAAAAATGATCAAATGGGCAAGACAGCATGTCAGGTACTGAAGAAAAAGGAATCAATAAAGTTAATAACAGAACAACGAAAATTTTTAAAGATTCCAAAATGATATCAAAAAAAGTTAAATGGAGATTTAGCAACAGGGGCAGGATGGTGGTGCAGTGGTAAAATGCAATGTTTTATGAGACTGATCTCTGTAAGAAGGTTGCAGATTTATGTCCTGAAACCTACCTGAGTATATTAGGGATATGTGTGTATCCATATCTGTGTCAGGCGAGGCTGGGGTAGATTGTGACATCAAAATCCTTTGAAGGTGCTGCCTCTCTGTCTCTCCCTCACTGTGTCACAGTCTCTGTCTTTCTTTCTCTCTCTCAGAACAATTAAACAAAAAAGTGATTTAGTGAGGTGCAGAAAAATATCTAGTAACATAACAAGGACTATTTGTGGTTCTAGAAGAAGAGAAGAGGATAATAGGGGGGAAATAATGAAATAATGAAAATATAAAATAATAGCTTATATTTTGCCAAAATGGGGAAAAATATCAATCTATATTTTTAGAAATTCAGTGAAACTCAAGTAAAGATGAAAAAAATTGTAAAAATAAGTTAGCAAATTGGGGCCAACAGATGGCATCGTGGCTAAGGCGCCGGACTCCCACATGGCTAACTGTGGCTCAAGTCCCGGACCTGGTGGATTACATTCTCACTTTCTCCCATTCTCTCTCTGTCTTTCTCTGGTGAGCATACATGTCCTATAGCAAATTTAAAAAAAAATAATAATAATAATAAATAAAATTAAATGAATATGTAAAAAATTGGCAGATTGAATCCAGTAATAAGTATTGTATTATAACTCAGTAGGCCTCATCCATGGAATACAGAATTGCTTTAGCTTTTGAAAAACAATCTAAATCAATCACAATGTTGATGTAGTAAAGGAGAAATGTCATAAGTGAAATAATCCCGTAGTTTTATTTTTTTTTTCCTTAGACTTTTGTATAGGGCATGTTCACTTGCCAGAAAGACAAAGAAAGACAGAAAATGAGAAATCACCCTGCTTCCCTGGGGGGATGGCCACACCGCAATCCCTTCTCCATTCTCCTCTCAGGATCTTGGGAATGCATGTGTATGCACCCAAAGTGAGATTTAAGCATACAGGTCTGGGACTCAAACCATGGTTGACCATGTGGGAATCCAGCCATGTAACTATTACTCTACCTGTTGGTTTCCATTCAACAATCTTTAATACCTAGTCATGTTAATAACTGAATGCTAAATGAAGATAGATGAAAATTTCTCTAATATACAGAAGTATTTTTATGAAAAACCTACAACTGGGGCCAGCAGGTGGCTTGGTGGTTAAGGGCATTGTACTCACATTTGGCCAACTGTGGTATGAGTCTTGGACCTGGCAGCTTGCTTTCTTGCTTTCTCTCTCTCTCTCTCTCTCTCTCCCCCTCTTTGTCCCTTCCTCTGTCCCTCTCTGATCAAATTAAAATAAATAAATAATGTTAATTAAAGTAATTCTTAAATATGAAAAACTTACAGTTAATGTCATATTTAATGGTAAAACATTGATGCTTTTTTCATACAATTTTTTTTTTCTTTTTTTGGAGAGGTTTTTGCCATAGGGCGCGTGCGCTCACCAGACAGACAGAGACAGAGAGACAGAAAGCAGGAAATCACCCCCCAGGGGGGATGGCCACGCCGCAATCCCTTCTCCTCCATTCTCCTCTCGGGATCTTGGGCACGCACGCACATGCGCCCGGCGTGAGTTTAAGCCACCGGGTCCGGGACTCGAACCGCGGTCGACCACGTGGGAGTCCAATGACATAGCCATTACGCTAACTGCTGGTCCCCTTTTTTCATACAATTTTGTTCTTTATTTTTATAAAGAATTATTTTATTTAACTTTATTTATTTATTTTAATTTGATCAGAGAGTGAAAGAATGAGAGAAAGAAAGTGAGAAAGCAAGCTCCCAGGTCCAGGACTTAAACTACAGTTGGCCATGTGGAAGTTGAGCACACTCAACAACCACACCACCTGTTGACCACTCTTCATATGATTTTGAATAAGACAAAAATGTGAGCTGTCACCACTTTATTTAATACTGTGCTGGAGGTCTTATTAGTGCTAACAAGAAAAAAGAAGGAAAAAGAGAGATAATGACTAAAAAGGGAGAAGAAAAGCTATATATATATAAACAACATGATTATATTTGTGACAAATCTTGAGAAATATACAAAAGAATAACAAATGTTAGGATTTTAAAAGTCACAAAATATACAATCAGTAAATGAAAAAGCAATTGTACATAGTAGCAACAAACAATTGGAAATTAATCTGAAACACAATAGTACTTGTAATAGTATAAAACCATAAAAATCTTAGCAATAAACTCAGTAAAAACAATGACAGCCAGTAGGTAAGGCAGCTGAATCCCACATGACCTACTGTGAGGTTTGAGTCTCAGACTTGGCAACTTGAAAATTATGCTGGATGCGTGTTTCTGTTGTGTGTATCCAAGATCCTAAAAGGAGGCAGAGATGAAGGAGAAGGAATTGAGACCTGGCCATTCCCATCAGGGATGCCTTCTCACTTTCCTTCCCTCTCTTTCTGTCTCTCTCCAGCAAGTTCTTGTGACCTTAATTAAAAAAAAAATTAATAGAAAGCATGCAAATTTTATTTGCACTGAACAACGAAAACATTTCTGAGAGAGATTAAGGAGAAATGACAAGATAAACAATTTTCATCACATGAAAGATTCAATATTTTATAAAATGTTTGTTTTAAAATTATTTTATAGGGACCAGCAGTTGGCATAATGACTGTGTTGCTGAACTCCCATGTAGTCGACTGCAGATTGAATCCCAGGCCTGGTGGCTTAAACTCACGCTGGGCGTGTGTGCGTGCATGCCCAAGATCCCGAGAGAATGGAAGAGGAGGGATTGTGGCATGACCATCCCCCCCGGGGGGTGATTTCTCACTTTCTGTCTCTCTATCTCTCTCTGTCTTTCTGGCAAGCGCATGTGCCATGTAGCAAAAAATCTCTCAAAAATAATTATTCTATAGATCAAAGAAATTTCAGTAAAAATACCAACAACCAATTATCACAAGTTAATTCTCAAATTCCTCTGGAAATTCAAATGACCTAGAGTAGTCAGAACAATACCAAAAATAAACTTAAATTTGCAGAACATATGCTGCCTGATTTCAAAGCTTATTATATAGCTTCATTAAGACAATGTCTTATTGACATAGTGATGGACAAGTAGAAAAACAAAACAGAGAGCCTGGATTTAGTAGATTATAATAGATATATGCACATATGTGTTCAGTTGACTTTCAACAAAGATGCAAGAGAATTCATTGATAAAAATCTCACTTCTTATGAGCAATTATTTTGAAATAGGTTATATGTAAATGTAAAGCTTCTAAAATCAAAGTTTTTAGAAGAAAACAGAAAAATTAACTTTTTATTCTTGAAAACTCAAGTCACAGACTAAGAGAAGAAACTCACTTAAAACCTGTACACTGCTAGTCTACTAGAGCTGAAATAACAGAATAGCACAGAATGGGTATTTCAAGCAACAGACATTTATTTTCTCACAGTTCTGGAGGTTAGAAGTCCAAGATCAAAGTGTCACCATGATTGGTTACTGGTTAGACCTCCCTTTCTGGCTTGTAGGTGACTGTCTTCTCATTGTGTCTATTTTGATATATCTTGTTCTTCCCACAACCACACCTGTCCTATGTGGTTAAGACCATTATGACTTCATTTAACTTTTATTACCTCATTATAGGCCTTATCTCCCAACAGTCATATTGGGGAGTGGATTTTTAATATGTAGATTTGGGATCACACAATTCCACCCATAATGGCTTCTCTCTAACAAAGGAATTGTATTTAAAACACATTAAGACATGTCAAGTCTGCAAAAAAAAAATGAACAAAATCTACAAAAATATCAAGTAAAAATATGAAGGTTCTTATCTTTATTAGTCACTAGGAAATCAAAACTAAAACTACTATGGGATATTACTATGACTTAATACTTTTTAGAGAACCTAAAATTTTATAAGTGTCAAAATCATGGAGAAAGCACAACATCAGCTCAGTGAAATGGTGACATATAAAATTTTCATGACTGGTCCCACATAGAAAAGGTCCTGGGTTCATTTCCTAGGACCTTGTGAGCATTACTGAGTGCGTGCATGTGTACCTGTGATCCAGGCCACCTGAGACAAGGTAGATTGAGGGGATGGAACTCTATGGGGTCTGCCTGTCTCTGACTCTGTCTCGCTCTGTCTCTAGTGGAAGAAATAAATACTCTTTAAAATAAACACTTAAGAGCCTCGCATTTTACTATATGTAATTTTTAACTTAAAATGCTTTCAAAGGTATTAAATGGGAGCCAGCAGGTGATGTGGTGGTTAAGCCAGTGAATCTCACGTGACCTACTCTGTGGTTCAAGTCCTAGGCCCAGTGCTTTGAACAACATGCTTGGTGTGTGTGTGTGTGTGTGTGTGTGCGCGCGCACGCACGCGTATGCATATGCATGCCCAAAATCTTGAAAGGAGGGTCAAGAAGAAGAGATTGCAGTGTGGCTATACCTTCTGGGAGCAGGGGTGTGGTTTCTCACTTTTCCTCTCTCTCTGTCTCTCTAATGAGTACATGTGCAGTATGGTAAAAAAAGTATATATTAAAAAGGAAAAAAGAAAACAGTATTAAATCTAAATTTTAGCAGGTAGTTTTGTGTTTGAATTTGTAACTCTTTGATATAACATTAGTTGTATACATTTTCCAAAAATAACAATGTTACTTTACTTAGAAATTAATATTTAAATGTTTTGCTCATTACTAAGCATTCGACTCACATATTAGTAACTATGACAACTATAATACTTATTCTATAACATGCATTTTAATAGATCAGAATGCAAACTCCATGAAGGGAGTTTTTTTTTAATTTAAGTTTATGTATTTATTTATTTCCTAAGCAATAGAGATATAGAGAAGAATAGAGAAAAAAAAGAGAGAGAGAGAAAGACAAAGAGACAGGCGCTTCAGTGGGGTCTTGATGCCACAATCCCTCCCATTCTCAAGCAGCCCAAGACATTGAGCACACGCATGTCCAGCATACACAGGGAGGTCTTTGGATGTGAACGTGGAAACCTCCTACTTGGGTCAGCCTTGAATAGTGTCACATTTTACCTCTGCACACCATCAAGCCCAGATATTTTAAATATTTTATTTTTTACCAATATCTACAGGCAATCCAAGACATATAATAAGCATACATTAAATGTATACTGAATGAGTGAGTAAATGAATGATGACCTATGACTTGGGAAAATTTTAAAAACCCTTGAAAATATTACGGTGGGCTAGGCCCTAAATTCAGAATGCATAGCTAATTTCTAATAAACTTGCCCCTTTTTCTCCTAAACTGTCCCTTAGCATTATCTTCTCTATTGCTAATCCCAGACTTTTCTGACTCATTCCTTTTGTCTGCTTTCACTCATGCTGTCTTTACCATGGCTTTAATACTCCATCAGCTACCCACTACTCCTTTCCCGAGGTTGCCATAAGGATCTTCACTGTTTTACTACTATGGTCCCTGCTGACCTATTAAAAGTACTTGCCACATGAAGAAAAATGTGGAGACACAGCAGTGTCAGCAGCGACAGCATGTCAGAATGTTTTAATCCTGAATGAGTTTTGGTACAGATCAGTTCAATATGATCACTCAGGTAGCCATGATGAGGTATGCTACTAAATCCTTTATTTCACACAGATGGCATTTGTTCTTCAAAATTCCCAAGAATGCAAAGCACATTCTGTCACAGGTTTCAGCATTTGTTCCATGTAGCTATCTTCGTCTGGTGGTGGGCCATATGGGGTATCCACGCTTTCAGCAGTGCATATTCTTTGGGGCATACTCTTTCTTAGATTCTTAGAAACAGGAAATTTTCACCCAGGGAATGAAGACTTTCTGGTGCGTTAAACATTACAGTGGGAAAATGACATGGCGTTAAAGCTAACCCTTACTGAAATGCTCTTAAATTACGACTATGTAAGAAAAACATCAGTACAGGGGCCTGTAGGTGGTGTAGTGGTGAAGGCTTCCACGTGCCTGACCACGGTTCTCATCCCAGACCTGGTGGCTTGAAAATCACTCTAGGAACATGTGACTTCATTCCCAAAGTCCCGAGAGGAGAATAGAGGAGAAAGGATTGTGGTGTGGTCACCTCCTCTGCGTGGGCAGGGGAAAAGGGGATTTCTCACTTTGGCTCTTTCAATCTCTCTCTGGCAAGCACATACATCTTATGGAAAAAAGAAAAAAAAAAATCAGTCCAGAGTGATCCACTAGTCCTAATGATTCTACTCACCAGTGTATCACAACTGATAAAAGTTTATAAACTACTACGCAAATGTATTAAAAAGTACCACAATAAAGTGAGAAGAATCGGTTGACTAGAAAGAAATTTCTGTACATACAGTCAATGAAAATGTGAGAAAAATATACCTACATATTGATCAAAATATTTAATAAGATAATCATCTAGAAGAAGCAATGCTTTATAATTACAGTGATGATTACAAAACATAAGAAAGAAAAGGACAAGTCACAAAATCAAACACCATATTAATAGTCAAAGTCAACAGAAAACTAGGTTGTGGAAAATATTAGTTTTGGTTTTGCAATAGTGTTGATATTCCAAGAAAAAAGTAGCTGAATGGTCTTTACCCATATACTGACAGAAAGAAATACTTTCGGCTGCAGAATTTTGTGGTGGGTTAAGTATATACATCAATTTAGACAGAATAATCCAGTTAAATATTCCTTGATTGTCTTCAAATGTATCATAATAACAACATTTTCCAGACTTCATGTTTATAAATATATTACAAACCTAATTTTATTAGCCTGTGTTTTGAATATACATCTTTTCTAATGTATTTTTCCATAAAATTCTGATCCCATTTAAATGAAACCTAAGGAGCCATGCTGTGAGCTGTTTTTTTTTTTTTTCTAATAATATTTTCATTTACTTAATTTTGGCCTTTGTTTCTTATGAACTGTAAATTGATATAAAAGTTGTATTTTAAGCAATAAATTATGTGCATTGTTTATATTACTTTTATCCCTATGGAATCTCTTGTTGAAGGTAGACTATATGTTTCAATTGATGAAGACAGATGTGTCACCCATGTATAACAGTAGTTCTATTAATATCCATCTTCTACTTTTTAAGAGATTTTTGCTATAGAGCACACGCTTTCACCAGAGAGTTAGAGACAGAGAGACAGAAAGTGACAAATCACCACCCAGGGGAGATGGCTACGCCACAGTCCCTTTTCCATTCTCTTCTCAGGACATTGAGAACACATACACATGCAACTGGCCTGAGTTTAAAGCCATCAGGTCTGGGGTTCAAAACACAATGGATCACGTGAGAGTCCAAAACCTTAACCACTATTCCACCTGCTGGCTCCCATCTTGTACTTTTGAGTCACAGATTATATTACTTCTACTCAGAACTTACCAGCATGGATCTATACATCTTAGGATCTATCCACTCATGCATCTATCTGTGTTTCTCACTATAGCTGTCTGTCTTAATCAGTTGAAGCTGCTATTAAAAAGAGCAATAGGCTGATTGGCTTATAAACAATAGAAATTTGGGACCAGTGAATGGCGTAATGGTTACATCATTGAACTCCCCCATAGTTAACTAAGGTTTGAGTCCTGGACCCGGCAGCTTAATACTCATGCTAGGCGTGTGTGTGTGTGTGTGTGTGTGTGTGTGTGTGTGTCTGTGTGTCCAAAATCCTGATAGAAGAATGGAGGAAAAGGGAGAAGGGATTGCTGTGTGGCATTCCCATTAGGAGGTGATTTCTCATTTTCTCTCTCTCTGTCTCTTTCTCTCTCTACAGTGAGTCCACATGCCCTGTAGCAAAAAATCTCTCTCTAAAAAATATAAATAATAATGAAATTTATTTTTCACAAGTGTGGAAGCTGAAAGTTCAAGATTAGGGAGCCACCATGATCTGGTTTTGGTGTGGTCCTTCACAGGGTTGTAGATAGCCATCTTCTCTCAGAGACTTACATGACAGAGAGTGGGCAAGAGAGTTCTCTTTTAGAAATGCTAATTGTTGTTTTGATTATCACAGCTTTGGAGAGGAAGTGGACAAATATAGAAATTTAATACTGAGTGAAGCAAACCAGGCTATGAAGGAGAGACATTGTATGTCTCCACTTAGTATATATTGACTTTCTGCACTCTATGGCTGAAACAAATATTAGAGGATATAGAAGCATGGAAAATGGTTATAGATACTGGTTACATTGTGGGAAGAGGGTGGGAGAAGGAGGAGAGTCTGAAGAAAGACATTAAGGAGAAAAATGGAGAGGCAAGACATTTATGGGACACAGAAGTGGAATTATTATCTGTTAATGATAATGTGTATAGTATCCCTAACTAGGTTGGTGTGAAGTGTTCTCATATTGAAAAATTTACTTTACAAGCTAAGTGATGTATAGTGGTTGAATGTATAAAAGAAATTAAAATAAAATAAAATATATATTTTAAAAAGTGCTAATTGCATTCATGAGGGTCCCACCCTAATGACCCAAGTACTTTTTTTTTTTGGGGGGGGGGGGGGGAGAAATTTTGGTTATAAGGTGCATGCACTCACCAGGGAGACAGAGAGAGACAGAAAGTGAGAAATCACCCCCCGGGATTATGACCAGGTTGCAATCCCTTCTTCGCCATTTTTCCCTTCAGGATTTTGAGCATGCAGACATATGTGCCCAGTGTGAGTTTTTAGCCACCAGGTCCAGGTCTTGAAACACAGTTGACTATGTGGGAGTCCAGTGATGCAACTGCTGCACCATCTGCTTGTCCCTAAGTACTTTTCAAAGGTCTTACCTCCTAATATCATCATGTACCTATGTATTATCTACCATTGCTACAAAAAAGAAACAGAAGAAGAATAAAGTAATCACATCCAAAATTTATTTCAAATTTACATATGCATTGTGAATTGATACAAATTACTTGAACTTGGTAAAGGTTTTGATCTTTTCTAAGTTAAGAGTTATAAATTAATAAATTTTTGTGTGGTCAATTAAAATCATGCTTTGCTTTTTGAGTGTGTGTATGTGTCTTTGTATTTGTGTGTGGCACATGGAAAGTTGTACTTTAGAATCATGTGACCGATTTCATATAACATTTTAATTTAGCAATAAAATAATATTGGCTTAATATTTGTAAAAGGGATAAATTACAACTTTAAAATTTATTTAGAAGCATGTAGATCTGTCTCATTCTCTTTGATTCTAAATCATATAAATATACTTTGTTTTAGCTATAGGTTGAGTATCCCTAATCCAAAAAATTCAAAACTTTTTGAGTGCCAATATTGGCACTACGAACAGAAAATTCTGCACCTGACCTGATATGATGGGTCACAGTCAAACTGCAGTAATACAAAAATACTGTATAAAATTATCTTCAAAGATATACTTACAGGGTATATATAAAAAAAGTATGCATTTTGTTTTCAGGCTTGGTCTCATTCTCAAGATATCTTGTTATGTATATGCGAGTATTCCAAAAATCCCAACAGTTTATATTTCCAAAATCTATTAAAGATATTTTGGAAGCCAGATGGAGGCATAATGATAAAACAGTATTCTGTGTGGGAATCCCACATGTGCTGGCTCCTAGGTCAGGTTCCCTCATATGTCTTTTACTATGCTACATGCTTGGCATATCTGACCGAAAGCTGGGAGTTTATCATGGTGTCAGAATCCTGTTGGGAGTACAGTCTCCCCCTCTCTGTCTTTCACACTCATGAAAAAGATAAATATATAAACTTTAAAAAAAGTTTAAAAATTGAGTTTTTGGGACCAGCAGATGGCATAATGGTTATGTCACTGAACTGTCACATAGTTGATCACAGTTCAAGTCCCAGTGGCTTAAAATTCACGCCAGGTGAGTGCACATGTATGACCAAAATCCCAAGAGGAAAATAGTGGAGAAGGTAATGAATGCGGCATGGCCATTCCCCCCGGGGGAGGGGGGGGGGGGGCGCAGAGGTGATTTCTCTCTTCTGTCTCTGTCTCTCTGGCAAGTGCTCATGCTCTATAGCAAAAAAATCTCTCTTAAAAAAATTGAGCTATTTAGTTGAATATTTTCACCAGGCAGTTTAATTAAATTATATTTCTGTTTCACTTTTCATTTAACATTTATGTGCACAAAATGCTAAAGTTTGGAGATCTGAGTCATTACGTTCGATGAACTGAAATAATTATTTATCATTGCATGGAAAAACCAATTAATTTATCAGAAACTTGTCCATAATATGTCAGCAAATTTATCTATTAAAATAATTAGACTTTTCACTGTCCCTTTCACCAAACTGTCAATATGTCACTCCAAATTTCTTTGAGTTTTTGTAAGTGTTAAGCAAGATTATGGACACAAATCTGATCACAAAAATATGTGATCAGATTATCATGCCTTAACTTATTGAGTTGTTCAGACACCTAAGATTATTTTGTTCCTTTCTTTTCCCAAGTTTACATATTTGAAATTATTATGTAGTTCCAAATAGTTTCTCAGAATTCTGTTTTCACCTTTTGGCTGCCATAACTTACCGGATGTTTTTGAAATTAGAATTAACAATAGAGCCACTTAAACAATCTGCATTAGGACACTTGCTGATATGGGTCAAGCAACATACAACATCTAACACGAAGTATGGAAATTTGAATATTTATAAAACTAAGCAGGCAATCTGAAATGAAGAGAGCAGAAAAGAACAGGCAAATGGACGGTGTTGGTTTTACAGGTCCTCACAAAAATGTTCTTTATGCAGATGAAAGAGTTGGTTACAGTAAACTGGTTGTGTATCTTTGATATGCCTCTTTTCGGATTATATTTATATTTGTGTGCACATGTATACATTTATACAGAGAAGACTTGACTCTTGAGCAACACAGGGTTAAAAGATAGAGGGCCACTTATATGCAGTTTTTTGTTTGTTTGTTTGTTTGTTTTTCCAGTAAGTTTTGTGACTGTATTTAGAGACTTTGCCTTCAAGGAGGTAATTGGTTTAAGTGGGGTCATAAGATCAGACTCTAATCCAGTGACATTGGTGTTTTTGTAAAAAGAGACATCAGAAATTTCTTTCTCTCTGCTCTCCCACACATAGAAAAGGAAATGTGAGCATGCGGTGAGAAGGAGAGAGCTACAAGGTAAAAAGAAAGGCCTTACCAGAAACCAACTCTACCAGCTCCTTGATCTTGAACTTCCAACCTCCAGAACTGTAAGAAACTAAATTTCTATTATTTAAGCAACCCATTTAATGGTACTTCATTATGGTAACCAGGGAGACTAATACATGTGTGTGCACCTACATATAAGTATTATGTGTGCATATGTATCATGTAAATATGTACCATACATTTACACATAATATATTTATGTATACATAATATGCACGTATATGTGCAGACTAGTACATGTGTGTGTATATATCATGTGTGTGTACATGCATATGTGTAGAGAGATTGAGAGAGAAATAGAGTTGGGAGACAGAAGAGGAAAAAGAGATACGTTTGGGTAGAAAAAAATGCATGGTTCAAAAATTAAGGTAGATTCAAGTATTCATTTTCTGTTATACTTGTCTTCTCTCATATAGTTCATGAGTCATTTTATGATTCAATTATATGATTATCTCTTGGACTTCAAAAAAACTAATGTGCTATTTAAAATTTCTCTAGGTCTAGAAAAATATATCTGATATTATCTAGCATTATATAGGTTCTGAGAATATCAGGAATGATCTAGACGATGGTAGATACCTATATTTGTTTGTGATAGAATGATGATTCTTTTTCAAAAATGGAATCAATAAGTTTTGAATATGATGCTTGCCTTTTCATTTTTCAAGCACTTATTGTCCTAGTATATAATGATTATTGTGAAAGAATGAAAATATATTAAGCCATAAGAATTTTTATTTCACTATGATTTCTAATTTACATATAGTAGTTGTATAAATTTATGGGGTATAGTTTCATTTTTCAAAGCATGTGTGCAATATGCAATACTCAAATCAGGAATCCAGACGTATTCACTATCTCTAACTTTACCATTACTTTATGTGTGCACATTAGAAATCTGCTTTACAGATTCTTCTTAAATATATATTAAATTGTGACCAACATTCTTTACTCATCATGTTATACTATTCTATAACCCACTTCATTTGTTTGCATGCACTCTTGCATTTGTTAGCTAAGGTTTCCTCCATCTCCCCCTCTCCCAACCCTTTCCAGCTTTTTGTATCCACCTCACACCTGTCTGCTTCTGTGTAATCAAGTCTTTAACTTCTGCTATGAGTAGACTGCTATGGTATCTGTCTTTCAGAGGTTGGCCTGTTTCACTTAGAATTATTTCTTCAAGATTTATCTACTTTACCTCAAATGACAGAAATACATTTTTAATGGCAGATTAATATTCCATTTTGTATATATACCACAATATCTTTGTCCATTCATCACTCATTGGATACTTAGGTTGATTCCATGTCTTAGCTATTGTGGATATTGCTGCAATAAACATGAAAGTACATTTATCTCTTTGACAGATTGATTTTCTGTCCTTTGGCTATATACCCAATAATGGAGTTACTGGATTGTAAGGTGGTTCTATTTTTAGTTTTTTGAGGAACCTCCATTCTGCTTTCCATAGTTGTTACACTAATTTACATTTCTACAACAGTATAGAGGGCTTCCCTTTCTACATAGCCTAGCCAGCACTTGTTATTCTTTATTTTTCTGTGTATTATTTTTATTTTTATTTATTTATGGTTTTTGCCATTGGGCATGTGTGCTCACAAGAGAGAGTGAGAGAGAGACAAAGTGGTGGAAAGTGAGAATTTACCCCCTAGGGGAGATGGCCACACCACAATCCCTTCTCCTCTATTTCCCTCTGAGGATTTTGGGCATGCACTTACATGTGCCTGACATGCTTTTTAAGCTTCCAGGTGCAGGACTTGAACTGTATCACCAAGGTAGGAATCCAGCACCTTAATTACCATGCCACCTACTGGCCCTTGATTTTATTTTTTATAAAAGCCATTCTAACAGATCAGGTGATATTTCATTGTGGCTTGGATTTGCATTTCCCTTCTCATTTATTGATGTTGAACACTTCATGTGCATTTTGGCTTTTGGTATATCTTCCCTTGAGAAACATCTATTTAGCTTGGTGGGTATATTTTTTTAATTTTCTTTTATACATTCAATCACATTATTGTCTTACAAAATGGATATTTCAGTAGGTGAACATTTCCCCCTAGTACAGTTGATAAAACTACAAAATATCTTCAACAGATAATACCAATGTTCTTTGTGCCATTAATGCTTTGCCTCCCTATTTTTTCTTATAAATGTCCTTCCTCAGACCCTCCTCTTTCACACACACTGTATCTGGTATTTTTAAACAGGATTATTAAGCTTTTTTTTTTTTTTTCTGGTGAGATGTTTGAGTTTCTTTTATAATTTAATTATTAATCTCTAGTCAGATGTATAGTTTAGAATTATTTTTTCCTGTAGGTTTTCTCTTAAATTCATTACTTCCTTTAGTCATAAGAATTTAATCAAAAGTAATTTATTTTATATTTTATAGAATGGTCCAATGTCTCTCTTTGAAAGACTTTCTTTTCTTTAATTACGTGCTAACAAAAAAAAACAAAATAATAGAATTTGTTTAAAATATATTTTAAAATATTGTAGAGGTTTTTTACTTTGACATCTAGCACTCAAGGAACTAACATCCTGCAGAGAATAATTTTATTAAGCAGTGTCCAAATTTCTGTGCCATTTTTTTCTTACTATTTTGTGTAAAGGATCCAGGTACTGAGAAATTTACCAGAGCTTTGGGCAATCCCTTAGGACTGGAAAAGTGAAAATTAGAATTGATGTGTTGATCTCCACCAATGTAGCCAGAACTCGAAGTGACAAGATCATGAAAAAAAGAAATGCTGAGAGAGGCATCTAATATTTGGCACTTTTCTAAGTTCTTTTGATTTTTAAATTTTAGCCAATGTGCTAAACAACTGAAAGAAAATTTGACAATTTCATGGAGAGAGGAGACAATCACTTAGTTTAGGACTTACCAAAGAAGATGGGAATTGATTAAACAGTTCATGATTTTAACTAGAGTTAGAACAAAACCCACAAACCCACCTCCAAAGGCAAAAACACAGCTTTGAATCACTCCTATCCTAGCCTGATTAAATTGATCTGCCCCTACTCCACTGCTTGCCAGAAAGCAGAGAAAATTGTCTTGGCTGAAAATAACCACAATAAAAACCTTAAATTACCTTTATAATTTTTTATGTGCATTATTTGACATTCTCTCAAAAACTAGTAGACTTGGAAGGACCCCGTACTAAATGATTGATAACAGGAAATTCATAAAAAAATTGTTAGAATTTTCTATGTGGATTTTAAAATAACTATTATTAATATACAAAAGAAGATAGAAAGTATCAGCAGACAACTGGAAACATGAATCATGTAATAATTCTAGAATTAACACTAAGTAAATAGTTTTAGACATAGCTAGAGTATGTGTTAGAAAATAGAAAACTTTGTCTCTAGAGAAGGGAGAAGACCATACAGGGAAAAGTGTTTTGAAAATACAGTAAAGAACATATAAGGTTTATGAAACATGTCAAAAGTTTCAGCATATCTTCTTTATCCCCAGAATAAAAGGAGAGAAAGAGGAGAGAAAAGAGAAGGTGAAGTTATGTGAAATGAGTTGCTGTTAGGTAGAAAAGAGAAGGGAGGAGAAATGAAAGCAATAGATAAAAACATGGCTGGGAATTTCCCCCAAAATAATGAAAGACAAGAAAACTGAGTTAGAACTATGTACCTCCAGGATCAGCAGATGTGTAATGGTTATGTTGCTGGACTCCATATAGTTGACTGTGACTTGAGTCCTGGACCCGGCTGCTTGAAACTCATGCCAGAGTGTATGTGTGCGGACTCAAAATCCTGAAAGAATGGAGGAGAAGGGATTGTATCATGGCCATCCCCCCTGGGTAGTGATTTCTCACTTTCTGTCTCTCTGGTGACTCATGCATCCTATGGCAAACATATCTCTCAAAAAGAAAGAAAGAAAGAATGAAAGAAAGAAAGAATGAAAGAAAGGAAGGAAGGAAGGAAAGAAGGAAGGAAGGAAGGAAGGAAGGAAGGAAGGAAGGAAGGAAGGAAGGAAGGAAGGAGAGAGAAAGAAAGAGAAAAAACAGAATACATAAATTGAAAACAAAACAAACAAACAAACAAACAAAAACACTGGGCCACCCTGGTAGTTAAGCTGGCTAGATTCCACATGGCTGACTGAACAGTTCAAGTCCTAGCCATGGCAGGTTGGGAAACACACCTAGCACATGAGTGTGCATGCCCAGAATTCCAAAATGAAAAATACAGGCAAAAGGATTATGGTGTGACCAATCCTGTGGGGGATGCTTTTTCATTTTCTTTCTCTTTCCCTCTCTCTGGTGAGCTCACTTACTCTCTCACAAATTGAAAGAAAAAAAAAAAGAAGACACTTTTTTTTGAAGAAGCAGCAATGTCACTTAAGTCAACTTTATAACAAACAGTGAATGCTAGAAGTTAATACAATGATGTTATTAGGAGAGCTGAAAAAGATAATTATCAAACTAGAATTCTATGCCCAGTGAAGATATCTTTCATGAATGAAGATAAAAGCCTACCCCATGGCTCAGTGGTTAAGCCCAGGGTTTGGGAGCCAGATCCCCTATGGTGTCCTACAGTATGAGTCCCAGACAGGACGACTTACAAAATATGTCTGGCTTGTGTGGGTGTATGTCCAAACTTTATGGGACGGAAATATGGAGGAGAAAGGATTGCAACATAACTATGCCCCATTGGTAAGAAGGTGACTTTTCTCTCTCTCTCTAACTATATGTATCCTCTGGCAATAAGAAAATAAAGATAAAAGACTTTCATAAAAAATAAGTGACAGAATTTACTGTAAGTTGTTTCAATTATAGCAAGTTTTTTCCTACAGGAGGAAATACACCTAGAAGCGCAGAAAAATAGGGAGGAATACAAATCCAAGACAACGGTAAATATATAGAGAATTTAAATGTATGATAATATGTCATTGAAGCTAAAAAGTACCCGGAAAATGGAAAGGATTAAGAGTAGGAGTAAGTGGAGTTAGGGGTTCTAAGGTCCTTACATTCTTTGAAATGGTTAAAGTATGGGCCAGCCAAGGGTGTGGTTGTTATGGTAGCTGGATACCACATGGCTAAATGACTGGTTTGAGTCCTGGACCTGACAGTTTGAAAAATATACCAAGCACATGTGCACGCATGCCCAAAGTCCTGAGAGAAGAATTGAGGAGAGGGCATTGAGGCACGATCATCCCCTGATTGTGCTTTCTCACTTTCTCTGTTGCCCCCTACATCTGTTTCTCTCTGGCAAGCACATGTATCTTACAGCAAAAATTTTAAAAGAGAATCAAAGTACTAATGTATGTTAAATATAGTAAGACAAGGAAGCATTTTGTAATTTTTAGACTAAGAATAAAAGAAAAGTGAGATTGTACAAATAAGCCTACAAAAGGAAAATTGAAAAAAAAATCAATAGTTCTAAAGAAGATGACAAAAGAAAAAATAAAATAACATACATTAAAAAATAAAGAGTTACAGAGGCCAGCAGGTGGCATGGTGGTTAAGAGTGCTGGACTCCAACATGGCACATTGTGGTTTGAGTCCCAGACCTGGTGACTGACTTTCTCACTTTCCTTCTCTCTCTCTCGTCTCTCTGTCCCTTTCTGATCAAATTAAAATAAGTGAATAAATAAATAAAGCTAAATAAAATAATTCTAATGTAAAAAATTAAGGAGTTACATTTAAACTAAAATAATGGTGATTTTTATCAAATCCAAACAGGTTATATTATCTACATTAAAGTTGAAGTTTAATAGAATTAAAATTAAAAAAAAAAAACTTGATTCATACCACCTAGGAGAGATACAATTGAAAACAAAATATGTAGGAAAGTGGGAAGTAAAATAGTAATAAAAAATAAGCTCTACAATCACAATAAATTCAGTAAAATATGCCAGCTTATGACATGAATGTTAAAGCAGCGAAATCCCACATGAGCCACTACATGGTTCCAATCTAGGACCAGGCTTGAGAAACACACTCAGTACATTTGTGCCCAAAATCCCAACAGAAAAGAGAAGGGATTGCAGCGAGACCATTCCTGATAGGAAGTGCTTTCTAAATAGCCACCATATCTCTTTATCCCCCTTGGAAACATACATGCCCTCTGGGGAAAAAAGAAAGAAAATAAAAAATTGGTAGAGTAAATACTATCAGATAATGACACTGCATAATACTACAATTTTTCTGTTCAAAAGGAAAATGTTAGAATCCTAAATCTGAATGGACTCCCTAACATATACTTAAAAATACATAAAGAAAATTTGACAAAACTTGTAATGAAAATAGATGAACCTACCATCGTGAGAGATTTTAGCACAGCTCATGTATCAGTAAACAAAAGACCTAAAACACTGAAGGCCACAGATGATACATCAATATCAACTGCAAAATGAACGCTAAATAACAACAAGTTAAGCAATGCACATATTCCCCAGTTTTCTTTTTTGTACAATTCAAAGAAAAAATAAATAGTTCTTTTAGAGTGTATGCAACTCTTCACGGGTCATATTTTATATCTATCTCACCTTTCTGAGCCTGCTAAGACTTAATTGTACTTAGGGCAGAAAGCAAAGGTAAGTATTAATTTTGGGTCTTGAGTAGAATTCAAATGTCTTGCAAGGAAACTACCTTAGGAGAGACTAATAGAACCTCTTCCAACAAAGTAAGTTTAATCTCCTCAGACAGAGGAAGAAGGGCTACTGCTGGCCTTTTAGAAAACATAGAGCGGCTCCTTTGGCCACATATATGTGAATCTACCAGAGGTGATAGTAGACATCAAGGGAATGGGTACTGTTCAAAAAGGAATGTCCCACAAATGTTACCATGGCAAAACTGGAAGAATCTACAGTGTTGCCCACTGTTGTAAACTAATAAGTTAAGGGCAAGAATCTTGTCAAGAAAATTAATGTGCATGTTGAACATAGACTGCTGGCCAAGAGAGCTCAGCAAAATTTAAGGATTTAATTGTTCCTGGCATCATCAGAATCTGCCCATATGTCCCTGTCTCATTTTTAGGAGTCAATTCTTTTCCAATTAGGGACCTGTTTATTTGTTTGTTTTTGCCTTAGGTGTGTGCTTGTCAGAGAAAAAAGAGAGACAGAGAGAGAGAGAGAAAATGAGAAAGAACTACTCCCCCCGATCCCCATGGGAGACGGTGACACTGCAATCCCTTCTCCTCCATTTTCCACTCACTATCATGGGCACCCAAGCACACGTGCCTGATGTGATTTTTAAGTGGCCAGGTCCAGGACTTGACCTGTGGTTGGCTATGTGAGAATCCAGTACCTTAGTTGCCATTCCACCTGTTGGCTTGGGACCTTTTTTTTTTTTTTAACAGAATATATCCTCTGAATTTGGGATTCTCTTTGTGTTATAATTCAGCTACTCATAGGATAAGACTCTGTGTTTGGTTTTTAGCAGTCATAACTTCAGCTCTGTTTTCACGGGAGTTGAGAGTGTTTCTTTTTTGTTTTTTTGTTTTGTTTTTGTTTTTGACAGAGTTTTGCTATAGGGCTTGTACACTTGCCAGAAAGACAGAGAGAGACAGACAGAAAGTGAGAAATCACTCCCCAGCAGGTATGGTCACGCTGCCATCCCTTCTCCTCCATTCTCCTCTCGGGATCTTGGGCAGGCATGTACACGTGCCCAGGGTGAGTTTAAACCACCGAGTCCAGGACTGGAACCATGGTCGACTACATGGGAGTTCAGTGCCATAGCCATTATGCCAACTGCTGGTCCCAAGAGTGTCTTTCAAAATAGATATCGATACTTTCTATTTACGTATGTGATACTTTTTCTAGGAAGTTAAAACTTGAATAAGTATTTTGCCAGCACAATTAGGATCAACCAGCAAGTATCATTTTCTTTATTTTACAAAATGTTCTAAAATGTTACTTTTTAATAGTATATGATTAGGAATGTCCAGTGGAAATATATGCACATTTTCAGTGTCACATCAGCCTATGGACTATTAGCAATTTTACTGGAAATTGAGCCATTAGTAGAGCTTTTATATCCTAGAAAATCCCAGGACCAATTTAAAAAAGTCATCCTTTTGATTCTGTTCTTCTAAAAACACTGTTTGAATCAAAATCCTTATCAATCAGCATTCTCCAGAGAAACAGAACATAGTATGTGTCTGATGTGTATATGTGTATGCACATGCATATGTGTGTGTGGAGAAAGAGAGAGAAAGAAAAAAAGAGAGGGAGAGAGAAGTTTTAAGAAATTGCTTCCTGTGATCATAGGGCCTGGAAAGTTCAAAGTTTGTGATGTAGGCCAGCAGGCTAGAAACTGTTAAGAGATGACATTGCAGTGTGTAGTCCAAAGCCCTTAGATCAGGCAGACAGGTTGGAACTCAGGCAGGATTTCCTAATTACATTCTTGAGGCAGAATACTTTCTTCTCTTAAAAAAGTTTAGTTTTTGCTCTTAAGACTTTCAGCTAATGATTGTTGAGAATAATTTACTTTGCTTAAAATTAAGTTAAAGTAAATATTAAATGTTTACATAATGTTTAAAGTAGTAAATACAAAATGAAGGAGAAACATCGTATATCCCCACTTAATATATACTGACTGTCCACACTCTATGACTGAAACTGATTGACTAAAGGATATAGAAATACAGTAAATGGATATAGTGTGTGTGAAAGAGTAGAATATGGCGAAGGATATTTAGAAGAAAAATAGAGAGGCAAAGCATTAATGGGACAAAGAAATATGGTATTATCCGTTGAAGATCCTTTTATAGTTTTATCAACTGGACTAGGGAGAAATGTTCACAGGTTGAAATATTCAGTTTGTAAGCTAAATAATGTGATTGAATGTAAAAGAGAAAATGAAATAAGAAAATGTTAAAAAAAAGAATATCTGTATTAGTTTGTGACTAAACAACTAAGTAGCCAAATCGATACATAAACATAACATTTTCTTAGTGGTAAAATTGTGAGTGTACACAGTGACCATATATTCAATTAGGTGTCACATATGCCATTGTGAAGTGTTGCTGACATTCATATAAAAAGATTTTATGTAATGAGAAAAATCAACTGAGAGGTCAAGGATGGCCAGTTAGGGTCAACAACTACTTGAAAGATGGCAAAATGGATGATCCTCATGGAGATATGTAATACATAGTTTTGAAGATCTGTTCATTAACAGCTATAACTCTACTTCAATTTTATAATTAACAAGAGAAACACACGTTAATTGTGCTTATCTGATTGTCAAAGAAAAGTTGAAGCAGTTGGACTGCTTCTTTACTTTTGATCATAATTAGTAGATGATATAATTAATTATTCCCATCTGGTTCTTTATACCATACAGCAAATAAAGACTTATAATATAGTGAAAAATATCTTTCTTTTCAGTAATCTTTAGAGAAACAAAAGAGAAAATATTAATCTCAATTTTTAGAGCTTTTGCTCTCCCTTAATTTTATTTTGATTTCTGCATTTTTTTTCACATTTATTAAGAGCTCTAAGTGGGAGTCATCACCAATAAACAATTAGTGATGACTAATAGTTTAAGACCAGTTGGTGGTGTGGTGTTTAAGGCAACTGCATCCCACATGGCTGACTATGCAGTTAGAGTCCTGGCCTGGCACTTTAAGAAACATATCAGATGCATGTGAATGCATGCCCAAAATTTCATAAGGAGAAAGAAGTGGAGGAGAAAGGGATTGTGGCATGACCATTCCCCATGGTAGGGGGAATGCTGTCTCATTTTTCCTCTTTCTTTCCTCCTCTTTCTCTGGTGAGTGTATGTATTCTCTAACCAATTAAAAAATAAATAAGTAAATAAAAATAAACTGTGAATTAGATACAAAAAAGATGCCAGCAACTAGCATAATTACAATGAAATGAAATCCACTGAGAATTCATTATTTTAAAAAAAATATTTTCAATAAATTTCCCATAAGGCCATAAATATAAACTGTAATGCACAAACCAATTGTTTCATATTCCCCAGATATCACATCTAAAACAAATTATAGAATTATTTTTACTTCTCACAATAATTAGAGGTTACATTTTTTTTATTTCTTTTGAACTTTTAGATTCTCTTAGGAATATTTCTGTAACACAAATTGTTATGCATTTGAAATCTATCTCCAGCTTGTCTAGAGTTTGGAAGAGTGCCTAAGACTCTAGAAACTAAACGAAGACCACAGAGAGGGAATAAGCATGTCCCTCCTGTTGGCACTTTTTCCTCATATTGCATGCATATTCCGTTTGCTGTATTCAGCTGCCCATAGGCAAGGAAGATAGAAGGTTTACACTCCTGAGGGAATTTTGAATTAAATGCTGTTTCAAAGAATTTCTTTTTCATTCTGCCATCAAACTATCACAACATATACAATTTCCAGTCCTATTTTCCTCCACTAGTAAATCATCACTATGCTTGAGTGGTTAACATAAAACTCCATTCCCCTACAATCATTGGGATTGTCTATCATTTCTCAACATCATTCTGTGTAGTTGTTTTATACTCCTCTTTGAGAAATGCTTTTCTAGCATAACTTGAACAGAAAAGATGCAGCAGAAATCGTTGGTCAAAGGAACGTAAGTTAAGATAGACAATGTCACAGCAGGTTCTTATCTCATATTTGATTCATCCAGGTAATTTTCTCCTAATTTGAGATTGCTCATTCTTAAATTGTATGAAATTCTTAATGAGGTGCACCTTAGATAAATAGGCCTCTTTTAATTCTTTTAATATTTTAAACCCAAAAGCCCCCCCACCCTATGGCATTTTCTATGTAGCTGGAAGGCATGAAAACACAATGCCTAGGCTAAAAGTAATACTACTCTTTTTTTTTTTTTTTTTTTTTTTAGAATTATTTTATTTAACTTTTATTTATTATTACATCATTATTATTTTTCAGTTTGATCAGAGAGAGACAGAGAGAGAGAGGAAGTGAGAAAGCAAGCCACCAGGTCTGAGACTTGAACCGTGGTCGGCCATGTGGGAGTCCAGCGCCCTCAACCACCACGCCACTTGCCAGCCCCGAGTAATACTACTCTTTAATTAGAACAAAATTTTTTCCACTTCATAGGCCCTCCTTAAGTGACAGTGAGTAGTTCTTATAAAGAAAAAAAAAAAATGTATAGAATATTCTAGGACAAGCAAATCTAAAGATCACAAGGAAAAATGTCTTAATTATTTCATCATTATGGTGATAAAAGGAAATGGAATATCATTTTCCAAATGTTAAAAGAACCAATGCTAGGGAACCAGCAGTTAGCGTAATGGCTATGTCGCTGGACTCCCACGTAGTCGACCGCGGTTCGCGTCTTGGACCCGGTGGCTTACAACTCACGCCGGGCGTGTGTGCGTGCGTGCCCAAGATCCCGAGAGGAGAATGGAGGAGAAGGGATTGCGGCGTGACCATCCCCCCTGGGGGGTGATTTCTCGCTTTCTGTCTCTATGTCTCTCTCTGTCTGTCTGGCGAGCGCACGCGCCCTATAGCGAAAAACCTCTCCAAAAAAAAAAAAAAAAAAAAGAACCAATGCTACAAGAATCAATAAAAATTAATTTGTGGATGGTGTTAAAATAGAATTTATTTTTGTTCTTCTAAAATTGCTTATCTATATATGAGTATCCACATGGAATATATATAAACTACTGAATTTGTGTGTGTGTTTTTTTTTTTTTTTTTTTTTTTTTTTTTTTTTTTTTTTTTTTTTTTTTTTTTTTTTTTACTATAGGGCACGTGCGCTCGCCAGAAAGAGAGAGACCGAGAGACAGAAAGCAAGAAATCACCCCCCCAGGGGCTATGGACACGCCACAATCCCTTCTCCTCCATTCTCCTCTCGGGATCTTGGGCACATATGCACACGTGCCCGGCGTGAGTTTAAGCTACCGGTTCGGAACTCGAACCGCAGGCGACTACATGGGAGTCCAGCGACATAGCCATTATACTAACTGCTGGTCCCAACCACTGAATCTTTGTTCTCGTCAATGTTTTTTAAGTGGCTTAATGAGATGAGTCTGTGATTTTTGTTATGATACCCTGAGCTGACTAATACAATGGTAAATTGATCAAACTCATTGCTGTCTTTATAGCATTCTTTCTCTGTATAAGACATATTACTAGATATTTATAAGTCACCCATTTTAATTTTTTAAAAATTATATTAGGTTGGTATGATTTCCTTCATTTTTACCGATTAGGAAACTGAAGCACAGTAGGTTAAATAACTAGCTCATGTTATACAGCTGGTAAGTAATAAACTAATCCTTGTCTGTTGCCAAAGGAGACCTATATTCTCTCTAAATAAACACATTCTTCTCCTGAAGGTGGACGTAGATGTTAAGTACATTTAAAGACACAAAATGCCTTTAAAAAAAAAAGACCAGGATCAAGCACAATGGTGTGATAAGTATAAAAATGCAAAAATGCACATAGTATTGTATAAGAAATCTAAATTCAAACTTATATGGGAAGAGTTTCTCAGTGTGGAAAACATGAATCTACTTTTATCATGTAATATTAGCCTGGCAAACCTGAAAGTGACAGAGAAATATGGTACGAATGCCTAAGAGTAGAGTTTTTTATAGTACCCTATAATCAGAGTAGACCTCAGAGATAACCCCAACACAAATCTAAAGTACCCCATGTGAAAAACTGCTCCAACCTAATGTATAAATTTATAGTGTTCAGTATTAAGGTTGGGGAGATAATTTTCTAGAAATCTAGGACTCTCTAACTCAGATAAATGCTGTAGCTTTCTACACAGTATTGAGAATTGAGGTAATACTCTAGCTCTACCTGACATATATCTTGATAGTATTCACTTCCTTCTTTGCATCTTATAGAAATGATCTGACCAATTGGTATTTGTGACTGCACTTATGTCTGTCTGAGATATGATTGACTATTGTCCATATAATAATTATGCAGGAAGAAAGGATGAGAAGAAAGGAAGGGAACAGGGAAAAAAGAAATGGAGGAAGGAGAAAATTAAATAGGAAGAGAGAGTAGGAGGAAGGTGAAGGGAGTGAATAATGAAAAAAAAAAAAAGAATAAATCCAGGGAAAAAGAGAATTCAGTTCTAACAAGAGTTCAGTTACATTTGCTTTATTATTACAAAGTTCAAATTAAAAGTATTGTTGACCATAATGCATATAACTCTGGCAAAGAGGTCAACATATGTTTTGGGAAACAGACTACATATACAGGGTAGACTATGATAAGAAGAACCAAAAAGACAAGGAGAATCAAAAAAGACAAGAAAACTGAAGATACCAGGTTGTCAGAAAAGTCATGACATTTTTTTTTACACTTTTCTGTGTAAAAATGAATCATGACTTTTCTGAAGACCAAATAGCCTACTAAAACAAAAAACACAAGAGAGAAATGAAGGCTATCTTGAAATTCATAAAGGGATATAAAACTTAACATTACTAGTAAACATCTATTCTTTGCCCAAGAGAACAGAGGAAGTCAAATTTCAACTTTAAATTTAAAAAGCATTTCATTACATAATTTTGACCACAAATGCAGTACAATGCAGTAGAAAGAATGCCATTCCCAGTTTTAAAGATGTTCAGGCAGTGGTTGGCTGAGCTCTTAAGGTATAAATTAATGATGACAATATTGATATAAAAGACTATGTGAACATTGACAAGAGTTAAAATATATCTTTTTTATTAGAGAAATAGTCCTATAACACTTTGATGAACATTATTTGAAAAGTGAACACTGAAAGGAACCAAGGAGAAAAGTAGAGAGGCAAGACATTTAAGTAATGGAGGATTTTCTGTTGATAACAACATATATGATAACTTTAACTGGAATGGTGTGAAGTATATTCATATTGGGTAAATTCATTTTACAAGCTGTAGAGAGGTACAGTAATTGAATATATAAGATAAATTAAAATAATAATTAAAGAGCAGAAAATGGACCAGTAGGTGTCGTGGTGGTTAAGGTACTGGACAGTCCCACATGGCCGACCATGGACCTAGTGGCTTGCTTTCTCTCTCTCTCTCTCTCTGGTCAAATTTAAATAAATGAATTAATAAATAAAATTAAATAATTTTTAAAAAGAGGAAAAATATTATTATTCTTGGGAAGATAACAGTGGATTTTTTCAGGTAAGTGATATGCAGTTCAAGAACAGAGGCTTGCGAGTTCTTGTTCCTGCTAAGGTGCTTGAACTAGTCAAAAACAGAGAAGGCATGGAATATCTGGTTACTTTGCACAATATAAAGCTTCAAGTGATGTTGCAGATGCTGTGAAGGATTTTAAAGTTCGTAATTATCAGGTCTGAGTAGTTTTGCTCAAAAATTTTGAAGCATGAAGAAATGATATACAATATCATGTTCCCAACTAGACTGGGAGCTCATTGAAAGGACTCTTCTGATACTTCTGTGGAAATGATCAAGTCACTGTATGCTTTTGTGTCCTCTGTTCTCTTTATTAGTTTCTCTGACAATGTTTCTAATGTTACAGAAACATTTCTCCCAAACTTTAAACTTCATACACTCACAACAATGGAGAGGGAAGATGCCCGCTTAATACATTCTGTCTACTTTAAAAATTTTTATCATTTTTATATTACATTTAATCACATTAATGTTATGTCTTTACAGTGCATAACATTTGTGTTTTCAGCACGATTACTAGACGATGTTAATTGTATGAGAAAGGGAAAAATAACATTTTCCTGAGCCAATATTTCATTAGATCTTAGTGAAAATGAAGGGAAAGGGTAGAGAATGTCCTAAAAATGTAGATTAGATTCATCTGGAATGGTAATGAACTTATAAGTGAGTATAAGCTAAATTCACATTCCTAATAAAAATGGAAACAAGATAGGTTTCAGCTCTCATTACCAAAATCTTCATCACTCCAATCTATACTCGTTTCCTGCTGTAAAATGTCTATTCTGACAGATCTCAATATCTCCTGATTTAAAAAAATAAGTTTCTCTAAATTTTATATATTCTGTCATAGGAAATTTAGAAATTTGATTATATCTTAGTTATTTCTAATTTGTGTTTTTATATTATCAGCACCTGATTCTATAACTGATACAATGTGTGCAAAATGCATATATTTTAAAACAAAATGAATGAATAATTATGTTTATGATTATATGAAAAAAAAGTGACACTGAAAAGAAAAATAAGATCTATTGTTTTTAACTAAGTTTATTTACTTATTCCTCCAATGACAGATAGAGAGGGAGAGAAGAACAGACAGGCACTCCCAGCAGAGTCTTCATGCCACAGTCCACACCCATCTCAGACATCCCAGATCACATAACTGGTGTGTACAGGGAAACCCCAGGATATAAGCCTGTGACTCTCCCATGTGGGTCCAGTGGTGCTACCACTGAGTTGCCACTTGGACCCCACTGCTAGTATTTGCTGAAAAGACACGCATAAGTGAGCCAGCTTTGTGGCCTGGTGGTGAAGGCAGCTGGATCCCACATGATCAACCAAGCAGTTTGAGTCCTGGACTTGGCAGCTTGAGAAACATGCCAGATTTGTGAGCATCCATTTCACAAATCCCCAAAAGAAAGGACTGGGTTATGACCATTCCTCATGGGTGGGGAGAGGGGGGCTTTCTCCCCTCTCTCTCTGTCTCTCTCTAACAGCATATGCACTATTAAGCAAAACCAAGAAAAGAAAAGGAAGAGAAAAGGAAGTGCTAAGAGTAAAATTCCGAAGATTTTGTTTTGCTATGCAAATTTCTTCTCTAATTTATTATTCAATTAGTTATAATTTAGAAGACTCCTGGGACCAGCAGTTGGCATAATGGCTGTCGCTAGAATCCCATGTCATCAACCATGGTTCCAGTCTCAGATCCAGTGGCTTAAATTCAGTCAGGCACATGTGTGTATGTGCCCAAGATCCCAAGAGGAGAATGGAGAAGGAATTACAGCATGGCCATCCCCCCTGGGGGGTGATTTCTCGCTTTCTGTCTCTCTGTCTCTCTCTGTCTTTCTGGTGAGCACACTCACCCTATAGCAAAAACATCTCCAAAAAAATGTAGATGACTCTGATGTTCATAATAGAAGTAATTATTTAAGTTCATGATTGATACAATCGTTCAAAACAGTTGTTCAAATTTGCCTTATAAGGTAATATACTTAGGATACTTAAAGCATTTGTCATCTGAAATATTCCATAGAAAAATGATCCATAATATTATTACTATAACTAATCATCATGTCTATTATATAGGTTATGTAATAAATGACTACTTATTTGTTGAATTTTGTCCAAGTTGCCACTTCTTATCCTAACAAATAAATATAGCAAATAAATATTTCTTACAGCCTAATTCCATATCTCCTTTAAATCTTAAATTAATATTAGTATGTATACTAGGATTGGGTAGTTACTTCTGAAATGTCAGGATAAATTTTAAATTATTGTCAAAAAAGCTTTTAGTTTAGAAACCGGTGTAACCTTGGCATATGAGCAGTACAAGGTCAGGAAAAGCAAGTAGCAAAGAAGCAGTTTGGATCTAAAGATCCAGGAAAAATTAAGGGGTAGGATTGAAACAAAGGGTGAGAATATCAGGCCAGAGTAGAATTCAAGAACATTGCTCAAAAAAATACGGTAATCCGTGAGTCAAGTAAGTTAGAGACATTTTGGTCCAAAAAACTCATAATGTGATTAGTAATGAAATGATAAGGTCATAGTAATGTTATATATATATATCTTTAATTTAATGGTTTCAGTACAAAAGTTTAACTGCTTCTCTGTGGACCCAAATCTAGAGACAAATATCCACGCCTTAACTGATCACCCAGATGGAATGAACAGGCCTCTCTGATTAAAGGTGACAAATCTGAAAAGGTTATTTCTACTGTAGTTGCTTAACTGTAAACATAAACAGTCACAATAAAAGTATGATGAATAAACAAGATGCGGTAGGGCAAAAAAGTCATTTTAATCTTCTGAGAATAGTAAAAGCAGGAAGGAGAAAAAAGTCAACATTCTGTTCTTAATTAAATGCTCAACATAACTGTGAACATTCATGCTCTCACCCAAGGAGTATAGGGATTACAAATGTTCCTCCCAGCCAATATGCTTCAGGCAGATTGTCAAATTAATCTACTATCCATCAGTGTATTTACTACACTATTTCTTTCATTCTATTTTCATATTCTCAAATCATAGTACACAAATATGAAAATGTCATTCAAAGATAAGCGTAAGCATACTATCTTCTATGTTATTAACTATAATTGAATATATTTTAAGTGATTTATCCTAATAGGCTAAAATTCTCATTTAGATGTCAATTATAAATCTAAATCTAATAGGCTAATCAAATTGTAAACATCTATCCTTACAAATATAAAATGTAAGGCTAAGATGCAGATGGAAGTGATTAGTAGAGAGAAATAAATCCCCAAATACATTACACTGAACACCGTAATCATAAGATTTATTTTTGCAAATCCCTTTATAGTATATTAATTATTTCATGAATAATGGTTTATTTTTTCTCAAGTAAATCCTTTTTGTATATGCATTATATTAAATACACGGCACTAGTACTAATAGAGAATAAATTATTTTCATGAGTGCTTAAAGGCATAAGGAGTTTATGTCCCACCTCTATTTTTTTAGAGATGAGGGAAAATCTAATAATTATTAAGATAATTCTGATCTGGTTAACAGGTCTACTTTAAAAAATTTCTGTTTTAAAATGATTCCATTTTTTGTCTGTTTATATACACTCCAGATGTTGCTCTCATTAGTTTATTAAAACGTTTTTGTATCAGTTCTGGTCAAAGAACGTTAAAAGAAAAACCTACTTGTTTTGAGAAATATCATGGATTATTCTCGGAGCATTTCATATGGAAGATATTCCCACTATAATAGCTATCATCATTATTTTCTTTAATTGAGGTGCCCAACTATGTTTTCCATTCCTCTTTCCTATAGCAGAGAATTACTCAGCAGTTTCCTCTCACTTCTAAAACCTACACTTGGTGTAAGTGTGTCTTAGGAGAGCCGTCCGTCACTTTTACAACATAGAAAATGGATATTATCATACAAATTTTACCAACCACACTACATAGGGAGGAAAGAGGGTGAAATAATTATTAATAGTTTAAACATACTGAGTTGTTCTTTTATTGTATGCTATTATCTTTGAATTCGGGAAAATCAGATAACCTTGAACAATGCATGATACACAGTACATTTAGATACATATTTTTAATGAATTAATGAACTGCCCATCATTTAATCTGTAATAAGCATTACGTTTCATAATGACTTGTCACTTTGGTACATTAGTAAATAAAAAAAAAAATCTTAGAAAAAGGATTATGTAGAATATAGCATACAATTTCATCAATATTCTTACGTCATTGTTAAAATTCACAACATACATAAAAGCATATTTATTTGTAAAACATAAGAATAACCTTAAGAGACCTTTGCTAAAAAGGAAAACATTCAAGCATGCAATTAGCTTAACAGATATATTTTTATTTTTATTTCTTATTTTCAGATTCTTTTCAATGATTGACATGTGTATATTTCACTTTATGATAAATATTTATAGAGCTAAAATGCCAAATGGTTTTCTGAATATATGGAGATAAACATGATGAGAAACTCACAAAAATAGTATGCAAGACAGGAAAAAATGGTAATTATATTATGGTAAGTACAGTGATGTAAGTATGCCCAGAGAATCTCTGACCTCTGGGAAAGTCACATAAAAAAAGTATGGGATATTGACCAAATGGAAATTATGCTTGTACAGAGTCTTACATTTAATCTTCATAGACAAGGTTACAGAGCAAGAGAACAGTGAAATAAAGGATAGAAATTTCAGAAAGAATGAATATATACTCCTATGTAGAAATGTGTAGGAACTCACAGGCCTATATCAAACATAAATAAGTTCAAGGTTATGGGGAGAGATCAAGTTTGAGAATGAAGCAAGGAATATCAGAAGAACATTTAGGTCATGTTAAATTGGGGTCCAAGACCAACTATAGCAGCATCACCTGGAAACTGATAGGTATGCAAATGGCCAGTGTCTGCCAGAAACTACCAGAAAGAAACTCAAGGAAAATCCCAGAAAAATTCTCTTTTAAGGAAGCCCTTCAGCTAATCTTGATACACTTTGAAACTTGAGAACCACGACACCAAGAAGTTCAGTATTCATCTAGCCTTAGATAGCAATAAGCTTATAGGTGAGAGAGAGAAGCCCAGATACATACTCTAGAATAATCCATCATCAGGTTCATTAAAAAAAAAGACATAAGTGAAAGCAAGAGGATGAATGCAATATACTTCAGCAGTCCAGGTGAGAATTAATGAGGTTTTGAAATAGCATGCTGAAGATGACAATATAGACTCAATTTAAGAGAAATTTGGAGTATAAAAGTGACATTTGATAAATGAGAGGACATAAAACATAAGGTACAGGACCAACTTATAATTTCTAGTTTTATAACTTTATTAACTAAGTAAACCAATTATAAGTAAATCATGTTATACATAAAACTATTTAATATATTGTTAGGTTCTGCTAGTATACATTATCAATTTATATATTCCTTTTTTAAGAAGTCTTCTTTTAAGACCTTGACTATATTTAAATTTTTGTGGGACCAACAGTCGGCATCATGGCTATGTCATTTGACTGCCATGTAGTAGACCGCGGTTCAAGTCCTGGACCCAGTGGCTTAAACTCACACCAGGCGCGTGTGCGTGCCTGCCCAAGATCCTGAGAGGAGAATGGAGGAGAAGGGATTGCGGCGTGGCCATCCCCCCTGGGAGGGTGATTTCTCACTTTCTGTCTCTGTCTTTCTGGTGAGTGCACGCACCCTATAGCAAAAACCTCTCAAAAAAATGTTTTGTTTGATGTAAGCAAAACATATCTACAATAATTTAAATGACAGCTGAGTTACATATTTATAGTAATTCATGCTACATAGGGCAATTGAATTATCAGTTCATATAAACTGGAATCATTCTTGTGGAAATACGAAAGTGATTATTATAGCTTTTAGGATTATTTTATTTAATTTTGTTACTAGTCTCTAATTGGGCCAGAGAGAGAGAGGGAAAGTGAGAAAGCAAGCTGCCATATCCAGGACTCAAATTGCAGTAGCCATGTGGGAGTCCAGCATCTTAACCACCAGCCCATCTGCCAGCCAGAAAATGATTATTAGCATGCTATTTCCAGCTACCAAGCAGGACAAATATACCTTTTTTAAAGTCACTGAACTAATAAGAGTTCTAAGTTCATTCCAGAAAATATAATAAGAGTGAAAATGCATTTTCTCTTCATTTTTTATTTTCAAAATAACAAATACATTCTCCCTTTTCAAACTTCTAAAATCAATGATACCACTTTTTATCTAAAATGGAGTTTTATATTTTAATGTATTTCTTATTCTGATTCCTGGTTTATAAATAATCATTGTACATCTTTGTGGAGCACAGTATGGTTTCTCAAAACATGGATGAGGTATACAATAATCTAATGAATGACATAAAGTCAGCTGGTAGCATGGTATTGTGGTGGTTATGGTGACTGGATTTGACATGGCTGTCTGCCAGACCCAGTGGCTTGGGAGACACACTGGGTCCATGTATGTATGTGTGTGAGTGCTCAGAACCCTAAGAGGAAAATGGAGAGGAAGGTATTGTGGCAAAACCATCCCCTCAGGGAGGGCTTTCTCACTTTCCTTCTCTGTCTCTCTCTGGCAAGCACACATGCCATATAATAAATATTTTAAAAATTAAGGATATAAACATATTCATAGTCTTAAGCATTGAATGTTTTATTATGTAGTGTGCATTCAATAATAGTTCTACTAGCTCTTAAAAAAAGTATGTACTAAATTGTCAACTATATATATTTTTACTGTACTGTAGTAGATTATTTCTATTCGATCATGGAATTTTATAAAGCTTTTTTCTAATATCACTTTATCAGGATGTTTCAGCATAGGAGTTATTAACTTTTTTTTTTTGAGTTTTGTTTTGTTTTGTTTTGTTTTGTTTTGCTATAGGGTGCATGCGCTCGCCAGACAGACAGACAGAGACTGAAAGCCAGAAAGCAAGAAATCACCCCTTAGGGGGGATGGCCACACCACAATCCTTTCTCCTACATTCTCCTCTCAGGATATTGGGCATGCATGCACATGCGCCCGGCGTGAGTTTTAAGCCACTGGGTCCTGGACGCAAATCGTAGTTGACTACATGGGAGTCCAGTGACATAGCCATTATGCTAACTGCTGGCCCCAGGAATTATTAACATTTTTACAGTAAGTAGAGCCATATTCGAGCCCTGGAAATGGGATAGATAAGGAAAGATTAGTTTCAACAGTGGAAAGACGGATACTAGTCAATGATAATAAAAATATATGTACTATAAATACTGTTGAGAATGCCATATGTGTTATCTCTTTTAACCTTTCAATGAACCACCAGTTAGGACAATTACTATTATTATTTTAATTTTGCTATAGGGTATGTGTGCTCACCAGAGAAAGACAAAGAGAAAGAGAGAGAGAAAGTGAGAAAGCAGGCCAGCAGGTCCAGAACTCAAACTGCAGTCACCCATGTGGGAGTCCAGCACCTTACCAACCAAGCCATCTGTTGGCCACGTTGACCATTTTTTTACCATCTGACAAAAGAATGAAAAACGTCATGAGAGAAGTATATAAAGACCAAGGTAAATTCATTACAACAATGAAAACAAAGAAAGTAAAAATATCCACAATGAAGATTAACTTGTTATTTATTTCTTCAGGAGTGTATGTGTTTGTATGTGTCTTTTTTGATATGAATGACCACCTTTAAAGTTCACTATAAAATACAGAAGTCATGGCATTAGAGCATTAGAGTGATATAGATAACTATATTACTGTTCCTTTTGATTGATTGGTTGATTGATTGATTAATATTTTTTGTTTAGATTTTTGCCATAGGGCACATGAGCTCTCCAGGAAGAGATAAAGAGAGGCAATGAGGGGGAGAGTGAGAAATCACTCCCCAGGGTTGGTGGTCATACTACAATCCCTTCCCCTCCATTCTCTTCCTGGGATTTTGGAAATGCATGCACACGCACCTGGTGTGATTTTCAAGGTACAGGGTCCAGGACGTGAATTGCGATCAGCCACGTGGGAGTCCAGCACCTTAACTACTGTGCAACCTGCTGGTCCCTCCTCTCTATTTTTGAATGCGACAACATTGACTTAGTTGGACACACACTAGACACTAAAAAAGAGAAGTAGGAGAAAAAAAAGAGAAGTAAGTAGAAGATCAGTGCAACATTATGGATCATAAAACATGCAGCTTTCTTTTTTTTTTTTTTTTTTTTTTGGTGGGGAGGATTTTGCTATAGGGCAAGTGCTTTCGCCAGAAAGACAGAGACAGAGAGACAGAAAGCGAGAGAAATCACCCCCCAAGGGGGAAGACCATGCCACAATCCCTTCTCCTCCATTCTCTTCTTGGGATCTTGGGCACACACTCGGCGTGAGTTTAAGCCACCGAGTCCTAGACTCAAACTGTGGTCGACTACATGGGAGTCCAGTGACATAGCCATCATGCTAACTGTTGGCCCCCAAACATGCAGCTTTCAAAAATGAAATGTAGGGACCAGCCGTTAGCGTAATGGCTATGTCGCTGGACTCCCACGTAGTCGACCGCATTTCGTGTCCTGGACCCGGTGGCTTAAAACTCACGCCGGGTGCGTGTGCGTGCGTGCCCAAGATCCCAAGAGGAGAATGGAGGAGAAGGGATTGCGGCGTGGCCATCCCCTCTGGGGGGTGATTTCTCGCTTTCTGTCTCTCTGTCTGTCTGGTGAGCGCACGCGCCCTATAGCAAAAACCTCTCCCAAAAAAGAAAAAAAAATGAAATATAGAAACATCATAAATGGAAAAAAGGCAAAAGTAAGAAATATCAATCAAATCAGAACCCCCTTCACTGCTGTTTTTTTTAAATTCTTCCACCCTCAGGCTAAGAGTGTTTTTGAGGAAATTTTATACAAGTAAACACACCCCACATAAGCGTTTATATCATATGTTGTTAAAGTATATGCAAACATTTTTAATGAACCCAATTATCACTGAACCCAAGTTCAGGTGTACAACTTGTAGGTAAAATCAATAGCTAAGACACCAGAGTTTAGGTAGTGAAAGACCTTAGTGCAAATCAAGGGTGCCAGTTATGATGGGATAAGGAAAGTTTCAAATCTGTCTTGCTGGGTACCTAAAGACAGACATTTTTAACCTGAAACTAAGGAAGGGAGGGGGCAGTGGTGTGGAGGCAAACTCTGCAGTCTTTTTCCCTGATAAAAGTTTCAGCTGCAAACTCTGGCAGTTACAATCTTTGTTCCTGCTGGTGTTTGCAAGACAATCTCATAAAACCTCAGGGTGAGTTGACACTCTCCTGCAGAGAAGAGAAACTGGGTTGTTCAAGATATGGCCACTGTTATTTCAGAAGGCCTACATGCTGGATCTTCTCATGCTGCTTACAAGAGTGGGGTAAATTGTTACCAAACAAGACCTAGGAGAAAACAAAGGAGGAGAGAGAAAACTTCCAGTTAATATTTAACCCCATAGAGGCAAAGAGAAGGTTAGCAGACTACACTAAGTTAAATTTTAAATTTCAATGACAGCGTGTGGTCAGTTACAACATTTCCCTATCGGATGAATAACAAGGTATTCCACAGTTTAGAAACAATACCGTTAAAGGTCAAATAAAACATTGGATTACTATTGTAAGCAAGACTATAGTCTTAGAAACACCAGTACTCACAGTTAGGTAAAATATCGTAGCTCATTGTGACCATTTCTTGCTGATCCGGTGCATATTATTTTTTAAAAAGAAACAATAACATTTTGAATAAAAATGAAGTAACTAATTAGAATATCCTTAAATAATTGTTCTATTGTGGGCATTACTGCTTGAGGTATGGTAATAATTATAAAACTCACATCAGAATTTCTAAAAATATCTCCTCCCTTTGTTTAAATGGATGAGTCATATTGTTTTAGCGATCTTTAGGATATATAAACATTCTCATACAATAAATTTAGTTGCTCAATATGAAAGTTGCTGATACAGAGTTAAACTAAGTGTTCTTAGTAATAAAAATCACTATGAGGTGAAGGGTAGCAGCAAGATATTCGAAGAAATATATGAATCCCTGTTTAGGTTATTCTCTGCCTCATACGAAGCAATTTAGAGCCATGATCACAATTTTTCCCAGCCTGAACTGGAAGTCTCCCGCAGAGCCTTAATGCCTATATTAATGTAGATTTTGCTAGCTAACATTTTTCTCTGTGACAGTTTCATATTCAAAATTGTATATGCATGGCCCTCTATGTATATCGTTTTATGAGCATATTTTAAAATATTATGACTCTATAATTTTATACCTGGAAAAGTCATCAATGGCCCTAATAATGTTAATGAAATCAATCATTAATATTAATTAAAAGATATGTAGAACATGCTGAGTCACAATACTTGGGTTTGGGACTCTGTCAGTATCATTGTGGGTAATCTCATTTTTGCTTTATCATTACTACTCTAAGGAATGTCAGTTAAATCCTAACTATTTAAAAATATCTGCATAAGAGTAGTATTTTTGCTTTGATTTCAAAGTCTAAGATACACCCTTAGCAAACTGATAGGATATACAGACAACTGAATAAACACCATAACAGGAAAATGGGTGGAGAATTAATATAGAAGAAATTAGTTCTCTGTCTTCTGGATGAGTATAGATTTACTATATGTTTTTTAAAATAGTTTGCAATATTTGCATTGCTACTAAAATAAGATATGATAATTTTACTCATTTTAAAAACTATTGAGTGTTTGGGAAAGTCATGACACATTTTTGCATAGGAAAATATGTCATGACTTTCCAGACAACCTAGTATTTCATCTTTGTTTACCAACAAAAGTCCTGAGATACCATGTTTACTCCATATTTGTTAAATAAAATATGTCAAATGAAATGAAATATAAGTAAATTCTATTGGACAATTATATTAAATCCTACACAGGTGGGGCTGGCAAGTGGCATGGTGGTTAAAGGTGCTGGACTCCCACATGGCCAACCACGGTTCAAGTCTCAGACCTGGCGGCTTGCTTTCTCACTTCCTCTCTCTCTGTCTCTCTCTGATCAAGCTGGAAAATAATAATAATGATGATGATAATAAATAAAGTTAAATTAAAAATCCTAAACAGGTGTCTTTGATATGTTAATTAGAAAATATTCAGTTTTATAGGGCAAAAAATTTAGCTCAGCGAAAAAACTATTCTCATCATCAAACAAGTGGCAGAGCTTGTATTAAATTTCTAAAGCTTCTAAATAAAATAGTAACTATTATTATTATTACCATGATGATAATGGTAGCTAATACATATTACTAGGTACAAGGTCTTGTTTTCAGACTTTTATTCATATCAACTCATTTAGTCCACATAACCTTCTAAGATAGGTAAGCTAGTACTGTCATTTTACAGAAAAGAAAAAGAGGAAAGGAGAGAATGATTATCATAAATAACCTCTACCAAGTCACATAGGAAGGGAGAGTGTTCCCATTAGCTAGGCTCTATACTTTTCAGAATGCCCATTCCTGCTCATGAAATAACAAGATCACTGTGCGGATCTACTTTATTTTATTTATTTATTTTATTATTGTTATTATTATTTTGCTATAGTGTACAAGCACTCACCAGAGAGAGAGAGAGAGAGACAGAGAAAGAGAGTAAAAAACCACCCCTTATGAAAGGATGGCCACACTGCAGTCCCTTGCCCTCCTGGGTTTTTGGGCTCCTACATACACATGCCCAGTGTGATTTTCAAACCACCAGGACTCAAACTGCGGTCAGCTGTGTAGGAATCTAGCACTTTAACCACCATGCTACCTGCTGGCCCCTCTACTTTAAATAATTACTGAACGTGGAGTAAATTAATTAAAGTGGTAGAAAATATTCTAAAAACACCTATTTCTGTAACATGATATGACTGGCACATGCAGATCACAAAGTTGACTAAAATATATGAGTCTAAGGGAAACTTATGTAATGTAATTATTTCTGGATAATGTGTATTTGAAGTAGCACAGTAAAGTAAAATGAGTATAATTATCTCTCAATATGGGTTTCAGTGGTGTGACTTAATGAGTTTCCAATTATAGAAATTTGACAGAAATATTTCATAATTAATGCTGTACATCATATGGGAAAGCACGTGCTGTTAATATGTTTCATCACTAGTGATAATTACTCAGGAAATAATTTAATAAATGAAAATTATTTCACATAATAAATCTGTGGCTGGGAAGTTTGTTTTCCAGTTAAGGAAACTATGTTTGGATTAATTTGAATTGTGCTGTGTATGCACATGAAAAAAAGAAAAAAGAGATCATTTACATAGATTTGTACTCAAATAAAATGCATTTATTTATTATAAGCAGTGCTATTTTGAATATGCTGAATATTTTTGAATAAATTCCAAATTTATCACAAATAATATTTGATAAAGTGAACATTGAGTTGGAATATTTAAATCCAATTACAATTTTATCATGAAAAGCCATCCTAGTTCTTCACCTGGCTTGTGAAAACTTTCTTCACAGTATTCATATACTTGCAGCATATTGTAATCTTACTAAAAGCAGAGGAGCAGATGTTATTCACTATTTTCTGGCTCATAGATGTTTCTAAATAAATGTCTTAATGAAGTTATGTTTTTAAAAAGGCATTCTTAAATCAGAAATGTTAAGCAATTTGGATTAAGCTTTCTCTAGCTAGTATTAACTAAGGAGGTCTCATTGTATTGCTTAATTAAGTAAACAATTTTTTTGTTTGTTTTCTTAGATAGAATTTTGCTATATGGGGTGTCCCCTTACCACAGAGACAGAGAAAGCAAGATAGAAAGCAAAATATCTTCCCCTCGCAGGGAGGATGGCCACACCACAATCCCTTCTCCTCCACTCTCCTCTTGAGATTTTGGACACACTCGCAGACACACCTAGCACGAGTTTGAAACTGCTGGGTCTGAGACTTGAACCACAGTAGACTATGTAGCTTCCAGCAATGTAACCATTATGCCTTCTACTGGTCCCAAGTAAACAATTTTTAACCACTATAGACATTGGTGCACCTCAAAATACTTGTTATAGGGACCAGCAGTTAGCGTAATGGCTATGTCGCTAGACTCCCATGTAGTCGACCGCAGTTCGCATCCCGGACCCGATGGCTTAAAATTCACGCCGGGCACGTGTGCATGTGTGCCCAAGATCCTGGGAGGAGAATGGAGGAGAAGGGATTGCGGCGTGGCCGTCCCCCCTGGTGGGTGATTTCTTGCTTTCTGTCTGTCTCTCTCTGTCTGTCTGGCGAGTGCATGCATCCTATAGCAAAAACCTCTTAAAAAAAAAATACTTGTTATAAACACTGTAAAGTAAAAGGGAAAGTATGGTCTCTCACCTAAAATAATGTACAATATTATATGACTATCATCATTGTGATTATTGTGTTATTGTCCCATTTGTCATATTGTATAATTTTAATTTAAGCTTACTTAGTGGAAATGTGTTTTTCAACACAAAACTTGCTATAGAATAATTACTGAGAGTATGAGCTTTGGTGTTAAAATAAAAAACATAGTTTCAAGTTGCAGATTTATGTCTTTTTACAAATGTCACTTTAAATACTTTATATAGAGACCAGCAAGTGGTATGGTGGTGAAGGGCACTGGACTCCCACATGGCCAACCATGGTTCGATCCCGGACCTGGATGCTTGCTTTGTCACTTTCCCTTTCTCTATCTCCCTCTCTTTCTCTTTCTGTCATTCTGTCCTTCTCTGGTCAAATTAAAAATAAATAAATTAATTAAATTAAAATAATTCTTTAATCCTGAGTTTCTTTTTAAATATAATTATTATCATAAATAATATAAATGAGATGATGTAACAAAGTGTAAAATATATAGCTTTAATTCCAAATAGGCAAATAAAATTAAATAAGTTTGTTCATAATTATGTACATTTGCCAAAGATGAGTTTAATATTTTAAGTTGACTGACTTGCATTTTATAGTCTTAGTTAATATGAATATTCACTCTTTGCCTTGAATTATTCCTTTAAGTTTTTGAGATATTTTACTTTATTCATTTTAAGTGTATTTTCTTGTACATTATATAATAGGCCATTGCTATACTATAGGAAAAAATGGAAAGTATTATGTAGATTTTCACATATTGTTGCACTATCTATATTAAAGAATTTCTAATAGTAGTTAAAGGCCATTTAATAATCAAATTTTATTTCAACTATAGAGTTGCATTATTTTTCCTTCATAAGTAAAATTCATTTTTGAAAATGCTGTATCATGTTTGGCATCAGTAACTGTTTAGGATTTAAGATGTGTTTTATTACTTTAATAATTTTGTAAATGGCTTGCAACCTGTAGAAAGATATACTTATCCATAGCTGAGCACCAATCCATTATAGTTGACTATAATTCTACATCTATGTGCCCTTGTTATTCAACCCCCATACAAATAATTTTGGCTGTGACACAGCGGTAATAAAACTAAGTAAGCTGCAGACAGCAAAGCAGCATAGAGATTGTTTAAGCATATTATTTTCTTGCATGCCTAGTGCATTTTCAAATTGAGTATGTAATTTCAATGCCACTCAATTTTTAAATTTATAAATTTTGACATACGCAATAACCTGTAAGCATTTAGCGCAGTTGTTTTTTTGTTTGTTTTGTTTATTTGTTTTTGGAGAGGTTTTTGCTATAGGGCGCGTGCACTCGCCCCAAAGACAGAGAGAGACAGAGAGATAGAAAGCAAGAAATCACCCCTCCCCAGGGGGGATGGCCACATTGCAATCTCTTCTCCTCCATTCTCCTCTTGGGATCTTTGGCACACATGCACATGGGCCCTAGTCTAGTTGTTTCAAACTTGGATATGATGAGGCCAGGATCTACTATGGCCATCAAACTTCTTTCTACATCATAACATCATACATTGAGAAAAACAGATGATTGCAGCCTCCTATTTCATTAATCATATAATGGATATGAGTCATTTATTATTGCATTTTGTGATTATAGTGTTTTTTATTTCAAAATGAGCTTGGGGAAGTAAATATTACCAAAGTTTTGATTTGATTTCAATTAAATTCCATAGGCAATTTAAATAACACTATATAATCTAATTTGAAAAAATTATATAGAATTTGAAAATTCTAAAAGATATTCAAATAAGGGATCATCTTAGGAAAACAAAAAATATTTGAGAAAGTGTAACAGTGAAGAAAGAATTGTCCTGCCACATGCATAAATTAATTGTGAAATTTCAATTGAACAATTCACCTTATAAAATAATGTGTAAATGGAAATACTGAAGGAACAAGATGTCTAGTACACAGACAGACTTTGATGTTCATAAGAATATTACATAGGATAATGCATTAAGAAAATATATAAAATATAAAAAAATAATCAACTGTTATAAAATAATGATTAGACTATATGTGATACTAAAAAAAACAGAGAATCTATAATTTATGTATCTATGACTTGTTTAATTTCTTAAAAACTATATTAACTATTATACTTAGGGTATTGTCAATAAATGCATTATTTATAATTATTTTGAAATATTTTATATGTATTTTGCTATCTTCATGAATGCGTCCATCTTCCATGTAATTACTCTGCTAAAACCCTAATTGTTTTAATTGCAATCCTCTTTTTCCTCATTTCCAATAGCCAATCTGTCGCTAAGCTTTTTCCTAAGCACTACTAAACCTCTCTCCTTACTTCTTTCTGCCAAATTATTATAATCAAAATTTAATAATTTTTGCATGGATGGACTATTCATATTAGCAGCCAGATGTCCCAGACAACTTATATGCCCTTCTTATAATCTAGCCTAAATGAATTGTTTTTAATTCAATGTTCTATTAAAATTCTTAAGTGACTTACCACTATTACTTTGTCCAGGACCAAGCTCATTAAAATATCCTAAATGGTCCTGCTAATTGGGTTCCTACTTCCCTCTCCAGCCACATAGTCAGTTATGTAGCCCTCACTCTATACCACACTAGCATTCTTTCAAATCCCCAAGTGTGCACTGTTCCCTGCCACATCAGGACAACTACACATGCACTTTCTTCTGCATATAATACTCTGTCCCTCAATCCGTTACTCAGAAATAAACTCGAAGTCCTTATTCAACAAAACTATCACTGAAACCCTAACTTTTGCTCATAAAATATCATGCACTTTTCCATAGAAGTTGTCACAGTTTCTAGTTAGAAATATAGTTGTATGACTGTTCAGTTAGTATCATCCATCTCTCTCATTAGACTTCAAGCCCTCATGTGTGTGATTTTGCTCAACATGGCACCCCCCACTGCCTGGCAGATACTTAACCTAGAGTCAGTATGCAATAAACATTCATAAGAGTGTATATATACACTAGCAAAGTTATAAGATACATCCATTTCAGTTTGGGAAATATTTATTTTTAGTTTTAAAGACATAAGCTATCATTTAATTTACATCAGTAAGCTGGTCACTTGAGTTAACACAATCCATAGGATAAACAAATCTTTTGGGCTGGTAGACATAACCTCTTAAAACACAGCTACCCTTTTAAAGTTTCCATTAAAACTTATTTTTCCTTTAATTCTCTATAAGCCATCTTTTTAAATTATTTTTTTAATTTACATTTAATCACTGAACATCTTTACAGGGTACAACATGGTTTTTCCCAGTATGAATATGATGCATATTAGTCAAGTCAAACACATTACCATACACATTATCATCAACAGATATCTTTTCATTTCTGTGTCTATTAAATATTTTGTTTTTCTCCCTGATCCCCTCCCTCCCACCCTTTACTATCCAACCCCTTCTATAAAGTCTGCATTATCTACAATTGCCCTCCTTACTATTATACCTGCCAATCTTTCAGTTTCTGCTATAGAATGCAGATATTTGGTATATATATAATAGTGACATGCAATGTCTGTCTTTCATAGTCTGACTTGCTTTACTTAGTGTTAAATCTTCCATATTTGTCCACTTTCTAAACCATCTGTTTTTGGCAAGTTGATTTTTTTTTGTCTATCTTTCAAATGATTCCCCCATTACACATCTGTAAAACTGTTCTCCACTTCTTGCTTATCTAATTTTTTTTTAGAGTTTTGTTTTTGAAGGAGTTATATTATCATTTTTTAAAAATTTGTTTTATGCATTCAATCACTATACATCAATACAACTTATAAAGTGCATTTACTTGGGACCAGCAGTTGGCGTAATGGCTATTTCACTGGACTCCCATGTAACCGACCACGATTCAAGTCCCGGAGCCGGTGGCTTAAATTCATGCCAGGCACATGTGCGTGCATGCCTAAGATCCCGAGAGGAGAAGGGAGGAGAAGGGATTGCAGTGTGGCCATCCCCCCTGAGGGATGATTTCTCGCTTTCTGTCTCTCTGTCTCTCTCTGTCTTCCTGGCGAGTGCACACACCCTATAGCAAAAACCTCTCAAAAAAGAAAAAAAAGTGAATTTACCCAACATGAATACACTTCACACCAGTCTATATATTATCATTAACATATAATCTTCCATTTCTGTGTCCCACAAATTCTTGCCTCTCTATTTTTCTCTTTGATTTCCTTCTTATCACTGTCCCCCTTCTGCTACCCTCTTCCCACACTGTCTCCAGTATCCATAAACATGTCTCATGCTTCTATATACACTAATCTTTTCATTTCTGCCACAGACTGCATACAGTCAATATGTATTAAGTGGAGACATATAATGTCTCTCCTTCATAGCCTGGCTTGCTTCATTCAGTAGTAAATCTTCCATATTTGTCTCCTTTCTAGCAAATTCCAGGGGCTTTTTTTTCCTAGTAGTATTCCTTAGAGTATATGTGTCATATTTTTTTTCAATCCATTCATCTGTTCATGGACATTTGAGTTGGTTCCATGTCTTAGCAATTGTGAATAATGCTGCAATAAACATAGATGTAAAAGCACATTTCCAATTCAGTGTCTTCCTATCCTTTGGGTAGATATCCAGAAGTGTAATTGTTGGATCTTATGGTAGTTCTACTTGTAGATCTTTGAGGAACCTTCATATTGTTCTCCACAGTGGCTGAACTAATTTACATTCCCACCAACAGTGTAGGAGAGTTCCTTTTTGACCACAGTCTTGCTGACACTTATTATTATTTTAGGTGTTAGGTGTTATCTCATTATGGTTTTGATTTACACCTATCTTATGATGTGGGATGTCGACCATATTATATGTTTTTTGGCTGGTCATATGTCTTCCTTACAGAGGTGTTTGTTCAGTTCATTTTCCCATATTTTAATTGTGTTGATCATTTATTTTTGGGTAAAGTGCTTGAGTTCCCTGTGTATGCTGGTTATTAGTCTCTTATCTGAGGCAGTTTATAAAAATTTTTCTCCCATTCTGAGGGTTGTCAGTTCACACTAATTAGTAAATCTTTTTCGGGGCCGGCAAGTGGCATGGTGGTTAGAGGTGCTGGACTCCCACATGGCTGACCACGGTTCAAGTCTCGGACCTGGTGGCTTGCTTTCTCACTTCCTCTCTCTCTCTCTCTCTGTATCTCTCTGATCAAGCTGAAAAATAATAATGACAATAATAATAAATAAAGTTAAATAAAATAAGTCTTTAAAAAAATAAATTTTTTTTGTGCAGAAACTTATTAACCTGATGTAATCCCACTTGTCTATTTTTGGGTCTATTGCCTGTGATTTGAGGGCCTTATTAAAGAAGTCTTTAATAAGGCCTACTCCAGTGTCTCCCAGAGTTTACCCAGTGTTTTCCAGTAGTAGTTTTACTGTTTGAAGTCATAGGTTTAGATCTTAGATCCAGTCTGAGGTATTTTTTTTTTTTTTTTAATGGTGAGAGAGTCTAGATTCTTCTTTCCACAGGTGGATATCTAGTTTTTTCCAGCACCATTTACTAAAGAGGTTTTTCCATTCCCATTGTATTGACTGGTATTCTTTATCAAAAACCAGTTAGTTGTATGTTTGGGGGCTTATTTCTGAGGTCTTTATTCTATTCCATTGACCCACTTATCTGTTTCTTTGTGCCCATACCATACTGTTTTGATTATCACAGCTTTGTATTTAGTTTGGGGTCAAGTAGTGAGATGCCTCCTACTCTACTCTTCTTGCACAGGATAGCTTTTACAATTTGGGTTCTTTTTTGATTCCAGAGAAATTCTATGATCATCCTTTCTACAACTTTGAAGAATTTCTCTGGTAATTTGATTGGGATTGTGTTAAATATGTAGATTAATTTGGGTAAAATAGCCATGAAGGGGTGTTGTATTTTATCAAATGCTTTTTCTGCATTGATTGATATGACCATAGGATTTTTATCTTTCTTTCTTTTAATATGGTTTATTACATTTCTGATTTTTAATATGTTGAACCACCCTTGCATACCTGGAATAAAGCCTACCTGGTTGTGTATAGTCTTTCTTATATATTGTTGAATGTGATTTGCTGGTAGCTTGTCGATAATTTTTGCATCTATATTCATCAGAGATATGGATCTGTAGTTTTCCTTTTTTGTCATGTCCTTATTATTTTGAGGATGTGAGTGATGGAGGCTTTATAGTTTGAATTTGGGACAGTTTCTTCCTTCTGGATCTTTAGAAATAATTTGAGTAGAATGGGGTAAACTCCTTTAAAACTTTTATAGAATTAAAAATACCCCCCCCCCAAAATCATACCTTTGGGACCAGCAAATGATGTAATGGTTATGTTGCGTGATTCACACATAGTTGACTGTGGTTCAAACTCTGGACCAGGTGACTTAAACTCACACCAGGTGCACGTGCCTGTGTGCCCAAGAACCCTAGAGGAGAATGAGAAGGGATTGTAGTGTAGCCATACCCCTGGGAGTGATGTCTTACTTCCTGTGTCTCTGTCTGTTTGTCTTTCCAGTGAGTATATGCCCCCTATAGCAAAAATCTTGCTTAAAAAAATATTTTATAGAATTCATAAATAAAGCTATCGGGGCCTGGGCTTTTCTTTGTTAGGTAGTTATATATTACTGATTCAATCCTATTGCTTGTTTTGGGTCTATTCAGGCTTTCTGTGTCTTCCTGATCCAATCTCAGTAGAATATATATGTCCAGGCATTTGTCTATATCATTCAAGTTTTCTTGTTTGTTGGCATATAGTCACTTTTAGTATCCTCTAATGATGTTTTGTATTTCTATTATGCCTGTTATTTTTTTTTTTTCCCTATAGGGCACGTGCGCTTGCCAGACAGACAGAGAGAAACATAGAGACAGAAAGCGAGAAATCACCCCCCAGGGGGGATGGCCACTCCACAATCCCTTCTCCTCCATTCTCCTCTCGGGATCTTGGGCACACACGCACACGCGCCCGGCGTGAGTTTTAAGCCACCGGGTCCGGGACGTGAACTGCAGTTGACTACCTGGGAGTCCAGCAACATAGCCATTACGCTAACTGCTGGTTCCTATTATGTCTGTTATAATACTGCCTCTTTCATTGCAAATTTAGTTCATCTAGTTCCTTTCTCTCTTCTTCTTAGTCTAGCTAATGGTGTGTCAACTGTGTTCATCTTTTCAAAGAACCAACTTTTGGATTCATTTATTTTCTGCATAGTCTGTTTATTTTCTACTTTATTTCTTTCTGCTTCAATCTTTATTATTTCTTTTCTACTGGCATTTTTTTGTTGTTGTTTTTGCTGTTGTTATTTTTCCAATTCCATGATGCACAATGTTAGATTGTCCATTTGCCACCTTTCCACCTATTTTTTATATGCACTAACTGCTATGAACTTCCCTCTTTTGACTGCTTTTCCTGTGTCCTATAAGTTAAAGAAAATTGTGTACTCATCATTGATTTCAATGAAACGTTTTATTTCAGTCTTCATTTCTTCAGTAGCTATGAAGTTATTCAGGAGTAGCTTGTTTAGTTTCCATAAGTTTCTGTATTTTCAAGGTTTTTTCTGAAGTTAATATCTTGTTTAATTCCATCCTGGTCAGAGAAGATGTAGGCTACAGTTAGTATGCCTTTGAATCTGTAAGAGCTTGTTTTGTGCCCTATCATGTAGTCAGTCTTCAAAAAGGTTCCATGGGGTGAGAAAAATGTATATTTTGTGTTTTTTTTTTTTGTGTGTGTGTGGAAGTGTCTATTGATGTCTGTTGAGTCCATTTGATTTATGATGTCATTTAGATTCTGTATCTCTTTGCTTATTTTTTGCCTCGAACATCTGTCCAAAAGAGATAATGGGGGTGTTGAGATCTCCAACAGTTAGTGTGTTGCATTCTCTCTCTCCTTTTAGATCAACCAGTCTTTCCTTCATGTATCTGAGTGTTCCTGAATTTGGTATGTACATATTAATAATCATTGCATCTTCCTGAAGATAACTCATTTACTTCTCTATAATGGCCTTCCTTATCACTTACAGTTTTTGTCTTAAAGCCTATTTTGTCTGAAATCAGTATCAAGACTCTAGCATTTTTGCTCACCTAATTTCTAATTATCCTTTAAAGCCTCAGGCCCCTTCAATTCTACAAAGCCTTACCTAAGGGGAATGTTAATTGCCTTTTACTGTACATATAAATAAAATTGGAAATTAACTGTCTACTGTCTAGCATACTTTTATACCTTTAAATGTGTACATGTCTTTTTCAATTATATCATAAAGTACTATATAAGCAAGTGTCATGATGAATTCGTTTCTAATGAGTCTTTGCAAAATACTAATTGATTAGTTGAAATTAATGAATCATGAAATATAAACTTGGTACAAATGAGGGTTCATTGGTTTCATTCAGTGTCTTACTCTATTTAATTCAAAAACACTTCATATTGTCAGATTAGGGTTTACAAACCTGTAATTTTTCTAATTGGCACCCATTAATCATACTAATTCAGGGTCGATCTATTTAAAACAGTGATTACTTTTTAATTTTTCAAGTTTTTATTAGTGTTATTTATACATTCAATCATTATACATCATTTATTTTGTAAAGAGATTTTAAGCAAAATGATATACACCACACTGCAGACAAGTTGAGACAATACACATCACCAAAAGGAAACAAACCATATCTGTGTAACACAAATGTCTTACTTCTCCATATTTTCCCAAATTTCCTTTCCTGTACTCTTCCCCTCTCCCACTCTCCTTCTGCTTTGTCCCCAGTGTTCATAATAATTTTTAATTCTTTTATGTCCTTCAGTCTTTCAGTCTCTACTGTAGAGTATAGATAGTTGGTATATGTTAAGTGGAGACATACAATGTCTCTGTTTCATGTCTTGAAATTTTTTTTAGGTTTTTGCCATAGGGCACATGTGCTTACTGGAGAGAGAGAGAGAGAGACAGACAGAAAAGGAAAGTGAGGGGGGATGGCCATGTCACAATCCCTTCTCCTTCGTTTTCCTCTTGGGATTTGGGCATGCATGCATATGTGCCTGGCATGATTTTCAAGCTGCTGGGTCCAGGACTCAATCTTCATTCAGCCATGTGAGAGTGCAGCACCTTAACTACTACACCATCTGCTGGCCCCAAAACAGTATTTTTTTTTTTTTAATAGTTCACTTAGGGATAACTTGAGTTTATTCAATAATTCACTATGTAAATCCATTAGGTTCCAGACAAGATATTGATCCTGAGAATATAAAAGTTTGTGAGCTGGATAGTGTCCAATTCTATAAGTAGTTTCAGTCTTAAAAAATAGTTAATTAACTTTTAATCTAAACTGTGGGAGGAAAGGCTGTGTACAGAAGTGTCCTGGTAAGAACTGATAATCATTGTATTCAAGTGCAGTTACATAGTGAAGATGTTGACTATGAGCTAGAGATGAAATAACATTGCAAAGGAGGATAGGTTGGATTTAGGTACTGAGGTAGATTTTGCCCAGAGAAAGCTCCAGAGACCACAGGAATGAGATTTGCATGAGATACTTATTAAATGAAGGTGATTAGGGCCCACCCTCATCTCTGGGTCTGAGTCTGAGTCTCTGTGAGCAGATAACAGATATAAAACTATTTATGATAACTATACAATTTTTATCCTGAAAATTAAGAATGTAGTACTTAGAGACATTATAGGAAGTTTGTTTTCTACATTTGTAGGAAATCTCAGTAGAATATCCCCAAAAACATTGGATATGTAGGACAGATTTGCAATTATTATTATTATTTAAATGTGCTCAGAGGACGTATGTGCTTGCCAGAGGGTAACAGACAGACAGAGAAATTGAGAAAGCACTGCCCATGAGGGATGGTCATGCTGCAGTTCCTTCTCCATTTGCCCACTCCTCCTTTCAGGATTTTGACATAAATGCACATGTGACTAGTATGTTTCTCAAGTCACGGGATCCTGGACTCAAACCATGCATTCAGCCATGTGAGATCTAGCCACCCAAATCACCATGCCAAGGCTGGACCGCAATTATTTTTTAGCATTGAAAAGTTAATTTAAACCAACAATTCATTTAGCCTCTATACAAATTTTAAAAGTCCTTTGCAAATAATTACTTCCCAGTTCATAACATTATCTAATACAACATTGGTTGTTCAAAGACATTTGATGATCTGGCATGTTACATGAATAGCTCTATAATCCAATTATAATTTTGCATATGACAGCAATAATCCTGGGTATTTCATTTTAATAACATGATTTATATAATGGATTCATTGTTTATATAAAATTTTCTAGTTTGTATTTTTCATATTCTGGGCAAATGTTTAGAGTTCTTAAAAGTGGACATAAAGTATAACAGACCCTCAGCATCTGGTCCTGTCTTACCGATTCTTTTAAAATAAAGCTATGAACTAAGCGATGAAGAGACCAAGTTATTTTATTTATTGTATTGAACATGTATATGTTTTATATTTTTAATGATTAGATTTCACTATTTTATTCCTAGCTCAGAGCAATCAAATTTCAACCTTACTAGCTTTATATTTCCCAAAATATAATTGTTTCAAAAACCAATTAGTAGATATTGCTAACACAAAAACCCATTAATAGATATTGCTAACAGGTAAAAATGTTCAAAAGTTTTTATTTTATCCTGCTATAAATTGTATATTTTTTTAGAGTTCTGATAAGGTTTAGGTGATGAGGCCAGAGTGTATAACATATAGATGCTAAATGAACAGAGTATATGTATGGGACTCACAAGATGCTCTGGAAATGCACAGTTAAATATCATTATAATCTCTGTCCTCAAGCAGTTACAGTGTACCAGAAGGAAATGAATATGTAAAGTCAATGATCTAGCATCTTCTAAAATGTTTCATTGTCAATAAAACTGGTAGTATATTTTGAACTTCATTTGTGCAATATAATTTGCTCTTCATCATTAATAAACTCTAACTATTGTTATTTTGGGAAGAAAACATTTTTCATCTGTTGAATATTTTTTATCACCGAATTATAGTAGTCATATAAATAGATTTATCTTTTTTTCCTAAGCTCCTTAAAACTATTTTTATCTACCTACATAGCAAGAACATGCATATTAAAAATGTGAATAAGAAGGCAATAATGTCATTCATTTAATTTACATTACATAATAGATTCTTTGTGCACCACCTTTAATCTCACTGTGAATTAATTTTATCACTTGAAACAGTAATACTTTAAAATAATCATATTTTAAATTCCCCATGGATATGATTGATTGTAATTTTAAATTCGAGGTTAACCAATGGTCATTATGCATTTTCTTGTAATTATTTAAAGGAAAGGCATAAGTTAAAAAGAAGGAAATTTAATTGTCTACTTAAGTCTTTCAGTTAAAAAATTTTGCAAATATGCTAATATATGTTAAAAATTTTGTAAGGTATGCAAACTGTTTTTACATGTTTTATATATGCCAAAATGTCTCATACCATGAAAGTATTTGCAATTCCTACATGATCTGTACTTATCATTTTGAAGTGACTCCTTTGGGTAAGATGATACCAGTTCAGAGATAGTTCTGCAATGTCCAGGGCCTAAATTACAGCAATCATGCACCCCAATAGGAGGGTGGGAATAAGAGCATGAAAAATGCCTAAAGTACCCATTAACTCCGTAACAAATTAAATTATCGCACCTGGTGAATTTTCTTGCTCTTGTGGGAAGAAACATGACTTTGTCAATCAGACTGACCTAAACTTTACTGTCTAAAGTTTTTCAATTATGTGACTCTGTTAGAGCTACTCAAGCAATATGATCCATAATTTACCCAAAACAAAAAACGCCAGATGGTAGTATAGTGGTAATTCAACTGGACCTGGGTTCAGTTCCTGGGAACTCCCTGTACCTGCTGGGCGCACATGCGTGCCTGTGATCTGGACTAGCATAGGCTGGGAGTGAATCGTGGTCTGAGGACTTTGTTGGGGTTGCTACCTGTCTCTCTTTCCCCTTCTCTCTCTCTCTCTCTCTCTTTTTGAAGAAATAAGTAAGCTTAAAAATAAGAAAAATAAGCACCATTTAGAATGTTATGTAATTTATTGTTTCTATGCTCTGGAAACAGAAACATTCTCACTTTTTTTTAACTTTACATCTATTAAATGATAATTCTCTAAAGGATAAACTCAATAATCTCATGTAAATATTAAATAAACACATGCCAGAGATAATATTTAACTCACTAAGCAATGATAAGATTAACCTGTTTCTCCTTTTTTTTTTTGCACCATTATGTAATGCTACCACCTCTCCGTGATTCACGATCTGACTCTGGACATTGTCCTTGATCCTTTAATTATTCCCTTTCCTTCACACCGACATACTACCATTATTAGGCCCTGCTTCCAGAACTTAATCCATATCATAAATGCTGCTGTTTTGCACTATTTTCCTTACTACTCTTCTAAGAATTAACTGTTACCTCTTTTCTGCACTTTCGCCACATCTTCAAAACTGGTCACCATTGTTTCTAGCCTTAATTGCTCACCATTTATTTTCCACACACATACCTTTAAGTCATCCAATGGCTACCCCTTATGTTTTGATACAAATTCATTACCTATGCCTACAGGGCTCTATGAACTGGCTCTGAACTAATTTGCCAAGTTTACCTCATATGATTCTCTGTTACATACTCACTATACTTCAGTGACGTTGATAGTTCTATTTCCTGAATTTTCCAAGTGCTGTACAATAGTAAAATAGAATATTAAATTTAGAATAGTAAATTCTTTAGACTAGTACATTTTCTCCTCTCATTTTACTCATCCCTAAGATTATCATCTTTTATTTGGATCTTTGCTTAAATATCACCATTTAATAGAGGACTTCCCTGCCAACCTAATTGAAGAGGTTTTAGGCTATAGGTTGCATGCACTCACCAGACAGACAGAGAGAGACAGAGACAGAAAACAGGAAATCACCCCCCAGGGGGGTTGGCCATGCCGCAATCCCTTCTCCTCCATTCTCCTCTCGGGATCTTGGGCACGCACGCACATGTGCCCGGCGTGAGTTTAAGCCACTGGGTCAGGGGCTCAAACCGCGGTTGACTACGTGGGAGTCCAGCAACATAGCCATTACGCTAACTGCTGGTCCCGAGAGCAATGTCTTATCTCTCTGATTCAGCATTGTGTCCTCAGTGTCCATAATAAGCCAGAAAAGCTCACAACACAGATCTGTAGGCAGAAAAAGTGAATGACACCAATGAAGTGCTAGGTCTGCTAAGCTGTCAATAAAAGTTTCTTGGGACAGAAGATGATCAGTACATTAAACACTAAATTCTCTTATGTATATTCTTTGCTCCAGCTAAGGCTAAAATTATAATTATATATAAACATATTGTCAAAATGGATAGGCTACTTTCTGTGTGGCAGTTTGCCATGCATTGGTTACCAACTTGTCTGAGTCTTATGAGAAGGCATACACGCTTGCACACACCCTCACACACCAAATTATGTGAAGTGAGTCTATTACTTAGGCAGAAAGGGGAACACAGAAGCCTAGGACCCATTGCAAACTGTCTGCCAAAGCTCAAGAAAGCTGCCCTGGGCATGCTGTATGTACACGATAGCTGAGGTACCCCAAATGCTGAAGACGATGGGCTATGAATCTTATGGGCAATATGAAATCCTCAGGAGCTAAAGAGTCAAAGGACATCTGGTTTCTGGAGGAACATGGCAGAAGCCAGGTGGTTCTGACCAATTCCACCTTTTAGGACACTGCATTCACAGAACATTTTACAGTTATTCTTGAGAGCAATAAGCACTAACGGAGTGAAGAGGTGTTAGTCCAAGGACACCCGGAGAACTGGTAATGCACTTTCTCAATTAGCATTTCTGAAAATGTAGTTTGGAATTTACTCATGAAATATTCAACATCAAACAAGTACTACTTCATAACAGTAAATTGATATGGTCTAAATATGAACCGTATACTTGCCTATTTTCTTTTTAGCATACTTTGATTGATAATGTTGTTCTTTCTGCATCACTAAAAAGCTTATCTATAATATCATAATCTGTTTTTATTCTTTTTTAGTTTTTTATTTTTATTGAGCGTTTTGTTTGTTTGTTTTTGCTATAGGGTTGTGGGCTCACCAGAAAGACAGAGAGAGAGACAGAAAGCAAGAAATCACCCCCCGGGGGGGATGGCCACACCACAATCCCTTCTACTCCATTATCCTCTCGGGATCTTCAGCACACATGCACATGTGCCCAGTGTGAGTTTAAGTCACCGGCTTTGGGACTCAAACTGCGGTCGACTACATGGGAGTCCAGCAACATAGCCATTACGCCAACTGCTGGTCCCAATAATCTGTGTTTTGCTATTAATTTTATGTTTAAAAACAGAAAGAATGTGTACAGTAAAAAGGGAGCATATGGAGCCATTTGACTCTTTAGTAATGATTTTTTAAAGAGAGAACGTTTTGTGACTGGTAACTGAACAGGTGAGAGAGACCGTACGCTGAGTCTTCAGAAGATTCAATGTCATTTAGTGTTGTTTAGGATTATACTTCCAAATTTACCTCAGAATCAATTTATTTTAAAATTCTGCCTTGTTATTTTGTCTATAGCATGCTAATATATTAATTTAAGAATGGGTATGATTTTCCCCAAGAGGCCTGGATAAGGGTATGTTCAAGGGATTTATTCCAGGAGTAGGAAGAGGTCATGTACTTGTTGGACTTATTGCTGTTTGTTCTAAGAGAGGGTGAGTCATTTTTTATTCTTTGCTTTTAATGTGACAAAAGCTGTGGCTCTGTGGCATCCTCTACTACATTTAAAGGCATGCAGGGACAAAGAGTAGTAGTTTTCCTAGCAGTGGTGCAAATTGAGAACACAGAAGTGAAAAATCTAAGTTTGTTTTTTCAGGATCCGGGAGTACTATTCTTAGCAGAATTGAAAGTGATTTGAGAGAAGTCAGCACGATGAGTGTGTGCCCACTACTCTCCTGATCTGTGAAGGATGTCAGTGTCTCAGAGCTGCTTATTTCTCTAGAGGCAGGATTTCTCTAGAGACAAGCAGGAGTTCCTGAACTTGTCATAATTTCTGTCTTGCCAGTCTTAATGGGGTTAGAGAGTCCAAGCCATAAGGCCCAGTTTCCTTTCTGATCAGATGTTTCCCCTCCAGAATACCTGGGATAGTATTTGCCTTGGGTAGGAAACAGTTTGCATTTACATCCGTAAATTTATTCATCCTTTTCATTTATGAAGTTTGTTTCTTTTTTCTTTTTTTTTTTTTTTTTTGTATACAATTCTCAATTCTTTAAGAAATGACAAAATTTGATTTCCACTGTATGTAAGAGTATTAGGCCCTGGCAACAGGACATTTTGCAAGGAACATAAAAGTGCTGCAGAATTAAAAAAAAAAAAAAAAAAAAAAAAAAAAGTAAAGAAAAGTGATCTGAAACTGGATTGGAGATATCAGACAAGCGCTAAAAAAAATCCCTAGAAGACTATAAAAAGAAAGGAAAAAGATGGAGAAGGGCTATTTTGAAAGTCATTTCAACAGGCCAGACCCATTTGCCTAGTGACCAAAGAAGGTGGATCCCACATAGCTAACTGCAGTTTGAATCCCAGCCTTGGAGTCTTGAAAAAGGCAGGTGTGCATGCTGCATGCCCAGAATCTTGACAAGATGGAGAAATGGAGAAGGAATTGTGGCATGACCGCAACCCACTGGACGGTGCTTTCTCTAATTCTTTTTTCTCTCTCTCGGCATGTGCCCTTTGTCAATTAAAAAAGAGAGAGAGAGAGAGAAAAAAAAAAAAAAGGAGATTACTTCTACATGCTGACATATCTATTCTTTGACTAAAACTTCATATATGTTTATTTCCTGGTATAAGAACAATGCTTGGTATTTGATGACCACTTGCTAATTCACTAAATACTCATTGAATGTATACTGTAGAGTATAAAGACAAGTATTTCTCTGGACAGAGTATCTCTTTAAAATTTACTGTGCAAGGAGAGGAATCAATGTAGTGACCTGGCAATAGTATAATCGCTATGATTTGAATGTGTTTCCTAAAATTCTTATATTAAATGTAATCACCTGTGTGATAGTATTAAGAAGTGGAGACTTTAGGAGATGATTAAGTCATGAAAGCTGAGCTATCATGGATGACTTCAGGACCCTTACAAAGGGGCTTGAGGGAGTGACTTTGCTCTCTGCTGCTCTTCAGCCATGTGAGGACACAGTGTCCATCTCCTCTGGAGAATACAGGAACAAAGTAGCATCTTGGAAGCAGAGACTGGACCCTTAATAGTCACTAAATCTGCTGATGCTTTAATCTAGGACATCCAAGTTCCAAAACTATCAATAATAAATATCTACTACTTATAAGTTGTACAGTTACAGATATTTTCTTATAGAAGCACAAGTGGATTAAGACAATAAGTTTACCTCAGTGGCTATACTAACTTTCATTGCCACTGACAGTGTAATGTTCTGTTCTCGCTACACCCTCACCAGCACTTATTGTTCTTTATTTTTTTTAATCTTAGCCATTCTGACTGGAGTTAAGTGTTATCTCATTGTGGTTTTGATTTGCATCTCTTTTTGACAAGAAATGTTGAACATTTTTTCTTTTCTTTTCTTTCTGCCACCCCTTTGGCTGTTCATATGTCTTCCTTGGATAGTTGTCTTTTAAGTTCATTTGCCCATCTTCCGTCTTTTAAATGAATTGATATTTTTTTCGGGTAAGCAGCTTGAGTTCCCTGTATAGTCTGGTTATCAGTTCCTTATCTGAACCAGGATTTGCAAGTATGTTCTTTCATTATGAAGTTGTTGCTTTACTCTAACTATTGTTTCTTTTGCTGTTCAGAAGCTTTTTAACCTGATGCAATCCCACTTGTCTATTTTTGGGATTATTGCCTGTGTTTAGGGGTCTTTTTTTAATATAATTACTAACTTAATTTTATTATTATTATTATCTTAATTTGCTACAGGGCATATGTACTCATCAGAAAGAGACAGGAAGAGAGGGAAAATGATGGGGCCAGCAGGTGGCATGGTGGTTAAAGGTACCGGATTCCCACATGGCTGACAGTGGTTTGAGTCCCAGATCTGGCTGCTTGCTTTCTCACTTTCTCTCTCTCTCTCTCACTCTGTCCCTCTCTGGTTAAATTGAAATAAACAAATGAATAAATAAATAAATAAGTAAAAATAGAGTTAAATAAAATAATATTTTAAAAAATAAGAAAAGAAAGAGAGGGAAAATGAGACACTATGCTGCCAAGGCCGGGACTTGAACTGAGTTGGACATGTGTGAGTCCAGAACCTCAACCACTATCCCACAGGCTGGTCCCACTGCGGGTCTTATTTAAAAAGTCTTTCCATACTCCAAGTGTTTCCCCTGTGTTTTCTATCATGAGTTTTATAGTTTGAGATTTTATGTTTAAATTTTTGATCCATTTTGGGTGGATCTTGGTAATGGTGAGAGACAGAGATTCAGTTCCCCCCCCTTTTTTTTATGAGATATTTTTGCTATTGGATGCAAGCACTCGCCAGAGAGACTGAGAGAGACAAAAAGTGAGAAATCATTCCCCAAGGGGGATGGCCATGCCACAGTCCCTTCTCTTCCATTCTCCTCTTGGGATTTTGGGGCATGCATTCACATATGCCTGACATGGGTTTTAAGGTGCCAAGTCCAGAACTCACACCATGATTGACTATAGAGAAGTTCAGTGATGTAACCATTATGTCATCTACCTGTCTCAGTTTCATTTTTTTGCAGGTAGGTCATCAGTCTTCTCAGCAGCATTTGCTAAAGAGATTTTCTATTCCGGACCAGCAGTTAGTGTAATGGCTGTGTCGCTGGACTCCCATGTAGTCGACCGCGGTTCGCATTCCAGACACGGTGGCTTAAACTCACACCAGGCGCGTGTGCGTGCATGCCCAAGATCCCGAGAGGAGAATGGAGGAAAAGAGATTGTGGCGTGGCCATCCCCTCTGGGGGGTGATTTCTTGCTTTCTATCTGTCTGTCTCTGTCTGTCTGGCGAGTGCATGCACCCTATAGCAAAAACCTCTCCAAAAAAAAAAAAAAAAAAAAAAGATTTTCTGTTCCTACTGGATTGTCTTGTGCCCTTTGTCAAAGATCAGTTGGCTATTATGGAGGTTCCTCAAAACCCTAAAAAAAGAACTACCATAAGATCTAGCAATTATACTCCTGGGTATCTACCCAAAGGATAGGAATATACTCAGTAAGAAAAAAACAAACAAACAAACAAACAAAAAAAAAAAAAAAAAACAATAAAAAAATAAAAACCACTTGCATAGCCTTGTTTATTGTGGTATTATTCACAATTGCTAAGTCAACCCAAATGTCCAAGAACAGATGAATGGATTGAAAAAGTGTGGCATATATACATTATGGAATACTACTCAACCAAAACAACAACAAAACAGTGAGACCCTAGCATTTGATAGAAAGTGGATAAATGTGGAAAATTTAATGCTAAATGAAGCAAGCCAGACTATAAAACAGAGGTATTTTATGTCCCCTCTTAATATATACTGAATGTCAGCATTCTATGGCAGAGACTGAAAGACTGGAAGATATAAAACCATAGAGAGCAACTGTGGATACTAGAGAACACTGTGGGACGAAAGTAGGTAATGGGGTGGGGAGAGATGAGAGGGAGGGAATCAAGAGTACAAAAAAAAAAAAAAAAAAAGCCCAGCATTTTTAATAACACAAAAATGAAAAGAATATCTATTGGTGATAAAGTGGGAATATCTTTGACTGTACTAATATGCAGTGTATTCATGCTAAGAAAATTCATTTTATATGCTGTGTAGATGTACTGAGATTAAATGCAATAAAAAATAAGAAAAATAAAAAAATTTGATAAAGACAATCAGTCTACTTAGCATTATAGGAAAATGCTTGAGATAAATCTATAAGAAATTTAAGGCACCTCGTCTGTCAGGTGACATGGCAGGGGATTGGGAAGCTGCAGTTGCAGAGGCAGTTCAGGCAGGCAATCTCTAGGAAGTTGTAGTGGCAGGTTGATGTGCTACAGAATGGGTGACCTTGACAGCTGTGAGCCTGTTGTGAGGTGTGAGTCTAGGCAGGCAGACCAAACCACATTAGGGGACAGAGTGGAGAGGACTAGCCCCAGGGTCTAGAATTTTCATGCAAGAATTTGAAGAAAACAAGGTTACAGAATAGTCTTAGTGACAAGTGTAAGGTGAGACCGTATTTTAGGATCCAGGGCATAAAGGCATAAACCACAACTATCAGCCATACCTAATTTTGAATGAGACACTTAGATTAACGAAATTGGTCAGTTCATCAGAAAAATAACTTAAAACACTTATATAGAAAGATTAGAATTTGATAACAAGATTTGATTTTAATAAAGTGATACCTACATTCATTTATTAATTTTCCTATAAAATGCCAAGGTTTCTTTTCCCCTGTATATGTGGGGACATTGATTTGAGTTCCATTTTGTAATTCTGGACAGGAAAGTGTTAACTCAGCAGGCTTTGTCACTCAATCCCTGCACATTACAAAGAAAGGTCTGTCTCTGAGATTGGCCTTTGCATGACTCTAAGGAGATCACCTGTAAGCCTTTAGAATATTCTACCTGATAAAAGTATTTTTATGTGCCTGAGGTCTAGAGTTATGTTTTACCAGTCTGACCAAATGAGTTTATGCTAACAGTGTGATTTATGACAAAGGCCTATTTTTGATTTGAGGGAAGCTGGAGTCAGTAGCTGAGGCTGGTTGAACAGGCATTGCATGTATACATTACTGACCCCCAAATAAATCCTGGGTACCAAGGATTGTGTGGGCTTCCGCCGTTGGCACACATGTTGTCACACGTCATTGCTGGGAGAACTCCATTCTCATGAGACTTTACTGGGAAAGAACCTCTGGGGAGGCTGCCATCTGGTTTATCTTGGAATTAGTCCCTGTACCTTTCCCTTTTATTGATTTTAATCTGTATCTTCTTTGTAATAAACCCTAACCATAAGGACTTTCCCAAATCTGTGAATCCTTCTAAAAAATGATCAAGTATCAAGCCTGAGGGTCATCTTGGGGTTCTCCTACATAATCATAAACCATATAAACCATACTTATAATGCACAATTTATGATTCCATGTCTTGCTTCTTTAATGAAAGAACTTGGGATCAGAGTGCAGATTTCTTACAAATTTTGTGATTATTTTGGTTAAAAGAAAATTTCAACTTGCAAAAACATGTAAAAACGAACACAATTGATCATTGATGGGTATACAAGGGTACTACTAGATGAAAGTAAAGTTCAGAAATACTTCTTGAGTAATAATGAACACTGTATGGAATGCATATCACTTGCCAGGCCTTGTATGTTTTTTGTCCTTTAAATATATGCACATACAGAGGTTAATAGCTATCAGTAAGCTAGTATGATTCGAAAAGCAAATTTGTATTTTCATATTAGCTTGTTATCTAAATAGTTGTTCTGAATGCTCTAATTTTGGAATGGCTTAAATTTCCACTTTAGTGAGAATCATGTTAGTTCTTTACAATTTCATCATTAAAGATGAAATGTGATACTGATATTCTAAATGACCACACGTCAAGTGTTGGTAACTATCATATAATTTGAGGTTTAAGAAATATATACAGGGACTAGCAAATACCATAATGGTTATGTTGCTGGACTCAAACATGGCTGACCATGGCTTGAGTCCTAGACCCGTTAGCATGAAACTCACATGAGGCGTGTGTACGTGTGTGCCCAAAATCACAGGAGGAGAATGGAGAACTGATAGTGGCATGGCCATTCCCCCTCAGGGGAGAGATTTCTCACTTTCTGTCTCTCTCTGTGTCCCAGGAAAGTACATAAGCCCTATAGAAAAACTCTTTAAAAAAAAAAAAAGAATATATATATATATATATATATATATATATATATTTATAAATACATTTACAAATATATATATATATTTTTAAAGATATCATCTCACAAGATCCTTTCTTTTCAGCTTTCTTTCCCCATTAGCATTTGAGATGAAAAGTGAAATTTTAAACTTTTTATGCTTTCATATCCATGGAATGGTAACTATTTACTAGACAGTTTATGAAATGTGTAGTGGAGAGGGCCATGTCCCACTCTGATGCTTGCAATTTGTTTTAAGTGAAATCTGTAGGAAAAAACTCACTTCACATAGAAATAAGTAAGAAATTACTTACTTTGTAATTTAAAATATTTAATGTAAACTGTAGTCATATAAGTTAAATGTAAATAATTTTTCTGTTTTGACTATTCTTGAAATGACATATTCATGATACATTTATCTCCTTTAATATAAATTGGAAATTAGAATTTTAGAAGACTATCAGTTTTGGGAAGAAAGAAATACAATTAAATTATTACATGTCAATCACATTAACATTAAATACTATCATGTTATCATTACAGTAAAATGTGAAAACACATTTAAAATAAAAATTGTTTACATGTATGTAAAAACTTTAAAAGAATCCGTATATTGTATTTAGCGTACGAAACCCATTCTTTATTTTTTTAACCTCTAAGAAACTTTATATTCTGTACCAGAAATAAAAACTTAAAATGTCATGTATTATAGAACCACCAACTGATATATCATATCAGGCTAAACTTTTATTTTCTTTTCTATAATTGTTCATAAAATAAAAAAGGGGGGCTCAGCAGTGCTTGAGGAGAGATATAAAAATCAAACATTAATTTTATTCAGATGAGATGATTTGTATGCAAGCTGATCAGGCTACAAGCTTATCTCATTACAAGCTCAAGGCTTCGAGCGTTTCATCATTTCTCAGATGCCATTAAGTTTAATAATATGACTGCCTGCATTGTGTATTAAAAATGTGTGTCTGTTCTGCAGTTGTATAATGGTGAAGTGCTTGTGAATATTTATTACTTTGGTCTTTAGTGCTCTCAACTTTATACTAAATAGTCAAGTTAATTGCCTATACTGCTCTAATTGCATTGTTTAGAGAATGTACTCTCCTCTTCCTCTTCAGTTAGATATTAGTAATATGCAGATTTTTTTAAAGTGCAATTATTGGCATGTGCAAACTTGCACAGATATTTAATTGCACTCAAAATTAAAACACAGTGAGTACACTCAGTCCTGGAAGGGTCAATTAGCTCCCTGCTCTTCTTTCTGGGAATGCAAGTGGCTAGTCCTGCTGATTTGAAACAGTTGTGGAGACACTGGTTTGCATATGCAAGTTGTTTTTAAAAAACTATAGTAAGAGCACAAGTTCTAAACGCCAACAGAGTGTTTTCAAGAAGTTTTTGTTTTTTAATCAGACCCTTTCATTAGTCATTAATTTTACTATTCTATTCCAAATGACTAGTAAAATGATTTAAATAAAGCTTGGAAATCAAGAACCTTGAGATTTACTCTTAATTAAGTTTCTCAAATATTATGTGAGAAAGATTATCTTAATTTTCTGTATGTGCTTCTTCACTGTTTAAATAATGGGACTCTCCTTATATATTGTAATCTACAGTGCTTTCTCCCTAAATAACTAATACTAGTGTCATAATCATAAGTAATTATACATAAAGTGTAAGCTCTTATACTAAAATTTTACTCAGTATGAACTACATCTTTCTTTTCCCCCTTCTCTAATGAATCACTATACTATAGTGATTTCTCCAACTTTAAAGAGAAGAAACAATTTTCTTCTGTTAATAGTTTTGATGCCCTCACCCAAAAAAAGGCTTATTCATAACCTGCCAATAAAATTAATTAAAATATATACCTAATAGAATAGCTAGAGTGTATCCTGACTCAGTGATTAGAGAAACTCAGAGCCCTGAATCTCAGGTCCTCAGATCATAGAACATAAAGAAGTAAGGAAAGCTTTATTTAGATATTACTATGCTGTTGATACTTGATTAATATTCTTTTGTTTGTTTGTTTTCGAGGATTTGCTATAGGGCATGTGCGCTCGCCAGAAAGACGGAGAGAGACAGAGAGACAGAAAGTGACAAATCACTCGGGGGGGGGGCGTGGCCACACTGCAATCCCTTCTCCATTCTACTCTCAGGATCTTGGGCAGGCACGCACACGTGCCCAGTTTGAGTTTAAGCCACTGGGTCCGGGACTCGAATCGCGGTCGACTACATGGGAGTTCAGTGACATAGCCATTATGCTAATTGCTGGTTCCGATACTTGATAATATTCTTGACTTACATTTGTGATCAGAATATCTAAAGCACACTTCTCCTATCCCATAGGTATGCTATAGAAATTTTCACTCATAATTATAATAAAGTATTTGCTAATTTGTCTTTCAGATAAACAATTTTTTATGTCCCACTTGGTCAAAATAGTCTGTCAGTCAAGACTGTGGTTGGCCGTGTGCTGTGGCAACATCCCTTTAGAGTCTAAAATAGGACAGGATTCCTTGGTTATGGTGGAAGATACTTAGGGAAGCTATATTTTTGCCTTGAGTATCTTCTCTTTTTCATTTTTTAACATAATCATCAATAAGATTTGTTTTATATACTTCTCAAATAACTTTGTATAGCTGTGTTTTAATAATTGATCAAATAAAATGGGTAAAGTAGATAAATGACTGCCAAAGTAGCATGAATCACACCTTCTGTGATTATTAGATCATCCTCAAATATAAATGTATTTAATTTCCTGACTGTTAGTCCATAATGAAGCACAAAATCTACAGAAAGTACCTTCCAAACACTTGATTATCTCAGGAACATGAATGTTTTCACAACATTAAAATATAATTAGGTCTAGCTTTGGCCAAATGCAGTAGAAGGATTAGAGAATCTGCTACCTCATAATTAATGTCTAATTGTTAGTAATTATGTTGTTTAGTTTTGTGCACAACCCAATTTATTTTTTTGCACGAGGGCTCATGCCAATTATTCTCTGGCCACAACTGTCAAGGCTATCAACAAATTAAGTACTGATTGCCAGGGCTCCATGATAATGGTCTCTTACCAATTTGCAGAAAGTAAGTAGGCTCTTAAGCCAGAAAAAGCAAGTCTGTGTTCAATGGATCTCCCATGTCACTTCTAATTACCTGTTAATGACGAGCTAGGCCAGAATTTAATTCAGAAGCTAGAGGTGGATGGCCATATAAATTCTGAAGATCCATTTCTTACTATGTATAAAATATTTAGACAACATTTAAAAGTAATACAGCCTGGCAGAAAATTTAGCACAATTTAGCATTTAAACAGCTTTCTGCAGTTGTTTATGATATACCTTAGTGTGGCAGAATTAAGTCTAATATTTTTCTTCCTCTGTTTCGTTTTTCTATAAAATAGCCACTTGGTGCAAGATGAAGCAATGTAAAATGAAGAGCATGCTTTGAAAGTTCGTATTTCTTATCGAAATATTTTTCCTCATAAAAGACCTCTTAAAAGTTGAAAAAAATTTAAAATCTCCAAGGACTGATTTTACAGTATAACCCATGAATATTTTTAACATTCTTGTTGTGAAGGCAACTTAAATAACTTTGAACATAGGAATGAAAATATAAAATCCCTTGTAAAACCTTACTCTAATGATAATTATGCTACTTTAGCCCATAGCATACAACAAAGATATGTCACTGAAAATATGTTACACAGTACAGTGGTAATGTATAATGTTGAGATCTCTGATAAAATGAATCCTCAGAGTGAAGTTATTTGGGGTTATAATTCATGGAAACAATAGCTTTTAGTGCTCTACAGTATATCAAAAGAGTGACAACTTTGTGATAAAATGTAATACATAATCCTCTTGGTCATATACACCAGTTTTTTCCTGACCTAAAGATGATCTTGTCTCCATTTTAATGATAGTGTCATGATTCTTAGCATCTTATAGTAAGTAGGTATAAAACCTATACTTGAGGGTATAACCAGCAATATAGTTTCAATTAGGAGAAACTATCAGCATTTTCACTGCATATAGTTTTTCCGGTAAAAGAAATATTTCACTTGCTGAAATAGAAGAACATTCATTCACAAGGCTTACAGTGACTGTGTATTAGAGATATAATAAACAATTTTGAATTTTAAGTATTGCTATTGACTAGGATACACAGAATTGTGTGAAAATTTTAAAGTATGGGTCAGCTGTTGGCATGGTGATTGAGGTGACTGGATCATAGATGACTGACTATGTGGTTCAGGTTTGGACCCAGAGGCTTGCAAAGCATGCTTAGCATATACATGTGCATGGCCAGAATCCCAAGAGAGAATGGAGGAGAAGGGACTGCAGCATGGACATACCCCCTGGGGTGTGTGGTGTGTTTTCTCACTTTTGTTCTCTCTCTTTTACCAACAAGCACATATGACCTTTATCATTTTTTTAAATGTAAAATATATACAATATCATTCTTATCACTCCAGTGATATTTTTCCTAGTGGTCTCTCCTTGATGTTCAGTGTACCCTAGTGGCTCCCTCTTCAGGAAACCCCATAATTGAACTTTATCATCCTCATTACCCTGTCACTGGAATTTACTGAACACATATCATGTGTTAGGTACTGTACTAGGAGCTGAGATCACAAAGGAGAAGTCAACAAGATTCCATCCTGGAAAAGAAAAACATGGAAGTGAACCACATAAATCCCTTACAGTCACAATGGTATCCAAGGTCTTTTTGATTTGTACACCCTCACACTACTTTCTACTGCCTTCCTATGCTAAATTCAATAATATTTACAGTTTGGTAACATATTATGATTAATCTTTCACATTTGTTTAGGTTTCCAATTATAATTTTTAATTGACATATATAGTTGTACATACTCCATATAGTTATGACGTGTCTTAGTCCACTATTTTGTTGCTAACAGAAATACTTGAGACTGAACAATTTATAACAAATAGAGGTTTATTTGACTTATGACTCTGGTGGCTAGAAGGGTCTAGAAGTGTGGGCATGGCGTTAGGTTGGCCTTTGGTGCTATGTCACAGTATGGTCAGCAGAAGCAGAGAAGATGGCAGGCATGTGCCGAAACAGAAAGACCTGGGGTCAGCTATTTTTTTTTTTTTTTAAATAAAAGTTTACTCTTGCAGGAATTAACTCCTTCTCATGAGAGCTAAAACACACTCCATCTCACCAGAGAATATTCATTTATTCATGAGAGTGGTTCCTTCATAATCCAAACACTGCTCACTAGGTCTAACCTTTCAAAATCTTACCTAATTCCACACATGAATCTCTGAGGGACAAATCATCACGTAAACTGTAGCATCAGGAAAATTGTGGTTTATCAGTACATTTATACACTGTTAAATGAACAAATCAGGGCAAAAAATATATCCATTATCTCAAACATATATCATTACTTTATATTGGGGACATTCAAATCCACTCTTGTAGCTATTTTTGAATATATTAGGTCATCGGGAAAGTCATGACAAATTTTCTGTGTTTTTCTATGCAAAAATATGTCATGACTTTCCCAATAATCCAATACATTGAACTGTCACCAACTATAGTTACTCTACTGTGCTAGAGTATTCTAAAACTCATACTACTTATCTACTTGCTTTCTTATCTGTTAACCAAGTTCTCTCTGTTTTTCTCACTACAATTTGCCCCAGTCCCCTTACCTTTCATGCTTCTCGTGTCCATTTCTTCACACACTGGGTGTCATAATGAAATATCATAGGCTACATGGTTTAATAAAAAAAAAGAAAAACTAGAAATTTATTTCATCACAATTATTTTTTCTCCTTTATTTTTATATATTTTTTTCATTTCACTTTCTTTTATACATTCAATCACATTATTATTTGTCTTAAAAAATGGGTATTTCAACAGGTGAATATTTCTCCCTAGTACAGTTGATAAAACTACAAAATATCTTCAACAGATAATACCATATTTCTTTGTGCCATTGATGCTTTGCTTCCCTATTTTTCTTATAAGTGTCCTTCCTCAGACCCTCCTCTTTCACACATACTGTATCTGGTCTTTACATCCATATACTGTGTTTCTATATCCTTTAGTCAATTAGTTTCAGTCATAGAGTGTGGACACTCTGCAGGCTAAAAAGCTTATTAATAAAGTGCCAATAAAGGGACCAGCACACGGCATAATGATTAGGTCACTCTCACGTAGTTGACCGAAGCTCGAGTCTCAAACCTAGCAGCTTAAAACTCATGCTGACTGGGTTGGAAATGGATCACAATCTGAGGACCTTGTTAGGGATGCTATCTCTCTGTTTCTCTCTCTCCATGTGTCTCATATTGGAGAACGCAATAAATAAACTTGGAAAAAAAAAAAAAAAAACTCGCTTGAGGCACATGTGCATGTGTGCCCAAAATCTTGAGGGGAGAAGGGAGATAAAGGGGTTGTAGCATGACTATCCGCCCTGAGAGGGTGATTTCTTGTTTTCTTTCTTTCTTTTTCTTCTTTCTTTCTTTCTTCCTTTCTTTCTTTCTTTCTTTCTTTCTCTCTCTCTCTCTCTCTCTCTCTCTCTCTCTCTCTCTCTCTCTCTCTCTCTCTCTCCAGCAAGTGCATATGCCCTATAGCAAAAATCTCTCCGTAGATAAAAATGTCAGTAAATTCAGCTCTGGTGAGGACTTTCTTCTTGACTTATAGACAGTTACCTTTTCACTACGTTTACATATTAACTTTCTTTCTTTCTTCTGAGTATGTCCAGAGAGACAAAGAAAGCTCTTTTCTGTGTCTCTTTCTTTTTTTTTAAAAAAAACTTTCAGAGGGTGCATGCATTTACCAGAAGAAAAGGGAGAAAGCAAACCCCACCAAAAGAGGCATGGTTCCAATCCCTTCTCCTCTATTTCTCCATATTCTTGGAATTTTAGGCACACACACCGACATGCCAGCATGTTTATAAAGCTGCTAGAGTCTGAATTTAGACCACACAATCAGCCAAGTGGAATTCAGCTCAAAAACTATTAGGCCACAAAGCTGGCCTCTAGAGAGAGAGAGAGAGAGAGAGAGAGAGAGAGAGAGAGAGAGAGAGAGAAGGAGAGAGAGATAGAGACTAGTCCTACTAAATTAGGACTCCACCTTTGTGACCTTATTTGATTATTTCCATATAAGCCCTCTATCCAAATATGGTCTCATTGAGGTTTAGAGCTTCATGATATGAATTTTGAGGGGACACAGTTCAGTTCATAGCAATATGTTTATATTGTAAAGAAAAACAATTCAAGTCTTTGTGATCCCCACCCCTCTACAAAGAAAGAGAAATGAAATAAAACATACTATAATGCACATCTCTATCCCTATCTACATAGTTATCATAACCATTAATATATATCAGTCTCTTACTGTGTTCTTTAAACTACTCAGTATATGATCTGGTATTGTATTTTATATATATATATATATATATATATATATATATATATACACACACACACACACACACACACACACACACATATACACATATATATATGTGTGTGTGTGTGCTCAATACTATATATATATATATATATATATATATATATATATATGTAGAATGGATGAGAAGGGATTGCGGCATGACCATCCCCCCTGGGGGGTGATTTCTCGCTTTCTGTCTCTATGTCTCTCTCTCTCTCTTGCGAGCGCACACGCCCTATAGCAAAAATCTCTCCAAAAAAAAAAAGAAAAAAAAAGAACAAAATGAGGGCCAGCCCATGGCATGGTGATGAAGGTGGCTGGATCCCACATGACCCACTGAATTATTTGAGACCTAGTCCCACCGTTTTGAGAAATATGCCAGGTACATGCGTTTGCATGCACATCCACATTCACGAAAGGAGAAACGGAAGAGAGAGGATTGCAATGTGTCCATCCCCCATAGATAATACTTTCTCATTTTCCAGAAAGTGCACCTGCCCTTTAGGAATTTTTTTTAAAAGCAAAATAAAATTTTTCCTAGACAAAATCAATTTAATATCTCTTTTGATCACAGGTAAGTTGAACAAGAAATGGGACAGCTCAATGTGAGTTTTTCCCCCCTTCAATTGTATGCAACAAAAATATGTGTACATTAACTTTTTGACAAAGGAAAAAAAAAATACCTGAGTGGTCTTCAGAACCCAGGCAAGAAATGCCATCCATAATTTCTTAATTTATGCTATATTGGCTTCACTTTCGTCTCTCATTCTGTATGACCTCATATCCTCTCTTTGGCATCCATATGACCAACTTAAAGTGCTTGTGTTTGCATTATCTATATTTCAAAAATATTTAATACAATAATTTAATTAGCTAACCCTGAATTCCTGCTGTGACTTGAATATGTCCCTGCAAAGTTCATGTGTTGAGTTTGACTGTACTGTGAAGTAGTAAGAGAAAACTTAACCTGACTATGGGGTTAAGAAGTGGAACTTTTGGGAAGTGATTAGACTTGAGCATGGGGTCCCAATGAATGAATCTTGATGGGTTTGTCAGGAGAGGGAATGACAGACACAGGGACATGGACAGAGGCACTCCTACTCTCCACTGTGTTGCAATGATGCAAGAAGACTCTCACCAGATGTTGATGCTGTGTTCTCAGTCTACAAAACCAGGAACTAAATAGGCCTGTGTTCTCTTAAATTACTCAAACTGAGGCATTTCAGTTGTTAGTCATGAACTAGAATAATTTCAATCCTCAGTGTTCCAGTGAGAATCAACTTGGTACAACATTCGTAAGAGGTTTGTCCCTAGTGGAACTGACTGCAGTGGGGGTAGATGGTCACAAGGTTTATGAGATTTCCTTAGAACGCTGCTTCTGCATGTGAGTATTGTTTAGATTCTAGCATTAGCCCAATACCCTATAAGAAAGGAACCAGTACTGTCTTCTAATAAAGGAGAGAAATTTTGGCATCAAGTTTATATTGAATTCCAGTAGAAAGACTACTTATTCTACTCTCACTCTCCTTGGCCTCAGAAGTTAAAGAGATGTCCAGTTCTGGAAGCTACCTTTTTCAGGAGTAGGATAGCAGGCATATTTTGCACTCAAATTGTATTATCTCTGTAACTTTGGCTATATGCTTTTAGTTATAATATACTCTCGACTGCTGAAATTTAAATGACTTCTTTTCTTCATAACTAAAAAGCTAAACTTGAACATTACATATAGCTGGTAATTGGTTAAGAGTATTTTATATTTCAATTTTGAAAAGTAGGGGTCATCATAGGAAAGATGATAAAACTCTTGCTGTACAGCTAATGGAAAATGTTCAGTTTAAAGCTGGCCCTTAAAAATGTTAAGAGAAATTGTCAGTTCTAGCTGATAATAGCCATGGTCTTTACAGTTTTATGCCCAGATACATAAAAGGATTTATGTGATAAAAGGCTTGCAATCAGTTTAAAATCAAGAAGTCCTTCACCCAAATTTTTATTGTTTAAATCTGTAGTTTAATTTCATCTAAATTATTTTGAAAAAAAAAAAAAAGAGAGAGAGACCTGGATTTGAATAGCTTTTTATCTTTTAACTTAAATAGATTTTTTTTATTTTATTGATAATAATTTAAGAAAACTTATCCCTACTAAAAGTATGTTCTTTAAAAATACGTGCACCTCTTTTTTTTTAGAATTATTTTATTTAACTTTATTTATTTTACTTTGACCAGAGAGTGACAGAGTCAGAGAGAGAGAGAGACAGAAGGAAAGTGAGAAAGTAAGCCTCTGGATCAGAGTCTTGAAGAGCGGTTGGCCATGAGGGAGTCCAGCACCCTTAACCACCATGCTACCTGCTGGCCCCAAGTGCACCTCTTTTTAAAATTTATCTAGTGTGTCTGTTAATTTTGGCTGCCTACTAATAACCACCAAATCTCGATGGCTTAAAAAAAGCATTTGCTTCTCAATCTATAGATCAGATGGTATTCAGGTGGTTTTATGAGATGGTTATTCCCATGAATAAGAGACTAGCAAGCTAGCTAAAGCATATTCTTCTTACAGTGATAGTGAAAGGCAAGACAGCATATCTAAAAGAACAACCACTTATCAAATTCTGATTTACTCTAACCCTCCACATTCCATTAGGCAGAGCAACTCAGGACATCAGTATCAATGGTACAAAAAAAGTATGCTCCTTTTTGAGACAATAGGGAGGATAGAAAAAAACCTGAGGCCATGTGCAGTGGTACCGTGGTAATACAACACTCCATGATGCTGAACCACAGAGAGAGGACCTGGGTTCATGTTCTGAGGTCTCCCTGTGCACACCTGGCTGACTAAAAGTGAGGCGCATCATGGCATGAAGACATTTTTTTTTTCTTTTTTTGGAGAGGTTTTTGCTATAGGGCGCGTGCGCTCGCCAGAAAGACAGAGAGAGACATGACCGGAAGCGAGAAATCACCCCCCAGGAGGATGACCACGCCACAATCCCTTCTCCTCCTTTCTCCTCTAGGGATCTTGGGCACGCACGCACATGCGCCCAGTGTGAGTTTAAGCCATAGGGTCCGGGACTCAAACCGCGGTCGACTACGTGGGAGTCCAGCGACATAGCCACTACACTAACTGCTGGTCCATGACATGAAGACATTGTTGATGTGCCTGTCTCTCTATCTCTCTTTCACTCATAGAAGAAATAAATGAATGAACTCATTTTTTATGAAAGACCTTGTGTATTTGCTGAGTAATAATTTGTAATTCCTTATATGAAAATTTATATAAATATGTGTGTTTATATACATAGATAAGTATTCCTACTCAACAGATAATGAACATTGATCATTTAAGTATATTCTAGTGGCACTAAATAAATTTGTGAGCAACACAAAACAAAAGACTAACTGGCATGATTGGATATGAGGGTTAATAGGGAGCACATTAGAAAAATTAACACTTCATTATTATTTTGTGATTAAATACTATATTAGAAAGCAATCTACAATTACAGCAGCTAATGGGGAGGCCTAATCAATTCTAAGGAGTCAAGAAAAGCTTCTTTGCTGTAGTGTCATGTGATGTGAGACTAAGGGTGCAAAGTGAATGGAGGAGGAGGAAGAAAAGAGTTCCAGGAATTGGTCATGAATAAAGGCCATCAGATAGAAAAAGAGAAACTAGGCCATTGTAGAGAAAGAAGGCAAGTAGAGATATATTACATGATGAAGAGACCAAAGCATAAAGAATCCCTTGACAATATTAAACTTTAGAATGTATTTTAGGATCATTGAAAAACTATTAAAGGATTTTAGGCAGGGCTTGGGTGACTTAATCAGATTTGCATTTGTGAAAGGTCACAGCAACTGCTGTGGATGAAGAATGAATTAGACCACACTATTAAGTCTTAATGAAAATGTATAGCAACTTATAATTCTTCTACACTCGCTGGTGCGATAATGAATGTAAAATTGGTACTGATGTTTTGGGAAAATTATTTAGCATTCTATAATATACCTGTACTCTTACATCCCTAAAGACTCAGCATGTCTACTCAAGACATACTGAAGAAGAAACTCTTACATGTGTACTCAAAGACATACGTGGAAATCTTCATTTAAATGTCCATTTGCAAATAGATAGATTAGTTATGTTTGTTTGTTTTTAATTTGCTTTAGGGCATGTGTGCTCACTAGAGAGAGAGACAGAAAGAGAGGGAAAGTGAGAAAGTACCCTCCCAGGGGAGGATGGCCACACCACAATCCTTTCTCCTCCATTTTCCTCTTGAGATTTTGGGTATGCATGCACACAGGCCCAGCATGCTTTGCAAGTGCGCAGGCCCAGACACAAAGTGCACAGTCGGTCATGTAGGATCCAGCTACTTTAATTACCGTGGCAATAAATGGTTCTATTAGATTTTTAATAGGGGAAAAGTCTCAAATATCTGTTAACATTAGAATAAATAAGTAAGTTGGGGGTTCTAGGTGATGGTGCAGTGGTAATGCAAACTATGCTTCCATGCGAAAGGTCTTGGATTCACATCCCAATGCCTCTAGAACACTCCAGGGATTCACTTGTGTACCCATGACCCAGGTCAGCTCAAACAAGAGGTACATCATGATATGAAGATTTGTTGAGGATACTCTTTCATTCTCTCATGGAAGAAATAAATCAATATACTTAAATGAATAATTAAATATCTTGTTTAATCTATGCATGCTCAAATATTTTACAGCAGTGAAAATCTTTGAAAACAACAGCTTTACATACATGTATCAATACCAAAAACATAATTTTGAGTGAAAAATGCAGGTCAGAAGAATAAATAAATAAATATTTTATAATTAAATATTTTAAACACAGGAAAAACAAATACATTTCTGAGATACAGATGTCAGTGATGGCATTTAAAGTATATTGGGGAAATAAATGATGCTAAAAGTCAGGATAATGATCATGTCTGAGTGAAGACAATATGGAATGTGGAAAGCATCCAGGGACTTCTTAAACTTGCTGGTGGAAGCCAGCAGGCAGTGTAGTGGTTAAGTCTCTGGGCTGCGGTTTGAATACCAGACCTGGAAGATTGAAACTCATGCTGAGCTCACGTGCATGTGGCCCAAATCCCAGGATGATAATGGAGGAGAAGGGATTGTAGCATGATCAACCCCCTGGGGGATGATTTCTCTCTGTCTCTCCAGTAAGAACAAAACAAAACAAAACAAAAAAGACTTGTTGATGAATTATTCACTACTAAATATTTAATAAAACAGTATAACAATAAATCATAGAAAGTTAAGAATGGAGGCAAAGAGACCATTTGGAAAGGAATTAGAATAATCCAGTAGAAATATAATCAGTAACTCTAAGGGTAAGGCAAATGAGATAGAAAGAAGTCATGAGGACCAAGGAAGATGATATTATATGTGACTCCAAAGACTGAGAATTTTCTATTTTGACCTTTTATTTATTTTTTATTTTTTGAGAGGTTTTTGCTATAGGGCATGTGTGCTCACCAGACAGAGAGAGAGAGAGACAGAAAGTGAGAAATCACCCCCCAGGGGGGATGACCACGCCGCAATCCCTTCTCCATTCTTCTCTCAGAATCTTGGGCATGCACACACATGCGTCCGGCGTGAGTTTCAAGCCACCGGGTCCAGGACACGAACCAGGGTTGACTACGTGGGAGTCCAGCGACATAGCCATTACGCTAACTGCTGGTCCCTATTTTGACCTTTTTCATCTAACTGTGCAGCTAGTCCGCCCCACATTGTCTTGTGCAAGGTATCACCTTCTGTTTCTTTCTACCTCTTGATACAAGCCAGATTGTTCAAAGGCTGCTAACCTGTAAGAAAAATTCCTCTATTCTTAAAACTAGCCCCAAATACACCCTTCCCCTCCAATGTTTATCCCTTTACCTTCTAATATCTATCATTTTAAAATCAATACTTATATTAACAATTCTTGGGAACAGCAGTTAGCATAATGGCAATGTCGCTGGACTCCCATGTAGTGGACCACAATTCAAGTCCTGGACGCCGGGCGCATGTGTGTGTGTGTCCAGGATCCCAAGAGGAGAATGAAGGAGAAGGAATTGCGGCATGGCCATCCCTGCTTGGGGGTGATTTCTCACTTTCTGTCTCTCTCTCTCTTTCTGGCAAGCGCATGGGCCCGATAGCAAAAACCTCTCAAAGAAACAAAAATCGAAAACAAAACAAAAACCAAAAATTCTTTTGTTGACTTTTTCCCACAGTGTGATCACATCATATATACGATTTATGTTAGGTGATAAATAATGTGTGGAATGTCAGTGGAACAAGATCCTGATTTCATTCTGACACATACTGAGTTTGAGTTCCTGGACATCCAGGTGGGAATGCTATAGAAACAGATTTTGTTTAAAGGTCATAGGAAAAGTTTGGGCTAGTGAGAAACAAAGCCATCTAACTATAACAGCCGTAGAGATAATATTGCCTAGGGAGTTTTATACTGTGCAGTAAATAAAGAGTCTGAGACAGAGCGCTGAGGAACTCAAGCACCTTCACGTTGGATAGAGGAGAGCTGGTGCTGGAGAGCAATGAAGAGCCAGAAAGGTAGGAGGGAAACACGAAAAGGTGGCATCTCGAATCATGTCTTTAGAAGTAAACCTTCAGATAATAATTCATGCTCTAGTGGTTTATTAGAAAAAGACTTCTGGAGTAACTGGTGAGGAAGTAGGCAAAGGGGAGAAACCAAGCAATGTGTAATTTCAGGCAAAGTACCAATGTAGACAGACTGCTCAGGTAAGATCTGAAATGCAAATTGCCCCTCAGAATTTCCCCTTAATGCAAATAGAGTGGACTTTAGTACTCCCACAGCATACTTGCTAACGGTTGTTCCATGAGGTCATTGATTCCCAGGTACTTTGTGTGCTCTGCAAAAGAGTTACTGTTGCCTGCAGACAGGCCTCATCATTTAATTACAGGAGCAGGGAGTTAGTGGTACAAATCATAGGAGAGAAGGGGTGGGCATTTACCGTCAGAGGGAATCTGGGCATAGTATCTGCAAGTGTCTGCAAAATACGGCATCGCATAATCTAAAGAGTAGGTATGGTAAGATTTTGTTAGATGCTCTTCTTGAGAATTTAAAGAGAGTAACAAATAGATACAAATTTATTAGAGTTAATCCAAGAGCTTGCTTAAAGTTAGAACTTTCTTACTTAAACATATGGCAAATGTTTTATAAGAGGCTTGGACTTTATTTAGGAAATACATCATTGAATGTTTTGGGAAAGGATCTTGATTAATTATTTCATTGATTATAATATCAGAACAAATGCAAGTATTTACTGAAGCCCAAGAAATTATTTTGAAAACTGCTGCAAAAATTCAAGTAAGTAATTATAAAAGCATAGAATCTTATGAATGGACAGAGGTTGCTTCTTTTTCTATTTTTTTTAATATATTTTTTATTATCATCATATTCTTCTTTATATTACATTGAATTACATATAACTTTACAGTGTATTACATTGCTTTTTCTATTTAAGAAATGAAATAAGTAGATGCTTGTCAGTTCCATGAAGTTAAAATAGTCAAGAATGGATACAGGTTTTTATATTTAGTTACTGAGTTAATAGAGAAATATGAAAAAGATGCTGGAAATCATTTCAACTTGGATGGGTTATTTCAGATGTTTCTGGGAAATTTCGTCGAGATATATATCATACAGTTGAATATAAAAATCTGAAGTTTAGAAAAGAGATCAGTATACAAGATAGAAATCTGCACATGATTTTTTAAATTGATTTATATTAGTTAAAATTATGAGTAAGAGGATCTAGTAAATGGATCAGAGTAAAAACAATAGCTGATGGAATTCTGGGTAATATAACATCTAAAAATAACAGAGAAGTAGTTGGTTTCAGTTGATCAACTCTATCGTGTTGGATATATTTGCAACTTAACTTCTTTTTTTTTTTTTTTTTTTTTTGGAGAGGTTTTTTTGCTATAGGACGCATGTACTCGCCAGACAGAGACAGAGAGATAGAAAGCGAGAAATCACCCCCCGGGGGGATGGTCACGCCGCAATCCCTTCTCCATTCTCCTCTCAGGATCTTGGGCATGCACGCACACACGCCCGGCGTGAGTTTTAAGCCACCAGGTCCGGGACGCGAACTGCAGTCAACTACGTGGGAGTCCAGCGACATAGCCATTACGCTAACTGCTGGTCCCCTGCAACTTAACCTCTTGTCTGATCATATTGTTATCCCTATTCAACTGACCTTAGAGAGGTCCTTACTAACCACTGTATCTGAAATATCTGTCCTCCGCATCACACTCTTGAACTATTCTCTATAACTTCTTTTTTCATGGCATATACAACTAAGTAGTATCTTATTATATAGTCACAAATATTTTATATCTTCTTCAGTAGAACATAAGCTTCATGAAAAAAGAGTATTTTGCTTTTTTATATTTTTGCAGCCAAATATAGCCCGTTTTTAGAATACAGTTTAGAACATAAGAAAAAGCCCTCAATAATTCTTAAATGAATGGATGAATAATTGATACATCAACAGGTTTATGGGATGATTATTTTATAAACTCTATTTATTGCCATTTAAGTGATACCATTTGCAGAATCAGATTCCCTCTATATATTACCAATAGATGAGAAAAAAGCCAAAATTGATTGTTCAATAGTGATACAAATTCTTGAATTACTTTAAAGAAGGCAGGACTGTGGTTTTAGTCCCAATGAACTAAATTGCTTTCTTCTATAATCTAATATTTAGACTCTGTGTGTTTGTGTGTGTGTGTGTGTGTGTGTGTGTGTGTGTGTGTCTGTGTGTGATCTGGTAGAAGAAAGGAGATAATGAGCATGTAGTTTGATGACATTACTTAAGATGTTACCACTTCCCAAATTTTTGGACTGTTTGCATGTTTTAAGAGTATTCAATTACCCAAAGGTGTCTCACAGATTTGTCCTTGGTCATTTGAAATGTCGTGAATCATAACCTCATATGAAAGTTTCTTTTTCTAAATTCTGCTGAAATATCTCATAGTAGGCAAGTCCATTATTAGATCCTCACATACGACAAATGGTTTTCTCTTAGCCGCTCTGTCCCTCTCCAGTGTCCATCATCCCAGCCTTAGAGATCAGCACTCTTCCCCTTTGTATGCATTAGTCATTCATGAATAATGACATAAAAGCTTAGCAATGCTCTAGAAAAAGAGCTTTTTATGATACTTTTCTAACAACCATTAATATCTATAACACTCAGCAGTTTTCTAATTTTCTTTTTATAAAAGAACAAGCTGTAACTATATGACAAAATGGCATGGGGTCCAAAACTATTACCAGTTTCATTAGAGAAAGTAGCAAAGGAAAAAAGAGAAAAATGGCCTATACTGCCATGAGGCAAAAGAAACCTGTGATAGAAAACCAAAAACCCTGGAGGGTAGAGAGTGGTCACTGAATTTATAAACACTAATTATAACAACACACACTATCAGAAAAGGATTTTTTTTCCCATCCAAATCTTTTGGATTTTACAAGAAGCAAAAACTATAAATCTGCGTTAACTAAAATGTCAAAGATAATATAATAACAAAATTATATATTCCTATACTTTTTAAATTGCCCCCATAACATTCTTGTTAAAATATTGTTCTAAATAGGCCAGCAGGTGGTGTGGTAATTAAGGTGCTGGACTCCCACATGGCCAACCACAGTTCAAGTCTCAGACCTGGTGGCTTGAGAATCATGCTAGAATCGTGTGCATACATACCAAAAATCCCAAGAAGAAAATAAAGGAGAAGGGATTGTGATGTGACCATACCCTGTTGAGAGTGATTTCTCACTTTCCCTCTCACCATCTCTCTCTCTGGTGAGTGCATGCACCCTGTGGCAAAATCCTAAAAAAAAAATAAAATAAAATAAAATAAAAATAAAAATAAAATTAATTAATTAAAAAATTTCTTAAAATATTGTTCAAGAAAAAAATGGAATAAAATTTACTACCAAAGATCAAATAAAATATTTTTGAATTATATTTGTTAATTTTTTCAGCAAGAATATTAAGAGACAATATTCCTTAAATCTAAGAGGCTATCATAATTGAAAACAAAAATGATTATAATTTTTGAGTTATAAGGAATAATATATAATTAACTGAGATTACCTCTAATTTTTCTAACTAATTTTATGTTCCTTTCTCTTCTTAAATTTAAGGAAAATAAAATAGCCAAGTGCAACATTTAAACTTTTTAGTGTTTTGGGCGCTGGTAGGTGGCGTGGTTAAAGGCACTGGACTCCCACATGGCCGACTACGGTTTGAGTCCCAGACCTGGTAGCCTGTTCTCTCTCTCTCTTCTTATCTCTCTCTGATCAAAATTGAAAAATAATGATAATAAATAATTTTTTAAAATGTTCTAGTGTTTTTAGTTATTCTTATAAAGTCATAAAATTAGCAAGGAGATCTTCGAAGTTAAGATAACAATGTAAATTTAAGAGCTAAAACATATATCACTAATTCTCCTTAGAATAAGATGTTTTGTTTTGTTTCACTTTTTCCTAATTGAATATTTATCATCCAAAAAGATTCAGTGTAATATTAGTAATAACTTTTTAAATATTTTTTCTACTTATGTAGAGTTCAACATTTTTACTTCCCGAAATTAAAGAGGATGTATTAAAAACAAAATTTTGTTTTTCATTGTGAATTTCAGCTCCCTTTAGATTTTTACATATAGGAATTTTACTTATTTTATAAGGAGAGAAGACAATATAGGTAGTTAGAGAATAAACTGCATTAGAAGTGTAATAAGTCAGTGTAATAAACACTGGCTCAATTCTACTTATTAATCCATTAGAGAAACCTTTCTTGTCCTTACAACTTACAAGAAATCTCCAGGAAAAATAATTTGTTCATCTTGACTGTTGTAGATTTACAATTAGGGAAAATTCTCATACTGATCTTAGTTTTCAGTGCATCCTCCCATAAACTCACTTGTTCCAAAATGTTTTCAAAAACTTAAAAGGCAGGACCAGCAGTTAGCATAATGGCTATGTCGCTGGACTCCCATGTAGTCGACCGCAGTTCACGTCCTCCTGAACCCAGTGGCTTAAAACTCAATCTGGGCCCGTGTGCGTGCGTGCCCAAGATCCCACGAGGAGAATAGAGGAGAAGGGATTGCGGCGTGGCCATCCCCCCACCCGGGGGGGGGGGGTGATTTCTCGCTTTCTGTCTCTCTGTCTGTCTGGCGAACACACGCACCCTATAGCAAAATAACCTCTCAAAAAAAAAAAAAAAAAAAAAAAAAAAAAAAAACTTAAAAGGCAACACAGGTACTAATGTCTTTATTAGTTTAAAACAAGGATATTCAAAATTTAAGGAGTGACTTAATTGTGACAAGTCACATACTCCAACGCTTACACATTATTCCCCAATCTCTGTTCTAAACTCTCTCAGATACTATTAAAGAGCAATCTAATCAAATGACAATGAGCAAACCACTCAGCTTGTATTCTGTAAGTACATATTATCTGCTCATGTTTACTAACAAATAATAACTAGAAAAAAGAGACTGCATTGTGTTTGGATCAGAATTTTCTAGGAGTGTGTTTTCTGACTAGCATAATCACATGGAGACAGTAGCCAAATATTCTGCTGCTTCCTGTAGGCAAAATAAAGAAGGACCAGAACACTAACTTTATAATATGTAAAGTCATTAAATCATTAAAATATGATTTTCTTTACTGAAGTATAGATTTATTATCAGAACATCCTTAAATTTATTTACGAACAACATAAACAAATTATTTTTGTATAACAGATATCTTATAGTCTAAAGTTTTAAACAAATTTTTCATTATAATATATTTTAAACATTTATTATTTGTTCTAGGAGAGGCAGACAGAGAGAAAGAAAGAGATAGACTGCCCTGAAAAGGACTTCACTAGGTCATCCAACTTTCCCCCTCAGCCACTCAGGATCATGGGCACATGTGTGCATGTACCATGTGCACAGAAAGACATTGGGACACAAGTCTGGGGCCTTCCCATGTGGCCTCAATATCATAGAGCATTTCATTTTTGCTGTGCCACCATGAATAGACCATATCATAACTTTTTCTAAAAAAACTGAACGTGAAGCCAGCAAGTGGCATGGTATTAAGGTGTTGGACTCCCACTTGGCCAACTTCTAAGTCTCAGACTTAGAAGCTTGCTTTCTCAAAATGCTTCTCTCTTTCTCTGTCTTTCTCTGGTGAGAACAAGTGCCCTATAGCAAATTTAAAAATATTAGTGGTAATGAATTAAAATTGAAAAAGGGAACATTCAGAGTTCCATAGTTAAAGGTTATATTCTAAGAGATTAAAAGAAAAAGGAGACATCATTTCAATTGTTGAAAACCTCCAAGTCCTTCTGGCTTTTTGGTAACTATTTAAGAGAACATAATCATGGAAACAAAATGGAAGAAAGAGTAATTTTCACATATTTCTAGTATACACGGGAGTACACTCCTACTTGGTATGATTGATCTAAAATATCTGAAGTGTGTGCCAGAAGTGCTGGTGAGATTCAAAATGATCACCCAACAGCTTGCCCCCACAACTCCTCCCCATATACACTTTCAGAACACTATCATTTCCAGTCTTTGTCTTTCCGATAAGGTAGTTAATGAGTTTTAGTTGGAATCTGACCCACTTCACCAATAAGAGTAGCTGTCAGATACAAATACAAATGGGTTATGTTAGTTCTTCCTTCATTCTGGTCATATTTCCACTCACTCTTCCAGCCTTCCATATTTCTTTAAGTGTATAGAATATAGATATCTTTCTCCAGCTTTTAGAGCTGATACAAATTTTTCCAACAACTAGAGAGAATAAAAAGGGTCCCAGAGATATATTTTTACCCCCAAAGGGAAATTCATTTCAGTATTATATCTTCTCCAGGTCAAGATATAGCACTAAGGGGAATACAGCAGACTTTCTGTATGACCTTGTCTCTAGGCCAGGTAGAAACAGTAAGTCTCCCAAAACTTCATCCTATTGCCTAAAGCAAACTCCTCTTGCTTCCTGAACAATGTATCTGCTATAAGACCACAGAGGCCTCTGAATGCTACTATTTTCAAAGAATGATGATCATAATCATATTCAGCCCAAATTTTATGAGCCACATCTGCTCCACTGGCCATTAGCACTCCACTACAAATTAGGATTGTTTGGTGCACTTTGCCAGGAAAGGACTTATTTCTTGGCAACATTACTGCTTCTCAGAAAGGAAAATTATAAAAAAAAAAATCATACTCTGCACTTGTTCTATTATTTCTACTTTTATCAAAAGTTTCTTAGGATTTCTAAAATGTGAAATATGGCTTTTATTGGTTAACAGTACTGAATGGCTTTTTCATTATTCTGTGCTTTTCTGTTCTACCCTGTACTTACCACTGCCCTTGGCATTTAGTAATCAGTCAAAAATAGCAGTAAATATTATTATTAATATTTTAAATTTCATGATAACTTTAAATATGATATATGATTAACTTTTGAGATATGAAAAATATAAATCTAAACAGCAGAGGCTTATGATACTGATATACCACAATGAGGTTCTCTTAATTCAGAGGGACTTTCTAGTAATTTTGTGATAGTAATTAAAAACTACCCTTAATCTACATTACAAAAATCAATTTGATTAAAGTATATTTGAAAATTCTCAAAAACTTTGAAGATTTGAGAAGATAATAAAGAATTCATGGGTCAAAATTATGTGGAAACTGAACCAAAAAATGCTACACCTAGGATTCAAATGGTTTGTAACGACATTTAACGACAAAGAAGAAACTTCCACTTGAATTTCAGTGAAGGAAAATTGAATTGATAGCAATTTCAAGCCCCTTGCTGAAATAATGTAAAGCCCTTTCTAAAGAAATATATCTTGATATTAGGTTTCAAATTATGTACCATACACACAAACACACACACACACAATATTTAACATTAGTCAATGATAAACTGGAATAACAGTGAAAAGAACACTGTTAGCAAAAGCCAGAAGAAAAATATGCAGCAAAAACAAATCTGAAAATACTATAGACAAGGAAATCATCAGATGCAAGCCATGAAAATTTGGGTTTATTATATTATTAGAAATAAAAGAAAGTCTTGAATATTTGGACAGGGGACTAGGACATATTAAGAGTAAAACAGAAACATTTTAAAGTACCAACAGAAAGTCAGACCATGGTATGGTGGTGAAGGGGGATAGATCCTACTTGGCCAACTGCATGATTTGAGTACTAGACCTGGAGACTGGAGAAGCACACTGGGCATGTGTATGTGCATGCTCAAAATCCCAAAAGAAGGGAGAGATAGAAGAAGAGAGAGAAAGAATTGCAACATGGCCATCACCCATAGGGGGTGATTTCTTACCTTCCCTCTCTCTGTCTCTTTCTCTCTTTGTCTCTCTCCAGCAAACACTCACACCCTCTGGCAAACTCTCTACCAACAGAAATGTAACAACAGATATTTAAAAGCATATAATAATGTCTTTGACCAGACTGATATACAATGTATTCATGATGGAAAAGTTTGTTTGGTATGCTATAATGATACACAGTAAATATAAAAATTAAATAAAATATAGATTAAAATAAAATGTCAAAAAAGAAGAAAAGTTATTGACTGGACTTAAAATACTTTATATAAAGTGAAAGAGTGATTTGGTGATTTGGAATATACATTGGAAAAAACTGTCATGATGGTAGCACAGCAATGAAAAAATAGAACAAACAAAGCTAAATATAAAAAAGCTGAAAGAGGAGCTAGCAGGTGGTACAAAGGGTAAGGTGCTGGACTCTCACATGGCTGACTGCAGCTCAAGCCCAGGGCCTGGCAATTTAAAAAATCACACTGGGTGCATGTGTATGCATGCCCAAAATCCCGGAAAGAGAATGGAGGAGAAGAGATTGCAACATAGCATTTCCCTGTGGGGGGTGATTTCTCACGTTCTCTCACTGTCTCTCTGTGTGGAGTGCATACCTTATGGCAAAAACCTAAAGAAAAGAAAAATCTAGGAAAAAAAGTGAGAAAATATAATAAAATCAGTTTATATCCAGAAAGAAGGGAAGAAGAGAAAAAAAACAAAGAAAATATTTGAAGATATAGTGTCAGAGCAATTTCCAATATTAATCAATATCGATACACAATTACAAGAATCTCAACAAAACTTAATAAATGTATCCACATATTGAGAATACATATATCAAAAATGTATTTCTCACTCATTCTTAAATGTATATCACAATAATAGTTTATGAATGCACATGATAATGATTGGAATTAACGTATTGTATAGTTGATGTATTTTTCCAGAAAAACATAAGTTGATTAATTTTAAAATTTAATTAGTTGTTTGTATAATTTAATTACTGGAACAACCCAAAAGAGTAGAAATATAGGGACCAGCAGTTAGTGTAATGGCTATGTCGCTGGACTCCCACGTAGTCGACCGCGGTTCGCGTCCCGGACCCGGTGGCTTAAAACTCACGCCGGGCGCGTGTGCGTGCATGCTCAAGATCCCGAGAGGAAAATGGAGGAGAAGAGATTGTGGTGTGACCATCCCCCCTGGGGGGTGATTTCTCGCTTTCTGTCTCTCTGTCTCTCTCTGTCTGGTGAGCGCACGCGCCCTATAGCAAAAACCTCTCCAAAAAAAAAAAAAAAGAGTAGAAATATAGTGTCTTCCAAATTACTAGATTAAAAAAATACAGAATGAGAATAAATTATCAATCTAAAGAAAAGGAAGGAGAAGACAATAAGCATAGAACAGACAAGAAAAATAGAAAGCATAAGATGTAATGTATGTAAATTTAAACCCATGAACACTTCCTTACATTAAATATAAAATAAAATAAATGTTTAAGTTAAAATATAGGAGATGCTTAGAAATTCAACCATATGATAGCTATTAAAACCATAAAGATATAGAATGTTCAAAATTAAAGAAAGTCAGCCTAATATAAATCAAACTTTATAAAATATTAAAAGAAGTTTATTTGAAGCCAGTCTGATGACTACAACTGGTTTGCAGCATGGAAGAGTATAGTACAGGTAGCCCCAAAACATACTCGCTGAGGTTTCTTTAATCCTAAGGTAAGTTTTAAGACAAAATCTACAAATAGGGAGAGGATGGGGACCAGAGAGGTGAGATAATTGTTTTGGGACAGTTATCACTGGTTACCAGGACCAACAGCAGGAAGGGCAACAGTTAAAGTCAGGACAGACAATCTCTGTGCCGATTATTTGGCAGAAGTAGCTGTGTCAGGTCGTAATGTTCTTTGTGGGATATTGTGATTCTGGTAAATTTCCTTGATAATAGATTTATTATCGGGCATACTGTCCCGACCCAGGGGACAGTCAAACAGGTTTCCTGAGGGAAGGAGTGAGAGACGGGACGAACGACGCAGTGTTACAACACGGAGATGACGCAGTTTTACAACTTTTCAGGGTTGTCCGTTTATTGTGGGCAGCACAGAGATGACACAGTGTTACAACTCTTCAGGGTTGTCTGGAGACGATGCGGTGTCACAACTCTTCAGGGTCGTCTGGAGACGATGCGGTGTTACAACTCTTCAGGGTCGTCTGGAGACGACGTGGTGTTACAGCTTTTCAGGGTCTTCAGGGTTGTCAGGAGACAATGCAGTGTTACAACTCTTCAGGCTCTTCAGGGTCGTCTGGCGATTGTGGGCCAGGGATCGTGGTTATATACATGTTGGTGGGCCATAATTGGTTGTAAAAGGTGGGTATGATTGGTTGTAAAATGTGAGTTATGATTGGTTGCTTTGTGGACCAATCATGAGGTGTCGGATATGCAAATCTGAGGGATTCTAGTGGCCAATCAGAGTATGGTTTTGAAGGTGAGGTTTTGAAGGGAAGCCAATCATGGCTTTTGGCATTGCGTAATTGTTTGTTCTCTGAGAAACCGGCGATATTTGCTGGTGCACAGCCTCCCACATATCCCCCTTCTCTGTTTTTTTTTTTTTTTTTTTTTTTTTTTGGAGAGGTTTTTTGCTATAGGGCATGTGCGCTCACCAGACAGACAGAGAGAGACATAGAGACAGAAAGCGAGAAATCACCCCCCAGGGGGGATGGTCATGCTGCAATCCCTTCTCCTCCATTCTCCTCTCGGGATCTTGGGCACACACACACATGCGCCCGGCATGAGTTTTAAGCCACCGGGTCCAGGACATGAACCACAGTCGACTATGTGGGAGTCCTGCGACATAGCCATTACGCTAACTGCTGGCTCCGTGTTTTAATTTGAGAGGTGAGGAAGGGCCTGGGGGAATCGTGCCTGTCTTAGGTTGGAGTCGTTTATGGAACCATATGTCCATTCTTACCCAGCATTGGAGAGTCCCATAGCTATGATGGGCTTCTTGTCTTAGGTGGAAGGACTGAACTGTTATTGGGTTCATCAGACTCTCTTACCCATCTTTGGCTAACCGATTCAGCGCCTCAGGTGAGACCAGTATAGGGGTGTTGGTCTTCCATGAGTGAGTCAATTTGTTGTTTGAGGAATGACATGTGCCTATTAAATATAACAGGTCCCAGTGAGCAAACAATTAAAAGGCCAATGGATGGGCCAAGTAGGGGGTGAGGAAAGGGAGGAGACCGTTCCATTCAGACCATTCTATGTTGCTGGAGAGATTCTTGGAGTTGATGTATTTTGTAAAAGCAGCAGCGTTCCTGTAAAGCAAGACAGAGACCCCCCTGTTCTGCCAGGAGGAAATTTAAACCTCATCTATTTTGAAGAACCACCTCAGCCGGGGAATCTAGTTGGTCTGAGATAAGACCCTCAGTGACTTAGTGTAATAACCCAAGCCAGTGGAGCCGGCAGCTGTAGCTGTGGTTAGGGGAACATAAAGGCTGAGAGTTTTGAGATTTAAGAACATATGCCAGTTGTTTTACAAAGTCTGTACTTACATCAGCATTACCGAATATTCTTTCTGACGCGGTAATTAATTGATGTACAAAGTCAGAAAAAGGTTCATCAGGCCCTTGTCTAATGTTAGGAAGGGAAGTGCTCAAATCTCCTTTGGCAGTGAGTTTTTTCCAGGCCTTTATGACTGCCGTATGAATTTGTGCAAAGAGCCCTGGGTCATACTGCATTTGATTTTCATTGTGTGCATAGTTTCCTTCTCCCATTAACATTTCGGCTGTCCAGCCATTATTGACTTGGGCATTGCAGCCGGTGGTTTGCCTACAAGCCTCTACATATTCTGATTTCCAAAGCAGGTAGTCTCCTCCTGAAAGTGTAGCTTGGGCTAATGTTTGCCAATCAGACAGTGTGAGCCAGCCCTCAGCGATAGCTTCAACTATAGCTAATGTATACGGAGCAGTAGCTCCATATTGGGCGAACGCCGCCTTAATTTCTTTTCCCATTTTAAAGTCAAATCCACTGTGACAGCGCCAAACCTGTCCTTGGGGATCTGTAATTTCCGTAACAGGGAATGTCTCAAAGTCTGTCATATGTTATCCCTGAACTAGTTTTGTTTCTTTGTCTGTACTGGTTTTTAGTTTCTCTAATTGTGTTACAAAAGGTATCTGTATGGATAATATTAAACCCACAATGTAGAAAGTGCTATATGCTATGTAGACTCTTCTGCTATATCTCTGCATCATTAACAACACAAACACATGCAGTGGAATAAGGTTGATGATAAACACATAACCACCCCAGAGACATATAGAAATATGATAAACAGCAGCACATTCTCCAAAAAACTGACTCAGTTTTTGACTCGTTTTTTCTTGGCTCTTGTAGAACCTTAAGGTTGTTTTTCTTTTTTAGTTTTTTGGATTTTTTGGGTTTTGTCTCGCCTTCAGGGCTTTTAACTTCTTCCTCACTATCTAGGGAAATAAGATCCTCTCCCTGTTCTTTTTCAATTTTAGAATCCTTGGTTAGATCGACCATAGTGGCAAGGGCTTCTTTTAAGCCCTGAATGAATAGTTCATGCTGACTAAGCTCTTGTTCGTGCTGACTAAGCTCTTGTTCGTGCTAAGCTCTTGTCCCATTATTACCCTTATTACTTGTCCCATTATTACCCTTATTACTTATAAGTAAGCAACCTTTGTTACTCACCGGGACAATTCTCTGCCGTCCTCCTCTGTGGCCTTTCTTGGAATGATTCTCTGCCGTCTTCCTCTGTGGCCTTTCTTGGGATGATTCTCGGCCATCCCCTCCTGGACGATTCTCTGCCGTCCCCTCCTCAGGTGCTCTTCACTGGATCCTTCATACTCAGGTCCCTATTCGGGCGCCACGTGGCCCGACCCAGGGGGACAGTCGAACAGGTTTCCTGAGGGAAGGAGTGAGAGACGGGACGAACGACGCAGTGTTACAACACGGAGATGACACAGTGTTACAACTCTTCAGGGTCGTCCGTTTATTGTGGGCAGCATGGAGACGACACAGTGTTACAACTCTTCAGGGTCGTCTAGAGACGACGTGGTGTTACAACTCTTCAGGGTCTTCAGGGTTGTCTGGAGACGATGCGGTGTTACAACTCTTCAGGCTCTTCAGGGTTGTCTGGCGATTGTGGGCCAGGGATCGTGGTTATATACATGTTGGTGGGCCATGATTGGTTGTAAAATGTGGGTTATGATTGGTTGTTTTGTGGACCAATCATGAAGTGCCGGATATGCAAATCTGAGGGATTCTAGTGGCCAATCAGAGTATGGTTTTGAAGGTGAGGTTTTGAAGGGAAGCCAATCATGGCTTTTAGCATTGTGTAATTGTTTGTTCTCTGAGAAACCGGTGATATTCACTGGTGCGCAGCCTCCCACAACATACCATCGTGAGAAAACACTCAGCATGGCTGTCCTTTCTCTGTCAGTCAGGGTTCACACAAAGTCTCCATTGTGATTTTTGAAAAACTTTCACAGGTTAAATATAGCAGTCAAATAGTAACAAAATAAAATCTAAGTAGCTACTTTAAAACTACACGCAATTACTTGAACCAGTCTTATTATCTAATCAACTATTGATTGAAAGAAACAATAAAATAATACTGATTAAATGTATGTCTACTTCAAAATCTTGGAAAAATTAAACTATAATTTTAGTGAAACTATAGATTGATTGAAAAACGTGTAGTATCATTTAATCCCAAATGAAGTTGAAATATAAAGAAAAAAAAAACAGAAAATTCAGAATGATAGTTGCTTTTAAAGGAGGTAGAGGAATTTCACATAGGGATGGAGAACAGTGAAAAGTATATTCTTTTTTTCTTTTTCTTTCTTTTGTTTGTTTGTATTTATTTATTTATTTATTGCCAGAGGGTCCATGTACCTCCCAGAGAGAGAATAAAGAAAAAAAGTAAGAAAGCACCCTCTCATTGGGAATGGTCATGCCATAATCCCATCTCTTCCATTTATCCCTCTTTTTGAGATTTGGGACATGCACACACATGTCTGTGTGTTTCTTAAGCTACTGGGTCCAGTAGCTGAACCACATGTCTTGCCATTTGAGATCCTACCACATTGAGACCCTACCACTACCAACTACTGTGCCATGGCAGGACCTGGAAGATGTAGTCTAAGACAAAGTTCATTTCTTTTTTTTTTTTTTTTTCTTTTTTGGGGGGAGGTTTTTGCTATAGGGCGCATGCGCTTGCCAGACAGACAGAGAGAGACAGAGAGATAGAAAGCGAGAAATCACCCCCTGGTGGGGATGAGCACGCCGCAATCCCTTCTCCTCCATTCTCCTCTTGGGATCTTGGGCACGCACACACACGCGCCCGGCGTGAGTTTAAGCCACTGGGTCCAGGACTCAAACCGCGGTCGACTACGTGGGAGTCCAGCGACATAGCCATTATGCTAACTGCTGGTCCCGACAAAGTTCCTTTCTTGACATGGATGATTATTACATGAGTTTTGGTTTTGTAACCTTTTTTGATCATCATCTAAAATTTATTTTATGTATTATCTTTAGTCTATTATATGTCATAATAAAATGTTTTTGTGAATTTACTCTAGTGTGCAGGGGTAATTCAAACAATTCATAAAGAAATGAAAATTTTTTCAAAGTATGAGCTTATTTTCTTGCCAAGAAGATTAAAATTTATGCACAGTATTTTTTCTTTTTATGGTATATGTTTCCAATGAACTTTTTGAAGACATTTCCTATAATATGCTACTTGGAATGTGATCCCTGAGTAAGAGAAACCTAGGCTCAAGATCCAGTTCTACTAATTAATACCTAAGTGCATGTGCATGGTTTTGGACTTAGTTTTCCACTTTGCAAAATCAGAATGATGATGTATCTAATTCACATAAACATAAGCGTAAACATCAAATTAGATGATTCATGTAATATATTTCAATCAGTAGCAAGCACTAAATAAATGTCAATATTTTTCTTGTTATGATTAATGGCAATAATCCTCCAGTGTAACAAATGCAGTTTTAGATTTTAGATATATGTATAAGATAAAAAAGTCATAGATTACCTGAGATCAAACTATGTTCAGATGGTTATGAATGTATGCAAAGCCCAATCAGTGGGAACAGCTATTCTTCCCTGAGCCAAGCCTACCATCATATATTTGGCATAATCTCCCATGAAAAATAACTCTTCATACCTGTAATCAATCATCTCTTATTTCAAATCACTCCTAGCACTATTTTTTAAGGTATTTTTGCTATAGGGCATGTGCTCTCACTGAAGAGTCAAAGAGACAAGAGAGAGAAAGTGAGAAATGACACTCCTGTGGCAATAGTCACACTGCAATCCCTTCTCTATTCTCCCCTCAGGATTTGGGGAAAGCATGCATGAACACCTGACATGAGTTTCAAACCTGCAGATCCAGTACTTGAACCATGGTTGACCATGTAGGAGTGCATCATCTTAACCACCATACCACCTGCTGGCCCCTTAGCACTATCTTTGAAGACACTGTAATCCTTTGGGGCTAAACTTTTGACAGTCACTTGGGGACTTTAAGTCTTTTCTTTCTCAGCTGCTATTTCCACTAGATGACCTAATGAATAATATTCACTAAGAAATCTTGACTGGCCAGTAGAAAGCAAATTCCACAAGGACAGGTTCTTCGTGTTCAGTACATGTAATGGAGCCTAGCATTAAGTATTAGTTAAGTATTTCCGAAGATGAATATCCTAATCATATTACAAAGTTGACTGCTCTATATACAACTAAAATCAGTGAGATTCTACTACTCGTCTTTCCCCAGAATATATTTTAATGCAGCTATCAAGTCAATATGAAGTTCCTTTTTTTTTTTTACAATTAGCTTAAAGTATATACAAGAAAGTTATCTGTGTTGACATAAAGTGTATGATGATCTTTTAATGATCCTATTATTTTATTCACACTTACACATACATACACATACATTTACACACAAACATCAATCATTTTTTGATATTCTTGTTTATTACTATTTATTGTTTTGTTAATTCCTCTGTTATACACTATAACATCTAGAAGATTAATTGGAAGCTTAATGGAACCATTTTCATCTGACTAGATCATCTTGCAGTGTTTATATTTTAGTCGTATAATGTTTATTTTCTTCATTTATATAATTAACTTAGATGAAATGCTTACACACTGCTGTAAAGATGCTATGGATAAATTGCTTATTTAATTAGTTATAAATTTTAGATAAGATGAAAAGTGTCATATAAATTTTAAGTACTCCAATTAAAATAACTTTTTGCGTAATTGTAATTATACTAAAAATGTATATGGAAAATATGAAATTGTCTCATAAAAATACAAAAGACAATAATAAGAATGACAAAAACTTATTAGATTAAAAAAAACTTATTAGATTGTACATCTCAGGATGTTAAAGATACTTAGGTTTCTAAACTGACTGATTAAATTCATATTTTTTATTTTTTTATATTAAAAAGCAAATTATAAGCCTTTTGTTAATGAGAATACATTTTAAAAAGTGACACATTTAATTATTTAGAGCATAATTTTATAAGCTTTGGTTCCTAAATTATTACAATGATTATATTTCTTTTCAGGAAAAATGATATTGATTTTCTAATGGCTATGAACAGCGTATGACACTTCAATTTTTTATAAGAGCAGCTACTGCTTAAAGACTGTAGCTGTTCTTAAAATTTTAGTTACTTATGAGCAATTTCAATAGAATGAGTCAACAAAGGATTAAAAGAGAAAACATTTATGTTAATGTCTTACATGTATTTTTTATTTACTTTTGAATGCCTGTTTAAATGACACTTGTGAATGCAATTAAAAATAATAATGTATATAACCCTTAGAGAAGAAATCTGTTCCAAAGCTATGATGACTTCATTAATTAAAGGAGAACAATTGTTTATATGTACATAGGAAGCTAAAATGTTATCCGCTTTTAATAAATATTGTTTCTCTTGTTATATCATATGAAAGAGCTTCAGAAAGTTTGTAGAGGGCCCAGTAGATAGTGTAGGGGTTAAGGTGCTATATTCTCACATAGTAGACTGAAGTTTTGGTCCCAGACTTGAAAATGACACCAGTGCATGTATATGTGTGCTTAAAATCCTGAGAGAATAGAGAATGGATTACAATGTGGCCATCCCCACTGGCAGGAGTGAGTTCTCACTTTCCCTCTAAATATTTCCAGCAAGTGCACATGCCCTGTGGCAAAAACCTAAAGAAAAAAGAAAAGAAAAAGAAACATTCAATTGCATTTTATAGAAAAATGCAATTTAATACAAATTTGTGTTAAAACATTTTTGAAATTTATGCAGTTTTTTGTAATCATCACGCCATCTGCTAGTCCCAGGGCATTGCCTTCTTTTTTTCTTTTTCTTTTTTTTGAGAAAGAGATTTTTGCTATAAGGAGTGTGTGCTCTCCAGATGACAAAGACAGAGACAGAGAGACAGAAAGTGAGAAGTCACTGCCCAAGGATGTTGGGGAGTGGCCAAACTGAAATCCCTTCTCTTCCATTCTCCTTTTGGGATCTTAGACTTGCATTCACACCCACCCAGCGTGAGTTTTAAGCCTCCATGATCAGGACTCAAACCATAGTTGACTACATGGGAGTCTGACGATATAACCATTACATCATTTGCTGGTCCCAGGCATTGTCTATTGACTTGTCCTAGATCCCAGTTTTTAACACTCTGACATATTTTTAAAAAGAATACTTAATGAAAATGGGAGTTTGCCAGTCCTTTCAAAAGATAGGATTTAATCCTGTGTAGGATCTCTTAGTAATAGGTACTAGTAAATAAAATATACCTTATCTTATCCTTTTTGTGAATTTTGCTCTGAAAATGGGTCTTTTCCTCTGAGTGCCTAGGTTTCATCTCTCACTACTATATAAACATCACTGGTATAGAAATAAACGTGTAAAAATACATTATTAGATTCCTTTTATTAAAAACAATTGCTTTAAGTTTTTTGGGCACCATTATTTTTATTTGTAATTATTTTATTGTTTTATATTATATTTATTCACATATATCTTTACAGTGTATAGCATTTTTTTCCCAACAGTTATCATCCATATCAGTCAAGACAAAAAGACATTACTATCCACATTATCATCATCAAATAACTTTTCAATTTTTAAGATTATTATTAGCTTTAAGTTTGATTTTCATTTAATGTTTTACATTTCTTTTGATTTCAACTTTAGTCTCTAACACTTAAAGAAAGCAAAACTGTATAGTATTATTATTTTTTTTTTAAGAGAGGTTTTTGCTATAGGGCGCGTGTGCTCACCAGACAGACAGAGACAGAAAGCGAAAAATCACCCTCCAGGGGTGATGGCCATGCTGCAATCCCTTCTCCTCCATTCTCTCTCGGGATCTTGGGCACACACACGCGCCTGGCATGAGTCCAAGCCACCGGGTCAGGGACTCAAACCGCTGTCGACTATGTGGAAGACCAGCAACATAGCCATTACGCTAACTGCTAGTCGCTATAACTTTATTTTTCATTGTGTAAATTAACATTCTGGAATTATACTGTAAAATTGGTTTGTTACTTCATAATCACCACATTTTTGTAGTCAATTCTTGGGATATGATGAATCCAATTTAATCACTGAAAATGACTAATGTTTTGAAATTATACATCTTTAGACTAGTAAATTAGCATTTTGAATCTACATAAAATATTTGGAAAAACGTGCAAATAATATTCTTCCCAGAGGCATATAACATAATTTTATGGCTTTCCAGTTATCTACTGCTTTAATAAGTTTACCAAAATAAAGAGAATAATGCATTTTATTCGGTATAGTTTTTATTATCTCCAATAGCTCACGGTGATCTTTGTTTATTTTCAAAGTCTACACAAACCATGCAATGAACAATCTGTTACAGAAATGTATCTATTTTAAGTCACAAACTCTTAGTTTATAAATGCAAATTTTTCCCATAGGAAAAAGAAAAGGCTGATCTTGGTGAGAAGAAGCCACTGGTGTTGCTCTTTCCCTAACACATCCTTGTTTCTATGGGTAATTTTTATGGTCATATTGCAAAAGCAGTGTGCAGTCAAGGATAAAGACCAGCTGATGATGACAGGATGTTTTATCTTCTCCATATGATAACTGAGCAACTCTTCTAAGGTAGATTATTCCAGTGGGATCTGCCATAAGATTCAAAGATCTATATGTTTCATTCCTATCTCCTTGTCCCCTTCCCAGACTTTATTTTCATGTATAATTTCTGGTCTTATTCATTACAGAACCCTGAACAATAGGACAAGACATTGCCAATTTCCCAAAAGTGATATATGCCATTGTTTAAGTCATTTCTCTCTCAAATACCTTTAAGAGAACTAGATTTTTTTTCCTTGCCCCAGTACACAGATCTACTAGGAAATGAGACTGGATTCCTTTTTAATGATTGAGGAAATATCGTTCATGTGTAATGATGGTAACATTGCAGCCTCTTCTTCAATCAATAGATTTTGGATTTCTTAACCTACTTAGATCTACAGACTAGGTGAAAAATTGCAATTTTTACTGAAGTATTTCTTTTTGCTAGTTTGTGATTTTTCCTAGTTATACAAGTCAAAATCATTTTAGACAGTTGTTCATCTCTCTTACCACTAGGAACTGTTAACCACCAGATAGATTCCTGGATTTAAAATCACTTTGATTGCTATTATGATCATTAGGATGATAAGGTCTGCCTTATCTTTGACAGTGAGTAGCACCATATAATCACAGCCATTCTAGAATCCTATCAGCTAAATGGTAGTAGGAAGTTAAACATCTTCCGTTTACCCTGGTGTTTAGAAATCATCCACCTTGTCTTTTCAAGGATGCCAGTATTCTCATCACCAATGCCTTCCTTACTGTTTTCTACATACCCTTTGGGGAACTTGGTTGAATGACTATTCTCCAATTATAAAATACATTCATTTTACATCTCTGTATGTTCTAATTCTATAATTAACATGTTGCCAATGTAGTTCATATAATTTTCCATAAGCGATCATCATTTATAAACTTTGAGAAAACAACCCAGTGTTATATTAGGGCCAGTTCCAGGTGTCCTTAATGTCTAAGAAATGAGAAACTTCTTTTGTTTTTTTTTTTTTACCCGTCCATTCTTATATTCCCCTTCCTGCTCAAAGTCCCTAAGATATAGCCCTACAAACATATTTCTGGCTCATTTCAGTATATGTTAGCAAGGTTGTGTAATAATTTTTCAGCAAGGAAATAGCTTTTTTCTTTAGCTAAAGCTATGCTATTTTACTCAAGATAATTCATGACTTATCATATTTATTGGTCTGAGGGAAATAAGGAGAGGCAGTGTATACCATGGATAAACATTTCCTTTGAGTCACAATGCCAGGTGAGGTCATTTTAGGGCCTACAAGATACAGAGACTCTATTAAATTCTCTTTGAGTAAGAGAGTTATTTTTGCTAGTGTGGAGAGTGAAAGCAAACCTAGGAAGCCATGATTCTTAGATATGTCCCCAGAAGAGTGCAATCAGGTCTTTGGATCCACATTTTTTCCTATCCAAGACATGACTTTGGCATGGGAAGACTTGTTGAAGGAGTGTATTCATTACCTTCATACTTCTACTATTAATTCAATCCCAAATCTAATTTTCAGTTTAGATCTCCTTGGTCCTGCAGAAGATAAGAATATTTTTAAATGCTTCCATTGAGCTCCTTTGATTTTGTAGTTTACTGAAATTGATTAACTAGCTTATTTGTATTATGTTCTCTAATTCTAGCTTTTTAAATCAATTAATAAATGCTAACAAAACTCACAGTCATTATAATTACTATTGTGTTTATATCATTCCAAAGCCATAACTACCATACAAATTGCTACGTCATGCTGCACCTAACTTTAGCTCAATTTATCCTTGAAGTTTTGTTAGTAATTGGGATACTGTTACTGGAGGAGTTAATACCATCTTACTTGCTATCAGCTATAGGGTCCATACCACTGTCTGGTGAGTAATCCAGTTCTTAAACCTTATTCTAAAGGCTTGCTTTCTACATCACTGAGTTTCGCATCTCTCTACCTACTACCATTAAAAAACAAGTGTTTTTGTCTACAAAGTTAAGAATTGGACCAAAAGAACATGAGAGAGGAACTAGTAAGAATGAAAAGGAGAAAAAGTCAATGCAAAGGTGCATTATTAAGTTGTTTGCCACACTAGGTACAGTGGCTTTGTTCCACAGAGACCTGATGATGAACCATGTAGAATGCAAACTCAAAAGACAGTCAAAAATTGAATTTGAGGAGCTGGCCTATAACCTAGTGATTAAGAGAGCTAGATCCCACTTGGCTGACTGCCATCTAAATCCTGGTCCTGGAAGTTTGGAAAACACTCTGGGCACATGTATGCGCATTCCTCAAATTCTGACAGGATACATAAATGGAGAAGGGATTGCGATGTGACCATTCTCTATAGAAGAGTGTTTTTTCATGTTCTTTCTCTCTTTCTAGTGAGCATAAGCACCTTTTAGAAATTAAACAAGAAAAATTAATTTATGGTTTCAGTTTTTAATGCCTCACAGAGAAATTAACTGTTCAATACAGCCTAATGTTTTCTACAGAAATTGTGTATTTCTATTATGCTTGATAAAGGAGCTTCACTTTGATGATGGCACTCAGTTTCATGATGGTTGCCCCGAGCACTCTCATATGGTCCTAAAACTTACTACGGTTCTCTCTGGATTCACAATACCTTGGCCAACTTCACTGATTAACTATACCAGATGTAGGACATAGTGCAACTTTTTAGCAGTGATTAAGGTTAGATACTGTAATACACTGAGCCTTAATCACAGTCTTCAATAAACAATTTGTCATTAATACTATTTCAACAAATAAATCTACTTCCCTTATAGTCACAGAAAATACAAATTGACTTACCAGTTGAGTGTTTAATTAAAATTGTCTTCCTTTTAAAATTTAGCAACTAAAGTTTTTGGTTCTGATGTTCTATTACATCAATAATGTGTATTCATTGAAGATGTATCCCAGCATTTTGGTATTTGTAGTTTATGGTTATCAAATTATCATAGATGTCTATACCTGTAACCTGTAATTCATTGCCAGTATTATCTCTGGAAATATTCCTTTCAACTATATAACCCTAATATTGAAAAGAATTGGTTTTCATTCAATCTCACATCCTATTTAGCCCAAGTTATAGGTATTTTTTTTCCATGAGACAACCCATTATGATATTAGATAACTCAAGTTGAAAAAGTTTTTCTAAATTCTTATTAGATATGCTTATATACAATTCCGACACTAATCTTTATTAAATAATCCAGAATGTCTTTTTAGTCTTCCAATTTAAGAGCTGAGACACAGCTGAATGATTATTATTATTATTACTATTATTATTATTTTGTTTAGGTTTTTGCCATCAGTGCGTGTGTTCCTCAGAGAGATACAAAGAGAGACAGAGAGAAGGAAAGTGAGAAATCATCCTCTGGGGGGATGGCCATACCACAATCTCTTCCATTCTCTTCTTGGGATCTTGTGCATGCACACATACACACGCGTGCGCACACACACACACACACACACACACACACATCTGACATGATTTTCAAGCCACCAGGCTCAGGACTCAAACTGAGATTGGCCTTGTGGGAATCCACCATGCCACCTGCTATTCCTCTGAATGATTATTCTCTATGCTTTTTATTCCTTTCCACCCAGCCTCTAACAAATGTCCTATTGGCTTTACCAAAACAAACAAAAACAAATAAACAAACAAAAGAAAAAAAAAACCTCTGATCATTTCTCACCAAGTTTATAGCTGCATCACCCAAGCCTGCATCCTTTTCTGTCTGGACTACTTGTCACACCAACTCCTAATCTACTTCTTCTTTCTGATGCCCAATACTTCATTGTCCATAGAGAAGTCAGAATGCCTGTTAGTATGTAATTTAAGCATGTCCTGCTTTTACCCCTATATTTGCTTCCCATTAAAAATAAAGCACAATGCAGACTGATTATCATATCCTCACAGGCCCAGTGTGACCCAGCTCCTGATTGCCAATTCAGTCTCATCATCTGCCATTTTCTGCTATGCTCTAGGGACAGCAGCTTTGCTGTTTCTTGGCCTGACAAGTATATTTCTTTTTCAGAGATGTTCTCACTCGTTGCAATATATTATAAACTCTTCATATGGTGACTATTATGGGCTGAATTTTAACCCTCCAAAATTCATATTGTGAAGTCTGAAACCTCAGTGCCTGATTGAGGCGGAATCTTTAATAAGAGTTCGTGCCCCAGGACCTCCCTTTGAATGGGGTATGCATTTGTATCCCCATGATTGGGGGAGGCTCAGACTGGGGATGGATCATGGTGTGGGGATCCTGTCTGGGATTCCTGTCTCTTTCTCTCTCTCATGGAAGAGATGAATAAACTTTTTAAAAAAGAGAGAAGATCTGAACACAGACACACAGAAACACAAGACCATGAGAAGAGATAAGCACAACACAGTTTTCTACAAACCAAGGAGAAAAACATTAGAAGAAATTAACCTTGTTGACACTTTGATCTTGGACTCTTGCTCTCAGAGCTGTGAGAAAATAAAATTTGGTTAAACCATGGACCTGTGTACTTTGCTGTGGTACCTTAGTAAACTAATATAGTTACTTTCTCATTATGTTAGTGTTAGCTCAAGTATCACCTCAGAATGGCCTTCTTTAAGTAAAATAGCCTACATAAACATACACATAATTTTTTTTAAACTGATACCTCTGAGAGCACCTATTACTATCAATTTCTGTGTGCTATTTTAATATGTGTACTTTATGAATCACCCTAAATTTCCTGAGGGTGAGATTTTGATCCCCATATGTCTTCATAAGAACAACTTTCTATGCATTAACAAGGAAAATACTTATCAAATAAATACCATGTGTCTTATCTGTTATTGTATTGTTGACATGAGCTTGCATGATTTTATAAATAAGTTAGGAGCTTCTTTATAAATTCACAATTCTGGTGCCTGTGAAGTCCAAAGTCCAAGGTCTCCAACCTAGCACAGAAGTTGGAAGGCAGTGTAGAGAAAGAGAAAAAGAAAGTTGACTAATTTCTCTTTTACAACAACTTTCATGATAAATCACTTTTTTTTAAGAGAGAGGTTTTTGCTATAGGGTATGTGCACTTTCCAGAAAGACAGAGAGAGACAGAGAGACACAAAACGAGAAATCACCCCCCCCGGGGGGGGGGGGGGGGGGATGTCCATGCCGCAATACCTTCTCCATTCTCCTCTCAGGATCTTAGGCATCCACGCACACCCGTGCGGCATGAGTTTAAGCCACCAGGTCTGAGACTCGAACCATGGTTAACTTCATGGGATTCCAGCGACATAGCCATTACACCAAGTGCTGGTCCCATGAGAAATCACTTTTCCCAAGAACTAGAACTTGTTGGGTCTCCTAAAGTATCATTAATCTATTCATGAAACTCTTGCCTCTGTGATCCAATCACAATGAACCAATCACTACCCACCATGCCTCACTCTGGGACACCATGTAGGAATTAAGTTTTCACTTAATAACTGTTATGGTGAGTACAATCAAGCCCCAACATATGACTTTTGGGGGAACATGTTCAAACGACAGTGTTGCAGAAACTGACCACTGAAAAACCAAGCGCCACTCTGATAGTAGGAGAACCCAGGTTATTACACTGGCAGACTCAGAGGAGTTTGTACTCTAAAGTCTGAGTCTCAACCTGTGGAAGTTACAGGAGTTATATAGTGAGGGTTCACAGGTGTTGCAGACAAAGAAAACTAGAAAAGCTTGCAAAATAGCTGTGTTAGTTTTCCCAGTTTCTATAGAGAACAGCAATCTGTTGAAGCAGCCCATTTACAAGGAGGGAACAGTATCAGTATTCTCTGGTTGCAGGCAGCCTTTAGAAGTAGAGTTAGATAGCAAACAGGATCCATATCAATATCACTATATTAGAAACACATTCCTGTCTTTCTACCATGTCACTTAAATTGTTTTCCTTCCCTGAGTAAACATCTTGAATGTTTAAAATTTTCTTTCTGATCTCATTCTATGTTGAATTCCTAATATCCTGCTTAGGTTCTTCTTTGATTAACTTAAAATGAATTATTGTAAAGTAACTGACCATTTCTGAGACTACTGGGGCTATTACAGATAGAAACCTAGATTAATTAACACTACTTGGAGTTTTATTTACCTTGAAAAAAAGGAAAGCCAGTTGTATTTAGTTCAGAAACCCAAGCATTTCATTTTTATTCAAACCAAAAAACTAAAACTTTCTCTTGCATATTTAAAAATTATTTTTAAATATCCAGGTATAAGATATTATATCATTTAATCTAATATTCTATCCTTAAATTAACTCTAGTTCTTCCTCAAATATGACCTATTCTGACACAAGTGATTAACAGGTCTTGCAATGTCCCTCTCTTTTCTTTCACTGGTATTATTTTATTCTTAATACCCTTTAATCTCTTTCTTATCCATTAAATACAGATATCTTCAAGTTGCCATAGTAAGACTCCTCTTCTTTCTTTACATTATCTTTTTGAGTAAATTAATTAGCTCCCTTGTCTTCAACTGTCTTAGAAATGTAGACATATGTGCTTAATTTATATTCTACTTTGTCTTTGACTATTGGTATCCACAAAACTTTGAGATTACAAACTGGATAGTCTCAGTTTCTTCTGATGGTATAATTTTCCCCATAAAGCAGAAGTTTTAGCAAATGGTAAAGTGAATGAATTCTGTTACGTTGTCTGCTATTTCCTGGAGTGGGTTCAAAGATGATTTATAATATCAGGTTACTCCTCTCAACTACCTCCATAAATCTCAAGAGTTTTCTTGTCACCCAACATCACGTTATTTCTTTAGAGATGGTAATATTCTTTATAACTTCTAGTAGTGTCTTTAAAACCATGATAAAGGAAGGTGAGGATGGAGGAGGAAGTGGGAAAGAGAGAGAGGTGCAAGAGAAATAAAACTTTCATATTTGTCCACTTTGTATCCAGTGTTAGGGTCTCATTGTTCTGTATGGTTGAGCATTACATTTAATGCTAAGCGAAGCAAGCCAGACTATGAAAGATGGCATTGTACGTCCCCATTTATTATATAGAAAATGTCTGCATTCTATGGCAGAAACTGAAAGACTGGAGGATATAATAACAGGGAGGGCAGCTAATGATTCTCAAGACAGTATCGGAGGAGGTGGGTAATAAGAAATAGGGGAAAGGGTCAGGGAAAAAGCAACATTTAACACAAACAAAAATGAAAAGTTATCTGTTAATGATAATGGACATGGTTTTATCTATGACTTGATAAACATGCGTTGTTTTCATGCTGGAAAAAAACATTTTATACACTGTAAATATGTACAGTGTTTATAAATAAAACAATAATGAAACTATTTTGCCTAGGTAGTCAAGACTGTATTTTCCCTTCACTTTGTCAATTGCCATTAAATCCACTTGAGGCCCAGATCTCACAGAGTCATGCCCAGATTTTTACAGTGACCTCTTGGGTTTCTTATTTCCATCTTCACTGTACTCTATTTCTCTTATACTCCTAGATGAATGATGATAAAGCACTACGCAATACATACTACTACTCCATAACAATCTCCATTGGCTCTCTATTTCCTCCCAAACACTCATTATTTCAATCCTCTGTAATAACATTCTTACCCCTATCTTTGTCCTTATTTCCCACCACATGATGATTACCAATATAAACTTAGTTTCAAAATACTAGTCTCTTCATTATCATGAGCAAATGCCACTTTCATTCCTTTCTCATTCCATTCTTCATTGTTTTCTCCTATCTGTTTTGGAGAAACTCGTTTAGTTAATAAGTATTTCATGATTATTGCAGCTGAGAATCATCTCTCTAATTCTTGAACTTTCACTGGCTTTATTGATATTGGGCATCATCCCATCTTTACTTAGTCTTTATTTTATGTGATTCATTTGCTATAAATAGTATATAGTAGACACCATGTAATAGAAATTACTTTTATTTTGCCAGTGAGCATACACACATATCAGAGAGAGAGAGAGAGAGAGAGAGAGAGGAAAGAGTGTACCCATGGGAAATGCTCACACCACACTCCCTTCTCCTCCATTTGTCTCTCCTTTCAGGACTTATGTGCCCAGTATGTTTTTCAAGTTTCCAAATGCAGAACTTAAACAATGTGGTCATCCATGTGGTATACAGCTACCTTAAACACCATGCCACAGGCTGGCATAGAAATTAATTTTTATGTGTATTGTCCTCAGTTATTACCACAGGGAAAGGCATGTAGGAGATATTTAATAACTAACTTCTGGCTAATCAATATAGTTTAAAAATGTGAATAAAGAAGGGAGAGATCTTCTGTCACTGTTGCTCTTGTTTGCCCAAGATACTCATGGCATTTTCCAGCTATTTCTGTAGATAACAATGAGCTTTACAAGGACAATAAGGATGTCAGTAGCATTAAATGTACCCCCTCCAACAAAGCTGGGAATTAGGAAGAGAGAGGAAAGAGGAAGGGTTCTATAGCACCACCGAGGGAATACTCAAATGTCATCCACTCTTTTAAGGTAATAGAGATTTTAGCTTCAGAGAGCTAAGTGTTGTCATAAACCCAAAACTCATTATCAATAACTATTTTCTCTGATTGTAAGGTTTTCCATGCATGAATAACACATAGATGCTATGCACTTCAACATTCCTACCTTCCGTTTATGCTCAGAAAATATTTATGTGTTCACATGTTTGAGAGTATTGATTCTGCTTCATACATATGTATGCTGGTGCAGTATATACAAGTGCATAGGTATTTGACATTTTAAGCTACCAGCATTTTCCAGTAGTTGTATTTTTAAAAATTTTTTTTTACTGAGTTTGCTACAATGACTGGTGATATATTTGCAGCCCCAGATGCCTCTCTTCACCATTCAGACATGATAACAGGAAGATCAAAAAGATATTTTGCATGCCATTTGTGGTTGTTTTTCATGGAACTTGGTTAATGTAATATGCTTCTGTGATTTTAAAGTAAGAGCAACCCCTTTGGAAGTGTTTGCACATCAGCGTGGGTGGGAAACATGTAGCCACTCTAGGTAAGCTTTCAAAACATAATGCTAGAAGTTTAAAATAGTGGCCTTAATTTTACTTTCCTTAACTTGCACACATAACTCCCACTGGTCTTATAGGGAATTAAATACACAGATACCAAGAAAAGTAAATTTTATTTCTGTTGTTTAAAATACTTTAAGAAACCCCTTTCTCTAAAGTGACTAAAGAGGAGGCTGTCAGATGGATTATCTTTTTTTGAAAATTCTAGAAATAAAATATGATGTCATATAAAGACCACGTCTGATATTACATAAACAATCAGATTCTTGGTCCACAGTCTTATAATACACACAAGGAGTTTACGCTGATACAATTTTGCAAATACACAGGAGAGTGCAATTTCATTTCATGTGCTGAGCCAAGAAGAGCAACATTTCTTATCTGAATCCTGACAAATGCTTGATAGTCTCTACAAAAGTTTCTGTCCTCGTTTTCCTATGCCATTAACTTTAAGGTTTGTTTACAGACACATTTATATTTTTATACCTGTGTGATAAAGTTTCTTGTGCAATGTGGCAAGAAACATCACTGCTTTAAATATATAAAGAAAATCAGTCTCCCTAAAATGCCCAAAATTTTCTATGGTTTAAATACGGCCAGCCTAGTTGTACAGTAGTTAATCTCTGTGTAGAATCGGCTATGTTGTATTTGGCTGTCCAGGTTCAGATTCTGATCCCAGTGACAGCACACCAGGCACATGCATGTGTGCTCAGGATCCTGATGAGATGGAGAATTAAAGGAGAAGGAATTGTCGGGACCAGCAGTTAGCATAATGGCTATGTCACTGGGCTCCCATGTAGTTGACCATGGTTCGAGTCCCAGACCCAGTAGCTTAAACTCACGCTGGGTGCGTGTGCATGTGTGTCCATGATCCAGAGAGAAGAAAGGAGGAGAAGGGATTGTGGCATGGTCATCCCCCCTGGGGGGCGATTTTTCGCTTTCTGTCTATCTCTCTCTGTCTTTCTGGCAAGCACATGCACCCTATAGCAAAAACCTCTCCAAAAAAAAGAGAGGAAAAAGAGAAAAAAATAGAAAAGGAATCGTGGTGTGACCAGGCCCCATTGAAGGGTGCTTTTTCTCTCTCTCTCACTCTCTTTGTGCAGTGCACACGTGTTCTAGCATTTATATATATATATATATATATATATATATATATATATATATATATATATATACATACATATGTGTGTGTGTGTGTGTGTGTATTCTTTGACAATTTTATTGAATTACAGAATAGCTTAATATTTCTTAAAGCAAAGTGTTCTACCACTTATATTTGAAACTGGAATAAAATAAGAGATTTTAAATACATGAAAAAAATAAATACCTTTAGCTTCTTTGAATTTTGGAAAGGATATAGTCTACCAAAAACAATAGCCTCACTAAAGACTCTACAAATTTATAAATAATAGGACAATATTACTGTGACTTGATTCTCAACTGAGTGAGTCCTATAAATTCAGTAAGTGAAGCTTTGACTTCAAGGATTCCTTAGACTTTTCAATTTTTTTTTTTTTGACAGGTTTTTGCTATAGGGCACGTGCGTTAGCCAGACAGACAGAGAGAGACAGAGAGACAGAAAGCGAGAAATCACCCCCCCGGGGGGATGGCCACGCCACAATCCCTTCTCCTCCGCTTTCCTCTTGGGATCTTGGGCACGCATGCACACAAGCCTGGCGTGAGTGAGTTTAAGTCATTGGGTCTGGGACGCGAATCGCGGTCGACTACGTGGGAGTCCAGCAACATAGCCATTACGCTAACTGCTGGTCCCTACATTTTTCAAATCTTGTAAGAGCATTCTTTTTATTATGAATATAACAGTTGAAATATATTCATTTTAGACAGAAATTTTATTTTAACAGAGGATTATAAGGCTTAGCGAGTATGTTATAGAGTGCTAGTTGCTAAAATTTTGAAGATTTTTTTTTTAAGGTTTTTGCCATGGGGCATGTGCACTCATCAGAGAGAGACAGAGGGAAAGTGAGAAATCACATCCCAGGGTGATGTCTATGCCACAATCCTTTCTCCTCCATCTTTTTCTCAGGATTTTGGGGATTTGGGACATGTATACACACATACCCTGCATGATTTTCCAAGTAACTGAACTGTAGTCTGTTATGTGGGAATTCAGCACCTTAACTACCATACCACCTGCTGGCCAAAAAATTTTGAAGAACTTTAGTAATTACTTAAATACATACATATGTGTGTGTGTGTGTGTGTGTAGTAATTACTATAGTAATATAGCAATAGTAATATAATAGTAGTATAATAGTAATGTAGTAAGCCCCCCCAGGGTATGATTTATTTTTACGTAAGTGTAATCATGATGCATATACTTCCTTAAGATACTTTAATTGGGGCCTATTGGCAGCATGGAGGTTGGGGTGTTGGGTCCTACAGGGGCAACTGCACAGTTTGAGTCTTGAACCCAGTGGCTGAGGGTCATGCCAGGCATGTGAATATGTGTGTCCAGGATCTTAAGAAGAGAATGGAGGGGAGGGGATGGCAGTGTGACCATCTCTCCTGGAAGGTACTTTAAGGATCTTAAGAAGAGAATGGAGGGGAGGGGATGGCAGTGTGACCATCTCTCCTGGAAGGTACTTTATTTTCCCTTTTTCCCTCTCTTTTTATATCTCTCTGTCTCCCTCTGGAGAGGACACATGCCTGATAGTAAATTAAAAAAAAAAAAAATGATACTTTGATTTCTGGGCCAGTTCCATGGCATAACAGTAGCACACTGCTCAAGAGAAACAGGATGCCACACAGTGAACAGTTTGAATTCCTGGCTGGGACTGTCTGAAACATGCTCTGAACATGCATGAGTGCCTAAGATCCTACAGGCTGGAGGACTGGAAAAAGGGGAGCATGGCATGGCCAGACCCTACAGAGGGAGCTCATCTCTCTTTCTCTCTCTTTCTCTCTCTCTTTCTTACTCCCACATGCATGCACACATGCTCTATCACAAATAAAGAAAAACAAAACATTTTTAAAAGAATACTTCAGTTGCATTGTGTTACTTAGATATCAAATTCTTATTGTCTAAAAGACCTTATTTGATCTATTATAACATCAGCCTTAAATAGCAGCAACTTTCCCTTGCTCTCTTATTATGCATTCGTTGTAACTTTCTTGCCCTCAAAACTTCTGAATGTATTCAGTTACAGGGCCTCTGTGCATGCTTTTTTCCCCTCTCTGGAATGCTTTCTGTTCTTCACAAGGCTAACTCTTATTTTCTTTCTTTTTTTCCTTTTTTTTTTTTTTTTTTTTTTTGAGAGGTTTTTGCTATAGGGCATGTGGTGTGCTTGCCAGAAAGGCAAAGAAAGACAGAGAGACAGAAAGCGAAAAATCTCCCCCCGGGGGGATGGCCACGCTGCAATCCCTTCTCCTCCATTCTCCTCTCAGGATCTTGGGCACGCACACACATGCGCCCGGTGTGAGTGTAAGCCACCGGGTCCGGGACTCGAACTGCGTTCGGCTACATGAGAGTCTGGCAACATGGCCATTACGCCAACTGCTGGCTCAGCTATTCTTCTTTTGAAGAATTATTTTATTTAACTTTATTTATTTATTTTAATTTGACCAGAGAGTGATAGAGAGAGAGTAAGAGAGAAAGCGAGAGAAACAAAGTGAGAAAGCACGCTGCTAGGTCCAGGACTTGAACCACAGTCATATGGAAGTCTAGCACCCTTAACCACCACTCCACCTGCGGGCCCCAACTTTAATTTTCAATAGGTCTTAGTTTTGTATTTCTTTTAAAATTTCTCATAAAGATAAATATGTTCCTGGATTTTTCTGTTTTGTTTTTACTAGATTAATAATATAATTTTAAATAACACTATTAATGCAGCTAACGTAATGTTTCTTTGATAAATCAAATTACTAAACACAATTAGGAAAATAGCTAATCCTACCTTTCTTGCATATTTTTGGCTTTTTCATTCTCGTTGAACTTGAAAGACATTCTAATTTGTTGTTACAATAATGCTGTGTGTGCCACTCCTTTTCTACATCAATAAGCATGGCCTTTGATATCCTATATTTCATTTACTCAAGTTTACAGCGGCATTTGGCTCCCCTCTCATTAATTGTTTTTGTCTTAATGAAGTATGATGGCGAAATCATTTAAATGAGATATAAAACAAATTAAATATTCATAATTTTTGTTTCTCCTCTCTGTCTTTTGTGATTAATGAGGTCAATTGACAGCACATATTTTCAGTAAGAAACATTATTCTCCACAGATAACTTTTCATCAAGAGAAGAGTTTGGCAAAAAAAAAAAAAAAAAAAAAAAAAAAAAAAAACAAAACTTGCTTGATATATGAAATTCAGTAGGAGGTTTTCAACTTGGGGATTTAAGATGTTGAAGCCATTAATTTTAGTACATAAAGATGAAAATTTGTAATGTGCAGTCTTTGAAACTGTATGCACACATATTCTCATTAACTGCATTATCAATTGGTAGAATAGCAGGGGTTCACTTATTTTCCTAGGATTTAGACTAATCAAATCTCTGCTACACCCCTCTCACACCAGCCCCACCCTACACTAACTGCAGTCATAAGTGAACTGTGCTTTGGCTACCTAAATAGTTGGTTTAAAAGTCCCCACTGTGATTTTACATAACTGGAGCAGTCAAGTTGATACTCTGTGTCTTGAAGGAGAGCTATACATAATTTACAATCTCTCATTTTAAAAGGGTATTACTCTGAAAGATCATTTTACATTGAAAATTATGGACATTTCCTTTCTATCTCTGGATCTTTTTTTTTTTTTAATGAAATACTCACTAACCTTAGGAAGACCTCCTGCTCTACATTATTATATTTCATAAAACAGTTTGATTTTGCTTCTAACACTGTTATTCGCTGTGGGGGACAAGTGTTCTTGCCTTCTTTTGAACTCTACTAATAGTTACCCTCTGTGTAACTAAAAATGTGACAGCAGCTTTTCAATGTTCCCATGAATTTTTTTTCATTTATATTCAATTTTTTTCATTATTTAGAGACTGCTTTATAATTTCCTGTAATCAAACCCATGTAGATAAGATAGTATATATTTAATACAGTGTGTTATCCTGGTACAAATTGAAAAAATTACATTTAACACTTCTAAACCAATGTATCTTTTAATTTCTCTACAGTACTTTTTTAATTCTATCCTCTAGTATTACAGGTGTAGGACACTCCTGTATCATATCTCTGTGAATGTAAAATATCTTGTGCCTGCTTTATGGTATGTAGTAGTGACCATGCTTTACCAGAGCTGTGTTTAATGATGTCGTTCTACAATGTTTTGTTTGCAGATCAAAATTGACAAGATAATTTAACCAAAACAAAACAAAACAAAACAAACAAAACAAAAACAAAAACAAAACTGCTTCCAGGAACCACAACACTTTGCTCTAATCTATTATTTAAGTTCTTGTTTGGTAACTTTCAAAGTTATATCCCGTATCTTCCTAAGTCTCAACATCTTGAAAAGGCAACAGCTAAGTCTTACAGACTGAAAAATTAATATTGTAATTACTCAGTAAATAGTTTTAATAAATTATTGAAGAAAATTAAATAAGTGTCATATGTGTCTGGTATGTTTCTCAAGCCACTGGGTCCAGGATTCTAACTGCAAATTTGGCCATGTGGGATCCTCTCTTCTTAAGCACTAGACCATGGACTGGCTCAACATTGCTTCTTAAATAGGTTAGATGGTTAGATTAATGCTTTAAGATTAAAAATGAACTCTAGTTATAAGACAGTTTTAAATTCATGTGCATTTGAGTTTATCAATTATGAATATATAAAATCTATATAAGGAATAATGGAAATTAATGAAAGCAGTAAATCATAGGTACATATTTAAGTAACTGTTATGGCATTTCTTTTTTAAAGTAACAGGACTTATGCTTGATCTCAAAGTGGAATGATGGGTTGCTACTGGGAAGCACTGAGCAAGAAAGCTTGTCTTTTTAGAAAATAATCTCTCGATAATGATAAAATGATTAACCTTCAAAATTGATGACAATTCTATTTTTAAAGAATTCTTTTATTTAACTTTATTTATTTATTTACTTTTTTTGGTTTGACCAGAGAGGGACGAAGTGAGAGAGATGGAAAGTGAGAAAGTGAGCCACCAGGTCTGGAACTCAAACTGCAGTCAGCCATGTGAGGTTCCAGCACCCTTAACCACCACACCACCTGCCGGCTTTTGAAAAATCTAATTTTAAAGTTTTGTTTAGTAATTTCATGGCAACTAACAGAAGAATAAAAGTTAGTTGTAGATACGGTAAATTATTCAAGTGAAATATGTTAACTCAGAATCCACTATTAATTCAAGAAAATAAGGAAAGAATTTTTAAAAACACGTGAATAAGTGATATAAAACAAGATGTCATTGCTAAGTCTAGTGTGTTATAATAGTAATAATGTGAATATGAACAAATTCCTTTTTTTTAAAGAGGTTTTTGCCTCAGGGCACATGCTTGTGCCAGAGAAAGAGTCAGAAACAGTGAGAAGGAAAGTAAGAAGTCACCCCCACCCCAGGGGTTGCCAGGTTGCAATCCCTTCTCCATTCTCTTCCCTAGATCTTGAACATGCTCGGCACATGTGCCTGGCATGATTTTCAAATAACTGAATCTGGGATTTGAACTGTGGCAGCCGTATGGGGGACCAGCAACGTAACTGCTATGCTATCTGCTGGCTCCAAATGTGAACAAATTCTTTTGATAAGAAAACATTTATTAGGATTAAAGGGTTCTGGGGTCAACCCCATAGCCTAGTAGTTAAGGGAACTAGAACCCACATAACTGAATATGGTTTAAATCCCAGTTCTAGTGGATTGAAAAACACATAATTACATGTGGTTGTGTTCCCAAACTCCAAAGGGACAAAGAAATGGAGAAGAGATTGTGACATGACGAAGCCCCAGTGGGGTGCCTTCTCTCTCTCCCTATCTCTCTCTGTCTCTAGTGAGTATACACACATTCTGGCAATTAAAAAACATTCCAGTGTGCATTATGTATTTTCTGAAGATACATATAAAATAAAATCACAAAGAGATTGATAATAAAGGGAAAGTAAAAACATTCTAATCAAATCTGATAGAATCAAATGCATAAAATGCTATAATAGTAAGGAATTGTTACAATGCATTTAAAAGTGAGCTTCAGAGTCAATGGCATCATGGTTAAGGTAGATGGATTTCACATAGCCAACTACTGGCTGAAGTTCCAGACCCACAGGCTTGAAAAACACGCTTGGCATGTGTACGTGCATGACCAAAATCCTGAAATGGAGGAGATGGGATAGTGGTGTGACTGTCCCCCATAGGGGGTGCTTTCTAATTTTTCTCTCTGTTCTCTCCAGCAAGTGCATGAGCCTTCTAGCAGAATCTTATATATATATATGTATGTGTGTGTGTGTATATATATATATATATATATATATATACAGCTTCAAACTACAAAGCACAAACACCAATAGAAATGAAAAGAGAAACTGATAAATAATATTTAGTATAAAAACATAACACACTCCTCATAAATCAATAGATGAAAAAGAAATTCACACAGAAAGGAAAATGTAGGCCTTAGACACAGCAGCGTAGTACAATGCTCAGCGTACCAGATGCCATAGGGAAGATTAAGTTTCAGTTCCCTGGTCACTCTGCACATGCCATGCATTTGTGTGCATACCCATAATCTTGGCTAGCTGAAAGGCTGAGGGGAGAGAGGACTGTGACATTAGACCCTGTTGAGGATACTTATCTCTTTCTTTCTCTCTGACTCTCATGAAACAAATAAATAAACTTAAAAAAAGGAAAATTTAACAGAAAATATTTATTTTTAAAATTAGTAATGTTGGGGTCAGCAAATGGTGTAATAGTTATGCCGTTGGACATGGCCAACTGTGGTTAAAGTCTCAGATCCAGTGACTTCACAGTCATTCTGGGCATGTGTGCAGGTGTGTCCAAGATCCCAGAAAGAGAATGGAGAAGGCAGTGTGGCTTGGTCATTCCCCGGGAGGTGATTTCTCACTTTCTCTCTCACTCTCTGTCTCTCTCTGTCTCTCTGTCTCTCTCTCACCAGCAAGTACAAAAATCTCTAAAATAATTAAAAATATCTTAAAATTAACAATGAAATATTAATAAAATTTGACCATGTATCAGGCTACAAAAATATTGTTACATATTTTGAATTAAAAAAAAACCTTTCCGATATTCTGACAAATACTTAAAAAAAATTAGAATTTGATTCTATAAAAAGAAAAGCCAAAAAATGTATACAGTATAAAAATTCAAAGAGATTTTCCCTGCTAAGTAAACTCTTAGTTTGAATAGGAGACTAGGAAAACTAAAAAAAGAAACTCTGTAAATGAATGATGAAAAACTTCAAATAAAAAACCCATTAGATTTGGCCAAATCGTGAAACAGCTAAGAATAACCCTCAAATGAAAGATGCAAATTTTATACAAAAAAAAATACTAAATGAAAATAAAAATGTTGGTAAAACTGTTATGGAGTAAGCAGGAGGCCACTGTCTGAGGCTGCTTGAGTGACTAGATTTGATTCTTAGCAAATCTAGGTTAATGAGGCATGGTGGTGTCTGCCTGTATTCCTAGCTTACCAGGAGGCTGGGGCAGGAGGGTCATGATCAGACTGTCAAAAATACCCATCTTGGGGCCAGCAGGTGGCATTGTGGTTAAAGTGTCAGAATCCCTTATGGCAGACCATGGTTCTAGTCCCAGACACAGCAGCTTGAAAAATCACACCAGAAGCATATGTGTGCCTGCCCAAAATTCCAAGAAGAGAATGAAGGAAAAGGGATTATGACATGGCCATCCCCCATGCGAGAGTACAGCACATCATGGAAAAAAACTAAAAAAAAACTAAAAATCTCTGTCTCATTCTCTCTCCCTCTCTCTTTCCTCATACTGTTTCTCATTCATAAAATAAGTAAATAAATAGGTAAATAAATAAATAAAGCATTATATCTGTATTGAGAGACATAAAAAGATCTTAAAATGATAAGCTATTATTCTCTTGTGGAATTTGGCAAGTTGTATACATTTTCTCTAAGCATGAACCATAAAAAATAACATACAACATTTAATGAATAAATGAGTTATTGACACAGATGTAATTGGAGAATTTTAGATATAAACTCTCAATTTATGATAATCATAATGCAATTTTTAAAAGGGCACAGTTTCAATGAATACTATCATATAAATGGTTTTAAGTCAATGTTATTTACCACTGAATTCCATAGTTTAGCAATTTTTAATTTTCTTAGCAGAGGTATGCATACATTTTCCTAAAAAGAAATACCTGAGAAAATTGCTATTACCTGGGAATAATCAGATGGTCTGCTAAGATATATTTTACCCAAATATTGTGTGAATTTATCTATAGTCGTTAAAAATAATATATACAATATATACTATAAAAACAACAATGTTATCTACACATACAAACGCACAGGCATGGCAAAATTCTATTCACGTTTTAAAAGATCTATGTGAGTTGTGAAAAAACAATTGATCAAGGCCAGGAAATAAAGGAGGATTGAGTACTTAGCATGTCACCTGAAACTTTGGTAGAAACAGTGGGATTACAAAAAGTATCTTATATATGGTCTCTGCCTTCTGGCCACTCACACGCTTAGAAGCAAGACAAACCTAAATGAAACAGCGCACAAAACAAAGACAATATACGACCTTGCCAGAACATGTCTTATTGGCACTCAATCACACATGCCTCAGTGGTTCCAACTTAATGTAAACTTCTAGGGAGTTGTATCAAAACTTTTCTCAGAGTATGTGGTCAAATCATTTTAGACAGAGTCATAAGTAATAGCAAGAAGGGAACCAAAAAAAAAATAATAAGTTACTTTGAAAATTCACCACCACAATGTCATCTCATGGTATTAAAATTTAGGAAAAGAAATGATGGAGGGCCATGGAAAAGAGAAATGGAGTGTGATAAATAGAAATCATTTTAACCTTTTCATAAGCATATTTTCATCTCATAAACAACATTGTAAATTGTAGTGTGTGTGTGTGTTATATACAATATAAATTGAACACAGAAAAGGGTTCTCTTAGAAAATGTTCTAAACACAGAGCCATTTGAAAATGTAGGAAAAGAGTCTATTAATTGATATTAAACGTTATTCAGGCAGCTGTTTCTTCCATTAGGATAAGTGTCAAATGATAGGTTGCTGCCCTCTATTCTTCTAAAATTCTAGTTAGAATTATATTGGAAATCAGGCATTAGAGGGTTAAAAATTAAAAATGTCTTTTCAGGGTAAAATATATTCCAGTAATAGGATATAAAGTACAAGCAGTTCAAAGAAGAGAATATTTCTTACTTAATAGATACCTGGGGCTTTCCATTGTTGTAGAAACTATTTGAATAAATTTTCTCACCAAATTATCATTAATAATAAGAATAATAGGCTAATTTAAAGTGAATTAAACTACTTAAATATGCCTATACAGCTTCTTTCCTCGTCAAATTATCTCTGATAACTTAAACACTGAAGCATGATGAAATTTCTGGATCCATGGCAAATATCAAAGACATACTCTCTACTTGTACTGTAATTTTTAGTATGTATTGCTTGAAAATCTTCCAGAGTTTGCATATGCAATAGTTTCTTTTTAAGAGATTTTTGCTATAGCATGTGTGTGCCCACTGGAAAGATAAAGAAAGACAGAGAGACAGAAAGGAAGAAATCACCCCACAGGGAAGATGGCCACACTACAATCCCTTCTTCTCCATTCTCCTCCTAGGATTTTTTTTTTTTTTTTTTTTTGAGAGATTTTCGCTATAGGGTGCGTGCGCTCACCATACAGACAGACAGAGACATAGAGACAGAAAGAGAGAAATCACCCCCCAGGGGGGATGGTCATGCCACAATCCCTTCTCCTCCATTCTCCTCTCAGAATCTTGTGCACGCACACGTGCCGGGCGTGAGTTTTAAGCCACCTGGTCCGGGACGCAAACCGAGGTCGACTACATGGGAGTCCAGCGACATAGCCATTACGCTAACTGCTGGTTCCCTAGGATTTTGAGGATGCACGCACATGTGCCCAGCGTGAGTTTCAAGCTACGAGTCCAAGACTTAAGACATTGGTCAGCCACGTAGGAATCCAACACCTTAACCACTACACCACCTGCTGGCCAGAGAAATGCAATACTTTTATATCAAAACTATTTCTATTGAGAGTTCTGAAAATATAAAATTCTGTGCACTAGGATATTGAAATAAGTAAGAGCTGAAGAGATGTGAATAACACTAAATAATCTACATTTTATCTCAGTATCCAAGGTTGTTGCAATGATGCCAATTGCATTGCTCTTCTGGTCAGTGTGGTGCTTTTCTATCAATCAAGTAACAAACGCAAGCTGAATTATTTTATATAAAAGTCACATTTGTTTTATTTTTCTTACTGCTTTTACTCCTATTTATGATATTTTTGATACAACTTTTTAAAGAAATTTTTATATAATAAAATGCAACACTATTTTTAGCAAGAGTATTGAATCAGAACTTATTTCATGATAGTTTAGACTATGAAATTCTAAAATTAAGAATCTATATGAACATATCAACTGAGCATACTTGAACTTGGAATAAATCCCATGGTATGGTTTCAAAAGTCTGGTTGTCAATATGTGATTCTGAAGAAGGGCCACTTTTTGATTTTATAAAGGCTTGTACATAGATATATGTCCTGTAGAACAGTGATCCTGAGGATATGTAGATACATGTTACTTCAGTGTGCACATAGTACATTGATTGGAAAAGTAACAAATAAATAAATAGACATAAGTTCAAGATTTAGAAAGACAAATACAATGCCTAAGAAGGCAGGGAATCTAGCTCACAGAGAGATGATTGTGGATGGTGAGAGCCAATCATAGAGATTATTTGGGATTTAGGTAGAATAATTCACACTAGAAAAGAACTGAGGAACTAGAATTGTATTACAGTCAAATTCCCTATTATGTTATTATGAAGAAAAGAGAAGATATGCATACTTTTAAAATGAGCTAAATTTTGAAGTAAATGATAAGAGATGATATGAAAAATAGATAACTAAATCAGAATTTGCCAAATTCTGAGATAAATTTATCAGAGAAAAAGAAGATTCAAGAACAAAAAAGTTAGCAATACAAGAAAGTTAAACTCATGAGTGAACTAGAAGAAACACAAGACTGATTTTAAACAATAGACAATGAATTAAGATAATTAGAAAACGAGAGGAGATTTTTAAAACATTATTAAATAGGAAGAAAGGAAGGAAAGAAGGAAGGGTGGGGAGGAAAAGGAGAGGAAAGAAATTTAATTCTTTTCTTTTTATCCTATTTAAAACTTTTATTTTATTATTATTATTATTTTTTAATTATATTTAATCTCAAAGACGTAATCACTATACATTTTTGCAGTGCACAACTTTGTTTTTCCCAGCACTAATACAGTGCTTATCAGTCAAGACAAAGACATTACCATATCATATTATTACCATCATCAAATAGCTTTTCATTTTTGGGTCAATTAAATAAATTGTTTTTCCTCTGCTTTCCTCACTCACTCACCCTATTACCCACCCCATAATTCTTAAGGAAGTAATAGATATAAAAGATTGGCAAAGAATTAAAGACTGAGAAAATCAAGCTCATAGAACAAACATGAAAGTTCTACATTTTAAAAAAATCTTTAAATAAAAAAAGTACATATTGACAGGCCATTCCATGTACTTGGGAAGAATCAACCCATAATGACCAAAAATAAAACCTATGCCAGTAGATTGTTGGAGTTTTAGATAATTTTTAAAAAGACAACTAGGCAAAAATAGTCATGCTGGTTACAAGGTAAACAGAGGTTGTTAACAAATTTTTGATAGCATTTTGTTTTTGCCAGAAAAAAAAAAAAATATGTTTAGTATCATCAAGGAGAGAAAAGTATGAGCAAAGAATTTTATAACCAGCCAAACTTTCTTCAAGTGCAAAGGTGACAAGGAAACTTCTATGAACATGGACAATTTCAGGAATATTGATCTCATAAGCTCATCCCTTTAGACAATTGAATTATTAGAAAATACCAAAAAAGCATTGTTGAGAATTAGATATATATTTGTCTATATATTTTAAACAATCTATTAGGGAAAGACAGTGTATGTGCAAGAAACAAAGAGAAAGCACCTTTCAATGGAGGCTATCTTTTTTCCTCCATATCTCCATCTTATTGGAATTTTGTGCATGCACACCCATTACCTGGTGCGTTCTCAGAAACCTGGATTCAAACTTTGGTCTGCCATGGGAGATCTGTCTCCCTATGCTTAACTGCTGTGCTATGGGACTGGCCTTATATTTTTAAAACTAAATAAAGTTTAAATAGAATGGAATGACTGTATACTCTGACACTGTGAATACAGTGCAACTATCAAAAATCACAGGAGGAAATTAAAATAAGAAAAACAGAATAAGCTTAGTGCTTGATTTACAGGAATTAACTAGGAATAGAATACTACTTCCAATTAGATAATATAGAGAAGAAAAGGGGTAGTAAGAGGCTATTATCTAATTTCAGAAATCCTTATAAGATGGAAAAATTGAAAATTCCCCCTTCCCTAAAAAAGAAAAATACTAAAATATTCATAAAAGCATGAGTACCTAAGAACAAAATGCAGCCTTTCCTAAATAAGGTGTTTCCTTATATGTAAGTTCTTCATTTTTAAAGCATTTTTCTTTATGTGTGTATATGTGACATAGAGAGAGAGGGAGAGAGAGTCCTTTCCTCTAGTCCTCCAGCCCATTAGATCTTGGACACTTGTACATATGTACCTGGCATATTTCAGATTAACTGGGCCAAGGATTTGAACCATGGTCATCATCTGGGTTCTAGCATCTTTCGAATATGACATTACCACTGCACCACAGAGGCAACTCTCCTTATATATAAGTTCTGATCATTGTTGCCAATAAGAGGAAATAGATTAAAAGGATTAGAATATCTGCTAATCAGGTACATATTGTAATGCATTTATTATATGTATTCCAAAAGTAAGTACAGGATGGACTATCAGAAACATTTTTCCTTTATTCATTTGTCTCTTGTCTCCTCACTACCCAGCTTCTTCCCCAGATACAACCTTTCTTATTTCTAAAAGTATTCCATGGCTATAGCAGCAAATAAGCACATAGTTACTCTTTGTTCTCGGCTTTTACTTCAACAAAATTGTATCCTGATATCCAGAAAAGTCTTCCATTTTCTTTTACACAATGCATCCTGTGCATCCTGGAGATCGCTTTATATTATTCAACAAGGGACTTTGGAAAATGCATGCAATTCCATTACTGTATGGATACACATATAGTAGTATTTGTAGTTTTCATTTTTGGGGAATTGGTATTTTATTCTTAGATAGGTACAGATTTCAAATCAGGTACATATTGTAATGGATTTATTATATGTATTCCAATGTTAAAAGAGCATGTATTAGGTATCAAGTGTCTTTACAGAACTTTTTTCCCAAACTGAACCCCAAAAACTTATATTTCAGTAGTCATACATTAAACATATTCCGTTTCTATCAATCTATAAATCTAGAAAATGTATTGTTCTTAAATCTGGGAACAATGCCACTATCTCCCCAAACTGAAGTTCTGAAACAAAAGAAGCAGACAGAATAGATATAGAGGAGACTACTAATTTCTCTTCCACTAAAGATTTTTCTGAGTGAGTTCTGTGAGAGTTGGCAGGAGTCTTGGGCACCTCCTCTTGTCTATTCTAGGAAAAAATTGTATTTTTAATACTTAAACCCATAGCTTAAATCACAAAGAAAGCTAAAGGACTCAAAGGCTGTGAGTAATTGAGCTTTCATGGGAAGAGTAAATTCCCAACATTCTTCACAGGGTCAAAGTTCACAAGATAAAACAAACTATATCAACAACAAATTTTAAAGTCTTAGACTCAGAAGACAGAAAATAAAAGGAAGAAGTATTCAAACTTGCTACTTGTAGAGATACAAAGTCATCATCAAGCTTATTTACTGTCAATTGAGAATAATTTATGTCACAAACTAACCTCTTTTTCACTCATTTAAGACCATTTAAAAATAATTTATGTACTGGCTTTCTTTGTTAGCTTCTTGGAATAAAACTGCAGTATGCTGAGGTTATATTTTTTTGTTGGTCTATATGCAAGATTCTCTTATTCAGTATAATTCCACAACCTCTTTTATTCTCTCTGTTTTGTACATATCATACTGCCCAATTATATATTTTTCAATACACATTATTTAATTAAACCTTCACATGTAGCAACAAATTACTTGTTTTCTCCATTTTATTAAATTCATCATGTTTTTATTTTTATTATAATCTTAATTGACTTATCATAGTTGAACATATTTATTGGATACTCTGTGGCTTTTCAATACATGAACAAAATATGCAATGATCATATTTGGGCACAAAACACCCCAGTTTAAAAAAATTATCATTATTTTGTTTTGTGAACATTTGTAAGCTTCTCTTTTAGCTTTGCTTTTCTTTTTTCTTTTCTTTTCTTTTTTTTTTTTTTTTTTTTAAGGTTTTGGCTATGGGGCACATGTGCTTGCTAGAGACAGACAGTGAGAGAGAAAGTGAGAAATCACCCTCCCTCCCCACAGCAGATGGCCACACCACACTCCCTTTTCCTCCAGTTTCCTCCTGGAATTTTAGGCACAGCTCGCACACGTGCCCAGCTTGATTATCAAGGCACTAGGTCTGGGACTCAAACCTCAGTCGGCCATGCGAGTTCCTTGCCTTAACCACTACCCCACCTGCTGCTCTCTCGCTTTTTTTTTTTTTTTTTTTTTTTTGAGAGCTTTTCGCTATAGGGCGCGTGCGCTCGCCAGACAGACAGAGAGAGACAGAGAGACAGAAAGCGAGAAATCACCCCCCAGGGGGGATGGCCACGCCGCAATCCCTTCTCCTCCATTCTCCTCTTGGGATCTTGGGCACGCATGCACACGCGCCCGGCGTGAGTTTTAAGCCACCAGGTCCGGGACGCGAACCGCAGTTGACTATGTGGGAGTCCAGTGACATAGCCATTACGCTAACTGCTGGTCCCCTGGGTCTCTCTTATATCTCTTTTTAAGTGCCCATTGAACTGCCACCAAGTCCAGTTATTCTATTGTGCCAAAGTACTCTATAACTCATTTTATTTTCCTCCTTGCTCTGCTGTGTCTGTTAATCACATCCTCTGTGTCTTCCTGCTCCTCTTCCCCTTCCCAGTTTCTGATAGTCACTATTTCACTCTCTACTTCAATGCAATTACATCTTTTAGCTTCCACTAATCAATGAGAACATAAGAACTTGTCTTTTCACTTAGCATTATTTCCTCAAGGTGTGCCCATATGCTTCAAATGAATGGATTTCATTCATTTTCATTTATATACAAATACACACTACATTTTTTTTATCTGTTCACAAGTTGTTGAGTACTTACATTGATTCCATATCTTACCTATTGTGAATAGTGTGTAAAAAATGTTGAACCCTTTCTAATACAGCTTCACTATTACATTAGTAGAATCTGAAAACGTGAGCTGTTCAATCTATGGTTTAATGTACAAAGAAAGTTAGAGGTATTCAGAAATAGTAAACTTTTGAGCTTTTATGAAAAGAACTCGTCATCATTCTTCACCAGGGCAAAGTACATAACATACCAGTAAGCAAACAATATAAAAAATAAATAAATAAATACGTGTTTTCTGGGATAATAAGAGGAGATTTTGTGGCTAGAAAAATAGAAAAGCAATTTTAGAAATCCACGAGAAGGCATGGTAACTGGGAATTCTGTAGCTGGATGTGTTTTCATGTAAAGTCATCACAAGTGATAAAACTAGAGAAGAATAATGGGACCATTTTGGAAGGATTCTGTATACCAGATTGGACTTTCATATGAAGGAAACAGAGTAGAATCGGAAATATTTAAGAAAGCGTTGCATGAGAGAAATTGGTGAGGTGATAAGTAATGAAAAAGTGATTGTACATGCAAATTTAAAGCCACTCTGATTTTGTAAATCAGATTGTCAGAGATCAAAAGTTCATTCTTTTCCTCCACTGATGAGGATGTGGGGGGAAAAGATAATGTCATTCATTGTTGATGGTATTTTAAATTGTAACAATCCCTAGTAAGGACAATTTCATATTACCTACTCAAATAATACCTACAGATAGTCTTTGATCTAACAGTTCTACTGTGAAAATGTATCTTTTAGTTTTTTTGTATACACTGATTATGAAATATTACCACATTATAATAGAAAAGTGTTTCCTGTGTCTATCAGTAGGTTGCTGGTAAAATAATACTCAGTGTATCCATACAGTAAAGGAATTACATGCATTTTCAAAAGCATGAAAAAGTCCCTTGTTGAATAATACAAAGCGATCTCCAGGATGCACAGGATGCCTTGAGAAAATGGAAGACTTTTCTGGATATCAGGATACGATTTTTTTGAAGTAAAGTCAAGAACAAAGAGTGATTATGTGCTTATTTGCTGCTATAGCCATAAAATACTTTTAGAAATAAGAAAGGTTGTATCTGGGGAAGAAGCTGGGTAGTGAGGAGACAAGAGACAAATGAATAAAGGAAAAATGTTTCTGATAGTCTGTCCCATACATACTTTTGGAATTCTGAGTAATATGCATGTTATCCCCACCTACCACACTAATTAGTTAAATTTAAAATAAATATTTGATTATTTCAGTTCATGAAATATGGAGTCTTATGAAGTTGTAAGTAGTGAGCTTGGACAAAATAAATCATATTCGTAATATTTTAGGTAAAAGCAAGTTCATTTTGAAATATATTGCAGGATATCCTTATAGATTAAAACTATGACTCTTCTAGGAAAACCAGCAATTAGCATAATGGCTATGTCGCTGGACTCCCACGTAGTTGACTGCGGTTCGCATCCCGGACCCGGTGGCTTAAAACTCACGCCGGGCGCGTGTGCGTGTGTGCCCAAGATCCCTAGAGGAGAATGGAGGAGAAGGGATTGCGGTGTGACCATCCCCCCTAGGGGGTGATTTCTCGCTTTCTGTCTCTATGTCTCTCTCTGTCTGTCTGGCGAGCTCACGCACCCTATAGCGTAAAACCTCTCCAAAAAAAAAAAAAAAATGTATATATATATGACTCTTCTGTATGAGGTGGGTATGTATAGATATATGAGATAGGTAAAAATTTCATCCAGTTGATGTGACATTCGGATAGTGGCAGGAATACAGTTATTCAGATAATGGTAGTAGAGCAGGGGAAATGACAATATCTAAACCCCTTCACCAGCATGAATGAAATGGCAGAGGATGGAGACAAGTTAGTGAAATAAATTAGAAAGGGGTACTATAATAATGGGAATATGAAGAAGAGAGTAGTGTTCTACAGTTTTTGTTTGTTTTTTGTTTTTGGAGAGGATTTTTTTTTTGCTCTAGGGTGTGTGCACTCACCAGAAAACAGAGACATAGAGATAGAAAGTTAGAAATCACCCCCCAGGGAAGATGGCCACACAAAATCCCCTCTCCTCCATTCTCTTCTCATGATCTTGGGTCTGCACGCACACGCTCCTGGCATGAGTTTAACCCACTGGGCCCAGGACTCGGCTGTCGACTACATGGGAGTCCAACGACGTAGCCATTACGCCATCTGCTGGTCCGCCAAGTGTTCTACAGTTTGATGGAGTAAATTTACACAGTAGATAGAATTCAACAGGATCCACTGATATCACATATTTGGAATAAATAAAGTTTCTTATACCAAGAATTATTTATGCTATAATGCACACAATACTTTATTTGGCATCACTTGCACACTATCAGCCTCTTGCTATTAAGAGCTGTGTCTAACTGATAGGACACCACAAAGTTATTTTATATAATAGACTCAAAATAAATGATAAATGTGAAGTCATGAGAATGTGAAATAAATCTATGACTTTTCTATGTGGTCAAGCAATTCAAATGCATCTGGGAGATACAGAAGAGTGGGTATTGAGAAAGGATATTTATGAGAAATTTCTGGAGTCAGTCACAGAGGCAAAGAAATTATAGAAACATCATTAAAGGATTGACTAGGCCTATCCACTGGAGGGCAAGTAATGTGAGTGCTCTGCACAGCTGGAAATCATTTATCTGACTGCAGGTTCTGATCCCCAGGTCAGTTCGAAAACATGCCAGGCACATGAACAGGAACCCACAATCCTGAGCAACTGGAGGGCTAGGGAAAGGCAAACACAGCATAATAAAACCCTGTTGAAAATGCTTCTCTCTCTCACTCCCTCTCTCTCTCTCATGCAGACACAGTCTATCATAAAAAATTGAGAGCAAAATAAGGAATAAATAGAATCCTAAGTGAAGAGAGAGGGTATTGCTTATGTAGAACCAAGAAAGTCAACGAAGATTAGAAAAAAAAAATTGAGAACTTCAGTTATGAGATGATAAAGTACAAAGGGTCACTAGAAAAGTACATACTGATAAGATATTTTTTTGAAAGAAGATTTAATAACAAGGAAAGTGAAATTTGGAAAAAGCCAAAAAGAGCTTGGGGCAGCTTTGAAATTAGGGCACATTTTTGTCCAACATTATATACTAGATGAAAGCAGAGATAGAAACTGAGTTTCATTGAGGTCAGAGGGATAGCATCAAATGATCAGATAAAGGAACGGTGTCTCCTGGATATGTGCTCTTGACATAACCCTTCAGATGCCTACACCCTGTAGACACTAGAGATTCAGATAAATGAAATACAATAAAGATAAAATGGGTCTAGACCCTGGAGAATAATGGTTAATGTAGAAGAGAGTCCTATTTAAACTTAAAAAAAAAGAAAAAGAAAAGAAAACAGTTAAATGAAAACTTAGTTAAAATTAATCTGTATGAATTAATGTCCAAATTCTCTGAGGTATGCATATTTTACATATACAAATCTCCAGTGTTGATAATATAATATTTTAGCATGCTTTCTAAGTATATTTGGTCACTAATTATAATAATTATCTTAGGAAATTGAATCAAATAATCTCTCTGGGCTTCAGATTAACTATAAATAAAAGAATAATGTAATGATAATTTATCTCCATCCTTCTTCCAGCTATTTTCAAGCTGTATAAATATTATTACCTAATCAAACATGTTGATACTGGGACATGCAATAATGTGCTGTTTGCTTTTGCCTACCAACTGGCAACTTTAAACTTTTTGCTTGTAGCTTATCATCACTGATTTTTATTTGAGCATGAGATGGTTGTCTGGTTATCTGAGAATTGTGACCTGCAATAAAAATATAAAGGTCACCTGACATTTTTATAGGTATTTTCATCTTGTCATGCATCGGAGAAGACTGAAGGGTGACAGGTTGCTTTAGGAAGACAAGGAAAACTATATTTAGTTAGTTCTTGCTACATAGGGTGGAGTTAAAAAAGAAAAGGCAAATTTCTAGTTCTCTCTGTGATACTAGTGATTCGCTCTGGGGAGCTGCTCTTAGATAAAGGGAAGGTTAGCATCCTTCTCACGGTGTCTTTGTGTGTTTGGTGAATACCAGGGACGGGTACATACAGGTATATGAAGCTTTTGTGGTAACACAGCAATGTTATGATAAACTTCAAAGGCTCCCGATTGAGTTAAGAGGTACACAGAAATGTATCTGTGTCGAGGAACATCATTTTATTTTCTTCTGCAATTCTATATTTCAGTAGAATAGCCTAAAATAAAGGAGGTATTATAAAGCTGTGAGTTTCAATCTCTCAGTGTTTCTTTGAATTTGCTGTTTGTCCTTTGCTAAGACTTTCAGCCTTTTCAGGGCAAGGTCTAATCATTTCTACACACTGTCATTTACACTTAAATTCTTCGTGCCTGATTAGCCATTTTATGTGGTGCTTTCTTTTGCATTTGGCTAGTAGTATCAAAATGCTTTAATACTTCATATAAAACAAAATATCCTGAGGATTCTCTGGGTAATGTTAATATCTGAAAGCCAGTGGGGGGAAAATGGTTAACAACCCATCACAGTATTCACGTTAAGAAATTCCAACAATTACACATCGAGGTTTTGTGTTTCTGCCTCATTTACTCAATTCTTGGGAAATAGCTGTTATTCAAGGCGACTGCTTTTGTTCATTCCTTCCTAATAAATCTATTCTTTAAGAAACATATGAGGCAACATTTTTTCTTATAAAATATTCCTATGAAAGCACAAAAAATTAGAATATTCTCTGTATGGCCACTTCAACTTATTTTAAGTTCTTTCTTTTTGTTTTTGATATTTTTATGTGTCCTTGTTTGATTTGATACTTTATGTGACATTTTACTACATAAAGGAAGGGGAGGGTGTAGGTTTCATATAAATCATGGCAACTATTACACAAATTGAGTGAGTTGTATTATATTCCTCTGTTTTGTTTTTTGTTTTTTGTTTTTGTTTTTGTTTTTTGTTTTTTTTTTGAGAGGTCTTTTCTATAAGGGTGCACGAGCTCGCCAGAAAGACAGAGAGAGGCAGAGAGACAGAAAGCAAGAAATCCCCCCCTCCCCCGAGGGACATGGCCATGCTGCAATTCCTTCTCCTCCGTTCTCCTCTCGGGATCTTAGGCACGCACGCACATGTTCTGGCATGACTTTAAGCTACCGGATCTGGGACTTGAACCACTTACATGGGAGTCCAGCGACATAGTCATTACGACAACTGTTGGTCCCATACCTTTGGCTTTTTGTTCTTCAATGGTAAATTAAACAATCATTTTTAGCTATTAGGATTTTTTAAAAAAATACTTTGGGAAGACTATAAGAATGCAGTTCAGTGTATGTTCATTACTCCTCTTCCCAAACAGTCTAAAAAATTATGGGTGTGATCTACTTATTGGATCTAGAATAAAAGTCCAAATATACCTGTGGCATTTGGGTTTTCTAAAAAGACTGTGATAATTGTTTAGATGTCTACAAGATCACCAAGGACTTGCCAGCCTGAAATAAGGCTACTATTCTGAAAAAAAAAAATTTAAACCAGTATTAAAATTTTCATTATTAGGGACCAGCAGTTAGCATAATGGCTGTCTCTGAACTCCCATGTAGCCGACCGCAGTTCCAGTCCCAGACCCCGTGGTTTAGACTCACTCCAGGCGCATGTGCGTGTGTGCCCAAGATCCCGAGAGAAGAATGGAGGAGAAGGGATTGCGGTATGGCCATCCCCCCAGGGATGATTTCTCACTTTCTGTATCTCTCTGTCTTTCTGGCCAGTGTACACGCCCTATAGCAAAAACCTCTCAAAAAAAATGAAAAAAAAAAATTCCATTATTAGATTGCAAGTTAGAACATTTTTGATTTTTTCTCTTCTCTGAAGATGCTTAACCTTTGATTCATATATGCTAATACTAAATATCTTTTAACATTTTCTTTGCCATGAGAAAGAGTTTGCATTAAAAACCAGTTGCAAACATTATATTAAATGGCTAAAATATAAAATGCTCCTCAACAGAATTGAACATGACATAATAATCAGAATGGGTATTTCGTTGAAGACTTTAAGTTATAAAAGACAAAGAAAACAAAATATGTGGTGAGTTCTAATAAAGACACTAATTTGTCATTACTTACAGACTACTTGCTGGTATACCTATAAAATAAAATTTTAATTAAATACTGGATATAGATCAAATACTAGATAAATAAACCAAATCTTATCTTACAGTAGTAAAGCAATAAAAACTGAAATGAGAATAATTTAAAAATAGATACTATGAGCAAAAATATAAAATAACTAGAAGAATTAAAGAAGCATTGGGGCCAGGAGGTAGCATGGTGGTTAAGGTGCTGGACTCCCACCTGATTGCAATTCAGGTTCCAGACCTGGAGGCTTGTTTTTTCACTTTTTCTCTCTGTCTGTCTGTCTCTGGTGAGCATACATGCCCTGTAGAAAAATGAAAATAATAATAAATAAAATTAAATAATTTTTTAGAACAAAAAGAGGCATTTATGTAAACTAAACACAATAAACTGACCTGAACATTTGAAGAGATGGACAATTGTTATAAATGAAAATGCTGAATCATAAATACATCAATTCTTTCCCAATAAACATAGAAAGTGAATACAATTCTAAGCAATTCCTAGTGGATTGTAAATTCTATGTTTGTTTAACTGCTTGTCTTTGGTCAGACAGTCTAAATTTCTTATTTAAAATATGTATGGGAATTTGTAGAAACTTTAAAAGAGGAGCTATGAGAAAGGCATGGCTGAACACTCTTACACACCTTATAACCTATTCTTCACAGAATAGTCAGGATGAGTTTTTGGTAAGTTCCATTATATTTCTTCCTTGCTTCAATATTTTAAAAATATCTATTACATTAGAAACAACAACAATGACAAAAGTATTACATTTCAGGTATAAGTCTACATATATTGATAATAATATTATATGCTAATGGACTACATTTACCAACTAAAAGATGCAGATTAGCTCAACAGATAAACAAAAGGAAACTTCTATGTTGTTTATAAGAAACATACCTCATCGAGAAAGATACATATAGACTAAATGTGAAGGGCTGGAAAACAGTCATTCCATGCAAACAGAAATGAAGAAAAGGCAAGAGTTAAGATATCAATACCAAACAAAATAGACTTTAGGATAAAAAGGGAAAAAAAATAAAATAAAAAAAATTAAAAAAAAAGATAAAGAAGGACACTATCCAAGTTCTAAAAAAATTAATTCAGCAAAAAGAATAACAATCGTAAATCTTTCTGTACTCAACACCAGGGTACCCACATGTGTAAAAGAAAGATTGCTAGATCTCAAGGGAGATATAGACTGCAACACACTCATTGTTGGAGATTTCAACACCCTGCTGTTACTAATGGACAGGTCGTCTTGACAAAAATGATCAGAGACACAGAAGCTAATTGATACCATAAAGCAAATGGACCTGATGGACATATATAAACCATTCCACCCAGCAACTACAAAATACACTTTTTTCCTCATCTCCACGTGGAACATATTCAAAGATCTACCATACTAGTGCCAGCAGATGGCATAATGGTTACATTTCTGGACTCCCACAGGGTCTGCTGTGGTTCAAGTTCTCGACCCTGTGGCTTGAAAATCATGACTTAGCATATGTGAATGTGTGACCAAGATCCCACAAGGAAAATGGCAAAGAAGGGATTACAGCCTGGCCATCTCCCCTGGAGGGGTGATTTCTCACTTTTCCTCTCACTGTCTTTGTCTCCCTTTTTCACTCTTTTTTAAAGCATTATTTTACTTAATTTTATTTACCCATTTATTTATTTATTTTAATTTGCCCAGAGAGGAATGGAGTGAGAGAAAGGAGAGAGAGAAAGAGAGAGAAAGAGGGAAAGTGAGAAAGCAAGCCACCAGGTCTGAGACTCAATCCACAGTCGCCCATGGCCGGAGGGGGGGGGACGACGTCCAGCATCCTTAACCACCACTCCACCTGCCGGCTGCTCTTTCTTTTTCTCCAAGAGCACATGTGCCCCAAGGCAAAAACCTCTTAAAATTTTTTTGAACATATCATAAGTCACAAAAGAAGCCTCTACAAAATTGAAAGTATAGAAACTATACCCAGAATCTTCTTTGACCTCAGTGGAATTAAGTTTGAAGTTAACCACAGAAAAAGCCCTTGAAAATACACGAAAACATGGAAACCAAGGTCTATTGGACCCAATAAAATGTAGCCTTTGGCTTTCTCTTTTACTATCGTCCTTTGACCCATCCCTCTGAGATTACTCTGGCATTCTGGCTATTCTTCAAATATTGCAACATTATTTCTGTCTCAGGAATACACATTTCTTTATTCTAAGTAAAATCTACCCCCTCCCCCCAGTTATTCTCATGGTACTGCCTTGCTTAATTTAGAGATATGCCCAAATTTAATTTGCTAAGGGGGGTATTTCATCTAAACTAAATGCTTGTCTCTTACCTCTTCCACTTTCTTAATCCTTGCCCTAAATTATTTTTCAATGTAATGCTTATCACTACCTAATACTGTATTATATAATTATTTATTTATTTTTAATGGGATTTGCTTTCGTCAATAAATATAAACTTCTTGAGAGCAGGAGATTTTTGTATCTTCAGCTCCTACCACAATGTTTTACACACAGCTGATGTTCAAAAAATAGCTGTTGAATAAAAATTTGTCTCAGTGAGAAGATCCATGCTTAGGTCATGTGGTTGGGAACTCTCACTTCACATTTTTATTATTTTGTACACATAGATAAACTACAACTCTGCTCAACATTGACAGAATTTCCCCTAAAGGCAGAAGGCATTCCTTTTGTCCATTATTCTGAGAATACATAGATCCAGGATGGGTGTCAAAATATTCCTCTTGTTTTTGAGACTTGCCAAACTTTAGACTCTAGCGATTCCTATTGTTCATAAATTATCTGATTCTGAACATGGAAGTAAGGATCAGTTAATGACACAGTCATGTAGCTGAGCCAGAAGACCTGACAAAGCCCATTATAATAATAAGGCAAGATCTGTTGATTTAGGATGTAGCTCCATTATAATTGGCCCTGTGGATGACTCCTTTCTGTTCTCAGCATTGATGGTCATTGCTCACTGGTTTGTCCCATCCTCAGCTGTTTTGCTGTGATGTTGTTAGTACTCACAAACTGGAAAGATATGGAAGATTTCTGGATTACAGTGGGTAGAAGGCAGGTACTTGTGAGGAGTTAGCAGAGAGTGAAAAGGGGGAGTGGAATTTGGGGCAAACAAGATCCTAATGATAAAGAATTCAGTGTGCTACTCTACAAAATTGAATCTTATTCAGAATGTGATAGTAAGTTATTGAACACTTTCAAGCCCAACAGTGACATGGTCAGTTTACATCTTGAACTACTTAATCCAACAGCCGTATTGAGAATCAATGAGCGAGTTCCAAGTACAGTGGTACAGTGATTGGTTAGGTAGAAGCATTAATTAGTTCAGATGAGAACATACGAATGTCTGAAATAAGCCAGTGTCTATATAAAAGAAGGAAAGAAGCTACATTCAAAAGAAATAACATTTACATTGACTTTGGGTTTTCAATTCAGTAGCTAGCAATGTAACAAAAACAGAGATTTAAGACATGGCGCTTCTACCTAGAATGACAGGGTGGATAACAATGTTATTAAAGGAGACATAGGAAGCAGATGTTTGGGAAGGAGAATTCAAGTTATTTTGGGGGCAGCTGAGAGTCAGTTGTCTTTAAAGTAAATAATTGTCGGTTATATATGACTACGGAAATATAAACAGCATACATTCTTTGAAAGTAATTATCTTTAATAATTGATATTTACTAGTGGCTCTAATCACCTAAATGTAAATTATTATTTTGGACAAAGATTAGAATGCAAAAAACAAGGAGAATATAAATCAACAAAACACATTAGAATCATTTTACTATTGACAAATCCAAGTTAACTTTTGGTTTGTAAAAATTGTTCCCATTTTTTCACATTAATTCCTATAATGAATAAAGCCAAAAGGAAAGGTGTTTTATGGAGAAAATATTTTAAATATATTTCACATCATTTTTTATACTTACGTTAGACTTACTATTTAAAAATTTGTGCTGAAGCTTACGATTTGCCATTTACCACTTACAACTGTGCTGGGTTTATTTTCTCTTTTCCCTGAAGATGCCTAAACCATGGTTGATACGTGTTAGCACTAAATTTCTTTCAAGAAAATTTCACATTTGACAAAATGATACGCTCCAGATTGTCTCTGAAGAAATACAGTAAGACAAATGAGTTGTTGCCTACCAATTCCTTTTTCAGAATAAGTTTTTATTGTATTTGCAGTTAGTCAAAGGAATCATTCCTCTGAGAAAACAAAGAACATACCAATGCTAAAAAGAATGATAGGATTCTCAAGGTGAAAATATCTTAGAGATTGTTTGATCCGAAACTTTAATTTTGCAAATGAGGAAATTTAGGCCAACCTAAGGTTACATAGCTTGCTTAATGGCATTGCCAGAATTAGAAATACCGTCTTGCTCTCGGTCTAATGCTTTTTTTTTATTACACTTTGCTGTGGTCCACTTCATGACACCTTTGAAAAAGGGTTCTCATAAGGTGTCTATGACTCACAGTGTTTCCAACAGAAATACTTCCCCTGCAGAAAAATCCCTGCCAAGGATTCTGTGACTAAGAGCTCTCACTAGGCAAAGGGTCCCTAGACAGCACACTGCACAGATTGTAATGAGCTATATAATGTCCGCACTCTCTAGTGAAACAGAGTCTTCACAATGCAGACTTTTTTTTAATGGGCATTGTAAGCAAGCATTGCAGTTGTCTACCCTCTGCACCACATCCCCTGAGACAGGACCTACAGCCCCATAGCCTGTCATGCTCAGCAATGTTATGTTTTAGGACAGCAGAAGAAAGATTTGAGATAGTTGTTTGTTTAGGCCACTTTTTATATATATAAATAAATCAGTAACATCTCATTGTCCTTTCTGTAACTGAGCAACTGAAAAAAGCCTTCATGAACAAACTGCATTCATAGCAATAGTGCAAATGTCACTGAGATGTTATCCCCAGACTTTGTTCAATTCGTATAACAAATATTCTCCATTCAATGTGCCAAAACCTGTATTAGGTATTGCTCTCTAGTGTTATCAGTTGTGCTAGATAGATGCCATCTCTTGAAAATTTCATGGTGAATGTGTAAATTCCTGTGGACAAAATCAAAACCACTAAAATAAATAGAATACTGTAGTAAACAAAATCCATAGGAGATTAAGATAAGGTCCTTAATTTGTGTTCAGCAAAACATTTTTGTCTGGTTTGACGCACAGACTCAAAATAAAATCACTTTGCCTATGCTGACTTTCATTATCACAAGAAGTCACCATAGCAACAGATCAATGGCAATGAAAACCAATTCATTGTTGTTCGTTAACATCTCTAGGTTTCCAGGAGGCATCTTTGGGGCACAATTCATTATCCAGAAACTTTTCAGATGTCTTTTATCGATATTTTACTACTATTGCTTTCTCATTCCCAATACATGAATGTCCTCTCAGATGTGGCGTGCTCAAACTGTGACACCAAAGTGAACTCCATTTGTTCATATTCCCTTGAATCACAGAAAAACAATTGAGATGTCTGTTCATATCAACAAAAGCTCATTCACTCTTTGTATTTTTTCTTTATCTTAAAGTGAATGCTTAGAAAATATGTCTATCATGTATAGCTTTAACTTAACATATACTTTCTTTTAAAAAAAGATAATTTTATGCTCACAGTATAAACATATTCTAAAAATTAATACTGTAACTTTGTTACTCAAAAGTATTTGAGAGTAATATTACAAAGAATGATTTATTTAACTTTATTTATTATTTTTATTTTCTTTACTTATTTTAGATTTTTGCCATAGGACGTGTACCTTTGCCAGAGAAGAAAGAGAGAGAAAGAGTGAAAGGGAAAACTCATACCACCAGGGGAAACGGACACACTGCATACTCTTCTCCTCCATGCACTTTAGCAATTTGAGGCACACACACATACTCGTGTGCCTGGCATGAGTTTCAAGCCACAAGGTCCTGGACTTGAACCATGATTGACTATGGGAGAATCCAACTGCCTTAATCACCACACTACCTGCTGGCCCTAGAGTTTTGTGGAAGAAACCCGCTCGGTCTAGGACATGAACTGCGGTTGACTATGTGAGCATCCAGTGCCTTAATCACCATGCTACCACAGGTCCCCATAATTGTGTTTTTAATCAATGTCAGACTAGGAAGCTAGCTTTATTAGGCAACATATCAATTTAAATATCTTCTTCTCCCCAGCTGAAAAATGTCTTTTTATTTTCCCCATATCTGTTAATTCTAAGTAAAATATTTATCTCCAACCATTTTCTATTGTTACAACAGTAGACATAAAAATCTCGTTGCAGTGTCTTGGTACCAATTGAATTTGTGGTAGTGTGAGTGTGTGTATGTATATGTGTGTGTGTGTGAGAGAGAGAGAGAGAAAGAGAGAGAAAGACTTTTTTAAAAAAATGATATTGAAGCACAAACTAGTAAGATGATACTTTAAGCTCTTTCTACTGATATTATAATATCACTTCATATATTTTCAAGTATTTTTATTATTTCTCTATATTATCTGTTTTCCATAGTAAGCAAAGTAAAATAGAAAAGAAAAATAAAAAGCACAAAAGTATGATAAAGACCAGAGTTAGTTATTAAGGGTTAAAATAGGTCTAGCAAATCACCCAGAACAGAGTATAACTTGCTTTACAAGATGAAGGAGTTGAGCTGAATTGGTCAAGACTAATCAGTCCTCTTAGCTAAAGCCAGAATATTTGGATAGAGCAGGTGGCAAATGGCAAGGAAAAATAAATAAATAAATAAATAAATAAATAAATAAATAAAGGACTGGACAGGGAGAGAGAAAATGGAGAGAAGAGAAACACAGTTCCTACTCTGGCAAGAAAGAGATGTCTTGGCCACAGTATCCACCAAAACAGGAATCAAACATTGGCAAGCAGCATGATCCTGGTACAATGAGTGACTCCCAGAAAGCTAGAGCAACAGTTTTGTTTTTGCTTTTGTTTTTAATGGTGAAAAAGTGTGTAGTTAGCATTAGCCAGCTGGTCTCAGGTAATCTCAATTTTCTTGGCAACATCCAAAGAGCATAATCAGGAGCCAGTTGCACATATGCCTTTTTCTCTCCATCAGGTCTGATTAGTGTGTTGACCTTGGTCACGCCAATTTCATAGAGCTTTTTCACAGCCTGTCTGATCTGGCTATGATCAGCAATTTGAGGCACACACACATACACATGTGCCTGGCATGAGTGTCAAGCCACCAGGTTCAGGACTCCAACTGTGATTGGCTATGTGAGAATCCAGCTGCCTTAACCACCACACTACCTGCTGGCCCCATTTTTTTGTGAAAAACACCCACCAGGTCTGGGACGTGCACTACAGTTGACTATGTGGGAATCTAGTGCTTTAACCTCCTTGCCACCCACTGGTCACCATAATTGTGTTTTTAATCATTGTCAGACATCCACAATGAACACGAATGTGTTGTTGTCTTCTATCTTCTTCATGACAGACTCAGTGATCAAAAGAAACTTGATATCGATATAGTGGTCAAGCACATTGTTTCTCCTGGGGATGCTCTTCCAAGCATATTCTAGTTGCCTCCAGAGCCCAGTGCCTTGGAACCTTGGATGGTGGGTGATGTGTGGATCTTTGTGTGTGAGCATGTGTGTGGCTATCTGCCAGTGTCCTTCAGTACTGCCTTCCGGGCCTTCAGAGCCTTTTTTTTCAGGGAGGGCAAGGAGCTTCCTTGCTTTCAGCGCCATCTTGCCAAAAAGCGAGAAGCAGTCTTCTAGATTCCAAACATGATGGATCTTAGCTATAGCCAGAATGAAACAGAACTGACAGTACAGCAGGGAGAACTTAAGACACCTCTAGGGTGGGAGAAGGGTAGGGGGCCAACTAGAAAGGAAAGTATGAAAATGGAAATAATGGGGAAGAGAGAGAGAGAGAATGAGAGAGAGAGATCAAGAGAGCTTTTAGCCATTCCTTTCAATGGATACAACCCCAAGTGAGGGTAAGGAAGAGCCATAATTCTACTCTCATAGCATGTTTTACTTTATTTTGAATGCTCACATTTTCTACTATTTAAAAATACAAGATTGTAATTGTACCACATATTTTTATATGAATCTCAGTGTACATTACAAACACACAATGGATGGGCCATCTCAGTGTGTTCCCTCCCACCCCTGATTACTCAGCCATCCTAGGCTCCCCACTGAAGTCCAGGAATCCATTTTTTGGTCTGAATATGCATTACAACACTAGATAGGGGGACCAAGTATATTACTGATTATCTTGACTTTTCATGGATGAATACACTTATGAATAAAAATGAAGAACTGACCATCTCAAAAACGTATACATAATCTTATATTAGCTTTATATATATATGTACACACATAAATTTACCAGTACGTACTATTTCTTAAGCATATATATAAGCATACACACACACACACACACACACACATCACTTTTACTGTAGTTGTTACAAAATTAAGCACTTTTAACAGTGATATTCCAGGAATATTCTCATTTTTCCTGCTGTATATAGATCTTAACCCTCTTTCCAACTTACAACTTCCTTATAAGGTTGATAAGACCATATAAGATAGTGATATTTAATAATGACTTTGACTTAGATGTGTAAGGGAGAGATTTCTAAATGTACAGTTTTTCAGTCACACTATGACCTCACTGACTTGTTTTCATAGTCCTGCATTTGAGATTCCTGTCTATTTGCAGCAAGTTAAACAGGGTTTTCTTATTTTTCCTTGACCATGGCTATATCTAGAAAGAACTCTTAAGTGAAATATTAGAAGAGAAGTCTCTTAGACCCTTTACAACTAAAAGAGGTACTAAGGTTGTTTTCTATGCTCTTTTATTCTCTTGAAAGAATTCACCTATGTTGATTCCTTTGAAAAAATATCGAGTACTACTTCTGTGCCAGGATTTGGCTTAACACAAATGCTACCTCTATCAAACAGTAAAGTCCACCTATTTACACCACTGTAGCAACATTAATCTACTCTTCTCAAAAAATAAACCAATAAATATGCCTCTTTACATCATTTTTTAATTAAACCTTTTCTCTATTTTGTGACATTCCACAAAAACTCCCAAAGTCTAATGACCAACAATCCTGTCCTCTAATAATGCTTATAGTCAGCCAACCCACTTGGTGAACCCCACCCAAAAAAGCTGCATGACTACCACCACAAACACCTGCAATCTATTAGGTTGTTGGGAAGGTCATGATGTATTTTCCTATGCAAAAATATATTATGATTTTTCTAATGACCTACTAGAACAAGAGACTCATGGATACCACCATGGACATATGTTTATACTTTTGACTTGATTATTATCCACTTTATACATGCTTTTAAAAATCAGATATTTGGACCAACAGATGGCATAATGTTACGTTGCTGGACTCCCATGTAGTCAACTCTGGTTTGAGTCCCAGAACAAGTGGCTTAAAACTCACACTGAGCAAGTGTGCATGTGTGCCCTAAATCCTGAGAGGAGAATTGAGGAGAAGGAATTTTAGTTGGCCATGCCCCCAGGGGTAATTTCTCACTTTCTGTCCCTCTGTATTTGTCCCTCTAGCGAGCACATGCACCCTATAGCAAAAATTTCTCTACTTTTTAAATTCAGGTATCTGTTGATGATAATGTATATGGTAATGTCTTGGATTAGACTAATATGCACAATATTTGTGCTAGGAAAATAATAATGTATACTGAAGAATATATAATGACTACATGTAAATTTTTAAAACATTAAAACAAATGTACTGTGCCCAACAAATATTTACTATATGTAAGCCAGAAATTGAGCTTAACACTCAGTGAAACTGCAAGAAAAACATATAGATGGAAGAAGGAAAGAAGGGGAATAAAAGAAAAAAAAAACATAAAAGCAAAGTGTCTTAATATATGAGATGAGCTATACTGGAAGAAATCTGTAACATAAATTCATCTTTGCATTCTTTAAATTTCACTTGCCATGATGTTTTACTCTTAAGTACACAATACTCTTAAAACTGGTGTTTTAATATTATTCCTTTATATTTTACCATAGACAAGGTTGGTAGAAACAGGACTGAAAAAGTAAGAATAACAGGGCAGTTATGCTAAGGTTTGTTAGTTGATAAGACCCCATACAACTTCTTCTGGGTACTCTTCCATTTATAGAAGAAAAAAATAAAGTATTTAATATGCTTTATCATTAAATTAGTGGGTAATAAAATATATATGATTTAAAAATTAAAAGCCAAATTAAACTTTAAAAACTTGCCTTTGTCTTCTCCTAAATTAAATCATACTTTTTGTAGTGGAAATATAAATCTACACTGATCTGCACTATGGAATATGATTTGGAAATTTCAGCTGAACAAACATGCATTTTTGTTTTCAGAAACTGACCAAGATTAGCTCTTCATGATTTTAAAAGGAAAATGGTACTGAAGTAGCTCTGAAATATCTGTTAAATATTATTCTAAAAAAATTTAATTCTTGGGACCAGTAGTTGGCGTAATGGCTATGTCGCTGGATTCCCATGTAGTCGACTGCGGTTCGACTCCAGGACCCAGTGGCTTAAAATCACACGGGGCGCGTGTGCGTGGGTGCCCAATATCTCAAGAGGAGAATGGAAGAGAAGGGATTGTGGCATGGCCATCCCCCCTGGGGTGTGATTTCTTGCCTTCTGTCTCTCTGTCTCTCTCTGTCTTTCTGGCGAGCATATGCTCCTTGTAGCAAAAACCTCTCCAAAAAACAAATTTAATTCACATAGTGTAATGCACACTACTGTACTATCAATGTCCACCAAAATTTCATTTCTAGAAAAGCATTTTCTAATCAACTACATTTATTACATATATTTTAAAAACTTTATGAGCAGAAGTGTCTGTTGAATATATTTAATTTTCTGTCTTTATTACTGAATAGTATGACATAGTCAATAAGCTCTTGAAGTCTATATGTTATAGAATATCCCATACTTTTACAGAAGGCAGTGCTGCAGTTTGAATATAGGGTACTCTGTGTTAGTCTCTTCTAGGTCTCTGACTATTCTTCAGAGTCCTGGAAACTGAATTACTAACTTTTTGTTTGTTTGTTTGTTTGTTTTAATCCTTTCTTATAGACTATTTTGAGATATACATTGCATAAAGGAATGTAATTGCAATTTCTAGTCCTCTCAGATGTTCCAAAACCACCATATTTATTAATAATATGGGACATCAGGTAGAGAAATGAAGGCGTGTCAGATATTTTTCTTTTAAAAAGAGACCAAAAAAAATAGGTAATTTTCAGAAATCTGCCATCACATGGAAAAGGAGATAAAAATTTCAATACAGTTGTTTTTCAATTTTCCTTAGCTAGATATTCATTTTTTAAAAAAATATACATATTTATAGGGTACAGTGTAATTTTCACTATAACAATATAATGTATAGTAATGAAATCAAGGCAACTAGCATACTCATTATCTTAAATAGTTACCATTACCTGTGTTGGTACATTTGAAATCTTCTTTAGTTCTTTTGAAATTTACAATAAATTCTTGTTAACGATATAGAACACTAAAACTTATTTCTCTTATCTAACTGTAGTTTTGTGTCCACTAACTAACATCTGTCTCCCCTCCTCTCCCATTCTCCAGTAATCGCTATTATACCCTCTAATTCTATAAAGTCAACTTCATTAGTTTCCTCATATGAGTGAGAACATTAATCCATCCTATCAATGCATTGATCTGTTTATCCATCTCTCTTCTGTCCATGTACTCAAATATCCTTCCATTCACCCCTATTTTTTTTTGTTTTGTTTTTTTTTGTTGTTTTTGACATAGGGTGCTTGCAGTCACAGGAGACAGAGAGTCAGTGAGAGGAAAACTATGAAGTCACCCCCCAGGGGAGGATGACCACACTATAATCCCTTTTCCTCTACTCTCCTCTTGGAATTTGGACACTCATGCACACATGCCCAGAGTAAGTTTCAAGCCACAGGATCTGCAAGTGGAATTGTGGTAGGCCATGGGGAAGTCCAGAGCCTTAACCACAGTGCCACCTACTGGCCCTACCTTGGTACCTTCATAATCTTTTCCAAACATTGAACAGCTCCTAGCTATTCGATTTTGAGAAAGCATTGAATATGATTAAGTATGGTTTCCTACTCTTTGTGTTTTGTCATGTCATATACTCCATTGTCTACCTCTGCATTTAAAATTAATCTTGCTTTGTAATTTTACTTTGGGACTATCTGTATTATTAATATTTTTAAAATTTCTTATTTAGCTACAATGTAGAGTAATGCACAAGGCTCTACATATTAATCTAGACCTTATCCTCATTTAGAAACACTGCATAATCTTGAACAGGCAATTTAGGTACAGATTTTTCATAGGTTTTGGCAAAATATTCAATTTGTCTCTTGCATGGTCAATTTTTTAACATTATAATCAACTGTGTTATCAGAACTTAGCCCAAAATTAGAGTTCTGAATCTGATTGCTTCAGGACTTTATGGGAAGATAGCTGCTCTAAGAGTGCCCTGGTAAGTGTGTGGGCTAATAAAGTTTGATTATGTTTCTGGAAATCTCTTTAGGAACAGATATAGCTTTGAAATCTGAACTCATTGAAAATAATATAAAGAGAGAGCCATATGCCATAAAAAAATTGCCATCTATACAAATAAATATTGCTATGGGAATTTTCACTATACAGGCCATCAACTTAAAGTAACGTTGAAGTTTGAGAAGAATCATTTGTTGTTGAATATCTTGGTGGATCTATACACAAGAAATAAATTAGTGGAGCGCCTTTTGCTCCCGGTTGATTTATTCTTAGAGCAAATATTTTATAGCTATCATTAATTAGGTATTTTCAAACCATCAGTGAAGATAGGATTCCTGTTCTTGAAAAGTTTGCAATCAAGTGTGAGAAGAGAGATACTACATAATAAATAAATAGATTATATAGTATATTAGAAGATGATAGATGTTACAGAAAAGAAAAATATAGATCAAGTTTAGGGGTATTAATTTTTTTCTGTTTGTAAGAAGGAACTTGCAGTTTAAAGGCTAGACTAGATACTGTTGTGATTATATCTGAACTGTGGCTTGAAGAAGGATAAATGTTAGGGTATCTGAATATTTAGGAAAAGAGATTTAAAAAGAGAAAAATCACTGTGAAGTTCCTACAGCAAGAACACCAAGAAAGGCAGTGTAGCTGATGGCTCAATGAGAAAGAGTAGTAGAAAATGAAGTCAAGGAAGGGGCCAGATCATGAAGGGCCTCTTGTACCATTGTGAGTGTCATTTATTTTGAAAAAAAAAAAAAAATGAGAATATATTTTTAGATTTTTTGTGGAAGAACTTGATTTTTTTTACTTTCATCTTAATACAGTCATTCTAGTTATTCTTTTTTTTAAAAAAAAAATTACTAGAAGTTATGTGCATTCTCTGGAGAGAAAGAGAGAGAAAGGAAACCACCCCCAATGGGGATAGTCATTCCACAATCTCTTCTCCCTCTCTAATTTCAGTATTTGGGGCATGCACACGTGTCTCTGGTGTGTTTTTTAAGTCATCAGGTTCAAGACTAAAACCATGCAGTCAGCCAATGCTAGGCACATGTGTGTATGCCCAAAATCCCAAATGGAGAGAGAAATGAAAGAAAAGGGATTGCAGCGTGACTATTCCCCATGTTGAGTGCTTTCTCACTTTCCCTTTCTCTCTGTCTCTCTTTCATGAGTACACTTAGTCTCTAACAAATTAAAAAAAAAAAAGCCAGATATACCCAAGGTCATATTTTTTTTTTGACTCCTCATAGAATGGAAACCAAGATGAAATGACTGAATTCTGGAAAAGTATGAGTTTTACCAAACTATAAAAATCATATGAATGTTTTCATCCCTTCGGGCAGAACAGAAGGAGGATATCTGCCTTAGACAGAAATAAAGAAAGTAAATCCAATTTTAACAAACTATTTATAGTCATACATGGGTTGAAATGATGAATTATAATTCCATGTAATGTCCTTCAGAAGCAGTTATGTACTATCAAGCAATTCCTTGACCAACAGCCTTTCCCAAATTCCAGATCATGGTCTGACAAGCAGAAGAGAGTGTCTCACCCCATGGCTTAACTGACTCTCGTCTGTGGCACTGATCTCCTGTGGGGAGCAGGACAGCAAGGTGAAACAATAAAGCAAGGATGGTAGAGAAAACTCCACAATAACTCACAAAGCCCAGAGACCATGTCAACTATGGTTGAGACTGGCTCATGCCTTCACACAACCAGACAAGAAGGAGCCTATGTTTACTAGGAGTATGTGTGTGTATCTATTTATATAGTTTACCAGAGAAGGTAAAAGAGTAGTCATGACTATTCAAAACTCTGCCAAACCAGAATGAATCCTCAGAATCACAAAATAAAAATAGTGAATGTAAAGTGAAAAAGCCTTATCAGAAACTTAAATTAATGACTAAATTTTTCAGTAAGTTTAAAAAAGAGAAAACTAAGCAACTACAAAAGAGGAAAAAATAAAAACTAAACACCTTCCCAGAAAACTAACTGTAGCGAGAAAGAATAGCTTAGAGAGAGTGGAATAAAGATGCTACAAAGCATAAATGAATCATGATCCCGAAGTACAAAAATCAAGTACAAACAACAAAAACCAAGATAAACTGTAAAAAAAATAACAAAGAATTCCTTGTGTTTTGTAAATCATATAGTTGTCCTTGATAAGAAAATATACGCTTTGTAGTCAGTAGCACAGGGTGGTCAGAGAAAATTCAATTACTTGAGACAAAAGAATACATATAGTAGACTAAAACATTACTAAAGAGGGTGTTAAATTTGAAACTTTATACCAGTATCTGTGCAGCATTGGCAAAGGTCAAAGTGACCAGTGAATCCCTTGGATTATTTGTACGGGGCATGCCCAACTGAAAGGACTCATGAATCCAGGATCTTTATACTGTGCTCACCAGAGAGCACCAGGATTTCTGCTCAACTCTTTTTCTGCATGGCAAGAAAGTTTACTCCTATTTTAGCCTTTGATTATCAACCTGGACCAGCAGTACTCACAATCTTTTCCATGCCCTGTATTTTTTTTTTTTTTGAGGGGGGGGGAGGTTTTTCGCTATAGGGCGCATGCACTTGCCAGACAGACAGAGAGAGAGACATAGAGATAGAAAGCGAGAAATCACCCCCCCAGGGGGGATGGTCACGCCGCAATCCCTTCTCTTCCATTCTCCTCTGGGGATCTTGGGCACGCACACACACGCGCCCGGCGTGAGTTTTAAGCCACCGGATCCGGGACGCGAACTGCGGTCGACTACATGGGAGTCCAGCGACATAGCCATTACGCTAGCTGATGGTTCCCTGTCTTTTGTTTTTAATTGCCAGAAGCACATGCTCTTGCCAGAGAGAAAAAGAGAGAGGGAGAAAGCATCTTCCAGTGCAGTGTAGTCATGCCACAATCCCATTGTCTCTGTGTCTCCATCCTGTAGTCCTTGCACACACACATACCTGAGATGTGTCTCAAGCTACCTGGTAACCATTACTGGCTTCTTTAACCACTGAACTACAGGACCACCCTGTACATATCTTCTTTCAATGGAACAAGTAGTCCAAAACCCTTAAAAAATGGAGCCCGGTTTTGGAAATTTGAATTTGTACTATCTGTCTCTTCACTTGAAAATGAAGCACCTGACCCAGTCTTTCTTCATTTACCCCCACCTCCAAGTTGGAGGTCCATAATAGAAGTAAAATAAGGAGGAACTTTGATAAAAAGAGAAACTTATTGGGGCCAACAGATGGTGTAGTGGTTACATCACTGGACTCCCACGTGGCCATCAGCAGTTCAAGTCCCAGACCCAGTGGCTTAAAAGATCACACTGGGTGCATGTGCAAATGTGGCCAAGATCTCAAAAGGAAAATGGAAAAGAAGGGATTGTGGCATGGCCATCCTCTCTTGGCAGGGGCAGGGGAGAGTGATTTCTCCCTTTCCCTCTCATTGTCTCTGTCTCTCTCTCTCCCCAGCTAACACAGGTACCCTAAGGCAAAAACCTCTTAAAAAAAAAAAAAAAAAAAAAAAAAAAAAAAAAAAAAAAAAAAAAAGAGGACCTTCTTTCCCTGCTTTCCTCAAGAAAGCCTATGAAATCTCTCTCTCATTTCTTTCCAGAAGGTGATTTTCCATCAACCCTACTTGTCAGTAACACCAAGTAAAATTGAGAAATTGTTGTTTGCCAAATAGTTTTTTTGCCATCTTTGACCAAACCAAGGATTTAACTCCATATAATAACTTTCTAAAAGAAGAAATGAATTATTTATTGTGCTGAAGTTTATAAGTGAACTCATATCTTATACAATAAGGACTAGAGCTTTGTTTTTTTAAAAGGAAATTGAAACCCCTAGGAGTAACACGTGAGCAATAAATATCTATATTTCTTCTTAAGTCATTTTACATGTTCTCTTTTTTACTTCAACAGCTATGAATTAGGTTATTAGACACTTGTTCAATTCAAGACTTAATGAAATTGTAAGTCGTAGCATAGAACTTCATAATAAGATGGAATTTCTTAATTAGCATTATATGAAAGAATTATTCTGTTTTAGTGGACTCTCTAGGTACAATTGCATCAGAATTATTATATTATGATGTGAGTAGTAACAAACTATAATAAATAATTGCACAGTAGTTAAAGAACTCAATATATTTAAAACTCTAAGCCATTTTGGTTTCCTAAAAAAATTATAGAACAATTTTAAAAGTTGCTTGAATTTACTTATATAATTTCATTGTTTTAAATAATCAAATTAAAATACTTGGAGACCCTGGGAAAAGCTATAATGGAAAAACAATTCCTTACTCTTTCAGTGATGTGATAACCTAGAACAGGCCTCAGTGTGTTTAGAGTTCTAACTTTTATGTATCGGAAAGCTTATTTGAGACTTTGAGCCACAAATAGGTGGGTCATACCCTGTGGTCTCAACTTCCTGTGGATTAAATCAAGCTCTAGTCCTTATTTTATATTAAACCTACCTAAATTATTCCTAGTAGATAGCCATGTTTATGTTTACCTCTTCACCTCTAAGAAATTAGGAGTAAAATATTTTTCAAAGAAAATGCTTTTTGTCCATTTTCTCACTTCTTGCTCTACTTCTGTTTCCATTCTATGTAAGACCTTTGCCCCCACTCTGATTAGTTTCAGTGTGTGAATTTCCATTAGAACCTAAAGAATATGGGAGTGATAACTTACTTTACACAGTGTCAGGGTCCTGTTCCAGGGCTGTTGCTCTCGTGTCCTTGACACAGAAAGATGATCACTTGGAAAGAATAAGAACCCAAAAAACAGAAACCTTCTCATTTGCAGTTCATTGTAACCAGCTCAGATTGAAGTTTCACACTGTGATTTTATGTTTAAAAAATAAGCCAGGCCAGCCCACAGTGTCATGGTTAAGGTGGCTGGATCCTTCATGAGCAATTGTGCAGTTTGAGTTCCCAACCTGGTGGCTCGAAAAACACACTGTTTTTATGTGTGTGTATGTGTATGCGTGTGTGTGCCCAAAATTCCAAAAGAAGAGTAACGTGGGAGAGTAGGGATTGCAGTGTGACCACCCTGTATTGGGGATGCTTTCTCATTTTCCCTCACTCTGTGTCTCTGTCTCTCTCTGGCTAGCACTGTGCCCTATGGGAAATTTTTTTAAGTGTTATCTGGCTATATCTGACTACTCTAACCTAGGTAGAGTAGATTTTGTCAACTCTGCAGGCCATATCAGATTGAGGTTTAAATATCCTCTGTCTGCCCTTACAGAATGAATGTATTTTCTAGGCGAGAAAGACATAGGATAAGGCTATTTGCATCTCACAGAAGGGAGGGAACAGGTGAGTTCCCAATCAGCAGAAAGGAAACAGAAAACGCTAATTTCAGCCTAACTCCTCAATTAAAATTTCTTCTTCAGGGAGAAAAATCAATAAAGGCATAAACAAATATGTGAACAGATGAATAGACAATAAAGAAATGTTATTGTGATTATTAAGAAGACATGTTAGATCTCCCAGGGTAATAAAATTCTGTGGCACATTAATTAAATGTTTGTATAAACTGTTGTATTTTTTAAGTCAAACTATTTTCCTAAAATACAATGTGAATATCTTCATAAGTGCTTTATATAAACTTAAGACTACTCATTAATAAGATTAATAATATTGGGGAAAATTCAAGGGCAAAACTTAAAAATAGAATATGTTTTTATATCTAAAAGATAAAATATTAAATAAGATGATTAAGCATGCTTTGTAAAGTTGAGTTAACTTTTTGTTTTTATTAAAATCTTGGGGACCATTTGATGGCATGATGCTGAAGGTGGCTGGATCCCACAAGGCCAACTGCACAATTTGAATTCTGGACCCAGTGGTTTGAAAAACACACCAAGCATATGTGCATACACATCCAGAATCCCAAAAGGAAAATGATAAAGAAGAGATTACAGGGTGACCATCCCCCAAGGGAGGGTGATTTCTCACTTTCTCTTCTCTCTTTCTGTCTCTCTCTAGTAAGCACATAAACGTGCTAGCAAATGAAGAAAAAAGTCTCAAAAATGCTATGTTAATAAAAGCCAGAAAGACTTTTTTTCCTAAATTACTTATAATGAATTCATTTCAATTCAAACTTAGGAGACACATTACATATGTTGCCTTGAAAGTTATCAAATCTCTTGTGGTCTCATTTCTCTAATATGAAAAGTAAAGATGATATTAAAAATTGTCATGCTTGCTTCATAAGACAGTTGGAAGAATCCATGACAATATATAAAGCATTTTTCATATTTAAAGAACTGTACCTTTTAAAACATGATTGAGTGTGAGACTTATTGAATATTATGTAAACTATTAAGGAAATTTTTTTTCACTGTTAGTATATTACTGAGTTCATTTTCTTGCTAAATGAAGTCATGAGAAGAGTTTGAATATTTTATTTGGCATGGTATAAAATATTTTTATACATTTATTAAGGATTTATACCATTTACACAGACTACTGAAAGAGTCTGTGTAAAAAGAGCTGTCATCTTTGTAATGAGGCTCTTTAGATGTGATTGCATTATCTATTTCTAGCAAATTTATTATAGGATTTGTATGTGTGAAGAGCTGTAGAAAAATATTAAAATTTGCTAGATAATTTAAACCCCAAATGAATAAGTCTCATTAATAACTATAATATCTAGATATGGAAATATAGTGTGCTAATAAAATGAACATTTTATTTACTGATTCTTTTATAAAAATGCATCTAAGCAAAGGTTTATTCAATGAGCAAGCAAAGAAGTGAGGCAATGTGAGTTAAATTATAGATTTTATAAAGGGCTTTCTAAAGACCTTATGTTTAAGTAAATTCTTAATAATGTATTATTTAAGAGGTCCAGAAATAACTGCCAAAAAATAATTCAAATCGAGCAGTGTTTAGATTTCAAAGTTCTGTCCATTAGAGAAAACTTGTTGACTTATTTTCTCAAAAAGCTCCAATTCAGGGGAAAATGCACTATTAATTAATTATATTAGTCATTTTGCAATCATTAAATGTTTGGTGCATCTCAAGTATAAAGATGACATGCTATAATTTCTGCGTTTGAGTTTATAGCATTACAAACTACAGGCATTGAGAGAAGAGATTAAAGTAAGTTGAAGTTGGGCCAGCAGGTGGCATGATAGTTAAAATGCTGGACTCTCATGTGGCCAAGTATGGTTGACATTTAGGACACCATGGCTTGAAACTCAAACTGGGCGTGTGTGAATGTGTGTCCAAAATCCCAAGAGAAGAATAGAGGAGAAGGGATTGTGGTGTGGCCATCCCCCCTCAGGAGTGTTTTCTCCCTTTCTGTCTCTCTGTCTCTAACTGTCCATCTCTTTCTGTCCAGCAAGCACATGTGTCTGTGGCAAAAACCTAAAAGAGTAAAATGAAAGAGTTCAAGATAGTCTTCTAATCACAGTACCAAGAACAAAGAGTGACCAACATTACTGCTGGGGTCACAGGCATTCTTGGAGAGGTGACAGTTGATCAGACTTTTGTCGAGGAAAATGTGATATATATTCAAAGGCACTGAAGCATGAAGGTTCATGAAATGTGTTTGAAAATGGCAGGTTATGTAGTGTGGTAAATGCATAGAATTCTTGATAGGAGTGAAATATATTGCTAAGAAATCTATTTAATCAAACAGATAATGTGAAACCAATAAAGAGATCAGAGTCAGGAGTAATCTACCAAATTTGCATTTTAGGAAATTATTTTGGCAAAGGGGTATCTAACTTAGTTATGTCATTGGATTAGGATTGTCTGGAAAGGTCAAAAAGATTGTCACTATAAAGAAAAAAAGATACAGGCTGAGTGCTTGGAATAGAAAAGAGAACTCCCAAAGTCATAGTGAGAAAAAGTAGAAAATGTTTTCCTTAATTCATAACCTTTTCCCACAGTCACTGTTCTATGTCATCATATCATAAAAGGATAGTTTCATCTGTGACTTCCTTTTCCCCACCTCAGATTCTCCAGTTAGCTCTCTGTCCTTCTACTGGGCTCAACAACATGGTTTCTTTTTGGAGTTTGTGGATTTAACATCCCTGCTGTCAACAGTGATAGAAAAACTGCAAAAGTATGCATCGTTTAGGAAATTTGTATATGAATGTAAAGCTATTAAGTCACCAAGGGAATACATCAGTCAAATTAATCACTAGCTTTCATACATCAATTTAACATTAATAAATATTGCTACTGGTCCTTGAATGAGATGTAACTACCGGGAAGTGATTTTTAAAAAGAGAAACGGTATTAATAAGCAAATAAACAAAAAATATGTTATTTAGTCAAATATGGACCTAAAAAAATGTCATGTCGTAATGTGATAAAAATAATGAAAGAAAAAAGTGAATACATAAGAAAGTAAATCTAGAACATTAACATTTTGGATAAAAGAAAAAGAATAACTTGTATGTTGCAAGTGAGTTATCTCTATACAAAGTTCTTAAATAATTTTTATCAATTTTTTCAGAAACACATTATGAAAATTAGAGAATTTTTGAGGTCTGAGAAATAGAAAATAAATACTATTTTTAATTTTAGAAGATATAAATTTGACTAATTGAATATAAGCTTTAAAAAAAAAAAAAAAACTACTTTGGGGCCAGGCCATGGTGCAGTATTTACGGTGGATAGATCCCACAAAAATGACTATGTGGTTCGCGTCCTGGACAAGCTAACTTGAGAAACATTCCAGGTACTTGTGTGTCCAAAATCCTGAAAGGGAGGGAGAAATAAATGAGAAGGGATTTAAGGTATGACCTTGCTCCATGGGGGATGATTTTTCACTTTCTCTCTCTTTATTTTTCTCCAGTGAATGCACTTGCTCTCTTATAATAGAAATAAAAGTAGAGAAAACTACTTTGATTTTTAAACAAGTTAATCCAAAAATTTTCCCAAATCGTAGCACGTTTTGTTTTTATGTTATTGTTTTAAGGAGATTATTAATTTTAGATACTATGTGCTTTTAAAGTTAAAATAATATGATTTCTCAAACTGACATCAAATTTAACTCAGAAAATGGGGGTCAGACAATGGTCCGGTGGTAAAACTCAATACTCTGTGAGCAGAACCACAAGAAGGTTGCAGGTTAATTGCCAGAAAACTCCTTGAGTATGCTGGGCATACATGTGGTGGTGATTCAGGGTGGCTAAGAGTGGTGAGGGAGTGAATCTCAGCATGAGACTCTACAGGAGGCTTTGTAATTCCATCTCTTTTTTTTCTCTCTGCCTCTTGCACTCATGGAATAAATAAATAAATAAACAAGAAAAAATTTAACTCAGAATAGATAGGACATAATAGAGCTAAAAAGTTATTGCTAAAATAAAGGTTTTAATGAGTATGGAATTAATTAAAAATATCCAGAATGTTTGAGATCATTTTTATAAATTTATTTTTATTAATTTATTTTATGCATTCAATCATTATACATCACAACAGCTTCTAAAATGAATTACCTAACATGAATACACTTCACACCAGTCCAGCTGAAGAGATCATACACGTTGGGACTAGCAGATGGCATAATGGTAATATTACTGAACTCCCACGTAGTTGACCGTTGTTCAAATCCTGGACCTGGCAGCTTAAAACTCATGCTGGGTGCTTGTGTGTGTGTGTGTGTGTGTGTGTGTGTGTGTTTGTGTGTGTGCGCCCAAAATCCTGAGAGGATAATGGTGAAGACGGGATTATATTAATATATTAATTTCAGGAATGTAGATGTCCTTCCACTTTTTTGTGAAATTTTCTATTTTTTTTTTTTAGGTTTTTGTAGTTTTCCTTGTAGAGGTCTTTGACTTCTTTCATTAGATTTTTTTACTACATGTCTTATACTTTCTGTGGCTATGATAAATGTGATTACTTTCTTCAGTTCTACTTCAGTCTGCTTGTTGTTCACATGTAGAAATGCTATAGATTTTTGTATGTTGATTTTGTATCCTGCCACTTTACTGTATTCATCTATTCCTTCTAGGAGTTTTTCATGGTACCTTTGCATCTTCTATGTATACAATCATGTTATTAGTGGAAAAACTTTTAGCTTTTCCTCATTCGGTATGATGTTACCTATGACTTTTTCATAGATGGCTTTTATTGTGTTAATAACCCTTTGTCCTTTTAAAAAAGAAAACTTGCTTGTTGAAATGATGGAATAGCTAAGCCATTGATAACAACTACCAACTATTTTACTTCTTCAGAGAATATCCACAAATGTCTGATTTTCCCTGAAAATAGCCCTCTGCTCCACTGCTATTTGTATAGCCTGGATGAGGATCGCTGGAAACTTAGGAAAATAGATTGGAGAACATGAGAATGAAAAAGAACTGTTTACAAAACAGAGGATAAAGATATTAAAAGATACTTATAAAGATACTTAAATCATTAGTAAAGACCAAATGGAGACAAAATGGTTTTATTCCTTTGCCCCCACATATATAGACAACTGTAGACACCAAGAGATAGTGTGTGAGAAGAGGGTGGGAAAGGGCAGAGGGTCAGACATAAGGGGTGTGTGTGTTTATATGTATATATATAAAACTAGAAATGGAAAATTATTGATGATAATATACATGACTAAGCCACTATGCAGGATATTCTGGATGGGAAACTACACTTTGTATTCTATGACGATGATTAGAGGATGAATATAAATTAATTAATTAAAAAAATTTTCAGGAGAAAAAAACACGAAAACGGTTTTCCTTTAAATTAAAAAAAAATGCATATTTGATGATTACAGTAAGCTATATAGCCCCAGCTAGGTTCTACTTTATAGTATGTCATTCTACTCACTGAGGTGTATGCCTAAAGTCAGATTTGTGTTCATGGATATGTATATATCAACTGCGCTTGCTATTGGAAATATTTAGATTAATTAAGTTCATTAGCAAATCAATAAAATGGGAGGAAAAGGCACAGAAAGCAGCCATGGATATCAGAGATAGTGTGGGTGGAGAGTGGGACATGGCAGAGGGTGAGAGATAGGGAATCAAGGATCCCAAAAAAGCAAAATATACAGGAAACAAGAAATGGAAAATTATTTGTTGACAATAACATGTATGTTGATGTGCTTGATTGAGCCAATATACAGTGTATGCTGGATCAGAAATCTCATTTTGTATGCTGTAATGGTGTATAGTGAATGAATGTAAATAAATAAACTTAAATAAAATAAAAATTTAAAAATGGGCAGTGATATAAGTAAAAATTACACAAAATTTTAAACAAAGAAAAAACTGTTGAGCACCTTCTGCTTGTTGACAACATATAATGCTATGGGATTATAAATCTGTGACAAAATACATAGGATCTTCTATGTGTTCTAAGAGATCAGAGAGATATTAAATGATCACACTCATTATTATATAATATAAACTTTAGAAAAATGTGCTGAACAACATATACTCAATCGTTCAGTAGTTTCACATAGCTTTTAATTCTATGATTTTTTTGTTGTTTATAAGGCAGAGGGCATGTGTGTTTGCCAGATAGAGACAGAGAGATATTAATAAAGACAGGGAGAGAAAAAAACACCTTCCCAGTGGGCACGGTTGTGCCACAATCTCTTCTCCATTTCTCCATCCTGTTGGAATTGGGGTATTCACCACATGTATTGGCATGTTTTTCAGGCTGCTGGGGATGGGATTCAAACCATGAAAGTGACCACATGGGATCAGAGTCCCTCAACCACTGGGCCATAGGACCAGCCTTGAATTCTACATTCTTTTCTTTTCTTTCTCCTAATTTAACACAAGATCTGTGGAGAGTGAGAGGACAGAAACAGAGAGAGGGAGATGGATAGGGAGAGGGAGAGGCACAGAAACAGGTAGAGAGATAGTGTTAAAGTACCCAGTCATGAGGTATGCTTATGCCACAACCCCTTCACCTCCATTTTTGGTGGGGATTTTGGGACACACATGCACATCCACCTAGCGTGTTTCCAAGCCACTAGGACAAGAACTCAAATCGCAAGGTTGGCAGGATTCAGCAACCTTAATCACCAGGCCACAAGGCGGCTCTTTAGATTATTTAATGAAGGAAGATACTCCTTCAAACCAAGATATTTTTTTCCAGTTATGCACTAAATACATTTCTCTAACAATTTTTGTCTACTTGCAACATCTCTCCAATTTCTGTGAATGCAGGTGGACCTATAGACTAAATAGACCTAGCAGACAAAAACCCAACGTGTTTCTGAATTTGTTGTCGTCTTATTTTGTTATCTTACTTAATTTATTTGTTTTTAAATTAAAAAATAAAAATTATACATCTTTTGTGTATATCATAAAGTTTTAAAATATGTATACATGTGTTCCCAACATAAAGTAATGATAAATGGTTGAAATGAGATATATACTAATTACCTTGACTGAATATAGTGTGTCATATTCTTGTACTGAAAAATCTTAAATATATACAATTATTATATAGAAATACAAAGTATGTAGACATTGTAGAATTATTAAATCAAGGTAACATATGTATTATCTCACATGCTTATCATTTTACTATCTCAGCAATTTTCAAGTACACAACACATTATTATTAACTATATTCACCATGTATACAATAGAGCTTTTGAACTATTTCCTCCTATCTAGCTGAAATTTTTCCTTTGTTGAATATCTCCTCAACCTCCCAAACCTCACTCCAACCTCTGATAGCCAACATTCTTCTGTTGTCTACTTCTATCAGTTTAACTTTAAGACTCTATATGTAAATGAGATCATGTGGTAATTTTCTTTCTGATATTGACTTTTCTCAATTACTGTAGTGCTCTCCAGGTCCATCCATGTTGCCACAAATAACAAGATTTCCTCTCTCTCTCTCTCTCTCTCTCTCTCTCTCTCTCTTTGTATATATCAGCTGTGCTTGTTATGAAAATATTTAGTTTCATTAAGACCTTTAGTGACTAAATAAAATGCGAGGGGAAAACAGTATAAAAAGCAAACTAGATACCAGAGACAGTGTGGGAGGAGAGCGGGAGATGGCGGAGGGTAAGAGATAGGGAATCAAGGATGGGAAAAAAAAGAAAGCAAAGTACACAGAAAACAAGAAATGGAAAATTATTTGTTTGTTGACTATAACCCATATGTTGATGTGCTTGATTGAGCCAATATACAGTGTACTCTGGATGGAAAATCGCATTTTCTATGCTGTAGTGATGTACAGTGAATGAATGTAAATAAATAAACTTAAATAAAAAAGAATTAATTTAATTTAATTTATTCATTCATTTATCTTAATTTGACCAGAGAAAGACAGACACACAGAGAGAAGGAAAGTGAGAAAACAAGCCACCAGGTCCAGGACTCAAACCATTGTCAGCCATGTGGGAATGTCCAGCTCCTTAATCATCATGACGTCTATGGTCCCCAAGAATGATTTTTTAAAATTTTATTTGTTTTTATTTTTATTTGACCAGAAAGGGAGAGAGAGAGAGATTAAGAGAAAGTGGGAAAGTAAGCCACCAGGTCTGGGACTTGAACCGTAGTCAATCACATGGGAGTCCAGCGCCCTTTACCACCATGCCATCTGCTGGCCCTTCCTTCTCTTTAGCACTGAATAGTATTGCATTCTGTATAAAATACTCTTCCTTTATCTATGGTTTCTTTTTCTATAATTTCAGTTACCCATGGTCAACCACGGTTAAATATTTTGAGGCAGAGAACATGAGAGAGGCCACATTCACATAACTTTTATTACAGTATATATTGTTACAAATGTTCTATTTTATTATTAATGTTGTTGATCTCTGTGCTGGGCCTAATTTGTAAATTATGTGTTATAGGTATATATGTGTAGAAAAAAAAAAGTAACACAGGGTTCACTATATATTTGAGGTTTTAGTCATCATTTGAGAGTTTTACTAAATATCTCCCACAGGTAAGAGGAGACTGCTATATGTATCACAATTTTATTTATCCATTCATCTATTGCTTGTCAATGGACACTTAAGTTGATTCCAGGTCTTGGTTGTCATGAATAACATTGGAATGAACATAGAAGTGTAGATATCTCTTTATTAACATCCTGATTTCTTTTCTTTTCTTTTCTCTTCTCTTCTTTTCTCCTTTATTTATTTTCATTTTTTAAGGTTATTGCCACAGGGTGCATGTACTCACTGGAGAGACAGAGAGACACAGTGAGAAGGAGAGTGAGAAATCACCTCTGGGAGGGATGGCCATGCCACAATCTCTTCTCCTCCAGGGATTTTGGGTGCACAAGCATGTGTGCCCAGCATGAGTTTTAAGCCACCAGGTCCAGGACTGGACTGCAGTTGTCCATGTGGGAGTCCAGTACCTTTAACCACCACACCATCTGTTGGTTCCAGATTTTATTTCTCTTTAATAGATACCTAGTAGTGGGATTGTTGGATCATATGGTAGTTCTAATTTTAATTTTTTGAGAAACTTCCATACTGTTTTCCGTAGTAGTTATGCCAATTTAAAATCCCATTAGCATATGCAAGGATTCTCCTTTCTCAATATCCTCTCCCACATTATCTTTTGTCATTATAGTAATAGTTATTCTGACAGGTGTGAGGTAATATGTGATTGTAGTTTGAATTTGAATTTCTCTGATAATAAGTAATGTTGACCAAGTTTTCATTTACCAGTTGACTATCTGTATGTATACTTTTAAGAAACTTCTATTTAAGGGGGCAGGCAGGTGGCATGGTGTTTAAGGGTGCTGGACTCCTACATGGCCGACTGCAGTTCAAGTTCCAGATTTAATGACTTGCTTTCTCACTTTCCCCCTCTCTCTCTCTCTCACTCTGTTCATCTATTGTCAAATTAAAATAAATAAATGAATAAATAAATAAATAAACTAAAATAAAGGTTTTTTAAAATAAACTTTTTAAAAAGTCATTTTCCTTTATATATATTTATTTATTTATATATATATATATATATATATATATATATATATATATATTTCATCTTTTCACTTGATTGTTCCCTTTACTGTACAAAAGCTTTTCAAGTTAGTGTAATCCCATTTTAATTTCATTTATTGTCTATGCTTTGAGAGTCATACCAAATATTATTGCCCAGTCCAATGTCATGAAAATTCCTCTGTGTTTCTAGCCTCTAAAGGGGGTCCTGCAAAACACTTTCTCAGATTTTCTCTGTCATTGAATACTGCCAAGGTATACTCATGTCCAGTGCCATAGTGGAGCTTACAATAAATCTGTAGTTTATATAAGGTGAACCAACTCAACAAAGGGACCAAACATACTGACTTTTCCATTTGAAGTATTCAAAGATCACTAATTTTCTCTTAGTCATTTCACCTGTAATGAAGAAAAATTCCAAGATCAAGTTAATTGTTTCACAGGGTTCTAGTCAACCAAAGCTCTTTGCCAATGTTTTATTTTAAAGCGTCACTGTAGCTAATAATCTCATTTAAAAGCCAGTTTAAGTACATGAGCATTCATGTGTGTAGGCTGAAGTATGTTGGCAAGGAGCTGACACTCTTCATAGTTCCCCAAAGATCTTTCACTTTGCTTGGCTGATTCTGCAGCTCCAGTAAAGTGCAGCCAGACTTCAGTAAAAGAAATAAAGTGAACACTTTGCCTTCTCATACCTTTGCTGCAGTTTGCATTTCACCACTCAGCTTATAGAGATGAAATCTATTACTTGGCAGGCACTGCTTGCACAAATGAAAGATAAATTTTTCTTCTAGATGGGACAGATCAGTGAGACTCATAAAATATTAATGATGAAAGCTCTGGGAATTAGATATATCCCTGACCGTAGGTTTCTCTTGACAGTGAAGCACAATCAGTTTAACCCATTTCTTTCTCTCAGAGTCTCATCAAGAATCATATAAAGGGAAAAGAATATGTGATTTAAGATTCAGATGAGCATAGATTTTTAAGAAAGATAATCTTCCTATCTTTCATTTTCTTTTGTGTTGTGTTTATTATATGGCATGAATTTTGCTGAGGGATGTAGTGTGGTCAGTTTGATTCTTGAGGCTGATCATGTGCTCATGGAGGAAATTACCCGGGAATAATGCAAGAAGTACAATTTCTTATTTCATGAAACATGCAATATAGCAATTCTTGACATTCATGTGGTAGAAGAAATTCATTTATCTAAAAACATTTGAGATATATTTTGTGGGTATTTATATATCTATAATATTGCTGAAAGACTTCACTTTTACTTGTTTAGGTTTTGTTATCTTGCAAATATTTCCAAAATATTTGCACATTTATAATGATTATAGGTGACCATATCTGTATAGTACTTGGTCAATTACCATTATGCTGAAATATTTTCAACATTTATTTTTATTTTATACAGAAACAAAGTTTATATTTACTGAATTTAAATATAAGAGAAATTTATCATTTATTTTATGAAAACCGATATTACATTAAATATTTATAAATATACGTTTATATATTTAAGTAGCTACAATGAATTTGAATATTAAAAATGTGTTGAAAATAATAGAAACATTTTATTAGCCAACTTATAGAACAAACTGCATGTTATATATTTACAATTTTTTAAATATTCTGAAATATGCTAGCATAGTTGTAGCCTGACTCAAATTATTCATAATCATGTTAAAGAACAAAAGTATATAAGATCATTGTTCATAATGATTCAGAAAATAGACCAACCCAGAAATGAAAGTAAGAACTAAATTATGTTTATTGTAATTTTAAAAATTTTTTATGTATTTATTTGTTACTTTTTTTAAATTAACATTTAGTCACTGTACATCTTTCCAATGTACAAAATTGTTTTTCCCAGCATGAATATAGTCACGTCAAAAATATCAGTATATATATTGTCATCAACAAATAACTTTACATTTTTGTGTGTCTATTCTAATTTTAAGTCACATAGAAAGTGCCATCTAATTTGCTAAATACTAATTACCAGAAAATTAAACATTTTTTTATTGGTACTCTTTTTCTCTACCTAGAAAGTATATATTCTTACAATATATTTTGTTTTTGATATCAAAATATTTACTAACAGGAAATATAGAATTTAACTTAATCGCAAGATTGTTTTGGTTATTAATTACTTTGTACTTAATTGAATATCTTGTTTCATGCATATGTCTTGTCAGTTACACACCTATGATATTTTTCCTCAATATATATGAGAAATTATCAGCCACAGATAATCCTTATAAACTACTAATGGATTTCTAAATTCCTGTGCCCACAGTGTGTTCAAGTTTCTAGTCAGTGATATTCTTACAGATATAAATCAGCAGAGTGCATTTTGTACATCAGCCTTTTAGAGACCTAGGAACTCTTTGTTCTTTATGGCCAAGTACAACAATTAAAAGTAAATTAAATTTTAAAAAGAACAAAGATTATCACACATGACAAAATTCATGAACTTTTATTATAAAAACATCACATCTGCTGTTAAAATATATCTTGACACCTTGGACAGCTTGGAGCGTAAAAGTAATATACTGTTCAAAAAAAGTTGTCTCTATATGGAAGATCACAGATGTGGTCCCTGTTGACCTGTACAGGCACACCCACAGTCCTGCCCGGACTGGGAAAGCCAACAGGGATATCACAGGAAGAGATCCTGTGGAGGATGCTTGTCTCTCTCTCTCTCTCTTTCTCTCTCTATCTATCTCACTCACACACTCACACACATACACACACACACAACAAATAAACTTTAAAAATTTGGATCTTGAAATATATTTAATTTCAGGGACCATTAGTTGGTGTAATGGCCATGTCACTGAATTCCCATGTAGTCGACCACGGTTAGAGTCCCAGACCCAGTGGCTTAAACTCAGGCCAGGCGCATGTGCATGTGTGCCCAAGATCCCGAAAGGAGAAGAAGGGATTGAGGCATGGCCATCCCCCTAGGGGGTGATTCCTCGCTTTCTGTCTCTCTGTCTCTTTCTGTCTTTCTGGTGAGCGCATGCGCCCTTTAGCAAAAACCTCTCCCCCAAAATATATATATATATATGTATATTTATTTTCATATCATTAGTAAGTGGAAAATCAAAAGACATAGATTTATTATAAGATATCTGATCTTGAAAGATGTTATAATATGATAAAAAACAATACATTTTTCCCTTGATTACCACTTCTTTTCATCAATGTATTCTGCCTTTTTTTTTTTTTTTTTAAGAGACTTTTGCTATAGGGCACATGTGCTCACCAGAGAGGCAGAGAGAGACACTAAGCAAATTATCACCTACCAAGGAGGATGGCCATGCCACAATCCCTTCTCCTCCATTCTCCTCTTGGGATCTTGGGTATGCAAGCACACACACCTATCATGAGTTTTAAGTTCCCAGGTCCAGGACTTAAACTGAGGTTTACTACATGGAAGTCCAGTGATGTAACTATTACACCATATGCTGCTTCCTCATCAATGTACTCTATCCATAAGACTGAAAATATAGGCTGTATAACCTAAATGCTTTATTGTAGCCAAATATCATATGCTTGCCTGGAAATCAATCTATCGTTGGTATAGCCTTCACCATTACCAAACTTCTTGGAATCTAACAACTGAGCTTTGTGAAAGCCTGTAATTTATGTCCTACCCCAATTACTATATTAGTTCTTGTAGGTTCTGTTTTCTTTGTTCTGATGTATGACAAATTAACTATAATAAGAATAGCTCCATAGGGAAAGCTATTATTAATTAATTTCAAATAATATATCATTATTTTATTTGAAACAAGAATCTTTAAATGAGTACTACCTTTTAAAATATCAGTCTTTAGTTGTAACTATTCCCGCTGTCTGTGAAAGGTACAAAAGTAAAGAATAGAGGAAAAATATGGAAATCCTAGTGAGGTCTTATTGACCTCAGATGCTGACTACAGCATATCTAAATAGAGATGAGAAAAGTTGGAAGAGATGTCAGGAGAGCTGGAAAAATCTGTACCTCAAGAACATACGTGAATTTGCACAATAGATTATTGTCTTATAATATAAAGGTTAGCAAATCATTAAATCCTAGAAAATAGCATTATTTGTCCTTCTCAGAAGCACCTATATTGCCCAGAGTAGCACTGAATTTTTAAACATTTAAAAAGCAATTTTATACAGTGGGAAAAGTAATGCAAAATAATAACATAATTATCCCTCAAACTACCTTTTTTAAAAAAAGAAAATGCACACTACTTTAAGGCATGTTATCGTTAGAGGATTTTCTTCACATATTCTTTGTAGTACGGCTGCATAGTTTTCTTCTGAATACCCTTGTTAACATAGTCTGGCAGACATTCAATAGCAAACTGTGTTCCACGCAATGAATTTATAATGTTGTAGCAGGAACAATCTCTTGAATGCTGTAAGCCTTTATATGTGATAGAAAAATCAATAACATGGATAAATGTGTAACAAAATAGCTTGGGCACTTTTAGGTGGAGGGAAGCACAGTAATACAGACTGAAGTTACTTTCTTAGGGCAAATATTACTGAGCTTAAGTGAAATATTATAAAATATGTTTACTTGCTAGCACAGAAAAAATCAATTATAGTGTTAAAAGATAATTGTATGCCTACACCTTTACATCTGTTATGTAATATGTAATTTAAATGTTTAACTACTTTAAATAAATAATTTCATTTAATACAAAGGGATGTTCTCTGATATGTATATAAAAATAAAATATGTTAAAATGTTTATGTCAATGTTTTAAATTTAAAAATATAGCTATAATGAACCAGACTATGGAATGGTGTTTAAGGTGGCTGGATATGCCCAAGGCTGACTATGACGTTCAAATTGTGGACCTGGAGACTTGGAAAAACACACCAGTGCTATGTGTGTACATATCCAAAATTCCAAGAGGTGAATGGAGGAAAAGGGATTGTGGCATGTCCATCCTGCTGAGGGGTTCTTTCTCTTTTTCTCTCTCTTTCTCTCTCTGGTTGGCACACATGCCCTGCAGCAAATTAAAAATAAATAAATAAATGTTAAAAAATATACAGCCATAAAACAATTATATAATGAACAGCAAAATACCCAAAATACATTTAATTTTATTTTTACTAATAATGAACCAATGGAGTGTATTAGTAAAACTGGGCTTTTTTCTTTTCAGGGTTTCTGTACAAGACAGATTATGACAGCTTCTTTCATAAGGTGAGACTGAGTGTCATTTAAAGTAGTATCCTTGGATACTACAATTTTTTAAAAACACATCAACAAAAATATTGCACAGCTAAATTGCCTAAGTTAAAGGCATTAGTTTTATGTACACAATTATATTTCATCGCCAGTATGACTTCATAAAAATCTCTAGAGGGTGGACATTTCTGAAAACGAAGTGCTCTCTGAGTTTCTGTGTTTAATAGGAAGTATTCTGTTATATAGTCAGTAAGTAAACATTTTGGGACCAGCAGTTAGCGTAATGACTATGTTGCTGGACTCCCACGTAGTCGACCGCGGTTCGAGTCCCAGACCCAGTGGCTTAAAACTCAAGCCGGGCGCATGTGCATGCATGCCCAAGAGCCTGAGAGGAGAATGGAGGAGAAGGGATTGTGGCGTGGCCATCCCCCCTGGGGGGTGATTTCTCACTTTCTCTCTCTCTGTCTCTCTCTGTCTGTCTGGCAAGCGCACACACCCTATAGCAAAAACCTCTCCAATAAATAAATAAATAAGTAAACATTTTGCTTACAGATTAAATAAATAAATATTAATCAATACGTCTGTGTTCTATTAAAAATGGAGTTTTTCAGTTATTAAATAATAAGGCTGAGAATGACATAATATCACTAAAGAAATGAAGTATATTCATGGCCTATGAGTTTCAAACATTTAGAATTGAACAATATGCTAAGAGATATTATAAGGGAGAAAGCTTGCTATTTTTCTCCAGGAACAATTGTTATTCTCAAAATGAAGGCAAGTTGAAGAAAGAAAAATGTGCAACAATTCTCAGACTTCTTGTTTTCAGCATCTTTTTAGTTTCTTATTTTTTTTTTTTCTTTTTTCTTTTTTTTTTTGGAGAGGTTTTTGCTATAGGGCGCGTGCGCTCGCCAGACAGACAGAGAGAGACAGAGAGATAGAAAGCAGGAAATCACCCCCCAGGGGGGATGGCCACGCCGCAATCCCTTCTCCTCCATTCTCCTCTCGGGATCTTGGGCACGCACGCACACGCGCCCGGCGTGAGTTTAAGCCGCCGGGTCCGGGACTCGAACCGCGGTCGACTACGTGGGAGTCCAGCGACATAGCCATTATGCTAACTGCTGGTCCCTCTTTTTAGTTTCTTAAAGAAAATCTACAAATAATATCTTTAACTGGACTAATATACAGTGTATTTATGCTTGGAAAATTAAATGTATAGGCTTTAATGACATGCAGTGGTTAACTGTATAATAAATAAATAAATAAATAAATAAATAAACAAACAAACTGACACAAAAAAAACTATGAAATATTACTAAACTGTGAAAAACAATGAGATCCTGACATTTGCTAGAAAGTGTACAAATATGGGGGACTTACTGCTAAGCGAAGCAAGCCAGACTATGAAAGATATTGTATGTTCCCACTCAATATATACCGAATGTCTGCATTCTATGTCAGAAACTAAAATATTAGAAGGTATGAAAACATGGAGAAAAACTGTAAATACTAGAGGCAGCATGGGAGGAGTTTAGGAAGTGAGGGAGGGTGAAAGGGAGGAAGTTGGGACAAAGATAAAAGCAAAACATTTAAGGGAGGGCCTGCAGATGGTGTAGCAGTGAGGTTGTTGGTTTACCACATGGCCAACTGTGTTTCAAGGAAAACCTCTTGAGCAAAATGATGCCAGAAAAACCAGATATCTACCTGCAGAAAGATGAATCTGAACCCCTTCCTCTCACCATTGATAAAAAGTAAGTCAAAGTGGATCAAAGATCTTTTAAACCTAAGACCTCAACCTATAAAGTTACTGCTGGAAAACACTGAGGAAACACTGAGAGACATTGGGATAGGCAAAGACTTCTTAAATAAGACTCACAAAGCACAGTCAATAATGGTCAAAATAGACAAGTGGGATTACATCAGATTAAGAAGTTTCTGCACTGCCAAGGACACAGTAATCAGTGTGAATAGACAGCCCTCAAAATGGGAAGATATTTTTGTAAACTATGTATCAGATAAGAGACTGATAACCAGAATATACAGAAAACTCAAGCAGCTGTCCTGAAAATAGATGATCAATCCTATTAAAAAATGGGAGAATGAGTTGAAAAAAAAAAAAAAAAAACACTCTTTGAGAAGACATATGAATAGCCAAAAGGCATATGAAAAAATTCTCAACATCCCTCATTATAAGGGACCTGCAGATCAAAAGCACAATGAGATACCACCTAAACCCAGTCAGAATGACTAAGATTAAAAAAAAAAAACAAGAACAACAACAACAAAAAAAGACATGTGCTGGCCAGGGTGTGGTGAAAGGGGAACTCTCTCCTATACTGCTGGGGGGAGTGGAAATTGGTCCAGCCACTATAGAGAACAATGTGGAGGTTCCTCAAAGTTCTCCAAGTAGAACTACATATGATCCTGCAATCCCACTCCTCTGTATCTAAACAAAGGACAGAAGAATCCTTAGTCAGAAAAGTGTTTGCACACTGATGTTTATTGCAGCATTATTCACAATTGCTAAGACATGGAACCAACCCAAATGCCTATTAGCAGATGAATGGACTGAAAAAGTATGGTACATATACTCTGTGGAATACTACTCAGCTGTAAAAACAAACAAACAAACAAACAAACAAACCAAGAAGACCCTGTCTTTTAACAGAAATTGGATGAATATGGAAGATTTACTGCTGAGTGAAGAAAGTCAGGCTATGAAAGAGAGACATTGTATGTCACCACTTAATATGTACTTACTCTATGCACTCTATAGCTTAAACTGAATGAATACAGAATATAGAAACATAGAAAATGGTTATAAATGCCAGATACAGTGTAGGAAAAGGTTTGGTGAAGGAGGAGAGTCTGTGGAAGGATATTTGGTAGAAAAATAGAGAGGAAAAACATTATGGGACAGAAAAATGGGTTATTATCTGTTGAAGATAACGTGTATAGTAATCTCAACTGGATTGGTGAGAAATGTATACATGTTAGAATATTCACTTTGAAAGCTAAGTGATATATGTGATTGTATGTATAAAAGAAATTGAAATAAAAAAGGAAGATTTACAAGACAAATAGTTTTGGTATTGTAGCTGAGAATTTGTTGGGGATTAGAGAATCTTCAGATAATTATTAGAAAACTGCTGACATAATGGCTTAAAACATTTCCCTCCATAAGTCTATAGGTTACCCATGCAATTATGCCAAACCAGGCTGGACTGGACTGATAACATTTGACTTATTTGGGCATTTGTAGTCAGCTATTAGTTCATCTAGAAGCTGGAAGCTCTAAGATGGCTTTAGAAGAGATGTTTAGGGCCTCATTCCATGGAAACGCTGTACTTCTAACAAATCAGTCTAGTTCTGTTCCCATGGCAATGAGAGCAGGGTTTAGGTAGGAGAGTTGAAGCGTGAAAGGGTTTTTGAGATCTATACTTAGAATTACACACCATCAATTCTACTATGTTCTTTTGGCCAAAATATATTTAAAAGTCAGCCTAAAGTTGTGTGTGGAAAACAAACTCTACCTCTTGATGGAAGAAGTTGCAAAGTCAGATTGAATATGATGCATGTAGAGTGGTGATATATTGGATAAGAAACTGCGGGTCAGTATACTACAGCATCCCATCCTAGATAGCAACACAAACACTAGGAAGAAAAATTTGTTTTTCTCGTTTTCTTGTCTTCAGTAGATTGAACTACATTGTATATACTGTAGAAATATGTAATGACATATTTAAAGTAATAGTACTAAATTTCCTTAGTTTTGGCTCTACACTATAAAATCTCCGATATAATCAGGGCTTTAGCTATAACTGAACTTTGAGAAATAAACTCTTATTAAAAAAATTGCATGAGACATTTCAATTGATGGCATTTTGCTAATTTATTAATTTATAATAAGAAATATAAATATTACTTGAGCTGTAAATACATGTATGAACATAATCAACAAAACGTCTCACTATAGCCAAGTAATACTAAGCATATTATAGATATGCCATCAAAAATTCACTTTCACAAAGAACAAAACTAGACAAAATACATGTTTTCAGAACATTTTCTACTTATTATGAGACAGATATAGATGTCAGAATTTTGTTTCTGATTATCAAAATAGACAATAGGAAGTAATAAGACTAATAATTTAGCGACATCCAGCTAAAAAAATATTCACTAATAGGAATTCAACTTTTGCTTTTTATTTTTTTCCTGACACAATAAAAAATGCATAAGCGTGTATACTGCATCTCTTACCACCAAAGAGATAATCATACTATTAAGAACAGAAATACCAAAATTCTATGGGTTGGGCTTTCTTTCCTCTGTATCAGACCTTTCAAATTAAAAATCTAAAGTTATATGAGTAATATAAATGATTGATGTAGGTCAGTAGAAAAATGTTAAGTAACTCTGGATAGGACCATTATAAAAAACTAGAAAGCGCCTTCCCTTTATGAATGGAATAAGTTATTACTTAGGTTCGGTAAATCATCGCAACATGGGAATGGAAGCTCATTAATACTGTATACAGGCTCCTAACTTAACCACCTAGTCCGATTCCTATGACTATGTCATTCAGTGCATTGGTCAATAAGTGAAGAGCTTAAAGGCAGATGTCTTATGGTGTGCTGTGGCTCCAGGTGTATGTATCTTTCAATAGATATCATGTGACACCACATTAGAATAATGTACTTCTGTCCATACAAAAGCACACTTCAGATAAGCACCAGAAAGCAAAAAGACACAACACAACACAATATTGTAAATCTAGTGTAATCATTTTTATTTATTCTGAATACCACTGTGGAGACACAATAAAGTACAAATTTATGAACAAAATAGTTAGTCAAAATATTTAGACTGAGAAATGGGATTCCCAAGACTCACTCCATCTGAGAGAAGGGATTTCCTTTGCTGGAGAATTGATCATAAGCCAAAGTGGTTGTCAAACAGGTAGGTCATTAAGTGAGGACTGACTGCACTCTCATTTTTTAAATTAAAAAATAAATCCAGTAATGATCTGAAATTATTGTTTCTTCACATGTTATATGGACCAAGACAATCCTGCTGGAACTTACTCACTTTCAGGTAGCTGTCTTTGTGAAACCTACATCATTTGAATATTTCAGCTACTGTAATAAAATTCCCATTTGTAGGTCTTTTTCCAATTGATATATTGCTCTGTCATTAATGTTAATGCTAATAATTATTAATGTTAATATTCATACATATTTATAATTATAGTATTGTTTTATTTTAAAAATCTATAGAATATTTTGCTCTCATGCATTACGGTATAGAAAGAACTTAAATAAATCTAACTCAGATAAATACTACTATAAAATATGAGCAAAATCAGAGAGAAAAAGGAAAAGAGATCATTTATATAAACATGCAAAGAGGCCCACTTGCTGTCTCCCACAGTGCCCTGAGAATGAAATGGGAGACGTGCCTCTGCTGTGCTCTCAGTGGTAATCAGTTCCTACACGTGAATATCTTCCATTGAATGTGATTCTAGTGCTAACTGTACACACATTTCATACGTGATGCCAAGACTGAAATCAACTATATTTTGTACTCAACAGAAAAAAGAGGTATAATGTGGGGAGAAGCATTGACTATGATGGATTCAATTTGAGATAGAATATCGATCTCAGTGTGGCATAAAAGGGCTTCTTGGATCGTAAATATTTTATGCTCTTGTTGGTGACTAAATTTTCTTGCACTGATTTTGCTGTAAAATATTTCTCTCTTCCATGACATAAACACAGAAAGAGAGACAAGCACAGGGTCTTCATGTTGTAATCCAGCCCCGGTCTCAGCCAGTTCCAGATCACAGGCATGTTTGTGTGCCCTGTGCTTCCTAAGGTCCCTGGACATGAACGAAGGACTTTTCACATAAGGTTCCTCCTGCATCATGGTCTGGACCTATGTGGTGACTAAACTTAATGGCAATATATAAAACACTGCAATTTTAGACCCTAAGGATAATTTGTAATCTTTTCAAACATACTACACTAAAAGTGAAAAACTTTGAGATAAGTCTTTATCCTTTCTATTAACAAGGTGAATCAGTCATTGGATTCTCTGGCATTGATTTTTTTTTTTAAATTTCCTTCTGCATAAATTGTGGTTCAACTAATTATCTTAATATTTATTTCTACATTGAATATTCTATGATTATCAGTTTAATTCTATGTCATTTTTCATAATTTAATAAACAATACAGTACACTTGAACCACTGAATAAATGGTAAATGTTTTCCTGCATATTACAATACAGCTAATACTCTATTGGGAAACAATGTATAAATGTTTATTGTATCTAATCAATTTTCAGTCTTGCCTTTTATCTTCCACTTAAAATGTATCATCCCAATGCTTTGCACCAGACAGATCTCTCAACAAGTACTTAATACCAGCAAACTTTTTTATTGGTTTAATTGTTTTTATTGTTTGATCTTTGATACCATGAACTTTTTTATTTGATGTAGTTTATCTTGTTTAGTAATATCTGTATCAGTAGTCACATTCACTGGTACTAAGACATCTCTGAAGTCTTATTTCCTATAGGGGTAGCAAAGAGAAGATCCATGCATAGACTACCACTTTTTTTTTTTTTAATTCAGTTTTTTAGAGGGCCTAAGTGCTCATTAGAAAGAGACAGAGAAGTGAGAATGTGAAAAAGCATCACCAAGGGAATGGTCAAGTTACAATCTCTTCTCCTCCATGTCTCCCTAAATTGGGACTTTGGATGCGTGTTTTTAAATGGCCAAATATAAGACATGAACCATGCAGTCTACCATATTGTATCCAAGTATGCTGACAATCACTCCACCAAGTGGCCCTTAGACTGCCATCTTTTATTTAAGTTGTGCATGTGTGTGTGTGTGTGTGTGTGTGTGTATTTATTTATTCCATGAGCAAGAGAGACAGAGACAGAGGGACAGAGATTCAGTTATCCCCTGCAGGGTGCTGATGCTGAAATCTACTCCCAGCTTTAACCAGACCTGGATCATGGGCACACATGCTCAGTGTGTTCCAGAGGGTCTCTGGACATGAACCTGGAAACTTCCAACAAAGGTCAGCTTTGCAGAGCATTAACTTACCACTTTGCCACCCTGACAACTTTTTTATTCCACAATCATGCTTATTCTAAATTCTGGATCATTCTTACCATACAAATTATTCACAAGCAACTTTTAAAAGAATTATTTTATTTGACTTTATTTGTTTATTTATTTATTTTAATTTGACCAGAGGGAGAGAACGAGAGAGAGAGAGAGAGAGAGAGAGAGAAAGCAAAGCAAGCTGCCAGGTCCAGGACTCGAACCATGGTCAGCCATGTGGGAGTCCAGCATCCTTAATCACCACGCCACCTGCCAACCCCACAATTTTTCTTTTCAGTAGCTGGCATGAGACATCAATATATATATATATATATATACATATATATATATATATATATATGTATATATATATATATATATGTATATATATTTCTAAATATATATTTTTATTTGTTCCTTAGCAGTTTAAATCTCTGAGCTCTATCCATTTTGGCACATGATTTCAACCCACTGTCATCTCTCATGCAAAATAATATGTTTTTTTTAAAGAGGCTTTTGCCTTAGGACATGTGGACTCACTGGAGAGAGAGAGAGAGACAGTGAGAGGTAAAGGGAAAAGTCACCCCCCCACCCCCAGGGGAGATGGCCACACCAAAATCCCTTCTTCATTCTCCTCTTGGGATCTTAGGCACACATGCACACGCACCTGGTATGAGTTTCAAGTCACTGGGTCCAGGACTCGAACAGTAGTCAGCCGCGTGGGAGTCCAGTGACATAATTGCTATGCCATCTGCTGGTCCCAACAAAACAATATTTTTAACACAAGAAAAGATAAATTTGATGTGATCTTTATTTTCAATATTCATTTTTAAATAGACACAATGAATGTTTGCCTAACTCCAATGCTAGTTGAATTTAAGAAATTTGGTGATTAGTGGGACCAGAAGATGGTGTATTGGTTACATCACTGGGCTCTCACATAATTGACCATGATTTGAGTCCCAGATCCAGCAGCTTAAAACTCATGCCAGGTGCATGATGCATGTATGCCCAAGATCCCAAGAGGAGAAAGAAGGGATTGCAGTGTAGTCATCCCACCTGGGGGGTGATTTCTTGCTTTCTGTCTCTCTGTCTCTCTTGTGAGTGCATGCGCTCTGTAGCAAAAATCTCTCTAAAAAAAAAAAAAAAACATTGGCGATTATCATTAAATGATTATTTCTACATTGCCTATTCAGATACAGTTATGTGTAATTAAAATTAACCCTTAGACACTTTCTATTCTGTAATTATTACACTTTCACAGTTCTTTTTAATGTTAATGAGCTACACACTTTAATTAGTGTTTTCTCTTGAATAAAGAGAAAGCTCTGAGCCAGAATCTTGTTGCAATACATCCTATAATGTCTCTCAGTAGGTGTAAATAAAGTGTCATCTCTAATATAATGAGCAACAGTATTAAATTAGGGAAGTGGCTCCTTCCTCACTAGAGGAAATGAATCTAAAGAAAAGAATAAATATCTAACCTTTAAGAAATATTTAAGTAGTTTCTCTTGTCTTGGTGGATTCAAACTCTTGACACTTTTTTTTTTTTTTTTTTTTTTGGAGAGGTTTTTGCTATAGGGCGCGTGTGCTCTCCAGACAGACAGAGACAGAATGCAAGAAATCACCCCCGCAGGGGGGATGGCCACGCCGCAATCCCTTCTCCTCCATTCTCCTCTGGGGATCATGTGCACGCACGCCCACGCGCCCCGCGTGAGTTTTAAGCCATTGGGTCCGGGACATGAACCGCGGTCGACTACGTGGGAGTCCAGCAACTTAGCCATTACACTAACTGCTGGTCCCAACTCTTGACACTTTTTAAGGCATGACATTGGGATTACCAGAAGAAACTGAAGGGGAAGTTTGTATTCTCACATTGTTAAAATATTCTATTCTGATTGTTTTTACCAGACCAGATTTGTCCAAATGTTTTTAATGCAGTTTGTATGTTTTTAAATAGGCTATTTAAAAAAGCAGACTAAAGGACTAACCAGTGTGGTTAAGGTCTCTGGATCCTACATTGGCAATTGCTTGGCTTGAGTCCTGAACCCAGCAACTTTAAACATGCTGAGAATATGGGTGTATGTGCTCAAAATCTAAAACGAAGAGAGAAATAAAGACAAAGGGATTGCAGATTGACCATCTCCCATGAGGAGTGAAGGGATTTTTCTCACTTTCTCTTTCTCTGAATGAGTGAAACCTCTGGCCAACAAAACAACAACAACAAAAAAGAGACGACAATAACAACAAAACACACTAAATTCAGCATTGTATTAGCAACCTTTCACTGTAGTTGTTCTCCTAAGTGACCGACCGTAGACCCAGCACCATACTTGAAATGACTGTATGACTCTGCTGACTGATAGTACTCTTTTATTTCCTGTGACTCGCCATACTCTTCACTTCTGTCTTTTTTAACCTGATAGTAACAGATCTATTTGCATTAAATTATGACAAGTTCTAACAGGGCTAGCTAACTTTTCTATTCAATTGGTTCCTTCTGTTTAATTGATTGAATGACACCAATTCTGAACAAATAAAACTGTGTAATATCATTTATGTAAAAGAAGTAAAAAGCTTATGTAAGCATAGTCACTCAACTCTTGATTAATAATTATTTAGAATAATAAAAGCAATTTACATCAATTACATTTGGATTAAAAAGGATAATACACTTTTATTACATATGATAATTCAGATTTCACTAATAAAGTTAGTTGTTAAATTTTTCTAAGAATTATTTAATTTTATTAGTTTTTAAAATTTTCAATAGAACATGTACACTTATCAGAGCAATACACAGAAAGAGACACACACACACACAGAGTGAGAGAGAGAGAGAGAATGAGAAAGCAAGCCGCCAGGTCTGGGACTTGAATCAGTCGACTATGTGGGAGTCCAGTGCTCTAACCACCACACAACCTGCTGGTCTGAATGGTTAATTATCGACAGTCTACTTACAAGTGGCTAGGTTTGTGCAATTTAAACTATGTATAATTTCCATAAATTCAGACACAGAAATGTGCAATGTATGGAAGTTATTTATTTAGCTACTGCCAGGGTAAAGAATTAAATGCTTAATTTATCTCATTTAATCAAAGAGATTATTCTTAAGCTAAAATGTTAATATCCCAGAATTAAAATTAAGAAACTGAGGAATGGGACCAGCAGTTAGCATAATGGCTATGTCGCTGAACTCCCATGTAGCCTACCGTGGTTCAAGTCCCAGACCTGGTAGCTTAAACTCACACCGGGCACATGTGTGTGCGTGCCCAAGATCCCCAGAGGAGAATGGAGGAGAAGGGACTGCGGCGTGACCATACCCCTGGGGAATGATTTCTCGCTTTCTGTCTCTCTGCCTCTCTCTTTCTGACGAGCGCACACGCCTTATAGCAAAACCGTCTCCAAAAAAAAAAAAAAAAAGAAAGAAACTGAGGACTAAGATTGTGCCTAAAATGACAATAGCCAATAAGTAGTAAAGCCAGATCTACATGGTTTCCACATTATTTCTCTAAATATGCAGAAAAAGATAATATTTAGAGTTGATGCTTTAAGGATAAACAGAGATTAATTAAGCAGTCAAGGAAAAAGAAATTCCAGATACAGAAAATAATAGAAGCAAAGGTCTACGCAATGAAATAAATGGCATAATTTGGGAATGAGTAGGTCCTCTTAGCTGTAATATTAATTCCTTAAATGAAATCTCTGAAAAATAGACCAGAAATGTAGGTTGGAGCCACATTGTAACATACGTAACATAGAATGACAAGGAAGTATAAGTCGCCAAAACATGGGCTAGTAGGAGGCTAACCAGAGTGGTTAAGATCTCTGGATCCAACACTGGCAATTGCCTGGCTTGAGTCCTAGACCTGGCATCTTGCTTTCTCACTTTCTCTCTCTTTCTCTCAGTCTCTCTGTCTCTCTCTGATGAGTGCTTGTGCCCTATAACAAATTTAAAATAATAATAATAATAAATGAAATTAAATAAATAATTCTTTATCTTTAAAAAGTCACCAAAATGTTTCAGATAAGGGAATACAATGACAATAGATCTGATTTTTTTTTTTTTTTTTTTTTTTTTTTTTTTGGAGAGGTTTTTTTTGCTATAGGGCGCGTGCGCTCGCCAGACAGACAGAGAGAGACATAGAGACAGAAAGCGAGAAATCACCCCCCAGGGGGGATGGTCACGCCGCAATCCCTTCTCCTCCATTCTCCTCTCGGGATCTTGGGCACGCACGCACACGCGCCCGGCGTGAGTTGTAAGCCACCGGGTCCGAGACGCGAACCGCGGTCGACTACGTGGGAGTCCAGCGACATAGCCATTACGCTAACTGCTGGTTCCCAATAGATCTGATCTTTATAAAGATAGTGTCAATAACAGCATGGAGGATGGACTGAAGGAATGAATGTTCTTTGGCATGACAATGAAATAAAACCTTGTTGCAGTTATGCTGATGAAAGTACTCTATTTCTGAGTATTTTAGTCAAGAACGTGGTTTTCTGGGAACCAGCAGTTAGCGTAATGGCTATGTCGCTGGACTCCCACGTAGTCGACCGCGGTTCGCATCTCGGACCCGGTGGCTTACAACTCACGCCAGGCGCGTGTGCGTGCGTGCCCAAGATCCCGAGAGGAGAATGGAGGAGAAGGGATTGCGGCGTGACCATCCCCTCGGGGGGTGATTTCTCGCTTTCTGTCTCTATGTCTCTCTCTGTCTGTCTGGCGAGCGCACGCGCCCTATGGCGAAAAACCTCTCCAAAAAAAAAAAAAAAAAAAAAAGAACGTGGTTTTCTGAGTCTGATCAACTTTATTACACTAATCTATTCTTGAACCTTTTTGAGAATGCAATGTGAAGTTTTAAAATTTCACTAGTCCTTGTGTCTGGGAAACTGTATCTCCAAAATATCAGTCATCATTTCTCTACTATTTTGAAAATAATGACAAATGCATTTATGTAACAAAATGGGCCTTTGCATATGCCAAGAATTATTCTAAAGAGTGGAGATATTGTGTGAACAAAAACAGCAAAAATGTTAACAGAAAGTGTCAGAGAAAATTCTAAAGTACAACTGACATACTGAATTATGTGATGGTGAGTGTTTTAAGTAAGAGTGGCATAGGAAGAGTTAAGAATAGAGCTAAGATTTTTACTTTACATGGCAGCACAGAGGCATGGGGTTGTCATCGACCAAAGCAACAAAGCATATTGAAGAACACACATAGGCAGAATTGAAGAGGGAACAGCATGTTTCTATCTGTAACTACCGGAAGAATGTTGGTGCATACCAAACAATTTCATGTTCATCAATTTTGGAAAATAATAAATATATACTTTGCAGAAAATTCTATTGCAACTCTAAGACTAACCTGAATAAGATGGGGATAAATTTCCTTCAGATTTCTATCTTTACTGTTATTTGACTATATCACCTCTCAGACAGATGCAAGTGGCAAACCTTGAATGTTAAATTCATATTTACAGGTCCCCTTAGGTAGGAGTAGTATTAATTGCCCTTCCTTTCTAATTATAGCTCTGCTAAACAGAGATCATTATAAAGCAGAGTATGAGTTGGTATTTAATTAGAATTAAAAAGATTTTCCAATATGAGACTCTATGCTTCCTGGGGGAAAATATTATATTCATATTTATGTCTCTCATAGCAGGCACAAAAAAATTGTGGCAAATAAATTAAGGAATGAAGAAGAAAAAAGAATGTGATAAAAATAGTGAAACGAAAACCCAAAGCTAATGTGCTTTAATGCTGCACATAATCATATCTGGATAAAACTACTCAGCTGTATGATTCCAACATTCAGTTCTGATATTAAAGTGTGGCTACACTGAGAACAAGTGAATATATCTTATGATGGTGTCTTACATTTAGAGACCTATTACGTATGTGTCAAGTCAAATTTCAAAAGATGAGAGTAATGAATGAAAAGTGATTATATGGGGCTCTCCCTGAGAACCTAGTGATTAAGGGAGCTGTTTCTCACATGCCTAACTGCAGTTCATATCCTAGTCTCAGCAGCTTGAAAAACATGTGAGGTACATGTGTATTCATGCCCTAAATCTCAATAAAATGGAGAAATACAGGAGAAGGGATTATGACAGGACTACCAGGGGGTGCTTTCTCCTTCTCTGTCTCTCACTGTGTCTCTTCTCTCTCAGGTGAGGGCTCGCACTTTGGACTGTTCAAACTGCTTTTTAACAATGTTAATAATGTTCTCCAAAAATGAAAAACAAATTCAAGTTACTACTATAACTTTGATTTTTTTCTAAATAATTGATCTGTGTTTATAAATGTAGAGCTATACTAGCTATACCAATAGAACTAGAGATTATCTTCAATAACTAATATACCTGTTTTTCTCATTTTTCCATTCACACAGTTTACCTCTAAAAGGCATATCCTTGTGTAAAATGACTGCCCCATTCCTAACCCATTGTCAAAGTTCTATTAAGATGATTTCCCCATGACCCTATATTTAGGGAATAATTTATTGAACCAACTTTTTAATTTTAACTCATTTTTTTTCCCAAATAAATATCCAGTCTCAAAAACGTGTAAGATAAAATTTGTTTTGACTCACACCATTCTTTACTAAAATAACCAAGAAACTCCTTTTATACCAAGTTCAAAGAAAGAAGGAAGATCGCACTGTTAGTAAATAAGAGTATGGACTCAATCAAATCCTACCATTTTTCTTTTCTTTTCTTTTTTTATTTTTATTTTTTTGAGGTTTTTGTTATAGGGAGTGTGCATTCACCGGAAAGACAGAGAGACACAGAGAGACAGAAGGAGAGAAGTCATCCCCCAGGGGGGAGGGCCATGCTGCAATCTCGTCTCTACATTCTCCTCTTGGGATCTTGGGCATGCATGTACATGCACCCAGCGTGAATTTAAACCTCTGGGTCTGGGACTTGAACTGTGGTCAACTACATGGGAGTCCACCAACGTAACCATTAAGCCATCTGCTGGTCCCAAATCAAACCCTACTTTTATCACTTACAAGTGCATACAATTGTATACAGTTTGTATAATATATCATTTTATTTCAACAACCTTATTTCCATATGTATAAAATGGCAATAGTAATAACTCCTATAAACATTTGCCATGAAGATTAGATGAATTATAGAATATAAAGTTCTTAACACAGACCCTTTTATATATTTAAAGCTTAATGTGCTGGTTATGTATAATATTGAAGATCATCTGATTCTAATGTTTATATTATTGTTCAACAAAACACATCAGGCATTTTTACTATTTATCTTTAATTAGTTCAGTCTTGGTTTTTCATTAATGTGAATCATATGACCATCATGATGTTAAATATTGCAGACGATAATTAGAAAATTATGGATACAGTACTGGGTGCTCCAGTTGAATAAAAGAATTATAATAAAGTCACAATAATTACAGGTAGAATAGAAATACAGATAAATAAGAATATGTAATGAGAAATTTTTAGGTCATTTCTTAGTTAAAATATGAATTTTATCCTTTTATTTTCTTCCACAAAGCTTTTCTTTTAATATAATTACCCTAATCTCAAACTCCAAAATCTCCAGGCATAAGGATCAAAGCCTCATCCACATTTTTGCATACAGAATAACAAACAGAGTACTAAAAGAATGTCTATAGTTAGAAACATTTTTTGAAGTCCTAGTGAAGGTTACTCAAATTTTAATTAAAGAGATGCTTTTGTCTGTTCTCAAATGGTAAACTCATCAATTAAAATATACATTCAAACATCTTGCTGCATGTCTCTAAGGTATACATGGTCTTATTTCTTTACCTTCAATGAGCTCATAGTTTATCAGGAAAAAATACATGGGACCAGCATGTGGCATGGTGGATAAGGTGTTGTACACTCCCACGTGACTGTCCATGGTTGGAGGCCCAGACCTGATGGCTTGCTTTCTCAATTTCCCCCCCCCCCTCTCTCTCTCTCTGTGTGTGTGTGTGTGTGTGTGTGTGTGTGTGTGTTTCTCTCTGGTCAAAATAAAAAATAAATGAATGAATAAATAAAATAAATAATTCTTTAAAAAAATACATGTAAAGAAATAATCACAAGAAAGTGTCAACCATGATTTGATGGACAAATTACAAATTACACTCTAGACCCAAAAAAGTACTTATCACCCCTACCTACAGGAGCAACTAATCAGGCAATGTCCGCTAGAGGAAGTCTCACGTAAGCTGCTAAGGTAGGAGGATGAGTATCTGAGCAAACATAAAGCATTGGGAATGGAGTGCATTCAATTACAACAGCCAGAGAAAGTGACAGCAGCATTTAATAACATGCAAAAGTCTTTGAGCTGTGTGCCATCAGCAGATAAGGTCATGGAATATGTCATGCTTGGGAATGACATGATCAGATTGAAGAGAGACTATGCAGGGGAGTGGAGAAGAGGGATCTGAAAGCTGTAAGGTGTTCTTTACAGAGACAGCCAGTGATGGGACTGTTTTTGTTTGTTTTAAATGAGAGAGCACAAGCATGTAGATGGATAGAGAGCACAAGAGAGAAGGATAAAGGGAGAAAAACATTTTTTACTGAGTCTCTCCAGTGTCAGATATGTCCTGTCCTAGCCTCCCAGGTAGCTGAGATGACAGTGCAAGCCACCAGGCCAGGCCTGTTTAGGTTGCCTTAGTGGTGCCTTCCCAATTGCATCACGTTGGCTGGACCTCAGCAAGTGTCTGATACTTTTTGATGCGGTACCCTTGCCTTAAGAGGCTGAAAGTTTCAAACATCTTAGACCAATGGAGAATGTATAAAATCCAATATTAGGTGGATTTTCAGCTATTACTATCTATAATGTTTTATACTGATGATAAGTATTGTACATATATTTTTCTACAAAAAAGAGTAAGAACATTATAGTCCATTAATATTATTTCAAAGATGATTTTAGCAAAGCGTAGTGAATTTTAGAATTAGTCAGATCTCTGGAAAATTATAGTAAGAGCTATAATGATGGCCATGGGGCAATGGAAGATTCTGAGCTGTTTTATGAATCATGAAATATTCAATTATGCTTAACATGGTTTTAGTGTTACTTCTATTCACATAAATTCCAAAATTTGACTAATAGTTGAAGTGGATAATTTCCCATTAACCAGAATATATTAACTGAACCGTAATTGCTAGTCAGATAAAAAACAGTTACAATGTGTAGTGTGTAATGACATACATTCTACGTTTATGTTTCTCATCATATTAATTTCATTGGAAACTATGTATATTTTTAAGTAAAAATTTTGATTCTGTTTTCTGGGCCAAAAATACAGTATATTATAGTGTAATACTTGATCTAAGTAATTAATAAACATTAAATAATAGAGTAGCCAATAAAACATAAATGAAAAACCAGTGATTATTTAGTTATAATTTTCAAGATAAAAATGTAACAAAGTTGGCCCAGCCTTGGTAGAACAGGCAGTAATGTACTGATATGTAGTGTTAGAAGCCATGTATCTGCATGTGAGTTTTGATCCAGAGTCGACTTGAAACAGGCTATATTATCTGGCTCAAGGTCCTGACTGGTTGGAGAGCTAGGAGAAAGGGAGTACAGTGTAATGATATCATATTGAAGGGGTCTCTCTCTCTCTCTCTCACTCTCTCTCTCTTTCTCTCTCTCTCAGTAAAATATATGTTAAAGGGATCAGAAGATGGCATAATAGTTATGTTACTGGACTTACACGTAGTCGACCGCGTATGAGTCCTGGACCCAGTGGCTTAAAACTCACACCTACAGCATCTGCGGGCATGCCCAAGACCCCGAGAGGAGAATGGAAGAGAAGGGATTGCAGTGTGGTCATCCCCCCCTGGGGGGTGATATTTCTATTTCTGTCTCTATGTCTCTCTCTGTTTCTCCAGAGAATGCATGCAAAAATCTCTTAAAAATACATAAATATACATGTGGGTGTGTGTGTGCCTGTGTGTTAAAACAAAACAAATTAAAAATAATGTTATCTTTTGAGTGAGTAGGTGGTAATAGTGGTTAAGGTGGCTGGCTGGATCCCACATGACCAAATGCACAGTTTAAGTCCCAGACCCAGTGGCTAGAAAAACACGCAGGATGTGTGTGCACGCATGCCCAAAATCCCAAAAGGAGGGAGAAATGAAGAAGGGATTGTGGCATGGCCATCCCTCAAGGGAAGTGCTTTCTCGCTTCCCTTATCTCTCTCTGTTTCTTCAGCAAACTCATGCATCTTCTGCAAACTAAAAACATAAAATAATAATAATCTTTTCTTTTAATATGCAACATAATTGTTAAAAATATATAAAAGGTCTAGGGGACCAGCAGTTGGCATAATGGCTATGTCACTGGACTCCCACATAGTCGACCATGGTTCGCGTCCCGGACTCGGTGTCTTAAAACTCACGCCGGGTGTGTGTGCATGTGTGCCCAAGATCCCGAGAGGAGAATGGAGGAGAAGGGATTGCAGCGTGGCCATCCCCTCTTGGGGATAATTTCTCGCTTTCTGTCTCTCTTGTCTCTCTCTGTCTGTCTGGTGAGCACACGTGCCCTATAGCAAAAACTTATAAAAAGAAAAAAATATATATATATGTATATATAAGGTCTAACATTTTTTTTTTCTTTTTGCTGTAAGGCATGTGCACTCACCAAAGGGAGAAAGAGAGGGAAAGTGAGAAATCACCCCCTAGGGGAATGGCCATGCCAATCCCTTCTCCATTCTCTTCTTGGGATTTTGAACATGCTTACACACATGCCCAGCATGAGTTTTAAGCCACTGGGTCTGGAACTCAAATCACAATGGGCCACATGGGAGTCCAGCACCCTAACCACTATGTACCTGCTGGCCCCTCTAAGATTTTTAAATAATTCTTCATTCATAATACTTTAACTTAGTTACTGGCCATAGCTTTTGAAGATACATGAAATATAGAAAACATCTTTAAATGCTTAGTTGTTAGAAGAGCCAATAGCCAGAAAAATACCCAGAAAATGCTTCTGAAAGGTCTCCATGCAATCCTCTTTATGATGTGGTTGTTCACTTTGCTTGTGAGAGATGGAGCCAAAGTGAAAAATTCTTTATTTCCTGAAGATTTCCTAGGAACTTACTAATAATGATTGACTATAGCTTTGCTTTGTTACAATTTTTTCTTTAAGAATGCAAACATATTTATAATATTCTGAGAAATGGTTCATTTTGATTTAAGAAACTGAATCTAATGTAGGTTAAAACATATATACTTTCTATGAGGATTACTTTCCTGTTAGCAAATGGCATCATATACAAATGTTTTGCTATTGCTACTGTAATTGGAAAGGATCCCTTTTATGAATGCTTCTGGACTCTGGAGGAATTATTAATACCCAGATTGGAAGAGTTAAGAAAGCTTATTTAACTAAGCTGTCAGTAGCAATATCTCAAATCTGCTTAAATTTATTGGAGGAAGATATTTTGAGATGCTTATGATAAGCAATGAACTACTTGTATTAATTCTACATTCAATACACAAGAATATATTACAAGATTAAAGAGTGTGACTCTATCAAAAACGTGCTTGCCCTTTGATTCAACATTCACTTACAGGATTATTTCCAAAAATTATGTACGAAAGCATATTGCAATAATTTTAATTGTAGAATTTTTGAATAGAGGACATTTAAAACTAATTTTCATGTATATACTTTATACATGTTTTTACTGGACTATTCAATGATTTACAAGTGTATATCTTATTTGTGCTAACAGAGAAGGATTTCAACATACATTAAAAGACAAAAAAAAGACAGCAATACACATAATTAAATTTCTATGTGTTATTTTGAAACAAATGTGGTGTATATGTGTGTGCTTATGTGTGTGTGCAGAAAAGGCCCTGAAAATAAAATTAATTAAGTTATAAGGGAAATACATATATGTTGTAGGAACTGCAGGGATGGGAATGGAGGACACTTACCACTTCTATTTTTTATACATTCTTACATTGCTTGCACAATTAAAAATTAAAGTAAAATAATTTATACTTTCTGTCTGCACTCCTCATGAACAGGACTTGAACCCTTCCTTTGCTTCTTACATTTGCTTTTATTTTTATATTAGCAAGGACATGACGTTTCAGGACCGGGGCATAAGTTTGCTGTCACAGCTGCAGAAAGCATCTACAGCGTATCAGTATTCCTAATTCATCATTCAGACTGACAAAAATGGAAGTACATGTGTATCAAGAAGTGTTAGGATTGACTGATGATAAAATGTTTTTGGTATTTGAAAAGAGACAACATCGCATAAAATCTAAGACCACAGTCCATAGAATTAGAATACCTTTGTTTTGAATCCCAACCACTATGAGATCCCGGAAAAGTTTGCCAGACATTCCATAAAGCCTTGCTTTCTTTGTACTGGTAATAAAATAGCTACACTAATATCTACCTGTTGCAGCCATAGGAAGATTGGATAATGCATGTAGAAAGCCCATAGTGTAGCACCTATATTTCCTGAAATTTAGAATTTTTAGTGATTTTCCATAGATTTTGTTAATAGCCTGTTAATAGCCTCATAAAGTATATGATTCTGGAAACAACATATGGAATGTTATTCTATGAATTTCTCAACAATAGATATGTTTTCAAAACTATTTACTTCCCCAGTGACATCTTTAGCTCTTAAATGACTAGAAATAGAAGTGTTTTAGTATGAGACTGCTAGAGGTTAGCCTTGGAGAAACTTTCATTTTAATTGATTATCTATATAATGCCATGAATCAGTGATGTTTTGGTTACACATGGGAAATAATACAAAATAGATTACAAGATTGAACATAAGAAAATTGCTTTTCACTCTTAAAATTATTCATTTCTTTCTAAAATGAGTTTTCCATTATAGATTTTCATTATGCACTCAGCCCATACCTTCCTAATCAATAAAGTAATTCATGCCGTGGGGGAATAAAAAAAGAGGAGGTACTGAAAGGTTGGTGTAAAAATTATTTTTAAGGAACTGGTAATAAATCTAGGTTAATATATCAATCTTAAAATTAATTTACTTCTTTATAAAAACCACTCGATAATCTACTTTCAAGAAATATGTAATCAGGAGGAAAAGACAGTCTTTATTATGTTTCCATCTGAGAGTCAGCCACATGAATCAATATTGTTATACAGCTGTTAATATAATCAGAATTAATCCAGAGCTTAAGAGTCTGAGAACTGGAAAAAATAAATTCATGTATTAGAAATTTTTAAAACTTCTGATAGCTTAAATAAAAGGAATTAAACTTTAAAATACATTTTAAAAATAGGAATTTACCATTTCCATAAATACCCCTAGGTCACAAATACTTATGTCTTTTCATTTAACCATTAAACTATGGAAATGACTGTTGGAATTACACTGAGAGCAGGTTGTAAGATAATTGACATTTTTCTTTTCATACCTGAATTACAACCTTTAGTCAACCCAAAGGTCTTTCTTTTCTATGCTCTATGATAGTTTTGTGACCAATATTGCCTCTGCAGACAGTGGGATATAGTTGAAATAACAAATAATGTTATATCTTCCATAAAATTAATACATATGAGAACTAATTTTATGAAATGTGAAAAGAGAAAGAAAAATCAAAATACTCGGACTCAGAATACATCCATTTTTACCTTTAGAAATGGCCCTTTATGGGACCAGAGATGAAATAATGGTTACATTGTTGGACTCCCATATGACCCACCATGGTTTGATTCCCAGACCCAGAGGCTTGGAACTCACACCAGGTACACGTGACCATAATTCTGAGAATGGAGGAGAAGTGATTGTGGTGTGACCATATCCCCTGGGATGTGATTTCTCGCTTTCTGTCACTCTGTCTCCCTGGGGAGCACACGCACTGTATAGCAAGAATTTTTCAAAAATAAACCAGATATGGTCCCTTTTAGTGTTTTTTGGTCCCTCTTTTTGCATTATTTTGATAGTATATGTAGAATTTTAGGTGTTCTTTCCCAAATGTATTGTTCTAAATATGTTATCTGCTGGACCAGCAAGTGGTATAGTGGTTAAGGCCCTGGACTCCCACATGGTTGACTGTGGTTTGAGTCCCAGACCCAGACTTGAAACACCCTGGGCATGTGTGTGCCCAAAATCCTAAGAGATGAATGGACGAGAAGGTATCGTGGCATGGTCATACACTCCTGAGGGATAATTTTTGGCTTTTTGTCTCTTTCCGTCTCTCCAGTGAGCAAACACTCCCTAGAGCAAAAATCTCTCTTAAAAAACATAAAGGTATCTGCATGTGAAAAAAAACTAACAAATATAGAAGAGTATGAAACAGTAACAGCCATCTATAATTGCATTAAATATATACTACCTTATGTATATACTATATGTCATTGCAGTTCTTTAATATTTTTACATCATTAAAATTTTACATGTATTTAATAATAAGAAACATATAAGAACATTTACCAGTCTTTGTTTTTTAGAGATTTTTCCTATAGAATTTATGCACTCATAAGAGAGACAGAAAGCGAGAAATCACACCCCAGGGGAATGGCCATGCCACAGTCACTTCTCCATTCTCCTTTTGGGACTTTGGGCACCCAAGCACACATGTCGAGCACAAGTTTCAAGCCACCAGGTCTGGGCTTCAAATCACGGTTGACTATGTGGGAGTTCAGCAACGTATACATTATGCCATCTGCTGGTTCCCCCAGTCTTAAATACAATTTGTGGAGGTGCTTTATGGGTAAATATTGTACCTGTTCAATTCTGGTAACATTTAAAGATACGAAAAAAAAAAATCATTTCTCAAGTTTCTTGACTTAAATGGGATGTTTAAATTATCCGATTCACCTTTAACTTTCTGACTAGAATAAGTACAAACCAAATTTTATTAGCGATAGCCTTCTAAACACCAAACTACATAATTGTTATATACACTGCGACCCTGTTGTGTCCCTCCCTCTCTCCCTCTCATTAAATAAATAAGTAAACTTGAAGAAATATTATTTAATTTACCTGCTCTATTACAGTACTAAAATGTGTGGCAATATTATAGAGACAACATAGTATTGCCATTTATACCATGCCACTAATTGCACACCAATGTGTGTACCATCCTTTTGGAGAAAAACCACCATTCGGTGTATTATCTCTTCAAATTAATGGTGAAAACATTATTACTAATTGTTTTAAATAATATTGTTTTAACCAAATTTTAACTTGACTTGGAAGCACCTAATTTTCATATCTCTCCTTTGTGTATACTGGGATTCATAAAATGTCAGAGATTTAGAAAGATCTGTGTTTAAATCCTGACAGCCATTTATCATACCTTTATAACATACTTACTATAGATCATACCTGGGCATACCACTGAAATTATCAGAGCTTCAGTTTTCTTATTTGTAATGTAACAATAATGATAAATATATTCTTATCTATCTCATGAGTTTTGTGGAAGGTTTCACAAAATATACTTTACAAAGTTAATTATTATCATTTTTATCATGCCTATCTTCCCCCACAACTCAAAATAGTTTTCACAGCTAAAACTTTTCTTACTGTAAGTTAACCCTTATACTCTTGATATCATAGTTCAATGTTTGCTCTTTTTGGTTTCATTGTAGTCAGACCCTTTCTTAGCTCACTTTAAAAAGACTACAAATCTGTAAGAGAATGGTATTATAAAGGAAAGTTAGTAAATGTGGTACATCTTGTCTTAGCTTCACTATTGAAAGGGTTGACATTTCTTTCCAATACCTATCTCAAATTTTACTATGTTTATAGTCAGAGGAAAGAACTTTCATCTTGTCAGTGCTACACTTTTCTATGATGAAGTTTAAAGTGAATCGGAAAATAAATTGTGCTGGGCAACACTGTCAACCATATAGAATACAGTTTAGTCTCCATAATTTTCCACTTTGCTACCACCTACAGCTACAAATACACTGTACAACTTAGGACTATATATATATATAAACTAAAATGGAAAAAACAATTACATTTGCTCCTATCAACATCTGAGACTTTTGTACAGAATGTAATGATAATCATGTTTTATAAAACCTATCCATTTTTGTGACTTCCTGAAGCTTTTGCTATGTCAGCAACATTCTTTCTATTCATCAGAAAGTATTGAATACTGCCCGGAGGGCATGTGCAGCCTTCCACAAAGCAAAATAGAAAAACAAATTGGGCAAGCATTTAAAAAAGCAAGCCAAGCAAGTCATATACACAAAGTGGCACATGTCAGACATGAACGGTTAACTGAAATACTTCTGACATGTTTTCCCTGATGTGATCGCTGTTGGAAACAAGCCCATGCAATTTAAGAAAACATAATTTACTTTTGCAATCTTAACTGTTGATTTTAATAGAGACTATTAAATAAAATATAGGACAGTGACTTGTGCATATTAATGTAGCAATACAGACTATTAAATAAAATATACATATAGGATAGTGCCTTGGGGCATATTAATGTAACCACATTCATTTAAATGGGTAAGAATTTGATTTTCCTCTTTTCTGCTCCCACATTGGATCATAGTAGAATCATTAAATTTTGAAAGCAGAATTTTTCAATGAGAAACTGGAGGGAGAGTCTGGAGCTTGTTAATATTTGGTAGTTTGTTGCATATAATCCAAGTAACATTGCAGAAACATGGAGAATTTTCTATTATATGCACAAGCATATGCTATTGAAGCAAACAATTCTACAGCGTGGTAATTCACTTGTCATTTCATATCAGTATCAATTCTTTAATAAATGAGCATTTTTCTCAAGTTGATAAAAACTAGCATGCAAATTCCACACAGTGTTTTCCCAAGAAGAAATGTAATGAACTTTGTACAACTAATTCTTTATCTGCCTCCATGAGTAATGACTTCAAGTAAATAATATATTCAAAGTGTTCCAACTACAGAAACAAACTTTACTTTTACACACACACACACACACACACACACACTCGATGCATATATATGAGGTACCAAAGAGGAGTAGATGGTCCAATAAATTGAAAGAATATCTGTCACCAAATTATAGCCCTAAACTGTGCACCATATCTGAATACTGACATTAGACAGATTACATGTTTGAGGCTCCCCTGGTACAAACTAATTACCCAGTTTTACTACTGGTCTTATAACTGTCCACAGTTTTAATATTATCTTTTCCCAATACATTTATTACATATCCTAAAAGATTTTGATTTATAGCAGTTATAAAATATTTCTATCTATTATATAATAATCTGAGCAAGTGGCATTATCTTCACTTCTCTCTTAAATTGTATACAAACAAAAAGAGCATATGGTGCTCTGATAGTGTACAAACTTAATTTGTATGTTCATTTGCAGTTTTGCAATCAAAAAGCCCCAAAATTACCTTGTAATTTTGGCTCATGACAGAGAATCTCTTGGCAAAGTGTTTAAGAGTCCTGAGTTGGGGCCAGTCCCGTGGCTCAGGGGCTAAGGGAGCCAGATTCCATATAATCAACAGTGGATTATATCTTGGCTTCAGGACAAGTAGATGGTGTAATGGTTACATTGCTAGACTCCCACTCAGTCGATCAAGGATCAAGTCTCAGACATGGAGGCTTGAAAATCATGTCAGGTGCTTGAGCGTGCGTTTCCAGAATCCTAGGAAGAGAATGGAGGAGAAGGGATTGAGGAATTGCCATCCCTCCGGGGAGTGATTTCTCACTTTCTATCTCTCTGTCTCTTGCTGTGTCTCTGACAAATGCTCATGCAGTATAGCAAAAATATCTCTAAATAAATAAATAAATAAAAACCTGGCCTCAGTGACTAGATAAACACCCTGGGCATGTGTGCGTCTGTGCTTAAAATCCCAATGAGAAGGAAAAATGGAAGAAAAGAGATTGTGGCATGACAACCCCCCACTAGTGTGTACTTGCTCTCTCTCCTCCTCTCTTTCTGGCAGTAAGAGAAGAAAATAAACAACAACAAATTAGTGTTATACTATTGAAAAGAAAATAATTTTTCCTGTTGCTCCAGGTGTAAGATTTGTGCATGTTCAAAAAGCACAAACACAAGTTGACTCCATGGCCTGGTCATTAAGACAGCTGAGTCCCACATGGCTGACCTTGCAGTTCAAGTTCTGGAGCCAGTAGCTTTAGAAACAGTCCAAGCATGCATGTGTTCATGCTCAAAATCCTGAAGGGAGAAATAGAGAAGGGATTATGGCATGACCATTCCTCATTGGGGGTGCTTTTTGTTCTGTCTCTGCCTTTCTCTAGCAAGCTCACAATCCCTCTAACAACAACAAAAAACACAAGCATGTATAAACAAGCACACTCAAACCAAGGTAGTAGTTTTTTACTACTTAAAAAAAATTTTTTTAAATAAAATAAAAACATACCACTAAGTGGTATGATAAGTTTTTAAAAAGTGTTCTACGTTTAAGAAGCTCAGAATCTAAAGGAAATAAGACATATAAGTAACCATATAGAGAAGTAGAAAATGGGTCAGCCAGTGGTATAGTGGTTAAGGCAGCTGGATTCCATGTGGCCAACTATGTGGTTAAAGTCCTAGACCCAGAGGGTTGAAAAACACACTGGGTACATATGCACACATACCCAAAATCCCAAGAAGAGAATGGAAGAGAAAATTGTAGTGTGACTGTCCTCCCAGGGAAATGCTTTTGCACTTTTCCCCTCTCTCTTTCTCTCTGCCTTTCTCCACCAAGTGCACAAGCCCTATTGCAAACTAAAAAGAATAATAATAATAATAAAAGTAGAAAGTATTAAGGAAATTAAGATAAGCATAAATAAAAGGGTAACAGTTCAAAATATTGCAAAAACTTTCAATTGAAATAGAGGTTGGATATGTCTTTGGTAAGAAAAGAATATTTTGGTGACTTAAAAATTAATTTTTACATGAAGGAATGGAATTGGTAATAGAAGAGGCAAATTTGGAGAACAGCATTTTTCTTAATCTGATGCGTGGAATGTATCAGGCCTTTGGGAAAGTAATTGTGTAAGAAAACATGTCTGCACACAAAATAATTTAGAAATAGTTCTTGAGAAATAACTGTTGTGCCTAATAAGTTGTTTTTTTTTTTTTTTTTTTTTTCATTTTGTGTCCATCTGTATATTTCAGTCTTACATTTCTCTCACAGTGATTTCAGTCTTACATTTCTCTAACAGGGATGGGTAATTCCAGAACTAAATGCATACTGTTCCCATTTCCACACTATATGGTGTTACCTGTAATGAATGGCTAATGTCACTCAGGTTTGAATCACACAGGAGAGTATATCGACCTGTCTTGGAGAGCTACAGCATTTTCCTAGGAAATCATTCAGACACATGGAGGATGGCGATGTTGGTATCGGGCAATTGCATCTCTCCCTCAAAACTGTACAGTCTGCACACAATGTTAGTTTCCATAGCTTGGGTCTGGCCTCAACCAGAAGTTTTGCAAATATGAATCTGGATTTTTGAAAATCTGTCTTTAAAATTTCTTGGCAATAGATATTTCAAACTTCTGGAAAAAAGTTGATGACACAGGACCACCATACTTGTTTTGGAGAATTTCAATAAATTATGTTTTTGCGTCTAAAAAACAGGCAGGATTGTCCCATTTGACTAGTAATTTTGTATTTAATTGACTTGTAATGGCAGCTCTTCAGACTTTGGACTCCCTTCCAAAAAGAATAAATTACTATGCTTGTTTTTTGTTTTGTTCTGTTTTTCTTTCTTTTTTTTCTCCCTTTCTCTTTCTTTCTTTCTTTCTCTCCCTCTTTCTTTCTCCTTTCTCTCTTTCCTTCTTTCTTTCTTCTTTTTCTTTCTTTCATCTGTCTCCTAAGCAGATCTAATCCTTTACCTGTTTTATCTGTGCAGTCTAGAAAATTGTCAGTCATTCTATGGGTGCCCAGTGTGAACTTATAGTAGCTTAAGTCAACCTGTATGAGGAAGAAATGCAATCAATTTCTGTGGACTTATGTGTCTACTACCACTCACAGCTAATATATCCAAAACACAGAAATGGCCAGTCTTGTAGAACCATAAGGGGATAAAGTTAGTAGGCCAAGAGTCTTTGATTGTGGTTACATTTACAAAAGTGTGGGATTGTATACAAGCAGAGCACTAGCGGGAAATACTTAACACCATAATAATCAGAGAAAAGATGTTTAAGTTGGTAGATAATACCCCCTGAGTGAGTTATGGTTTTGAACCTCTCTGGATGAAGTTGCTAAAGCTTCACATTTCTACCTGCAGTTACCACAGCAATTGTTAAAGCTTCTGTGTTAAGCAATCCAGATCTCACTATGGTGGCCACTTTGCAATGTGCTTTATACAGTAAGAAGACCTTGGGCAAAATCACTTGACTTATATAAAGTTCAGTATTCTAAAACAGAAGATTCCAGATGTAAACCTTCCACACAACCCAAAGAGAGAAGTTGTTTCATAGAGCATTTTGAGCTGGTCCTCCAGTTGTTCCTAGAATTCTAACCAACTGGCATGGCTATAATGCACACAGCTGGTAGAATGGCAGAAAAGGGAGAAAGTGCTAGAAGTGCACTCAGCCTCTACCACAGGGGCCCCAGTTCTTTATTTCATTTTGTGGAAGAAAAAAGTATTATTATTTAACATGAAACTACTTTCACTGACAAAAAGAACAAGCTTTTTTTCTCTTTTTTTGTACTGTTTAAGTGGAAAGTAAAAACAGAAGACAATAAAGAATTTTTTTAAAGAATTTTTTTTTTAATTTAACTTTATTTATTTAAATTTGACTGGAGACAGAGACAGAGACAGAGAGAGAGAGAGAGTGAGAGAAAGAGAGAGAGAGAGCAAGCAAGCCATCTTGTCCAGGACTTGAACCATGGTTGATCATGTGGGCATCCAAATCCCTTAAACATCATGTCACCTTCTCACCCCCAAGAAATTGTTATTTTAATTCAAACTAATTGTTGAGTCCCTCTGCCTCTCTTACTTACCTTAAAGCTCCAGGGCTCTCCTCAGGGTGTCATTTCCTTGTAAAATAAGGAATACGAATAAATGTGCGGTTAATTTCAGAATTTGAAAAAGAAGTATTTTTGAAGAGTCCTTAGGATTCTTCCTCAGAATCTTACAAACAGTAGAACTAAAACAGACTAATTCACATATTCTGTATAATTTTAACTGCACAAAGCTTGAGGACCCTTGGCAGAGAAAGTTCCGGCTCTAAAGGACCTCCCCCTTGAGCTTGCTGGGCTCCTTCCCCAACACACCAGGTTACCCTGTGGGCTTACTGCTTGGCTAACAGAGATCATTTGCAAGCAGATTTCTTGGTCTTAGCCTGGTGGCACACCACAGCCCGATTGTTACGTTTCCTCTCCTACCGGCCCCGGGCTGAAAGTCCCTAGGCTGAGAAATACATCCTGAGACCTCTTGTAGACAGCCGAACTTCCACCTTCCGGTTTAGGAATAGACTATCCAACACCAACTTCCTGCTTCTGGTTTAAGAGCTAATACTTAAGAAACAAAATGATAAAGGATGAACAGGTAGGAAAAACCATCAATGGTCTGTTGTTAAATTAAAAGAATTGTTAACCTGAATTTAGATTATGACCATGAGAACTGGATGGGAGACACTGGGCAATGAGGGATTGCCAGCTCAAGACAGAGTTTGCCATACCTGTGGAACAGCGGGAGGCAGTTCCATGTCTTGGGAGATAAACTGATTAGGAAATTAAAATGCTAGCCTACCAAAAATAAAAATCTGGAAGGAGGATCAGACAGGAGGAGAAAAATCATCCTAGAGTTTTAGATGTGTTTGGTCAGTAGAGAATCATACAATTATTATTCAAAAAATTGGGGTTAGAATTCAGTAAGGAGTCCTATCTAGAGGTCTAAATTTAGGATTTTGTCCAGAAAAATGGTTATAGGAGAAGTCACAATGTAATGCCAAAAGACTGTAAATAAGAAAAAGAAAAGGTGGAATAGAAGGAGAAAAAAGAAGTTTAAGAAGGTCATTTATCTTCTTAAGTGACTGTAAACTTCATAGATAAAATTCAGGTAGAACCATGCTTAAACTATCTCCCTAATATACCTGTTTCATCATCAGTTCTGTTTATATATGCAAATTTTAAAATAATTATTTGGTACTGTATCACATCAAAATTATTTTCTGTATTTGTATCTTTGAAGCATGGTCATAGCATTTTCATATATGTGACAATTCACCACCTGAGTTTTTAGAAGAGAATGTGTTTCTGCCCTGAAACAAAAAGTGATAAAGTCATATCAAATAAGATTTGCCAACTTTGCATATATTTGAGGCAAGGGGGTATGGCTAATATATATCCATATTTCCATGACTGTATTCTACAATCAACAGTGCTGTATCATAAACTTGTAGTAAAGCTATTTTTGCAAACACTTGCAATAAAATTGCTAAACAAATATGCTTAGTCTATGAAAGAGAAAAGGGAATTGCGACATATGTTGTTAGCAAATGAATCTCTGCTGACATTTAAGGTATGTAAAGATATGTCTTTCTAAGAAAATAATTGACTCACACTACAATAATAAGAGTTACTACCTTTTTAATGAACCTAATATGTAACAATCTATCCATGACCTTTAAAATAGCACATTTGCCCTTTATGATATTATTCTAAGACTAAGGAGAAAAAAATTAATAGTAAAGATACTGTCTTAACATGAAACAAAAATACTGCTCAAGTAGTTTGTCATTATTTTCATGACTGATGTGTTCAGGTAGTAGCATGCTACATGGAAGTTTATATTTTCAGGAAATATAAAATTATATATATTATATTAAATATAAAATATACATTTATATAAAATATAAATTTACAAATTAGATAATAAAATTTTACTTTCTTTTAACACTTCTAGATTGTAGAGGATGATGGGCTGGTGTCTGCCATATTCAATATAGTATTTTTCTCTGGCAATCAGTATTATTTCTGGATTATAGGCCCTCCTTCTAAACTGAGGTCCTGAATGACTGATGTATGTATAGTGTCTGTGGTTTTAAAATCTAAAGCTAGATAGCATCACTGGCTACTTATCAGAACTAGCCTGTGATCTAGGAGTTGCCTTGTGTTTTAATATCTCTACTTTTCTCCGTCCCATTTACATCATGCTATTCTAAAGCATGAGCATCTCTCTTGTGGAATATGATTCTCTCCTTTGTTGGATTATTTTGATTCCTCTGCTGTATGCCTTGACAAGAATTTTTTTTTAATTTTTATGTATAGTATATACTTTGTTGACCAAATGCACAAAATTTTGAAATGCTTTAAAGATAATTTTGGATTGTTCACTTCTGTTTTGTTCCTTTTTAAAAAAATAATTTTAAACTGTTGGGCAATCCAGTGGTGTAGTGGTAAAGGTGGCTGGATCCCACATAGCTGACTGTGTGGTTCAAGTCCTAGACCCAGCAAATTGAAAAACTTACCCTGTGTGTGTGTGTGTGTGTGTGTGTGTGTGTTTGTAGCCAAAATACTTAAAGGAGGGAAAAATGAAGAAGGGATTTCAGCATGACCATTCTCCATGGTGGATGCTTTCTCTCTCTCTCTCTTTTGCTCTCTCTCTGATGAGCATATGTGACCTCTGGCAATATCTAAAAACAAAACAAAACAAAGAAACATAATTTAATCTGTCAAAATCTGAAAGAATATTAATTTCTCACATTGTGATTATGGGGTCATAAACTTATGCTTATTTTTCTAAGAGTTTTTGACTTATGCATTTTGCTGCTGTGATTTTTGGTAATTTTTGGCCTCTTGACCATTCTTGAGCCATGAATGTTAATATCTTCTGTCATTTGGAATTTTGGCTTCTTGCACCTTCTATGTTTTTGCTTTAGATAGCTGTTCATTATGTTACTTTTTCATATTATGTAGAAAATTGTGGCATTCAGCATGAAAAGTGGCCTTAATTGTGTAGTTTTGTGGTTTTTATGGCCCATATTCACCTGTTTTATATCAATATTGCAAATCGTGGTTTTGTACTGTATTTGCTTAGCATACTTTGTTTATCCTTTGACGTTAGTCTTTATGAATCACTTTATTTTATGTATGTTTATTTATACTGTTTGGAATGTGAGTTATACCCATATATACTTATTGATATTACTGGTATGTTAGGCTGCAACTCTGTAACCTATGGGATATTTACTTTATGCATTAGAGAATATTTATTTCTGCAGTTTTGCAGATATTTAAAAAATTTATTTTGTACTAAACAACTTTGGTACTTTTGTTTGAGTAGTTTCCTTTTACTAATATCTTCAGTAATGCAATTAGTCTCATTTTCTTGCTTTTGCCTTTGATGTTTGTTCTGTCTGTATTTATTCATAGCTATTACCTAAATAGTGTAGATGCAGTTGAACTTATTTTACTGCTGCCTTTCTATCTCCTCTCATTTTCAGTTAGCTATGTTTTTCATTACCAAAACATAAGTTGTATACTATTCTTATATCATCATTTTCCATACTCCTCTTTAAAAGTTTGTTCTACAATTAAATATATAAAGCAACCAAGAGTGATCTTTTGCTAATGTTTTCTCAGTAACTTCTGAGTAACTTGGTCAAGGATGAGTAACTTCAAGACATATCTGATATAACCTTAAAAGGTAAAAAAAAAAAAAAAAAAAAAAAAAATTAAAAGCCTCAAATCACACAAGTTATTTATCTTTTTACATTTACTAAGTCATTAATAATAAAAAGAAAATAAGATGGGATTAGACGTCCCAGCAATATCAAAGTGTCAAGATAATAACAGAGCAATATTTTTCAAGAAAAGGAAAGAAAATGTGGGCAAAGGTTCTTATTACCAGTAAGATGTTTCTGATCATGATGGGAGAAAAGAGATCAAATTTACCTTTCTCCTTAAACAACTGCAAAACTAGATTAAATATAGAAACAACAGTTTTCAGACACTGAAGAGCAGGCAGAACAGGAAAATGGTTTATACGCAAGGGAAACAGATGAGGGGATTGTTATAGCCAACTGCCTAGTTTCTAGGTTCCCACACAAAAAGAGTGAACCCAAAGACACAAGTGGCCTCTGAGTAAAGACATCATTGGAAATTTTGAGATTCTACAGTAGCTACAATCCTCAGGCAGAGTATCAAAGAGAGAAACACAATTGTAGAGAAAAAGAGAGAGTGAGATCTACAAAGAGATTAATTCATGTCTTCAGCTGGACATTTATCATGTGAATAACCTACTCAAGAGTAGTGAAGATTTACTAAAAAGGAAGAGGTAAAACAGTATCTGAAATGCAAACAAAGCCAGGAATAATTTATGTTTTCATCCACAGAATGAATGTAATTATATTATCAGATGGAGTAGATAGCAGAGTTTTATTGCTTTTTTTTTAAAGAGATTTTTTGCTATAAGGTGTGTACACTCATCAGAAAAACAGAGCAGAAAGCAAGAAATCACCCCCCAGAGGTGGGTGGGGGACAGAGACCACCATGCTATCATCCCTTCTCTTCCATTCTCCTCTCAGGATTTTGGGCATGCACACACAAGTGTCCAGCATGAATTTCAAGCTGCCAGGTCTGGGGCTCTAATCACAGTCGACTACATGGGAATCCAGATACATTAACATAGAGTGTCTGCTGGTCCCAGATTATCAGTGCTTTGATAGTAAGGTAAAATTAGCCCTGGACTTGAGGTTTCTCCAAAACTAGTATTCCAATAATAATAATAATAATTTTTTAAAAAGCAGACGAAGATGTTAGGGAAGCACAGGTGTTAATATGGACTGTACAAGGCTGTTTATCTGAAAGCACTTTGTAAGCATAAGCTACAGAAAGTTGACCTTAGTTCCTTAAATTCTGAGGACATTGTTATCCATTATGACATGGCAATTGAAGCATTAGAAATATAATCAACATTTCCATAGACTCTTACTGAATTTATGAAAATAATTATATTGCCATAAAAATACATAACTTCCAAATTTTGGAGGGATCAGGCAGGGAGAAAAATGTTTCATTTCTGTTAATAAAAGCATAATCTGATCATTTTACTTAGTATAGATCAATTAAGGGAAAAGGAAAGACATTCTTTTATTCAGAAATTAGAACATTAAAGAACTAGCAAAGTTTCAAACCAAACTATAATTATCCCTTGTCAGCTCATTCAATCCCATGTAAATACATTTTGTTCTACTTGCTATTGCGTTAGCATTTCATGAACTTAACAGTTTCTCCTCTATAGAGTTTCGAAAATCTTTACTCAATTCAGTGGCATTGTCTTAAAGTTAATTAATTCATGCTATCATGAAAAATTCTGGCCTGCAGTGTTGCAGATGTGTTCAGAGAAGAAACAGAGTAAAACAGTAGCTGTCTGTGAATGACAAAAGGCTTACAGAGGCCATGGTTGTCTGTCTGATGAGATCTCATTATATGTCACAATTTACATGATAACTTGGTATTTCTTTTTTTTTTTTTATTTGGAGAGGTTTTTGCTATAGGGCGTGTGTGCTCGCCAGACAGAGACAGACAGAGAGATAGAAAGCGAGAAATCACCCCCCAGAGGGGATGGCCACGCCACAATCCCTTCTCCTCCATTCTCCTCTCGGGATCTTGGGCACGCACGCACACGTGCCCGGCGTGAGTTGTAAGCCACCGGGTCCGGGACGCGAACTGCAGTCAACTACGTGGGAGTCCAGCGACATAGCCATTACGCTAACTGCTGGTCCCGATAATTTGGTATTTCTTTAACATTCAACATTTTTCAATAAAATTAAAACTAATTACATTATACCATGATATATTATGAATGGCGAGGACATTGATCAATTTCATGCAATTTTTCAAATACTTACATTATCATACTCCTAGGTAGGTTAATGCATCCCGTCTTATATGACAGTGTCTTTTCATGTAATGCAGCATATCAATGAAGTAAACCAAATTATTTTTTAACATTTGTCTTTACAAGGTGAAGAGACAGCTCCCTAGAGATTTTCCAGAGGCTCTCTGGTAAATCCCCAAATCAGTTTGAGAACAAGATTTTACTTAGGATGTGATTTTGAGAAAGCAACATGGTGAAAAATGTAAAGCAGTTTAGCACTTTACTTTTAAATGTGAGAACTCTCCACTCTTTTAGATAATCAAGGTCATGATAACGGTTAAGATAAAGAACAGGGAATTATTATGATAGGATGAAAATTCGGTTTCCTAGGAAGATTACATAAAAGGTAAGGAAAAACATTTTACAGTCATGAGGAGCAGAACTATCATTCAGGAAAATTTAGTAATTTTAACCAAAAAAAAACAAAACAAAACAAAACAAAATCCAATTTTTCCTGAGTATAGTATTAGGTTCATTTTTTTAAAAAAAACTTATAAATAGGGTTAGCAGAAGGACATGGTGGTGATATGGTGTTCAAGTGAAGCTGGCTCCAAGTGGAAGATTTTCAGTTTTCCTGTCCGTCTGCACATGCTGAGAGTACACACTCATTATCCTGGCTAACTAGGAAGGCTTCTGTGATTTGTCTCTTCTCAAAATACACCGTAAAGTTATATGCAATTCAATGTAATATAAACAAGATTATGATGATAATAAATGAGTTTAAAAAAAAATCCATGTCTTGAGATTTGGCTATAAAGGTGTTAAAGGAAACATAATAACGGGCAGAGATTGGAAGAGTTTGGAGGAGGAGTTTAAAAGCCTGAATTCTGCTAGAGGCTCAGAAGAACAGATTGTAAATGAGCTAGATCTTTTTCAACAATTAGTCAAATGCGCGTAACCAGAACACTTGTAGAAATATTGACGATAAAGGCCATTCAGAAAAGGTGTCAGATGGAAATGAAGAACTTGGGAAGCTGGAAGAAAGGCCATTCTTGCTATGAAGTTGGAAAGAATTTGACTGTAGATTATCTGTGCCTTAAAGCTTTGTGGAAAGCTGAATCTAAAAGTGATGAAGATATGTCAAATAAAATTTCAAAGAAAGACACAAGAAGGAACCATATAAGAGCTTTCAGAAGTGTGCAATAAATTAAAAGGGAAAACCTATGACTTAAGTATAAAACATGCAATGAAAAGAGATGCAGAATGGAAAACACTGAAAAATTTGAAGGCCAGCATTATAGCCTAGTAGTTAAAGGAGCCAGGTCCCATATGGCTGATCACAGTTTAAAATCCTGGTCCCAGAAGCTTGAAAAATACATCAGGCATGTGTGCATGCATCCCCCAAATCCCAACAGCATAGAGAATGGAAGAGAAGGAAGAATTGTACCATGACTATACCCTACTGAAAGATGTTGTCTCCCGAGGCTGGCAGATGGCATGGTGGTAAAAGTGCTGGACTCCCACATGGCTGACCGCAGTTCAAGTCCTGGATCTGGTGGCTTCCCTTTCTCACTTTCCCTCTCTCTCTTTCTCTGTCTCTCTCTGATCAAACTGGAAAATAATAATAATAAATAAAGTTAAATAAAATAATAGTTTAAAAATAAAATAAAATAAAAAGATGTTGTCTCCCTCTTTCTATCACTCCCTGTCTCAATCTCTCTGTCTCTCTCCGAAGAATATGTGTGCCCTCTGGCAATTAAAAACAAAAATCAAAACAAACAAACAAACAAACAAAACAAATGAATGAGCATTTCTAGCATGAAAAACTAAAGGTGTACCACAACAATCACTTACTAAAATGATTCATTAGTAGGGCTCAAAGGGAACCAGGTGATGATCACCTGGATGATAGTAGAAAATCTCCAAGGGCATTTTGGGTATCTTCAAGTATGCCGTCCCTGTCACATTTCCAGAAGCCTAGGATAACAAACGATTTCAGAGTACTGGTCTAGGATGGGTTCCTGGAAGTGAACTGCCTTGGTACTCTATTCCCTGCATCGCAATAAAACATTCTACAGCACAAGGTGGAACTCAACCTGCTGTTAAAGTTACTGCTCCACCTTCTGTTCCAAAATTTGCAAGTGACTGATGCAGGTGGCATGCATTTGAAGGTATTTGTTCAGCCTCACAGAATTCAAGAGTTATGAAGGCATGGAGGTCTCTACCCAGATTTCAAAGAGTATCTCAGACAGCCTGGGATCCTAGGCAGAAACTTGTCACAATGGCAGAGTCCCTGCAGAGATACTCCACAGGGCCAAAGCCAAATGACAATGTGAGGTCAGAGCTATCAGAGTTTTCACCAGGTCAAAGCCTAGTGGAGCCACCAGGATAATCATCCCTGAGATACCAGAATTGTGGAATGATCAAGGTATAGTGCCAGCCTGAAAAAAGTTGAGGAATAAGACAACTGCAGAGATTTGTAGCATGAAACAAGTCCAGTAAGGCTAGGAGAGCAAGCCTATCCAGTGCTGTGGGAGCCCAACCCCTGCACCAGACTGTCCAAATGGCAGGACATAATCTAATATATTACTCTGATTATCAAGATTGAATGTCTGCCCTCTTGGGTTTAGGTCTTGCTTGGAACCTTCTTTGAGGTCTGTTATTTTTTGTACTTGTACAATGGACATTTCTACGATGTGTCTGTTTTGACATTGCATTTTGGGTATGTAATTGATTTTGATTTTGAAATTTCTTGGCTGGAAGGAGTTTTTTTGAGTCTCATCAGATTCTGGAATTTGGACTTTCGACTTGTTGCTAGACTATCTAAATGTTTTGGGACTATTGGAATGATTTTGTATGAAAAAGTAAATGAATCATGGGTCTACGGGCAGAATGCTATGGTATGTGTCCCCAACAAATTGGTATGTTGAGATGCAAAGATGTTAAGGAGAAACTTAAAACTTTCATAATATAGAAAGGTGAAGCCGGGGTCAGTAGATGGTGTAGTAGTTACATCGGTGGACTCCCACATGGCCTACCGCAGTTTGAGTCCCAGACCTGGCAGCTTCAAAATCACACCAGGCATGTGTGCATGTGTGTCCAAGGCCCCAGGAGGAGAATGGAGGACAAGTGATTATGACATGGCCATACCCTCCGGCGGGTGATTCTTACTTTCCCACTCACTGTCTCTTGTGTGTCTCTCCAGAGAGTGCATGAGTCCTAAGATACAATCTTCTCATGAAAAAAAAAGAAAGGTGGAGCCCTAAGGTGGGGCACCTCTAACTAATTACTGGAGACTTCATAAGTAGAGAGAATAAGACAAGGAGACAGATGAAAAATGAACACACATAGATACATGCTCCTGTTTTCTCACAATGACACCCTTCCAGCATGGACTTAGGACCCCACCAACAGAAAAGCCTTAGCAGATGTGACTTCTAGATCTTGAACCATCAAACAGTGATCTAAATAAACCCCTATTTCTTAAATTTCCCAGTGTCCAGTGTTTTCTGTTATTATCAATGGAATGGACTAAATGGGGGCTTATGACCCTGTTGAGGATGCTTGTCTTTACCTCTCTCTCTCTCTCTCTCTCTCTCTCTATATATATATATATATATATATATATATATATATATATATATATTTATATTGCTATCACTCTCACTTGCTCTCTGTCTCATTCTCATAAAAGAAATGAAAGTACATACATAAAGAAAAAAATATTTGGCTAACACAAGCACTTATTCATCACCAATACAGTTGGAATAGAATTCTTTAAAGGGATTTTATAAAGTAATTAGGTAATATCTTTAGAGATAGAATATAGCACATGCACATACTTATATACACACATAACATAGGAACATACATGCAGACAGATGTAAATATAATTTTTATAGCTTTCATTCTAAAACTTTAGCCATGAATTAGAGAATGGAGTAATATCCTCTCCTTTTTGCTCTACTTTATATTTTAAACAAACTGTATTTTTGAAGAGTAGAACAGTTAAAAGTTTACATCCTCTGTATGAGAGTTAGAGCTTCTTACCGTAAACACTCGTGGAAGAGATCTCCAGGATTTCTTTTTTTGTCCTGGAAATGTAATCTTATGGGGTCTGTGATTAAACTTTAGGCAAGAGAATAAGGAGACATCAAGTTCCCATCTGGATGTTTCCAAAGCCTAGCCTCCTCTGGATAAAATGTCCAATCTACTTTAAAATAGCTTTTTTTTTTTTTTTTCTTTTCAACCTCAAGCTATTGTTTTTTGGGTCCTGAGACCCTTGAAATTCCTGATGGGATTAGGAGCTCCTAAAGTGTGAGTGACTGAGGGGCTGCAATAGGAAGGATAAAGATCTAGCAAGATCTAGCAGGAGAGGGGGATAAAGAAGTGAGAACACTGAAGTGGCACATTTCATAAGATTCAAGGAAGCTGAAGGGAAGATTGAAGGTGGTAAGAAAAAGAAGCAGGAGGAGAAACAATAGGAACAGAGAGTTCTTAGAAAATCCAGTTTGGGGAAATCTTTGATTTCCCAAGGAGACTACTAAAATTCCAAATAATCCTCTGCAAACTCTGCAAAGTAATGACCGAAAAAGGAGTGGACAGAGCTAGCAGGCATAGCAGAGGTTCAAGAAGAGGGTTTTAATTAACTGAGAAATTACCCCAGGAGAAACAGATCAAATAGAGCAGAGAGGCCTCACAAAGAGCCAGGAGAAGTTTTCCAGTTCAGGGAATTATAGAGCAAATTTCCACTTGAAAGAGAGTCAGGAAGAAAGACTCCCATGCCAGCAGGTCCTTTCTAATAAAGGAGTCTAGAACTCTAGCCCAACTTCTTACAAATAGCTATTTCCCTGTGACTCTAACTCTTTCTTTCTTTCAATCCCCCCCCCCCCCACTCCACCCCACCCCCGCCATAGAAAGCATATGCTCACCAGAGGGGAGAGAAACAGAGGAGAAGTGAGAAATCACCACCCCCCCAGGGGGATGACCACATTGCAATCCCTTCTCCTCTATTTTTCTCTCAGGATTTTGGACATGCAAGCACACAAACCGAACCTGATTTTTTTTTCTTTAACACTTTTTTTTTTAATTGGAGAGAGATTTTTGCTATAGGGTGTATGTGCTCCCCAGAGAGACAGAGAGACAGAAAGGAAGAAATCACCCCTCCCCAGGGAGGATGGCCATGGCATAATTCCTTCTCCTCCATTGTCCTCTAGGGATTATGGGCACACACTCACACACACACACACATATATGCCCAGAGAGTGAGTTTCAAGCCACTGGGTCCAGGACTCGAACCGTGGTTGACTACGTGGGAGTATAGCAATGTAATCAATACACATCTGCTGGTCCCCCCCCAGCCTGATTTTCAAGCCACTGGGTCCGGGACTTGAGCCATAGTCAAACGTGGGAATTCAGCTACCTTCACCACCACGCCACCTTCTGATCCCTAAACTAACTTTGTAAAACAGAAAAACACAAAGCTCTAACCCAATCTTATAAGGCAGCTTGTATATTACACTAAGAATCTTAAAAATAAAAATCTGTCCTTACTGTGTGTGCTTCAACAGAAAGTCATGTGGAACACCAGCTCAGGATTTGACATCACCAATAGACCCCCATCAATCAGCCAGAAGTGAAGATAAAGTCTTCAAAGGTGCGCATTTGACATCTTGAGTGAGAGTTCTGTGGGTTCAATGATAAATCGTATCTCCTTCATAGCAACAAATCTATTGAAGAAAAAGTTATCCAGGACAATGTTAAAGATAGCAAGGTTGGGGACTAGCCAGTGGCATGGTGGCTAAGGCACTGGACTCCCACATGGTCAGATGCAGATTGAGTCCCAAACCTTGAAAATTTTGGCTTGAAAATTATGCCAGGTCCACATGAGTGCATGCCCAGAACCCTGAGAGGAGAATGGAGGACAAAGGATTGTAGGGTGGCCATTCTCCCTGGGAGTGTTTTCATACTTTCTCTTTCTCTGTCTCTCTCTTTGGTGAACTCACATGCCTATGGCAAAAATATTAAAAAAATAAAATAAAAAAATGATAGCGAAGTTGGCTTTACTGAATGGACTTCAAGGAACTACTGCAATTGGGCTTTGCAAAAGGGAAGAGAGATTGGGCTCAACTCCAAAAATAACAAGAAAAAGTAGAAATTTATAATCAAGGAGCAGGGTATGAGTTACTGAATTAAAAATCACCAAGAAGTTCTTTCTTTTTCCCCTTGATTCCTCCCTCCTGCCCTCCTTCATTTTCCACCCTCCTCCCACACTTTCTAGTATCCACAGTTGCTCTCCATGCCTTTATACTTTTCAAACTTTCAATTTCTGCCATAGAGTACAAACATTGAATATATGTTGAGTAGGGACATACAATGCCTCTCTTTCATAGTCTGGCTTGCTTTGCTTAGCAGAAAATCTTTCATTTTTGTTCACTTTCTATCAAATGCCAGGATCTCATTGTTTTTGCTTTTGTTTTTGTTTTTGTTTTATGACTGAATAGTGTTCTGTAGTATGTATGTGCCACTTTTCAACCCATTCATCTGTTTGTGGACATTTGGGTTATTCTCATGTCTTAGCAATTGTGAATAATGCTGCAATAAACATGGATGTGCAAGTGTTTTTCTGACTGAGTGTATTCCAGTTTACCCAATAGGAATTGCTGAATCATCTGGGTAGTTCTATTTGTAGGTCTTTGAGGAATCTCTATATTGTTCTCCACACTGGCTATCCTAATTTACATTCCCACCAACAGTGTAGGAGAGTTCCCTTTTCTCCACAGCCTTGCCAGCACTTATCATTCTTTATTTTTTTTAATCTTAGCCATTCTGACTAGGGCTAAGTGGTATCTCATTGTAGTTTTAATTTGCATCTATCTTATGATAAGTGATTTTGAGCATTTTTTTATAAGTTTTTTGGCTGTTTGTATGTCTTCCTTAGAGTGTTGTCTGTTCAGCTCATTTGTCCATCTTTTTATTGGGTTGATAATTTTTTTGGGGGGGGCTAAGTTGTTTGAATTCTCTGTATATTCTGGTTATCAGTCCCTTATCTGAGGAAAAAGAAAGAAGCAAAACATCTAAGGGACACAAAAATGGAAATTTATCTATTGATGATAATATGTATAACAATATCTTTGAACCAATATACAATGTATTCAGGATGAGAAAATTCATTTGGTATGTTGTAGTGATACAAGTGATTGAATGTAATTAAAATAATAATTAAAAATATATATTTTTTGTATGAAGACCTGGACTAACCTCTAAGATATAATAGAATTTGCAGAATTCAACATGTTATCATTGTGTGTGTGTGTGTGTGTGTGTGTGTGTGTCTGTATGTGTTTGTGTATGTGTGTGTGTGTATATATATATATATATACATATATATATAATACACATATATATATATGTATATATGTGTATTATATATACACACACATATATATATATATATATATATATATATATATATTTACCTATACTGGCAGTTGGAATAGACAATGACATACTTGGATGCACATAGAGTTTCCTTTTTAAAAAAACATTTAACAAGATGTTTATATTACAAAGGCATGCTAATAGAAATTGTGTTCCTTTTGCTTAGGCCAGGTGGCATTTCTAGAGTCATCATGTGCTTGTTCTAAGGTGTGACAGTTGGAGCCATACCCTTCTGTGAATGAAAATAAAGATCAAGTCCCTTGCCCTGAAGGTTTCAGTGCTGGGGCCCATTGTAACTTCAGATGCTTGAATTAGCCCTCTCACTCCCTCCTGAGGGTGGCCCTGTTACACACACGTCTGACAGGTGTGTTATGCACATGTCTGACAGGTGTGTGATGCACACATCTGACAAGTGTGTTATTTTCCTTGTACTGTATGATTGCTAATTAGCTGTTTTGAACAGAAGCATACAGAACTCTAAAAAGAATATTTCAAAAGCCCATTTCACTTTCTAATAGGTAAAATTTACATTCAGTTTCTAGTATATAAAACAATTAAGTTTGTAAAGTAAGAAAATGTAGGTAGCCTGTAAAAATAGACAAACTTTAAGGGGCTGATTAAGCAAAGTTATGAAATAGATCTAAATGAGTGCTTTTATGAGTGATAAGAAAGAAAGAAAGAAAGAAAGAAAGAAAGAAAGAAAGAAAGAAAGAAAGAAAGAAAGAAAGAAAGAGAGAGAAAGAGAGAGAGAAAGAAAGAGAAAGAAAGAGAGAAAGAAAAAGAAAGCTGAAAAAAGTTTTTTAGCCATGGTAAAGTCAATGGCCTAGACTTTAAGATGTGAAGAAATGGCGACAGCAACTTCTGTTCCTCATTGAGCCTGTGACGTGGACCCGCAGACACACATCTTACTGTTGAAATGTCATGAAAGTAGCAGATCTCAATGAACAGAAATCTTTCCCATGAACATGACAGTACAGGTGGGTCATTGAGGAAAGTCTCACAACTCACAGGGTGAACCACAGTTTCTCTGGGGACACTCACTAGAATTACCTCTAGATACTGGAAACAAAAGTTAAAGGATCAGAAGCACATAAGACAAAGTCATATTTTTCCCTCTACCATTGTACTATTTAAAATTTACTCCATCCATAATTTACTAAGCCAAAAGGAGCAACAACAAACATTGAATCAAAATAACTCTTCTGGGACCAGCAGGTGGTATGGTGGTTAAAGGTGCTAGACTCCCACATGGCCGACCATGATTCAAATCCTTTACTGGTGGCTTGCAATCTCACTTTCTCTCTTTCTTATGTCTGATAATACTGGAAAATATTAATAATAATAAAAGTTAAATAAAATAATTCTTTAAAAAATAACTCTTCTGTCATTGAATCCAGGTAGTGTGGTTGTTAAAGTGGCTGGATCCCACTTGATCAACCCTATGATTTGAATCCTGGACCTGGCAGCTTGAGAAACACACCAGGTGCATGTATGTGCATACTTAAAATCCCAAGAGAAGACTGGAGAAGAGATTGTACCCTGACCATTCCTCCTAGAAGGTGCTTTCTCGCTTTCCCTTTCTCTCCATCTGTCTCACCCCAGAGAGTGCATGCAACCTGTAGCATATGTTTTTAAAATTCCTTTCTCCGTTTAATATCTGCACAATCCATAATAGTACCGGTATATTCCTAGTATCAGTAATTCTGTCTTATCATTTTTCTTTATCATTCTAGTGAGAGATATTTTTATTGATTTGTTCAAAGGACAAGCATTTGGTTTTATTTTTCTTTATTATTCTTTTATTTTCATTTTTATCTTTATTATTTTTTTAATTTTTCTTTTCTTTTTTTTGCCTAATTTGATTATTTTGTGGCTTCTTTAAGACTAATTTATTCAGATTGGGGCTGAAGCATTTCTCCCCAGGCTATATCCTCCTGACCCCCAGGTCTAGCCAAAATAAGCCAATCACCAGCCATCTATATTGGAGTTCTGAGTGGCCCTTTCCAAGGATTAGGACAACTGAAGATCTTTTGCCCAAAATTCACCTTCCTGTTCCCCCAGATCTAGCCAGCACAGACCAATCACCTGCCATCTATATTTGAGTTCTGAGTGATTATTTTCAGAGATTAGGACAACTGAAGTTCTTCTGCCCAGACTTCACCCTCCTGCCCCCAAGATCTAGCCAGGTTTTCAGTTTTTGCTTTAATTTTTTTTCTTTTTTTTATATTTTTACATTTTTTCTCTGTTTGTTTCATTTCCCTTTTTCTTTTCTAATACCTTTCTCACTTTTATGCTAATGTCTGCACACTGAGCTTCCAGACAGGTATAGGTGCACAGTAGTCAAATATCTGAATACTTTCAGGGTCAGGTTAATCTTCAATACCCATGGAATATGCTGCACAAAGGGATAAAGATGGTACTGTTTAGAGATTGCAGATTACCTCCTCCTGGATGTTTCTGAATGCTCAGGTTTAACTCCAAAAACTAGGAAAAAAAATGTATAATCCATCAAATGACCAGAAGCCACTACAGAAGCACAAGAAATATGAGAAACCAAATAGATATCTCTCCCGCGAGGGAAAAGAATAACTCATCCTCTACAGAGAATACAAGGGAACTCATGGAAATGTCAGATAAAGAATTTTAAATATTCATAGTGACAAAGCTAACAGAGTTGCAAGAAAAGAGAGCCAACAAACTCCAGGATATACAGAAGAAAAGAGATGAGTTCAGGAGGTGAGGAAGTTCTTGCATGATCTGAAAAAGGAAATACACACCATAAAAAATAATCAAACAGAATTGTTAGAGATGAAGGCTGTAATACAGGCAATCAAAACCTCTCTTGAAAGTATTAAAAGCAGATTAAATCATGCAGAAGATCAAATCTCAGATATAGAAGATAGTATCTCTGACCTAGAAAAATTCACCAAAAAGATTGAAAAAATAACCCCAAAATGAATAATATATAAATAATGCTACATACCATTAAAAGCCCAAATACCCAAATAATTGGTATCTTTGAAGGTGAAGAAACTAATAAGGGCATTGATAATCTATTCCATGAAATCCTGGAAGAAAACTTTCCAAACTTAGAGAAGCACTCGAATATCCAGATCCAAGAAATACAAAGGGGCCCACATAGAATCAACTCAAGAAGATCTTCTGCAAGGCACATCAGTGCCAGATTGACCAAAACCACAGACAGAGACAAGACTAAAATTGGCAAGAGAAAAACGTCAAGTTACTTTCAAAGGATATTCCATCAGGCTAACATACTTACATCATTTCAGTTCCTTTCAGTTTATTGTAACTTGTAACACAAAATACGGTCTTAGTGACTATTCAGTATGTATTTGAAAATAATGTGTATTTTATTGTTGAGTGTCATGCTCCATAAATGCTAATTCGATTAATTAACTTGATAATGGTGACATCTTCTACACTAATTTTATGTACCTGTTCTACTGCAAAATGAATATTGAATTGTATATATATAATTTTGTATCCATATATTTCTACTTATATTTGTTGTTGCTTTATGTATTTTAAAAGTATTTTATTTGATGCATGCATATATAAGATAACCAAGCTTCTTTTGACAAATTGATATCTTTATCAGTTATTACATCTTTATTAATACTTTGGATTATGTAAATATATGCATTCTAGCTTTCTTTTAACTAATGTTCCAATTGTTTTATTATTATTATTATTCATACATTAAATCGCTATACATCATTTAGATTGTAAAGAGACTTTACCCAACATGATATACAGCTCAGTCCAGCCCAGTTGAGACCACCATACACATCCTCATCAACAGATAATAAACCATATCTGCGTCCCACAAGTGTCTTACCTCTCCATTTTCCCCCCAAATTCCCTATGCTCTTCCCCTCCCACACTCGCTTTCCACTTTGTCTCTAGTGTCCATTATGTTCTCCAGTCTTTCAGTCTCCACCATGGAGTGCCCACTGCTTTTTTTTTTAAAAAAAATGTATCTTATGTCTTTATATTTAAAGTGAGGTTCCTGGAGAGAGCTGTTAGTTATCTATTGTTTTCTAACAAACCACTCTGAAAATTAGTAGTTTTAATGTATTATCTCACATTTTCTGTGGGGCATGAATTAGGAAAATAATTTGGCTAGATTTTTTTAATGCTTAATTTGTATTATCTTTATTATTATATTTTCAATAGTTAATCTTTTCTCCTGCTTTTCCTTATGTGCAATTTGTTAATGCCTGTAAATATATTTGTATTTCAGGAATTGTATATTTCATCTCTAGAAATTCTACTTTTTTAATACACTTAATTTCTCTCATTATTTTCATGGGACATATTTATGATAGTTTTAATAATTTCTTCTAACTCTTACCATCTCTGTCATTTAAAACAAATTTTATTTTTATTGGTTTTTGTCTTAGTTATGGGCCAATTGTCCTTTATATGACCTGATATTCTTTTATTTTTTTTGTATTATTTTAGGTTTTGCCTTAGGGTGTATGAACAAACCTGAGAGAGACAGAGATAGTGACAGAGAGGGAAAGTGAGAAATCATCCCCCAGGGGAACAGCCATTTTATAATACCTTCTCCTTCACTTCCTCTTGGAATTTCGGGCATGTATTTACAAGTGTCTGGCATGATTTTCAAGCCACTTGGTTTGGGACTTGACTTCTCTGAGCCATGCGGGAGTCCAGTGCCCCAACCACTATGCCACTTGCTGGCCCTGATATGCTAATAATTTTTATTGGATGCTAGATATTGTGAATTTTATGTTCTTCAGTTTTAGGTGTTTTTATAGGTCTTCAAAAAGTATTGAACCAATATACAGTTTATTCAGGATGGGCAAATTCATTTGGTATGCTGTAAGGATGCACAGTAATTGAATGTGTTTATTTTTATTTATTTATTTATTGTTTTTTTGGAGAGGTTTTCACTTTAGGGCATGTGTGCTCGCCAGACAGACAGACAGAGAGAGACATAGAGACAGAAAGCAAGAAATCACCCCCCGGGGGATGGTCATGCAACAATCCCTTCTCCTCCATTCTCCTCTTGGGATCTTGGGCACGCACGCACACGTGCCCGGCGTGAGTTTTAAGTCCACCGCGGTCGACTACGTGGGAGTCCAGTGACATAGCCATTACGCTAACTGCTGGTACCTAATTGAATGTGTTTAAAAAAAAAAAAAAAAGTGTTGTATTCAGACCAGCTCTATACCTGGTGGTTGAGCAACCAGACTTCACATGGCAACTGTGGTTCAAGTCAGAGACCATGGACTTGAGAAACTTGCTGGGAGCCTGTGTGTGCGTGCCCAAAATCTTGAAAGGAGGAAAGATAGAGGAGAGTGGGCTGTGGTTTGACAATTCCTCATGGGGAGTACTGTCTCTTCTCCCTCCCCCTCTATCTCTCAGGTGAGCACACGCACACACCCTAGGGAAACAAATGAACAAAAAGTGTCATACATACATTATGTTGGCATGGAGTTAAGTTATATGGGGTCACTGATCCTATTGATGCTTGCTTTTAACCTTTAGTTAACCATTGTCTGTGCCACAGTTACACTGGGCATGTACAGTGTAGGGATTTGTCATCCCTATTGTTCTGAAATGATTTTGGAGAACTAGATATTAGATTTTAGGTGGCTACTATTATTCTCTAGGGACTTCTGCAATACTTATTAATTATTTATTATATTGTCCTAGTGATGGAACAACTGTCCTTTATATTCCTGATCATATTTTTTTGTGTGGGGGGGGGGGTGAAGAGGTTTTTGCTATAGGGCATGTGCGCTTGCCAGAAAGACAGAGAGAGACAGAGAGACAGAGAGACAGAAAGCAAGAAATCACCCCCAGGGTAATGGCCACGCCGCAATTCCTTCTCCTCCATTCTCCTCTCAGGTTCTTAGGCACACATGCACATGAGCCCAGCGTGAGTTTAAGCCACCAGGACCGGGACTCAAACCACAGTCAACTACATGGGAGTCCAGTGACATAGCTGTTACACCAACTGCTGGTCTCTATATACCTGATAATTTTTATGTTTTTTTTTTTCTTTTTTGGAGAGGTTTTTGCTACAGGGCGCATGCGCTCACCAAAAAGACAGAGAGAGACAGAGAGACAGAAAGTGAGAAATCACCCCCCAGGGGAGGATGGTCACACCGCAACCCCTTCTCCTCCATTCTCCTCTCGGGATCTTGGGCACACACGCACACCCACCGGCGTGAGTTTAAGCTGCCGGGTCCAGGACTTGAACCGTGGTCGACTACACGGGAGTCCAGTGACATAGCCATTACGCTAACTGCTGGTCCCAATTTTTATGTTTTTATTTTAGGTTTTGCTATAGGGTGTGTGGACTAACCAGAGAAAGAGACAGAGACATTATTTATTTACTGCATTATTTATTCATTTGTTTATTTTGCTATTAATAATATACTGGCTTTGGGCCAGTTGGTGGCATGATGGTTATGGTGGTTGGATTCCACATGGCCATTGTGCAAATCAAGTTCTGCACCTGCAGCCCCTAGGTACATGTAAATGCATGCCTAAAATTCTGAGAGAAAAATGAAGTAGAAGGGATTACAGTGGGGCATCTCCCATGGGGGATGCTTTTTCACTTTTCCTCTCTCCTTCTCTAGTGAGTACACATGCCATATAGCAAACCAAACAACACTAATAGCAATGACAACAATAATAATGTAGTGGCTTTATTTTTATTATATTAACAAATTACACTTGTATATATTTATGGAGTACAAAGTGGTCTTATTATTGTGTGTGTGTGTGTGTGTGTTTGTGTATGCTAGAAGGTGTGTATGCTTGCCTGAGAGAGAGGGAGAAGAAAAATCACCCCCCATGGATCATGGTCATAGTGTAATCTCTTCTCCATCTCTCCCTCCTTTCAGGATTTTGGACATGTATGCACACATGCCTGATGTGTTTCTCAAGTTGCTGAGTTCAAGACTGGAACTGTGAGGTGGGCCATGTGGGATCCAGCCCTCTTAACCAGCAGGCCATGGAGCTGACCTGATCTTATCATTTTTAAACACAATGTGGAAAAGTTAAATAAAGTTAATATATTCTTCACCTCAAGTATTTAACTTTTGTTGTGATGACAACATTTGAAATTTATTCTCGTAGCAGGAGTGAATATAGCTAATAATCGAGTTCTGTACATTATAATGTCACTAAAAACATACATTTCTTTTTTTTGTCAACTTTTTAGAACTATATCCCAAAGTATCATTGATATTGTTTTGTACTATTTTGTGTTATTGCAGACAACCTGTAGTTTTATTTTCAAGCTAATTTTTTTTTTACCATTTTTCATACTATTTGAAATATCATGTATCTGCCAATACCCAGATTATATGTTTATGTATGTGTATGTGTGTGAATCTCTTGCATTTATTCACAACTTTTACAGGAGACTAGCCATGAAAATAACCCATAAAAATATGGTCAAAGGAAATACACAATACTACTGCAGCATTTCTTTTTCAAAATTCTTCTATTCTTTTTCTCCTTATTTCCACTGTTCATTACTATAATCTACCTACAAGGATCCATGAATTAATTCTTACATTAGTTCATTGGAAAGATATTATTTTCCAACTATGTCCTAGACATAGTTCTAAAGATTTGGTGTACTGGACTTTTTTTTTTTAATTTCTTTTACATTTCCTGTACATAAATACTTCATTTAAAAGATGAACCCAGAAGACTCATTACACTAGTCTAGATTATCATTGTACTGATTTAAGATAAACTACAATGTCTCCATTAGTTTGTTAATTATTCCAGGTATGTTCATACAAGTTTTTTACATGCTTAATAATCTGGGACCAGCAGGTGGCATAACGGTTATGTTGGTGGACTCCCACATAGTGGACTGCAGTTTAAGTCCCAGAGCCATTGGGCTTAAAACTCATACTGGGCACATGTGTGTGTGCCCAAAATCCTGAGAGAGGAATGAAGAAGGGATTGGGACATGGCTATCCCCCCAGGGGTGTGATTTCTCACTTTCTGTCTCTCTGTCTCTGTCTTTCAGGCAAGCATACATGCTATGTAGCAGAAATCTCTCAAAAAAAAAGTCAACAATTTAAATAAATGTGTGATTTGAAGATGTCACTATATATATTATGAAGAAATATTTGCATTCAAAATTAACCATTAGTAATTCTGTGCCTTTTTTCACAGGAGAGGATGATTAAAATTCATCAAATCAAATATATTTTTGAGATACTGGATAAAATGAGATGCCTGCGAAAGCGTTCTACAGTGTCATTCTTGGGAGTTCTTGTCATTTTCCTTCTATTTATGAACTTGTACATTGAAGATAGCTATGTTCTGGTAAGTCTTAGAGGTTATTTGCTGTTCAAAATTGTAACTTAACTGCAATCCCAGGCTATTGAGCTAACCTTAGTTTGAGTAAAATTATAACATGTACATTTTCTATCTATTTTTTTGTATATGTTATACATTATAAATATATGACTCATTTTCATTTATGTTCTAATATTTTAATGCCATATATAGATAATACACACACACACAGACATATATATATATAAAAAGAGAGAGAGAGAGGCTCAAATATATACATCTAATTGAAATTAAATTAGTTAGCAACACTATGCTAAATAAATACAGAAAACCATTAAGGTCTTTGGGCTTTAAATATATAGAAGATTAAACAAAGCATTGCTCCTTATTTCCTGTAATTTTCTATATTATCATCAACATTTTCAAAATTCTATTGTCTATTTAACAATGTGATTTATATTAATTCATTAATTACTTTTGACATTCAATCACTGTGTGTCATTATAGCATACCAAACGAATCTTACCATCATAAGTGCACTGTATATGGGTTCAGTCAAAGCCACCACCATATGCACTATAATCAACAGATTTCTTTCCACCTTGGGTCCCTTTAATGTTTTACTTCCCTCTTCTCCTTGATTCTCTCCCTCTTATCCTCCCCCTTTTTTTACTCTCCTTCTTTACTGTCTCCAGTATCACCATGGTTCTCCATGCTTTTATACCTTCCAGTCCTTGAGTTTCTGTCATAGAGTGCTGACATTTGTTATATATTGAGTGGGGACATACAATGCCTCTCTTTCATAGTCTGGCTTGCTTCACTTAGCAATAAATCTCCCATATTCATGCACTTTCTATCAAACGTGAGGGTCTCATTTTTTATGGCTGAGTAACTTTCTGTAGTATGTATGTACCACACTTTTTCAATCCACTCATCTGTTTGTTGCTAAGACATGGAATCAATCCAAATAACAATGCTATTTAATTGTACTGTCTTGTTTAAGCAATATTTTATGATAAGTGATACCTCATTCAAATTTAGAATAAATGTAAATGACTACCATGTTACAGATATATATTTACTGAAAGGATCTCAAGAGTTAAAGATAGGGACTGAACAGTGGTACAATGGTAGCACAGCATTCTGTGGGACTAACTTACCTGAGAAGGTTTGGGTTCCCATCCCTTCCCACCCAGATTCCTTCTGTGAACATGAGTTGCATGCATGTCTGTGACTTAGTGTTGGCTGAGATTGGAGGTGAATTGCAGCATGAATACCCTGTTGGGATTGCCTCTCTCTCTTTCCCTCTCTCTCTCTGTCACTCTTGCTCATATAAGGAAGAAATAAATCATGTTTTTAAACAAAGAGGTGAAGATTTTGATTTAGAAATGATTCAGTTATTAAAAAAAGATAACAAAAATTGTCATGTTTCAATTTGTTAGTTTCTATTTTTTCTTCTGCTAATTATCACACCATATCATGTCTGATAAGAACAATATAGACATTATCGATTATTTACTTTTTCTATCAAAATAGGGCATATCTGTCCTAATTTTGTGTTATTACTCCTCTTCATTTATTTCAGAGAATCAAAACCTTTATACTCTAGAGAGATTAAATTGCTTCCCACATGCAAGCATGCTAAAAGTTTCAATTAGTATCTTAAGAAAAGAGATTTGCATAATAATCACAAATAATTTTTCTTAATAAATTGTTTTATTTTATTAATTGAATATGATTTGTTAACTACCTTTTATTCACTAGGTACTATATTTATTCTGTGAGCCAAATATATGATCTTAATTGATACAGATTCTTTTAGGAGGTGCTCTGTAAAGTATCTTACTTCTTTTAGCGCTATTCTCTGATGGTAAAATTCGGACACAATTCCAGATTTTGACTCTCTCTATACTTTTTATCACCAAGTAGAGATCTGGATTATGTGGATCCTTCATTCTACCATGTGTAATCAATTCACAATGGCTTGAAATCATGACAAATTGAGTCAACCTGACTGGCATGATTTAAGAAAGCATAACAAACTGGAAGAACATACTAATAATGTATATTTTATAATACTTTAAATTATTAGATTTATGGGGAACCAGCAGTTAGCGTAATGGCTATGTCACTGGACTCCCACGTAGTCTACCGCGGTTCGCGTCCTGGACCCGGTGGCTTAAAACTCACACCGGGCGCGTGTGCGTGCGTGCCCAAGATCCCGAGTAGGAGAATGGAGGAGAAGGGATTGCGGCGTGACCATCCCCTCTGGGGGGTGATTTCTCGCTTTCTCTCTCTATGTCTCTCTCTGTCTGTCTGGCGAGCGCACGCGCCCTATAGCGAAAACCTCTCCAAAAAAAAAAAAAAAAAAATTATTAGATTTATGGACAACAGAACAAGAATAGCTATTTTTCTTGATAGAACTAAATATCATGGATTAATTAGAGAGTCCCTTTATTCATGATTCAACTTAGTAGTAAAAATTTATTTCTTGCATTGGTGTCTACTGGTAGAAGTAAATACAATCTTGTAAATCAAACACACGGTATTGGTTGAATGCTTGTTGTATTCTGTGACTTGCTGTATTTATGAGACAATTTCAAGGGTGATCCTGATCTTTCACTTTGAACAGTCTTGAAAGACCATTGTATGCAAAAACAACCTTGTCTTTTTAAAATAGAACCTCTTTAAACTCACTGTAAAATGGATGATAATAATAGAGCATCTGTCAATTATAAAATTAAATACTACTGCCCTGCTTTTAAATATTTTCACAATTCTATTTAATTGTACTATCCTGTTTAAGCAATATTTTATTGTACTGTGTGATCCTCATTTTTCATTCCTTGCTATGTGATATAAAAAAATATGATTTAATGCAATAGCTCTGTACTAAAGAATACTTTCTCAATGAAATTTCTCTGACTGTATTAGGCATCTATCTAATCAAACTTACAAATCAGTCCAGGTGCAAATACAGAATTGCTTCCTTGCTTTAGGAATAATTATTTTTAAATATTTATATTAAGTTAGAAAAAAGTGAGTTAGAGTGATTTTAATACCAGCACCTCTCCGTCTTGTAAATTCAATGACAGCCTTTTTAAAATTTCACTATTCACTGTATGATGTTTTCTAACTAAACTAATTTTGAGCTGAATTTTATCCCACGGTTTAATATGTATGAAGATTTAAAACATTTTTTCAGTCATTAATATTAACTGGCATTAAATTATTCTTTTTAAAATGTATAGTATACATGGAAAACTAGCAAAACTAGATTCTATTAGAATATAATGCAGTTTCTTTTTAACATTTAACTCTTCTAACCACTTTATCTATGTTTATTTTATTTTTCATAGACTTAACCTTATTTGGTTCTACTTTTTGCCTTCATACTGCCATATTGCATACAATTTTCTAAGCAGAGACACTAGTAGATCTTTCTCTGTTCATCTTCCTTATTTCAAGTGAAATTAAACCTTACAATTCACAGAAATCAGAGATGAACAGTAAGAAATATTAAGGTCTCTGGAGTTAGTAAACACATTCAGTTCTGCTCTCATTGCTAGAATAGATATCTGTGTCCTGCACTCTTAGGTATATTACCAGTTCAATATCTTTTCTATGTCTCAGAGACATGTAAGCTTTCAGTGAGAAAGGAAGCAAGTTCAATGTAAGAGACAAATATCTTTACAAGGCAAACTAAGTACAAGAGACGCTGCATGCCCAATCAACTTAGCCTCTTGGCTATGAGCATCTTCAAAGTAGCCACTAGAGTATATATTTAGTCTGTAGCTAGCCCATTGAATTGCATTCCCATCCAGAAAATGATTGTCATAAAGCTTTGTCTTATTACTGAGAAAAACATACAGCATTGTAGCTACAGAAAGAAGGTACCCAGGGAGAGCCTGGCTATTCAGGTAGCTGCCTCTGGAAAGCAGCCAGCAAGGCTGACTCAGGTGAAAGTTACATTATTTATTTATGTTGAAAAGAGTAAGAAAGCTTGTTCTTGAGAATTTAATAAAGTGCTTTCATATAAGTTCCATTCCATTTTATATTCTGTTATGTCCTTCAATCAGGCTGAATGTATTCCATCTTATCACAGAAAAGGTCTGGGTTTTTATGTGTTCTGAATAGAATTCTTAAAGGGATATTCAATAGAACTGTACTTCTTTTAGAATGTAACGTCATATAAGAACAGAAGAGTAAAATGAATTCCGTGTTGTGATTCATGTGATTTTTATAGAAATTTCTTCTAATCCCTATTGACAGTATACAGTACTAGATGACTATAAAACTAGGTAATTCTGGGACCAGCAGTTGGTGCAATGGCTATGTCGTTGGACTCCCATGTAGTCAACCACAGTTCAAGTCCTGGACCGGATGGCTTAAACTCACGCCAGGCGTGTGTGCACGCATGCCCAAGATCCTGAGAAGAGAATGGAGGAGAAGGGATTGCGGCGTGGCCATCCCCCCCTTGGGGGGTGATTTCTTGCTTTCTGGCTCTCTGTTTCTCTCTGTATTTCTGGCAAGCGCATGTGCCCTATAGCAAAAACCTTTAAAAAAAAAATCTAGATAATTCTAATCTGAGTCTAAATAACTTTCTGGCAATCCTAAATTTATTTATTATAAAATTTAATTATGTTTTATAGGTTTGAAGACAAAAACATGAAAAAGTTTTTGTGTAAAAAATTGAAAATAACCAGAAATCAGTGAATATTTAATATATCTATTTATAGAAAATTCATCATCTAAGATTTACTGTAATTTTAGATATTTTGAAAGTCTATAGCTTATACAGATGGCAAATATAAAACTTATAAAATACTTTAAAAATTGCCCAAATTATCAAGGCAATATAAAATATAGAAATACACTAATAAAGACCAAATGTAGGTTTTTGTTTTTGTTTTTGTAGAGAGGATTTTGCTATTGGGTGCGTGCGCTTGCTGGTGAGACAGAGAGAAACATAGAGAAAGAAACTGAGAAATCACCCCACCTAGTGGGGATGGCCACACCATAATCCCTTCTCCTCCATTCTCCTCTTGAGATTTTGGGCATGCATACACACATATCCAGCATGAGTTTTAAGCCTCTAGGTCCAGGACTTGAACCATGGTTGACTATGTGTGAGTCCAACAATGTAACCATTACGCCATCTGCTGATTCCCCAAATGTACGTTTGAAAGCACAGTTGAATATAGAGAAATGATAATTAGAATGAACCTTGATTTCATAAAAATCATATTGAGAACTGCTGTGAATCTCCAGTTATGGCTCACTATTTTCAGTCTATGAAAATTCCAGTCTGGCCATAGATTTAAAAGTTTAAGTTAATCATCTTTTCCATTGGTATTTGAGTTTGATGCAAAGTACTAAACATTCCAATTGAAGTAAAACTCCTGTTGGAGTCTTGTTTAATCTTTTATAACAGAGGTTTAGTTAACATTTTATAGACCACAGTCAAATAATTTCAGGCCCAATATTAGCTAATGTTTTCCCTTTGTCTAAAATCTTAATGGCTTGCGCAGGACTGCCCTGACTGCCTATGTAGTAAAAGCATAATACATACACATAACCCATATAGTAGAGTACACACATTACCAAAAGAAACATTTATTTCTAATTAGGTTGTCCAAATTATACCAATGGTAGTAAAGTGTAGAAACAAGCTAAACAAGTCATATGCGCTCACCAGAGGGAGACAGAGAGAGAGGGAGAAAAGGAAAGGGAGAAACCACTGCCCAGACTGGATGACCACACTGCAAGTCCTTCTCTTCCATTCCCTCTCAAGACTTTGGACAAGTCAGCATTTTGCTTATAATATGTCACCAATAATGACTTGGTCAAATGGTGATTAAATAATCAAAGCAGACTATTGAACTTATATCAAAAACAGTAAGGAAAAAAGAAGTGATTAATTTAAAACAAGATATATTTTAACCTAAATATGAATATGTCTCTTAACTATAAATGTTCCTGAAGATTTAAGGACATGAAAAGTGTACCATCAACATATAAACTGATCTTACAAAAAAAGGACTAGACTTCATCTCCAGCAGAATACCGTACAAATACCACTCACATACATACATGAGAAAAACTGCTGCAAAATCGAACACAAATCCTCATATAGGTACAATTCTGCCCTAATTGAGATCCCTTGATGACATTAAAAAAATAAAAGCTGCAACATAACAAGCACCATGATGATTATGATTATAGTAGTTACATAAGTAAATCGTTCAAAATTCACCTAGTATGTCCATTGCTGCATCATTCAAATCATTTTTAAAATATTACAACAGAGAAATGATGTTGTCAAGTAATCTTTTACTTGACAGTGCTTGAGAAAGAGTAAATGCTTAATATGACTTGAATCTGGGGAATTTGATGGTACCTAGCTTCAGATGAATCTGTAAAATAGATTATTGTCAAAGTTTAAGATCTTTACATTATTGTAAAAAAATGATTTCTAACATGAAGGAAATTTGAATTTGTATGTAGATTTTTAAAAGCTTCTAATCAAGAGGACACTATTATTAGTGTGCTATATAGAGAAGCAAATGGCATTATAGTGTAAAGAGTGAAATAGAGAGAGAGCCTGGAGCAGAGGCTCCAAGCGGGAAATCAAAAGAGTGATAATGTTCTAAGTTCATAGTCTCAGTAATTAAGATTTAAATAATTCTTCACATGATATATTGTACCTGTATATTCATTGTGTAAAAAGAAACTTTTTATAATCCACGATCATCTTTTTTATTTGTTTTCATCTTCTTTTGTCTCTTTTCTTGGCACATAGGAAGGAGACAAGCAACTTATGAGGGAAACATCCACACATCAACTGAATTCCGAACGCAATGTTCATACCTTCAAAGATTTATCTAATTTCTCAGGAGCCATAAATGTCACCTACCGCTACCTAGCTGCTACACCTTTACAAAGAAAGAGTACGTATCCGTCTACCTTTAAATGAAGAATATATTATTTTGTTTTAAAATAATATAACAGTTTTAGTGCTTTACTAATATAATATATTCCTTGGAAAACACTTGAGTTTTTCTTCACAAGTTGCAATCACTCACCTACCCAGTTCCATTAACAGCAGTTAAATAAAATGCCAATTGTCATGTGACCCTTTTAACAGTTTGTTGTAACATAGCATAAAGAGATTAGAAAGAAATCAATTAATTAAAAGTTTAAAAGTTACCTTTTTAAAACTAAATAGTTTCATGTTGTTACACTTTCAATTTCTAATGGTTTGATTTTATGACTTGCCACCAAGTTTGAAATTAGCAAAAGTCATTGTGTTAGTTTCCTAGGGTTTCTATAACAAATCACCAGGAAGTAAGTAGTTTAAAAAAAGAGCAACTTACTCTCATGATTCTGGAGGCTAGAAGTTGAAATAAAGGAGATGACAGCACCACACTCCCTCCAAAAGTGCTAAGGGAGAAGCCTTGTTGGCCTCTTCCATCTTCAGTGGTTCCTGGCGTTATTTGGCTGGACTGCAAAGCTTCAATCCTGCCTTCATTACCAATGACCTTCCCTTAGTCATTGCATGAGCTCTCTTCTTATAAGGATACCAGTTATTAGATTTAGGGATCACCTATATTCAGAATTATTGAGATCCTTAGCTAATGACATCTGCAAAGATCATATTTCTTAATTAGGGTTCCAGGTAGACATGGAATTTTGGAGAAAACTATTCAAAGAACTATTGTCAGTTTGGAAAAAAATTTTGGAACCAATAAGTAGCATATTATATTTCATGGAATCCAAGACACTATAGCTCTTAAAAAGTACCATTCTGAGGACCAGTAGATGGTGTCGTGATTACATCACTGGACCCTCACATGGCTGACTATAGTTTGAGTCTTGGACCTGGCAGCTTCAAAATTATACTGGGTATATGTGTGAGGGGAGACTGGATGGTACTGTGGTGTGGCCATCCTCTTTGGAGTATGATTTCTTGCTTTCTGTCTCTCTCTCCCTGTCTCTCTTGCCAGCATACAGGTCCTAAAGCAAAAATCTCTCTCAAAAAAAAGTACCATTCTGGGACCAGCAGTTAGCGTAATGGCTATGTCTCTAGACTCCCACGTAGTCGACCGCGGTTTGCGTCCCGGACCCGGTGGCTTAAAACTCACGCCGGGTGCGTGTGCATGCGTGCCCGAGATCCCAAGAGGAGAATGGAGGAGAAGGGATTGTGGCGTGGCCATCCCCCCTGGGGGATGATTTCTCGCTTTCTGTCTCTCTGTCTCTGTCTTTCTGGCGAGCGCACACGCCCTATAGCAAAAACCTCTCCAAAAAAAAAAAAATACCATTCTGTAATTCATATATCACTAACAATATGGGACCAGCATGTGGTTTGATGGCTCTGGATTCCCACATGGTTGACCACAGTTTGAGTCCCAGACCTGGTGGTCAGCTGTCTTGCTTTCCCTTTCTCCCTTTCAGTCTCTGGTGGGCGTGCACATGCCCTGTGGCAAGTTTAATAGTATTGATGATGATAAATTAATAATTCTTAAAAAAATAATGTATAAACATTACCGATTTTAATTGCAAGGTGCCATCAAATATAATGTGCACTTGATTTTTAAATGAGTCAGTGTAAAAAATGTAAATCTTAGAATTAATGAAATAAAATAATAGTCTGAAGTCTTTTCAATAATTTTAATTAGCTTTATTTATTTATTTATTTTATTTGACCACAGAGGGACAGAGCAAGAAAGAGAGAGAGAGGAAAATGAGATAGCAAGCCACCAGATCCAGGAATCAAACTGTGGTCAGCCGTGTGGGAGTCCAACACCCTAACCACCATGCCACCTGCTGGCCGTACCTGAACTTCTTAATAGTTTATGTGGAGACTACAAAAACTGATATCCATTTATGACGTGTTAATGCAAATAAGTTGTGATTACCAGGCTGAGGAAAGTGTTAAGGTAGTTTAGGTTTCTTTACAGTGCTTTTGCATTCATTCCACCATTCCTAGCATCTAATATTCTTAGTCTTCTTCCTGACTGATTAAGACTGCTGTTGTTTTTCATTTCCATCTGTTACACCGCCTTTGTCTAAACGTTACTAATTCCACCTTTACATGCTAAATTTACTAAAGTATATTGGCAAACATGCCACTGCATTATACTGAAGAGGCAATATCACACAGAAAGTAAGAGTGGGGAATTTGAATCTTTTTTTTATTTAATATATTTTCTTTTCTTTTATACATTCAATCACTATACATCACTTAGCTTGAAAAGTGAATTTTCTAACATGAATACATTTCACACCAGTCCAATTGGAGTTACTATACACATTATCAACAGACAATAATCCATCTCTGTATCCCATAAATGACTTGCCTATCTATTTTTCTACTTAATGTCTTTTCTCAGACTCTCCTCCTTCTCACACCCTCTTCCCACACTATACCCAGTATCTGTAACCATTTTTCATGTTTCTGTGTCCTCTAATCTTTCAGTTTCCACCATAGACTGTGGACAGTCAGTACATATTAAGTGGAGAAATACAATGTCTCTCCTTTGTAGTCTAGCTTGCATCACTCAGTAGTTAATCTTGAATCTTGATACCAAGCCACTTATTAATATTTTGTAGAAGTAACCTCATCACCATCTTTGTCTTGACTGATATGCACTGTATCTATGCTAGGAAATGCAGTGTTGTACACTATAAAGATGGACAGCGATTAAATGTCAATTTAAAAATAAAAAAAAAATGAAGTAACCTCATCACACTGTGACTGTTTCCTCATCTGTAAAGCAAAATGATAAGAATAGCATACCTAGCCCAAAAAATTGTTATAAAAATTCAAGATGCAAATTAAAAGTACCTAGACTCTTGCCTTTTATGTAGAAAGTATTTCTTTTTTTCTTTTTCCTATAGGTTACCTGCTCTCACCAGAAAGAAACAGAGGGAGAGAGAGAAAGGGAATGTGAGAAATCAGCCCCCACCCCCTCAGGGGGAATTGCCATGCACAATTACTTCTCCTTCAGTCTCCTCTTAGAATTTTGGGCATGCATCCACACATGCCCCGCATGATTTTTCAGGCCACTGGATTGCAATGTGCATGACCATGTGGAATCCAGCTTCTTAACCTCCACACCATTTGCTGCATCCCCTGTAGGAAGTATTTTATAAATATTGACTATTATTAAGTATTGATGAAGTTTGATGGCTTTAGATTTAATGGAACAAGATAATATAATTGTGTTTAAGTAGAAGTCAGAGTCATAAAACTAGGCATTTAAACAAGATATATAAATCTCAACTTCTCTGACAAACTAGTAAGAAAAATTTTTCTTGGAAAGGGCATTTTCAGTATCTTACAAATCACTCAATGTAGATGTCTCTATTAAAGCAGATACTCTGGTACATATAAATATTTTCCTGTTTTCCAAATGATGGGTTCTGAAATTTTGTTTAGTTCTGAGCCATGGAAGAGTGAAGCTTTAAAAAGTGAAAATAATTTAATAGGAAATCATCTACTACATCTCAGACACAATCTTTTATCTGAGTTTTATTCCCTAAAATATCCAACTTTATCTTTTAACAACTGAATAAATTTTGTTCTAGATAAAATTACTATATGTCTTTTCCAGATAAATAAAACAGTAATATCCATATCTAAGAACAACATACTATACATTTGATCAGTGATACACCATTTTCAAAGGTACCTTAAGATATCATTTGCTATTAATAAATATAAAATAAAATTTTAAGTACAATTATAAATTCTTCTAGTAAAAGTAAGAATAATCAAAGTAAAATGAAAATATATGACATATTCTTTGAAAAACATAATGATTAAAAGGATGAGTCACTATTATTTTCCTTTTTCATCATTTGAGATTTGTTTGTCAACCTTCACTCTGAATTCCCTTCCGTTCTGCATTTTTTTAAAACATAACTTGTCTTTGTCTATCTCAATACATCTATCTATCTTCTCTAATGAGAATATATGAGGACATTCAGCTACAGAACATTTTAAACCTTTGTTTTAGCATTTAATAAATAAATGTGCATAGCAGTAAGGCCTATATATCATGTGCTTACAATGTAATTATTTTCCATAGAAAATACCAATTTTGTATGAAACACTGTAAACCTTATATGTTAAGCAAAATAGCTTAATCACAAAATGTTCTGTACGCAAGTCTCTAGATTTTACTTAATATAGTAGCAGACCTGAGGGCAAAGTATCTTTTTCTTTTTCTAAGTTCCTCAAAACCAATTTCACATTTGTCTTCCCCATGAATTCTTTTGCTCAGGGTATCTTACAATTGGACTTTCATCAGTGAAACGAAAAAAAGGCAACTATTTGCTTGAGACAATCAAATCAATTTTTGAACAATCCAGCTATGAAGAGCTGAAGGAAATCTCAGTGGTGGTTCATCTAGCTGACTTTAATTCCTCATGGCGTGATGTCATGGTCCAGGATATTACACAGAAGTTTGCTCACCATATTATTGCAGGAAGACTAATGGTTATACATGCTCCAGAGGAATATTACCCAATCCTGGATGGCCTTAAAAGAAATTACAATGATCCAGAAGATAGAGTCAAATTTCGCTCCAAGCAAAATGTAGATTATGCTTTCTTGCTTAATTTTTGTGCTAATACTTCAGACTATTATGTAATGCTTGAAGATGATGTCCGATGTTCAAAAAATTTCTTAACTGCCATAAAGAAAGTCATTGCATCGCTGGAAGGCACTTACTGGGTAACTCTTGAGTTCTCTAAGCTTGGCTACATTGGTAAACTCTATCATTCTCATGACCTTCCCCGTTTGGCACATTTTTTATTAATGTTTTATCAAGAAATGCCTTGTGATTGGCTATTGACTCATTTCCGGGGTCTGCTGGCTCAGAAAAATGTGATTCGTTTTAAACCATCTCTTTTTCAGCACATGGGTTATTATTCCTCATACAAAGGGACTGAGAATAAGCTGAAGGACGATGATTTTGAAGAGGAGTCATTTGACATTCCTGATAACCCCCCTGCAACTCTATATACCAACATGAATGTGTTTGAAAATTATGAAGCAAGCAAGGCTTACAGTAGTGTTGATGAGTACTTTTGGGGGAAGCCACCTTCAACAGGAGATATCTTTCTGATTTCATTTGAAAATCCAATTGTGATCCAAAAAATTAAAGTGAATACTGGAACAGAAGACCGGCAAAATGACATTTTGCATCATGGAGTACTAGATGTTGGGGAAAAAGTTATATCTAAAAAAATAAGTAGACAGTGTGCTACGTACTCAAGACTAGGGGAATTCAAAAATGGAAACTTTGAAATATCAGGTGTGAATCAAATAATTCCATTTAATATACAATGTATAAGAATTTGTGTTACCAAAACACAAAAGGAATGGCTGATTATTAGGAGTATTAGCATTTGGACTTCTTAGCTGACCAAACCAATATGTTCAATTACTGGAATAGGTCTTCCTGATTTCCTTTTTGTCACCTTCCTCTTTTGCTACCTTTGTCTACTGGAAGGAAAAGAATATGGATAAGATATGTTAAAGGAAAGTTAATCATCGTGAAGTTTTGTATCGTGCATTGTCAACCTATTAATTTTACTCTGATACCCCCTTGTATTTATTTTAATTTCTGAAGCTGAATATCAGACCATGGTTAAAGCTACTTTCGCTTATACTTTTTAATGTTCTTAGTTTCAAACCTAAACTGGATTGTCCGGAAGATAATATGAAAGAGTTAAAATGAAAAATCTTAGTAAGTTGGATGGTGAGTCTTGAAAAATAGTTACCAACTATATATACTGCCTCAAGAATGATAAGTCATTATATCATCAGATAGCTTTTAGTAAGCATCTGTGTGAAGATGCAGTTGGTTAGAATGAAAGTCTGGTTTGTTTTCCTCATAAACTTTGGTTTCCATTTACTTATGTACATCTACAGTGATACCTCCTCATAGAAGTGGTGTCTTTACAACAGAAAGTTTCGTGCAGATGGGGCTATGGAATAAGAAAAAAAAAAAAAAAAAGACTTAAAAAATATCTCTCCCCTGATTGTTTATATGACAGGGGACATTGTTGTTTTAAAATATTTAATTGAACACCTGTTGTTAATAAATTTTCTGTGGGAATCTCTCTTTTTCAAATTTCCCTTTTGCAAAAAAACAATCTACAAAAAAACAATAAAAAGAATACTTAAACTCAGTATTTTCAGGTTACATGGGGTATCTGCATTTAATAAAAAAAAATTAGAGAAGGCCTAGAGCTAGTTCATTCTGATAGACATTTTCAGTATATGTAGAAATTTTAAATAATTGATTTTATATGTTTTGTATTAAAATTCATGTGACTGAAATTATTGTGATTTATCATATACTTTTTGAGAGTTTAAATGGATATCTTATACTGGAGAAAAGTAAGTACCATAGAAATCAGTTTACTCTTTTAGACTCAAAGAACTATTTCCTACCAAAATGAGAATGATAGATTTGATGTTCTGATAAGCAAACAGTACTCTTTCACTCATATGGAGATGACTTCTTACCTAACTTATGCTTTCTGGTTTTCATTTGCTATATGAGTCTCATATAAATAAGTTATACTATTTGGAAATAAGTGGTATAATTTTTTTGAAAAATCATATTGTCACACTGAGGAATAATCTTAAAGTGTCCAAAATGATGCTTTTGTGTTATATAGCCCCAAATAATAAGCAAACTTGGCTAAACTTTTATTATTAGGGACCTGAAAGTGCTCTGTCATGTGACATTTTAAGCAATTCAAAACACCTTAGTATAGCCTAAAAATACTGGTTTTCCAGACTGTCCTGAACTTTTCTCATCTTTTTTATTTTTTGATGAACAACAAAGATGAAGGGGTTTATTATGGAGAGAAATGGAGGAAGTTTTATATGTATTTATATGTAGAATATGGAGAAGTTCAAATACATGTTTATATAGATGAATATGTGTGTATACTCACACACGCATGTATGTGTATACACACACACACACATATATATATATATATGAAGATTAGACTTATGAAAGAATGAGAAAATCTCTCTACCCCTCCCTTTCATCCTAATTGTAGGACTCAGTGGTATTTGAAAGTCCCCCAAAAATTAGAATCTTTTTATTTTACTGATTCTATCTGAATCACTTAAATTAGAAATTCAAATTAAAAATTAAGAAATTCTGGGGCCAACAAGTAGCATGGTGGTTAAGGGTGCTAGATTCTCACATGGCCAACAGTGGTTCAAGTCCCGGACCTAACAGCTTGCTTTCTAACTTTCCCTTCTCTCACTCTCTCTCACTCTCACTCTGTCCCTCTAAATAAATAAATAAATAAAGTTAAATAGAATAACTCTAAATTAAAAAATTGGAAATTTTGTTCTTTTATTATAAAACAACTATTGCATATTTTTTTGCACCAGTTACTGTAGTATTAGCGAGAGCCTTATATTTATTATTATTATTTTTTTAATTTGCCAGAGGGCGTGTATGCTCACCTTTGGCAGAGAGAGTGAGAAGGAGGAGGGAAAGCATCCCTAATGAGACCTGGACACACCACGATATTTTCACCTCCATTTCTCCATCTTGTTAGGATTTCAGGCATGCATGCCCAGGCACATGGAGTGTTTCCAAGCTACCAAAGCTGAGACTCAAAACTTAACCACTAGAAGGAACTGGCCCTAGATAGAACCTTCTATAAGAGGTTATATATTAATATTTTGTGTTACAAGGAAGTCCTAAAGTCTTAAGGAAATCTGAATACTATTGCTAAACTATTATTTTTACCTTTATTTGAAGGCTACTTACTAGACACTTGCAAATATTCTGTTTTCTTGGTTTTTTTCTACCCTCTTTTATTAACTGGCTGGTTGTGTAATAGCCTAGGTATATTCTGGAAACTATTAGTAACATTTTCCTTCACTACCAATGATAAAATGCACACAGCTGTGTTTCAGTGATACGCAATGTTAAGACATAAGCAGACTCGATAAAATGAGAACTTTTCCATGTTATTCTGGGAATGCATTTTCAATGGCTAGCTACTGCATCTACGAACTTCTAGAAATGCTTCAAGAAAGTTTGCTGAGTCAGCAATGAAGTTGGATGTTTACTGGAGAATTATATATGTAAATATAATCTGAGGTCCCGCTTCATCTTAAGATTCTTTCATTGATAAACTGTAATAGGTTTCAACAAACTAAAAATTCATCTGAGGGTGTTTCTATGCTTCTTTGCTTTCTGCTTTCTTTCTTTCTCTCTTTCTATTTTTTTCTTTCATTCATTCTCTCTTTTTTCCTTTCTTTTTCTTTCTTTCTTTCTTTTTGTATTTGCCAGAGGGCAGGTATACTCATCAGAAGAGAGAGAGAGAGAGAGAGAGAGAGAGAGAGAGAGAGAGAAAACACACTCCCATGGGGGATGGCCACACAGCAATCCCTATTATTTATCTCTTCTTCCTTTTGAGATTCAGGTGGACACACATATTCCAGCCATGTTTGTTTAAGCTGTCCATCTGGGACTCAAACTGCTCAGTTGGCCATGTGGGGTCCAGTCACCTCAAACAGCATGCCACCAGCTGGCCCATCTTCATGATTTCTTACAGGCTTACAGTCGACTTTCTAAGAAAAAAATCTTAATAAAAAGAGCTTCTGGGGCTGATAGTTGTGTTGGTTAAGGATGCTGGACTCCCACATGGCAGACATGGTTTGAGTCCTGGACCTGGCAGCTTGCTTTCTCACTTTCCCTCTCTCTCTCTCTCACTCTATTCCTCTCTGATCAAATCAAATAAATAAATTCATAAAATAAATAAAGTTCAATAAAATAATTCTTTGAAAAAGGAAAAAGCTTCTTCACTTGGAGTCAGGAGGGACAAAGAACCATTCTGAGTCAAAAAGCAAATCTGTCCATTATTTTCATGGATGAATACACTCATGCTCTACCTAACAACATTTCAGTCAGTGACAAATTGCGTATATGATAGTGGTCCCATAAGATGATTAGACTATGCCATATACTCCAGGTGGGTTGTAGGCTATACCATCTATATTTGTATATAATGTTCATGCAATGACAAAATCGAATGCTTCTCAGAATGTATCCTTTTCATTAAGTGATGCTTGAGTGTGTTTAAAATTATGAATGAGACTCTACTAATCTTGTCTCAGAGTTAATTAAGTTTAACTCCACCCAGTCTGATTTTAAGCATTATTTGATATCTTCCTTTGATTTTATATATATATATATATATATATACATATATATATATATATATGGAGAGAGAGAGAGAGAGAGAGTCATCTTTTAAGGAAATATCCATTGCAAAGGACTGGAGTGATACATGAATAGTTGAGTTATTTATTTACCATGAAAATAAGACATTAATAGGTTTCAAGCACAAAATACGGTATATACCTTAAATAATCTCTCCAATTTTTATAATTTAAGCTAACTCAAAACTTTACTTACATTTAAAATTCTTCCTAAGAGAAACATTTTAGTATTTATGAGCATCAAGGAAACACATCTTATAAAGGCATATTAAAATTTGGGAAATACATTTTTGGAAAACAAATTTTAGCAGTAATAACTAGTATGGATATAAAAAATCATAAGCATTAATGCAGGTACTTTTGCATTCTCAATGAAAACTGTAACCTTGTGCAATTGGTAAAGCAGATATATTTCTGGTATAGAAATATGATTTGAAAACCACTGTGCCATTTAAACTACTTCTCTCACCTAACTTTACTTATAAGACAGACATTCCCTTTCTTACTGGGCCAGTGTTCTTTGGGAATTTTGTAATGCTGTTATAGAGATGGGCTGTGTAATGGCGGATACATGAAACAAACACAAATTATAATGTATGATGAGGTAAAGAAAGCATCATTTTTCTGTATGCCCCTGTGCCATGCCTCACTCAATATATTCCAACCTATCAACATCTCCTTCAGAATCTGGCACCTAGGATTAAAATTTAAAACACTACACTTAATGTCCCTTTACAATTGAAAAAAAGCAAACGAACAAACAAAAACTTATTGTCTTCCTTTGCCTTTCCAATACATCCATTAATACAGTAAAGGATTACATTTTTTTAATTTATTTTTTATTATCATCATAATCTTGTTTATATTACATTGGATTGTATATAACTTTACAGTGTATTAATTGCTTTTGCAAAAGGGATTACATTTATTTTTATCACCATGCTATTGAGGAATAGACCTCATGCTCAACTTAAACAGTAAGTTATTTCTCACATGGTTTACACATAAAAATGATTTATCATTCTGTACATGTTCAATTTAGTTTTCAAAGTTTTTTTCAAGATCATTAATTTCAGGAGAATTTTATTCACCCTGTTCCTTTTGAATTATGATCCCACACTTTCTCAATCTTGCTTCTGACATTCAGTGTTCGAACATACCTTCTCATTTTTGTGTTTTTTACAAATTTGATATCTATGCCTTTTATCTTCTTTGGAGATGAAACAGAGGTTATTGCATACATGACTTTGAAACTCAGTTCTGCAATTAATAGCCTGTATACACGAGAAGTTATTTAACTTCTTTGAAAGTCAGTGCTCACATGTATGAAAGAGAAATTATTCTACCTCGTAGAATTGTAAAAGGTAGAAATTTTATTTTTGTAGCTCCTCGTGGAACTGGATGTGGTTTAACATAAACTAGACTCCTAATACATATTTTATGCTTATCTATGTCATGTATATGCAAAAGGACACAACCCTGCAAAATGCTACCCGAGGCCGTCATCCTGAGCAGTAACACTCATCAGATTCTCTGCCAATAAAAGTCATCTAGTCTACCTTTTGCATTTTGTCCAAAATAATGTCACATAGAATTATGTAAACACCTTCCTAAAGTCAAGATATACTATATTCATATCATTCTAATCTATTACTTTAGAAATTTTATATAAAAATAACATTTGTAGGGACCAGCAGTTAGCGTAATGGCTATGTCGCTGGACTCCCATGTAGTCGACCATGGTTCAAGTCCCAGACCCGGTGGCTTAAACTCACGCTGGGCATGTGTGAGTGTGTGCCCAAGATACCGAGAGGAAAATGGAGGAAAAGAGATTGCGGCGTGGCCATCCCCCATGGGGGGTGATTTCTCTCTTTCTATCTCTCTGTCTCTCTCTGTCTTTCTGGTTAGCGCAGAACCTCTAAAAAATAAATAAATAAATAAATAAATAACATTTGTTTCTAAAGCTCCCATTATAAATATTCATAATCATTTCTTTGTTCAGAAATCTATATCCATTTACTTTTAAAACAGAGGAAAAAACGGGGGGCCGCAGATGACATAGTGGTTATGTTGTTGGACTCCCACATGGCTGACTATGGCTCAAGTCCTGGACCTGGTGGCTTGAAATTCACACTAGACACGTGTGTGACTGTGTGCCCAAGGTCCCAGAAGGAGAATAGAAGAGAAAGGATTGCAGCATGACCACCCTCTCTAGGGGGTGATTTCTCACTTTTCTTCTCACTGTCTCTGTCTGTCTCTCTCCAGCAAGCACATGCATCCTAAGAGGAAAAGAAAAGAGAGAGAAAAAATTATTGTTCTGATTTCTGAAATTGTGAGTGGAATCTTCATTAAGCCCAGAGATTCCATTTTCAGAATCTTTTTACTTGTTTTAATATCAACATACAGTTCTCTGGCATCTTTTCTATTATAGGCAGAAGTTATCAGTGCACTGGATTATAAATAACCTGGGCAATGAAATACAAACTTGAAAACAGACAGCTTGCGTCCTGGTCTACCTTGAGTTTCAGTGTTTCAATATCCACTGCCTTGAAATTCTTCTCTGTTCAGTCTGGGATTATTCTTGTTAGGAGATAAAGGTCACAACAACATACATTTAGATTATTCCTTGATTTTTGTTTTTGTTTTATATACCCTGAACATTTTTTTATCTACCCCAAATAGGGGGAACTTACTTTTTTATTAGCTTTTTTGACATATTCTGAAATCATTACATTATTACCTGTATATTTGTATGTAAATCTACATATGGATTCATCTTGACTCCCTGTGTGTATATATATCTGTGTGTTTTATCTGTGTGTATATGTCACATGCGTATACATTTGTATGTATATGTATATATCTGGTGTGTTCTATATATTTATATATGTCTGTATAAGTGTGTATGTGTATATAAGTGTGTGTGTGTATATATACATATATATATATATATATATATATATATATAGAGAGAGAGAGAGAGAGAGAGAGAGAGAGATCCTTAGCGTTATTTTAACCCCCATTTTTTCCACTTATTCTTGGATTGGGCTTTCCTGATTCTGTCTTTCTGGTGTGTCCCCTTCTGAAATTGCTCTTGGTTGTATGTCCTCTTTCATTTATACATGACATTCTCTAGAAATCATAGCATATTATAGATTTTCATACAACATTTTTGATTCATTAAATTTTTTGAAACCTTGTTTTCTAAAGAATCTCATCTCTCTAAAGAGGATTCACCTTTTAGAATTTCAGGCCTATGTTGATTTTTATTTGAATTCCTTAGCATTAAAAGGTCAAAGTATGAGTTGCAAGGCATTCACTCTCTAAAGTAGAAATAAATTAAGATAACAAGGTTATACATTCCCCAAATCCTAATCCCTTCCTTCTCATTAATTTGTTCAGCATATTTGTTCTAAGTCCAGAACAGAACTTGCTTCATTAATCCCAAAATCTTCTGAGGTGCTTTATTGTCTTTTTTTTTTTTTTAAGTGATATTTTTGCTATAGGGTGTGTGTGCTTGCTAGAGAGACAGAGACAGAGAGAAAGCGAGAAGTCCCCACCCCACCCCCCCACCCCCGCCCAGGGAGGATGGTCAGGTCACAATCTCTACTCCTCCATTCTCCTCTCAAGATTCTGGGCATGCACACACATGCTACTGGCACAAGTTTTAAGTCTCTGAGTCCGGGACTCGAACTACAGTTGAGTACATAGGAGTCCAATGACATAACTATTATGCCCACTGATAGCACCTTAATGTCCTATTTTTAACTTTGAAATTGAAATGTAAAGTTGAGAGTATTTCCTAGATAATTGGACCTAAATATCAATGGTCTGAAAAAACATGTATTTAACACTAAAGCAGTTCTAATTTTAACTGCTGCTTCAGCTTCTCATTTTATACAGTGTAGATATTCTCTTGGAAGATGTACACAAAACAAATTCATTGTGTGAGTTAATAATATGTAAATTCGCTCTGCTCATAGAAAAATATAATCACATTATAATATAACAAGTTCTAATTTTCATGTCTTATTCGATAAAAATATATAGCCTAAAAAGCCATCTCTTTCAAGTAAATGAACCAGAGATATGATGATAAGATACTCAATGTGTTTTCTATTGAATAAAAATTTCCAAAAGACACATTTTCATTAAATGTAATATGCAGGAAATTATTAATATCACTTTATCTAATGGTTGTGTAGGGTGAACAATGGTAGTGGATGATATTCTTAGTGTATAGTAATAAACTATAATTTCAATATGCCTATAATTTGGTGTATATCATTACAACTGTAGCCACAATAATCAGCGTAACCTAAAATCACTTTATCTAATTATAAGTAACTACAATTTGATGATAGAAATCACCAACAATCAATGCATAAATGAAGTACTAGGAGCTGTTCTTACTTATAATTTAAAGCTAACTATTGCAAAAATATTTAAAGTATTTAAATTATGCTGTACTCAAAGTACTAAGTGAGATGTAGACAATTTTTCTCTTTCTTTCTCGTCCTCACTACATCATCTGTCAGGAGGGGATCTAAAGTTCTTGGAGAGATAAATGGCAATCCTGTTTTGAATCACCAACATTATAAACTCTATTACAAGACAGATATTTTAAAAATACTTTTGTTGTAACCTCATCATAGTCCATTTTTTCACTGGATAATAATCTCTCATTTTTCTCTACAACATGTCTCTGAATGTTTAAAAAGCATTTAAAATATTTCATCCATCTTTTTCTCCTGTAAAATACTCCGCATTTGTTTTCCTATTTGTTAGTCATACTTTCATCTTTAAGTAATCTACATAGTTCTCACCAACTTTTGAATATATTCATTTTCTGCAAAACGTACATTTATTCCAGGTTGTTTACCTTCTTTATCAATGAGTGAAAATCTGGTTTCAAAAAATGAAAAGGATCATTTGGGTTCCTTGATTATCCTTTAAAGTGATCTAGTTTTGACTACAGGTTGCACTTGTGATCTTACAAGTGTGCGCTGTTGATCACCACAAGGCCGCACGAAATGGTATCAAATAGCTGGTAGGAGTTATCTACTATTATTAGAAAATAAACTCAATAGCATAAACTATGCCCCACATTTCAGCAATTAATACATTTGAAAGGTATTGAAAGCTTTTACCTTTCTTGAGACTAGCAGATGGTGTAGCAGTTAAGTCACTGGACTCCCACATGGCTGACCGTGATTCAAGTCCCGCGCCCAGTGGCTTAAAAATCATGCTGGGCACATGTGCATGTGTACCCAAGATCCCAGGAGGAGAATAGGAGAGAAGGAATTGCATCATGGCCATCCTCCCTGGAGGATGATTTCTCACTTTCCTTCTCATTGTCTCTGTCTCTCTCAGGCAAGCACATGTGTCCTAAGGCAAAAATCTCTAAAATTTTTTTTAAAAAAGCTTGTATCTTCCTTTTTGTATTACATTGGATCTATTTTTTAATCATAATGTCTTATCTATAAATTACTGATAGTAGAAGACTATCATATAAGAAGAATTAAACTTCTAAAATGTCATTTCCTTGATTTAGAAATCAGCCTAAGATAGTTATTTTCAAAAGAACAATTTAGGGCCCTGCAAGTGGCGTGGTGGTTAAGGGCACTGGTCTCCCACATGGCAGACCACAGTTCAAGTCCCAGACCTGGAGGCTTGCTTTCTCACTTTCCCTCTCTCTCTCTCCCCTCTGTCTCTCTCTCTCTCATTCTGTACCCCTCTGTTCAAATTAAAATAAATAAATAAATAAATAAATATAAATAAAATAATGACTTAAATATCAATCTCTGCTAATAGAATGAATATTTATTTTTTTTCTCTAAAGCAAACTATCTAGAGCCTTAGCTTTGTATAGAATTACCATAATAAACTTTCCCTTTAAAAAACAATAAATAAAAATACTGCCAATGCAATTGTAACTTATATTCTCAACATTTATTCAGTTCCATATAGTATGTTTTGGGACCTAAAAAATGGTTTATTACATGTGGTATCTTTATTCACCATAATTCAAAAATCATGCATGATCATTAATATCCTTTAAAATCATAAATCATTATTTTTGGAAAAAACATTGTGAAAAATTGTCACAACTTCTCAAAAAGATCTCCAGGGCTCATTTATGTATATGTAGTAACTATAAATTAAAGAAGAGGATATGTCCAATTAAATCCATAAACCAAGATGTATTTCAATCCTTTAACTTCCTGCTTATTCCCTGAAATCAATCTTAAAGCAGAGTAGGTAAGACACATTCATTGAAAGTAATCCCAACAACTCGTTTTCATTTAGCTGTTGTTGATGAAGTACTCCTTTCAAATACTATGGTGGTCTGGCAGGTGGTGCAGTGCTTAAGGTACAGGACTTCCACTTGGCCGACCATGGTTCAAAGCCTGGACCTGTCAGCTTGCTTTCTCACTTTCCCTTTCTCTGTATTTCACTCATCAAATTCAAAATAATCATAATAATAACAAATAAAATAAAATGAATAAGAAAATACTATTGTAAGGAGCATCTGCTAAGCATACTTGGAATATAAAAATAATAAAATACAGGAAAAATGTTATATACATGAGGTGAAAGAATGAAGAGGAATGTTTGCTGCCTGATTTTGCCTAAAGCAAGTTCTTACCTTTCCTGTCAGCATTAAAAATTACTCAGACTCGGGACCGGCAGTTAGCGTAATGGCTATGTCGCTGGACTCCCACATAGTCGACCGCGGTTTGAGTCCCAGACCCCGGAGCCCAAGATTCCCAAGAGGAGAATGGAGGAGAAGGGATTGCGGCGTGGCCATCCCCCCTGGGGGGTGATTTCTCGCTTTCTATCTCTCTGTCTCTCTCTGTCTGTCTGGCGAGTGCACGCACCCTATAGCAAAAACCTCTTCAAAAAAAAAAAAAGAAAAATTACTCAGACTCGACTTTTTAGTATTAAGTCCCAAAATTTTATTTTAACAAATAAATTTTGATTCATTAAAGTGTGAAAATACAATTTAGGTACTAATCTAGTGTTTTGACTTACTTGATCAAATAGATACCGCTTATTCTTTTTTTAAAAAAAGTTTAATTTTATTAATTATTTTTATTATTTAATTTGACCAAAGAGAGACAGAGAGTGACTAAACTATTTTGTCTGCCATTTTACTAAGTTGATAAGCATTTTTCTGCTTATTTTTCTGCCATGAGATGAACTACAGTCAGATATCTGAAGTGACTTGGACAATAATGAGTCTGAATCATGTGTTACCTATAAAGCGGATACAAAATATAAGTGCCTTTCTAGTTAAGGAAGTCTAAACTAATCATCTTGAAAAACAATAACGTATTTGTAATTTTTATCTAACTTCTTAATTGAGTAAGAAAATTTAATGAAGATAATCATTCAGCATACTACCAAATAAGTAGGCACTTAATAAAAAAGTTTATCTGACGAACTACTAAAACTAGTTACCATTAATACTATTTTGTTTTATGAAAAAAAAGTGACATTTATGAAATTGTTTTGATGTTTCGCGTGCGCTTGCCAGAAAGACAGAGAGAGAGAGACAAGAGGCCAGAAATCACCCCTGAGGGGAGATGGCCACGCTGCAATCCCTTCTCCTCTATTCTCCTCTCAGGATCTGGGGCACACACACACATGCACCCGGCATGAGTTTAAGCCACCGGGTCCAGGACTCGAACCGTGGTCAACTACATGGGAGTCCAGCAGGATATCCATTATGCCAACTGCTGATCCAGATACATTACTTTGATAAGTTTTAAGAAGCACAATTTATTTCACATGAACAGTAGTCCTCGTGCCACAATTTCATTTTATTTTATTTTACTCCCATAATTTATGTGATTAATTTTGCTTTTTTTTTTTTTGTCATTTGTGTTAGGAGCCATTGTATATAACAGAAACACATTTTTAGTAAGTTGAAAAACCTGCTCTACACATTATGTCAACATTCCATACTTACCAATTTCTTGGTCTAGCGATGTAAGGTATAATATAAAACAGCAGCAGTTTTAGTTTCATTGCTTACAACTTATTTGATTTCAAAGCAAAGTAGTATGTCGATTATAAAAGCACTGGGAATTTAAAATAATCTAAGGGCAGTAAATTCAACTAGAACCTCAGCTATTTTCTTCATAGTATGTGTAGGACAAATAATTTATTAAAATGAGAACACTGAAGGAAGCTAACAATTTCTACATAAACTTAAAAATAATGAATATATGGTAGATTTATAGCTGAATTGTACTAATTAAACTTTCACAGACTTGAAGGGAGTGTAGGAGCTTTTTTTTTTTTTTTTTGAGAGGTTTTTGCTATAGGGCGCGTGCACTTGCCAGACAGACAGAGAGAGATAGAGAGACAGAAAGCGAGAAATCACCCCCCAGGGGGGATGGCCATGCCGCAGTCCCTTCTCCTCCACTCTCCTCTTGGGATCTTGGGCATGCACACACACGCGCCCGGCGTGAGTTTTAAGCCACCGGGTCCGGGACACGAACCGCAGTCAACTACATGGGAGTCCAGCGACATAGCCATTACGCTAACTGCTGGTCCTGGTAGTGTAGGAGGATTTTAAAGTGATACATCAATGTTCATATTTAACTGCTTCCAGTAAACTTGACCCAATGATTTAGGTATTTCCAGTTGATAAGAAAAACTAAAATTTGTTATTGTTGTGGAAAAGTTAAGTTTATTTTTTATGTAATTTATGATTATTTATGTTAATTAATTTGCCGGATGAGTCAAATTTTGAGATTTGCTTAATTCCTTAATAAAGCTGCCTATCAATCTAGAGGGAACTAAAAATATTTAAAAAAAAAAAAAATCGTTATGCAAACAAAACCTCTAGGAAAATGACAGAATTTATCCTCTATAATCTTTGGGTGAACTAGTAAAAGCATTCAGATCCACCTGACAATTAATCTTAGTGAATTAATGTTTTCTTAGAAACCAAGTAATTAAATCATGATATTAATCATTTATTTTTAATGAAAGGTAAAGCTACAGAATGAAAATAAGCTATTGTGTTCAAAGGAAAAGGCATGTGAATGACAAGAAAATGAAATTAAAATAAAAACTCTCTTCTAATTTACAGCTCATTGCTCTAGGCTCAGTATGTAATACTATTCGGAGCAACTAGTTCAGAATCACTGTGTGAAGACTTCACGTTTGCATCAGGTGTAGCAATCGCATGTGAGTGCCAGCAGGTAGCGTAGTGGTTAAGGTGCTGGATTCCCACATGTCTGGCCACCATTCAAGTCCTGGAACAAGTGGCTTAAAAATCACAAACAAATACATAGGTAAATAAATAATCAAAGATTTAAAAATATGTTTAAAAAAATCATACATGATAACAGCTATTACTAACCCTAACAAATACATAAAGAAATTCGATTTTAATAACTTGTTCAAGGTCACCTAGCTAATAAATAACAGGGAGGGGATTCTAAATCGGTTCTATATAATTCAAAATCCATACTGCTGAGATCAGCAGATAGTGTCATGGTTATGTTGCTGGACTCCCATGAGGTCGGATATGGTTCGAGTCCTAAACCTGTGGCTTGAAACTCATACCGGGCACATATGAGTGTGTACTCAAAATCCTGAGAGGAAGATTAGAGAAGGGATTGCAGCGTGGCCATCCTCCCGGGGGTTATTTCTTGTTTTCTGTCTCTCTGTCTCTCTCTGGCAAGGACATAAGCCCTATAGCAAAAATCTTTCTAAAAAAAAAAAGGGGGGGGGGGTGGGGAAGGCAGCCAGAGGCGTGGTGTTTAAGGTGCTGGACACTCCCACATGGCCAACCATGATTCAAGTCCCATACCTGGTGGCTTGCTTTCTCACTTTCCCCTCTCTTTCCCTGTATCTCTCTCTGGTCAAATTAAAATAAGTGAATGAATAAATAAAATTAACTAAATAATTCCTAAAAAAGAAAAAAAAAAAAAGTATGCTCCTAACCACTGTTTTCATAAGAATTCATCAAAAAGCCCATGTGTTACGATGTGATTCTTTTGGAAGAGATGACTGCACTAAAATAACATGTACCAGTTGTGAAACAGATTTTTTTAAACTAGTAGTTCCTCTGTTAATAATCTAAGTGCCATACTTAGAATTTGTCATAATTGTTTTAGACTTTCCAAACTTGTGTTTTCAAACTTTCTCCCTGATTCTAATATGCAGCCAGAATTTAGAATAAATTTACAACTGAGAAAGACTGTACCACAGTAAAATTCCAGTTTTTCACTTATCCAAGTTTAAAATACCATAGATTAAGAGATATGATGAAAAATGTAGATTGTCCTTTCTTACGTCCTGCCCTTTTTAGTATTTCATTATTACTAAGGTTGAACTGAAAAATGAAAGCTCCAGTCAATTTCCTATTGCTTTGCTGGCTATGTAGAGGTCACCATGCATGCCTTCCTACCGAATCTCGGATTCTGCTTTTTGGAAACTTACATTAGTAATCTCTTTTTTCTCATGGGTCTTGCATATGAGCCTTATTAATTAGTCTTCCTTTTATACTAAACATAATGTCTCAGTCCTTTTAGTTAGTTAAACTACAAGAATATAAATGGAGTGCTTTCGAACCACTGCTGTTTCAAAGCTGAACTACATTCTTCTTGCTATAAAGTAAACTTTTCAAGAAAGGAGAAAAATGATACACTTTTCCATAGTGTATTATTTCTGCCAAGTCCTCCAAATGTCGGACTATATGTTTTACTTCATTCAGTTACAGCCCATATTATCAAAATCCCCAATATATGAGTTTTTCATTGTTTTAGGAGCTGGGTATTTTAAAAATGTATTTGTTAAGTTTTAAAATTTCAGATAACTGCCTCCAAAAGCAATCCCATTATCTTGTTCTGAGTGTTTGGAGTGTTTGATGTATTTGTTATAGGCCTTGATATGTATTCTCACAAAGAAAAAATATCAATAACTTTAAAGAAGTCTAGTTGAGTCAAAGAGACAGCTAGAATGTGAGAAATCATCCCTCAGGGGCGATGGTCATGCCACAATCCCTCTTTTTCCATTCTCCTCTTGGGATTTTGAACACACTCAAGCACATGTGTCTGGCCTGAGTTTCAAGCTTCTGGGTCTAGGACTTGATCTAGGCTCGACCATATAGGAGTTCAGTGATATAGCAACTATGCCATCTGCTGGGATGTAGAATTTTAAACAAATCACAGTACCTAAGTGCCCATTTATTATACTTAACTATATGGCAAAATCTGTAGGGAAAAGAAAAAAAAAATGCTGCAAAGTTTCTCCTTTATCAGAACTGTCAGAATAAACAGTAGGTGTAAATGTAAGTAGCTGCACTATTGGAAAAAGATAATTATTATTATTACTTTTTGTTTTGTTTTTACTTTTTGCATGTGTGCTCACCAGAGACAGAGAGAGAAAAAGAGAGAGAGAGAGAGAAAGTGCCCCCGGAGGGATTGGCCATACCACAATCCTTTTTTCTTCACTCTTCTTGGATTTGGGGCATGCACACACACACACACACACACAGAGTGAGTTTGAAACCACAAAGTCCAGGACTCAAACTGCGGTGGACCATGTGGGAGTCCAGGGTCTTAACTATTACATCATCTGCTGGCCCTAAAAATTAATAGTAATTTGTTTGCATCCTACGTAAAATACAATTAATGCCACAGATACATAAATAATGTTATTAGTAAACGATTGGGTTGTCAGAAAAATCATGATGCATTTTTCTGTTTTTCTATGCAAAATGTATCCTGGCTTTTCTGACAGCCCAATAGTTTATTCCAAATCGAACATACTTATATCTATAATCTATAATCCTCCACTCCTTCCTTCACTTAATCATTTAATCTAGTCATTTCTTATTTTACCAATATGATTTGTAAAATAATATTAATAATATACATCATGTTGAATATTTGTGAGGACAAAACAAATAGTCCAGTGTTTCATTTACTTACCTACATAATTCATAATACAATTTCACTTCATTGAACCCTGCAAATTATTTCAGTGATTTAAATAATTGGTTTAGCAATTATACATTTGAATCATAAGAATCAAAGGAATCTCTTTTAAGTTCAGACACTGACATTCTTCTACAGATCTCAAAACAAAAGATATAGTGGAATATTTAGACTAAAATATGAAATTAATATGATAATACTACACATAAGTATGTATGCTACACTGGTCTTGAGAGGATTGATCTAATGTCGTGTACTAACTACATTAACAGCAAGTTCTCTTCAACGCTTATTGGTTGGACCAAATCATGTGCATTTACAGGGGCATTTACTCTCTCCTAAATAACTTTTAAAGTCGTTGGGTGACTTTTGTAAGTTACAGTCTTAAGAATCTCTAAGAAGACTATAAGCATATTCTACCATGTGTTTGCCATGTCTCCTTCAAGTACACAAAAGGAATGAATGAATAAAACTGCACCTAGCTCCCAGTTTTACTACTATTATTTGTTGATGGGCAGTGATTCACAATGAACAATCAATTCTTACTCGTGAGCGCCATCATTACAGAATTACCTCAGAATCCTAAAGAAATCCTGGGTCTTCAAGTTGTATTGAATAGCTGCTAATCCAAACCTCTTGACTGTGTTAAATTATTATTTTAGGGTCAATGAAAAGTATATATCAATTCCCATATATGTAGCATGAAGTATTAACTCTCATGTAAGCAGTTAGGCTTAACAAGTAATTCAAGAAAACATATAAGAAAAGTTGAATCAAAAAAAAAAAAACATGAATACAGAATAAATGAGAATTAGATTTAAAAAAAAAAAAGAAAACCAGAGACTGTTTTGGATGTTTTCTTGAGTTGATCTTTTATCTGGCATGGAAACTTCCTTGGGGTAACACTTGTATAGTGACAAACACTTGAAATATCCCAGGGGTATTAGGACATAAGAAAAGAGGGTATTATAAAAATTATACGGTGTGGGATGATTATAGATCAGAAATTAAAACTGTACTCTATTAAACATAGTCTCTTGCTTATAAACTCAATCATATAAGCCCAGTGTTCACTAGTACCATCCCAGATGTAGCCTTTGTTTCTTAACATTATTTTGCTTTCTAAATTGTGAATAATGACAATGAAAAGAAGATATTTAAATGTTTATATTAGGCACTTTTTATCTGAGCTTCTTATTTGATCATTAATTTCTCCTTCTCTGTAATAGGACTGTAAAAAGTGTACTGTTTTGAAGCTACTAAGCAATGCCCACACAGCTGACAGTCTCAAGAATGATTGTAAAGTGATAGAGATAGATGCTATAGGTCACACTTTGTAAATCTGACTGAAGCAAAACTAGAATACTAATGAAAGTCAACAACCATTTTCTTACCTGCTCCCAATTTGTAATTCTTGCCCTGGTGGCACATATATTACAGACAGAATATTGTTTTCTAATTTATAGCAGAAACTCATTGGAGTGACTCTGGCTTTGTTCTTTGAATAGCCGGTAAACTCATTGCCTTAATCATAAATGTGTACTGCCCTGCAAAGGTAGGTAAATAAAGTAATTTCTTTTAAGTATAGTCTTTAGAACAAAGTGTTGTACAATATATAAATAAATAGTTAGGGGTTTATTATCCATAAAACCAGTGGTAGGAGGGAATTCCTTCACTATATGACTTTCACATTGAATTATTATTTCTTGACAGTTCTAATAGGAGTTTACAGTATGGTCCATTCATAGTATGTTCAAAGAAACAACAAAAAGAGTCCATTAATTCCTTTTGGGAAGGCCTCAAAGTAATCTCTGAGTTACCCACTTTTTTTAAATTGTCTATTTTCTTTTTTTTTTAATTCATGATATAGAAGTGTGTACACATGCAAGAGTGAGAGAGAAAGGAGAGAGAAGCATCCCCCACCGGGTCTGGTCATTCCATGATCTGCTTTCACCAGTCCCCCAGCCTGTGAGATCTTCGACACTTACAAGGGTGCCTGGTATGTTTCAGGCTTACCAGACTGGAGATTCGAGCCACTGTCACAATGAAGGTTCCAATTTCATTTGAGCAGTGAAGCATGAAGAGGTGAATGAGGGAACATATTGTCAAATAGAGGATAATGCAGCCCATCCCACATATGAATAATGGGCTACACATAGAATAATCATCATCATCAAATTTGTATGAAGACCAAAGACAGAAGAGTAGAATGGAAGGATGGATGGATTCATTTTATGAATGCTTACCATATGCTAAGTCTTGTTCCAGATTTTTTCATTTATTTCTCTCATTTGATTTAAACCACAAATTTATGTGATAAGCATTATTATCCTTATTGTACCAATGAGGTCATAGTACTTAGTAGTAGATCGAGTATCAGACATAAGGTTCTGTCCTTTCTCTCTATCAATTTCTCCTCCAAAATGAAACGTACAGAATACTAGTTCTGGTACTGTTCTCCAATGAGAAACTCACTTCTTTTTGGTTCTCATTGTCTTTGTCTATTTAATGAAGAGAAAAGACAAAGATGCTTGATAAAAGTTCTACCAGTCCTATTATATTTTTGTTCTAAAGGGTAGTCCTTTGAAAGTGTCCTTGAGGCTGGCCAGCAACAGGATGTGGCCACCAAGGAGAACAAAAGAAAATAACTGAAAAAAGCAAGCTAGCATACCTCGCCAACATTGGATCCCAATCAATGCAATAAATTCAAGGACTTTCTTTGATACTGAATTGCATGTTATAAAACAATTTTGCACTGATGGTCACAATGAAACTATAAGGAGAATAGGATATTATTCTGTTAACTATTAGAGTGCATTTGCTTGTCAGAGAGAGACAGATACAAAATGCCACAATCTCATCTCCTCCATTTGTCTACCCTGTCAGATTTTGGGGCAGAAAAACACATAAGTAGCATAGTTTCAAGCCACCCACACTGGGATTCAAATCTTGGTCAGCCTTGTGGGATCTAGGTCCTTTAACCACTAAGTGATGGGGTTGGCCAAACAGGATATTCTTTTTTAAATTTTACAGAGAACTGAAATATTAGTCCTGATACAAAGTTTAGAGGTGAATTTTAATCCTTTAGTAAGCAAATGATGTAATATACTTAGCAAATGACATTAACGCTTACTTCTAAAGTAATTTTATAAGATAATAGATTCCAAATTCAGTTAACTTTATCATTATTATTATTATTATTGGAGACCTTTTTGCTATAGGGTGCGTGTGCTCTCCAGAAAGACACAGAGACAGAAAGCAAGAAATCACTCCCCCGGGACGCATGGCCACACTGCAATCCCTTCTCCTCCATTCTCCTCTCGGGATCTTGGACACACATGCACACATGCCTGGTATAAGTTTAAGCCACTGGGTCCAGGACTCAAACCATGGTGGACTACGTGGGAGTCCAGTGACATAGTCATCATGCCAACTGCTGATCCCAATTCAATTAACTTTAAAGAGAATTAACCCAAAAGTAAATGATAAATATCAATCTCAAATTCAGCAAGAAAAAAAAAAAAACAGACGAAAATGCAGAAAACCATAAAAAGTGCTAAAGATGTATGAGAGAAGTACAGAGATAGCTCTGAAAAATCATAACATAATTGAGAGTAATTATTTAAGGGTCAGTGTTGATGTTTAAGGATGTAATTTCAATAATTTTTAAAATTTGCTAGAAGGAGGACCAGCAGGTGGTGTAATGGTTACATTGCTGGAATCCCAGGTCGTTAACTGAAGTTCAAGTCCTGGACCTGGCATGTGTGCATATATGTCTAAGGTCCTGAGAGGAGAATGGAGGAGTAGGGATTGCGGTGTCACCACTTTTGGGGTTTGGGTCATGCATACACACATGCCCAGCATGTTTCTCAAGCCATCAGATCCAGAACTTCAACAGTACAGTCACCCATGTGGGATCCTACTGTCTTAACCACCATACTAATGAATCCCTTCAATATTATTTTTGGACAAAATTTTCTCTCTTTTTCTAAAACAGTAAAATAAAATTTGACTAAAACTGAATAAGGACTTTCTCTTCAAATCTAAACTAATTTCAAGGTTTGAAATTACAGAAGCTCCTGAAAAGGAATGGGAAAAAAAGGGAGAGAGTATGAGAGAAAAATTAAGGAACAGGGAGGGAGGAAGGAAAAATATGTAACTTGAAACAAAGGTTTTTTTCATTTTAGATTACATGCTCCTTTTATATCTTATTTTATCTATAATTTGTATCTCCAAAATTAAAGAATTGATTCGTAGAGAATCAATAAGCAAATTGGAGATATGAGTATATTCAACTGCTTAAACTTACATTATATAAAACATTTAACAATCAAAGCCCTAATTCAGTATTATATTTGGAAGAAGGTAAACTGTGGATTTTGCATTATATTACTGACAAATCTTCACTCGGAAAAATAAGTGAAATAATTTGGGTCAAGTGAAGAAGTTCCAAATGTACATTTTTAAAAAAGCAACAGAAGCAAATAAACAGTGGTGACTCCCTCTACTCATTTCAATAATCATTTAATATCTTAAATCTCATTAAAGTACTACACCATCTCCACTCCCCCAGTCCTATGAACCCTTTAGCTGAAGGATTTACGTTGTATCTTCACTGTGTGATCTGTCTAGTCTCATTCTTTTCATGACTAATAGTTCTTTTGGCTTTCTTGTTCATCTCTGCAATAGAGGGAAAATTTGTGGTTTTCTTTGAAATGACAGAGCTATCTTTAGCTATATTTAGGAGGACATTAGGATAAAGTTCCATTTTCCTCTCCATAGCTAATTGTAGGATATTTAAAAATAGCTCTTGGGCCAGCCTGTGGTATGATGTTAAGGTGGCTGGATCCCATATGGCAAACTGTGCAGTTCAAATCCCAGAGCAGCTTGAAAAACACAATGGACAATCTGTGCATGCATGCTCAGAATCCCAAGAGGAGAATGGAGAAGAAGGGATTATGGCATGGCTAGCTTCCTAGGGGCTTCTCTCTCACACTTTCTCTGTGTCTGTGTGTGCATGTGTGTGTGTGTGTGTGTGTGTGTCACTCTGAGGTGATCACATACTCCCTTATACCAAAAAGAAAATAAACTAACAAATCTCTTACCCTCTGTTGCAGAACCTCCAAAACCACTGCTTCCATTCTAGCTGCTACTTGAATTCATTCATGTGGTGAAAGAAAGGCTAGAGAGACAATTTCTTACATATATCTCTAGGCCAGCTCTTTCAAAAAAAATATAATTCATTTCTCAGATATTTCCAAGGAATAATTTGACAGGACCTCATCATAGAATGATGACTTTGGTTTTTCATTAATATAATGCCTTCATGTACAGATGAAGATAAAACAGTAAAACAAAAATTAAGCATGAACATGGCTCAGAACCCTGCCTCCAGGCAGATAGGATGTTATTATGGCGTCTTTGATAGATAACTGAATGCTCACTAACAGTTTTAAGAGGAGCTGCTATGAGAATGTGGATGGCAACAAAACAATTTATATTTTGTAGTTTCACCAATATTTTGTCATCATTTCATCTGACCAACCAATAATTCCACGGCTGCCTGAAAGACCTGTAACCATGAAATTACCTTTTACAATGAAAAGGCCACGACTGAGCACTTTTGTAACTTATTTTAGAATTGACTTTAGTATGTGCTCATTGGTATGTTTCTGTGTTTATTTCTGTCAATATAACACAACTTCCCAAGCAAGGTTATTCTAAATATAATTTGGTCCATGATAAAGAAAAAATAAAATTCTGTGGATTCCAAATCCCCTTCAATCTCATGTCATAAATGATGTGTTTCCCTAGTGTTTGATTCTCATATTTATTTATGTGATTAGCTTGGCTGAAGATGGAATTTGACCTTATGACACATTGTCCAATTATGCAGTTTTCCCACTGAGGTTTGGGTTAAATCTTTGAGAACAAGCTGAAAATTATAATCACATTTTTTTTCCTCTACATTATGCTGAGTGAATACTGCCATGTGGTTGAATTAAATGTTTCCTAAAAACTAAATGTAAACAAACAGTGCTCTGTGAATTTTCTGAAATCTATAACGGGTATCCCCAAATCATATTTCAGGCAATTTATCAAGCTGCTTCAATAACGTTAAAAGTTTTACTTTGAAGTAACTAAAATGCAAACATAATGCATATATTATTTCTGTTGCTTCTGTAAAAGCAAAACACCGAAGTTATTGAGATTAGATTCCCATGTTAGTATAAAAACTCATCCAGTTTCTTCTACAAAATTGACTAATAAACCAATCTACACATTCCATTTTCTGCCAGTGTCACAGATGGAAGCTGATTGGTTTGACTGAAAGGTTGATTCTTGCATATTTGCAAAGCAAAAGATAGGGTTTTCTGGGCCAGCAAGAGGGTTAATGGTCAAGGCACTGGACTTCCACATAGTTGACTGAGTCTTAGGATGACTTGAAACTCATGCCGGCCACATGTGCTTGCATGCCTAAACTCCTGAGAGGAGAATGGATTGTGACATGGTCATCTTCCAGGGGGTGATTTCTTGCTCTCTTTATCTCTCTGATGAGTACACACACCCTATAGCAAAAATTTCTCAAAAATATTTTAGAAAAAATGATCACAATTCGCATTGTTCTCCACACAAAGTTGAAGGTTATGTCTAAATGTAAAAAAAATAATAATTATTATTATTCAGAACTACCTACATTTAGATCTACCCTTTGTCATTTGGAAGAGTTCTCTCTTAGTTGTATTCTTTCATTATCCTGGTTTTGTAAAAATCAGACTTCCAATAAGTGAATTGTAAAACTTTGATTGTTATTCTTTGTGTTCGTAGATTTAATTTAATCAAAAGTAATACTACTCACTGTGTGTAAAAAAAAAGATCCTGCAGTTGACATTTACTGATGAAAATGTGTACATATATAAAATATGTAAAAACTAATTATCTAAATGTTTCTACTTTGGATAGTACAAGTAATGTTTGTAAATCATTGTCCTGTGATTTTTAAAGTCTGCAATGTGGCAAAGTAGTATGCTTGGTAGTTTCAATATCTGTTTGCAATTTGTTAATCCTTTAGAGCAACAAATTGAGAATTGTTCAAAATCATGAAGGCTGAACAGCATAAAAACATTGTGCTTTTTAAAAAATATATAAGTATTTACTTTCATTGTTATAGATCTTGTACTTTTGCCCCTTTCCAAGAAAAGCTCACATTTGTTATAAGCATAACTTTGAAGGTGTTGAAGTGAACCACTTAGGAAATGCAATGGAGGAAAAATATCTGACTAATTCTTTCTATTCTTTCATTTTTCATGTGGGCATAAATACCAAAACATACCTGCATGACAGTAAAATTGATTAAAAAAGAAAACACAGCCCAAAATGACAAATATGTTGAATTAAATGTTACATTAAATAAAAAATAAAAGTTGAATTAATAAAACAACTAAACTGTCAAAGTTGGGGAAGATCTTGAGACTATTCAATTGCAAACACTTGAATTAGGTGCACCATCTAGCGGTCAAATTTCAAACCTACACTATAAATGTGTCAGTTGTCCCAGTGAGGTGCTTTTAGTACTATACATTTTAGTTTCACTTCAGAAGTTCTGAAATTTTTATAAAAGTATCTGAAAAAGATATTATAATAATATGACAAAATATTTACTTTAGAAAAAAATATACCTAAAAAGCAAAAATAGTATGCAAAACAAAGATTTTTTTTAAATTCCTGTTTTTATCATTTTGCTTTATGAGAATATTAGTGAAGAAAAAGAACTGTAAAAAGAATATGACCTGGGGACCAGCAGTTAGCGTAATGGCCATGTCACTGGACTCCCACGTAGTCAACCACGGTTCGCGTCCCAGACCCAGTGGCTTAAACTCACACCAGGCGCGTGTGCGTGTGTGCCCAAGATTCCAAGAGGAGAATGGAGGAGAAGGAATTGCGGCGTGACCATCCCTCCGGGGGATGATTTCTTACTTTCTGTCTCTCTGTCTCTGTCTGTCTGTCTGGTGAGCGCACGCGCCCTATAGCAAAAACCTCTCCGAAAAAAGAAAAAAAAAAAAAAAGTATGACCTGAATTAAAGTTTAACATATCAAATGGTAAATGCACCCAAAACACTGTTCAATACCATTAATAGTTTATATAAAAATCTAATGGAGTTGTCATCATTACTACTCTTAATCATACTCCATGAAGGTAACTGTGTCTAACAAAGGATAGGTTGACAAAAATATTTTTGCTACACAGTAATAATAAAGTAATAATAAAGTAATCCTGCTTAAGCTATATATGGACTTTTCTTAAAAGTCATGGAAAGAAAGCAGGTTCTCACTGCACCAAGATCCTCCTGCCCTAGCCTCCTAATGAAGAGCTACAGGTGTATGCAATATGCCCAACATGTTCAGGTTGGCCTGGGAACCAAACTGAGGCCTCCCACATGGCCTCCATCCTCCCAAACAGTGTTATTAACCGTGTGCCATCATAACTGGGCCCCATCTATTGATAGATTTTAATTAAGAAATTTCCAACTTGAAATTTTAATTCTTCTCATATGTACGAAGTCATAACAAAATGACCCTGTAACCTTTTCAGTTTCTAATATTTTATTCCATTTTCTTTCTTACGATGTTCCAAAAAGAATGGCTCAGTGATTCAGATCCCACCTAACATGAATGTTAGGAATATCCCTTCCTTTTCCTCTCATATCGTCTTTAGCAGTTTCTCTCATTAAATAAAACAGAAGGATCTTTTGCTCCACCAGATAAAAGGCACCTGAAATGTTCAGAAGTGACCCTTGCACTACTAAGGCTCAAAGTCTCCACTTGCTTATGAAATCAGCAAGTAGAGTAAAAACCACCTGGTTTTATGAAAGACAAAAGGAAAAGCAAAAGAAAGATCAACCAGACACACAGCCAAACACACACCCTTTTAATATTACATGCCCCAGAAATAACACTTTTCCTCACTTACCGTCTGATTTCATATTGTCCTCTTGCTATTTCAGGGCACGTGTGATGTTTAATTACACTTGTTAAGCAAAAACAAGTAAATAATGAAAACATAAAAATGTAGACGATTCACTCTCTGAGGGACTGATGAACATATACTACTCATGTATCTATGTCTTATTATTCATGATCTAAACCTGCCAACAACACTAACTTTAATGGGCCAGAACATGGTGCATCAGCAAAACAGGATACTCATCAAGGCTGACCCATATAGCAAGGGACCAGGTTTGTGTCTGGAGACCTCCCTGAGCATGCGGGCTCATGGGTGCCCATGATCCCAGCTGGCTAAAGCTGGGGGTGGATCAAGACATTATAATCCTGTTGGCAATCTTCTCTTTCTCTCTCTCTCTTCCTGTTTCTCTCTTGCTCATGGAAAAAAAAATAAATTTTAAAGCAAGAATCAAGATAAAATATTCTGCTCAATAATTTTACAGAGCTGAGAATCATTACTAACTAATGATTTCTCCAGTCAATACTTGAACCATCTACCAACAAAGACGGAAATTCATTTGGAGGGGTTGAAACTACACAACTGTGCAGAAACTAAACTGTTTAGTTTGGAACAATACAATACTAAATAGTTAACATAAGTTAAAGAATTAATTAGTTTATGAGGTCACAAGGAGATACAGGAAACTGTCAATGTGGGTAATTATTAGGATAACCTAACTCCTGGTTTTCTCAGTTATACTTGTAAATTTTTTGATTTGTGATATATACTAGGCCTTCATTCCTCTCTCTGTGAGTCCTAATATTTATTCACAAACAAAAAGGTAAGACAGTGTGAGTTCTTCATTAGTAGTAAAAGAAAATACCAATCAAACCAAAACCTTTATATTCATTTCATTTTTAAAACTAGAATGCTTTATTTCCTGCTTATTTTCCAAAAAAAGAAAATTATTCATCTTAATAAAAATATTTCTTGCAACATAGTCAACAGAGTTTATGTTGGGCAATTGCATAATAACTTGGAAAATCTAATGAAAACTTTTTTATTTTGGAAGAATTGACTATTTCAAGGAATTAGCTGAACTATGAAAATTCAAATTACTGAAGAACAGCTATTGTGGTGGTTAATTTTCTGAGCCAACTTGATTGGCTTCAGGGGTACCCAGGCAGCTGGTAAAATATTATTCCTGGATGTGTCTCTGAGGGTGTTTCCAAAGAGATTAACTTGAATCCAGCAAAGTAGAGAAGATTACCCTCACCAACGTGGCTAGGCATTGTCCAATCTTTTGAGGGCCCAGATAGAACACCAAAGCAGAGAAAGTGCAAATTTTCTCTCCACTTGGGAACATCTATCTTCTCTTGCCCTCAGACATCAGAGGTCCTGGCTCTTGAGCATTTGGAGTCCAGAACTTACACCCAAAGCCCCTACCTGTGTCTCCAACCCCCATTCTCAGGCTTTTGGACTCAGATTTAATTATACCATAGGCTTTACCAGCTCACCAGTTTGCAGGTGGCATAGCATGGGACTTCTGACGCTGCATAATCATGGGAGCCAGTTCCTGTAACTATCTCCTTTTTTAGGATATATAAGTTTGGTTGGTTCTGTTTCTTTGGAGAATCCTGTCCCGACCCGGGGGGGACAGTCGAACAGGTTTCCTGAGGGAAGGAGTGAGAGCCGGGACAAGCGGTGCAGTGTCACAGCACGGAGACAACACAGTGTCTTCAGTGTCGTCTGTTTATTGTGGGCAGCATGGTACAGCATGGAGACGATGCAGTGTTACAACTCTTCAGGGTCGCATCGTCTATTGTGAGCAGCACGGAGAAGATGTGGTGTCACAGCTCTTCAGCGTCGTTTGGAGACGATGTAGTGTTACAACTCTTCAGGGTCTTCAGGGTCGTCTGGAGACTGTGCGGTGTTTCAGGTCTTCAGGCTCTCCAGAGTCGTCATCTGGCTACTGTGGGCCAGGCATCGTGGTTATATACACGCTGGTGGGCCGTGATTGGTTGTAAACGGTGGGCCGTGATTGGTTGTAAAAGGTGGGTTATGATTGGTTGCTTTTGGACCAATCATGAGGTGCCGGATATGCAAATCTGAGGGATTCTAGTGGCCAATCAGAGCAAGGTTTCAAAGGTCAGGTTTTTTGAAGGGAACCAATCATGGCAATTGTTTTGCTCTCTGAGAAACCTCGGCAGACTCACTGGTGCGCAGCCTCCTACATATATAAGTTTGGTTGGTTCTGTTTCTTTGGAGAATCCTAACACACCTACATTGAAAACTTCTTCTAATCAGTCTAAGAGATTTCCCGCCATGTTTCCAACCAAGTGTAGCCAGTATAGAGAAGTAATAAGCACTGAATAGAGAATCAGAGAACATGAAATACTAGATGGACTCATTGGGGTCCATGCTTATATCGCTTGTGTTTGTCCCTAAGGATTTCTTCCCTCTTTCAGGGTTGAAATATGATTTTCTCTTAAAGATCCTAGTTTTAAAAATAATTTCATGGACTAAATGCTTATCTCTTGCAGCAAATCTGCTTTCCAACTTCAAGGTGTTCTGAAACTTTTCTTTCTAAACACCTGCTTTAGCCACCAGATGGCAATGTAATGCAAATAATAAGACTGACAAGACTGAAGCAACTAAGTTCTCTCAATGAAGTATCATTGTTTCCTTAGCTTTCTTTTCGTCACAAATAATTTTATTAATGGACATGTATTTGACTCACAAAGTGGGACCTTATTACTCATATTTATCATCCTCCAACCACATCTTTTAGAATGCTGCTAAATCATATGAAAAATTAGCAAAACTGTCTTGTATTAGTAAAAATAATAATTTTCTAGCTACTTGATCACAGTAGGAATATAGTATTTGTATTTTATTTTAACATTGTATGTTATAATCCTATGAATAGCAAAAATATGCACTGAAATAACAGAAAAAATGTGTATATTGTACTCTTTTCTAAAATAAGGAGATTCATTTTTTGTTGTTACCATTGGTAGTCTATTTTTTTCTTTCTTTTCAAAACAATAGATATATTATTCCCTTAAAAGTCTACAAAATAACTCTCATCTTTGTTAATTCCAAAGGCACTTACTATGATACAAATGTTCTGTGGTATGTGGGTTGACACCTCAGAATGGACATAAGTTAAAAGGAATTGAAAATAAATGTCTCCAGTGTTAATGGAACTTTTGATTTCTTAAAGTACCTTCCCTGCCCCAAGGTTTAGATAGCCTTCCTGGTTTCCCCACACATTCTTCAAAGTTTATTTGTGTTATTTACTTTTCTCTTCTATAAATGTTCTAATTTCAACAGTTTAAGAATGTCCAAGATGGGGCCAGCAGGTGCCATGGTGGTTAAGGCAATGGACTCCCACATGGCTGGCCACAGTTTGAGTCCCAGATCTGGTGGGTTGAAAATATCAGGTATGTGCACGTGTGTGCCCGAAATCCCAGGAGGAGAATGAAGAAAAAGAAATTGTGGCATGGTCATCCACCCTGGGTGGGGGGTGATTTCTACCTTTCCCCAGACTTTGTACCCCCAAACCTTGAGATGAATAAAACTCTTCATAAATCACCCAGATTCAGATATTTCTTAATTTTAGCCATGGAATGAACTAGAACTGCTTTCTATAGACAGGAGGGGCAGAAATGATGAAGCTATTATAGATCTTGGCCAAAGACACTCTCTCTTCATTGCTGCAATAAGTTTAACTGCTACTAACAAGCAAAGACAGTCTAATGTTGGAAGAACAAGAAAATCAGAAAGTAAAGAAGTATAGAAGGTCTGACATTTTACTCTACTAGCACACAGACAAGTTAGCATGATACACTTTCATGGATGCCAGCAGAAGATGTGAAACTCCTGGATCAGATTCTAACACGTCTATCACTCCCTGCAAACAAGTAGCATATGCTTCAAGTTTATACATTTCTCTTACCATCACTCCACTTTATTACCATCCAAGCCTCATGGAGATTACATGAAGCAACTTTGTGAATGCTGCGTGCAGTAAGTTGATACTCATATAAGAAATCCTGACTTAGGGAAACTCAGTCTCTTAAAATGAACTGCAAATAATGAAAATTCTATCTTCATAATTCTGAACCGCAAGAACTTTGCACTCTAATCCAGAAAGAGATAGCATCCAATCTTCTAAGGCTGCTTTCTCTACAAATATTTAGGAACACTCAATCTAAAAGAAAGTCTACCAGTGCCTCTGTTCACAATTTATGCAAAAGTACAGAAGACCTGTGTAATACAGAGGTCAGTATCAGTATACAGATCCTCTTAATAACTGAAGATACCCTTCCAGCACTCTCAACCCCACAGTAAACACAAAGCAATACAATTCACTACCAGAGAAACTTAAGTGTGATAAAATGAATATAACAACAGTCAAATTGTGGTAGGCAGTTAGTTAGTCATGAGCGGGCAGCCCTAAGAGAAAAGCGAAAGGCTCATCTAGCTCCGGGCACCAGGAGGGCGAGGCAATTTGTCATCTTCCTTCCTTGAGGCCTGAGGGAAGCGCACAGGGATGATTCGTAGATTTTTCTCTTACCAAAAAGACCTAAGCAAGTGTTTTTGGTCAATGCCCCAGTTCCTATTAGGGCAATAGACTAACTGGACAGTCTAATTGGGGCAACCTGGGTGGCATTGGGCACTATGCGCAATTAGGTGATCAAATTCCTCATTCTTTACCTGTGAGGAAGGTGCGCAGGTGCAGGAAAGAAAGTGTGGATTCAAATTTAAAGGAAGAACATAGGCAGCATAAGGGGCCGCCCACTAATGAATATTCATGACCTTTAGTAATAAAAATAACGGTTAACTAGTACCAAGCGCAGTTGCCACCTGGCAATCTGCCCACCCAACAACATTTTTGGGTGTACTTTCTTTCTTTCCTTTCCTTTCTTTCTATTGAAAGGTTTCAGCTGGCAACCGGCTGAACCTCCTTGTCCAGGGAGTACTACTGCGACCCCAATCAACCACAAAAGTGGGTTCTTGATGTAAAGTACAAGAGGCTTTATTTCTAGTGTACTAGGACTCCACTCTCGGTCGTACAAGACACAACAGAGAGAGTGAAGTCCCGAACAAAGGGGCATTTAGGTTATATAGACACAAGTCCATGGGGGGAGGGGAGGAAAGAATGAGGAAGTAAGATAAGGGGCTTTTTACAGGGAGCTAGTAAATTGTTTCCGGCTTCCACAACTTCAGCAGTTTATCATGAGGGTTGTATCAGTTTTAGTACAGAAGCAAAAAAGGCAAATGTTAAACTTTATCTTTATAAAGCAGGATAAGTACAGTTTAATTTTATTTTTACACTATTAAATCTTTTTTTCTACCTACTTCATTCGTGGTTGCAGTTTCATTTTGCGCCTAGGGACAGATCTCTAATTTTAGTGATCTGGACCCAAAGAACCAAGGACTTCACAACGCAGCTCAACACTCTCCCATCCGTTAACAAAATCATAACCAAGATTTATTACTGACTAGATTAATTCAACCAGTGCTAATGGGCTGACAGAAGAATAGATGTCAAGAGATGAAGCAATCAATAAATCAGACACAAAGATAACCTAGGAAATTCAAAAAGATGATAATTAGTATGTAAATATTTCCAGAAGAAAAAAAATTAACACATATAAACAAATTAAAGATTTTAGCTCAGAGAGAAAGAAATTAGGGGAAAAAAAAAAAAAAACACAATAAACACAGGAAAGAATTTTGCAGAAGATAGAGCAAAACACCCAAAAATTAAAATATTTTTTTTAAATGCCTCACTAGCAGTCTGGAAGAGAAGAGAAGAGAATTAATTAAGTTAAAATATGATGGTCATTGTGGACTTTTTTTTCATATAATGGTTTTATTATGTGGATATAACTTTATCCTGCTCTTAGATTGTTGTGTGTTTTAATCATAAAAGGGTATTGAATTTTGTCATATGCTTTCTCTACATCTGTGGGGACACGTTTAAGAGAGAGAATCTGAGATGTGGGGACATGCTCTGAGCAAACACCACCTGCTCTTTTAGGGTTTGGCAGAACCTTGTAACTTGTCTTTACCTGACCCGTGACTGCAGACAGAGCAAGGGTGGAAATTACTCTGGGCATTCCAACAGACACATCTGATGGACTTCAAGAAACATCTTGATCCCAATTAGTAAAATCCAATCCTGCTCTGCATCTGAAAGGTTCTTTAGCCTTCTCTGGGTGTGGTGGTGCATTCCTTATAGAGAAGTTCTTTAGCTCCTTCCCCACACCTAAGAGCTAGTTCTCTGCATTAGAAAAGAAGATGAGATTTTCTCTTGATGGGATTATCACCAAGGGATACACCTGGCCTGGTATGACTAAGCCCTCATAGATTTGTTAATTGCTTCTTATTGTCTGTAGCCTGGCAACCAATCTATGAAGTGTCATGAAACATACATGTGTAATGTCTCCTTGTACTATAAATAAAGACGTCCAGTTCGTCTGGGCAGCACAAGTTGCTTGGGCTATCTAGGCTCAGGCTGCCTATGTCCGTTTCTACTCTATCCCTTTGTCTCATTCTTTCCAATTCCCAGGTCCTGGCAAGATGGAGGGCTTTCTCTTTCTCATCCTCTTTCTCTTCTTCACCAGAAGCCCCCTGATCATGATTCAGCCAGACCCAAGCCCTGGGGCAGATGCCGACATACATCAAGACTGAAAGCTTAGACATGAGAAGTTTCTGAAATGTCCTATGCCTGATGGCTTCATTGGTGAATTTTACCAAATACTAAAAGATGAACTAAACCCAGTTCTTTTCAAACTATTTCAACAAATTGAACGAGAGAGAACACTCCCTAATTTATGAACCTAGGTTTTCCCTAAGACAAAGTTGAATATGCTATAAAACCAGAAAACTACAGACCAATATACCTTATGAACATAGCTGCAAAAATCCTTAAGGAAAATGGGACCAACACATGGTGTATTGTTTACATCGCTGGACACCCAGATGGCTGACTGTGGTTTGAGACCCAGACCGAGTGGCTTAAAATTCACACTGGATGAGTTTTGCATACTTGCCCAAAATTCCAAAGGGAAGATGGAGGAGAAGGGTTTGCAGTGTGGCCATTCCCCCTAGGGTATGATTTCTTGCTTCCTGTCTCTCTGTCTTTCTGTCTGTCTGGTGAGTACACATGCCTTAGAGCAGAAATCTCTCTCTCTAAAGAAAGTCCTTAATGAAAATATTAGCAAGCAAATTCAGTAACATATTAAAGCATGATATACCATGATCAAGTAGAAATTTTTTCTGGAATCCAAGAATAGTTCACATAGTAAAACTGATCTATATAATATACCACATGAACAGAATAAAAGAAAAAATCTGCATGAGCCTCTCCAAAAGTATTCAACCACATACAAATGTTGGAAAGAGCACATTAATTAATGGCTTGTGGTCAAGTGACTTTGGTTAATTTTACATAGTATATCCCCTGTTTGGAAATTTACTAAGATGCAGAGCTAGAATGCTTATAGGTGTTATTTATGCAACTCCTATAATTATACTGCTGAAAAGGTGTTTAAATGACCTAGTTCTTTGCACAGTACATCAAGAAAAGATGAAGAGATTTATTTCAAATTGACCAGACATTTGTGTTCTAGGCATATTTCATCTTTCTGTCTTGCTGACATTGGAACAAAGCTACATACTTATTTCAAAGTCTGCTTGAGTTTACTTTGAAGCAGGCAAGCCAAAAGGACTCAGAACAGGCCTACTTGCATCAAATCTCATAGATTTTTTGAAGTTGTCATGCTTTTTTGTGGTCATTAGAACTACTCAGAAAACTTGTCAATCTTTGTCTATGGGAAAAAAAGATTCTGGTTCTGACTCTAATATCTGTATGTTTACTTATTCAATTGTTGAACAAACTAAGGTTGAGGAGACATCATTGAATCAGAAATGGGTCACCCATACCTAATAAAAAAACAAAATGAAAGCATTCAGTATATAAACAAGATGATTTCACAGAAGTAAAGAGTAGAATAGTGGCTGGCCACTCGAGTCTGGGGAGGGGAGGACGGATAGGGAGACGCTGGGTAAAAGATACACAACTCAGTTGCATAAGAGTAACAGATTCTACTCATTAATACTTTAAGCCACTAGTTTGTAGTAAATTATAATACTCCTAGTATATAAGAATAAAGCATCTTCTTCAAAAAAAAACATGTTTTATGTGGAAAAAAATAGTTATTTTATATTTTCCCACATACTTAACTATATCTAACATTCTTCATTCCATGTGCAAATCTGATTCTATTTCTATTACTTTCTTTTAGCTTAAGGTATTCCTGTAATATTATTTTAGGGTAGATCTACCAGCAGCAATTTCTCTCGACTTTTCTGTATGTGAAAATGTCTTCATTTTGCCTTGGTTTTCCATGGACATTGTTCTCTGGGTTGAAAGATATTTTCTATTTTATCCCTGACTTCTGGTTCACTGTTTCTTAAGGCATCAAGAGTGACTCATCTCTTTTTTTTTTTTTTTCTTTTTTCATTGCATGTGTACCTTCTTCCATTGGCTGCTTTATGATTTTACATTTTCACTGAATCTTTAGATACAACTTGATGGTGTCTGTTTTCTGTGTAGCTTACTTGAGGTTTGCTGAATTCCTTATGCATATAAATGTGGATTTCTTTTTTTAAAGAGAGTTTTGGTATAAGGCATAACACTCACTAGAGAAACAGAGACAGAAAGACGGAAAGTGATATAACACTCTCCAGAAGGAATGGACATGCCTCAACTCCTTCTCCTCCATTCTCCTTTCAGGATTTTGGGCATGCACACACATGCACCCATTGTGAGTTTCAAGCCTCCAGGTCCAGGACTCAAACAGCAGTTGGTCATGTGGGGGTCCAGTGATGTAACCAATATGCCACTCTACAAGGTACTCCAAACTTGGTGACAACGAGGTACAATTTTATTTTGCACATAATTTTGAGAGATCAGGAATGCAGAAATGATGTGGTTGCTCACATGGGAATCTGAACCCTTCTCCCTCCCTTGTCTGTGCACTTTCTTGCACGTAATGTTTTCCTAGTAAGATGATCCTCGCCACAGGCCAGCACCATATTCTCAGATTTTCCAGCCTCCCAAACTGAGTCAAATAAGTTTCTATTCTTATAAATTACCTTGTGTTTGGTACTATGTTATAACAGCAGAAAAGGACTAAAACACTATGTAAATAGAGAGCAGCGGAAAGAAAAGAATAATCTTACAATACGTCTGTTATTTATAAAAATGTGGATAGTGTATGTATTTTTTTAAAACATTTTAGTAATTTACATTTTATCAGTTTATCTTTTGTTTAAAAAATAAAGCAGTAGAAGGGACCAGCAGTTAGCGTAATGGCTATGTTGCTGGACTCCCATGTAGTCGACCGCGGTTCGCGTCCCGGACCCGGTGGCTTAAACTCACGCCGGGCGCGTGTGCGTGCGTGCCCAAGATCCCGGGAGGAGAATGGAGGAGAAGGGATTGCGGCGTGGCCATCCCCCCTGGGGGGTGATTTCCTGCTTTCTGTCTCTCTGTCTCTCTCTGTCTGTCTGGCAAGCGCACATGCCCTATAGCAAAAACCTCTCCAAAAAATAAAAAAATAAAAAAATAAATAAAGCAGTAGAAAAAGGCTCTGCTTGCCTTGATTGTTACCATTTTAATTATAAGCAGAAAATATTTTTGAAATTTATTTATTAAGTTTTGTATTCAAGTTAATGTCTATATGACTGACATGCTGACACATTAATAGTCTAGTAGAGATAAAGTGGATATTAATTCAATGCCTACAACAGTCAATGTTGAAAAATTTAAAAAGTGAATGTCTGACTGTTTGCCTCTATGTGTATAGATTCAGTCTTTGTTTGTTTGTTTGTTTGTTTATAGGGCAGAGCCTGAGGAAAAGTTCCATCCCAATCAAGAAGTCTCTTCCTTGTATTCTGATGGTTTTCCAAAGACATGCGTGATTTTTGTTCTTTTTTGCTGGTTTAGTCTAGTTTCAGGAAGCAAGAGCATACATCTTCAATGAATCATAGTACTAAGGAGCGTATTAATTCTAACACGTTCTAAGTGATGCACTTGTGACTTTCATAGTCCAAATAAGGAGAAAGCCTAACTAAATTGATTTTCAAGGTCTAATGTTATGCTGACAGTAGTAGTTTCACAGTATGTTTCAGGAGGGCCAATTAATGATGCAGTGGTAATGTAACTGGACCCACATGGCGAAGGTACTCAGTTTGGGAACATTCCTAAACACCGCAGGTGAGAACACAGCTGCCTGTGACCTGGACTGGCTGAGACTGGGAATGGATTATGGTGTGAAGTCCCTGTTAGGGCAGCCTGTCCCTCTGTAATCCTGAAGAAAGTAATTAAATATATATAATAATAATATTATATACAATAATAGTATATTTAATATTATATATTATATATATATAATAGATGCACACTAATAAAATTTGCTTTTTTTGTATATATTGGCAAATTCCACTAGAAACCAGTTATCAAAAAGAGTTCAGAGGATGCAATTATGAATAATGGAGAGGAGAGGTACCTGCACCCTTGAGAATGAGTAGGACAGTGACAATCCACCTCATCACTTCTTAAAGCTCCAGTGAGAATTTATCATTCTGTTTAATATGAAATTAAAGATTGGATCCCTTTACTCTACATTCATTCCAAAAATATGATTGAAACCAAAACACTTCTTGATTTGAATGATTGCTATTTCTATTACATTCTGTCTAGAAACTCCTTTTACAATTTTAAACAAAAGACAATTCATTACATGAGGAAATGGTATGTAAATTATACACTCATATTAAATTATGTTCATATCAAGAAAGGAGTGAGTCCGAATATTCATGTCTCATCCTAAGAAAGAATAAAAAATTAAATGTGTTCTAGTTATCACTGCTTCAAATAACTAAGCCACTGTCATAGTAATTATATTCTCAGTATTTTTTCTATTAAATGATAATTTCCATGAAGCATATTCTCATTACATTTAAAATCTGTAAATTACTCAAATATAATTATGAGAGTATAGTAGTGAACTACAATAGTGAATAAGTAAAATAAGAATTTTACTTCATTATTTCAATATGTGCATGTTGGACACATTTTTCCTTCTGGAAACAGAACTTCTTAACACTAAGATACCTAAACAGGGGTAAAGAAATACATTTTTCAAATTATAAATGGGTAGTTGGAAGTGATTGTGAGTGCAACTATAGTCTTCACCTTAAAAATTAATCTAAAATTATGCTTACCTGATTAACGACTTAGAGACTCAGTCTGAAAATTAAAGTTGGTTAACAGCCACTAGAGTGAGAAAAAATAGATGGGATGAGATAGCGAAGCATAGCAGAGTAACTACAGTTGGTGACATTTCTATATATACCTCCAAATAGCTAGAATAGATGATTTCAAATGCTCACAACATGGTAAGTGCTTCACATGCTGCTTGATTTGACCCTTTACGCACTGTACACATACATTGAAAAAGCATACTGTACTTCACTTACAAATATTATATGGCATTCAAAAATTATAACTCTCAGGGTCAGCTTGTCACGATGATTAAGGCACTGGACTCCCACATGGCCAACTCTGGTCGAGTCCTTGACCTAGCAACTTGCTTTCTCACTTTTCCTCTTTCTCTCTCTGGTGAGTGCATATCCCGTATGGTGAATTTTCAAATAAGAATAGTAACAATAAATACAATTTTAAAAAATTATAAACTTTTAATAAGTAAAGTGAGGAGACACAAAGAGTCTGGATAAAAACCACATAATATATCTAAGCTCAACTGGAAAATGGCAGAGATATTTAATATCCTGTACATTCAAAGGACAGACAGGGATTTGAAGAGCTCATTCTTTCCCTTATTTTCCCTTACTGCTTCTCCCCTAGAAAGACTAGAATATAAATATCTTTTTTTTTTTTTTTTTTTGAGAGGTTTTTGCTATAGGGCTCGCCAGAAAGACAGAGAGAGACAGAGAGCTAGAGAGAGAAAACACCATACAGGGGTCATGGCCACAGTCCCTTCTCGTCCATTCTCCTCTTGGGATCTTGGGCACGCACACACACACACCTGGCGTGACTTTAAGCCACCAGGTCCGGGACTCAAACCATGGTCAACTATGTGGGAGTTCAGCGACATAGCCATTACACTAACTGCTGGTCCCAGAATATAAATATCTTCATAGCCATGATGATATTCCAGACTTTAAATTTCTATTTGATAACTTTTATTTTAAACTCACTGATTGTATATTTTGTTGAAATATTGAATAATTATATAGCAGCATTTATAAGCAAATACTTGCAATTCTTTTTCTTTTTCCTTTATTTTTGCTACAGGGCACATGCACTCACTAGAGGGAGAGGGAAAGTGAGAAATTATTCACCTCTGTTGGGGGGTGGAGATAGTCACACTGCAGCTACTTCTCCTTCAGTGTCCTCGATTTGGGGCACACTCACACGTACTCATGATTTTATAAGCCACCAGTTTGGGACTCAAACTGCAAGTTGGTCATGTAGGATCCAGATGCCTTAACCTCCATGCCATCTGTAATTCTTATTTTTAAAGTACAGTGTGTAGAGGCAGCAGATGGCATAGCAGTTATATCGCTGGACTCCCAAATGTCCAACCATGGTTCGAGTCCCAGACCCAGTGGCTTGCAACTTACAACAGGAGTGTGTGCATGCATGCCCAAAATCTCAAGAGGAAAATGGAGGAGAAGAGACTGCAGCATGACCATCAGTGCTGGGGGAGTGATTTCTCACTTTCCCTCTCAATGTCTCTGTCTCTGTCTCTCTCTGGCAAGGTCATGTGCCCTAAGACAAAAATCTCTCAAAAAATTAAAAAAATTAAAAAAAAAATACAACATGCTTTCTTTTCCAGATGAAATGTTAGTCATTCACTCAAATATCTTACGGAAGTCTTACTTTTCCACCTTCAATAATTCACAGGATCTCCCCCACCTTATACTTTAATATATTCATTTATATTCTACTTGACATAATTCCATATTTTTATTTATCTTCAACTATTAGTAAGTGAAATTAGATATTTAAAATTTTAAAGTCCTAAAAATTTTGTCATTTACAATCCCCAATATGATGAATGATTTTCACCTGTCTCCTTCCATTCCATATTTAAATTCCTTTCCCCGCATGACCAGCTCTGCTGTGAGATTAAGTAATGTAGGTGACCTGGTGGGATCTGAAGTCCTGGTCACTATGCTTTTATCATTTCATGGTTGCTGCATTTGTGTTCCACAAATGAATATCAAGAGATGCCCCAGGAAATCGATGAACTCCATTCATTTAGGAGCAGCAAGCCTACTGCCTCGTAGAATTCTGGTCATTATTTCTGGTAGTATCATAACTTTGTCTCTTGAGGTATTGGCACAAGGAGTCCAAAGTAACCACTGTCATCCAGAAGATTAAATTCAATAGGACTCTTACTATGTTATATGTGGGAAGCATTTTTCCCTCAAGAAACAGGGCTTCTTTACTCAGAGGTACTTAAAAAGAGATAGAAAAATAGATTCTCCTAAGTACAAATGGGTAATTGAGGGTGATCATAAATGAGGCCACTAATCCTTAGCTCCTGGTCCAGTACATGCCCACTGAGGACATGGTACCATACAATAGCCATGAGTGGTAAGTGATATGGAAGTCTGGGCTACGTACTTGCTCCTTCTGGACCTTCTCAAGACTGATCCCAAATGAATCAGTGCTGTTTTACAAAGGCTTCCACAGTTTATTGTTGGTTATGTCTTTCTACTTCACAGGTCTTAAAATGTTTAATTTATACTGGCCATATGGTCAATTGATAATCCATGGTTAGATGCTTGTCTCTATCAAGATTCAGTAATATGCAAGAATATGCTGTTGCTGTTTCTCTCTCTCTTTTTCTATAACTAAATATCACAAACTGGGTAATTTATAAAACTAAAGACTTTTTTTTAGAGGTTTTTGCTTTAGAGCATGTGCTCTCACCAAAGAAAGAAAGACAGAGTGGGAGTGAAAATGAGGAATCACCCCCCCCAGGGAGATGGCCATTCCTTAACATTCAAGGAAATCCTTCTCCTCCCAGGATTTTGTACACATACACACACACACACACACACACACACGTCCAGCATGAGTTTCAAGCCACCTGGTCTAGGACTTGAAACATGTTTGGCCATGTGGGAGCCCAGTGATGTAACTGTTGTGCCATCTGCTGGCCCTAAAAAATATAGATTTAATCAGCTCTCAACTCTAAAGGTCTGAGTTTGAGGGGCCCATCTGGCAAGGACCTGCTTTCTGGAGGGTACTGTGTACAGGGTCCCAAGGGAGCATAGGGCATCAAATGACAGGAGAGCCAGAGTAGATGCATGTTCTGTTCTCTTTCTTTCTTCTCACAAAGCCACCAGTATTCAATCATGGGGTCCCAACCTGATGACTTTGGCTTTATCTAATCCTAATCACCACACAAAGGTCCTTCCTCTTTCTTTTTTTTTTTTTTTTTTTTTTTTTTTTTTTTTTGAGAGAGAGATTATTGATATAGGTTACATATGCTCATCAGAGAGACAGAGACAGAAAGCGAGAACTCAGTCCCCAGAGAGGATGACCATGTCTCAGTCCCATCTCTATTCTCCTCCAGGGATTTTGAGCATACATGCACATGTGCCCAGCATGAATTTTCAGCCACTGGGTGTGGGACTTGAACTGCAGTCAACTGCATGGGAGTCCAGCAACATAACCATCATGCCATCTGCTGCTCCAGTCCTTCCTCTTAATATTACTCTAAATTTGCTGATTATTTTGAAAATACCATCCATTTTTTCCAGATATTTAAGTGATGCTACCTAGCCTCCATTATTCCTTCATTCTCTTATCTCCATTATTACCTAGGAGCCAAGATAGAATAGCGTCTTCTAACATCAGCCCCAGACTAAAGAAGATGACCGTCACTGAGCTTCTCCATGATTCTGCTTAAGTGTCCTCCCCTTTCCGCCACATCTCTTACCTCTTTGACACACCCACTGGACAAATGTGTGTCCTCCTCTGCACAATCTGAGGCAATATAGCATCTGGTGAGGTTTCTGTGATCTTACTTTGCTGACCCAGTCTCCCGATTCTGAGACTTTTTCATTCCTTTCTCTGTTGGTCTGCCATGACACTCCTCCCATTTGTACTTCATTTACCTGGGCCATCTCTCATGCTTCTGAGAACACTTCTGATAGCAAATGAGAAGGAACTCCTGAAGCCATTGCCAGGGTATTAAAACCTCAGTCATAAGAGATTCCCATAAAATGATTAACTCTCTCATCTGTCTTTGTATTCTGCTGTCTTGCTTTGATAAAGCACCTCTGAGACTCACTTGCACACATTCTCTCTGGTTCCTGCTTCTGCACTGTTAGCTACATTCTGTTTGGCACAACACCCCTCCCTTTTCATGGCACATTCAGCATTTCATGGATAAACCCTTGCTTAATTTTTAGTTTAGCTACTGGCATGATGATCAGAAAAAGGGTCAGGACAGATGCTGCTGACAAGCATTGACTTTTAAGGCACATGCTATTTTAAAGGCCTCCACAGGAACTACAGGCAAGGGGCAAACATATAGCTCCACCAAGGAAGAGCAGACACTTCCTCAAGAAAATGGGCCACAAGAATTGAGGGATTCTCAAAGATATTTACCCAACTCAAGTTTCAGTATTCAAATTCCCCCTGTGAGGGCCCCAACTTTGGTGTGGAGACTTTGTGATATGGGTGAGAATGTATTCTTTTCTGAAGTTCTGCCACTGTCACAATTAGTTCCTGTGTCTGGACTTCACTCTTTCTGCTCTTTAGCTTCAGGAGATTTTCTTCAATGAATTGAATGAAGTCCTCTGACTCTCAAAATTGTTTTAACTTATTAATTAATGAATAGACATATGTTATTTTATCTCTGTTTAGAGTATTAACCCAATAAGAGAATCCTCTTATTCACTATTGCCCCATACCTATTAAATATCAAAGATTGTTTACTGGTTAGTGCATTGCTTTTTATGTTGTGTTCTGTCCAATTCCACGACAGATGAAGAGTACTTAGTATAGTACTTGACACATAATAAGTGCTTTACAGTATAATTCAATAAATTACCTGAAATATTCAACAGTTTACTATACAATAGAATTTGTGTTAGACGACTGTGCTCAGTTGTAAATATCAAAGATAGTTTACTAACGTACTATACTAAGTGTTCTGGTCGTATTGAAGATAGGTTAGGCTTAACTGTAATGGTCAGTAGGTCAGATACATTTTGACCTATAATATTTTTCAACTTATGATAGGTTTATAGGGATACAAACCCATCGTAAGTCAAGGAGCATCTGTTAAAGTACAGTGACTAAGACATGTAATAACAGTAATGCTATACTTAACTATAATCAGAGCAAGTCTATAATTTTATAGAATTATAACCTACAAAGCCTGTAAGCCATTTTGCATTCACCTTGTAACTAAAGAAAGCTAGACATTTTTATCTCTATTCTATAAATGACTAAGACATCTTTTGTTTCCTAACTACATCTAGAAATTAATTGTAGTCTTTAAGCAGTAATGAATGTACAAATCAGAATGTCAAATGATGACTTTTAGTAAGAAATATTATAAAATTACAAACTTCGTTTTGCTTACATTAGGTAGGCTTAATCTAAAGGAAAATGTTAAATCTTTGCCCTAATATTTATTGTGATAAAATGCAAATGAAGGAAACAGTGAAATTAAAAGTCTAGAGATGCCCCTAGGAAACCAGATAGGAACAGCAGAGTACCAACCAAAGTAACCAGTTATGAATGGAAAGTGAAGTATTCACAGATCATAAGAAAGTGATAGAGGATGGACTCTTAGGTGGAAAAGCAGGTCCAGAGTTATCTCTGGCTATAGAGAAGTGAAAACACTGGACCCTCGTTAGTGTCCCTTCCAATTATAGTGAGTGACTATGATGGAACTAAAAGTTGAATAGTGTGAGCTTCACATGGTATAACTTCTGGAAGTAGATCTACAGGCAAGAAGTGTTGGTTAACCTATATCAAAAGAGTTCTGTTGAAGGAAAATTCTAATTTTAACGACTTCTACCTTTTCGATAATGTTTAATGATCATACCTCTGAAACACACAGTTCAGGGATCAAACCTACATCTATAATTTCATAATTTACTTGAGATTTGAACTAATGGACTTGAAGAGCATTCACAGATATCATGGAAGAATAAGATTTTTTTTTAAAATTTTTTTTGCTGTAGGGCCCATGTGCTCACCAGAGACAGAAACAGAGAGAGACAGAGAGAGAGATAAAGTGAGAAAGCACTCCTCAAGGAGGATGGCCACTCCAGAATCCCTTCTCTTCCATTCTGCTTTCAGGCTTTTGGACACACATGCACACATACACATGTGTACCTGGTGTGTTCTTTATGCCACCAGGTCTGGGACTCGAACCACACAACCATGTAGGGTCTATCCACTGGAACTTCCACACCATCCACTGGTTCAACAAATTGGGTTTTTATTTGCCCAGGATCCTAATTACCTAGACTTCCTACCTAACTGAATGATAAATCTATTCAATAAAGGTGTCTGTAAGTGCTTACTTTGCTGCTAAAATAACAGCTGAAATACTTCAGCAGCAGTTATAAATTATAATAACTATGATGAAGTTGTCACACATGAAATTATAATTCAGAAAAACATTTGAATTTTATCCCATTTCAAATTAACAAGATTTTCAAAAGTCCTTCTTGATATATTGCCCACTTCCTTATCCTCAAGGAATTTCAAAAATATTTTTAATCCACTGAGAAATGTTTTCATCATGATGACTCCCAGGAGAGAATAAAGCTTAATATTTTTAAATTATTTTAATTAACATAATAATTATACTTATTTTGGGGGATATATATACTGTGTTTTTAAATGCACTTCAGTACGTGAATACAAAGTGCTTAATATTTTTTGGGAAAATATTTAGGCTCTGCAGTTGTGACTGGTACAGTTTAATAATTGTTCCGTTTTGTTTTTGTTTTTAAATAAAGCTCTGTCTAGGTGCAGTGGCACACACTTGTAATCCCAGCTTCTCAGAGGCTATGGAAAGAGGACTAGAGGTTTCAGGCCAGCCTAGGCAACATAGTGAAATCTGGTTTCCAAAATAATATATAAATAAAGATCCAAAGTACCAATATTGGAAGTTTCAATTTGATGAATACATAGGGCGCACATAAAATAGAAAAAAAAAAAAGGTTTATGAAGCAATAAGCAACCTCCATGGAGGTGTCCATAAATTGAAAATGCACTTAATACACCTAACTTACTGAATATCATAGAACAGCTTAGCCTCGCCTTCCTTAATCATACTCAGAACACTTACATTCGCCTATGGTTAGATGCAATCATTCATAATAAAGTGTTGAATATCTCAGCATCTTATGTGTAAATGGTCATTATTGTTCTGTTGCCTCAGTGCTGGACAATTATCATAAATTTCATCTTATGAGGAATTGCTAGGCCAGCCCGTGCCCTGGGAGTTAAGGTGGCTGGATCTCACGCAGCCCACCATGTGGGTCAAGTTCTAAATAAGCTTAAGAAACAATCCAGGTGTGCATGTGTGTATACCCAAAATCCCAAAAGGAGGGAAAAAATGGAGGAGGGGGGACTGAGGTGTGACCATGCCTCATGGGAGGTACTTTCTCACTTTCTCTCTCTCTCTTCTGAAGAATGCATATATTCTCTGGCAAATCTGTGGGGAAAAAAAACAAAAAAGAACTTATTGTCTCCTTCTCACGAGACTCAAGAGACATAAATGGGTCTTTTGTACACTTTGTACACATGATAGGCCACAATAACAAAACACAATGTCCACACAACTCTGGCTCCACAATATATTGTAGATTAGTGTTTACCCTGGTGATAGTGTGGCTGACTGGGATTGTGGTTCACTGTTACTTCCCAGCTCCAAGAGACAGTATTGTGCCTCGTATCACTACCTCAGAAAAGAAAATCAAAATTCAAAATTCAAACTACAACTTTCACTGAATGCCTGTCTGTCACTTTTGCACTATAATCAAGTCAGAAAATCATGAGTCAACCATTGGAAGTCAGAGACCATCTGTTCTTGTAAGAAAATAGCCTAAGCTTTAGGCTTTTCAAGTTTAAAACAAAGCTGCTTAACCAGTTTGCAGACGTGACATCCTCAGAAAGAACACATTCCTAGAAAGTTCCTCAACAAATGCAACCCCCCCAAAAAAAGTTCACCCTTGGAAATGACTTCTCGAGATGGTGGGTGGGCACCAGACTTTTGCTCCTGTTTACTTCCTGATTCTTCTCCCTCCTCAGGCCATTTAGTGGGTCTCATTTGCCAGTTTGTCCTGAGCTGTGCCTTTCTGTCAGACAAGAGAAGGAAGGAGACAATAAATGCCTTATAAGGAAATAATGAAGCTTAGACCAAATCGGGGAAGATTGTACACCCCATAGCATTCAGCCAATGAGGAACTGGAGGAGGGATTTGTGCTAGGGAACAAATCATTGGTTCTAACTGTTTCAGGCATGCCTGCCCATCAGGCACTTCATATTGCAAGACCACCATTGAAATCTCACTTCACAGTGACTCACGTCTCCACGTCCATTCTTCGGCATTGGATGGGCGAGTGTATTGCTCCATGATGCTCTTTGGTCTCTCCTCTACTATCTTGCTAAGACTCCTGTTAGATGTATCTACACCTACCTGCTATCTCCCCTTTCTTTTGCTCTTTTCCATGATTTTCAAACTCTTTTCCCTCTGTACTTCATTTTAGACATTTTTTCCTGACTTTTGATAATACTTCAGCTTTCCTGACTTTGTTCTTAATTTTAATAATACTCTGTAAAATTATTTTTAATCTACTTTAAACCATTAATGTATTCATTCATTCATTCTTTTTTTTTTTTTTAATTTCTAGAGGGTGTGAGTGCTCACCAGAAAGATACTCCTCAGTGGGATGTGGTCATGCCACACTTCATTTTCCCCATCCTGTCACATTTAAAAAATGCCTGGTGGGGCCAGCAGGTGGCATGGTGGTTAAGGGCATTGGACTCCCACATGGCTGACCACAGTTCGAGTCTCTGACCTGGTGGCTTGTTTTCTCACTTTCCCTCTCTTTCTCACTCTCTCTCACTCTGTCCCTCTCTGTTCAAATCAAAATAAATAAAATAAACAAAGTTAAATAAGATAATTCTTTTTAAAAAAAAGTGCCTGATATGCTTTTAAAGCTGTCAGGGTCAAGATTTGAACTGGGGATTGGACATGTAGGATCTGGCTCCTTATAAACAAGGCTTAACCTGTTATGCTACCATGCTGCACCTGTTTATGTGTTCTTTATTTCACTTACTGTATTCTGAGTTCTATCGTGTCCAATCTTATGCATTAGTTTCTCGAATGCATACACCACACTTATTTTATTGTTAATATGATAGTAATAATATTGGGTTCTGCTGTAGGTCTGCTTCAGCCTGTGCTTTTTTTGTTATTCAGAGTTCCTTTCTATTTTTTTCCTCTAGTTGACATGTGTTACATGTTAGGCATCAGATGTGAAAATCTCAGAGACATTTTGAAGCCTAGGATGATGTTATAAGATCTTCCTCTAAAGAGGATTAATATTTGTTTTGGCCATGAAAATAAAGTTATTATGAATTCTAGATGTATCTCCCTCAGACTTCAGAGAGATCAAGGTGCTTCCCTAGGAGAGTATGCTTGTTTAAGTGGCACACTTTCCTCTGAAGTGAAGTTTATCAGGGTGAGTAACAGATATCTGGGGCATTTACTAGATATTGGGTAGTATCTAGAAAAAATTATAAATCTCGACAATAAAATAATTCCCAAACGAAGCTCACCATTCTAAAATTCTTTCTTCTTTTAGATTTTTGCTCTATAAAATATTAGTTCCTTTGCCCTTCTGGTTTTCAAGCTCCAGTGTTTCTATTGTCAATGTTTCCATTCCAATGTTTCTATTTTCCATGTAGAACTACTCTTACCATTGCCTGGTTTGCCTCTCAATTGAGTTAGAAACATCTCAATGTTGTTAAAAGACCATACTGGATCAGAAAACATATTGCATACTTTTTCTAACATCAATGATTCATGTATCCAAATACCATCAAAATTTGGTTGATTTACTTAGAGCAATAATTTTCAAGTCTCTTCTTTTAAACTTCTAGAAAATAAACATATTGAAGATCATACTTTAGGTTTTTTGTTTTGTTTTCTCTTTTGTTTTTTTGTTTGTTTGCACATGTCACATCAAAGAGAAGTTTCCAGCATTGGGTTCAGAAGCACATCTACAATTCTTTCAAATAAAGGTATAATGGGGAAATCTCCTTTTATAGCTCTTTGCTAGTATCACAAGATTGTGGCTCATAACTTTGATTAAGACTTTTATACTCCCATGTAACCACAAATGGAAATAGTCTCACTAAAAAGTATCTGCAATTTCCATTCATCTTTTTCACATAAATTAAAGACTCTGTGCAAATTAAAAAAAATACAGTTCTTCAGAAATATAAATCAATTGGGTTCACCTTTTATTTCATAAGTTATACCACATATAATTTCCTTTTTCATGATTCTACGATTTTCACTTTGTAAAAGAAACACATTTTAATCAGTAGAAAATGCCTGTAATTGTATTTGCATACACATTTAATTCTAGCAAAGACGGTAACACTTACTACTGCTTAAAGAATGTCATTGTGCTGATATTCTATCAAGATTTATTCTTTAGAAATTTACATCTGTAGAAAATGTGATGAATATTTTTTTTTAAATAGTACCAGAGATCTGTTTTAAGCAATGGTCCTGTCTTAGTTTAAGCTCTAAAAATAACAAAGAAATGTGCTATATGCTTTACTATTTGCTTTAAAAATTACACATTTGGAACAATAAAGTAGGTGCTGTTCAATGTTGTAAAGATCTAATAGAATTAAAGTTGAGAACATATAAATGTTATTCTTGAAAATGTTCAGTTTTCTGTGTTGATACTTTTTGTGTTCCAAGGGAGGAGGCTGAATAACTAGTATTTCTTTAGCACTACTTTTATGGTACTTCAAAACAGAAACTTATGATTAAAAAAATAAATAGACTGTGGTAAAATATTTCCTATAAATGGTACTATTCCTTCATTTTAAAAACACAGATGCTTTCAAGCAAAGTATGCTTATGTGGTATCAAGATTCAATGGCAAGATATTTATATCAATAGCCATTAACTAACTAATCTAAATTTTACATTAAAAACCTATCCAAAAGTAAGAAAATGACTAAATAAGAAAATGACTAAACTTCCAAAAGAAATGAGATTTTCAGAGGTGTTTTATTACAGTTCTGTAGACCAGGAATACCACCTAGTGGTTGGAAATATTTATGCTGCCTAATTGTTTATGTGATTTTTCTTATCTGCCTGTTTCCTCATTAATTTTATTTCCCTTGAGTATGTTCTTTCTTCATGAAGTCAGAGTTTTGACTTTCTGAAGTAAAGGAGAAGCATTCTAAGCCTTGACAGTGTGTTTAGAATTTAAATCCCTTACTATAATTTTCTTTGTTTATCTCCTTGCAGAACTTCTGATCTTCTATTTATCTGAGGGGAGGCTAATTTTAATAGCAGGTGTTACTTGCAGAGTTGTTAGGTAAGCTATTGGACCTGCTCCCACGTTAAGTGACTGCTCTGTCCCAAAGAATTCCTTGGAGTAGCACCATTGATTCTTCATAGAAAGTGGGGACGTTAGAAACCAAAAATGAACCATCCAACTCACAAGAAAATTTAAAGAAACAAGTTTTCTATCTACCATTTGAAATGGAAAGAGCCTCCTTTATTAATGTTTCTTATTCCATTCACCCATCTGTTTAGTTATTTAGTCATTCTTTTACCTATTTAATGGATTTGTAATAAGGGCTTATTACTGTATATATTACCAAATTCTATTTCTCTGGACATGTACCACATTTTCTATGTATGTTATACTTTCCAGATTTTCTTCCTCCACTGATCAGAAAATCACACATTAAAAATATGTAAACCTTGTAAACCATTATGTTTAGTTAGATATTATCATGAAAATATTTTTATAATTTAGTGAGTACTATTAAACCATCATTAAATGGAATTTTTAATTTTTATTTCGAATTTTAGATGAAGATACAAATGAAGATGCAAATACTGTCCCCCCTTATTTTAAAATTCAGACTAACTCATGTGACTTATGGTCATATTCATTCAATTTAAATTTTATCACCTATAATATTATTTAAGAAATACTGATTTACAAAGCAACAGGGTAAATTGACATTTCTCTTTTCACATGAGATGAGAAATTTCAGGATGAAAGAGACCATTTTGTATTAGCATCATTTTTCTTCTATAACTCAGCAGGGCAATTCTCAGCTAATATGAAGTTGCCTTGCAATCATTAAGATCAATATTCCTTTGCATTAAAAGTCAAGGTTATTTAATAAATGACATATTCTAATTAAATACTGCCTAGGGCCAGGTTGATGTAGCGGACTCCCATATGGCTGACCATGATTCGAGTTGAAGACCAGGTGGCTTGCTTTCTCACGTTCTTTCTCTCTCTTTCTCTGTTGAGTTCACGTTCCCCAGAGCAAATTAAAAGCAAAAATTAAAATTAAATTAGATAGGTAATTATAAAAAAGTTAAATACTGTTTAAGCTGTATATGACATGAAAGAAAATTAATATTCCTGATGATGGGGTATTTTTTTTTTTTTTTTTCAGGAAAGTATAATTTTAGCCAGATTCACTGCTGGTGGGCAGGTCCTGAACCATTTTCTTCCTATCTTCCATGGAACTAGTGCTCACCTCATTAAGCAAATGGGCAGAAAAGAGATAAAATGACATATGAATAAGGGCCAGCAGGTGGTGCAGTGGTTTAAAAGCTGGATTCCCACATCACTGATCACAGTTTAGAGTCCCAGACCTGGCAACTTGAAAATAACACCAGGCACTTGTGTGTGTTACCAAACCCCCAAGAGGAGGATGGAGGAGAAGGGATTACATTGTGGCCATCCCCCCTGGGGGGGATTTCTCATTTTCCCTCTCACTGTCTCTCTCTTTCTCTCTCTGCCAAGAGCATGTGCCCTAGGGCAAAAAAGTTTAAAAAATAATTTAAAATAACATTGGAATGTATGCAAGAAGTAAATAAGGACATTAGATCATTATCTTGTAAAGAGAAGTGGTTTTTTAATTATTTATTTTATTTTATTCATTTATTATTATTATTATTTTTAAGTTTGCTACAGGGCATGTGTGTGCTCACCAGAGAGAGAGAGAGAGAGAGAGAGAGAGAGAGAGAGAGAGAGAGAGAGAGAGAGAGAGAGAGATAGGAAGTGAGAAAGCAAGCCACTAGGTCCAAGACTCAAACCTTATTTGGCAATGTGGGAGTCCAGTACCTTAAATGCCACATCACCTGATGGCCCTGAGATGACGTGTTTTTAAGAAATGATGATAGGATTAAAGAAGAAATTTTAAATAATGTTTGGGGTAATTCTAGAAGAGAAAATTAAAGGAATGTCCATTACATGGACATCTTCTGAAACTAAATCAGTAACACATCTCACATCTCCCCCTCCCATACCTTTCTATACATACTGTTGGCCCAAGGGTTTTTGTTATCTAAACTCCACTGTTTTTGAGTGATAAGAATAACCCTTCATTAAAGAACTTATGTTGGGGCCAGCAGGTGGTGTGGTGGTTGCCACACTGGACTCCTACATGGCTCTGACCTGTCTGCTTGCTTTTTCACTTTCCTCTCTCTCTCTCTCCTATGAAATTAAAAATAATAATAAAAATAACAAATTTTTAAAAACTAAAGAAAAAGAACTTATGCCTTTTTCAGAGCCCAGTATGAGCATAAAATGTGCTTGGACAAAGGTAACGCTCACCCTCCTCAGCTGGTGAATCACTGGAGCCAGTCCCCCCCCCACCCAGTGGTGCATGAGGGAGATCAAAACTTCACAGAGACAGGGAGAATCTTTTGCTTGGGAAACTGTAAACCTTCTCTAATGTTTCCCTTTATCCTCTTTTGAGGGCAACCAGGAATTCTCTGCATGGCAAAAAAAAAAAAAAAAAAAAAGAAAAGAAAGAAAAGAAAAGAAAAAAGAAAAAGAAAATATATGTGTTAAACTTTGAATTAATGTCCAATATAGATTAAAAAATATTAAACACAATAATATATAAATTAAATTTTTGATTTTTTAAAAGGCTACATTAAAAGAGGTTTGAAAGTAAAATATATGATAAGTTAACCAAGAGTTCATAATGGATCACTGATTTTTCAGTGGCATGAGTCTGTCAGAAGGAAGGCTTTACAGCCCTGCTGTGGTGCAATCATGATTTCAAGTTCCTTTAGTCTATTTTTATCTCCTTGCTGGATAAAGCCAAAACGCTAAAGATTACACTTTATGATAAGCAGTAAGAAATTAAGTACAACATAGTATATTAATATTAATATTTGTAATTTAACATAGTTTATTAGCATTAATATATTTTTTAAAAATTTGCCAGGTATGTGCACTTATGGAAAAGAAATGTAAAGAGACAAAGAGAATCACGGAAAGTGAGAAGCACACTCCATGAAAGATGGCTACATCGCACTGTCTTCTCCATTTTTCCTGTTGGAATTTTGGGTACACAAGGACACTTGCCTGACAAGGCTTTGCAGTCACCGGGTCCTACACTCAAACCACAAAGTTAGCCATATAGGATCCAATAGCTTTAAACACCATGCCACCAGCTGGCTCATTTTACTGGTAATAATAAATACGTGTCTAACCTAGAACTGAAACATGCACCATCAAATATGCAGATATAAAGCAACTCTTTGATTAGAATAATAGACCAAAAGAAATAGTTATTATACTTTTCGCTTTGCATTTCATACCAGTGTAACCATTAGGTGGCAGTCTAATGCAAAAAATAAAAGTAACTTACACCGCTGTCTCTGGATTTGTTTTCCCTAACAAACCTCTAGTGAATACTTTTTGTGCATCTCTAATTTTTACATTTAATTCAACAATAAGATCCTATCATTTGTGCACTTATCTTTTTGTATAATTTTTCCCATCTGGTCATATTCTCTATATCTGAGATTCCTTTAAAGAATGTTCTTTGTACACCTAAGTAAAAAATTTCTTCCAGATACACAGCCACAACTGAAAGTTATTCTAACAGTTACTTTGGGGACCAGCAGTTAGCGTAATGGCTATGTCGCTGGACTCCCACGTAGTCGACCGCGGTTTGAGTCCCAGACCCGGTGGCTTAAAACTCACACTGGGCACGTGTGCGTGCGTGCGTGCCCGAGATCCCGAGAGGAGAATGGAGGAGAAGGGATTGCGGCGTGGCCATCCCCCCTGGGGGGTGATTTCTTGTTTTCTGTCTCTCTCTCTGGCTGGCAAGCGCAGGCGCCCTATAGCAAAAACCTCTCAAAAAAAAAAAAAAAAAAAAAAAAAAAAGGCAAAGCAAAAAACAGTTATTTTGAAATGCAGCGTAGGGTGACATAACAAAGAACAATAAAATGTCTAAAGATTACTTACATGTTCTCTTTTCAGATAAAGATTAGCAAATAGAGTTATGGTTTATTAAAATTCTTTAAGAGAATAATCACAGACTATTTTTCCAAGTTAATTATGAAACTCATGGGTAGCCTTTTCTTAATTTATCTTCGATTATTCTGAAAAAATTACAGATTAATTAGGATTCAAGATTTTTAATGTCTCAGAGCAATAATCAACGAAAGAGCAAACATTTTAAGATGAACCTCACAGTCACAGAGTTCAAAGTCGTTCAATATGCTGACACTAACCTGCTCTTAACCTATAACATAGATATATCTAGATAACCTGTCACAGTTTTATCTTCATTCCTCAAATTACCTTTAATTTTTATTATTCTTTTAATATTGTACACCACTATTCATTTTAACTTAGTTTTACAAAATACTGAATAATTTCATCTTAAACATAAGAAAGATAAACTATAAAAGATTAATATTTTAGCTTTTAATATTTTAAGGTAATTATTTAAAGACACTGTTATGAGAATAAAAGCTGTCACAAATCGGATTAAGAAGATATTCACATTGCCTATAACTGATAAAGCATATGTTATGTTATTTTTGTTATTCAGTTCTTAATACCATTTATCACCTAGATATCAGTAAGATGTTCAGTGGATCCCAATATTGACCAGGTAACATGAACAAGTACTTCAGAATGAGGGCCTTTAAATGGCAGGTGAAGATATAAAAAGCTGCTCAACCTCATTAGTTATCAGGGAAATACAAACTGAAACTGAAGTTTACCACCACTGTATACAGCTGAGAATGACTGAGTAAAAAGACTGACCATACTAAGTGTTGGTGTAGGTGTAGAAGAATGTCCATCCATTGCTGGTGGTAATTCAAATTGGTATAACATCTTTAGAAAGCAACTTGGCTTTCTATGGACAATTAATGATATGCATAATCTAAGGTCCAATAATTCTATTCCTAGGTATATGCTCTAGTTCAGATAAATACATAATCGTGTACACCAAGAAAAATGTTTTAAAATGCTCCTAACAGCATCACATAGAGTTAAAAAATTAAAAAAATCCAAACGTGCATGAAGGGGAGAATTGATAACATATGTAGTGAATCAAGGTTAGTGATAACAATACATGAACTACAATTACATACAAAAACATGCATGACTCTCATAAATCTTTGTTGAACAAAAGTCAGACATGGAAAAGGAATACATTGTTCATGATTTCATGCATAAAACAGGCAAAGGTAAACTATACATAGGTGTGGCAAAACATAGTTTGGTGGTAAAAATATAAAGAAAACAGTGAATAAGTTCATAACTAGAAATTTGAGGGTCTGGCAATGTTCTATATCTTCTACAGGGTGGTGGTTACACAAAATATTGCGTTATAGTAATTCATAAAGGTGTATTTTTAGGTCTTATGCATGTTTATAGGTTATAGTTCTCAATAAAGCTTTTATGAATAATATATATATATATTTATTCTCATTTGCTCTGTTTTGCATACAATAAGGAAAGTAGAAATTCAGCAATATCTCTACCAAAGGTTAACAATAATTTATAAAATTTTAATCCAAGAACATGGGATTTTTAAACTTAAAATTTTAATCTCAGGAAGTAAACAATTTGTATTTTTTCTAAGATCTGACCACACAACCTAAAGTTGCCACCTTAATTTTCCATGTCATCTTATTTTTTCTTCATAGACCTACTTATCATGAAAAATTTTACTGCTAGTTCTTTTGTTTCCTTATTTATTGTTATCTCTGTTTCCAGTTCTAGAAAAGAAACTCCATGGAAACATTGACCACGGATAGTTTGTTCTCCTTTTATTTGCCGTAACTGCAGCTGTGCTTGGCATAGAGTAGGAAGGCAAGGGAAATTCATCAAGGTAGTGTTTGAATAGGTGATATTTCTCAAAATGTGTACATGAATATTGTGAAAATGTATTTAATTAAAGGAAGCTCTCTGTTTCAATAACTTTAGGCAATCCCATATCATATATCTCCCATGATGGATAATATTCAGTGTATATTAGTATGGTTTTTCTTTTTTAATGATCATTTTTATATTTAAATGATCATTCTTGTTTAATAAATAATCCTTATACATCTTTGGAGGATACAATATATTTTTTCCAAGCATGCACATAGCGCATAACAATCAAATTAAGGATAGAGACATCTCTGTTGTCTTCAACACATGTTACATAATGCTGTACACATTTGATAGGGGTTCTACTAGGTTTTTATTGGAAGTACATACTGAATTGTGTCAGCGACATGTTTACTCAGCTATCATATATACTTTTATTCCCTATTCCATTTGTGTGTATTCATTCTCATATCTGTTACTCATTTTCTCTATTACAGATCCCCTCTACACACCACCTTGGAGCTTCTGGTACCTACCATTACTCTTTCTGCCATGACATCCAGTAACTCAGTTTCCACTACAGAATGCAGACATTTGTTACATGTTAAGTGAGGACATACAGTATTTCTTTTTCATAACCTAGCCTATTTCACTTAGCATTATATCTTCTAGCTTCTTCCACTTAGAGTCAAATGATATGATGTTGTTCTTTAGGACTCAGTAAAGTTTCATTGTGTATATGGGCCACATTTTAAAACCCAGTCACTAGTTTTCCAGCACTTAGGTCGATTCTGTTTTAGAAATTGCAAATGATAAAATATGGATGCGCAAATGTCTGCACGGTTTAGTGATTTCCTATTCTTTCTGTAAATACCCAAATGTAGATTACAAAGTCTTACAATAGCTCTATTTTTAGATTTTGTGGAAACTCCCTCCTGTTTTTCACAGTGGCTGTACTAATTTTCATTACCCCCAGCACTGCACAAGGGTTCCTTTTCTCCACAACCTCTCCCACATTTGTTATTCTTTGTGTTTTTTTTTTTGGGTCATTACCTGACTTGGATTAGATGATACCTTATTGTGGTGGGAGTTTGATTTTCACTTAGGACAAGTATGTTAAACATTTATCATAAGCTTTATAGCCATTTGTATGAATTAGCACATAAAGGACTCTATAAGATCATAAAGTAAAATGAATTGCTAACTTAGCTTATCATAGCATTTTCCCAAACTTCATAAGAAATGCTTCATCAGAATAGTGGGCCAGAGGCTTGCCAGAAATAAGTAGTCTGACAAATCCTGAAGAAATTACAGCAAATGGGTCGGCCCAGTTGGCCTAATGATTAAAAAAGCCAGATGCCACATGGCCAACTGTGCAGTTTGAGTCTTGAACCTGACAGCTTGAAAAACACACCTGATGCATATGTTTGTGTGCTCAAAATTTCAACAGGATAGAAAAATGGGAAAGGGATTGTACCATGCCCAGACCCCATGGAGGAGTGCTTTCTTCCTCTGTCTGGTCTCTTCCTCTCTCTCTCTGTTTCCCTCTGGCATCACACATGCTTTCTGAAAAATAAAAAATTATTACTTTCTTTTTTTAAATATTCTTTTATTTCAAGTTCCTTTATACATTCAATCACATTACTAAGCTTGCAAAGTGAATATTCGAACATGTGTACATTTCTCCCCAGTCCATTTGATAATATTGTATAGTTATAATACTCTATTTTTTTGCCCCATAAATGCTTTGCCTATTTTTCTCCATAATGTCCTTCCTCAGACTCTACTCCTTCACCCACCCTCTTCCCACACTATAGCTGGTATTCGCAACCATTTACTGTGTTTCTATATCCTTTAGTCATTCAGTTTCAGCCATAGAGTGCAGACACTCAGTATATGTTAAGTGGAGACATACAATGTCTCTCCTTCATAGCCTGGCTTGCTTCATTCAGTAGTAAATCTGCCCTATTCATACACTTTCTGTCAAGAGCCAGGGTCTTGTTGGTTTTTATGGCTGAATAGTATTCCATAGAGTTTATGTTCCATAATTTTTTTAGTCCATTAATCTGTTTGTGGGCATCTGAATTGGTTCCATGTCTTAGCAATTGTGAATAATGCCATGATAAACATCGATGTGCAAGCACTTTTCTGATTAAGAATTCTTCTATCCTTTGGGTAGATACTAAGGAGTGGGATTGATGGATCACATTGTAGTTCTATTTGTAGATTTTTGAAGAATCTTCAAATTGTTCTCTACAGTGACTGGGCCAATTTACATTACAACCAGCAGTGTAAGAGAGTTTCCCTTTCACCACACCCCCACCAGCACTTACCTTTTTTTTTTTTTTTTAATCTTAGTCATTCTGACTAGGGTTAGGTGGTATCTCATTGTTGTTTTGATCTGCATTTCCCTTACAATAAGGAATGTTGAACATTTTTTCATATGCCTTTTGGCTAGTCCTATGTCATCCTTAGAAAGTGTTTTTTTCCAACTCATTTTCCCATCTTTTAATAGGATTGATCATCTTTTTTTTGGGAGAGCTGCTTGAGCTCCTTGTGTATTCTGGTTATCAATCCCTTATCTAATGCATAGTTTACAAAAATATTTTCCCATTCTGAAGGCTGTCATTCACACTAATTACTGTGTCTTTTGCCATGCAAAAACTTCTTAGTCTAATGTAATCCCACTTGTCTATTTTGGGGATTATTGACTATGCTTTGGGTTCTTATTTAAAAAGTCTTTCCCTACCCCAATTGTAGACTTTCTGGCAAATTTAAAGGAAAATGAAAAAAGAAGTTACAGCAGTTACTGCACACTCAGAGTGTGCGTGCAGGTGTTATCAGACTAGAGGATGGTTTAGTGAAAGTGGCCCCCCAAATTTACAGTTATTCGAAAAAGATACAATGAGATAGCTGGTAATGATACTCTCCCTGACCTGTAAGAGTTTTGTTAAATTAAACCATGTTGGCCTAAAAGAGTTGTACTCCCACACTTTGATTCCTATAGATAACTTGAAATAGTACAAGTTAGGCTGTTTTTCTGAGCTGGTTGCTAGGTTACAGCCAATCACTGCAGCGAGGCTTCAGTCAGTCCCAGGCAATCCGCCTTTTAAACCATGTTAATGCAGACAAACTTCAGAATGTAACCAATGATTTCTCTACCTTGCTCCCTCACTTACGTTTTTTTGTATGACACTTTCCTGGTCTACCGAATTAAGTGCTGAATTGACCACTAGTCTGGCTGGAGTTGTTCAGAAGTCTGTGAACAACTGCCCAACTTAAATCATGTTACGATTTGCTCTATTGGACTCTATTAAATTGGCAGTTTTATTTTTCTTTTAATGGTTTCATCAGATCACTGGGGATTTTCAAGTCTCTTACATAAAGACTTAAAAAATGTCAGCATAATTACTTATTAAGTTTCTAAAAACTACCTTTGACATGCTATATCTTCTGCCTCTTTCATCTGGGTTTGAGTTATAAAGGATTTCTATCCTCAGTCATAGAAAATTACTTATCATTATGACCAGGTATCAAAATTTTGAAGTTATTTTGAACAATGTGATGAACAATTCTGGGACATTGTAATTGTTGATGAGCAATGTCTTGAAGGGAGGGACCACAGTGGGCCTGGTAGCACTTACTCCATCAAGGAATCCATTTTCTTTTTTTAAAAACAACCATCAATACTGCAAAAATATAATATTGTATTTGAAGACTTTGTAACACTGTTCTATGCAATACGGTCTATGTATCCACATTAACAATAATTTTTACTAAAATATTATGTTTAATTCTTATGTGAAAATATATTGACAATGTTTCCCTTTTCACATATATATTTTATTATCATATAAATATAGTCAGTGTTAGTTAACTTGATATTTTTCAGGACATCCCAACCCAGAGGTAAAAATTGGATCACTCTTTGTTATTTCAGAAAACAAAAAACATCTTGAAAATAAACCAAGCATTATATTTTATGCAGATTTTCTTTTGATATTGTAAAATTGAAATGTTTTATCACTTCCTGTCACTGAGCTATGAAAAAGAAAAAGCCTTTTTGCTCCACTCTCAATTGGCATAAATTTTCCTGCTGCCTTATAAAATCACAAAGGCCATTTTCCTTTACATGTTTATGGCAACCTTTCTGACCCATGGGCCAGAGAGTGCATGCAGCTAAGAGTGTGATTCTATCCTTTCTCAGCTAATGAGTATGACCTGGTAACAGAGGCACAATGCTTCTAGAAGCTGTATGTACAGTTTTTAGTAACAAATATTGGAGGCAACAGGTTTTGCATCATTACCGAATCCTTCTCTGGATAGATGTAGCATGCTGATTGCTTCAATTAGAGCTACAGTCAGTAAGAATGAATGATTATCGGAAATCATCTATTGCCAAAAGCACAGGGATGATCTAGTTCACAGAACAAGACACTACAAAGAGTTGAAGAGATTTTCTTTCAAAGAGGTAGACAATGGTGTTCTGGGCACTTCTCTTCTTTGGATCTTACTGAAGGATCCAAGTAGAACTGTATACTTATTTCAAAACCTGTCTGGGTCCACTACATAAAAAGGAAAATTAAGACTCACAAGAGTCTCCTTGCATCGGATCATAGATTTTATTTTTTTGTTTGAAGTTGTCATGTACCTTTATAGTGTATATAGATGTCAAAATATAGGTTTTGTAATTGTCCACAAACACCTAGATTCTAATTCTGGCCTCAGCATATTTACTTATTGCATTATTTTCCAAACTAGAATTTAAAAAATAAAACTGAACTAAAAATAAAAAGGTCATTAGTTGTGGGAGAAAAACAAAATTAGTTAGAAATGGTTAGCCCTTCTTCAATCTGAAGCTGTTTCAAAGGTTCCATTTAAAATAACCACATTCTAAATTTTTATCTCCATAACCTTAACTTTCTGGCACAGAATATGCACAACCTTTGATGTAGGAAATAAATGCTTAAATTGTGGGAGTGAAAGAGACTGTTTGTAACAATATAATAGGATGAAGTACAGCCTATATTACCTTTCCATTTTATTCTGCAAGATGGTACTCTTTTGGAGTTACCTTTAATTCATGAGTTTCATGTTTCTGCCTTCCCGTAGTGCTTTTCATAGAGCCTAAGAGAGTTGGACTATTGTACTATGAATGCATGTGGTTAAAAAGTCTTTTTTCTTTAATAAAGCTCAGTGCTAGACATTGAGATAGACACTAGTGCTAAGTTTTCTTTTTTTCCATTTATCTTTCTCTAGTTAAGATCAGCAATGCATGTGGCAACGGCTTTCTATCTGATTATGGATCCTAATGTTCTAATTCATACCTATTGCTTAGTTTCTCTTTTTAGTGCTATGTCCTGTATCCAATCACTTACCAGACAGTTTACATTTGGGAATTGCAAAGGATGTCTGAAACATAGATAAAACTAAATGTGACCCACTATACACTCCTTAATTATGACCTCTTTACTGTTATGGGTTCAACTATAATCCCTTAAAAAATCAGGTATTGGAGTCCCATCTCTTAATACTTCATAATGTGGACTTACTTGGAAATAAGGTCATTACAGATGTAATTATTATAGTTAGGGTGACATCATAACAATATGAGTGGTGTCTTATGAGAAGGGGAAATTAGGACACAGATATACACACACACACACACACACACACACACAGAACATCATGTGACAATAAAGATAGATGTTTCTATAAAAAATGCCAAGGATTGCTAGCAAACCACTGAGAGCTAGGGGAGAAGCATGGATCAAATTCTTCCTTACAACTCTCAGAAAGAACCAATCCTACTGACACTTTGATCTCAATCTTCAAGTTTCCAAGATCTGTGAGACAATAAAGTTCTGTTGTTTAAGTTGCCCAGCTTGTGATACTTTATTCTAGAAGCTCTACGGAAAAATATACCTATCCATCCACGCAAATGAAGCAACAGCCACCATTAAACACAATCAAGTAAAGAAACCATAGAAAACAACATTATTGGTACTCTTGAATTCTACAGGGAGCTGTCCAGTGGTACAGGTCAGAATCCTGAATGTCACTATGAACACGCCTCTATAGTTGATATGCCTTATCCAATCACCAAAGATGCCCTTTCTCACCTATTTTAAATGCTATCACTGACTGCAATGCTCAACCTCTCTGACCTTGAAAACAGCAAAAGCCCCCAGAGTGGCCTAGCTACAAAGTCTCTCCTTCTTCTCCTACCTGTTTCCTTATATGCAGACAGCAACTGCTTTAAATTGCAACGTTGCTGAAATTGTACCCACCTTCACTTCATAGAGTATCATTATCTTGGGATTAAAACTCAGAACTTTACCTTGTCCTGTAAGGCATCCTGTGGTCTGACTCCCCTAACCCATCCTGGATCTCTCTTCTTGTTTCTGCACTTCCAACAGCATGAAGAGATCTTGTTTCCTCCTGGTTTGGGGCCTCTTGAGAATGGTTTTCCCGGACTGAAATACTTTTCTCTATTCTTTCCTATCCTCCATCTCCTCATCTGCGTGTTATAGTTAGCTTATATAATTCATTTATTTTTATTTATCAAATTCCTCCTCAAATGCTAATTTCTCAAGAAAACTCCACAATTCCCTATTATAAGCTCTTAAAAGAGTGTTTAATTTTCTCGCATGACATATATTATTATATTTGTGGGTTTTTTTTTGTATGTGTGTATTTTTACGTTTTTGCCACAGGCTCGTATGTTTGCCAAAGAGACAGAGAGAAGGAAAGTGAGAAATCACCCCCCAGAAGGGTTGACCACAACACAATTGCTCCTCCTCCATTCTCCCCTAAGGATTTTGGGCAAGCACGCACACATAGTGCCTGGACTGATTTCCAACCCACCAGATCCAGGACTCACAGTGCAGTGTCTCACTGCAGTGGGAATCCAGCACCTTAATTACCATGCCACCTGCTGGCCCCAATCATTTATTTTTAATTTTGTACTGAAATTACTATATTTTCCCACCCTTAATAAGTTTTTGAGGGCAGTGATGGCATTTGCTTTGCTAACTATGTCTATATCACTTCACTCAGAATTTGGACTAAAAAAAACCACTCAATATTTAATTAGCAATTGACTATAGCCAACAATATGCAAAGTATTATATAACTCAGCTATGGAAAGTGTATCACTTTCAGCAAAACGGGTATAAAGTAAGTGTGAAAGTAGTGACAAGTCTTTATAACCAATTCCTGAACAAATATGTGTATGATACACTGGTAAAGAAAATGGACTAGGGGTCATTCGGCCTTTGTTTGAACCCAGCCTTAGGAAAAACGCTTAATCTTCTATCTGAAAGCCCTTGATGAAAGTAGGAATAACGCTATTCCCAATCTCATGGAGTTCTTTGAGAAGCTGAGTGATAACCCATGTAAAAGTATCTTAGTACAGTTCTTAGCACATAGTAAGTGCTCAGTTCTTGGTAGTTGCTGTTCCTGGCTGACAATGTCACTTTGTGGCATTCTACTCATCCACTAATCTTTCACTGCTACTACTCGGTTAGTGGGTGAAATCCCCATAAAACCACTACTGACTTAAATACAAAATACAATGGATACTTAATTCTTACACTGCTTATGTAATTCACTTGGTTTGATTTTCTTTTTTAAGTTTATTTATTTATCCATGGGTAGGAGAGATGGAGAGACAAAGAGAGAGACTGAGAGACAGACAAATAGTACCCATAACAGTGTCTTGAGGCCGTGATCCATCCCTAGCTTAATTAAGGTAGCCCTGGACCATGGGCAAGTGTGTGCATAGCACACCAAGGAGCTCTTCACACATAAACACGTACCTTCATGTGGGTTGGCCTCACAGAGCAGTACATTTTACCACTGTGCCATCTTCTTGCCCCCCAATTTTCCTCTATTTGTAGTGGTTTCTCCTCCCGCTTTAGGTAAAACTAATCACCAATGTTTTTTGTTATTCATCTTCAATTATAATCACTGTCTCCTTTTCTATGTGCCTATAAATGTTGATGTTCTATTGTTTTGATATTCATTACTCTGTTTTTTTATTCATTCTATTCAGCCTTCTTGAGTATTTCATCTAGTCTTCTGATTCCCACTGTGACCCCTTCTGCTCATTTTCTCAAATTCTACCTCTCAAATACAAAACAACTGTAGTGTTCTGTAATGATGTGAGGGCTGATTAGTAAATAGAACCACAAGAGGACCGTAGCACACAGGTGTACTGGACATGGTTGCATGAGAGGTGAAGTCTTGCCACTTTCCAGCCATCACCTCAAAGGTGACTGGGGCAAGAGCACTCCAAATATCTAGTAGAGGGTGTTTATGGGTCTAAGTGATGTGGTGCAGCTGCAGATAGGTAGTTTCTCAGTCAAAGAGCTCTGAAAAGTAGGCACCGTTTTTGGAGAAATTACAGGAGTTATCTTTGCCTGTTTATATAACAGCATTCAGATTCATATTTTTAAGTTTTTACTGGACCAAGAGTGTAGAGTTCTATGAAAATGATGTGTACAGTAAGATCCTTGATTATCACATTCTGCATACATACCCTGAAAAACCACACTGTGTGCTCTAGAGATGTACAACAATTAAATGTGAATAATAAATAATAAAATATAAAACAAAAACAAATTATAAAAAAAATAGCACACAGACTTCAGCAACACAATTTCCCAAAAGAGATCATGAAAATTCCTTATCACTCCATTAGACTCTGAACTTGCTGAAGGCAGCATCCGTGGTTTCTGCCTTTGTAACCTCAGTGGTTAACATTATGTCTCACACAATACCTGTTTAAGCAATAAATTAATGTCTGACTCTAAATCTGACATCTTTAGTCTGGATATGGCTTTAGAAATCTCCCTATCTTACTCCGTACCCAAGGTTTCAATGTGATCTCTGCACATACGTAAGTCAGTGATTCATCCTGTCTCAGATAGTAATTTGTCAGATTAACACAATAATTTCCATTTGTTGAAACTAAATTGTACTTATTATAATTTCTACCACAATTTTCCTTGTTCCACTCAGTAGGGAAACAAGACAATTCAATCCTCTTCTACATGCAATCCTTTCATGTATTTGAAGTTATTTATGTCCCACTTAAAACTTTGTTTTTCCCCGTTGCAACAACCTCTCTGTAAAAAAAAATCATTTTTCAAAAACTATGCATCCCTGATTCCTTATGACACATTTAAAAAATTTATTTTTTTAAATTTTATTTATTATTATTATTGTTCAATTTGACCAGAGAGAGATAAAAGCATAGTTTATATTAGGTTCAATTCCATCTGTGGTATGAGGCACCTACTGGGGGACTTGGAATACATCCTTTGCATACAAAGGGACACTATTGTAACTGAAATCATATATATATATAGTCACACGTGACTTCTTTCTCCCTTCCTATTTTAAAAATTTGCCAGAGGGTGCATGTGTTCTCTGAAGAGAGACTGACAGAAAGTGAGAAATCACCTCTTTGATGGAGCACGGTCCTGTTGCAACCCCTTTTCCTCCATTTCTCCCTCCTTTAAGGGATGTCAGGCACGCACACAAGACTGGCATGTTTTCAGAACTCCAACCACATGGTCAGCTCTCTGGGACCCACCTCCCTTAACCACCAGGCTACCAACTGGTATAGTGCTAGGTTTTTGAGGTGCACTATATTTTGTTTATTTATTGCTAGTGTATTTGCACGACCTCTACCAATTTGTCTGTATTTTAGCATTTTTATTAATATATAATCAAAAGACCATAAAATTTACCTACTTAAAATACATAGTTTTCAGTGTATTCATAGAGTCGTGCACCTGGTACTATGATCTGATTTGGGGACATTTTCATCACTTTGAAAGGATACCTTTTACCAAGCCTGTCCCACAGAGCAGTGTTTAAGTGCTGTGCATGGAGAGATGGATCCTGTTCAAATCTGGGCCCTGGAAGCTTGAACATCACACCAGGGACACGTGTGTTATTGCCCCAAATCCTGACAGAATGAAGAAATGAAGGAGAAGGAATTAGAGCCTGACCTCCTCCTGGATGGCTATGTGTACTGTTCCTGTTGTTAGCTTTTTTGAACACTGATGAAATGTACACTGTGTGCAAGGTTCTGTGTGAACGTATGCTCTCATTTCTTCTGAAGTAGGATTGGAAACCTCTTCACTGGCTGTTCCACTTAGATCTTCCTAAGAAATAGGCTGGCTGGGAAGGGAACTGGTGCTATCATCTGACTGCCATCATAGACCTCGTAAAGGTCTTGCACCACGAAGTCAGGTCAGATGGAATCTGCCCATGTTTCATCTACTAGTGAGTCCACAAAAAAATAGCAATTCCACGCTAGGAAGGTGGGGGAAATGAGAACACAGCAAAATAACGCTTTCATGAAATACCAAGCTATGGAGGAGTCAGTGCAGCTCTGAGTTCCAAAATCATGACTTTCTCCTGTTCTTACAAAGTTCTGCAGATTTGTAGAATGAATGCATCTCAATTTGTCTTAAACCATTTTATCAATTTGAATAATTTTGAAAATATTTTTGATGATTCTTATAAGAAATTTCTAGGGGGACGCTTTCATAGAATACCTCAGCTCACCATTCTAGAAGTCCCTCTTTGATGATGGATTTATTTTGCATTTTTTATATGTTTCTTTTTCTCTCTTTTTTTTTTTCCTTTTCAGACCATCTTGAGGATTTACTGAGCATATTTTTCCACTTTAGTTCTCTCATTTCTGTTTTTTTTTATCAGTTTAGAAGTTACACTCTTTATATCTATTATTTTGGTGTTTATTAAAGTCATATATTAAATCAGTATATTAAGATCTTCTCAAATAATTCAAAACCTAAAAGTTTTAGGTCTCCAGTCCTTTCTTCCAATATGATAATTTTGAACAGTGTTTCCATTCTGTCAAAAGTTCACTTTTTTATTAGTTCCTAGAAGTACAAATTATTACTCTCATAAAAATAGTCTACTGGTGTTTTGATTTACCTTATTTACCAATATCTTAACTCACCATTCCTTCTTGCATATCGAATCTTATTAAGGGAATTATTTGGTTTCCAAAATAACTTTTTATGGATTAAAAAGCTCTCAGTTAAAGAAATTGTGTCTATTTCATACTTATTCTTAAAAGAGTTTATTATTGAGCATAGATATCTGACAGTTACTTCACTTGGCATATTAAAGACATTACTCACTCTCCTCTGACTTCTATTGCTGTTATTGAGAATTGTCCTTAGTATATTTGCCATTGCTTTGTGGGTAATTTGATTTCGTGGACGCAGAAAGTTGTCACTAACTCTAACGTCTTCCCTTTGTGTTCTAATGTCTCACTAATAATTTTCTAGCTATAATTATCTTTTTCTTTTATTTATTCCACTTGGAAATTATCAAACTTTCTGTTAGTTCTTAGAACTCTTCAAATGTTTCTGTTCCTCCCATTTTTTCAAACTCGGTGTTTCTTAACCTCTCTGTCACTTGTTCTATCTCTGACATATAATGATGGGTCTTTCACTTCACTTTACATTTTACTTGCTTTTTTGGTGCTATGGCTTGTATGTTCCCCACAAATTCATGTGTTGAGATTTGGTTTTAATGGTTGAAGAAGTTACAAACTTAATCAGTCTATAGTGATGAGAGGTGGTGCCTTTGGGAAGAGGTTAGGGTTAAGGTCATCTGAGCGGGGCCCTCATAATCTACTCCTTGTGGGCTTAGGAGAGAGGATGAGACAGACAGAGACCAATGGACACAGATGCTCGAATCTCTTGTCATCCTCATGGTGTGATACCTTAAGACTCTTTGGGACACCCATCAGAGGCGACCCATGGACCTTGACTCTCCTAGCCATGAGCTGAATAAACCTCTATTCTCTTAAATTACCCATAATCAGGTATTTTCTGCTATTAACAATGAAACTTTCTAGAACAGTCAGTCCTGATCAAGGGAAACTTTCTGCAGAAGTTATTTCTGGTCTACATGGTAAAAGGTTTATACAGTAAAGGGGACTGTCTCTAGCTATAGCAATATTTTCTTTTTTGAGAGGTTTTTGCTATAGGGCACATGTGCTTGCCAGAAAGACAGAGAGAGAGGGAGAGAGAGAGACAGACAGAAAGTGAGAAATCACCCCCCAGGGGGGATGGCCACACTGCAATCCCTTCTCCTCCACACTCCTCTTGGGATCTTGAGCACACACACACATGTCTGGCGTGAGTTTAAGTTACCGGGTCCAGGACTTGAACTGCGGTCAACTACATGGGAGTCCAGTGACATAGCCATTGCACCAACTGCTGGCCCCAACTGTAGCAATATTTTTGAAGACTTAAAGTTATTAGCAGCTTAACAAAACATAAATATCTATTGTTTTCTTATGTAAAAATCCAGAGGTACATCACTCAAGGCTTGCACATTAGCTCTAATTCTCAGGGACTCAAGCCCTTTCCAGGTCTTTATTGTGCCACTCTGAATGATTTTCCCTAGATACTGTGGTCCAAGATGGTGTCTGTGTTGCAGATGAGGCCAAAAATAATAATAATAATAATAATAATAATAATCAGACACAAAGTACAGATCAATTGTGCCAGCTCTGTTCAAGATTCTAGGATTTGCCATATAAACTTCCTGCTACATTCCATTGGCCAAAATTTGGTCACAGAGACCTAGCATGTAATTTGGAAAGGTATTAGATACACGCAATGAAGAATCATGTTTTATTGTATTGTTTGCAATGCTTTTTGCAGCACCTCAGAGTGCAAGTACTCTAGAAATATTTGTCAATTAAAATAATCACTTCATTTCACTAATACACCTTCTTGTATCTTGATAAAATAGGGATCAACATTTTTTAGAAGAATAAATCTGGAAATGAAACAAATCTTCAAGACTTTAACTCTAAAAGACTCACATTCTCAGAACACTAACTTAGCCTTGGAACTTCTCTTGGTGTCTTCGTGCCAATGTCCTAGAATTTTATGAAAATATTTTGGCAGCCATCATCAATTTCATCGGGGCACATTTTAGGTATCAGGAAAATATTTCAGGAAGAAATAAATGGAACATATCTAAATTTTCTGTCTCTAGGTAGCTTTCTCTTGATTAAAAGTTGGTTAGGAATAGCTATTAAGTTAGAGTGTAGCTAAACAGCAGGCTTGCATCTACCAGAAAAGTGGTAAGTTCTTAAGTGAAAAAGAATGAGCTTTACAAGCACGATGCTGAGATATGTTAATGCGTATGGAATTTAAAACCAGGGACTGAAGCTTTTTCTTGTAAATGTCATATGCTTGTCTTACACTAGCCTGTGCCATGGTGAATGCAGCCACACATTATATTGCTTCACACCACCTCTAAAAGTTACCAAGAATAGTATAACAAGAAATTGTTTAAATTTCCTCATTTATTTTCCCTCGAGACCATGCTGAGAACACTCAAAAACTCTTATTTAGATTCATTTGTACATATTTTCTGCTGCAAGTATTTCAGTACTCATGTGAATTCCGCTCCTAAAGTGAAAGTCCATATATTGGATACCCTATAAAAGCCTAAAGTAATTTAAATTGGAACAAAGTAAAAATCAGATGCAGTCTTTTGTGGAAAGCTTAGAAGCCCTGAAAGATTTTCTGTCACAGAAAGCCTGAGAGCATTGAGACTATAGGTTTTAATAAGAGAAAATCTGATTTGGGTTGGTCCTAGTCAGTGTGGAAACCTGAAGGGAAACAAAAATTGTTCTCCAGGGTAGCTAGTCCCATGAAAAAAAGAAAGCTTGGGGTGCCTCTTGGGTAGATATCAGGCAGCTAAGGCTGTTTCTCCCGGACTTCTCTAAGCATGTTACTTACCGAAAACTGAGCTGGCTAAGCGAATTCCTGAAGCTGTTACCTCCTTAAGGTGCTGATGGCACTGTAGTTTTGGAGAAAGCTCCATGACCTTCTGAAATAGAAACCTGAGGATGTTACACATGGAATTGTTACATCCATAGGGGATCTTACAGCTGGATCTACAAAGAGCCAGATCTGGTTCTTTTTAGAAGGTATATTTTATTTATTTTATTTTTAAGAGGTTTTTGCTTTAGGGCATTCATGCTCTCTGGAGGGAGAGAGAAAGAGACAGTGAGAGGGGAAAGTGAGAAATCACCCCCTCAGGGGGGACTGCCATGTTGCAATCTTTTCTCATCCATTCTCCTCCCAGGATCTTTCACACACACACACACACACACACACACACACACACAGACACGTGTCCGATGTGTTTCAAGCCACCAGGTCTGGGACTCTAGCTGTGACTGGCCATCTAGGAGTCTAGTAATGTAACTGCTACATCATCTGCTGGCCTGAGGACATCTAAAGGAGCATTACTCACCAAGGAGTGGAGTGAGAATGACGAATGGTAATTATTGTCTATCTCAGCTAAGCAATGATTTGTTTACTCAACAAATGCTCTTAAAAGTATATACTATGTGCCAAGCACTGTGTAAGTGATACAGATATGAACAAAGCATGATATCAAACTTAAAGATGCTCAGCCTACCTTCAGAAAAATATGCAATCTATGATTATGCCATGAGATGCGTGTGCTAACAGGGACACAAGTAATTTATTACAATAGTGCAGGGGAGGAACACAGGAGAAATCTAATTAAGCTTTGGGTGTTGAGTTGTAGGTTAGAAAATACTTCCAAGTCATGGTATTTTGTTTTAGTTTCAAAAGAATGGAACATGTCAATTTGACAAGGGTAGAAGTAGGTAGGAGGAAATGGCATGAGAAAAGGTATGAAGCAGAGCACAAGGAATAAATCATCATAAGTGAAGAGCATGAAACCAGGGATAGGCCGTATCATAAAAGTGTATATGTGCCGCCCTAGAGTTTATGTAACTGTTCAGATGTGCTTTTGCACTTAAATGACTGCAAAACATAAAGCAAGTTCAGGCTCATTTTCATTACACTCTCAAGGGTCATCAGCAAATCTAACTAGAAAAAGCCTTATACTAGTCTATCCTGTGAAATGATACACTGAGCGCTTCATTACATCAAGGTAGCCTGACTTTAAGGACCCTTCTATACCCTCAACAATCATTCAAACGAAAACTGAAAAATCAGTTACCAGAATGAAATGAGCAAACTTCCCAACTCAGTGTGAGATGGAGGGTCTGCGAGGTAAGAAATCAGACGTTAAGATAAAATGCAATGTTCTACTCTAGATTCTCATAAGACTGTGGAGTGGTAGGAATTCTCATTTGTTGCTAATATGAGTGCTAAGTGGTACAGTCACTTTTTAAAAATTTCATTTTATGCATTCAATCACAATACATCGCTTAGTTTGTAAAGTGAATTTATCCAACAAGAATACACCCCACACCAGTCCAGTTGAGCCACTTCAAAAGATGGTTTAGACAGTTGCTTATGAAAATCAGTACACACTTACACCATTTGTTATAGCAATCACCCCTTGGTTTTTAGTCACAGGCCTTGAAAACATATTTCTACACACACACACACACACACACAAAAAAAAAAAAAAAACTTGCACAAAATGTTTATAGCAGCTTTATTCACAATTGCCAGGTCTTGGAAAGAATCAGGATGTCCTTCAGTAGCTGAACAAATAAATAAACTGTGATTTCCCAATGGAATATTATTCGGTGCTAAAAAGAAATGAACCATCAAAAGACATGGAGGAAACTTAAATGTATACGAGTAAGTGAAAGAAACCAACCTGAAACTGCTACATACTGTGTGATTGCAACCACATGGCATTCTACAAAAGAAAAATCATGGATACAATAAAAAGATCAGTAGTTGCCAGAGGCTGGGATGGAGGGTTGGATGGGAGCAGCACAGATTTTTAGGATAATAAAAATACTCATTATAAATTTGTCCAAACCCATAGAATGAACCACATCAAGAATGAACCCTAGTATAAATTACAGACTATGAGTGATGTTGTTGGTCGATGTATGTTCATCAAATGTACCAAAGGGAACATTCCATTAAGGGAGGCTGAAGCTATACTTGTGCAGCCATATTAGCAATTTAGGATCTTCCTTTTACTTTTTCTGTGAACATAAAAATGCTTTGGGAAAAAAAAATAGTGTTAAAGAAAAATAACATGTTTGGACCAGCCAATTGGCTTGGTAGTTTAAGTGGATCCCACATGGCTCGCTGCAGGGTTAGAGTCCCAGACTTGGTGACTTGAAAAATGTGCTGGCCATGTGGGCGTGGATGCCAAAAATTCCAAGAGGAGAAAGAAAGAGAATATATTGTGGCATGGCCAACCCATGGAGGGTGATTTCTCACTTTCTCTCTTTTTCTCTTACAAATGTTTCTGCCCTATAGTAATAACTTAAAAAATAAAACAAAACCAAACAAAAAAAAAAAAAAAACGATGTTGGGGCCAGCCTATAGCCTTGCACTTAAGGAAGCTGGAACTCATATGGCCAACCACATTGTTTCAGTCCAAAACCTAACAGCTTGAAAAACACATTGGGCCCTGTGTGTATGCCCAAATCTTGACAGGATAGAAGGATGGAGGAGAATGGATTTCAGCATGGCTACATCCAATTGAGAGGTGAGTGCACACCCTCAGGAAATATTTAAATAAATAAATAAAACCTTCTCTTCCACTTACTAATCAACATATTTATATCTGTCAGTAGCAATGGAGAGTAACATAATAAAACTTTAGTATGTCTACACTTTCACAATCTTTTCATAACCCTGTAAGATAGACCAGTAAAAGTTATTACAGCTTTAGTTCTCTATCTCAATTTCTTCATTTGAATGAATACTCAAGTTTTTACTTAGTCTTGAACTTAATAAACAGAACATCTATTCTACGCAAACAGACCATCAGGTAGAAAATAAGTCCAAGGTAACTAAGAGCTAAATGTTTCCAGTATGCGTCTATGTGTTGAAATCTAACCTGGGTGGATTAAAAACAAAAATATCATGCTTCTGGTTTACTAAGAATCTGATGTTCAGAAGTTCAGATTTACTAAGTCTACCAGAGAGTCAGACAATATATGTTTTTAACATGGATGAAGAAATCAGCCTTCATTTCGCATACACTGCCTTACGTAGAAATAGCAAGTTCCACCGGAGTTCTCTGCTCTGACATGAGACTTCTGCTTTCCTTTTCCAAGCTCAACCTCTACAATAGGTTGATAGTTTATAATGAACCAGCTTTACTTGCTTTAGGAAGCTCTTCTCAAGCAAGAACCTACATGAAGGAACAAATAGGCCTTGTTTCTATGACTGGATCTGTAAGAAATTGCTGCTGTGTGACCTTAAAACATAAGTTTACTACTCTGCCTCAATAAGCCTAAGATAAAGTTAAATATATTGTATAGGATTGTACACATAAAGTGTAAATCTTACAGCTCTCCCTCCTCTAAGCCAACTAGTGTGAACATGGTCATTACCAGCACACACCTCCCCTCTTCACCCTGAGGACATAGGCTTCTGTCGCAAGAACCAGTCTGCACTGTGTATATAGTTTTATCTGTAGTGACTACCCCAACACCTGGTCTACAGCATAAGCTCTGAAGATATCTGTGCATTCTGAAAATAAGTGTGGCCGATTTATCTTACTATTTCTCTAGAGGCTATGGATGATTTCAAAATAAGAGATTCTTTCCTGTTGATTAAGATTTGATTTCAAGAAGGAGTAATTAAAATCATAGTAATAAATTTACTATGAGGGAATGAAAAGATCTGAGAGTCTCATTGTAAAATTGCTTTCCAGAGGAAGAAGAAATGGTGAAAGAAAGGCAGTTGAAGGAACTATGGAAAAAATCCTTATTTGAAACTTTGTCCAGGTTTGATTGTATTTTTCCAAAATAATAATAGTGCAGAGATAAACTGGGAGTTGTTTCTTTCTTCAAATCTAATTTGTCATTTTTTTAAATACATTAATCAGTCAGTTAATATTTGTTAAACCATAGATGCCAGACATTCACAAGAGACTTTCTTTTTTTCTGTTAGTATACTTCAAAACGCCAATTAGTATCCACTTGATATTTGAATTGACAATCATTCAAGTACTTTTGCCTGGCTAGTGTCTACATTTGGGCAGTTCATGCTCCGAACAAGTGTGTCCAAGGACAGGGCTTATAGAAGATGAAAGTCTGGCCACATTTTGCTGACCTAGCACCTGGGCGCACACCTAAAGCCATTAGGAAGAAATGACATCGTTTCCTTTTCTTTTTTCTTAAATAAGGTTTTATAGTTCATGTGAGCTGACTGGAAAGAGACAGAGAGAAGAAAGTGAGAAATCACCTCCCCGCGCAGCTGGATGGCCATACCACAATCCATTCTCCTCCAGTATCCTCTTGAGATTTGGGGCACACATGCACACATCCCAGTGTGCTTTTCAAGTCAATGGGTCCAGGACATGAACTGTGGTTGGCCATGTGGAGAGTCCAGCACCTTAACTACTATACCACCTGTTGAATCCTTATGACACCGCCTTCAAATTTGGCCTGGTTTGGCCCTAGTCTTTACAAGTGTTATGTAGTCTTCGTTAATCTGCTTTCTGAGAAGAATCAAGCTTATTTATTTGCAATGCATATCCATAGACAATAAGGGCAAGTAAGAGTATAGCACTTTCTAAAATCTCCATAACACATTTTTAGAGTCTATATTTTACCTATAAAGATATACAACAATTGGGGACCAGTAGGTGGTGTGGTGGTTAAGCGGCTGGACATTTGCACATGGCCAACCATGGTTCGTGTCCTAGAGCTGGTGGCTTGCTTTCTCACTTTGCCTCTTTCTCTCTGTCTCTTTATCTGTGTCTCTCTCTGGTCAAATCTTAAAAAGTAAAATGAATGAATAAATAAAATAAAATAAAATAATTCTTAAAATTAAAAAAGATATACAACAATTAAACATAAATTAGAGTCTAAAATAAAATAGTAAAAAGATGCAAGACTTTGAAAGACATATTTTTTAAAGAATTATTTTATTAAACTTTACTTATTTATTTACTTTTATTTTGATCAAAGAAGGACAGAGAAGACAGTGAGAGAGAGGGAAAATGAGAAAGCAAGTTACAAGTTTCGGGACTTGAATCACAGTCAGCCATGTGGGAATCCAGCGCCCCTAACCACCTCTCCACCTGACAGCCCTGAGGACATATTTTATAACAATCAGTCCCTGCTTGCTATATTTCACAAACAGCAAAAAAGATTGGTAAAGAGTCAAATAGTATAATTTTTATTATATTATATTATTTTTGGTAAAATAGAAGAGCCACACTTTGAGAGATGATTTTTCTTTTAAAGATTTTTTGACATTATGTAAGAAACTAAATTGTTTTAATATGCAAATAAATGGGAATGAATAGCAAGTAACATTTTCAGTTATTAAAAAGGTATAAGAATTCCCATATTTGTTATAGTATATGCATTAAAATACAAAATAAAGTTAGAATTTTGTTGCCATTTCCATATAGGATTTAAAGATTATATTCTGCAAAGAAGACATAAATTCATTCATGGGAGAAAAAAATAATATTTATGCATAATAGAGCAAACATATCTGAAAGGTAATGTTCTAAAATATCTTGCAATAATTTCTCTTCAGTCAAATATTGGGATCTTTAGGTGATTTGGAAAAGTATCATTTTGTTCTGGTTTGACTGTTTTAGAAAGTAAGGGCAATTCTATGATTGAGTGGTCTTTATCCAGCAGGTGGGGAGTATGACTGACTAAGCTGTGATGGACAAAGAAGCAACAGTCTCTTAAATTAGCTAGAAAGGGGGAAGCGGGATCATATGTATGGTTTATAGTGTTCTCTTGTTTGTTTTTTGCTCAGGTGAGATTGCATAGTGATTCTATTTATGCTTTTTACCGTGGTGGTTAGAGTGACCCTGACTGAAATTTGAGTTCTATGAAGTTGTTCATATTTGGAAGGAGAACACCATGGCTTAGTCCTTGATGCCAAGCCAGCACCAGTTAACAGCTGTCAGTGGCTGCTTTTCCTTTCTTCATTTTCAAATATGAAGAAAAGTAAAGCAAGTTAAATGTATATACATTGAATCAGGAATGAAGATTATTTGAATTGCATTTTAAGAAAATATCATATGGGTTGGCTCCATAGCCTACTGGTTAAGGCAACTGATCCCACATGGCAGATCATGTGGTTGGAATCCTGGACCAGTGGCTTGAAAAACATGCCAGACACATGTGCATGTATGCCTAAAATCCCAAAAGGAGAGAGAGATGGAGAAGAAGAGATTATGGGGTGAGATATGAGAGATCTTCAAAAAGTTCATGGAATGCATATTATGAAAAACTATACATGGATTTTTTTTTTTTTTTTTTTGGAGAAGTTTTTGCTATAAGGGCGCGTGTGCTCGCCAGACAGACAGAGAGAGTCAGAGAGACAGAAAGTGAGAAATCACCCGCCAGGGGGGATGGTCACGCCACAATCCCTTCTCCTCCATTCTCCTCTCGGGATCTTGGGCACACACGCACACGCGCCCGGCCTGAGTTTTAAGCCACCGGGTCAGGGACGCGAACTGCGGTCGACTATGTGGGAGTTCAGCGACATAGCCATTATGCTAACTGCTGGTTCCCCCAAATTTCTTTGCACCAAATTAACTTTGTACTTTTTTCCCATGAACTTTTTGATGTTTCCTCATAGATTCATTGAGCCAACATCTAAATTATATGAAGAGATAAACTATGAGGAAGCTTGGACAATTGTAACAGCTAAAATAATGGTCAAAATGTTGCATCAATGAGGCTGAAAATGAAGTGCCTTACATAAGTTAGAAACACATTTCTCTTCCAAGTAGCAATCTGGTTGGTCAACACTGGCAAGGCAAATTTGTAGCACAAGGTTTTCAGTGACTTCAAGTCATATTAATCAATGCCATCCTCAAGAGAATGGTATTTGGTATTTGTGTGGTTTTAGAGAGTCCTCATTCCAGTCCAAAGTAAAAGAAGGAAAAAAATGGAAGGAACAATTTTCTCTTTAAGTTTTAAATGGCCCACAAATTGTATACATCTTTTTCTTCTAATATTTGGTTGATTCTGACTTAGCTATTCCTAGCAAGAGTGTTCACTAGGAATAGAGCCACTGAGTGTCCTGTGCTTAGGAAAAAGGGTTTTCTGCCAGAAGAGCACTCTAGAAAATGCATTTTCACTACAGTGAATGCTCCAAAACATAAAAAAAAAGCTAGATATGTTAAGAGAATAGCAAGAAAGCTAATGTGAGTGAAGGAGAATAAATAAAACTAAATAGAGAAGTAAGAAAAGTATTTAGGGCCTTCGAAAACAGAATTTGGGTTTTATGCAAAGTTCAATGAAAGGATATTGTATTTTAAATAAATGTTCTTTTTAAATTTAGATTCACAACAAAAATTATAAGGAAGATCCAGAGATTTCCCATATACTTGTTGCCCCACACATGCATGGCCTCTCCTATTATCAATATCCTCTACCAGAATGGTACGTTTCGAACGATTGATAGCCCTGCATTGACACATTGTAACCACCCCACATCCACAGTTTACACTAGGGCTGGCTTTTGTACATTCTCTGGATTTGTATATTCCACTCTTTGTTATAATATACAGAGTATTTTCAATGCCCTAAAAATCCTCCATGCTTAGCCTGTTTATCCCTCTTCCCACAAGCTCTGACAGCCACTGATGGCATTATTATTTCCTTAGTTGTGCCCTTAGGAGAATGACATATAGTTGAAATTACATAGTAACAATGTGCATTTAAGTTTTCCCTGTATTGTGTGTATGTGTGTGTGTGTGTGTGTGTGTGTGTGTTGAGGGATCATTCCTTTTGTTGTTATTGCTTTTTAAAATTTTGCCAGAGTGTGTGTGTGTTTGCCTATCAGACAGAGAGAGGGAAAGTGATAACGCCTTCTTCATGGGGAATGGTCACTCTGGAATCCTGCCTCATTTTCTCTCGTTTCAGAATTTGGGGTACACATGTACTCATGTTCATTGTGTTTCTCATGCTGCTGTGTCCAGGAGCCAAACTGGGCAGTCAGCTATGTGGGATCTAGTGCTGGTACCTTAACTATGTATCATGGACTGGCCTGGCTCATTCCTTTTTAATACTGAATAAATTTTTCATACTTTGAATGAACCACCATTTATTTATTTATTCACCTAATAAAGGATAGCTTAGCTATACACATTTTGGCAATTCGGAACAAAATTTCCTCTAAACAACTATGTTTGAATTTTTGGGTAGGTACAAATTTGTAACTTCTTTGGGTAAAACTCAAGGAGCATGATTACTAGATAATATGGTAAGAGTGTGTTCAGTTAGGGGGCTAGCAGGTGGTATAACTGTTAAATCACTGTACTCCCACAAGGCTGACCACAGTTCAAGTTCTGGGCCCAGAGGCTTGAAACTCACAAAAAGCACATGTGCATGTGTACTCAAAATCCAGAGAGGAGAGTGGAGGAGAAAGGATTACAGTGTGGCCATCCCTCTGGGGGATGATTTCTTGCTTTCTGTTTGTCTCTCTGTCTCTGTCTCATCGGCAAGCACACATGCCCTATAGTAAAAAAAACAAACAAACAAAACAAACAAACAAAAAACGAAAAACCTCTTAAAAAAAAAAGAGTATGGGGACTAGCAGATAGTGTAATGGTTAGATCGCTGGACTCCCATATAGTAGACCATGATTCAAATCCTGGACACGGTGGCTTGAAACTCACTCCAGGTGTGTGCACATGCATACCCAAAATCTGGAGAGGAGAATGGAGGAGAAGGCATTGCTACATGGCCAACCCTGCTGGGGAGATGATTTCTTGATTTCTGTCTTGTCTCTCCAGTGAGTACACATGCCCTATAGCAAAAATCTCTCTCAAGAAAAAAAAAAAAAAGATAAAATATGGAGTGACTGGCAGGTGGCATGGTGGTTAAGACACTGGACTCTGTTTGAGTGATCATGGTTTGAGTCCCAGACCTGGCAGCTTGCTTTCTCACTTTCTCTTTCTCTCTGTGTTCAACTTCAAAAAAAAAAATAATAGTAACATAATAATTCGTTTTTTTTTTGTTTGTTTGTTTGTTTTTTTTTTTTTTTTTTTTTTTTTTTTTGAGAGGTTTCTGCTATAGGGCGCATGCATTTGCCAGAAAGACAGAGCCAGAGAGACAGAAAGTGAGAAATCACCCCCCAGGGGGGATGGCCATGCCGCAATCCCTTTTCCTCCATTCTTCTCTCGGGATCTTGGGCATGCACGCATACGCGCCCGGCATGAGTTTAAGCCACAGGGTCAGAGCCACTGAGTCGGGGACTCAAACCACTGTCGACTACATGGGAGTTCAGCGACATAGCCATTATGCTAACTGCTGGTCTCAAACAAGTAAATAATTCTTAAAAAAAAAAAAAAAAAAAAAAAAAAAGAGTATGTTTGGTTTGGCAAGAGATCACCAAAATGTCTTCCAAAGCAACCACCCAATGAGACCCAGCTAGAATGAGCACAATGCAAAATATTGAAGATCTCAAATGCTAGCGAGACTATCTAACAGGACTCTTGTTCATTGAGAGAGGAACAGAATCCAAAACGACCTTTAGTATATCTTGTCATTTTTTCCTGATATCCCAACATGATATATTAGTAAAAGAAACTGCTTTAAGTCTCTGGTAACGTGGTGTTAAGGTGTGAGGAGGGAGGGAGAAGCATTCTCTAGACCTTTGAGTAGGTCTCACTCTTTTAGTGACCCTGAACCTCTGTATTGTACCAACATTTCTGTCGGTTTACTCTCTGCCCCACCTCCTTAGGTGAGATGGAATGGTTCTAGGAAGCTGGTGGGCTAATTCAGGTGGGCTCAGGTAAAATCTCAGCAGGTTAGACTGATTAAAGTTTCTCCTGAGGATGTACTTTATTTAGAATAACAGAATGCTTTGACATATTTTTTTAATGACTCCTTTTCCCTTCCACTTGCCAAAAGACAAGATTTCTAATATTCACTGTGAAAATCAGAAGGAGCTCCTAAAATTCACAAAAACATGGAGGACCCGAAAGACTGGATCCTCTCAGACTTGTGCAGACTGAGCCTCCAGCAATTTGTTAACCGTAGTTCAGGTTTCCTACCTGGTGCCCGGTCACACAAAGACCACCATTTATAGATTTCTGCTCCACTAAATGGAGATTTTCTGTATTTACCTGTCTGTCTCTCCAACTCTGGGGTAGCTGTTTGCCTTGTGATCTTCCTTCTTTTATGGCTCTAGAAAGATATTTATTTTTCCATTTGTTCAGCTTTTTACTTGGGATATACTGGTGACTTCTAAGCTTCTTACATGCTGGACCGGAAACTGGAAGTCCATTGTAGGATTTAGAGAAAGGGTATGTGCCTTTAGATTTATGATTTCAGAAAAAGAATTATACTATGTGGCCCTAGATAGATAAAAACGATTCAAGGAGCAAGCCTTGCAGTGTGGAGGTTTACATTGCACAGAGGAAGCCAGATTCCACATGGCTGACCAGGTTTGAATCCCAGCCTTGGTTTATAAAACACGCAAGGCCTACACATGGGTTCCCAAGATTCTGTCAAGATAGATCATCGTAGTAAAAGGATTGTGGGATGACCGGGCCCTATTAGGGATGGTCTCCCTCTCTCATGTCAGTGCACACACCCTCTGGCAGTAAAAAGTAAATAAATAAATAATAAAGATGTCAGGGAAAAAGGATAAGGGGGAAAATGCCATAAATCTAAGAGGGTAAAAATAGTGACTACACACAGTAATCATAAATATGGCAGGAAGTAGATAGATTTGAGATGTATTTTAAAGGCAAGCCAACAAAACTTCCTAATGGATTAGAAGGCCATGTAATAAAGAGAAAAGTTAAAAATGATGACGGGATCTTTTAGCCTACCAGAAGTTGGGACTATTTACAGAGATTTGGAAGTGAAGGAGTGTCCCTAGGAAGAGAGAGTTCCTTTTACTGAAATGGAAAGGGATGAAGAGACTGGAGGGCAGACACAGGTTAGTTGTTACATTTGGTGGAGGGTTAAACTTTTGTTGACTAATAAAGTAAACATCATCTGACACTTTACACACATCAGTCCATTTATCCTCTCCCAAACCTCTTCATTATCCACATTTTTTTTTTTTTTTTGAGAGATTTTTGCTATAGGGCGCGTGCGCTCGCCAGACAGACAGAGAGAGACATAGAGACAGAAAGCGAGAAATCACCCTCGAGGGGGGATGGTCACGCCACAATCGCTTCTCCTCCATTCTCCTCTCGGGATCTTGGGCACGCATGCACACGTGCCCGGCGTGAATTTTAAGCCACCAGGTCCGGGATGCGAACCGCGGTCGACTACGTGGGAGTCCAGCGACATAGCCATTACGCTAACTCCTGGTTCCCTTCATTATCCACATTTTATAATTGAAGAATCAGATGTTAAAAAGGTTGTCCAAGGTTGCTAGTGGAACTAAGTCTGGGCACTCTGATTGTAGAGAACACTTTTTTAATCACTATGAAATGGTCGGTTGGCTGTTTTTTTGTTTTTGTTTTTTTCCGTATGGTAAGTCCCTTGGACACTATTTAATGTTGAAGCTAAAAATGGCATGGAAGTACTGAGAAGTAATGGTTTTAGGGGAAAAAATAGTGCTCTGAGAACTGTGGGCTATTTTGAGGTTAAGAAAGGGCGATCTTGTCAAAATGATATGATGTTCTAGAGGCTCCTTAATTCCTGGACAACTCAAGCTCAAATTTCATCCTTCATAGCTGACTATGGCCTGAATTGCAGCCCTGTGAAGGGAAGTCTTCCTAAATGCTCTAAGAGAATCTAGAGAGTCACAAACAATGGTAAATATAATGAATCTGAGGAATAATGAGACCACAAAGATGATCTTAAAGAAAATTTAAGAGGAGATACTTCAAGCTTAGCTTCCGTCTCAAATATGTCCTCACAACTGGGAAAAATATTAGTCTCACAAAACCTCCATGAAGTTAAAAATAAAGCTACCATTTACTAGGTCAAAATATAAAAAAGGGAAAAAGAAGCCAATAAAAAGTAATTCTTCTAATGGAAATAAATCTGCAGAGAAGCATATTATTCTGATGGCTTATTTTTTATTAGCTATCAAGATAATTTAAGAGAAAAATATTCAGTTGAAGATCATTCATTAGAACAGATATAATTAACAGTAGTCCATTAGTTACTCTTTCAGATGATCCTATCTTACCACAATAACTTCTATACTTGAGAATTGCCTAAGTCTTAGAGAAGAGCGTTTGTCTCTCAGTTCAATAAAACATCCAGTCAAACAATAAAAGAGGTGTTATTACTCTGTTCTAGGTTAATGATACATAGGCTAGACTTCGCTGTAGAGCTTCGCTGTAATTGCTTACAATTTGGTATAAAATGTCAAACGATTTAACTGTATAAACAGCCCATAATGTGTTTTGCAAACTTATAAAACATTCTCAATGCGACTTAATTAATAATTACTCCAATTATACACAGCACATCATGCTCAAGATCTTAATTTATTCAAAACATTTAGTCCAATTTATATTAATGCAGAAAAATCACATCCAATGAACATCCAAATCACAATTATAGAAGAGACAAAAATGTGTTCTGTCACATTTTCACACAAATGTAATTTGATATTCAATTAGAGGATGATAAATCACAATCACATGTAAACAAAATGTGTATCCTGTCAGTAATAGTAAGAACCTCTTTTGAGTATGTAGGGTCTTCTGGGTTTATTCTCATACAGCTGCCGTTTCAGAATGTAAGGAATTTTTCTCTTTATGACTTCTTCTTTCTCATCTTTCTCATTCCCAGTGTCAAGAATATCTTCCTGAATTAACTGCAAGATAGAGAGAACATGGGTAAAACCGACATGCATCTTCCATACCACAGCATTTTTCTACATATTATCCTATTTGCTGTTCAGACAATAAGGTATGTGTAGGTAGATGAAATATATGAGATTCAAAGAAATTAAATGTTTTGTCAAAGATCAGATGCCATCAAGTGTCTAGGGTGGGCTAAGATCATAATCCTTCTTATTCTCTGCTCAGTGTCCTTTCTTTACCAGGTTAGTCATTATTTAGAATTTCTATATACTTCAAAGACAAACCCTGGGACCAGCAGTTAGCGTAATGGCTATGTCGCTGGACTCCCACGTAGTCAACCACGGTTCGAGTCCTGGACCCCGTGGCTTAAACTCACGCCGGGCGCATGTGCGTGCGTGCCCAAGATCCCGAAAGGAGAATGGAGGAGAAGGGATTGCCGCGTGGTCATCCCCCCTGGGGGATGATTTCTTGCTTTCTATCTCTCTGTCTCTCTCTGTCTGTCTGGCGAGCGCACGCGCCCTATAGCAAAAACCTCTCCAAGAAAAGAAAAAAAAAAAAAAAAAAAGACAAACCCTCATTTTTTCAACTGAAGAAAAACACCAAATTGATTGCAAAGTATTTTTGAAGCTTGAATTTATGGTGGAATAACCAAAATGGGATGGAATATATCACAACAAACACTGTTTTGAATCTGCTAAACCAAGTTTGACTGGAAAGGTACCCGGATTTCAGACTCAGGTAATTCATTTGTTGACTCAATTTAAAAAACATTACAACGTTTTATTTTTCAATCACAGAGAAACACTCTGCCTAACTTACTCAGTTGTTGTAGAAGTCAATATAGTCACTCTATTTAAATGATTACAAATTCTGTGGACTGTAGTACTTTGTTATTCAAGCAAGTTCATGTTCAATAACTCAAAGTAGTTAATCTGAATGCAGAGTCAGGCTAATATTTCATCAAGTATGCCCCATTCTAAAATTAATTTTGAATAGTTTTTCTACGATACTGTTCTGAAAAAAAAATCAGCTATCATAAAATATTTGAGAATATTTTTACAGAATTTTACACACAACTTACATGAAAATTTTTAAGATGTTCAAGGTAAGAAATGTTTGACATTTGTTATCTTCTAAACTTTAAGGTCACTATAACTAATACTAAAGGAGACAGTAAGTTTTAAATTATAATGCATATGCATAAAATCATATCATCAAGAACTTTGTTTCAACCCACAGCTATTCAATTTCAGAGAAAGAAAAACAGCTACTGTCAGACAATCTAGTTTCCTAATCTTTAGTTTCTCTGTACATAGTCTATAATTACTTGTACTATGCTCTGAATAATATTATCATTATTTTTAAATCACTCAGTAACACTTAAAATAGCAAAAGTTCCAGAGAAATTTTCCTCTGTTGAGGAAATTCAGATTATTTTCTTTAAACCATTAAGTTCTCTTCTCTTCATCCTTTCTTTAGCCCCAATATTTTCCCATCTCTTTCAAAAGCTCTAATTTATCTTTTTTAACAATACATATCAAAATAAGGCCATAAATGATAAAGTGTTTCACAAATACACTATAATAATTGTTTAATTGCACAATTTTGCAACTTTTTTCTCTTAAAGATATATTAGAGTATATTTAAGATTATACCTTTAATAAAGTCATGCTTTATTTATTTCTTCAGTAGGAAAGAAGTGGGTGAAGTAAAATCTAGTATTCATTAAAAACCTACTATAACTTTGGAAATACCCAAGGGATGATACAAGCATTAAAGTTGTGTGTCTAAAGAGAGAAAAGTCTAAATTTTTTTAAAAAAATTTTCTTTTTTTAATTTATTTTCTCCTTTTCTTTTTTTGTAGAGAGAAATATTTTTGCTGTTGGGTGTGTTCAATGACCAAAGAGACAGAGAGAGAAAGCAAGCAAGAAATCACCCCCCACCCAGGGTAGGGGAATAGCCATGCTGCAATCCCTTTTCCTCCATTTTCCTCTTGGGATCTTTTGGGCACACATGTGCATGCACCCCATGTGAGTTTCAAGCCACTAGGTCTGGGACTTGAACTGCTGTTGATGACATGGCAGTCCAGGGATGTAGCCATGACGCCATCTGCTGGTCCCTAAAATCTGGGTTTTAGAATATCTAGTTGGCTGTCACAATTAAGATATGGATAAACATGATTTTGATGACGATAGGTATTCATCAGATTATGTGTAAAATGTTGAGTTTGTTTCATTACTCTGCTTATTTATAGGTTTGAAGCCATACATCTAGATTGTGTGAACCAAGGAAGAACTATTAATTATTTTCCATTAAACTTCTGGATCTATGTATTTGGCTATGGACATTAACAAGCCAAATTTCATCATTTAGATATTTTTAAAGATATCCAAACAAACAAGCAAACGTATGCAAACCAAAGGCAATAAGTTAGTGCAAGATTTAATACAATTGATTTATCCATACATTCACTGTAGCTTTCTGTAATGAAATGTGGCTGTCTCGAACGTGGTGGATCTAGTTTGGCTGTGAAAAATGTCTAAAATTCACACATTCAATTAAAATAGGAGTATGTACATGTGTATACATAAACACACATTTATACATGAACAGACAGATTTATGTGTACATATAAACAAACATACAAGATAATGGGATCCAAATAAAACCAGGATAATAAGGATATATATCCTTATAGTGTATATTTTATATAAATTGTTAAAATTTTATATTTGATTAATATTTTTTTTAAAAAAAAGATTCCTGGGCCAGCAAGTGGAATGGTGGTTGGAGTGCTGGACTCCCACATGGCTGACCATGGTTCGAGTCTCAAATCTGGCAGTTTGCTTTGCTTTCTCACTTTCTCTCTCTCTCTCTCTCTCTATTTCTCTCTGGTGAGCACATGTGCCCTGTAGAAAATTTAAAATAATAAATAAAATGAAATAATTCCTTTAAAAAAGTTCTTATTATAATAGGCATGACAGAGTTAAAATCTCTCTCATATTTTATATACATAAAGACATACTGTATACATTTTTACTCATTTAATATATTCAAATACAAAACAAAACTTTTGTGTTTTATTCTAGTTTTATTTAGAACCTTTTGTATTCTGTGTTTGTTTACAGATAAGAACTTATGACCTTGTGTTTCTAGGAAAATATTTGAGTTCCTTAAATTTCTTCAGTGCACCACCACCAACAAAAGTTGCCAAAGTATTCCATTTATTTAAGCACAATAAAAGCATATGTATAAAATCTGCCTTAATATATAACCCCCCTGTAAAAATGAAGGGAAAATATTTTGCTAAAGGAGGAAATATTTGAAAGACACTTTGTAGATGTGAAGGAATGTTGACCTCAACATATGGTTCATTCTTCTTTAATATTTGTAAGTATTCCTGTTATGATAATGATCAGGATTGAAAAAAAAATCAAGACAAATGAGAGTTAACTAGTATAACTATAATTATATTTATTTTTTGTTTTCATTTTACCTCCCAGTGTTGAAAGATCCTGCTGCGACAGATTTTTTGGAGCTGGAACATGGTCAGCATTGCTTCCAAACTAAATTCATCTAGAGCAGTAGGATACTTCCTTCTTGGAACAAGCTCCTCTTCACGGGCCTCTCCCATTTCCTCGGGTTGGCTGTTCACATTCTTAATAAAACTGCAAACATTTAGCAGGTTCATTTTCCATGAGGGAACATTTGTTTTACTGATCTGAAATATGGGAAAAATAGTAGATATTGCAATTGATCACTTTTTTTTTTTGAAACAATTTTGCTACAGGGCATGTGCACTTTCAGGAGAGACAGAGACTGAAAGTGAGAAATCATCCTCCAGAAGGGATGATCACGCTGCAATCCCTTCTGCTCCATTCTCCTCTCAGGATTTTCAGCATGCACGTATCATGAGATTTAAGCCAACAGGTCTGGGACTCAAACGACAGTCAAGTATGTAAGAATCCAGCCAAGAAACCATTTCACCATCTGCTGGCCTCAATTGATCACTGTTATGAGTAAGAAATACATTTCCATTTTGGTAAGCCATTACACTTTAGGATCTATTTGTTAGTCTAGTCCAGAAACTACATTATTTCTAACTTTGTAACTTTATGTCACAAAGTAGCATCATACCAATACCTCTTACCCTCTATTTACTAGAATGCAATAAAGTTAGAGGACGGGAATGGAGGGGTAAAAGAAGCAAAACATTTAAGCAATCCGTAAATGGAAAATTATCTGTTTATGATGATATGTATGATAATACCTTTAAGTGGACTAAGGCACAGTGTATTTATGTTGGGAACATTCATTTTACAAGCTGTAGTATAGATAGTTGTTGAATATAAAAATAAATAAACAACGAAAGTTATGCACACAAAGCAAAGCAAGAAAGTAATAAAATAGAAATGATGACTACTAGAAATATAGATATATGTATATATTTCAGAGATTAAAATATTAATAATTCCTAAGTGCCATTGTCTCATTTTTTTAGATTTTTGTTTAGTGTTCATGGATCAAGGACTAAGTTGATTTTAATAAATTTGAACTATTGCACAAGTGTGAGGCCATTAATATATTCCACATATTACTAGTTGTCATAGGCAGCATCACAGCCAAACAATTTATTTGCAAATTACAATATTTTGTAGAATTACCTTTCTTTTTCCAGTAAGAGATGGTCTACAGTCATAATTATCAAAGTCAATAACTTTCCTATGTGTCAACAATAATTAATAAGAAACATAAGGAGGTAAGAGAATATAACTGAAATAATTAATAAAACATTCACAACAAATTCAAAGGGTAAGGCCAGCAGGTGACGTGGTGGCTGGGGTGCTAGACATTCATATGGCTGACCACAATTAGAGTCCTGGACCAGGAAGCTTGCTTTCTCCCTTTTCCTCTCTCTTTGTCTTTCTCTGGAGGTGCATGTGCCTTGTAGCAAATTTTAAAAATAATAATAGTAATAATAAGTAAAATTAAATAATTTTTTTAAAAATTAAAGAGGGCATAGATGAAGGACACTATAAATTTTTTTCCTGAAGTTCATTACATTTTTTTGAAAGATTTTTACTATAGGGTGTATGTGCTCACTGGAGAGACAGAGAGAGACAGAGACAGAAAGCAAGAATCACCCCCCAGGAAGGATGACCACACAATCCCTTCTCCTCCATTCTCCTCTCGGGATTTTGGGCACTCACACACATATGTATGACATGAGTTTTAAGCCACTGGGTCTGGGACTTGAACTATGGTCAACCACGTGAAGGCCAGTGCCTTAACTACTATGCCACCTACTGATCCTCATTACAACAATTTTTAAATGATGACAGACACTATGAGAAGAGTCAATAATAGTAATATCAGATGATTTTGTCTGACTTACTTCTCCCAAAAGAAAGTGATTGCAAATCAATATTCCAGTTTGGAAAATATGGGGAGGTTGAAAGATGGAAAAGGAGGGAACCAGCAGTTAGCGTAATGGCTATGTCGCTGGATGCCCACGTAGTCGACCACGGTTCATGTCCCGGACCCGGTGGCTTAAAACTCACACCGGGTGTGTGTGCGTGCGTGCCCAAGATCCTGAGAGGAGAATGGAGGAGAAGGGCTTGCAGCGTGACCATCCCCCCTGGGGGGTGATTTCTCGCTTTCTGTCTCTATGTCTCTCTCTGTCTGTCTGGCGAGCGCATGCACCCTATAGGGAAAACCTCTAAAAAAAGAAAAAGATGGAAAAGGAAATTGACAAAGTAACTCTAAAGTTAATTTGGAAGGATAAATGGGGGACAATAATCAAGAGGATTTAGACAAATAAAAAAGTAGGAGGGTCTTACTCTACCAAATATTAAAATGTTTTTAAAGCTGTAATAATAAAAGTAGTAAATCAATAAAACAGAAATAGATATGAAACCCAAGAAAAGATAATACAGTGTTCAAAAATTGATCCAAGTGCATAAGGTACCTATACCAAAGATTGAACTTTAAATATTTTGGGACAGTTAGCTTGGGACAACCTGGATATAAATTTAGTTATAACTATATATTAGTTATGTAAACTATAATATAGTTTACATATTATAATGAAACAATATCTGAATGTCTTAAATATGAGTAAAAACTAAATAATGAGAAAACATGTGATTTTTTTTCTATAACTCTGGAAAGACATCAATAAGTAAATATCTAGACCAGCATCCACAAGGAAAAAGATCATTTTAAATACATCCATGTATAAAATATCTTTGTGGAAACATAACATCTTGAACTAAAATCAACAATATGTTAAAAATCCTTACCACAGGTGGAACCGTTCCAAAAGAAATGGTGACTTCCCAGTTTGAAAAATAAAAAACAACAGGGACCAGCAGGTGGCGAAACAATTACATAACTGAACTCTCAAGTTTGGTCGACCATGGTTCAAGTCCCAGACCCGGTGGCTTAAGACTCCTGCCAAGCATGTGTGTGTGTGTGTATCCAAAATCCCAAGAGGGGAACAGAGGAGAAGGGATTGCAGCATGGCCATCCTCATGGGGGGTGATTTCTCCCTTTCTATTTCTCTGTCTCTCTCTCTGTCTCTCCAGCAAGCGTATGTGCCCTATAGCAAAAATACCTGTTAAAAAAAAAGAAAAGAAAAAAAGAAAGCAGAACAAGGGAAAACAACAACAAAAACCTTTTCTTTTAAAAATGTGAACCTTCAAAAAGTCATATAAGCATAAATACTACAGCATTACTCATTAAAGAAGAAATACCTAAAAGAAATATGATGATATTTACCCTGGCTACTATCAAATTGAAAGGGTTTAAAAATATAGTACCTTCACTGTTAACCATGGCATGGGGAAGCAGGTATTCCTCTGCATAATATCTATTGGCCTGTGTAGCTTGATAAAACTTTTTGTAAGGCATTTGGGAGATATATTAAATATATTTAATTTATATCAAATATAAATTAAATTAAAATTGTAAGTGTGCATACTCTTTGATTAAGAGTTTACTCTAAGGACTTACAAATTTATGAACACATAGATGTTCAGGACAATGTTTTCAACTGGCTTGAAAATCCTCTCTACTACTCCCTTGAATGTGATTACCCAGTCATTGCTTGGATTTTTCTGATATGGAAGACTATCTGGGAGCAATCTGCTCCATTTCATGGCAACAACACCTTCTACCCTATTGTAATTTGACAGGTGAGAATTCTGCCATTGAGCCACCGGTGCAAGATATTTTACCCTTGGGAAGTTCTTTAGACATCATCTACTTTAACGTTTTCCAACATATGTTGCTCAGAACACTAGTCTTGCACTCATTGATTTTATTATTATTATTTTATTATTATTATTATTATTAAGGTTTATTTATTTTATCTGTAATAGAAAGCAGGTTTTCTCAAATGAGAAAAAAAGAGAGAAGTACTTTAGACAGGGTCTCCTTACACAATGATTCCCCTTCCCCCACCTTGTCAGGATCTTGGGCCCCTGCACAGGCACCTGACATGTTGTCAAGCCTGCCAGGAATGCAAATCCATGGACACTCTACGTGACCTTAAGGACTACAGGTCAGTTTACCACTGAATGTGTCATCAGGCTAGGCTGCTCACTAATTTTTAAAAGAAGTTCCACTGTCAAGCAGGTTGGAAAACTTAAGTTTAAGGAAAAACATAAAGATTTCATAAGTTTATGTATCCTCCAAGCTTTCTGCATGCATATGTTCATTTTGACTTTTCCATGGTGTCTACTATAGTATCCAATGTTCCCCACACTAATTTGACAACAGACTACTTTTTTTCATAAAATATCTGTCAGGACTGCTGTAACTTGATTATTTTGTCAGTGAGAAACCTATGTTAATTATCTTGTTTCCTTTAATCAGTTAATATAGTCACCATGTACTGTAAAATACTATTAAATGTCATCTTAGCCACTATTGTATCTAAGAACCACACTGGACAGAGTGCACTTGACCAAAGGATGTCTCAGGAGAAATATATATGAAAACATTTGTATAAAGTTTAAAAAAATAAAGATCTAGCTTTCTAGTACAGAGTAAATGAAATTTCTAATGTAGCAATTTAGTTAAGGGCCTATCAAAATTCTGTCTCCTTAATTAACCTAAGTACTATGACTAGTACTCTACTTGTTAATATACTTAACTTAGTTAAGTTCAGCTGATGGTAAATTCAAGAATTTCACCTTATTGCAAAGTATTAAAGCCATCTAAGGAGGAGACCTAAAGTTTTTGCATATTTATATTTAAATGCAAAATATGAACGATAGTAATTATTCCGGATGATCATTGTTAGTTCATAAGCATGTATTATACTCCCTCCTATCATATGTAAAGCATTTAATTTAATCATAAAAAATACAATATTTCAACACCTTTTAGAGAACCTGAAGAATATATAGTGTAACAAGGTTTCTTTCTTAATAAAACCATACTAAAACCTCAGTATTAGCATCAGTAATTAAAAGAATCATATTGTGAGAAAAAATATTTTTCATCTACCACTTCATTTTTTTATCTTTGGAATCTCTCTTGGCCTTCTTTTGCCTAGAGAAACCTCAACACTAGTATATCAATGTCTAAATAGCTTCATTCTAAAATTGCTCACATATTTTAGTGATAAAATGAAACAAGGTAAGCTAAAGCTTACTGAAGCTTTCGGTAATGGAGTTGTACTCACACATACATTAAATACTGTTCTCAGTGAAATTTCTAATGTAGCAATTTGGTTAAAAACAGTCACAATTTTAGGTTTTTCATTTGCATAGGACTATCCAGGCATCAGAAATTATTAATTCACAGAGAAATGAATGATAAAGTACTGTTGTAAAAAATTAGGAACCAGCAGTCAGCGTAATGGCTATGTCACTGAACTCCCATGTAATCTATCATGGTTTGAGTCCTGGACCTGATGGCTTAATCTCATGCCAGGCACGTGTTCGGGTGTGCAGGTGTGCCCAAGATCCTGAGAAGAGAATGGAGGGAAAGGGATTGTGGTGTGGCCATACTCCCTGGGGGGTGGTTTCTCGCTTTCCATCTCTCTGTCTCTCTCTGTCTTTCTGGCAAGCACACGCACCCTATAGCAAAAACTTCTCCCCACCCAAAAAAATTAAAAAATGAACTTGTTCTTATCCTAACAGCAAAATTGGAATAAATATATTTTGGGTATCTACTTATCATGTGCTTATCTCAAATGAAGAGTTTAGAATTCTATTTTTTCCTTGATTTTTTTAGAGATATATCCTATAATTAAAAAAAAGTGTGTGTTTATAGTTTGCAGTATATTGTTTGTAAGGGACAAGAGAAACTATACACTGAAATTATTTTTCTCTTGCAATATCTTGGCCAAGGAAGAAAACACAAATATACCTTGCATTTTCTCTAAATAGCTAGCAGTCTCTAAATTATATCACATTTATTTAGGACCTTGGTGTGTCAATGTGTGCTTGGGAACTATAGAGGTAAAATTCATACCAAGACATCAAGGCATTCTAGTCTATCCCATTTTTTAACATAGACTATTGACTTTAATTGTCTTCCTGTTTTTGAGTTAAAGAGATTGTAGCCATGATTATTGAGAGCTAAACAATTGATTTGTCATCGAAAAGTTAAATATATCTGATCGTTGAGCTTTAATGACTAGAGTAAATTTGATCATTCCTGAAATGAGACCTACAAAATTATGACAGCATTCGGTTCTTATCTAATCAACGTTTATAGATCTGGGCCATGAAGTAAACATGTACGTGTTTAAAGCTTTCTCAAATGTCTTTTTAAGACCCTAAAAGAAAATATGCCTTTAATTGTAGTGAGATAATAATGCCCTACCATCTCAAATATACATAGAAATCCATGGGGCTTACCAGTTATCATTGTGCTAGAAATGGTCATTCAATTAGGAAACGGGAACCCGAGCTTATAAAACTTGAGCCAAAACATAACTTTAAAAATCAGATAAAATTTTAAGCATTTACTTTTTTTTTTTTTTTTACCATAACATCTGTTGAGTTCTCAGTCTTGGTAAACCAGTGCTATCATAGTGATTGCACCCAAAGTAACTACCTTACATCTAAATTGGTTTTTCTTTTACATTCTAATCTCTTATTTACATTTAATTGTACATCTTTATGGGATACCAGATGGATTTTCACAGCATGCATGCAATTTTCAATAATCAGGTCAAGCATATTACCATATTTGTTTTCAACAAGCAACACTACATTATGATGTGAACCTTCAGTTTAGGTTGTATTTGTTTTTGTTTTGGCAACATCCCATTTTCTTCACTCTGTTGGTGGCGTGATGTTCCACCGCCCATTTGCTCCATCTGCATGCATTCCTGTATGTGTTGCATTTCTTTTAGAAACCTGTTTCGTTTGGGAACCTGTACCTTGATCTCTCCTTTAGATACACTAAGTGACTCACTCTGAATACATCAGTATTATATGGTAGCATGGTAATCAGGTATATTCTAATTGACTTTTATCACTACATACAGATTGAGAAGTAGAAAACTGGTTTTCATGAATGCAGGAGAGGAGTCATAGGGCCCAGAACACAAAGTTGTATTTGGTTCATTGAAAAAATGCATAGGTACAGGTAACACATCTGTCTTGGGAAGAATTTAAATCTAGGCATACAATAAAGAGAACAGGTTAATAATTTAAAACATATGGCAGAATAGTGTCTAAATCATGACCATCAACCTCTGCACTTAAAAATAAGAAAATGAAGGTAAATGACATGAACTAATCCACTTGCTTAAGATCAGACAGTTCTTAAATGAGTTTTAGGATTAGATCTTGAGGCTCCTGATGCTAGTCTGCCACATTTCCTTTGCAAGTTGTTATAAACTTCATTTTAAATTTAGGAACACAATTGTATTTTTCCTAACATAATAGAAAAGGCAAAAATGTTTACTTAGTTTTCATTCATGTATTTAACTTGAGGCCAGTATACTTTACGCTGTAGTTGGTGTAATAGCTATGGAAACAGCTTCTTTCAATCCATTTACCTGTCTACATAAATAATACGTGACTACTTAATTTAAGATGCAATAGGCTGAGTGATAGTCATTATAGTTTCTTTCCTTGTTTCATCAATACTCTCAACTTCTTTGAACTCAATGAAAAGTTTCCCAAAAAAAGGAAATGTCTCTCATGGACTTTTGCAGTCTGGATAGGAAGTTATTACGATAGGAAAAGGACACCATGTTTTTAATGAGAGTTAATATGTTCTTCAACCCTGGGTTAAAGAAAAGAAAAAGTTACCTTTGATGTATGCATATTGGCCAATAAATCTGCTTCTAATGCTTTCATTTCCTCTTCTGAATCTGAATAAAATCAAAACCACATGTTTACTCTATAATCACATTATATATTCTATTAGAACATATAGATTTTAATCTCTAAAAACTTAGTTTTAGAAGCTTAGTGTCTTTCCTATATATTTTTTGTATTTATTATCTTTGAAATAATATTCAGATAAAGCAAGTTGTAGTTTTATTTTATGCTAACAAGCAGCTAGAATAAAAAAGTATTTCTAAGAAAATATCACATGATTATTTGCTAAGAGAGCTATTGATTATTTGGAGTTGTTTGATCACTGAACTTAGTTTTTTAAAAATATGATTATATTGTATAATAGATATTTAATCAAATATACTATAGTGGTTGATTTTACCAATAATAGTTTATGTATGTTGATGTTTTATTAAAACAACGATACATATACAAGAGGCTTTTTCAAGATCAAGTTTAGAATAAGAGAGATACTGAGACTTACTTAATTTGAGATGCTGTTTTACAAAACACACATTGAAAGAATTGTTTTTGTACTTAAAAGAAGAATTTGAAATTAGGTATGCTTAGTGATTTTATCAAAGCAATTGAGCAAAAATGGAGCTGTCCATCAACACAAGTAAAATAGTGTTGAAAAGGGACTGATTTCTTTAGACTATCCTCTTCAAGTGTCTATTAATGAATATTTTATAGAAAAAAAAACATACTGCAAGGTAATAGAAATAAAGTTATAAAAATGCTACAACGTGACAATTTATACTTACTAATCTATATGTTGTAAAATAATGCATAAGTTAAAAATGACTTTCTGGAACTACACATGCATGAGAAAGATGTGTCTCTTGGAGAAATCAGTGATTAAATTGCACTTAAGAATTAATTCATACAAAAAATCTTTTCCTTCTATCTATTAGAAACACATTCTGTTTTGCAAAGGTAATAACAAATTCCACTAGTCAGTATGATACTGAAAAAAAATTTTTTTTTGACTTATCACACCAGGTAGTTTTTAAGAGTTAATGGACAGTGTTCCATCAATTACCCATTTTTTCCCCCACATACTCTAGGTATACCTTTAATTTCCTTAGATACAATCATAGTTGCATAAAATTGCATTCTCATAAAAGATTTGTAACATTGGGAAATCAATGTCCTTTACTTATGATTAAAATAATTATAAAATTTAGCAGAAATCATATTTATATTTTTGCTAGATTTTAATTTCATAATTTAAATAAAATTATGTTTGAATTAGCATTTCAATATTATATTTGTGATATATAAAAACACAAAACAGGTTAAGTGATCTTTGCTGCATTTATCTTCTGTTTTTTTCTCCTTTATTAATATGACAATTGAAATATTTTTCAAACATGAATTAGAGCATATCATACTAGTTTAATATTTTATGTTACTCCCTTAAATTTAAATCTTATTTTCAAGGTGAGTTATTGATAGAGGGGGATATATAACTTTCCTTACTAATTACATGTAAAATACTCTAAAGTCAAATCATTTCTGTTAATATAAGAATAGCACTTTTCCAATGACATTTAATAAAACTTAAATGACATTCAAAAATTTAAGCAATTCAATTAATAGAATGCTTATTTGTCACATAAACTATGAAAAATGAAGTCTCAAAAGTTCTTGTGATATTTCTGTTTTTCTAGAAACAATTGGTTACAAATAATGCCTCATTCATTTTTTTGTTAAGCATCAATGTTAACTTTATTACCTTAACACACTCCCAGGTAAGGAAATAATTTGGAGGCAATTACAAGGGTGCAGAGGTATAAGCCCATGCTTCCTAGGAGACTGACTGAGGATGAGAGGTAAGCGTTTTGAATGGAATAGGTTTTAATAATGGGTTGCATAGGCATCGCCTTTGTACTTCTTATTTAGATAATGACCAGCCTAAAGTTTTGTATTTTGTTTTTTCTCTAGTGGTTGCATTTCAAAGGGGGACATGCAGTGTTTCACTGAAATCTCTTTTATTGCTTTGCGAATTTAAAAAGGAGAAAATAAATCTCTCAGTTCCTATAATCATAAAGACAGAGAAAGAGGATATTCTGTTTCTGTCACTAAGAAACAAATCCTAAATAAGGGGGGGGGGACTCTTCTCCTTGGATACATTAACATAAACATTAACAACACACAGCAAGAGAGAATAAAGACATCACTTCAGGGAATTGTGAAATGCAGCTGGGCTTACCTGAGCACAGACTCCAGGAGCTGAAAGCTAGGATTAGCATGCATATCAGCTGGATTTTCAGTCCTGCCATCATCTCTGTCAGCCTTCTAGCAAGCCAAGTCCGTAAAAGTCAGAAACACACCGACAGGGGCTTTCTCTGGAGCTTTCAGCTTGCTCTGAAAGTGAGTGAACTATGAGGGATGCTCTGGCCATCCCCTATATATATGTATAAGCAGGAGGATGATGTCATATTACACAGGGGTTATCTTTTCAGGATGTGTTCTGCGTTTATCTTCAGCCCTCCCTTCTCCCCATTTCCTCCTCCCCTCTTGCTTTGCCCCCTGCTCTCCTCCCCCACTTCTGAACCATAAGTGAAAGTGACGATCATCCCATCCCTAATTGCCATTGCTACTCCGGATTTCTGACGCACAGAGGTAGTCATTCCGCATCCTGGAAAAGAACCCCAAGTACCTTTCTTCCCCCATTTCCTGTCATTCCCTCATCCACTTCAAGATACCAGCATTTTTCCTTTGTGAAATATAAATTCTGTTACTTCAAATATTTAAATCAAATCCCCAGGACGAATACATGAAATCAGAGATTCTTCGACCCGGAAGTTCTTAAAGAGTTAGGATCATTTTTGGTAACTCAAACTTCTGAGCAAATGTTTTGTGGTTTCGGAACTAATGTGAATTTTAGATGATATATGCTAGAAGAAGAGTAAATATGGGCCGAGAATAAATGATAATAGAGGAATGAAGCAAAATAATTGAAGAAAAGGAAATAAAATCAATAGGAAAAAAAAAAGCATAGTAGCTCTAATGAATAGAATATTACTTCCTAATAAATTGGTCAGGGTTTTGCTTGTTTGTTTTTGGTATGTAACTGGAAGGATGAACTATGTATGCTGACTTTCAGTTGGATGTCCTAGAAAAATAATTTTACATTTGTAAAATCCTGCTATAAACTATTTACATTTTAATAAATTTTAAAAAATGTATGTTGTATCAATGATTGCTTTTTTCTAATTCTTCTCTCGTTTGGTCTGCATTGTTCTGTTCTTTTTGATTTATTCTCAATGGCATTGCTCACTCTGTGTATAATGCCCTCATCACAGTTTTTTTTTTACCATTGCATCAACTTTCATTCCCTGTCATATTTCTCTTTTCACCACAAAATTGAGTCTGTTCTTTCAGAAGGATGACAATCCTAAGTAACTACTATCAACAACAGCCTCATTTCTAAGAGAATTTTACACAATTCATGAGTTACAATGGTACTCATTCTTTCTCTGGGTTCCCAGAGGGAAATTGCTCAATATGCCTTTTGGAGTGATACTTTTTTCTTATGTTAGGATTTGCAGGATACCTAGAGTAATCTGGAAAAGGCTGCTGTTAGAGATGAGACTATTTAAAGGAAAAGGTGTCTGAGACTGGCTTAATGTTTAAATAAATTAATCACATACCAATAATTGAGAAAACAATTTGGATTAATTCTTCTTCTTTTTTTTCCTTTCTTTTTTTTTTTTTCCTTTTTTTTTTTTTTTTTTTTGAGAGTTTTTTGCTATAGGGCGTGTTCACTTGCCAGACAGACAGAGAGAGACAGAGAGCCAGAAATCGAGAAATCACCCCCCAGGGGGGATGGCCACGCCGCAATCCCTTCTCCTCCATTCTCCTCTCGCAATCCCTTCTCCTCCATTCTCCTCTCAGGATCTTGGGCATGCATGCACACGTGCCTGGTGTGAGTTTAAGCCACTGGGTCCGAGACTTGAACCATGGTCAACTACATGGGAGTCCAGTGACATAGCCATTACACCAACTGTTGGTCCAAATTTGGATTAATTCTTAAAAAGAGTTGATTTTCATATATAGTATATGTCTATAAGATTAACTTCTCCATCTTTTACCCTAAACTTCAGGAAAAGGATTCATTCTAAATTTTTAATAATTATTTAAAATGACAAGTGTACCATATAATATTGTGTCCAGAAATTTTTTGAAATTATTTTTAGGTTTTTGTCATAGAGTGCATACGCTTGTCAAAGAGACAGAGACACAGAGAGAGAGAAAGTGAGAAGTCACTCCCTCAGAGAGTATGGCTGCATTGCACTCCCTTCTCCATTTTCCATTTTCCTCTTGGGATTTTGGGTGCACATGCACACATGCCTGGTGTGATTTTCAAGTCTCTGGGCCTGAGACTCCAACCACAGCCAGCCATGTGAGACTCTAGCACCTTAACCACTACACCACTTGCTGGCCCCTAATTTCCGCGAACTTGACAATGGCTGATATATTATTACTTTCAGTTTGTTTTGTGAATTTACATAAGACAGAATATGTAAATTGTATTTACACCTACCCAGAGAAAGTTTCCTTAAAGGATAATTTTTTTTTTTTTTTTTTTGGGACCAGCAGGTGGCATGGTGGTTAAGGTGCTGGATACTCCCACATGGCCGACCATGGTTCAAATCCTGAATCTGGTGGCTTGCTTTCTCACTTTCTCTCTCTCTCTCTCTCTCTCTCTGCCTCTCTCTGGTCAAATTAAAATAAAATGAATAAATAAATAAAATTAAATAAATAAATAGTTAAAAAAAGGATAATTATTAATAGTTTACAAAAAAATGTTAAATGCATACATCTAAAATTTTTTTTTGCTAGTCTAGCATTAGAGGGTGCAAAGGAAATTTAAAAGGTTTATTTTTACATTTATAATCATGTTTAGAATTTTGAGGATTTTGCTTATTCTCATCTCTCACTATAGGCCATCTTTTGTAATAGGATCATCCTGAGGCCATTTTGATGAAGCAATCAATAAACTGTATTCTGTGCACAATATTTAAGTTAGCAGTTTTCTCTGCTTTTGAATTGTAAACACAAAGAGTCATCACTTAAAATGTGTGGTAGTAGTCTAACAGTAAAAAGGAAGTGTGATTCCTTTTTTCCCCAAGTGATTACTTCAATAAGTGAAGCTCAGGGAATTGTTGGCCAAATTTATTCCAAATGAATTAGAAAGAATGGGGTGCAGGAATAATGGTAAATAATTTTAAGTACATAGTATGAATATTGGTTGTTAATGTGAAAATTGGTTCAGGCATAAGATAAATGGAAGAGAATGGGAACAAAACAGGTGTTAACTAATGTCAAATGAACCAATATTGAATAGATGCTACACATTGTTATTCTTTAGGGAAAATTAGGATAAACAGGACCAGAATGTGGTGTAGAGGTAAGCTGGCTGAATCCCACATGGTCGACTATTTGACTTGAGTCTCAGACCTGGTGGCTTGAAAACTACTCCAGACACGTGTGCACGCTTGTGTAAAATTCTGAAAGGAGAAGAGATTGCAGTGTGGCCATTTCCCTGGAGGGTGATTTCTCACTTCTCTCTCTCTCTCTCTCTCTCTCTCTCTCTCTCTCTCTCTCTCTCTGTTTCTCTATAGCAAGTGCACATGCCCTATAGCAAAGCCAAAAAAAAAAAAAAAAAGAGTATGATATAGATAAACTTTATTGTATCTTTACTTTGTATTATGTCCAATTGTATTACCCTCTTTTTTATTTAACATTGATGCCCTCCAGCCACAGAAAGCTGGTTAAAAATTTGTTTTAGGAGGAGATGTTAGATATAGATATGTACATTTAAAAAGTACCCAAAAAAGTACTCAAATGATGGGTCAGCCTTATAGCCTAGTGGTGAAGGGTACAACATCCCATATGGCCAAACTCGATACAAATACTAGTCCCAGCAGCTTGAAAAACTCACTGTGTACATGTGCTTATGAGACCAAAATCTCAGCAGGGTTGAGAATTGAAGGAGGAGGGATTACAGCATGACCATGCACAATTGGGAGGTGCTTTCTGCCTCTCCTTTCTCTGTCTCTTTGTCTCTGGCAGGAGCATGTACCCTCTGGCAATGTACATTAATTAATTAATAAAAACAAAATAAAAGAACCTATATGGTGCCTTAATGAAGGATCCTAAACAATTGTCTGTTGGAGAACTATTTTTATTTTACAGCTTTTTATCGGAAATCTTTCTTCAGCGTAGTTCTTGAAATATCTAATAAAGAGTTTGAACGTTGCCTTTTGAAAATTTTTCTTTATTGGCTTTTAGCTTGGGATCACTAACATTAAATGAGTGTTACATATCTGGCTACCTATTAATTGCAACATCTTTATAGTGTGTAGATCTCAGAGCTTCTACTATTTTCTTTCTTTCTTTCTTTCTTTCTTTCTTTCTTTCTTTCTTTCTTTCTTTCTTTCTTTCTTTCTTTCTTTCTTTCTTTCTTTTGTGATCGAGAATTCCCATGTAAGAGGGGCAGAGAGAAAGAGAGAGAGAGAGAGAGAGAGAGAGAAGCACCCTGGAGGGCTGCCTACACCACAATCCGTTTTCCGAGGCCACTCAGCCCCCCAGGATCCTGGATGCCCATTCAGCACTCAGTGTGCTTTCAGTAGACTTAAGATCTGAACTCATGATGAGCTATGTAGACCTTTGGCCCTAACAAGGCACTTGCATTACCACTGAGCCACTGTTATTTAAATCAGACCTTTATTAGGCAAATTATTGAGATAGTCAACAGAGACACCTGGAGGATTGGCAATCAGAAAAAGTGGTCTGTACAGTTATTTAATTTGGAGACGAGGGAACTCCTGAACCACCTGATGAATAGTGGTTTTCCAGTTCCGTATGACTTTTTCCTGTACCTTTGGAGGCTTCCTCAGCTTATTAATAGATCCTTGGGCTGTCCAACATTTTTGAGCCAAAATAGCTAAAACATGGCCTGTTTCTACCACTTGGAATCTGCTTTCTGTCTTCCTTTGACCGTCCTACCTCTCCCTTTATGAAATTCTGTAGCGTTTTTGAAAGACCTTATTTTACAAACTAATCCCTAGATCTTCCCAAGTTTAAATCCTGAAAGAAGGCTCATCCACTTGTACTCTTCTCAGTTTATGTGAAATACACATCCATTGTTTGCACTGTTTATTGTAAACCATAAACTGCTCAAAGGAAAGGACTCACTCATAGCTGTATTTCTCTGTCTCGAAGGTTTCAGTCCTTAAGAGCTCTATACATAGTTACTAAATTGAAGTGTGTGTTTTTTTTTTAATTTCTGACATATTCTTTCCATGTTTTCATTTTTAACATTTCAACTGTGTCTCTTAAAGATCCTATTATCATTATCTTCAATATATATATGTGTATAAATATATATGCATTATATATTATAAATACATATGTACATATGCATAGTTTTAGTTTGCTAGAGGATGTATACATGCACCCAATATGTTTTTCAAGCTGCTGAGTACAGAACTCAAACTGCACAGTCGGCCATGTGCGATCCAGCCACCTTAACCACCATACCACCTGGCAGCCCTTATTGTTATATTTTATATAGGCCTTTGCACTCAGTTTTCTAAATCTTTTCTCTCGTCACTTTTTCCCCCTTCTTGACAGGGAAAGTTAACATTAATAATAAAACCTTTAAGCAGATTGCCCTGGTAACATGTGCATTTAGGAACTGAGTGTTTAGCATGAATTGTGGATTTACTCCACTTCTCAAAACAAGTCTCTTATTCAGAGATGTAACTCTGATTCATCTGATCAAACAAAGATTTTGATCTCTGTAAACTCAATTGATTTTTTTGCTCAATCGGAAGTTCATTTTCTAGACATACAGGTAGATATGTCTGTTCACACACCCACACCCACATCTACTATCTTCTATTCAGAATGTGTATAATCCAGACCTTGGGGATTTAGGGAAATGTAAGCCAAATGTTCCATTTCTCAGTCTGTGTATAACCAGGCTTTGCCCATAATCTCTACAAATTCCCTGCTCATTTCCCTCTGGTCCTTCCTGTCTCTGCTCTTGCACCCTTATAGGTAATTAACTGGGAAAAATTGAGGATGGATTTCTATAAGTCATATTTTGCAACTTAAGTCTAATTACTGCATATGCTTTGCTTGGGACTTACATGTTAATGAGATTCCCTATTTAACTAAGGATGTTCCACGTGACAGTTATTGCTACTTTACCTATAATCGTGTTTTTCATATTTAAGTAAATATTGAGATACCCACAAAACCACTACTCACTAAGTGTAATGTTCAGATGATCATCTTTATAATCATCCTTTTTGAGTAAGACTAAAATAAAAGCATTACCAAAAAAAATGTTTCTGACAATTCTTCTTTGACATTTCTTAGTCCTACAAATTAGTATAGTTATCTGTAATAAGAAATGGGTTGAGTTTTTATTTTTAAAAATTCTCCTTCTGTATTTTGATTTTGTCTGTTACAAAGTCTAAGAAAATTGTTGTAGCCCCTGCAACACTGGAAACACAGCAGATGCATTTGAGCTACAATTTACCAGGAACAAATTTAGTGAGAGACATGTTCTTTCTTTTGCTCAACAAGACATGAGATGTCGATTTGGGAATAAAAGGATTTTATATTAGTTTTGCTCATTATTCCTACTATGTTCTTAAGATACAGAGTTTTCCCAGTGATTCCTATGAGTCCCATGGTTTTGAATCCTAAGTTCCTTAATAATCTCCCAATTTGCATCTCCACCTACAATAATTATGTATCCAATCACATCTTCAGCGAGTCTATATGGAGCTTTATCAGTCAACTTCACTATCCAAAGTAAAACTTTTGATTACTCAGAACTCATTTCTAGAAATATTCTCCCCTATAGTGTTATTTTTCTTTTTTTTAAAATTTGCCTGAGGGCATGTTTGATTGCACCAGAGAGACAGAGAGAGAGAATGGAAAAGTGAGAAAGAATCTTTTCTCCATTTCTCCATTCTTTTGGGATTTGGGGCATGCATACACACACCCGGCATTTCTCAAACTGTGGGGTCTGGGAGCCAAACCATGCAGCTAGCTATGTGGGATCCAGCTGCCTTAACCACCAGACCACCAGCTGGCCTTCTAGTGCTCTTTATTTCAGTTACTAAAACCATGATTAACTGAATTTCACAGCTCAACAAAGATTTATTTATATTTCCCTTCCATCATCACGTCCATGTTCTCAAAACGCTGGGAATGCGGATCGGTTGTTCTGTTGGTTCTTCCTGTCTCTGCTCTTGCAAATATATCTCTGCTCTTGCAAGTAGATTCCAAATCCAACTACTTTTCCTTACTTCACTGTCACCTCCCAGGTTCAAAACAGCACCATCTTTTCCCTGACCTAGAGCAATGTCCTCGTGTGTAGTCTCCCTACAAACAGTCTTGATCCCTTCCCATGTAACCACCACACAGTAGCCAGAGTTTCCTTGAAATGTAGATCTGTTATCGTCATTCTCTGCTTATACCACTGTCAAGGTTTTCTTTTAGACATATTAGGTTGTCAGAAAAATCATGATATATTTTTGCATATTTTTCTAGGCAAAAATGCTTCATAACTTTTCTGACAACCCAACAGAACAAAATGCCTGACCATGGCCTCACTTACTTGAGTGAGTCTTTGTCCCTCCCTAGCATCCTTCCTGTCTGTCCCTATATTTCAGGTACATTGGCCTTCCAACTTTTCTTCAAACATGCTGAACTTTTTCTAGAGATCGTCATTCAACTATGATTAGATTACTTTTAGTAGATGGAATATAAACTATTATTCTTTGACCTTCACTTCAGCTTGGGAACTTGCTTTGCCCAATGGGATATTACCAGACATTTAAAAAAAGCATTTTATTTATTATTTTTATTTTTTAATTTTACCAAATAGGGACAGGGAGAAAGAGAAAGAGAGGGAAAGTGAGAAAGCAAGGCATCGGGTCCAGCACTTGAATGCGACTGACTCATATGCAATCAGCCATGTGAGAGTTCAGCACCTTAACCACCGTGCCAAACTAGCCCCAATCCCCTCCTGCTCTTCTGCCATTGCCATCAAAAGAACTTTTCCTTGATGATTCAAACATGAGGAAAGAGACATGAAGCAAAACTGTCCCAGTTACCTTGCAAATGTGTGTGTGAAAGAGAGTCCTGAACAAGGTTATTCCAGCTAATTCACAGATATATTAGCAGTATTACATAACTTCGATTTTTTTGAAGTAATTGAATTTTGGAATAGTTTGTTTTGCAGGATTTTTGTACCAATATCTCATGAAAACCATCATCTATGTTAAAATTTATCTCACTAGGGGTTCAGCAGGTGGTTTAGTGGTTAAGATGATGTACTTCCCCAAGACCAACCATTTTGAGTCCTGGACCAGCTGCTTGAAAAATCACATTAGGCACATATGTGTACATGCCCAAAAACCTGAGAGGAGAATGGAGGTGAAGGGATTAATTACAGTCTGGCCATCCTCCCCCAGGCCGTGATATCTCACCTTCCTTATCATTGTCGTTCTCTATATCTCTTTCCATCCACTGCCTGTTCCCTATGACAAAAACCTTAAAAACAAACAAACAAACAAAGACAAAAAAGAACACAAAGCTATCCCACCTCTGCTCCATTCCATTCTCTGTAGTCTTTATTTGTTAATTTATTGTTGCCTTTTTAAAGTTAAATCAAGGATCTTTCTTGTGTTTTCTTTAAATTACAGGAACATTAAATAATGTTTCTACATTATTAAATATTAAATATTAGTAAATATTGATGTAGCAAACCAATGAAATTCCAAGCACCCCTCCCTGGTGGATTTACCATAGCTATCTCTCCATCAACTCTCATGAGAATATTTCGATTTTCCAGTATGTAAACAACGAAATCCAGGAAGCAATCTCTTTGGAGAAATTCCTAGCCAAATGAGATAGTATGAAAGAATGTTTCTCTTCAAGGAGTCTTGGGTATTGTTTTTAATTTCAGTAAGCACTTCGTAAGTCACTGAGAAAAATGGGTGTATGAGGGTGCTAAAGGAATGTCTCCTATTTGATGAATTTCTGCAGAGAGATAGGTACCAGCAAGCTGTCAGATACAGAGGATGAGGGTGAACAGTAACCATTCTTTTTTTTTTCTTTTCCTTTTTCTTTTTTTTTTTTTTTTTGAGAGGTGTTTGCTACAGGGTGCGTGCGCTCACCAGAAAGACAGAGAGAGAGCAGAGAGACAGAAAGTGAGAAATCACCCCCAGGGGAGATGGCAACACCGCAATCCCTTCTCCTCCATTCTCCTCTCGGGATCTTGGGAATGCACGCACAAGCGCCCGGCGTGAGTTTAAGCTGCCGGGTCCGGGACTCGAACCGTGGTCGACTACGTGGGAGTCCAGCGACATAGCCATTACGCTAACTGCTGGTCCCGAGCATTCTGAGTCTAGAAACGGCCATCAGAACCAATACTCAGTGTAATTTAAATATTAAACCTGAAATTCATTTATTGAAAACCTGCTCTGTGATAGGCACTATGCCAGGTAAATTTGATTTCATGTAATACAGCCTACTGTGAAGCTGGGTTCTCATGATATTATTTCCATTGTGTAAGTTTAAAAAAGAAAAAAGAGCTATAGACAGGTTAAATAAAGATAAAGGGACTTGGTAAGAAGAAAGTGGATAGAATTAGCAATGCTTTCCTTTCCAAACTAACAGCTAATCTTTGTAATATTATACCAGATCCAAGTATTCAAAGCAAATCTTGTATTAACATGCTGTGGAAAAAAAATCATACAAAATAAAAGATGAGTGAATACTTTTTACCTAAAAGTACATTTAGTAAAACATGATGTACTTGGACTCTAATTCATCAGTCTAATCATGTTTTCCTTCCTTTTCAGGCTCAGGTATGTTACACATCTTAAACAAACACAAAGACCCTTGGTAGTTCCTACTTCAAGGATTATGTAGAACCTGGTAGGCACGGCGTGCATTGAATTGTTTAATAGTTTAAGATGAGAAAGTCTAGAAAGATGAATCAGGGAGGAAGTGAGGTTGCCACAGGAGGGGAATCCACGCTATTGACTTGGGAGGAGCATTCCTCACTTTGTACTCTAGGTGGAGGCACCAGTATGTATGGAACGAAAGTGCCAGCCAAGAACTCCTGTGCTAAACCACACGCATATATGTGTAATAAATGTTATTGTGTGTATTTTAGTTTATGAAAGGATGTTATGAAATATGTAAAGTTACAGAGATACATACAGCTACATACATAATACATAGTATAATGATTGCTACAGGGAAGCAGATAGACCTGCAAAATGTGCTTATTTAACAAAAATTCTTCACCTATTTCTCTTTTGTTCCCATTTATTCGTGACAGAGTTCATGCATGTGCACGTAAAAGTGGAAGAGAGAAGAGCACACTCCACAGGGTAGTCATCCAATGATCCCCTCCTCCAGTCTTCCATCCTGTCAGATCTTGAAAACTGTATGTACCAGGCATACTTGGGGCTGACCAGGTGAGGGATTCAAACCATGGCCAACATCACCCTGTGACATCCAGCTTTCCTTGAGCGGCACTTCATCACTATACCATGAAGCTGGCCTCTCTTACCTGTTTCGTAATTTGTTTCCTGCTTACCTGTTTCTTAATCGATGTGTTTTTTAACAAACAGAAAAACAAATTATGATCCAGCCTGTGGCATGGTGGTTAAGATAGCTGAATCCCACTTGGTCCACTATATGGTTTGAGTTCTGGACCCAGAGAGTTGAAAATCACACCTGGCACGTGTGCCTGTGTGCCCTGAATCCTGAGAAGAAGTGGAGAAGGTGGGATTGTGGCATGACAGTCTCCCATGGAGGTTGCTTTCCATCTTTCCCCAGTACATGTATCCTCTGGAGAAATTAAAAACAAAACAAAACAAAACAAAACAAAACAAAAACACAAAAACGTTTTTCATGGGTTTTTGTTTTTTTGTTTTGTTTTGTTTTTTTTAGTCTCTATTTCATTTTCTCCTCTGATCTTTATTATTTCTTTCTACTAATTTGGGATTTGGTTTGTTCTTGCTTTTCTACATTTTGAGGTACATTGTTAGGTAATCTGAAATCCTTCTTCTTATTTGATTTAGGTATTTATTACTATAAGATTCTCTCTTAGTGCTACTTTTTTGAATCCCGTAGGTCCTGGTACACTGTGCTTTCAACTTCATTTGCTCCAGGACATTTTTAGAATTCCCTTCTTAATTTCTTCATTGACCCAGTGATTGTTCAGGAGCATATAATTTAATTCCATTTATTTGCATAGGCTATGCCTTTTTTTTTTTTTTTTTTTTTTTGGAGAGGTTTTTGCTATAGGGCGCGTGCGCTCGCCAGACAGACAGAGAGAGACAGAGAGATAGAAAGCAGGAAATCACCCCCCAGGGGGGATGGCCACGCCGCAATCCCTTCTCCTCCATTCTCCTCTCGGGATCTTGGGCACACACGCACACGCGCCCGGCGTGAGTTTAAGCCGCCGGGTCCGGGACTCGAACCGCGGTCGACTACGTGGGAGTCCAGCGACATAGCCATTACGCTAACTGCTGGCCCCATGCTTTTTAAAGTTTCTTTCTTTCTTACATGAGAGACAGAGACAGAGAGAGAAAGAACACTCCTAACAAGTTGTTGACATCATGATCTACCCCACACTGTGAGCCAGACCAAGCTCATGGGTACACATGTCCCCAGCATACTCAGGGAGGTCTCTGGACCTGAACATGGAACCTTTCCATGTGGATCAGTCTCACAGAGCATTGCATTTTATTACTGTAATACCATCTGGCCCTTAGCCATATTTGTATGTCATCATCATTTATGGACTCAAAAATTTTAGAACTGAAAAAGAAACAGGCTATGATACTCTGAGTTACAAATTTTCACCTTTCAATTTTTAACCACTTTAACCCTATCTGATTCAAGTCGGACCTCACTATTTTTCTCAGAGGCACGTTATTCTCCAACATGAATCAAGCTATTTTGAGAAATTAATGTATTCTTTGTACTTTTCACTACTACAGAGCATCTCCACAAGAAGTTGGAACACATTCAAAAGGAATGAATCACTATGAAATGGACTTTCCTTTGGGACATGTCTCTCATGTCTGTCTTTATTCTGTATAATGTCTTGGTTTGTGCATGATCAGTTTCATTTCTATCTTGCACTATGTACAAATCCTTTGGTTCATAGAGTATGGATTCTCTACTCAACTGTTCTTTTGTTTTACTATATAATATAAAAAACAACAAAGCCCTGGCTTTTGACAGAAAGTGGAAGAATATGGAAGATTTACTGCTGAGTGAAGCAAGCCAGGCTATGAAGGAGAGACACTGTATGTCCCCACTTAATATATAACGAGTGTCTGCACTCTATAACTGAAGCTGATGGGCTAAAGGATGTACAAACACAAGAGATGGGTGTGAATGCCAGATGTGGTGTGTGTGGAGGAGTGGGGCCTGGGGAAAAACATTTGGAGGAGGGATACGGAGACAGCATTGTTGAGACAGGGAGGTAGTATTGTTATATTTTGATCAACTGGACTGGGGAGAAATGTTCACATATTGAAATGATCACCTTGTAAGCTAAAAAATGTGATTGAATGTATTAAAAAAATGTAAAAAATAAAAAAAAATTAAATTTAAATATCCTCTCTGGCCTTGAGGTTGGATGAACATGGTCATAAGTCAGATAACCATACTCTAATGCCTACAAGGACCAGATAAGTAGATGTCCTCTTATTTTAGTCTTATTTAATGGGTCCATCTACTTGCTACTGTTTCTTTCTCAACAAGAATAAGCAAATCCAACATGTCAGAGCTTCCAAATTTTCAAGATCTTTGAGAAATTTGTTCTCTGGTAATCTTATAATACTTAAATGTAAAAACTAGACTAATATTTTTGTAATACTATGCAGACCAATCAGAATATATATATACCGAGTTCAGCATCTAGATGGATTATTTTGCTAGCCTCTGGTTTAAATTCTACTTCTATAACTTTCTATCTTTATGGTATTAGATTTATTTCTTTTATTTTTTATTGTTTATTTATTTATTTATTTATTGCCATAGTGCATGTGCACTTGCCAGAGAGAGACAAAGAAAGTGAAAAAAAAAAAAAAAATCACTCCCTACGGGGAGTAGCCACATCGCAATCCCTTCTCCATTTTCCTTCTGGGACTTTGGGCACTCATATACATATATATGGCATGATTTTCAAGCCACCAGGTCTAGGATTTGAGCAGTGGTCAGCCATGTGGGGATTTAGCATCTTAACCACCATACCAGTTGCTGGCCACAATATTTTTCCTTTTATTCCTTTTTTTTTTCTTTTTGGTCAGAGAGCTCATGTGCCCCTTAAAGAGAGACAGAGGGAAGTGAAAGATGGAAAGTGAGAAAATACCTCAATGCAGGGATTTTCACATCACAATCTCTTGTTCTCCATTTCTCTCTCCTTTTGGGATTTGGGCACACACACGTGCCCACTGTTTCTCAAGCTGCCGGGTCTGGTACTTGAGAGGCAGAATCAGCTATGTGGGATTCTGCTACCTTAACCACCATGCCATGAGCTGACCTGGCTTTATATTTCAATTATCTGGGCCTCTTTCATAATCTGTAAAATAAACATAGCAATCACTCTTTAAGAGATGGTAATGTAGGTTATTTATGTTTTAGTGGTAGATTCATTATATATTCCAAACTATATGTAACAGGCACTCAATAAATGTTAGCTTACACACACGACACATTCCATTGTAAGCTATACACATGCCTTATTTTTTTTCTGTCTTCTATCTTCCCACTTTACATTTACATATCTTAATTTTTAAAAATCATTCAAATTTCTATTCACAAAAGCTTAAATTAGGCTCTTTCTCAGGCATTCTGTGTGAACTTTATCTCTCCCCCTTCTTTCTGAAGTTGAATATTTTTGTGCCTCTTTGCTTTCCAATATTATGGTCTTTTAATGTTAGTTCAATATATAACATTTTCTCCTTTGGGTATTGCATTTTAATTTATGTAAAATTCATACTTAATGAAAGTCATAAATCCTAACTGTGAAATTAATGGTTCTGAAACCAGCAAGGTGGCGTGGTAGTTAAGGTGACTTTACCTCACATGACTGACTGCATGGTTTGAGACCCAGACCTGGTGGCTTGAAAATTACCCGGGCATGTGTGCATGCATGCCCAAAATCCTGAGAGAAATGGAGAAGTGAATGTGGTGTGGTAATCCTCCTTGGGTGGTGATTTCTCATTTTTTCTCTCTTTCTTCTTCTCTGTCCAATGAGCTCATGTGTCCTATAGTGAAAGAAAGAAAGAAGAAAGACAGAAAGAAAAAGAGAAAGAAAAAGAAAGAAAGAAAGAAAGAAAGAAAGAAAAGAAAAAAGAAAAAAAAAGAAAAGAAAAGAAAAGAAAAGAAAAGAAAAGAAAAGAAAAGAAAAGAAAAAGAAAAAGAAAGAGAGAAAGGTTTAACAGTTGTATACATTTAAGTGTTTCAAAATTCAAGGGACCAGCACGTTGTCGGACTCCCACATGGCCAATGGAAATTTGAGTCCTGAGCCCAGTAGCTTTAAACTCATGCTGGGCAATGTGTGCCTGCATGCCCAAGATCTCAGGAGGAGAATGGAAGAAAAGGGATTGTGGCATGGCCATCCTATCTGGAGGGTGATTTCTCATTTGCCCTTTCATTGTCTCTGTCTCTGTCTCTGTCTCTCTCTCCTTCTCTGGGGAGAGCAGATGCCATAAGGCAAATAAACAGAAAACAAAAACAAAAAACAGGGACCAGCAGTTGGCATAATGGCTATGTCGCTGGACTCCCATGTAGTCGACTGTGGTTCGAGTCCTGGACCCAGTGGCTTAAACTCACACCAGGCACGTGTGTGTGTGTGCCCAAGATCTTGAGACGAGAATGGAGGAGAAGGGATTGCAGCATGGCCATCTCTCTTGGGGGATGATTTTTTGCTTTCTGTCTCTCTGTCTCTCTCTCGTTCTGGCAAGTGCACACGCCCTATAGCAAAAACCTCTCCAAAATAAAATAAAAGAACTAAAAATTCAAAAAAAGACAAAGATCATTTTCCTCACAATTGGATATTTTTCCAAATATATTCCCAGAATTCACAGATAAACAATTTAACCTATATTTGATGCTCAAATAACTAGAAAACAAAATAATGTGCATTATTTTGAGAATGTCTACTAATGCTCAACATAATATTTTTGAGATTTATTTATAGTTCACATGTCAACAGTTTGTATCTTTTTATTGTTTGATATTATTGCATTGTATAAATATACTACAATTTGTCCATCTGTTCTCTAAAATGAACATTTGAACTTCCAGTTTATGACTTTTAAGACTAAACCTCAGGAACATTCATTTGCGTGTATTTTTCTAGACATACATTTTCATTACTCTTGTATAAATACTTCTGGTGGAAGTGCTGGATTTTAATGTAGGTGCATCCTTTGCTTAATAAGAAACAACCTAACAGTTTCCTATTTGGTTATATCATTTTAAAATCCCATGAGTAACATCATTGCTAACTTTGGAGGTTGGGCCATTTTTCAAAATTTAAACCATTATACTTCACTTTAATTGCTTTTACTTGTTTCCTAAAAGTGTTGAGTTCTTTAAAATGTACATAATATCTATTCTTATATTTTAGGTGGAGAAGTGTTTATTCAGGTTTTTACCCATTGTTATGTTGGGTTATCTTTTCATTGTTGAGTTTTAATGTTTGTTTTCCAAACTATGTGCTATAAATATTTTGTCACATATTATGGTTTGTTTTATTTTTGATGACTTAGTCATTCAATGAGGAAGTGTATATGCTTCATAAAATAAATTTATCATTTTTTTAACCTTTCTGGTTAGTGCTCTTCATGTTCTAGGAAATAGTGCTCTACTCCAATGTCATGAAAATCTTTCTCTACCTTTATGTGAGAAGCTTTATAAAATGCTTTTACATTTAGATGAATCAAACTTCCAAAATTAATTTTCCTGTGTGCTAGAAAGTAGTGATCAAGAACCATATTTATTCATTTTTCTATTCAGTCATTTGACATCGTTTGTTTAATAGGTATTTGTTTACTGTTAATCAGATCATATATGTGTAAGTTTATTCTCTTTCAATGATTTATTTGTCCTCATATAAAAGTCACAGTCTTCTTGTTTTTTTTTCTTTTTTTAATTTAATTTAATTTTAATTTATTTTATATATTCAATCACATATGTCACTGAGCTTGTAAAGTGAATGTTCCAACATGAATACATTTCTTACCAGTCCAGTTGGGGAAACTATACACATTATCGTAAACAAACAATAACCCATTTCTTTGTCCCATAAATGTCTTGCCTCTCTATTTTTCTTCTTAATATCTTTCCTCAGACTCTCCTCATTCTCTCACACTCTTCCCACACCATATCTGGTATCTGCAACCATTTTCTATGTTTCTATATTCCCTAGTTATTCAGATTCAGCCAGTGTGGACAGTCGGTATATATTAAGTGGAGGTATATAATGTCTCTCCTTTTTTTTAATTATAGAAGGCATGTATGCTAGCCATAAATACAGAGATAAACAGAGAGAGGAAAGCATTTTGTCCTTTCTTTTTATTAATGTAATTTATTTTTGTGGATGATTTTCTTAAAATGTTAAACCAACAGTATGCTGCCTGGATAAACCCTGCTATGTCTTTTCTTATTCTCCTATACACACACAGTATGGAACACATTTAATAGTACTTTGTTACAGATTTTTGACTATTTTGTCATGAGACATAATGTTTTATAGTTACCATTTTTGAAATATAATGAACTAATTTTGTATTAAAATTAGTCTAGCCTCATAAAATGATGTGACAAGTGATTCATCCCTCTTTCATATTCAGAAAAGGATTGTCCAGATGGGCCATATTTATGCATTTAAAAGCCAATGAGATCCTGGGACCAGCAGATGGCTGAACGGCTATGTTGCTGGACTCCCATGTAGTTGACTGCGATTTGAGTCCTGGACCCAGTGGCTTAAACTCATGCTGGGCGCATGTGTGTGCATGCCCGAGATCCCAAGAAGAGAAGGGAGGAGAAGGGATTGCAGCATGGCCATCCCTCCTGGGGGATGATTTCTCACTTTCTGTCTCTCTGTCTCTGTCTTTCTGGTTAGGGCACGTGCCATATAGCAAAAAAAAAAAACCTCTCCCAAAAGAAAAGTCAATAAGATATTTACTGAAGCAAGTGACTTATTGACATACATTCACTAATAATAGTTATTTATTAGCTCTTTATTTTCTGTAGGACCTATGTCAATATTTTATTTCTCATTGCTCCTTCTTTGACTAGACTCAAAAATAAGTAGGTAAAATAAGAAAGAAAACAGAAGATATTAAAAGTCATACTGCAAAAATGGAAAGAATCTTAAGAAATTATTATGAACAATAGTACATTAAAAGAAATGGACAAATTCTTAGACATAGCCAACCTACCAAGACTAAATCATGAAGACATTTAAAATCTGAACATACCAGTAACAAGTAAGTAGATTGAATCAGTAATAAATGCCTCCCCTCAAAGAAAAGCCTGAGACAGGATAATTTCACTGCTGAATTATACCAAATATTTATAGAACCAATACCAATTCTGCTCAAAACTTCAAAAAATTGAAGAGAAAGAAATACTTCCAAACTCATTTCTATGAGGCTATCATTACTTTGATACTGTAGCAAGAAAAGTACATTAATGAAAGAAAATTATAGGCTAATATCCCTGGTGAGTTTAGATTAAAAAAAAAAAAAACTCAACCAAATACTTACAAATCAAATTTAATACCACAGTTAACGGATCATTCATGATTATAAGTGGGATGTATCCCAAGGGTGCAAACATAGTGCAATTAGGCAATCAACCAATATGATAAGTCATTTTAACAGAATGAAAGACAAAACTTACATGTTCATCCCAACCAGATGCAGAAAGATATGACAAAATTTAACATCCTCCCAGGATAAAAACGTCTCAATAAGTTAAGTACATATGGTTGGTCATGGTGGTACAGACACAGATAGCGCTGTGTATAACTAGAGCAATATAAAAAGGTCCCAGAATTGGTTCTTGGTTAACTTGAACACCCTAGGCATGTCTGTGGGGGCACCCATAACTTGAAGTCAGGGGGAGGATTGTGCTGTGAAAAAAAAAAAAAAAAAAAAAAAAAAAAAAAAAAAAAAAACCCTGTTGGATATGTCTCTTTCTTTGCTAATAAATGACTTTTTAAAAATTAGGTATAGAGGGAAATTATCTGAACAACAACAAAAAAAGACAGTAGGTGCCAAGTTCACAGCAAATGCAAAAAGAGAATATTCTTCCTAATTGGGATGCCATTTGATTCTTCTCTTGCCCTAGTGCTCTGGCTAGAACTTCCAGTGCGATGTTGATTAGAAGTGGTGAGAATGGGTAACTGTGTCTTATTCATGATCTTAGAGGAAAAGTGTTCAACTTTTCATCATTAATAATAAATAAATCTATGGATTTAGAGACAATTCATTTTTGACAAAGATACCAAGGCATACAACAACCTGCTGAAGGACAGTCTCATCAATAAAGAGTGCTGGGAAAACTGGAAATACATATGCAGAAGAACAAAATTAGACCCTTTTCTCACATTATCTGCAAAAAAATCAATGCAGACTGGACCAAAGACTTGACTATAAGATGTAAAACTACTAGAAGGAAGCAGGGGAAAGTTCTTAGACATTGATTAGTTAGTAGTTTCATGTATAGAAAGCAGACAACAATGCAAAAGCAGATAGAAGCAAACAACAGGAGCAAAAATATACGAATGGGATTATACTAAACTAAGAGGCTTCTGCACAGTGAAGGATGAAGCAGAGTGAAAGACAACCTGCAGAAGGAAAGAACAAATTTGCAATCCATGCATGTTATAAGTGGTTAATAGCCAAACTTTATATGAAACACAATCTAATAGCAGGAAAACAATCTAATTTTAAAATGGGTTGGGGTGGGAGTCCGATAGTTGTGCAGTGGTAAAATATAATGTTCCATGAGGCAAGTCACATAGATCATTCTTTATTCACGTCCAAAGACCTCCCTGAATATGGTGGGGATAGGGTGTCCATAATCTAGGGCTTGCTGAGAGCTAGGAAGAGATTGCAGGATCATGCCCCTGTAGTGGGCTGATCTCTTTCTTTCTTGTGCTCTCTTTTGTTGTTCTTTGTCTCTCTTGCTCATGGAAGAAATAAATAAACAAATTTTAAAATCTAAATAAACATTAAAGAAAATAAGACATACAAATAGCCAATAGATACATGAAAAATGTTCAGGATCACTAATTGTTAAGGAAATGCAAATCAAAACCACTATAGGATATAATCTCATATCATTGTAGTTATTATTATCAAAAAGCCAAAATGTAAGTGTTACCTAAGCTGTGGAGAAAAAGGAACACTTGTGCACTGTCAGTGGAAATTTAAATTAGTATAGCCCTTATGGGAAACAGTACGGAAATTCCTCAAAAAATTGAAATAAAATTATCATGTGATCCAGTAATTTTTATTACATATCCAAAGAAAATAAAATCAGTATGTCTAAGCAATGTCTGCATTTCCATGTTTATTGCAATATTATACACCATAGTCAAGATATGGAATCAGCCTGTGTCCATCAGTGGATGAATGGATAAAGAAAATGTGGTACATACACAATGGAGTTTTGTTAAGCTATAAAAACAAGGCTATTCTGCCATTTGTGACAACATGGGTGAGCCTAGAGGACATTATGTTAAGTAAAATGAGCCAGGCATCAAAAGTCTTAAGACCACATTATTTCACTCCTATGAGAAATCTAAGAAAGTTGAGCTCATAGAAGTAGAAAGAATGTTGGTTACCAGGGCCGAGATGGCTGTTAGGGTATGCGGTGTTGTAGAGATGGTCAAAATATACAAAATTTCAGATAGATGGGAGCAATATGTTGTAGAAATCTACTGTATAACATGATGATTACAGTTAACAATATATTGATATCTTAAAAAATGCTGAGAGTAAATCTAAAGCGTTCTCCCAATGAAAATTACACACGCAAGATTGCGCATACAATTTTTAGCTCCATTTCATCTTTCCATAATGTATATAAACTTCAAACAATATGTTGTACCCAGTAAATGCACGTCATTTTACTTGTTAATTAAAAATAATTTAAGTATAGCAATTTCTTAATTTATTCTAAGATCTCTAACTACACAGTGTCTGCTCTCACACCCTCGGGCCAAGACTACAATAATCAGGAATTGATTTGTGAGAATGAAGTCAGCACAAAGACTGTTAAATGATGAGACTATTTTCTGGCACAAGGCTCTTGCAATCTAATGCCTTGTCTCCATAGTAATAACAGTAATAACGGCTATTATTTATTGAGCCATTACTTTCTCACAGCTTCTCAACTATGTCCAATTATATCTCTTCTAGAAGTACAGAGGCACAGAGAGTTTGAGTAGCTAATAAGTGTTAGAGCTGGGATTCAAACACATGAAATCTGGCTCAAGATTCCAAGCTCTCAACACTTCAGCTATAGGCATATTCAGAAGCCACTATATCAGCTTCTGATATATTGATCTTGGAATGAGCAATGTATATTCACACTGAGATTGCCTAAACATGTAATTCTTCTCCAGTTTTCTATGCTTTAGTTAATGGCAAGCATCTTTTTGACAAAAACATTACTTCTTTAGAAATGATAATGCAGCCAATCATGTTTCAGTCAAGTTGTCAAGTGTCATGGAACAACTGCCTTAATTTATTATTATTCTATTATTAATCTCAATCTAGAACACAATGGGTGATCTGCATAATATATTTGGTTTCAGCATTTCAAAAAATGTAATTTTTGTCATCCATTAAATATAGCAAGATTTTACATTTTTTTAATATAAAATTTTAAAAATTCTTCTGGAAATAAAAGTCAAATACTCCAGAAATAATAAATCCACGTTACACATAGGGGCAGTCTGCTAGTCTGCTAGAGCTATCCAGGGCACTATATTTATTAACTTCACCTGCTAGCACCCCAAGGCATCTTAGTTAGTAACCCTTGATATTGTAGTTTCACTTGGAGCAAAATAATCACTATCACTTTGTGGAATTAGGTTTTTTTTTTTTTCTTCTTATAGGATGTGTGCATTTGCCAGAAAGAGAGAGACAGAATATTGAGAAATCACCCCCAACTAGGGGAATGGCCACACTACAATCCCTTCTTCATTCTCTTCTTAGGATTGTGGACACACATGCCTGGCATGTTATTTTAAGTTAGTGGATTTGGGACTCGAACCACATAGTTCACCATATGGGATTCAGCTGCCTTTACCACACCAGTGACTAGCTTGCTACCCTATTCTTTTAAATGCTCATATTGAATTGTCTATAACTGGAATCTATTATTTATTAAATATCATCCTATTAAAATACATTTAAAATATGTCTTTATACAAGAGGCAGTCAATTTTAAGTGTTAAGAGCATGACTAAATTTCTGTTCTGCCACTTAGACGTGTGACCTAAAGAAAGTTATTTTACTAACCTTTACCCAGTTTCTATTTTCATAAAACGACGATTTAAAAATGAGCTTCATGCAGAGTCTCTTGTAAGTATTAAGGAAAATGCCTGACAAATAAGTGGTTGCCAGACAGTTTATATTTTACTGTTGCGCACAGTAATACAAACGTGGATCTAGTAAGCAGTTGTAATATTCCATTAGGTTAGATTTTTAGAATGAGAAGTGTAATATTAAGAGCCAGCAGGATTTAAGGTGACTGGATCTCACATAGCCCACTATGCAGTTTATTCTCACAGTTCTAGAGACTGGAAGTCACAGCCAAAGTGCTTTTGAAAATTACGTTTCTAGTGAGGGCTCTCTTACTGGCTTTTAGACGACTGCCATGTATCTGTGTACTCATGAGTTGTGACAGAGAGACAATTCTGGTGTCTCCTCCTCTTCTTATATGGAGAAGAGTTCCACCCTTCTGACCTCGTTTAACCTTATTTACCACCCCAACGTTCTTGTCTCCACATATAATTAGGGCTTCAACATTAGAGTTTTGGGAGGGACACAATCCAGTCCATAACACAGTTCAGATAACATTCACATGATCTTTAAGAAGTTTTTAAAGAATTAAGAGCTAAATCCACTTAATACTGGTTAACTAACAATAAAGAAACATTTACAAGGGTGACATAAAAATTTTTTCATAGTTATAAACCATTATTTCTGTCCACGTCTATGAAATGGCAATAATAATACCTACTCCTCAGAGTTACGATGATTTTCCTAAATCATCATTGACAGATTTAATTTCTTCCTCCTAGCCTCCATATCACCACTGTATTTTACATACGCTACAATTCAAGAAATGATATTTTATATCATTGTAGTTTTCAACCATTTGATTTGAGATTTTGAAAGTTAGAACTGTGGCTTCTTATCTTTAAATAATGGACTTTTAATTTAGTTCCTTGCATATTCCTGATGCCCCAAAACTCTTGTCATGTGATAAAAAACAAATCAGCTCCAAGTCAATATGTCTGGTAAACATGAACCAAACAGTCATGGGAAGAAATAATGATTTGGGCCAGAAAGTGGGATGGTGGTTAAGGCAGCTGGATCCCTCATGGTTGACTGTGCAGTTTGAATCCCAGACTTAGTGGCTTGAAAAAAAGGCTGGTTGTGTGTGTATGTGTGTGGTGTGTGTGTGTCTGTATGTGTGCACGTGTGCAAAATTCCAAAAGGAGAATGGAGAAGAAGGGATTGTGATGTGTTCCTTCCATTTGCAGATGCTTTCTCACTTTTCCTCTGTCTCTCTCCTGTGAGCAAATACATCCTATTGCAGAGCTAAAAAAAAGAAAAAAAAATAGTTAATTCATTAGTTAAGATTCTCTCTGTATCTTTTAAAAAAACTCATTCATTAGTTATTTTTTTATAAATTCAATCACTGTATATCATTAGTTTCTAAAATGAATTTTCCCAGCATGAATACACTATTACCAGTTAAAGAAGTTACCATAAACCATATCAATAGAGAATTTTCCATTTTTGTGTCCCTTATATGTTTTGCTTCTCTCTTTTTCCCCCTTGAGTCCCTTTCTTTTTGTAGCTTCTTAAAATGAATAATTGAACTATTATTTAGCCTTCTGTCAAAAATCATCAGCATTTCTCATTACACAAGATTTTATTCAGATTCTCACTTTGAATCCCCACTCATATAATGCATTTCAAAGAAGAAAATCAGACATAAGGTTTTAATTTTTGATGTTAGTACTTGAAGCAAGACTCATTTTTAAAATTTTTTGGTTTGTTTGTTTTTAATTTTCCAGAGAGCATGTGAGTTCACCAGAGAGAAACAGACAGAGAAAGAAAGAGAGAGAAAAAGCAAGAAAGGACCTCACGTGGGTCATGGTCATGTCATTGTCACCCGTATTTCTCCCTCCTTTCAGGATTTTGGGTACACATACGCCTGGCATGTTTCTCAAGCTTCCAGGTCCAATGCTTGAAGCATGCGGTGGCTCATGTGGGGTCCAGCTGCCTTAAATCAGACCAAGAACTGGCCTAATCCTCAGGATTTTAAACCAAAAACTGATTGTCCTTTGTAATATTATTTATTTATTTATTTATTTATTTATTTTCCATTCATTCACTGAGCATCATCACAGCATACACAGTATGGTTTCCCATTCAGAATACACTGTATAGTGGCTTAATCATACATGTTATTATTGACAAATATTTTTTATTTCTTGTTATATATATATATATGTATGTGTGTGTGTGTGTGTGTGTGTGTGTGTATGTATAGATATGTATATATATATTTTTTCCTCCTATTTCTCACCCTCTGCCATTTCCCACCCTCCTCCCACACTGCCCCTGGTGTCTACAGTTGCTTTTTAATCCTTCAAACACACATTTTATTGATTCACAAAATATCTTAATTAATCTAACTACTTTCAATAGCAAGTTCAGCTGATATATACATATCTGTGAACACATGCTTGACTTTAGGCATGAAATTCTGAGTAGAATGGGTATACTGTAAGGTACCACCTCACTGATGCTATTTAGCTTACCGCAGTCGTTAAATAGGTATTCTTAAATACATTTTTTAATTTAAAGAAAGGCAGTTTTAGCTTTAATAAATCCAAATAAAAAATGCTAAGAGAGCTTTGCTTAAAGCTTAAAGCCAGGGAACAGGTTAGGATTCTATTCAAATAGTAGGTACATTAATACAAGAACCTGGGACCAGCAGTTAGCGTAATGGCTATGTCGCTGAACTCCCATGTAGTCAACCGTGGTTTGCGTCCCAGACCCGGTAGCTTAAAACTCACGCCGGGCGCGTGTGCGTGCGTGCCCAAGATCCCGCGAGGAGAATGGAGGAGAAGGGATTGTGGCGTGGCCATCCCCCCTGGGGGGTGATTTCTCGCTTTCTGTCTCTCTGTCTCTCTCTGTCTGTCTGGCAAGTGCACGCACCCTATAGGAAAAACCTCTCCAAAAAATAAATACATGAACCTATCAGCAACTCAAGACAAGAAGTAAATCCTTAAGAGTAGAAGAAAATCAGTGATGTTTTAGTCAAAAGTTGTAAGAATCTATTTTTTTTAAAGAACTCTGAATTAAAGAATGTTTACATTATTTCTCCCTAAACAAATACTGTCATCTCATATTCTACTTTTTTTGTTCTTTCAACATCCTTATTACCCATTCTCAATAGAAGAATCCACTCAGCTGGAATTAACTGAAGTACTGGCTAATATCCTGACTGATAATAGGTGGTATCAACTTTCTTTTTTTTTGGGGGGGGGTAAGATTTTTTGCTATAGGGTGTGTGTGCTCCCCATAGAGTCAGAGAGAGATGGACAGAGAGAAAGCGAAAAATCACCTCAGCCTGAGGGGGTGACCATGCTACAATTCCTTCTCCTCCAGTCTCCTCGCAGAATATTGGGCATGCATGGACATGGGTCCTGCATGAGTTTCAGGCCTCTAAGTCCTGCCCTCGAACTGCAGTAGGTCATGTAGGGGTCCAATGCCTTAACCATTATGTCACCTGCTGGCTCTTCAGCTTTTCTTTCTATATCCATTCTATATTTATTAAGAGAGCTCTGAATTTTAAAATGATTAGTGTTTGACACGTTAAAATGTGAAGAGTAAATTTCTAGTAAGAACACTACACATATTTAGAGGCCAATGGATGGTGCAGCGGTTATGTAGCTGGACTCCCACATGGCAAACCACAGCTTGAGTCCCAGAGAGGTGGCTTGAAAAATCATGCTGGACACGTGTGTGCATGCCCATGGGAGGAAAATGGAGGAGAAGAGATTACAGCATAGCCATCTCCCCTAGGTGGTGATTTCTAATTTTAACCTCACTGTCTCTCTGGAGAGCTCACATGCTCTATGCCATAAACCTCTTTAAAAATACTCTACACATATTTATAAGACATTGTTTTTTAGAAGAAAAATTTTGCTAGTGCTTATGAGTGTATAAAATTTCATTTTTAAAAGTTCATGTTATTTTAATTGACAAATTTTAAAAAAATTTGAGATTTTTTGCTATAGGACACATTCACTTGCTGGAGAGACAGAGAAAGACAGAAAGTGAGAAATCACTTCCCAGAGGGGAAGGCCATGATGCAGTCCCTTCTCATTCATTCTCCTCTCAGGATTTTGGGCACATGCACACACACGCCTGGTATGAGTTTCGTTTTTGGGTCCAGGACTCGAACCACAGTTGACCATGTGGGAGTCCAGCCACCTGCTGGTCCCAACAAATTATAATTTCAAAATAACTGGTTGATATTATATGTCTAAATATAAAAGTGGTAGAAAACAAGTTGATACATATGTTAGTTAGCTTAACCTAACCATTCCACATTGTATACATCTATCAAATCATCATATTATATTCCATGAATAAAATTTCTTGACTTTGAGTTAAAACTATTTTATTTGGAGGCCAGAAGATGGCATAGTGAGTAAGGAGCTGTATGTCCACATGGTCGACCACAGTTTGAGTCCCAGATCTGACAGCATGAAGCTCATAGCAGGCACACATGAATGGAGGGGAAGGGGTTATGGCATAGCCATCCCCCCTGAGGAGAGAATGGCTTCTCACTTTCTCTCTATCTCTCTTTGTGTCTCCAGTGAGTACGTGTGACCTATAGCAAAAATGTCTCTTTAAAAAAAAATAATAACATTTTATTTCTCTTAAACTATGAAGTAGAGGTGGTATTTGAACTATAGGCATTTAAATGCTTGCAAATAGACTGAGCATATGAAATTATATAATTAAAAAAAAATACCTCATCAGGAGAATTGTGTTCCAACCCTATAAATTGTCAAGTTTGGAAATTCATTTATTCTCTTCTGGACTCTGAATTCTTAGCAATGAAATAAGAGCTTGCTTGGATAAATTCAAAGGACAGTTTTAGTCTGTAGATTTTTATTTTGCCCTATTTTATATGTCAACTGAAAATATACTCTAAGTGATTTATTAACATAGTCAACCAAGCATATCTTGGTTCTACTCCATGCAAATACATATCTGTTTATCTCTGAGTCTCATACTCCTTGTTTACATAATGAGAGATTTGAAATAGAGAGCATTTATGTTTATTCCCATCTCTAAAATCATCTTTGATTCTAATTTGGCTCTGATTTTGTTTTTAGTAAGCATTAAATAATTCTTTATGACTCTCAACCTCAGCTTTCTTTTTCTTTGCAATAGGCCATGTGCGCTTGCCAGAGAAAAATTGAGAAAGCAACCTCCTAGAAGGGATGGCTAAGCCGCAGTCCCTTCTCTATTCTCCTCTCAGGAGTTTGGGCGTGCACACAAACAGGCGTGGAGTGTTCCCCAACCTGCCAGATTTGGGGCTCACACTGTGTAGACAGTCATGTGCTGCCTAGTCACCTCAACCACTATGCCCCAGCTGGCCCTCAACTTCAGTTTTCTTACTTGTAAACTTGTAAAATATAATATTTCTTTTCTGATGACCATGCTACGATCAATTAAGATATCAAAAATAAAAATATCTTCTGAGGGGGCCAAGCAGATGGTGTAGTGTTTACGTTGTTTGATGCCCACGTGGCCAACTGTGATTTGAGTCCTGTACCCAGTGGCTTGAAAATTGCAGGGTCATGTGCATGCATGCCTAAAATCCCAGGGGGAGAATGGAGGAGAAGGGATGGAGGTGTGGCCTCAATCACCCGAGGGGTTATTTCTCATTTTCCTTCTCACTGTCTCTTTCTGCAGAACTCATGCAACCATGGCAAAAACTTCTAAAAAACAAAAATCTTGTGTAAAGCGCTACAGAATATAATATCATAATGCCAGGGGACTTTAAAAAATCCATGGAAAATGGAACTAAGGTACTAGCTTATCTTGTTGCAAAACTTTTTGAAATCCATGCATAGTTTTGTTTTTTGTTTTTCCCTTGGAGAGGTTTTTGCTATAGGGCGCGTGCGCTCGCCAGACAGACAGAGAGAGACAGAGAGACAGAAAGTGAGAAATCACCCCCCAGGGGGGATGGCCATGCTACAACCCTTTATCCTCCATTCTCCTCTCAGGATCTTGGGCATGCACGCACATGCACCCAGTGTGAGTTTAAGCCACCGGGTCTGGGACTCGAATCACGGTTCACTACGTGGGAGTCCAATGACATAGCCATTACACTAACTGCTGGTCCCGTCCACGCATAGTTTTTCAAAATATACATTTCTATGAACTATCTGAAGACCCCATATAAACTTACACACACATAGTTAAAGTATCGTTTTATTAAAGTATCTGTGTTTCATGGCTTTCAGAACTTTGTAGCTGTGCAATTTCTAATTGTAGTCAGCTTTATATGAATTTGTCACTTTATTAGAGTTAGCAACTGAGTGAAGAAATGTGGCCTTTTATTTAGGACACAGATATGTGGCCAACACCCAATCAGTGAGCTCTTCAAATACTGGACTTAATTAATTAAAAGCTATGTTCAATAGAACCACCAGTAGACGCTAGATGACTAACTAGACACCTGAGTCTGTAAGTCCTACAAAGCTTAGGAGTGCCGCTCCACACTTGGATGGCAAATCAGAAGAACATTGTTGTCATAGAATCCCAGAGTTGAAATAGAATCTCTGATTCTGGGCTTTTTTTATGTTGTACAAGATTGTTATTTTTTCCCATTCTTAAAACTTCTGAGGTTATTTCATAAGCATTACACCTACATCCACTATTTAAAAGGCTTTGTACGAAAAGCCACATCTATTCCAATTTTCAAATATGATTTCTACTATTGTGAGTAAATCCGATAGGAAAGAATTACAGAAGGAGATATTAACTGCAGGTGATAATAATAGCAATAATAATAATAATAATGGCAGCTCCTGAATCCAGTTTAACCATTTACTCTCCACTAACTTTTTGGGGATTTTCTACCTTCTGCTGTAACAGCTGTTTTGCATAGTACCCCTTGGCCTCATCCTGACTTTCCAGTGATTCTCACCTGTTACTGGTACACCCTTCTGGCCAGCTCTAGTTATTTATGAGATTTTTCTCTTTTGTCCAAACAAAACAGACTCTGCATCTTACTATTTTCTCCTAAACTGAGAGTGGGGTGTTGAACCAATTGGATAAACTAGTCGATGATAGTAAGCTACCCAGTATGTTATGTCCTCCAGATTACCATGTAAGTGGTGACAAGTTGGCTCTCAGTCAAGTACCTGTGTGTAATCCAAGACGTGGAATTTCAGCTCTGCTGTTCTTTTTATGCAGGCCCCAGGGAAAACTGGCTCTAAGTGGCACAGATGCCTGTGATAATTATGCCAGTAAGCCAATTTAATCATTAAAATGTGAAGAGTAAATGTCTGGTAATAAGAGTTTCTGGTAATAGGAATCTGTTTAAGATAGTTTTTTTTTCTTTTAAGAAAAATATATGTTTAAATTTATATGTAATGAGATAATGATGATGTATTATTATTATTATTATTTTCTTTAATGTTCAGATCAGAAAACTGAGGGTGACGGAGTAAATCCTAGTCACTACTAGGAACTGACCGAACTGTGACATGGATACCTGTTTTTTTACTCTCCAACTCATGTACTAAACTCTCATGCCATATCTGCCAGCCTCTTAGTGAGTCATATAAGCTGAAGCTAAGTCAGAAAAGTTAAATAACATAGAGATTTGAATGCCACGCTAGAGAGCTAGTGCTGAATTCTGAAAGAATCTAAAAGGATTTACACTGGAAATGAGAGTGGTATCTTTTTCTTTCTTCCTTTCCAAGTTTATTTATTGATTTCCTGAGACAGAGAAAGACAGGCACCCTCAATAGTGTCTTCATGCTGCAATCTTCGCCAAGCCTGGCAGCCAGCCAGGATCCAGGTATGCTGGTGGGCATGGCCCACATGTTCAGGTAGACCTGGGACACAAACATCAATCTTCAGAGTGTTTTTTTTTTGTTTGTTTGTTTACTATAGGGTGCATGTACTCGATAGAAAAAAAGAGAGAGAGAAATCCCCATTCTCCACCCCAGGGAGGACAGACACACTGCAATGCCTCCTCCATTCTCCTCTCTGGATTTTGGGTCTGCATACACAAGCACCCAACATGTTTTTCAAGCGATTGAATCCAGAACATAAACCGTGAAGTCAGCAGTATGGGATTGAGGTGCCTTAACCATCACACCACCATCTGGTGCCAAAATGGTACATTTAAAAGATTAATATTATCATGTAATTGAAATTCATGGAAATGGTTAAGAGAGTATGTCAAGACTGCTCTTAAATCTGTGCATGCGTAAGATCAACCTAGATAATTCTGAAATTTAGTTATTAGAAAGGGAATCAGGACTTCTTTTTTTTGTTTGTTTTTGGAGAGGTTTTTGCTATAGGGCGTATGTGCTCGCCAGAAAGAGAGAGACAGAGAGACAGAAAGTGAGAAATCACTGCCCAGGGAGGATGGCCACGCCACAATCCCTTCTCCTCCATTCTCCTCTCAGGATCTTGGGCACGCACACACACACACACACACACACACACACACGGTGTGAGTTTAAGTCACTGGGTCCGGGACTCGAACTGTGGTCAACTACATGGGAGTCCAGCAACATAGCCATTACGCCAACTGCTGGTCCCAAGACTTCTTTTACTGAAGAAAACTAATATAAACATAGGCTGGACCTGTGCTTTAAAAATAAACTAGATGAATAAGTGATATATTTTATATCAGAATTTTTTTATTTTGAGAGGTTTTTGCTATAGGGTGCACGAGCTAGCCAGAGAGACAGAGAGTGACAGAGACAGAAAGCAAGAAATCACACCCCAGGGGGGATGGCCATATCGCAATCCCTTCTCTTCCATTCTCCTCTCGGGATCTTGGGCATGTACGCACATGCGCCCAGCGTGAGTTCAAGCCACCGGGTCCAGGACTCGAACTGCGGTCGACTACATGGGAGTCCAGTGACATAGCCATTACACTAACTGCTGATCCCTTCCAGAATATGTTTTAACACTATTAAACTTTTGCTCTCAACTCAACCGCTGATTAAATAATCTTCATTTAATTGATGATATTCATTTATTCTTTTTGTTATTATTATACTACCTTCCATATTAATTTTGATATAATAATCTAAATATGTAAGGAAATGTATTTTTTAATTTACTTTAGCTGAACTTCATACTCAGAAAGGAGCTAAAAGGCATTTTGTTTTCTATCATAAAAATCCTCTTTATACATTTTATGTTTTAAGTAAAGTAAAAATTCTACAGATGAATAACCATCTTTATCTTATGAAGACTTCTTATTGGTCCAGAAAAAGACTGATTCATTCTTATAGGTTTGCAAAGTATCATGTTAAAAAGCTAGAATGTAAAACTTTATACAAATAGTGAGAAAGTGCCCCAAAATTGACTTAACTCATAAATGAATGATGCAGAACAATGCAAAGTTGGTCCAGAAGAGTATAGGAAAGATTGTTTTATAAATATATAAATTTAAGACAGAATTTTGAGATAAAATTAAGTGAGATATAAAATTAGTTGATGTCCTGCAAGGCAATAAAACCATAACCATGTTTTTCCTATTAGACAAAAATTATTTGCTTTGCTCTTGAATAAATGCATTAGCAACTTAAACTATTTTTTACAACTTATCATTTCTTTCAACGAGTTTCAGCATATCACTATGCAGTAGTAAAAAAGAATGCATTATTCCAAAGAATTGGGTAATGTTTGAGAAGGACCATCAAATAAAGCTCCAGTGAAAGGCCATCTGATTACAATCTCTTGCCTTATTTTTAAGTTTGAGAACATTTTCCTTAACACTCTCTACCACATAATGAAAATTGTATTTAGATTCCGTATCAACACTTTGTATGCATTATTTCATTTAGTTCTCAATATGTACATTAATGAACATAAACCTTTGGTGACACTTGTTATTTCCTTGGGGAAAAAATCTTATTAAAAAAACTTGAGTAAGAGTTTGACTATTTTGAAGGTCGTACTGTACATAATAACCACATTTATATTTTTTAACAACAATCCAATCTATACTACTCATACAGTGTAGTGTACTCTGACCATTACACTGACAAAGTAGAACATTGTCACACACACACAAAAAAATCAGCCAATTTGATAGATACAAAATAAAATCACATTTCAATTTAGTTATAGGCTTACAGTTTCCAGTGAAAGGGAACTTTTCTTTAGAATTATTTTATTTAAATTTATTTATTTATTTAAATTTGATCAGAAAGGGACAGAGTGAGAGAGAGAGAAAGTGAGAAAGCAAGCCTGTAAGTCCAGGATTCGAACCACGATCAACCATGTGGGAGTCTAGTATCCTTAACAACCATGCCACCTGTGGGCCTGAAAGGGAACTTTTAACAACATGGTTTTGTTATTTTCTTTTAATATTGTTGTTGGCTTTTTAAAAAATTTTTCTTATGTTACGTGTTAGCGTCCATGTTTTTTTCTTTTCCTTTCAGGTTTAATATCTGAGGGACATTAACCCTTTATGTTTTTCTCTCTAGCTTTATTGAAGTATAATTGACACATAAAAATTGTACATATTTAATATGTATAAATACCTTTGTATTTAATCCTTACACATCAAAGAGTTTCTCATGAAAAACATTCATAGGATATTTTATGTGAGGAAAAATAAAACCTTACATGAGACTCATTTGTGATAACTTAAAAGACAACCTAAGATTATGCTAATAAAGATGTAGTATTGTTTCCTCTTTTTCCATTAATTTTTTTAATTGAAAATTGCAATAAACAAACATAAATAAATAATATTTATAAGGACAGAGGATCAAAAATACAAGAAACAAGGATTATAAGTAAGTGCAAAAATTTTTACAAGTTGACTGTATTCATGATATTAATGAGTAAACAGTATAGCTTTAGGGGATTATATTTTGACTAATTTTGAATAATTAGGCAAACTTCTTGGGAATCAGCAGATAGTGTAATGGCTATGTCGCTGGACTTCCATGTAGTCGACCACGGTTCGAGCCCTAGACCTGGTGGCTTAAACTCACGCTGTGTGTGTGTGCATGCATGCCCAAGATCCTGAGAGGAGAATGGAGGAGAAGGGATTGTGGTCATTCCCCCTGGGGGGTGATTTCTCACTTTCTGTCTCTCTGTCTCTCTCTGTCTTTCTGGCAAGTGTATGCACCCTATAGCCAAGAAAACTCTCTAAAAAAAATAATAAATAATTAGGCTAACTTCCATAATAGTTGCAATTTTTTGGATATACTAGCATTCATAAAAATGAAATCAAGAACTAAAATAAAAGTATATCCAGGATTATGTAATTTATATGGAATGTAAAGTACTTATATACTTCTACATAGCTTGTAACCTATATATATGTATATATATTTATATGCCTGTGTGTGTGTATATACATGTGCATTTTTGTGTATGTTTATATGCTATAACTACTATTGCTCTCTTAACAGCTTCCTCTGGCACCAATGACCGTAGATAAATTTTAAGATGGGCACTTTTTTTCTTTAAGAGAGAGCTTTTTGCTATATGGCACATGTACTCACCAGAGAGACAGAGTGAGATAGAGACAGAAAATGAATCACCCCTCTCCTTCCCATGGGGATGGTCACTCTAATACCTTCTCCTCCATTCTCCTCTGGGGATTTTGGGCACACATGTGCCTGGTGTGGGTTTTAAGTCACCAGGTCTGGGACATGAACTGCTGTGGACTGTATGGGAGTCCAGCAATGTAACAATTACATCATTTGCTGGTCCCGAGATGAGCACATATTTTTACATTATCCTACTCCTAGAAATATAAAAAGGTAGCTGAATTATAACATTGGCTATTGTGAGTTTTAAAAAATTTATGATTTAGGTTGTATGTATATATACACAGGTATTATATATAATACCTTATACAAAATTATGAAGAAAAATATCAAATAATAAAATAAGTAATAAAATAATATACATAAAACACATATATTTATCTGTACATATAAAATATACAGAAAGTATAGAGAACTAGAAAACAATTATGATGGTAAGGAAGGGGGAAAAAATGATTTCTGTGAGTGCTGTGATTCCTGCACAAATCAGCGCATATAAAAATTACAGAAACCTTCCAGGTCACCTAGTGTTGCTGTCCTTGGGGTGGCTCTCAGAGAAAGCATGAGCCATTCATGTTCTTTGCCAAGGCCAAACCCACCAGCTTCCCCTCCTTCCCACATGGGCTAGTGTGGAATCAGAGGATTAGAAGCTTGGCAGGGTGGAGGGTGAGGGTGGGTTGGTGTTAGTGGGGTGAAATCCTAGAAAAGTTCTGGGAAAAGTCTCCAGGTCCTTGCCCCTACACAGAGCTTTCCCACGGCATCGCAGGTCTGGAGCACTGTGCCAGAGCGCACACATCCGGGTCCACTCGCCCAGCTCTGTCCTTCTGGGGTCGTAGGTTCAAGCTCTCCTGGAACCAGGGCAAGCCACCAACCTCTCAACCTCCACTACACACTTCGAGTTCCGTGAAATCCTCTAGGTGTGTCCTCTCTTGCTTTACTATTTGAAGGGCAGAGAGCAGACAGATCACTTTTCCTCCAGATCACGTTTCCTCTGGAACTCCCAGGACCCTACAGGCCCAGGAAATGCCAAAGCTGCTTGGGAGTCCAGCACAAAACCCAGCGGGTTGCAGCTAAACAAGAATGCTGTGATCAGTCAGCCCTGGAGTCTTTTGGGCCTTCAGGTCCTACAATTTTTGGAAAAGGAACTGAAAAGTGTGGATGAGGGGAGTCGGGGGAAGCACTTATTATTTTGATGTAAGAGTTTTAAACACCCAAGTGTTCACCGAATCCGCCCTGATTCAGACTCCAGCTTTGCTCTTCCTTCAACTATTTTCAGGCACCAACACCTAGGGCAGGGGATTTTTGTATCACATAGGAAGGCAAAGAGTTCTTGGCCCTCTCCTGCTTACCACTATCAGATTACTTTTCACAGACTCCAGCTGGCTGGGAGGTGGGGGTGAGGAGTGGTATTTACTTTTAATCCTTTTATGTGTGTTCAGTTCACCTCCTGTGGTTGAGTGTTGAAAGTGGGGGAAGGGGGTTTCCAAATCAAGTGAAATTTCCATTCCCTGGGTATTACCATGCCTGTGGGGTTGGCAGTTCTGAAAGTTTAGCTGGTCTGCAAATAACTACAGAACACAATAGAGTCCCCCTCCCTTCCTCTCACTCTCTCTGTCTCTCTCTCTCTCTCTCTTTTTTTTTTTTCTTTTTCCTGCTTCCAAACGCCTTCTTAGAGGCTGGAGCTGGGCAGGTCTCCAAAGGTGCAGCAGCCACAACAATCCCGCAGTTCAAAGTTAGGCAGTAGTTGCACAACTTCCAGCAACTCTCTCAGCCGGCTACTAATGAGCTGCAAGCCAGGAACATCTGAGGAGGTGAAGAGGAAGCTTCCACCCTCCTCCCTACACCCAGAAATCCAGATACTCTGACCCTTACCCCCAGATCACTGAGATACGCTCTCTGTTGCCGGGTAGACCATGGCTCCCTTTGGAAGAAACTTACTGAAAACTCGGCATAAAAATAGGTAAGGTCGAGTGTGTGTGTACTTGGGTTTATTACGTGTGAAAGTATGTGTTTTGCTGCGCTTGGATTATGATGGAGATTGCTTTCGGGGAACAAAGGACCTAGGGACTTAGGTTCAGTCTGAACACTTCGATAGTAAGGATATTGTTCCAGTATTGATGAAGCCAGTATCAGGAAATGGCAAGAATTCCAGATGATAAGGAATATCATTTTTTTGACTTCTTTCTCCCCTTTGATCAGTTCTGGTTCCACAACTAGCCTCATGAACCAATTCTTTTTTAGTGCCTGTACATTTGAAGGTGATAGGATGCCAACATTCATTTTGTTTCAAACAGAACTGTAGGATATTAAAGAAAGAGTTAACATTTTGATGAAGATTTAACTGTAATTTATAGTCACTAATTAGATTGAAAAACACAGCTGCTGATAGAATCCGGAAACAGTGCGATGGCTCCCCTGAGCATAGAGCGCGTCTGAAGCCTGGAAAGTTCCCATAGTGAAAATACTCTGTAGAGAAACTTTGTATGAACTGATTCTAACAACAATCTGAGAATTTTAGGTGGTTTTTAGGATCTATAGGGAGTTTCACATGGCTGTCTTCTTTCTTCCTTATTATTACTATTTGACTTTGATTTAACTTATTAGTTTAAGCTTGCAGTGCTCATAGTATAAATAGCTGTACTTAAAGCACACACAAATGTACACAGATTTTTTTTGGGCCAGTACATGCATGTATTTCAGTCTTATTAATATTTTATTTGCACCTTAAATATTACATTTTTATGCCAAATTATGAAGATAATTTTGGACATGGGCTTTTTAAAATATATTTCTTTCAGCATGGGGCTTTTCCACCCCCTTGACTCAATCATGCCTGTTTGTACTTGTAATTTGCTTAGTGTAAATTTGAAAGGATACAATTACATGGTAGGAAATGATATAATTATTTTAAACTGCCTGCATGACAATATAGAGTGATACAACTTTAAAGTAAATCCCCATACTTTATGTTGTGCACAGATGTCTGCCTGAAAAATTCTATTTTAGTTTATCTCAAGTATACTTATGATTTAGTTAACTAAAACTCCTTAAGCACCTAAAACAATAATAAAACTGTAAAACTTTCTAAAGCGTTTTTTATTTGCTAAGAATTTGATACTATGTAACAAATATAGCTTTTATAATTAGTGAAAATGTATGTTAAAGTAGCTTGAGTGTTCTTAAAAATATGTTAATGATGATTGTCAAAATCAGTTTTATATTTTAATAGTGGGGATGTATTAAAAACATATTCCAGTAGCATTCCCCCCCCCCATTTGTAAAATGACTTTCTGTAGCATTATTTTTGTAGCGTTATTTTGGCATTTGTTGAATGTCACCAAAATCTATAAAAAATGACTTTGGAAAAGTTCATGATTTTATACAACAAGTGGTGTTTCTGGCATACTACCCATGTAGTTGTTTTTTATTTGGGGGCGGGGGATTTAAGAAATCTGTCACTTGCATGCCATGTAACAATGCAATAAAGTTTTCCATGCACCCCTGTAAGTTTCCCTCAGGGAAGTACATTCTCCACTTTCATTACATCAGTTTGGCCACTCTACCATCTACTCAACCCATAAAGTTTGCTTTCATTCAAGGAGGTGAGTATAAAACCTCTTTTTATAATATTACATTGTCTATACAAAGTTACGAAGAAGTGGAAAGAAAATTTTTTTAATTAGGCAATTTAGTAGTTTTGGAAGATTTTTAAGAAAATGAATGTTGCCTGAAGGTGATATCTTATCAATCCAATTGTTTTGGCAAAGGTGGGAACTATGAGGATGTATTTAAATTACTATAATAATTAAAGATTTGTATTTTTTGATCCATTAAAGAATGTGAAACACAGCAATGGTTGAGGGCATAAAAATACAGGTATTTTCAATTAATTAAATTCCTTAAGTGAATAAATCATATGGCCTACTGAAATGAAATTAATATTTTTATATTTAGTATGTAATATATAAGATCATTTTGTTTTATTTTATTTTTCACCTTCTCAGAAGTGAATATATATATAGGTAACAAATTAATTACATGAGTATGTTTATTTTTGTTTACCATGTCCCATAATGATTTGAGTGATTCAACATACAGAAAACAAATAACTTTCCTTAAATGATGAGTGATTTATTTTTTCAGAGATAATGTGATTGATGATAACACAGTTACCAGATAAAAGCCAATGCATTCCCCACATCAGTCAATCTATTGTCTGTCTTTCTATCCTTTCTTGTAGAATGTAAAGGTAGAATTTGAATAATAAATTTGTATGCCCAGTGATATATGAGGTAAATAAAGAGAACTTCAGCATAATTGAGCTTTTATCAGTAGGAAAAAATACTAATTGCTAGAAGAAATATTAATTTGAGATCACAAAATTTCAAGAGAATTTTTTCACTGAATTTTTTTGCATCTTAATCTCTGCCTGTTTTTTCCTTTTGTTCACTCTTGGAATGATACATAACTACCCAAGATTAAATTTCATGAAATAGTACTGTAATTGTTCTCACAATAAATAAATACTTGAGATTTCTAGAGACAAACAGGATGCAAATGATACTTCAGACTATGAGAAATAAACTCCTTTAGAAAACACAAAGTGTGGGTCTAGCAGATGGCACACAGTAATGTCTCTGGACTTCCACATGGCCAACCACACGGTTTGAGTCCTGGATCTGGTGACTTCAAAATTACTCTGGGAATGTGTACACAGATCCCAAGATCCCAGGAGGGGAATGGAGGGAAGGGATTGCGGTGTGGCCATTCCCCGGGGAGTGAGTTCTCACTTTCCTTCTCACTGTCTCTCTCTCTCCGGTAAGCATACACATAGCCAAAGGCAAAAAAAAAAAAAAAAAAAAGAAAAGAAAACACAAAGTATAAAGCTTAAAGGTGGACCCATGTATCTCTAGCCACTAGTATGTTATCAGGCCCAGAACAGGCCATGGCATATTGTGGTCCTGCAATACAGTTATTTATTTAATTCTGTAAACTGAAATTATCCCAAACTTGTAACATAGAAACTATTTTATTCTCCATTCATCATGTGATACAAACTGATGCTATATAAAAGTGATTATCTTATAAAGACCTGATTGACATTAATGTAATCCAAAATTTAAGAAGACAGACAATTATGTGGATTTAGACATCAATTAAATCCTACCCAACCAGATACTTTTTTTCTAAACTTTAAAAGTATTTACTTTTAAAATTTAAGAAATTGTCTTCAGGAAATTTGAAAATAATACATAGTCACAAAGTATTTGGGAATACAAACTTTTTAGGCTCTTTATTTCAGTTTCATATAAATAAAAGGAATGAAGTCAAGTTAAAATATTTTATATTTATAATCAGGGTCCATCATTTTTAATGTTCTTATTGTGGTAATGTTTAATTGGAAGACTATAGTTTTTAGAGACTCTTTTCATCATAGATCCAAAAATATAGAATGTTCTGTGACTGAATCTCAAACGTTGATGGATATTTTTTAACCAGATTTTTGTTCAACATGAAGAATAAAAGTATTAGAACCTAGATATGTTTTCAACAAACTGAAAGCATTTCTAAAAGTCAGAGTGAAACCATTGTTTCTCATATAAAAGTCAAAGAGGTATTTAATGAAGTACCAATTCATTTGATATTCATTATGGACATTTAATAATTGGTTCAGATGATTAACCTCTATGGGTATTCAGTTTCCATTTGTGAACGTGATTGTCTTTATATAAGATTATGCTTTTGAGGTAACAAGTCTTTTAAAAGTGAATATGTCTGAACAGCAGTCTGGAAATATTTCTAAAAATTTAGAAACTAGAATGTCACTGTAGAGCAGTTTGGAGTCCTTGGTTGTGAGATATGATTCCATGGTGTTTTAGTTAATAAAATTTGGGGACTGAGAAGTCGCTGGAAATTTTGTTAAACCTTGTTAGAAGACAAAATTTCTGTAATGTAACATTGTCCCATGCATTTGTCAGAAATTCAAAATTAGAATAGTTCATGTTAGGTGATTTATAACATAAAAGGAAATTGATGAGTATGAGAAAGATCTACTCCAGTTAAAAAGGCCTTTGTAATTATTAAGCACTCTTTAGACTTCCCTTGGCTTTTCCAAAACATGTGGCTATATGTCCATCTATCACAGACTACAGCAGATACCCTCATAATATCAACCTAAGATTTAATGGCTCTAAAAGTGTACTTATGATAAATAAATTAGCAGTAACTCTATTATAACTGATGCATATAATTTAAGTAAAATTTGCTTTTGAATCAATTAGAACACATTTGGCATATATATATATATATATATATATATATATATATATATAATTGCTGTTGTAAGTAAATCATGCAATGACTGCTTCATCAGAAGGAAATCAGAAGGAAAAGTTAAGTTTTGCAGTTGGTGACAGGAAGCCTGTTTCTCACTGTAATTAGAGATATGGTAATTTATGAAATCTGCAAAACAGGAAATTGTCATGTGCTAGTCTGTATACCTTCTAATAAAGATTTGAAATAGTCCCAAAATCGGATTGAGAAATGCCAGATATCTGAGTATGTAAATCTTTATAGTTCTCAAGAGTTCCTGAAAGAACTTTCCCTTGATGATACTTGGTAACTTAAGTAATTATTAGTTGGCAACAAGCAGCCCATTAGGTACAATGACTGGAATGTTTTATCTTGGGAAAAATTAACCTGAGATCAGTGGCAGGAGTGAAATTGAGCTCCAGGTTAAAACCTGAATTGTTTTTCAAAAACACCTAAGCCAAACTCTACCAAGTAAGATGTGTTACTAACAAAACCAATGCATGACACATGTCAAGGTGAGAAGTTCTTAAATATATTTCTTTTAGAAAAATATTTAAATATTTTTCAAAATTTTTAAAAATATTAAAAATATTGAAATATTTTTAATATTTTTAAAAATATTAAAAATATTGAAAAATATTTGAAGCTATTTAACAATTTTATTTAGCTAGTATCTTTATGAGCTGGACTGCATAACTTAGAAACTTTTCATGTTATTTGATTGGTATGTAGGATCATGGGAACTAAGGATAGCTCAAAACAATTCACAAAAGTGTTACTAGTTCTGAAAATGAAAGAAAGTTAAGTAAGGGTAGGCATTTCTGTCTTCCAGGTGTATATAGACACCAGTTTTTGACAAGTAATCGCTTTTTCTCAAACATATGGGCTTTTGGTGAGGCCTCCTGATATCTGCATAATGCGCATGTCACAGGGAAAAGTTCAGTGCACTTCTGTGTTCTTATGTCCTTTAATGTATATATACTTAGGGAGTTTTTTGTTTTGTTTTGTTTTTGTTTTTTTAAAGACAGCCAAACACAGTACAGACAAAGTGATTTCTTAAAAGCTGATTATTTACTATTTTTGTTAATAAACTGGGATTCCATTCCTTTGGAACTGGCTGTAATATTACAGCTTCTAGAGAAAGTCTCAATATTTGTTAGATACAATTAAAAGCAATGGCTAATATAATTAACTACCCAAATATAAAGTAATTATGTGAATGGAATAGAATCTTGAGAATCTATTTAACATTGGCAGTGTTAAGCAATATATTTCAAGAATAAGAATGATCAATGGCTATTAAATATGCTGACAAACAAGGAAATTTATCCTTAAAGTTTTATATCTGCAGAATGGTAAGCCTCTGTTTTTATAAGTAAAACGAGTTAAGATTTCTATAGAAAATCCCTATTGAGGATAGCCTCAATGAGTACAGAACCCTTAGCTATTATCTTTCTTTGTAGACAGCCTGTTTATAGTTGCTCAATAAATACTCGATGAGTATATAAAGGAATTCACTATTTACTTTCAAAATACATCTGGTTTCCATTCAGTACCTGGATGAGAGTAGTAGTAGATCAGTACATTTTTCTTGGATAGATGCATGGGTAACTCATAGAAGGAATTCATAAATGCAGTGTTGACTGGCTCTTATCATCCTTGCTCTTAAATCCCCCTAGTCTTCAAGTTAAAGACAATTTTTGACAACTAGATGCTGTAAGAAACTTTATTGGTCTCACCTTTAAACACTGGTAGAAAAACAAGTCGAGGAGAAAGGTTGGTCCTCCTTCTCTGGAGATGCTCTTGTCTCCTCTCATGCCCCTTGAATGCAGCCATGTAAGCGTATGAGTGATGTTTGAAGGATGAGAGTGGATGGCTACTACAGACTCCAGTGCTGAGTGTGCAATATTCCCTCCCCTCTTGACATAAGAGGGAGGTATTTGTTTTCTCACATGAAATGACAATTTCATGCTTTTTGTGGGTCAGATTATTAGCTTATAAGACAAAGGGAAAGTACTATAAATATGCAGAAAAAAATTTTTTTTTTTCGCTATAGGGCGCGTGTGCTCGCCAAACAGACAGAGAGAGATATAGAGACAGAAAGCGAGAAATCACCCCCCAGGGGGGATGGTCACGCTGCAATCCCTTCTCCTCCATTCTCCTCTCGGGATCTTGGGCACGCACGCACACGCGCCCGGCGTGAGTTGTAAGCCACCGGGTCCGAGACGCGAACCGTGGTCGACTACGTGGGAGTCCAGCGACATAGCCATTACACTAACTGCTGGTTCCCCAGAAAAATATTTTGGCTAAGAATTCCAGTTTTCTAGTCATATAGATTTTAGGACATCGTCCAGCTATGTCATTACTAGTTGTGTATCCTGGGGCAAATATTTAATCTTTCTAGTACAACAATAGAATAATAACAACATGCAAGGGCAAATCAAATTCTATCATATGGGGGTGGATGCTCTTTAAGCAAACAAATACACAGTAGGAGTAATAAGAAAAGTGCTAAGATCATTCTGGGTGCTTTAAAGGTGACTGTACAAATGAAAAGATCTACTACTTTAAGCTTCATTAACTTCAGGGTAAATGAACTTCTAACGTTTCTTATAACACTATGTGCAAAGCACTGTTCTGAGTGACTTACATGAATCAACTTATTTAAAACAGAAACTGCTGCTATGAAGAAGGAATGATTATTTTCTCTGTTTTACAAATAAGGCAACTAAGACACAACACAATGCAGCGATTAGTAAGTGACAGTGATAAAATTCAAATTCATGCCCTTAACCATTACTGTGTATGTTCTACTTAGGATTTAGTCTTCTTATCTGTTAAATGGAATTATTCCTATACCATCAATTGTTTGAATTAAATCTGATTGTATGTAGAAGATGTAGCACTTTCCTAGGACATAATTAAACTCAATAAATGTTTACTAATGTTAATGCCAGTTAAATTCATAATGCATTCTAAATATATTTATATGTTTAATATTTACACATGGCATGATATTGTGAGCTGTAATATCACAAGTTTGACTCATTGCAGTATCTGCATTACCATTGGTCTCTTTCTCCATCAGATATATAAAGATAGACTATAAATTACTGAATTTAAATGGAAAAGGGTCTATGAATGTTACACAGAACTATCTTTTGATCATGATTTTATTTACCTAAAACATGATGCATTGCCAAATAACCTACACCAAGAAAGGTAACATAATTGTGAAAGTCACATCTTTATTTCCACTTATAAAAAGATATAAACAATTCATAAATGATAATACCTAATAATCATTGCATCGCTACACTATTTACTAAATACAGTTCTAAGATTAGAAACACATGAATATAAATGTTGGGAGTAGCTATCTTTTTATTTTATTTCTTTGGACTGGCAAACTCTGTATTTGGTACTGTACCAGACATGCAAAGACACAACCCCATTCCTAAGAGATTAAACTCCTAATTGAGAAAATAGCACTACCGTTAAATAGCTCATGCTCATGCATTAAAAAGAAAAAAAATCATTCTTCCATGGGAAACTGTCTTTGACAGGTCAGAAAAAAATCACAATCTTTATAACATAATTAAGAAAATTGAGAGGATAATCTCTTCAAATTGAGAAAGGTTATTTCGCTGTAGAGTAAGTGCTCAATGAATGTCGTTGGTTGACTCTAAGCAGAAGAATAAATAGAGATAAAGAAAAATAAAAGGAGCATCATCATAATTAGGTCGTATTTATTAAACTCCCACAGGTGGCAGGCTTGGACAAGAGAAAGGAACACAATAAGATGTACAAAAAGATGTAGGTGGAGGCTGAATCACACTAAGCTAAGACTGACTCAGATAGGATAATCAAAAGAGAAGAATCCAGAGGCAAGCAACAATCTGGTCAATTTGGCAAGAATCCATAATCTTTCTTGGGTTGGTAGAAAACAATATTTATGATCCAGTTATAATAAAAGTGCTTAGAATTATTTTTATGTTTTTTTACGTTTTTTTTTTTTTTTTTTTTTTTGAGAGGTTTTCACTATAGGGCACGTGTGCTCACCAGACAGAGAGAGAAATAGAGACAGAAAAAGAGAAATCACCCCCCAGGGGGGATGGTCACGCCGCAATCCCTTCTCCTCCATTCTCCTCTCAGGATCTTGGGCACGCACGCACACGTGCCCGGCGTGAGTTTTAAGCCACCAGGTCTGGGACGCGAACCGTGGTCGACTACGTGGGAGTCCAGCGACATAGCCATTACGCTAACTGCTGGTTCCCTGTTTTTTTATGTTTTAATTCTCATTTAATCACTGTACAATTTTATAGTGTACAAGATGGTTTTTCCCAGCAGGAATACAGTACCTATTAGTCAAGTCAAAGACATTATCATATACATTATCAGCAGATAACTTTTCATTTTTGTGTCTGTTACATGTGTTGTTTGATTTTTCCTTGAAGCCATCTCTACTACTCTCTGTAACTCCCAGTACTGTCTCTAGTATGTACAGTTGCCCTCCCTGCTATTATACCTTCCAATCTTTCGGTTTCTGCTATAAAGCACAGACATTTGGTATATATTGACTGGGACATACAATGCTTCTCTTTCATGGTCTGACTTGCTTTGCTTAACATTAAATTTTCCATATTCGCACACTTTGTATCAAAGTCAAGGTCTCATTTTTTAAAATATTTTTTATGGTTGAGTAATATTCCATAGAGTACATGTGCCACATTTTTTTCAGTCCACTCATTACTTAATCGTATGGTATTTCTATGTGTTGGCTTCTGAGGAACCTCTGTATTATTCTCCACAGTTGTACTAATTTATATTCCCATGAACAATGCAGGAGGGCTCCCTTTTCAAATAGGAAGAGAAGGGATGAAATTATCTCTGTTTGCAGATGATATGATTATATACATAGAAAATCCAAAAGAATCCACAAAAGAACTACTGGAAGTTTAGAAAAATTTTAAGGATGTGTTTATATAATTGTCAGACTTAAAGCAACGATAGTTGATTGCTGTTAATTCCAATAATTATATTAAATTAGTTAGTTTATCAGATCATGGAGCTGAATTATTCTACTCTTTTATGAGTCTTTGTAATTTGAATTCCGTTAATGCAGACAGTAATTCAACTTCAACATATTTTTATGCCCACTAATAATTGTGTATAATTAATAGAAGTATCTCATGCCTACTGATAAACCTCATGGTGTATGTTTGTTGTCTTCAACCGATGACTGTGATATTTTATCATCACTACAAATATCCTTATTTACTTTAATGTTCCTTGTTTATTCTAATATCTTTCAATCCCACTGGAATTCCCCATAGTTATAGTTAATTAAGGGAACTTAACACCCAGAGGAGAAGATTAGTGCTTGGACACTAGTTTTCCACACTAGAGTCCGAGGATACCTATTTTTAACTCTTCACATTGACCTGGAAGATATGAGAGAGTCTATTGAAAAAACCATGTATATTTCCATGGGGTAGACATATAATCACTACATTCTCATATGAAGAAAAGGGTTGTACACAATTAGGAAGGCACTTCAGAGGTTATCATAGACCTTTGAGGTTCCATCTCTATTAATGACATAGGAAGCTAAGCACATTCTAGGTGTAGACCACAAGTTTTTTCTTCATTCCTTGACTATCTGTCCTACCGTAGTAGTGAGAGTCAAGGAATTTCTTTCTAGAACTATTAATAGTAATCATGAGATTTAGATTAAGTTTTTTTGAAAATGTAATCATTTTTAGTGGTTCCACCTTTAATTAAGAGAAAAGTGGTGGATTGTGCAATACAATGACTTAGTCTACATATACCATAGCACAGAATATGTATGTAAAGCTTTTATTAACTATCCCACTCTGTCAGATTTGTAATCTATGTGTGTGTGTGTGTGTTTCCTGTGTTGTGATTTAAAATGATGGTTGGCTGATGATTAAAAAAAAAAAAAACTAGAAGCATTAAATGAACCCTATACTTCATATTATATTGTGAAAGATAATGATAAATAAGGTATGGATCAGGCTAGCCAGTGCCATGGGGTTAAGCCAGATGAATCTCACGTGTCCAATAGTGTTATTTGAGTCCCAGACCCAGCAGTTTGAGAAAATGCTGGGTGTGTGTGCCCAAAATCTTGAAAGGAGAAATGAAGGAGAAGGGATTGCAGAATGATCACCCCTAACCAGCTGGCTTTCTTACTTTCTCTCTCTCCTCTTTCTCTCTGTATCTCTCTAGTGAGTGCATGTATCATCTAGTAAATTAAAGTAATAAGGTAATGAAGAAGATAGTCAAACTTTCTATTCTTACTGAGCTTAGAATGCAGTGGCAGACAATACACAATAATATTAAATAAGAAATTTCAGATAGTAGTAACTGCAATATAAAAGAAACTGGAGTGCTATAATGGAGAACGTATAGTAGTCTGGGAAGAGGAAGTTTCTGATTTGAGACCTAAGGGAACAAAAAGGAATCAAGTATTAAGGCTGTGAAAGAAGGTAAATGGAGCTTAGAATTATGGAAGAAAAAAAAAGATCAGTGAATAAGGATTTTCATAGTAGGGGATGTAGTTGAGGACCCAGATGGGAGTATGGTCATTTAGGAATTTATGTATCCTAAAGGATTTTTATTGTGCTTTAAATCCAAGTGAAATCTTTTGAATGGTGTTAAGCAAGGGAATTACATGATCTTATTTATAATCATTACAAGGTCAACCTAGCCACTGTGTGGAGAGGTAATTGTAGTAGGGCAAAGAGTGGAAGCAGCAAATCCAGTTAAGTTATTGCAGTGTTCAAAATAATGATGACTCACATGTTGATAGTAGAGGAGAAAAACAAGTGACAAAATGGGTACACTTTGGAAGTAGAACTTAATGGAATGCGTAACAAGTGAGGAAAACTGAAAAATGAAGTTTTTAGTTTGGACAGCTGTGAATGGTGGTCCCGACAATAGAAAAGGAGACATGTGTAGAACAGCAGATTGAAAGGGCAATGTATTGGAAATGAATGATTCCATTTACGCCTTGTTATATTTCCGAGGTATATTAAATATCAGGAAGGATACTAATCCCTGAGGTCCAGGAAGAGAGAGTTAAGTAGAATAGTATTGTAGATGACAGGAAGACAGGAGTACGCTTTTCCAGGTTTCGCAAAACAGCAATTGTGCTGGACCCTAAATGAAAAAAGCAAGTTATAAATATAAAATAGAAGAAGACGGGGATGACTAGGCAGTGACACAACATAATCAGGTAATCAACTGGACTCACGTGGGAACGATCCTGAGTTCACATTCTGGGATCTCCCTGGGCCTACTGGATACATTCTCTGTTTTATAAAATGCAAAAATTAGTATATAATTGCATATATCATATATTTACATGTGATATATGATATTACATATATGTAATATATACATATATACAATTAAATTACATATAATATATATTTACATAATAATATATAATTATATATAATATAAATTTTTAAAAGATGAGGAAAGAACATTGCAGATAAAAGAAACAAGAGGGAAAGAAAATACTAAGCATTACCATATCGATGTAGTTTGTGAAAGGTCAAAGAAATCATTTTTTATTTTATTATTTTGTTTTGCTGTGGAAACCATAAAAGGGCTATGAGCAAGAAAATGACTTATTATGTACTAAAAGATTAAGCTGGAGGCCAAACCCCATAACCTAGTGGTTAGGAGAGCTCAATCCCAAATGGCCAATCATGGTTTGAATCCTGGCCCTGGTGGCTAGAAAAACATGTAGGTTGTGTGCATGTGTGTGCACGCAACCCAAATCCAGAGGTTAGAGAAATAGAGGAGAAGGCATTGTAATGTGAACACACCGCACTAGGGGATATTTTCTCTCTCTGACTCTCCGTCTCTGTCTAGCAAGTATACATGCCCTCAGGCAATTTAAAACAAAACCGGTTAATTGGGGATAAATATATAGAAAATATTGGAGAGACTACAGAAAGAACATGAGTGAGCCAGTTAGAGGAGCATTAAAGAGATGTCTTAAATAAAACCAGAAGGGAGTTAAATATAAGAGTAACCATGGAGGTAGAATTTATAGAAATTAAAAATTCAATTGATTGTGGCAGTATTAGGATGGAAAAAAGAATCAGTACTAACTATACTTTTGATTCTGAATAACTGGAACTACAGGTGCATCATCAAGAAGAATAGAAAGAAATATCAAGGATAAATTTTGAGAGCAAAGAACATCTGGGTGAAGAGTGAAAAATTCAAGGTGTTGTTTGAATGTTTCCAAATATTCCACCTCCATACACCTGGTGTTTGGACATACTGTACCCGAGATGGGCCTGTGAAAGCAGCCTTTCATCCAGCCTACTCTTGTGGCTCCTGACGCTCATGTGGGGCTGATTAATACAGAGCACCTGGAGAGGACTTTAAAGGCAAAACACGCTGGATTCCCAGTCAGGGCCTTCAGGTTGACTAATCTTATGTTAAGCCCACTCAATATACTCAATGAAGCAGCCAACCTTTTAATGATCCTTTAATCATTACCTTTGGATAAAATTGCTTCCAAACATAGCCATTACTTCCACTAGATTGTCAATTTCTTCTGTGTCAAGATCACATTATTTTTACCTTTTGATCTCCTAAAGAACAAACACTACACAGAATACTTGTACAAAAAAATACTTGTACACTGAAGTTCAAAAATATATTCTATTATTTAAATAAATAAAGTCTAGATATTTGGTGCAAAAACATTACCTAGTTCAGGAGTTTGCAAACTTTTTGTGTATGGGCCACAGAAGAAGTATCTTAAGTTTTTCCAGCCATAATGTCACTGTCTTCACTACTCACTCTGTCATTAGAGTGTGAAAACAGTCATAGGCAATGATGAAATGGACATGGGCGTTTCAATAAAACTTGATTTACAAAAATAAGTAGTGGAACAGTTACAACCATGAGCCCTAGTTGTCAGACTCCCTTTATAGATGACTGACTGAGAAATCCCATTCATATACCTCCCGTAACTCTTTCTACTCACCTCCCTTTCCCAAAAGAAACATTTAATACCTACTATATTAGGCAGTTAGGCTTCAAAGGTTATAAACTCCATCCAGGACCTAACTGGTAATTTTTTTTTTTTTTTTTTTTTTTTTTTTTTTTTTTTTTTTTTAATTTAAAGCAAGCATTATGAAAGGTAGGAAATGCTCGATTCTATAGAGACATAAAAAAATGGGTGCCCTGGGACCAGCAGTTAGCATAATGGCTATGTCGCTGGACTCCCACGTAGTCGACTGCGGTTCGCGTCCTGGACCCGGTGGCTTAAACTCACGCTGGGCCTGTGTGCGTGCGTGCCCAAGATCCCGAGAGGAGAATGGAGGAGAAGGGATTGCGGCGTGGCCATCCCCCCTGGGGGGTGATTTCTTGCTTTCTATCTCTCTGTCTCTCTCTGCCTGTCTGGCTAGCGCACGCGCCCTATAGCAAAAACCTCTCAAAAAAAAAAAAAAATTGGTGCCCATTTTCATCTGCGCTATGGGCGTGGAAGTGGAGTGCTTCAGAGAGGGTCAGGGAGTTTCCTAGTGGAAGCAACATTTGAAGCAAAGTAAGAGTTAGATGGAGAAAGGTGGGGGATGGGACAGTTTTCTAGGACAAGGAAACAGGTCATGGAAAAGTCTTGAGTCCAAATAATATAATGGCAGATGAAATTCAATCCAGTCTAGATAGCAATAGTGTAATACATGCGACAGCAGATTGTTCTTGTATCAGATCTGTCAGCGATTACTAAGAAGTTAGGGATGGTTAATTCAATACGAATATTAAATAATGCTTGGTTATGATTTGAAAATTCAAATCATGGACAGAATCTTAGGAGCAGTGAGGGGGGGAGAGAGAGAGAGAGAGAGGGAGAGAGAGATTCACTTAAAATGAAGAATTTGGGAATTATCTGAAGGTTTCAATCTAGGAAGTACATAACTAGATTTGGAATATGAAACAGAAGTAATCTTATAATATTATGAGGGACATATGTAAAAGGGGCAGGATTTTATAATATAATATCTAACAGCTCACTACAGTACTATACAGTACAACAGAGTTGCCTGAGTTACAATAATGAGGATATGGTGGCAGATCTTCAAGACTTTGAGGAGAGACAAGACAGTAGAAAGGACCAGAAGAAAGCAGCAGATAAAGAGTTTAAGAAGGGATAAATTATGAAGTAAAATTATAAAGAACGTAAATACAGTACAATCCAAAGCCTATCAAAGAGTTTAAAAGCTTGGCTAGAAAAAATGGACATGCAATATTGTTTATATTGATGACTGGTGTTTTTCTCTTATCAATATTTTTTTTCGAGTATCTCTCTTTTTTTCTTAACAAAAAGATATGATAGGCTCTGGTATGGTCTTGTTTCTACAAATTATTATAGTAGTTCTCCCTTACCCACAGTATTGCTTTCCATCGTTTCAGTCACCTAAATTCAACCATGGTCTGGAAATACTAGATTTTTGGAAAGGTAAGATTCCAGAAATAAATAATTCATAAACTTTACATTGTGCACTTTTCTGAGCAGCATGATGAAATCTCAGGCCATCCTCCATCCCGCATCATCCCCGCGATTGCTGTCTCTGTTATCAGATAGGGTGTTGCAGTTTCCTAGTGCTGCTTGTGTTCAAGTAACCACTTTTCTACTTAATAATGGATGCTGGCAATTCAGATAATGCCAAAAAGAAGCCATAAAGTGTTTCTTTAGGGTCCAGCAGGTGGTATGGTGGTTAAGGTGCTAGATTCCCACACTGTGAACAATGGTTTGAATCCTGGGCCTGGCAGCTTGAAAATCATGCTGGGAGCTTGTGCATACATGATCAATGTCCCAGGAGGAGAATGGAGAAGAAATGGAGAAGAAGGGATTGTAGCACCCTCCTGGGGGGTGATTCTCACTTTCCCTCGCTCCTGCAAGTGTAAGTGCCTTATGGCAAAACATTAAAAAATAAAAAGTGCTTCTTTGAGGGAAAGGTGAAAGTTGTCAACTTAATAAGGACAGAAAATAATTGTATTTTTAGCTTGTAATATCTATAGTGCAACAAGAAGTTTTGAGAGTGAGAAAATACATTAACATGAATTTCATGATAGGGTATTTTACAGTGTATTGTTATCATTGTTTTATTTTTATTATTATTGTTAATCTCTTACTGTGCTTAATTTATAAATTAGACTTTATAATATGTATGTATATATAGTAAAAAGCGTATACTCTATAGAGTTTGGTACTGTCTATGAGTTCAGGCATCAACTAAAGGTATTAGAATATATCTTTGGTGTATAAGGCAAGACTGCTGAGTTTATTGCTCTTTTGCTGTTTTTTCTTTTGTTTTAGAGAGATTTTTGCTATTGGGCACGTGTGAAATTCTAGAGAAACAAAGATCGACAGAGAGACAGAAAGCAAGAAGTCACCCCCTCAGGATGGTTGGCCATGCCACAATCCCTCCTCCTCCATTCTCCTCTTGGCATTTTGGGCACACATGCACATCCACTCAGTGTGAGTTGCAAGCCTGTGGGTCCAAAACTCGAACCATGGTTGGCCATAAGGGAGTCCAGCAATTTAGGCATTACACCATCTACTAATCCTTATTATTGCTCTTTTTTAAAAAAGTTATTTTTGTTTTTGTTTTGTTTTGGGTTCTTTTTTTTTTTGGAGAGGTATTTTTTTTTTCTTTTTTTTTTTTTTTTTTTTCCTATAGGGCGCGTGCACTCGCCAGACAGACAGAGAGACAGAAAGCGAGAAATCACCCCCCAGGGGGGATGGCCACGCCGCAATCCCTTCTCCATTCTCCTCTCGGGATCTTGGGCACGCACGCACATGCACCCAGCGTGAGTTTAAGCCACCGGGTCCAAGACTCGAACCGCGGTTGACTATGTGGGAGTCCAGCGACATAGCCATTACTCTAACTGCTGGTCCCAGTTTTTGGTTCTTTTTTTGTTTTTGTTTTTGTTTTATGAAAAAGAGAGAGAAAGAGACACAGGCATTCTTGACAGAGTCTTGTCAAGCCAAAATTGCTACCTTACCAACAGCATTCCATCATGCCTGGGCCATGGGTGCAAATAGTTCCCTGATATGTTTCAGGTCAATCTGGAATCTGAAACCTATTCTCCCTAGGGACTGCAGCATTGCAGAGGGTGGGCTACTCCTTGTGATACCATAGCAGAGCCTGTTCTTGCTATTTAGGTATTTTGCAATTAATGTAAAAAGATGATTTTTCTTTTTTGTTAGACAAAGCTTAGAAATGAAAGTTAAATCTCATTACAGTTTGTTATAGAGTATGTTCAGAAAAAGACGACCAGGGATAAAGAAGCTCATCTAATGTTTTCAGCAATTCTAATGGTAACTCAAGTTCTTACGTATTTCTCGTGCCATTCAAACACACCATCATATTTCAGAATACATCTATCTGTGAAAGAGTAGATGGCTGTGGGCAAACACAAGCTTATAATCACCAACATTAAGAAATACCTTCCACTAAGAAGGTAAAACCAGTTATGTATTTGGCTGTCAAAAGAAACTAGTGCTAATAATTGAAAATAACTATAGCTATTATTAAGCCGAATATGCAAGCTAGGTGAGTTTTCTTTTAAAAAGTATGATTCGTTGTTGTGAAATATTTCTTTACAAAATAATCATTCAGAAAACTTTAGATACTTGCCAGGCACAGGTAATTCTGGGAAGTAAACACTAGAAATTTCCTATGAGAGTAGATATTTTCTCAACATTTCATTTGGTCAATACTACATGTAAAATATTTACATTTTGATTAGCATCAATTTCCGAAATCTGAACTTTGAGCTTAGTTTACTTAACTCCCAGTAGTCTCTAATGCACATTCTTTACACATTCCCTTTTTTTTTTTTTAATGTTTGTGGGAATTAGGTACAATAGCTACCTCAGTTTGGGAATGTCTAGTGTTTTTTTTCCCTACCCTGCATGACTGATTTATAGCATTACTTCCTAGAAAATTATACTGGCATTAATAGAGCATAAAACTAGTAAATACACACGTGTGTGTGTGTGTGTGTGTGTGTGTGTGGTAAATTTTAGGGTAACTTTTTTCTTTTATTAATTTTTGATTGCCCTAATTTTTTATAGAAAAATGAATTTTTCACTTTAAGAAAAATCTTAATGGTTTGTGTTTAGAGCAACTACTCTTGTGGCATTACTTTTCATGTTCCATCTATCAAAACAGTGACTCAAATTGTATTTATTTTCTTAGATACTAGAGGGTATGTGTACTCATCAGAGAAAGACAGAGGGACAGAGAGAGAGAGAGGAAGTATGTCCCAGTGGGGCATAGTCACACCACAATTCCTTCTCCTCCATTTCTTCATCCTATTGGGATTTGGAACAAGCACACGTATGCACCTGACATGCTTTTCAAGTCTCTGGAAATATTATTTGAATCTTATGGTTGGCCACATAGGATATGGCTCCTTTAACCACTAAGTTATGGGGGGCGGGTCATTCTGATTTGAATTTTCTTAGCAACCTAAGGAGAGATCTGTATTATTTATAGGCGACGTTTCTATGTTTATCTTCCTAGGATGAAGCACTGCCATCCAAAAAATGTTACTTCAGAAGGCATTTACCACACACACAGTCAAATTAACCAGTGTTACCTTGTGGAGCCAGAGTTTCTTCACCATTTGCTGCTTTACTAAGTTTAAGTTTATTTACCTATTTCTTCCAAGAGTGAGAAAGAGCATGTGTGAGAGAGAAACAGCACCCCCACGAGGTCTCTATGCTGTGATCCTTCCCCAGCCTCAGTAAGCCCTGGATGGCTGGTGCAGAGGCATGAGGGTGTGCCCAGTATACTCAAGAGAGTCTTAGGATGTGAACTGGAGCTTTTCTATATGGGTCAGCTTCACCATGCATCATGCTCTGCCACCATCTGAACTCTGCCTGCTTCACTCATTTTAATTTTGTTTAAACTTTATTGTCCGTGTGCATGTCTGTGTGTGTATTTTATAGAAAGACCATCAAAATTGTCATTTGACATTGCTACTTCCATCTTATGTATAGCATATTTGCTTTACTTAAAATGCCTTCAGTTTTCCTGACGTGATCAAATTTAAGTTTAGAAGATAGATCAACCTTAAACAGAATTAATTGGTCAATGTACCTTTTAAAATCAGAATAAGTGAAGACTATACCAATGAATGTTGCATTATAAACCAACTCATTTTAATTATTTCTTTTTTTAGTATTAAAATTAATATCAATGGAGAACCATTTTTGAGCTCCTGATCGGCAATAGTAAATACAGAAGTCCCATGTTCGATTTTTAACTATTATTTCAGCATGAATATGGAAAGGTACCTGTAAGTGAAACTGATGCATGTTGTTGAAGAGTTTCAGTTAGCACATAAACCCCGTTGATTTGATAATGAGGCTATTCTAAAAAGATAAAACCTGAAAAATTAAATAGTTGTAGAAGAATAATGAGGTTTATTAGTATATTTTCAGTGAAATGATCCTCATTAGCACAACTTAACCTAAATTAAAGAGTTATAAATCAAAAGATGATTAAAAAGATTCTTGGCTCATCTGTGGTCCAAAGCATATACATATTATTTTTTAGATGTCTCATTAGGTAAAGAGTTATTTTATATTGGTAATATATATGCAAAAAAAGCCTGATGAAAAATATTGTGTGATAAGTTAGGAAATATTTGTAAAATAATATTGTTAACTGTACTCTGTACTAAGTACAGTAAGGGTACTAAATAAGAATACTAAAACAATACACCTTTCTATTCATCAAATTATAGTAGTGATAGTTTTATTTTTTAATTTTATTTTTTTTAAAAGAGATTTTTGCTATAGGGCACATGCACTCACCAAACAGAGAGATGCAGAGAGACAGAAAGTGAGAAATCACCCCCCCAATGGGGATGGCCATGCCTCAATCTTTTCTCTTCCATTCTCCTCTCAGGACCTTGGGCATGCACACACATGTGCACAGTGTCAGTTTCAAACCACCAGATCTGGGACTCAAATTGCAGTTAACCACATAGAAGTCCAGTGACGTGACCATTACACCATCTGCTGGTTCCAGTAATAGTTTTATTGTCACTCATAACCTATATTTACATAGTACATTCATACATACATTGCTGTATTATAGTGAAATGTAAAAAGAATTAGAAAAAAACAACTGATCAGAATTTAAATGCTTGTCAGTAATAATTAATATGAATTATAAATTTAAAATTTCAAGTGCAGTTATTACCTCTATATATTTCTGTAAATATTTACAAATGAATCTCATTATTATTTCAGAGGGAAAAAAAATTAAAGAATTAAATAAAATATATACTCTACTATTATTAATTTTTAAACTTTCTTATATAGAGAGTATATATTTTCAAAATATTTTGTGATTATAGACTATTCTAAAATAAATAGAATCATTAAGCAACAAAAAGGAACATTTCCATGAGAACCTTAGGATGTATTTAACATTATCAAATTTAATAAAATATTAAAAGCACACATATAACTAAAAATATTAAGTACATGAGAACTGTCATGAATATATACTACGTAATTATAGCTGTAGTATAATGTGCGCTTGAAATGTGTAGTAAAATATGCTGAATAATGTTTGAAATTACTTTTAATTCAGTTTCCAATGACTAAAGCATAGTAAAAATAATTGTGTAAAATAATTATGTATTGATGGGCATCATCATTTAGATGTAAAGAGCATTTTCTCTTTTGTTATGTGCCATTCTTGATAGACAAACTAGTTTAAATCAAGTCAGGATACAACCATGGTCTTACTCAATTTTCAGCATTACTTTATTGTAAAATTCCTTCAGTTTTATTGATTGTGGTGTGTTTTAATTAGAACTAGAATGTGAGCTACCCTACTTAACATTACATTAGGCAGTATTTTACATTTTTATTTATTCACTATTTTTGCCTGCTTAAAATGGACATCTGGTAAATTAGTTTGTTACATATGGCAATGTAGATAACCAACTCAATGCTTCCTGGCCATTTAATTTATTAAAGAAACTCCATTGATTATAAGACATTAGCACCACTAAGTATGATACTTTGAAGCCATGATCTGATTTAATTCTGGCTTATCAAATTTCCTATTGACATAAATTGTAGACGTGAACAAGTAGTAAATTAGCCTCAAATTCAAACTTAAACTGACGTGAATTAAATGTGAGTAGGATAATTATTTTATCTAGAGAGAACACTCTAGGAACTGTCATCCATATTAATCTTTCCAACTAATCCGCCTTCAATTTCTTTGTACCTACATCTTTACTATTTTTTTAGAATTTATATTTATTATTAGTAGTAGTAGTAGTATTTAATTTGCTATAGGGAATAAATGCTCACCAGAGAGAGAGAGAGAAAGTAAGAAAGTGAAAAAGCAAACTGCTGGGGTCAGAACTAGAATTATGATCAGCCATGTGTGAGTCCAGAGAACTAACCTCCATGCTACTTGCAGGCCCACTCCCTCACTATTATAGACTCAGAACATGGGACTCTGTCAATGTGTGACCAGACCCTGGGGGAGGAGATTATCTCTCTCTGTCTCTCTCTGTGTCTTATTTTCACTATCATGTGTGTGTGTGTGTGTGTGTGTGTGTGTGAGTTGTCATGAATAAAGGGAAAAAATTTTAATAAAATAAAAAAGAAAAACAATTGGAGAAAGAAAAATATATACTTTGTCAAAAGCCTTTAAGCCAGAAGTTTGATTATACCAGATGGAGCATTTATTTTATGGGGAAAATAATTCAGCTAGTTCCAAACAATTAATTTAAAAATAACTATTGAAATGTAAATCAGTTCCTAAACTGGGAAATATTTGTGAGTAGGTAGATATCATAGCTGTTATAATTTTTTTCGGGGATTCCTTGTAGCTTAGTGAAAGGAAGGCTCCTACTTTCTAGCTTTGTGACTTCAGGCAAATTGCTATTACCCTTTCCTTGCTTTATCTGTAAAATGGGCATAATAACCAGATAAGTGAGTTCTTTATATCAGGGATACTTGGAGTCAAAAAAAATCTACACAGTTGCTTCATTGGATTGGAGGTAGTAAATATGAATAAACATATTTGTAATACATGGAGAAAATTTATTTGAGATTTTAAATAACTTTGAGCAAGGGCAGTGTATAATGAGATAAGAACAAAATTTAAAAGAATAATATTAATCGAATTGACAAGTCAAGTTGTTTATAAGTGGAAGTAAAACACTGGGATAAGAACAGAAAACAGAGGTGAATTTTTGGACCATGAGAGTTTACAAATTAACGCAATAAAGCTGATGAGTTTTCAGTTTTTACGTGGCTGTAGCAGGTTCTCTAGGCAGATAGTGCTCCCCACCCACCTCACCCCAACAAGCAGATTCTCTAGGTGGATATCACGCCACCACTCTACTCCCATCCCTGACAAACACAAAAGCAAAGGAAAGCAAAATAAAACAAGCTAGACTGTCATGCATGCAATACATGCATTATATATATATTTTTTATTTTGAAATGACAATTCTCTGTATTATAATTTGGGGTTATGTGACTCAACTCCTAGGTCTGAATTCATTAGGTAGGAACTATTTGTTACTTTAGATTACATAACAAGCCAAGTTATCCAGTTGCACTTGTATTTTTAAACTTTTTTTTTATATGTTTATAGCTGTCATTACTTCTGTGAGATAAGTTTCCCAAGGACAGATGCTTTATTTATTCCTAGTTCTAGTGTTAAATTCTTTATTCATATCAGGTGATCAGGTTTGTATGGGACTGTGACCAAATTAAAACAATTATTTCCACAAAAGTAATGATTAATTAAGATCTCTAAATTGGTTCAATTTTGATGAGTAGTTTTCATCCTTTTTAAAATTTTTAAAAGAATTATTTGTTTTTTAATTTTATTTATTATATTATCATTAATATTATTATTATTTAATTTGACCAAAGAGAGACAGAGAGCGAGAGAGAGGGAAAGTGAGAAAGTAAGCCTCCAGTTCTGGGACTGGAACCATGGTCAACCATGTGGGAGTCCAGCACCTCAACCACCATGCCACCTGCTGGCCCCCTTTCTAAATTTTTTTGTTCAAAAGTCTGTGTTTTTGATTTTGCATTTTTCTTAATGAGGTGATGCTGGGGGTCATTATTCAGTCTACCATGTAGGTACCATTAATGACATAAGGAATTTACCACTAGAAATGATCCTAAACAAAGTTCTCTTCCTGTTTTCAAGACTGTTTCCCACAAAAGCAGGAGACACTGTCTCATAAATCATGTGAAGCTTTGTATCATCTGCCTTTCCCATGACAGTGCCAGCCACAGAGAAAGTGCTCAGCAAATATTTGTCAAAGGAATGAATAGAAACTCAGAACCATATTATCAAATAAATACAGTTTTCAAAACCCTAAACCTACTATAAAGTAGAGTCTAGACATGACAAAGTGTGTATCAGTTACGGAAGACTTATTGTCTACATTTAGTAATGAACGGTCATTACATTTAAATGTGTTCAGTCAAGTGAAAGAAGTTTTGGAAAATTATTCATTTTGAAGGATGGTTGTAAAAATTCCCCAAAATATTTAGAAATAGCTCACCTACAAAAATATAAGAGCATTTAAGACTGACTTAAAAAGTAAAAAGGGAATAAAGGATTGGAACCAGACTGTGAGTTTATTGACGAAGTCATCATTTTTTTCATATGTAACATGGAAATAATGGTATGTTGCTTGATTGTGCATAATGACCGTCAGTGCTACACTATTCATATGAGCTGAAAACTAGCAGGTCTCTATACAAGAACTTCATCCCTCTAAGGCAGGATTGACCTCAGGTGGAGCAGGGGGTATGGAACTATTGGGTAACTGCTATGATGCCATCCTTATTATTCCACTATTCAAAAGGATTATCTGCTCCCTACTTCTCAGCCTTCTTCACAGTTCCAGCTAGGGCGAAGACTTCATAGCTCATGTATGATCCTTAGCCAGAGACCCAGCACTGACAGTTCCTATCCGGAAAAGAGAATAAGACACAGGGATTACTCTAAGGAGACAACTAGAAGAACTTTTGTATAAATGAGAGTTTTGCCAGCCAGGGGAGACATCCAAGCTACCCAGAAACTTTTTATTACTGCATCAAATTAGGAACAAGATTAATAAAAATAAACAAACAAACAAATTCACCCAAAGTAACACATTCATGCATACTTTTCTCAATGAAAGGAAACGTTCCTTTACCAGTTAGTACCCTAGTGAGGAACTGTGTTTCATTGCTATCAAGGGCTTACTGAATTGATTAGATTCTTCTTTAAAAAGTAGTTTAGGGCTGACACCGTGGCCTATGCGTAATGCAGCTGGGTCCTTGTGGCTGGCCACCCTGTTCTAATACTGGACCTGTGGGATTAAGAAATATGCCAGATACTGGTGCATGGGTGACCAATTCCCCATAGGGTATGTTCTTTCTCCTTGTGTTTTCTGCCTTTTCCTGTGAGCACACACATTCTCTAGCAAAGGAAAAAAAGAAAAGAAAAGAAAAGAAAAGAAAAGAAAAGAAAAGAAAAGAAAAGAAAAGAAAAGAAAAGAAAAGAAAGAAAGGAGAAGAAAACAAAGAGAAAAAGAAGAAAGTAGTTAACGGGGACCACTTAGCTAAAGACCTAGACTGGTTGGTGGCTTGAAAAGCTCACTGGTCTGCAAGTGGCCAAAATCTTGAAAGAAGTCCCAAAAGAAGGGAGAAATAGAGGAGAAGAAATGGTGGTGTGACCTTGGCCAGTGGGGAGTGCTTTCTCCCTCCCTCTCTCCCTGTTTCTCTCTCTTTCTCTGGTGAGTGCACGCATCCTTGCCAAAACAAAACAAAGCAAGACACACACACACACAAACACACACACAGAAAACAACCCCAAAACTCCATATTATTTGTTCCCAGTGTAATTTGTGAATCTAAATTATATATATATTTTAATGTATAGTGTTTAGAATGGAAAACTCTGGAATCAGTTTTCTTGTTTGAGCTTGAATCCCCATTGAACCAATAATTGTCCTTAGGCAAGCTACTAACATTCCCAGTGCCTCAATTTCTTTATCCATAAAATGGGGTTAATATCAGTACCTACCGTATGGATTGGTGACAATTAAATCAATTAAATGACTTAATACATGCAAGAGTTTAGATCAACGCCTTATGATTGGTAGTTACTATCTTTAATACTGTTTATTTTGGGTAATTTTTTTTTTTTTTTTTTTTTTTTTAGAGAGAGAGATTTTTGCTATAGGGCTTATTCACTTGCCGGAGAAACAGAGAGACATAAAGTGAGAACTCATCCCCCAGGGGGGATGGCCATGCCATAATCCCTTCTCCACTCTCCTCTCGGGATTTTGTTATTCTTTAGCATATAAAATCAAACTAAAAAAATTCTACTGGGACCAGTAAATGGCATAATGGCTATATTGAACTGCAGTCTCAATGTAGCCTAGTCCTGGTAGAATTTTTTTTTTTTTTTGGAGAGGTTTTTACTATACGATGCGTGTGCTCACCAGACAGAGAGACTCCGGCCATGCCACAATCCCTTCTCTTCTCAGGATCTTAGGCACGCACGCACACATGCCCAGTGTGAGTTTTAAGCCACCGGGTCCAGGACTTGAACTACGGTCGACTACATGGGAGTCCAGCAACATAGCCATTACAATAACTGCTGGTCCCCAGTCCTGGTAGAATTTTTTGAGTTTGAGCCTATATACTAAAAACGGACATATTCTAAAGACATACTTAGTTTAAACATACTAGCTAGAAGGTTGATAATTATGACAACTATTTAATTTTATTGTTGCTACCATTATTTCTAAAAAGTTCATATTTAACTGTAATTTGACATGCAGTAAGTACACAAAGTATGGTTTACTGTTTTTCAAACTAGCCAGGTTAAAGTAAATAAACTCCTAACTACTAAAAATGCTTTAAAAATGCTTAATTTTGAGTATTATATATACATGATTAAAACATATCAAGCCAAGGACTTTTTAAATTGTTATTTTGTTCTGTATGCCATAACATAGACAGTAATTACGAGTTACTTTGAAAACTTAGTTGTTTTGGGGAACCAGCAGTTAGCGTAATGGCTATGTCACTGGACTCCCACGTAGTCGACCGCGGTTCACGTCCTGGACCCGGTGGCTTAAAACTCACGCCGGGCGCGTGTGCGTGCGTGCCCAAGATCCCGAGAGGAGAATGGAGGAGAAGGGATTGTGGCGTGACCATCCCCCCTGGGGGGTGACTTCTCGCTTTCTGTCTCTATGTCTCTCTCTCTATGTCTCTCTCTGTCTGGCGAGCGCACACGCCCTATAGCAAAAATCTCTCAAAAAAAAAAAAAAAACCTTAGTTGTTTTTGTTTAATTCTTTGCATTATTTCTCTACTAAACAGTATATAAAAATAATTTTATTATGCTGCATTCTAGCTTATTTTTTTGCTTCTTGGAATTATTAAATGATGACTTGTAAACATTGTCAAGACATCACATTTTTTTGGGCCAGCAGGTGGCATGGTGGTTAGGTTGCTGGGCTCCCACATGGTCTACTGTGGTTTAAGTCCCAGACCTGATGGCTGGCTTTCTCGCTTTCTCTCTCTCCCTCTCTCGCTGTCTCTCTGTAGTGTGCATGTATGTCCTGTAGCAAATTTTAAAATAATAAGAAATAAAATCAAATATAATATTCTTTAAAAAAATCACATTTACTTCAAAATAGATCATTTAATACTGAGTCATGAAGTACATGTTTTATAGCAGAACCAACACAACTCATTGTGGCTTTTTGAGTAATCACTTATAAAATTTTACTTGCTATAGTTGGGTGCTTAAATTATACTGGGAACTCTTCAGTAGAAAACTGAACCTAAACTTTTATGTAGCTTGGTATCACTGATTCATTCTTTTACCTGTAGTAGTCACTTTTTGACCTCAGGACAGAAAATAACCGAAGTATAATAGATCATTTAAAATACAGATAATAACATACAATTAGTCACTATTGATACTAGTATATAAATGTTATATATCATAAGTCTTAAAAAAATTCTAGAAGCCAGGGAAAACTTCTTTGATAATGTGTTTCACGGACTCATATGCTTTGAGGGTACTACATAAATAAAATACCAAATGATTTGACTTAATTTGCACAAGTCAATTACTACTCAAAGTCTTATGCTACCATAAATAATATTGTAGTATGATTTATTTCACAGTATTTGTTTCTTTGCATTCTTTTAAAGAGGTATTTTAAAAGACATAGTTAATTTGATTTATAATTGTGATGGAAAATGGGATCTTAAAAATTCTTCAGTCAGTTTGACCTAGAACTCATGGAACTTCCTTACTTCTTTTACTATCCATGTCTTTGTTTCTCCAGAAAAAAAACAAACAAACAAACAAACAAAAAAAACTGTTTTTCTTTTTCCCATCCTTCTATACTACAGAGAAAAGAAGTATGAAGTATACACGGAAAAACCTATACATCAATTCTGACCACTTCCTGATATCGCCACTAACAACTTAGTCCAGGAAATCATCATTCTTCTCCTCCTCTGCTGCAATAGGCTTCCAACTCAGCCTTCCTGCCTTTAATTTTTCCTTTTTGTACTGTCCATTTCATAAAAAGAAGCCAGATAGAGGCAAACTATAAATTAGATCATATTGCTCCTCAGCTTAAAACTTTCCGATAGCATCCCATTAAAATTGGAACAAAATCCAAATGCTTTATCGTGGTCTGCAAGGACCTGCCTTTGCCATCAACCTCTATTGCCTGTCATTTGACCTCCTCTTCCAGAAGCAGCTCCAATGTCCACTATCTTCAGCCTCTAAGTTCATTCATATTCATTCTGTCCCTGGAAAATGCTTGATGATACAGTCAATTTTCCTGGAATTCTTTCTTTAGATTTCTGACTGCCTCCTTTGGATCACTTATGTCCTCATTCAAATCTCACCTTCCTAGAGAACTCTCCACTAACCACTCTAAATATTGGGTTGTCAGAAAAGTCATGAAATATTTTTTCTATGCAAAAATGCATCATGACTTTTCTGACAACCCAATAAAATAGACCTCCCTTTCTTCCAAGTGATTTTCTATCCTGTCACCCATTTATTTTTCTCCCTAGCAGTTAATATTATCTGATATTTTTCTAGTATCATATTCATGTCTATGTATTTGTCTTGTTTCTTTTTGTGTTCTTAGTATCTTCAGACATGTCTGGCGCATCATTGGCATACAATAAACACTTGTTGAATGAATGACTATTTTTTTTTTTTTGGAGAGGTTTTTGCTATAGGGTGTGTGCACTCGCCAGACAGACAGAGAGAGACAGAGAGACAGAAAGCGAGAAATCACCCCCCGAGGGAGGGGATGGCCACATCGCAATCCCTTCTCCTCCATTCTCCTCTCAGGATCTTGGGCACACACGCACGCGCACCCGGCGTGAGTTTAAGCCAACAAGTCCAGGACTTGAACCGTGGTTGACTACATGGGAGTCCAGCGACATAGCCATTACACTAACTGCTGGCCCCAGAATGACTATTTTCAATATTCTTGACCCTATGACTCCAATATCACTCACCATTCCCACTTATTCTTCCAGAGCCCTTCTCTAGCCATAAGGCTCCAGCAAAAATGGTCTTATTTAACCTCCTCTTACTCATCTCCTCTTTGAATATTGTCTCGATGTTAGCAGTCCTGTGGCTAACTTCTAAAGAGAAATTAAAATAGCTTCCTTCATCTTCAGTGACAATTTGCACTTTCCAAAGTACCCCAAGAAATAAAGAAATTAAGATACTTTCCATTTTTACTTTTTGCATTAAATCTCCTGATTCTTACGGAGCCTCAATCACAAAGCACATCTCTCATTACGGGTAAAATCTAGGAAGGGTATTAACGTTAAACCACCTTTCTGAGTTTACACAGGTGATGACAGAAATATAATGTGTTTTGTTTTTCTTTCAGATCTCCAACTAAAGACATGGATTCAGAAGAGAAGGAAATTGTGGTTTGGGTTTGCCAAGAGGAGAAGATTGTCTGTGGGTTAACTAAGCGCACCACCTCTGCTGACGTCATCCAGGCTTTGCTGGAGGAACATGAGACTACCTTTGGAGAGAAACGCTTTCTTCTAGGGAAGCCCAATGATTATTGCATCATAGAGAAGTGGAGAGGCTCAGAACGGGTGCTTCCTCCACTAACTAGAATCCTGAAGCTCTGGAAAGCGTGGGGAGATGAGCAGCCCAACATGCAATTTGTTCTAGTTAAAGCAGATGCTTTCCTTCCCATTCCCTTGTGGCGGACAGCGGAAGCCAAACTAGTGCAAAATACAGAAAAACTGTGGGAGCTCAGCCCAGCAAATTACATGAAGACATTACCACCAGATAAGCAAAAAAGAATAGTCAGAAAAACGTTCCGGAAACTGGCTAAAATTAAGCAGGACACGGTTTCCCATGATCGAGACAATATGGAGACATTAGTTCACCTGATTATTTCCCAGGATCATACGATTCATCAGCAAGTCAAGAGAATGAAAGAACTGGATCTGGAAATTGAAAAATGTGAGGCTAAGTTCCATCTTGATCGGGTAGAAAATAATGGGGAAAATTATGTCCAGGATGCATACTTAATGCCAAGTTCCAGTGAAGGCAAACAAAAGTTAGACTTGGAGTATGAGGAAAGCCAGATTCTGGAAGACCTGAGTGAAAGTGATGGTATTGTTCAGCTGGAAGAACAACTAAAATATTACAGAATGCTCATTGATAAACTCTCTGCTGAAATAGAAAAAGAGGTGAAAAATGTGTGTATTGAAATAAATGAAGATGCAGAAGGGGCAGCTGCAAGTGAACTGGAAAGTTGTAATTTAGAAAGCGTTAAGAGTGATTTGGAAAAGAGCATGAAAACTGGTTTGAAAATTCACTCTCATCTGAGTGGAATCCAGAAAGAGATTAAATACAGTGACTCATTACTTCAGATGAAAGCAAAAGAATATGAACTCCTGGCTAAGGAGTTCAGTTCACTTCACGTTAGCAACAAAGATGGAGACCAGTTAAAGGATAACAGAGGCAAGGAATCCGAGGTTGCCAAAGGCAGTGGGGAGGTTCCTCCTTTCACTCAAAGAGTATTTAGCACATACACAAATGACACAGACTCTGACACTGGGATCAGCTCTAACCACAGTCAGGACTCAGAAACAACCATGGGAGATGTGGTGCTGTTGTCCACATAATCTGAGTGGCTTCTTTCTGACCTGTTTTAATGTCATTCTGGTTTGTTTAATTTAATAGGAAATTTAATTTTAAACACAGCTTTTGGATATATATAGTTTATGTTGAAGCATTCAGTGGTCAATAAACACTAAAGCCAATATGTTGTTTGTTTTCGATGTAAGATTTCTGTTTTGTTTTGTTTCACGTTTTTGCCATAGGGTGTGTGTACTTGCTGGACAAAGAGAGAGAGAGAGAGGGAAAGTGAAAAATCACTCTCTAGTAGGGATGGCCGTGCCAGAATCCTGTCTCCTTCTTTCTCCTGGAATCTTTTGGGCATGCACGCACATGCACATGGTGTGATTTTCAAGTGCCTGGGTCTAGGACTTGAACCACAGAGTTGGTTATGTGGGATCCAGTACCTAAACCTCCATGCCACTTGCTAGCCCCTGATGTAAGATTTGCAATATGACCTTAACGATTACAAGTTTAAGCAATAAAATGCTATTTGGAAAGCAGTACAAATAACTTGATGTATGAACAGAAATACTTTGGTGAGAATTTTATGATGCCGTGGTTTCTATGGGAAATGATTTATATAAACACATCTCAATATTACTGTTAATATATTCCAACGGTACACATGAAGCAAAATTAAACTGTGCTGTAATATCTTTTCTCAAAACTATTATCATTGGAGTTTTTAAATCTGTAAAGTATGTGGAAACTACCTAAATGCATTAACCCAAATCTTCGTTCTTTTAACTGATACTTTGATTATACATCTCGTCTGTCACTTTTGAACCCTTCTACCTGTGTTGGCCTATGTGACAGGATGCTGTTGAGATACGTATAAATTCTAGCAGTGGATCAGACAGGGGCATAGATTAGGCAGGGTTATGTGCTGCCTGCAAACAGAAGTTTTTCCAGAGAGCTCTAAAATGAAGAGTCCAAGGTTCTCATCAAAACAAGATTTTGAGCAGGTTCATCGTCGAGTGGGGTATAGTGTAGGTTATAGAGGAAGTCAAAGAGTCACAGTCACATTTGTTTATGCCCTACCTACAAAAGTTGGAGTGATGAAGTTTGCAGGTGAAATAGAGTCCTATATGCATAATTAATGGTGTTTTTTGTTTCTCAATGTTAATAGTGTTTTGTTTCTGAAGAGTGTTTTGTTTCGCATGGACAGAAGCCTATCTACCACACTATCCTTCAGCTATACTGTCATTCTTATTTTGTTAGACTAGCATGCAGGTTGTCTTCTTAGGATTTGAACTAAGGTGCCAAGAGCTTAGTACCACATACTTTAAAAGTATTAGTCTCGTCTGAAACATGCTAGTAAAACTCTCAGAAATTGAATGGATTCTTTAGGTTCAGTCTTGACTGAAAGTCATTATAATTCCAGGTGATGCTTGGTTTGTAGTTAGAAATTTGCTTTCTCTCTCCCTAACTTTTTTTTGTTTGTTTGTTTCCTTTCTTGTCCATCTGTCCGCCTTTCGGCCTCCCTTTTTTCCCTGCATTCATACCTCACTTTCTCCCCTCCTTTCTGCCAGTGAGCTCCTGATGTAATCAATCACATTGAAGACAATTATCAGTTTATTGTACTGTTCACTGAATACTGATGCAGTTCATTTTCTCTTTAGTTAATACCTTTCCTGTATGTTAGAGCATACATAAGTTGAAACGTTATTTTACTTGGGTTTAGTAAGTGGACATTGGTGAAGATTACCAAAATTTCTCATTCCTTCCCTTTTATTCTGATGCATTTGAAAGTACAGGCTTTAACTCAGTTTTCTTTCTTTTTTCATTTTTAAAAAACTGTTTGTTTACTCACTGAACATCCTTACAGTGTACAACATGTTTTTTCCTAGCAAGAATACAGTGCTTTAGTCAAGTCAAAGACATTACAGTATACATTATCATCAGCAGATAACTTTTCATTTTTGTGTCCGATTTTTCATTTTCAAACTTGGCAGGAATTTAATGTTTTAAAAACTTTTTCGTTAACTCAGTTCTCTTAATCTTTTTTCTTTTTTTTTTTTAAGTTTTGCTATAGGACATATGTTCTCTCCAGATTGAGAAAGAGAGAGTGACAGTGAGAAATCACCCCCAAGAGGGATGGCCGCACCAGAATCCTTTCTCCTCTATTCTCCTCTCAGGATATTGAGCACACACACACACACACACACACACACACACACTCGTGCCTGGCATTCTTTTCAAACTGTTGGGTCTGGGACTGGAATGGTGCAATTGGCCAGATGGGACCCAGTGTCTTTCTTTCTTCCTTTTTTTTTTCTCTCTCTCTCTCTTTCAAATTCACTTTACTGAATAGTCTAATTCATGTTAGCACAGATCAATCAATTATGCGCATGGGTTATAAATGACTTTTTTTAAAAACAGGAATAAAACAGTGAGAATTACAAACTGTAAAAAGAAAGACAAATCTTGTCTCTAACGTTTTAGAGAGGCAAGCTTCTTAATCTCCATGTTACCTGTTGGCCCAATCTAGTTCTTCGTAAGTAATCTAATCTATTCCTTCATTCCTCCCTCCCTCGGTCTTTTCACCCATCTTTTGGAAGATATTTAGAATTTTCTTAGTGTGTGCTTTTGGGAAGCACCTATGTTATTTCTTGCACCAAGATATTTGCATGCTATATTTGAAGTTGGCTGGCAAGAAAAATAAGGATTTCTATTCCATGGAAAGTACAATAATAAAGAATAGTAAGACTCGCCTGGATTATATTTTCTTTAAAAAAGAAGGAGTTGAAATAGTCAATGTGAAAGGAAGGTTTGCCTGTACTATGTAGTACATTAAAACATTTTATATTAGATACATTCATTGTTCACTACTGTGGATTCAGACTATGATAAATGATAAATCAATTGTAATGTTGTTTTCCTAAAGTGAAGGTAATATCTTTAAATTACGCTTACTTTTAGTAAGAAAATAATGCCTATCCATTTGACTAATTATTTGAATTCCAAAGAGATTCAGATAAGAAATGGGACTGGAGAAATTATTTTAGAAACTGAATTAGCTTCTGCTTTTATACAGTTAAGCATAGTGATGTAGCCTAAGAACACATTTTTATATATTTTATAGTAAATAATTCAAAAAACCCTTTTTTAAGTTTATTTATTTCTTGCATGAGTGAGACAGACAGACAGACAGAATCCAATGGATTCTTGATGATACATTCAACCCCCAGCTTTGGCCAGTCCTGAATCATGGGCCCATGTCGGCATACTCACGGAGACCTGCAGAAGTGAACCTGAAACCTTGCCATGTGGGTCTCCTCACTGCCCCTACAATAATGCTGCTAGAAGGTAGAACCATTGACTTTTTAAATTCATTTTAGAATTTCCATTTGCTCTTTAGTTACACAAATGTATTTGTGCTTTTGACTGTTTTGATATTAATTCATCGGTAACCAACCATGGTAAATCTCGAATTTAGAATTATATATTGATGTATTTACACAAGTAGAAATATTAAAATACAATACCCTCATATCTGGTTATTTAGTAAATTATGTAAGACCTAGAATTATAAACATAGGGCTTGCTAGAAAGGTTGATGTTTTCATTATCTAAAGAAACTTTAAAATGAAATTATTGATAAATTCGTAAATACCCTGACAACTTAACTATGAAATGGCTGTATGCAGCTAGAAGAAGCAAACCTAAGCTGACATCTCTGTGGTGTAACTTGGCTTTTCAGATGGTGCCTCGTTCATCTTTCCACTTGGCACTCCTTCCATCTCTATATACTGAATGACGTTTTCAGTGTTTTTAATGTACCGCCACTTGTATGAAACTGTTTGGTTTGATTCAATCAGTTGTGATCTCTTATTTCGGAATATTTTAGATGTACTTCTCTAGAGGAGCATTTACATTCTGGCTTGAGTTATGTTTATTTATGTACTTATCTGACTCTCGTCCCCTAAAGGATTTGTGCCATCTTACTTTATCATCTCTTTTGTTAACCTGACTTCCTCTCATCAACGTCTTTTCCTCTCCACTCGTTTTTTAATTGAATTACTGAATTTTAGAAAGTCGTGGCATTTTTTGTGTGTATTTTCATATATGGCAAATGACCTCATAAATTTTGTACCTAGTATCAATTTCAGAAGACTAAATAATTTAACAATAGTTAAATAATACTTGCAAATTTGGGGGGCATAAAGACATCAAATCTTTGTTACTGTAACTTTTTAAAGAAATTTAGCATCAATTATTAGTTTTATTTTTAAATTACAGAATTATTCAGTTAAAACAGCACAAACAATGGTCTTTTTAGCCAGTTCAATAGTTAAATTATGAATTTATCCTCTTCATTGTGTGCTTATAAGAAAAAAACTGTATTGTGTAGAGTTATGTTGTAAGTGGTAGACACACAAAATGACTTTAAAATATTCTAAATCAACTATTTTTTCTTCTTAATCAAAAGAATAAATGGTCCATCATTAGTGTATAGATGCTATTCTAATCCATTAATATTTTATTTTTATATTTATTTAAACATCTACTGTACATGACAAAATATATTTCTGTGGCTACATTTTATAATTTTTCAAAGTAGGATTTATTCTATTTAAAACATATTTTTCTAGTGACAAAGGAATCCCTTTTAATCCTGATATATGTTTTTTAAAAAATATTAAGATATTTCTTTTCACACTATATGATTGATTTAATAAATGTGATGTGACAAATATAAAATGTATATCATTTTTTCAAGTTGTAATTGACCAGAATAATAAAGAACTGCTAATAACCTTTTATGTGATGCTGTCTTTCTTAGTATGTTGCTTGTCTATACTTTTTAAAAAAATGATCAGTTTTAATTATATAATTGCTAAGCTGACCCAATTAAAGTTCAGTTATTTTATGCCAGTATTAATATATAATAAATAAGATCTAGCAAGACTTTATATTTGGTTTCACACATATTTGTTCCCATTTGTCATGGAAGAATGTCCTAACTTTTATACTGCATAGCTGATTTTCTAGCATGATATCTTACTTTCTAGAATATATTACTTTAATGTAAAAATATTCAAGAAGTGTCACTCTTTCCTACTATCATTTGTATTGTTACTAGTATTTCTCTGAATGGGCCAATAATTTTGACTGTTTTGAATCAAAAGTCATGAGAACTATAAGAAATTCACTTGCTTTTTCCATAAACGATCATGAAATGACTTTATTAGAAAATTGTAATGTTCAGTAAAACACATAGGGTTAACACTATATTTTCTTAGCCAATATATCTCAATGTGGAGAGAAAACACATACCAGTCTTTTTAAAATCTAAATTTAATGTGTGTTTTCAGTTATTGGAATTGAAAATCACAATTGTAAGTTCTGTGTATCTAATAGATTCCTATTAGCAAGTGAAAATCTTGATTACCTTGATAATTTAAACAAAAGTAAATCAAATATGCTTTTAAAGTAGAATGAACAGAAACATGTTTTTAAGAAGTACTAAACCTGTTATACTTTTCTGACATAACACTTTCCTCCTTCTGAGATGTAGTTATTCTGGAGAGAGTTCTCTATTGTTTGTATAGAGAATCATGCTGTTTGGTAGGAGTGGAGAATTCCATTGTATAAATTATTGTAATTTATTTAAATAGTTCTCTCCTGATGAGCATTTAGGTGGTTTCCAATTATTTACTACTACAAACAAAGTTAATCTATCTTGATTTCTCAGAGACTAAATTGCCAGATATAGAAATATTGTTTTTAGAACTGGCAAAACCAGTCAATAGAATGGTGGTTAGGGCGTCCACATGGCCAGCTAGATAAGAGAAATGGAGGAGTTGGGGGTTGTATCCTGACCATTCCCGGTGGAGGGTGCTTTCTCACTATCCCTCTTTTTTCTCTCTCCCTGTGTCTCTCCAGGTAGTGTGTGTGCCTTCTGGCAAATTAAAAATTAATAATAATGATGATTAAAAAGTCGGCAAAAATATTTTTAATTTCAATAAACATTAACAGTTAGTCTCTGTGGAAATTAATCCTCTATAACCAGAGTTGGAAATGTATTCTTCTTGCTCACGATGTGTGTTATCTGTTTACTTGAATACAAAAAAAAAAAAAAGTTAATATGGTTAAATTAATGGATAAATAACTTATGAGGCTTTTATTGGGGGGAGGGGTTATTCTTGAAAAGGCCTTGAACATTGTACGATAAATAATTTTTAAAATAAAATTCTTGGGACAACCATGACACAGCAGTGACACAGCAGAATTTATGTGGGAAAGATCCTGGATCCAAGTGGTTTCTCGAGATTTCCCTGAGTGGTGCAGGATGCATGTGTGATACAGACCAGCTGACTGGAATGGATCGTAGCATAAGGCCCGGGTTGGTGTGCCTGTCTCTGTCTCTGTCTCTGTCTCTTTGTGTCCCTTATGGAAGACATAAATAAACAAAATGCATTTCTCCCATGCTTTTCCTATGGCGCATTGATGTTTTAGATTCAAACTTTCGCACCATCTGGAATTTACTTTATTTTGATATTCAAAGGTAGGGAAACAACTGATTCTTTAGAATGATTACATTTAAATGATTTATAAGTTAGATGATTACAAGTCACTAAATTTTTTCCCACTTTTTTGTTTGTTTGTTTTTTGTTTATTTTCTTTTAGGTTTATGGCATTGAGTGCATATTCTCACTGGAAAGAGACAGAGAGAAACAATAAGGAGGAAAGTGAGAAATCTTCCCCAGAGGAGAGCCACGCTGCAATTCCTTCTCCTGCATTCTCCTCCTGGGAACGTGGGCAAGCATGCATATGTGCCCAGCATGATTTTCAAGCCAAAAGGTCTCTGACTCAAACCACATTTGACCATGTGGGAATCCAGACTCTTAACTACCATGCCACTTACTGACCCACGTTCCACTGTTTTTAAATGCCACTTTGCTTTTAGTGAAATGAACTTTGGTTTATTTAAGGGGGGCGTTAAAAAGTTCATGGAAAAATAGAATTAAAGTATGAGTTTATTTTGGTGAGAAATATTTAAAACTTATACATAGGCTTTTATATAATATATATTTTCCATGAGCTTTTAAAGACACCGTATATTTTGTATTTATTTCTGGACTCTCTAGATCATTCCATTGACTTCACAGTATATTTGTGTTCTAGCATTACACTATTTGAGTTGTTACTTAATAATCCTATTAATACTTGGTATACCCTTTTTACACATCCTTATTTGGCATGATTTTCCCAAAATCTTTCTATCATTCTTGCTTTTTTAAAATTTTTTAATATTGGGACCGGCAAGTGGCATGGTGGTTAAAGGCACCGGACTCCCACATGGCCGACAACGGTTCAAGTCTCGGACCTGGTGGCTTGCTTTCTCACTTCCCCTATCTCTCTGTGTCTCTCTCTGATCAAACTGGAAAATAATAATGATAATAATAATAAATAAAGTTAAATAAAATAATTCTTTAAAAAAATTGTAATATTTACCATTATCTTGTATAGCTAAAATATATGATAATGTTACTTGAAATTAGAATCATTTTAAATTTATGGATACAGCTGTAGAGAATTGACTCCATTGACACCGAGATGTGTTGTCTGAGAATACCTACTGTGTGTTTTCTGTTTGTCCAAAACTTCCATTGATTCCTTCTGTAGCATTTAAAACTTTAGTTGTTGCGTATGTAATATTAGACTTACTCCTAGGATTCTTACCTTATTTCTTTCTTCATAAATGAGATTTTATTCCATTTTTGGATTATTCAACTGGCAATAGTCTCATATGAGTTAAAATATGGAAATTTCTTGATTGCCTGTCTTAAGCCCACACATTAGAACCCTATTTAATCCATTGCATTGACTAATATTACTTAAAATAATAAACTGGATTACTCCGTTTTAATCTCATGAATATAGATTTTCTTTTTTTATGTTATTTGCATATCAGAAAATTAAACTGGAAATGTAAATCTATGGAATTTCAAATAAGCCAGCAGATGGCTTTTAGCGATTACACTGCTGGACTCCCACATGGCCCACTGTGGTTCAAGCCCTGGGCCAGTGGCTTGAAAATCACACTTGTTGCTTGTGAATGAGTGCCCCAGATTCTGGGAAGAGAATGGAGAAGGGATTGTGGTGTGGCCATCACCTCGGGGGTTGATTTCTTACTTTCCCTCTCACTGTTTCTGTCTCTCTCTCTCTTCAGTGAGCACAAAAGCCCTAAGCTAAAAACTTGAAGAAAAAAAAAAAAAAACTGCTCTAACCAACAATAAGAGCAAGAAAAATTTAAATACAAAGAGTTCTATTATTTCTAGTTATCTGTGTAGTAAAGGATATGAAGAATAACTAGTAATATTTGTAATGGCCATGATTATTAGATAGTTAAAAATAGTATATCTATTAATATTACCTCTTTGGTCAAGTTAAAAAATTATAAGGCTAAAAACTAAACGTTTACACAAGAAAAATGCTCTACTAGAAAGTTTTTCAGGAATGGCACTATTGTCATTTTAGCAGAAGACTTTTGGGTATGCTAGATTGTCACTAAGTGCAGAACATTTAGCACTTTCAGATCCATGCTGAAGAATGTCAGTAGCACCTCCCCCTTTATACAGGGATAAACAAAAATGTACTCTCCTAACTCCACCTCTCACCCTTCCTATTTCCAAGCATCCCCTAAAAGCCAATATTGTCCATCATTGCAAACAATAAAGAAATATGGAACTTTGTTATCATTAAAAGAAAGTAGCACCTTTTTTTTTGAGAGAGATATTTTTGCTGTAGGTCTCATGTGCTGGCCAGAAAGACAAAGACAGAGAGACAGAAAATGAGAAATTTTCCCCTCCAAGGGGGATGGCCACCCTCATTTTGAGCACATACGCATAAACACCCAGCGTGAGTTTCAAACTGCTGAGTCTAGTACTCAAGCCACGGTTGGCCATCTGGGAATCCAGTGACACAACCATTTCCAGTGACATAACTATTATGCTATCTGTTGGTTCCCAATAGCACTCATTTTATAAAATAAATGAAATGAAATTAAAAGAAGATATAGGTCTTTTACATTGACAACAAATACAGAACATTCTGCTTTAAACAAGGTAAGGAGGATCACACTAGCTCAAGTCTAACAATAATTTATAAGACTGGGACATAAAAAGATGTGGTACAATTTTGGGTTTTTAAAACAATGATTAGCATAATCCCCATTTGCCAGGAATTCAGTCAGCCCAAAATCATATAATGTTAATATAATGTTTCCATAGGTACTGCCTCAGAATGTGCTAGTCAGATTATTATTACTTTAATAGCTATCTCAGCAAATGTAATCTGTAATTTCAACTAGGATGACATTAAAGTTCAAAAAGCCTCAGTATTAGGAAGCATGTTTTCCTTTAGCTTGGCGTAATTCTTATCTACAGAGATGGTTAACAGTAAACTAAAACACTAATTAGTCTTCTGAGACGAGACAATGTTGCTTACAAAAGTTACTACTTGAACATTCACACAATGGCTAAACAAAATGTAAAAAGGTAAAGAGAGAAAAATTAAGAACCAGATGTCTCAGCTACTAGTTATATCTCTAGTAACTCTGTTCAATAGGTATCAGAGTAATGGATATTTCGTTCTCATGTTCTTGACATTATTAGTATTTATACATTTTTATCTTGAACTAGTCTGATTATTTATATTACTGAACAATTTTTCATTTGAAAATAAAATGAGGGCCAGCTCATGATATAATGTTTAGTGCAGGTGGATCTCACATGGGTGGAGTCCTGGACGCAGTGACTTGAAAAATACACCTGCGTGTGTGTTCATGCCCAAACTCCCCAAAAGACAGAAAAATAGAGTAGGGATTGCAACATCACCATAGCCCATGGAGGGGTACTATTTCATTTTCTCTCTCTCTTTGATTAGTGCTCTTTCTCTTTGGTAAAACTGAAAATAATAATAATAATAATTTTTTTTAAAAAAACGACAATGAATAAGGACCAGCCTAACTGATGCAATCCTTAGCATATAGTACTACAGGGGCTGGAAGCCATATGGTTGACCACCAGTTCAGAGTCCTGGGTCACACTGAAAACACAATAGTCAGCTCACCTAGGCACCCTAAACCTAGAGGAGGTGAATGACTGGAGAAAGGGGATGGTGACATAAGACCCTATTGAGGTGCCTTCTCTCTCTCTCTTGCTCTCACATGCATGTATACATACTCTCTGTCATAAAGAAAAAAAAAGTAAAGAAGTGAATGAAATGGTTTTCCATAATCAGTAGTCCCTCTATTATGGCAATTTTCATAATACATTGGAAAGTAATTGGGTGCATGCTTGTTCTATACTGGCATATGTAATTATTCCCAGCTTTTAATGAGTACTCCTGCAGTTCATAATAAATTACAAGAAAATCTTACAAAATTTATGAAAAATATATGTGTGAATGTATTCATCTTAGCTTTATGTGTAACAGCAGGATAAAAGCCAGGTGATAGAGGATATGTTAGTTAAGGGCTGAGGTATTATTTGGGTCAATTCTAATGACTGAAATTTGTAAATGTTAGTACTGACAGTTATAAGCTAAAAATAAATATAAGACAACTGTATATAAAAAGTAAAATCCTGCATCCCCAAAGGCAACAGATACAAAAATGGAAATGCAACATTTTGGCTAATAAGAGTTTTTATACCAAAGTGAGGATTGGGGGACATGACATATTTCTTTACAGAATTTTTATAACTTAAAAATATTACGGAATGTTGTTCAGATTAAGAAGCACTAAGGGTATTTCCTGTGTATGACATCTTTCTGACTCCTTTATTCCTTTGTTGAGGTTCTCTCGAGGCTTTTATAAACATTAAACAGCTGGAAAGCGATGAGGAATGACCAGATCAACTCACTAGGAAAGGGAAGCATGAATGCTATAAATGAACCATTTGAATACCAGGATGTCAGCTTTCATCCTGTAAAGTGCTACCTTTAAGTGATATTTTCAAAAGTAAAAGTTAAAAAGTTAGATTAGTCATTTTTAAGGTCTTTTTCAACTTGGTGAAATCACGTAAGATAATGCAGTCAATGGATTTGTTACATGCACCACAAAATATTTCTTTATTTTTCTCTATTTTCCTTATTTTATAATATCTTTGGTAGAGCCTGCACAGGGTTAAATGAATAGCCCACTAACCAACAAAGGAAGGAGTGAAAACTCAGTGTTGCTTCCCCCAACATTTTCACTCTTATCTCTCATTTCCGTCCAAATTAGTGAGCGGTGGAGCTGCCAGATTGTTAGCGTTGGCTTTTACAGACCAAAGACTCATGGTTATTTTAGCTGAACAATATGTGGAAAAAAAAAAAAAAAAAGAATATCATTTGTGTTTTCAGAACAGAAAAATGTCCTGGAAATAAAGGCGAAAAGGAAAGTAACTATTATTTATTTTTATCTCTCTAGTACCTAATAGAGATTGGTTAAACTTTGCTAATAACTGTTCATCAATTTAGATACCTATCTAAAGGGCTAGCACCGTTCCTGGAACATAAGAGATATTCTATAAATGTTAACTCAACGGTCCTAAGTTATGAAGAAAATGTTACGCTACGCATGGGTAAACTACTGCTTACACACTATTTTCAAAATGAACACTATGAACACTGCCTCTTCTCTTTCCTGTTTCTATCATTCAGCACAAATAAAGATACATGCTCAGGTAAGGTTTTTCCATTCTAAACCTTATTTTTAAGGGTTTTTTTTGTTTTTTTTTTGGTTGGTTTATTTGTTTTTAACTCTTAGGAGTAGTTGTTATACTGTTATACTATAGGGAAGAGAATGGGAGTTTCATTTTTTTCAGGACTGGAACTAAGATTTTTAAATGTTTGTTAGTATCATCTTTTATATTCCTGAAGTTTGCATGGCTCGAGTTTCTCATGGGAACATGAGAAAGAAAAAAGTGGATCTCAGTGGTATTGTTTTGGTTTAGGTACTGTTTAGAATAATTCCTTCCTAGTATAAAAATAGTGATTGTTAATGATGTCTCTGCTTTCCAAGTACAGACCTTTGACCCCAAATCTAAATGACCATGAGGGGAAGTAGCAGGAAGATGAACAGCAGAGCTACTTACCCTTTTCTAGCTTCAATCTCTACCATTTTACTCTTTGAGATCACTTTCCAAACAACTCTAAAGTGTTCAAATGTCAAATACTGTGAGGAACGGCAATTTCACTTGGATGGGGGTGGTAATGTTCAATGAAATTTATTATTCAAAGGTAGGATAGACTAGGAAGGAAAATACCCTGGTTTGGAGATGAAATGTTTAGATCAAACCCATAAGTCTCTCGGAGGCAATTCCCAAACCTGCCTCCACAACGGAATCACAAAGGGGCTTTTTAAAAATAAGAATTCTTGAACCTCACTCTGCTGAATGTGATTAAGGAGGTCTGGATTGCAGCCTCACATCTGTGTTCTGAAATAGCTGTCCAAATGATTCTAAAACAACATTAGAGTTTAGTTTATTAATTATAGCAGAGCTGGGGACTAAAGACTTTTCCAAGCTAAAAGGGAGATATGTGAAGAGCAGGCATTCTCCAGGTGACTAAGAGAGTTCGTTGACTTGAAAAAGATTCGAAAGGCTCTAGGGTCCTAAACCAAAGGTAATACAGAAAAAAACTAGCTAAGAGGTTGCCGTGGAGACTACAGGTGCCCAAGCACAGAAAGTTTATTGTCTCATTTATAAATAGTGCTTAATCTAGGCTGAAAATGATAGAAGAAATTGGGTCACTGAGAACTCCTGTTGTCATTTGAGTACTGCAAATTTATTTCATGTGTTTTAAACCTTTTTTTTTTTTCCTCTGAAAGAAGTCATTAAGAAGACTTGCATATTAAGAATAATAAACTGGCCAAAAGTGTTGCTGTTCTTGGCTCAAATTAAATGTAATTTTTTTCTACAAAATAGTAAAATAGATCTTCTTCACGAAGCTAAATACATTCACTTCAAATCTGGGTTCCAGCCCTTGTTGCCTGAATGATTTTAGGCAAATTGTTCAGCTGTTCTGTGCCAGGATTTCCTGAACTAGAAAATTGAGATGATAATTATACCTGGCTTTTTCAAATGCTTTAAGGGTAGAAGATAATAGGATGGAAAATACCTAGTATCTCATCTGATATAGAGTAGGCTTTTATAATTATGGAAACTATTATTAGTACAATGTTTTCTTGATTTTATTACTTCTTAACTATGTTCATGATTGTTTTTTGAGAGGTTTTTGCTATAGGCATGTGTACTTGCCAGAAAGACAGAGAGAGACAGAGAGACAGAAAGTGAGAAATTACCCCTCACAAGGGGGATGGCCACACCACAATCCCTTCTCCTCTCGGGATCTTGGGCACGCACACACACGCACCTGGCATGAGTTTAAACCTTCAGGTCTGAGAATCGAACTGTAGTCAACTACAGGGGAGCCCAGCGACATAGCCATTATGCCAACTGCTGGTCCCTGTTCATGATTATTTTGAAAAGATGTGTATATATATATATATATATATATATATATATATATATATACACACATATATACACACACACACACACACACACATACATATATGTCAAGAAATTGTTAATATTACCAGGTTGAATATGTTTTGCTGTAGTTTTTGTTGTCAGCTCTTGAGAATTTAGAGTGTCATCCGTTCATGCCACTATCATTTAAATTGGGTATTTATAAAATCTGTGGAACATCATAAAACATCACTTAACATATTTAATTATAGTCTATCATTGAAATAAAAAGTTCTATGTGTCTAAAAAGAGGACAGAAATAGAGCTATGAGATGAAATATAACACTAGTTTCATAAGCAATATCTGTTTTTCCTTGTAGCATAAAAACGTGTTTATAATTAACTTGGAGCAACAACCAGAAATTTTGTAAAACCTAGTAAGACAAGATAAAATTGCACTATCTTTAGTAATTGAAGGATTTCATATTCACAGAACAGATGATGCACTACAAGGCAGTAGAAATTGCCACATAGAATAGACAGAAAATTTTTCAATTTAAGAGAGGATGGCGTTGGGACCAGCAGTTAGTGTAATGGCTATGTCGCTGGACTCCCACGTAGTTGACCGCGGTTCGCGTCCTGAACCCGGTGGCTTAAAACTCACGCCAGGCACGTGTGCGTGCGTGTCCAAGATCCCGAGAGGAGAATGGAGGAGAAGGGATTGCAGCGTGGCCATCCCCCCTGGGGGGTGCTTTCTCGCTTTCTGTTTCTCTGTCTCTCTCTGTCTGTCTAGCGAGCGCACGCGCCCTATAGCAAAAACCTCTTCCCCAAAAAAAGAGAGGATGGCATGAAAAACAACTCTCAGATACCAAATGGCAGTTTGTAAAAAATGTCTTATTTTCAGGAAAAAAAAATTTCAATAATATTTATTATGTTACTGAAACAAGTTAACAAAACAGAAGTATAAATTGTTTATATTCTATGCTTTTCTCAAAATAATTAAGTTTCTAAATATTTGGTATGAAAACCATCATTTTATAGACATGAACTAGTCATAATTGTCAACACTAAAAGTTATCTTGAATAATTTAGGAATTCTGTTTTTGTTTGCTTTTTTAATTTATTTTAAAAATTATCCACTGTCTTCATGAGAGAGAGAAAGAGAGAGAGTGATATGGATCCAACCGAGTCTCAGCTTGCCCAGAACACAGACATGCAGGCACACACCCAGCATGGTCAGGGAGGTCCTGGGACTTGAACCCAGGACCTTTCCCACATGAATCCAGTTGCATTAGAACTGTCACCAGCCAGCCCCTGGGAAATTTTGATGGGAAGACTGAGACCAAAACTTTTGTTATAACACAGAAAAAGAAAGTCATATAAATCTTTGGCAAAAACACTACAGCATGTTTATTTTATTCTTCAAAAACTGTTCAAGCAAATATGCTTTATCAGTAAACTACATTTTATTTTATAACATAACAAGAGTGACAGAATCAAACCCCAATTTCAAAAGAAGACAAATATTATTATTTTAAAATTTCTATTGCATAAATATATCAGGAAAAAATAAATTTCTATGCAAAGGGAAAATTTATTATGAGAAGGATAAAAATTTATCTCAGTAGTGTGTAATGTTTTGGTTTAGGTACTGTTTAGGATAATTCCTTTTATTTATATAAACAAATGCTTAGAAATTTATTTTAGGAAAAGGAAGGGAAATGGAAAAATAAAACTATCAGAGTTGAGAAAACAGTTCTGCTCTATGGAGTTTTGGGTCTTATGAAGTTATGGTAGGCAGGTAACTCCTTGTGATGAATTATCAATGAATTTTGAAGTCTTATATTTGAGTTAAAATTTTTATTTCCTGAGCTTTGTTTACATCATTATCCTCAAATCTCAATGCTTTATATGCAAAAATATTATGTGGATATGTGGGAGAATAAAGATTTTATAATTATCTACCAAAGTGGAGCTGAGAGAAGAGAGCAACTGAAAGAAGTTAAATAATGAGCTAAGAACAAAACATAGGATGAGAGAACCCAGTGGATGGCTAAGGATGTTAAATGTGCTATTATAATCAGCCCAACCACAGCGAGACACAATAACAAGATGCTAGGCCCGACAGGAGCCCCAGTTTACTTCCTGCGTCAATGTAAAGGCCAGCCTGGTTCCATGTGCTATGATCCCAGCCCCTCGGGAGGCTGTGGCAGGCAGAACACAAGCTTGAGCTCATCTATAATCCCAGAAAGTAGGGGAGGACGAAGGAGTAGGATTGCAAACTAGATGCTGGCCTGCACAACGTACTGAGGCCATGTCCCAAACAGTGCAGGCATACACACACCTGCAGTCCCAGCTGAGGGGCTGAGGTAGGAGGACCGAGATATGCTGAGATCCTGTCTTTAAAAACATACTCCTGGGACCAGGAGGTGGTGTAGTGGATAAGGCACTGGAATCCTACATGGCCGATCCTGATTTGAGCCCTGGAACCACCAGCTTGAAAATCACATTGGGTGTATGTGCGTGCATACCCAAAAGCCTAAGAGGGAAATGGAGGAGAAGGGATTGTACCCCCTTCTGGGGGGGTGATTTCTCACTTTCCTTCTTTCTGTCTCTGTCTCTCTCTCGTGAGTGCATGCATCTTATGGAAAAAAAAAAAAAAAAAAAAAAACTTAAGAAAAATGACTTTCCCCAATTCTCCACTCCCTCCTTCCCCAAAAGCAGGAAACCTAATATAGAAAACAAACAAACAAAAAAAATGGAGTATAAACAAACAGGAGCATTAAGTTTCCCTGCCATTTGGTAATCCTGGGAAACAGTAATGAGAACGTTTATATCTTATTGTACGTGAGGGGAGTGCACCAGTGGTTTTATTCAGATACTCCAAGGAAAGACAACTTCAGAAGCCTGGAGAAGACGGTGATAGTCAAAGTACAGATATTTAGGCAAAACGGTTTTAAAAGAAACAAGTGGCTTTTAAGTGGAGCTGCATTCTAGAAATGCATTTTGACCTAATAGATGGGTTGAGTTTCCTATAATATTTAGGAGGATTTATTACAGTTTTTCAAATTACCCGTGAGTAATTATCATGAGCATTTGGTCACCTTTTTCTAACATGACTTTCCCCTAACTGATTTAGAGGAGAGGCGGTTTGTGACTAAACGTAGCACGTAAGTAGTTGCATTATGAATATGGAATAGTTGGAAAAAGATCAGATCTGACCTTGAACTTGTTTATTTGCTTTGTTTTTGTTTGTTTGCTATAAAACAGAGGACAAATGAGAAGTCACTTCTCAAGAGGGAGATGGCCACGCTGCTGCACTCTCTTCTCCATTCTCCTCTTAGGATTTTGGTCACACACACACACACACACACAGTTGGGATCCAACTGCTTTAATCTCCATGCCACTTGCTGGTACCTGAACTTTATCTTTTTATTATTTTATTTTATTTCATATTTTATTTTATTTTTTGTAGACGTTTTTGCCTTAGTCACGTGCACTTGCCAGAGAGAAAGAGACAGAGACAGTGAGAGGCAAAGTGAGAAATCACACCCCAGGGGGAATGACCACGCTGCAATCCCTTCTTCATTCTCCTCCTGGGATCTTGGAAAGGCACGCATATGTGCCAAAATGAGTTTCAAGCATCTGGGTCTGGGACTCAAATTGTGATCGACCATGAGGGAGTCCAGTGACGTAACTGCTACTCCATCTGCTGGTCCCATTGACCTTTACCTTAATGCTACAGTTTTTAAAAGATTATTTTAGTAATCAAAATGTTGGAGAAAAATATCACTGATAGGGAGAAAATTATATGGCTATTATATCATACACAACATATAAATTAAAGATTGAGAATGAAGAATTTCCAGATTACTATAAATAGATAAAATTATCTGCCTATTTTGAATTTAAAATCTTTTAAACTTTTCATACATACACAAACCAGTAAGCAGGCAACTTCCCATTTATAATGGGATTAGAATATGATATGCGCTAAATAATCAAAACATTGATGCAGTGATGAGTCATTTCAAATAGATTTGGGCAACATTTTGTGAAGGCCTCTGTTACCATGGAAGCTGAGCTAAAACTGGCTAAGTCTCTGTCTCCACCTTTTTGCACTTAATAGCACCATGAGCTAGGCTCAAGGGTGGTCTTTACTTTAAGCTTTGCCCCACTGTCTTGAAATCAGGATCAGAGTTCATGCTTAATATTCATCATTCTTTGTAGATGCAAATTCAATGAGGCTTGAAGAATACATGCTTTTTCCATGAGAAGTGAGTAATGAGCTTTTATGCATAATGCCAGAAAAATATTTCTCAATGGTTAGAACAAGAATACACAAGTCAGAGAAAGGGGGAAAATGATTGGTTATAGCTCTTCCAGGTAATCAGTGCTCAATTGTCAAACATGTGAATCACCTTGGCTTCTGTTTTCTTTTCATTTTGCCTATGTTAAGAGTTAACTCTTCTAGAACAGTTAATCACACACTGGTTATCCAAACTGTACTCTTAAGAAATGCATTCGTTTCTTAATTATGCCAAACTCCTATATATAATGTCTCTAAGGCCCATTTAATTTTTGTCATCCATGTATTTCTCAAAAATCCCATCTTTGGGACCAGCAGTTAGCGTAATGGCTATGTCGCTGGACTCCCATGTAGCCGACCGCCGTTCAAGTCCCAGACCAGGTAGCTTAAACTCTGTCTCTCTCTCTCTGTCTTTCTGGTGAGCACACATGCCCTATAGGAAAAACCTCTCAAAAAAAAAAAAAAAAATGTCATCTTTCTTTTATTGTCATCTTATTCCAGCTGGGTCTGGAAGGAATTTAAGAGTTTCTATGCCTCAGATTACTAAAAAGTAAAAAATATCCCAGACTGATGAAGTTTTGTAGATATTTAATGGTGAAATTATTATTGAAATTTAAACTTTTATACTCCCGATAGAGTGTTCTTTTCTCTCCTTCCACATGCTGACTTGAAGAAAGTGGATTCCTGCTAGTTCTCTGTGTACATGTAACACTTGATGTGCTATCTTGAAAAAATTCTAACCAACCACAGTATTTATGTATTTATAGTATTGTATTTATAATATTGATGATTTGATAATTTATAGTATTTATAGTATTGATGTTATTTTCTTCTCCAGGAAAAAAATATACAACAAAGTGGAAAAGTATCATAAAGCCTTGGAAGAACTTGATCCTAGAATTGAATCTTTCTATAATGCACACCTCATACCCAGCTAAGTAACATATAGACAGGTGCACAATATCTTTGTTACCCTTGGTCATCTATTGTTTCAATCTCAGTCACTAAAATAATGCCTAGTACTAACAATTAATAGACACTGACTGAATTCAAATTTTAGAAGCAATTAGAAGATATGTACCGTCTCACCCAACTCAACAGTTGACATTTTCTGTGTATCACAGAACTCACCATTTCCAAAAGAGCAGAAAAAGCATGATTTCTAAATATTAAAATATTGGGCAACCTTTATGGAATCATTATTCCATATACAGAATTGATTTTAAATATAACTCTGAAGATGAGTCATTCTGCAATGCTGGAACTGCATGGAAGGTCAGAGGTGGATCCTGGTCAACCTGAACCTCACAGACGCCCATGATTTCAGTGGGTTGGAAGGCTGGGGTGGACCATGGTGTTACAAAACCCCATTAGGAGTATCCCTCTTTCTTAGAAAATAAGATAAACTTTAAAACCAAAAATTAAAATAAATAAAAAACCTTTCATTGTTGTCAGTTTGCTTTATTGCAGTGACCATATTTTACAGTACAGGGTTCCCATGATCTATGAATACCTGATAGAAATGCCTCTCATCTGAGTACAGCTTCCTTACTTAAAAGTGTGCATTATAAAAGTGTTTCTTTACAGTGTTTCTTCAGTGAATGCATGCGCTTATTCAGTCCGAACTTATGATAGAAGTAAGAGATGCGTTCTCTACGGGAAGAATGTCAAGTGAATATTCTCTTTTGTTATTTTTTCAACAAAAGATTGTTGCTAGAAGCTCCTAGTTTTGCCAGTGCTTGTATCGTTGAGGGGAATGCTAAAGGGACATTCCAGGAGTTACCTGTGAAGCCAGTGTCTGGGCTCTGAGTCACTGTAAGGAGTCAGCTACCTGTTTCCCCCACCCTACCTTTTCTGCCACTCCCAAGGGACAGCATGGGAGAGTTCACACAAGGTGACAAATCTCTACACCAATTTGTTTCTCCAGACTCTCCCAGTAACCCATTATCAGAGATAATTGAGCACTGACTGTACTCTAATTATAATAAAGACATCCTTGGTCTGAAATTTAATGTAAATAGTTCTAGGGAAGGGTGAGGAAGCTAAACATGGATAAGCCTGAACTTCAGGTATCACATTTGGTAAAGAGAGTCACCAGAGGGAGGATAGATTATACCGAATATAAAAACAATAAGAAGAAATTACAGGCGGTTACACAGGTCCATTGTGGAGCCTCCCCTCCATACCAGCATGCTGATTTCCCTTTCACAATGCTGCATTCTGTCCAATGGAGAAAGTATCAAAATCTCCTATGTGATGGAGTGTCGAAGCAATGATTTACGTAGCAGATTTCCTGCAGGCTTCATAGACTATGTGACAAATTTCTTCTGTGTCTACGGGAAGCGTGTGACTTTCGACCGTACAGTGAGCCCTTCTGTTACCAGTATGTTGATCAAGCTTAAATCCCAAAGAAACATTATTATCAACGTGACTTGCAGATTTTCTGGGAGCTCCCAGAAACAGACTCTGAATGTTTGAATTTTATCAGCTGTATGAGTGTCTGCCCTCTGCAGCAGTACACTGCCTGTAGCACAGTAGGGACCACCTTCACTACTTGGATAATTATACTTTCCCCAAAATGTTTTACTATGATTGGCTGGAGGCTGTTAGTGGTTTACTAGTCTAGATGTTAAACATCTCTCTTGGTGGTTTGGACTAGAACATTTTTACCTGGACCAATGGCAGGAAGACCTCAGCAAATTCTTTAGTTTCAGTGGCCTGGGAATATGGGCACCACTAGACATCTCACTAATTGGAGTTGGCTATGTTGTATCAGTTGATGGCTCTTTAGACATTTAGCTGTGATTAGTGGTTTGAAGAGGAGCAATTGCTTAGAAAAAGTCTTTTTGCCTATAGGAACTGGTGTGAAGTGACATACCTATGTTGTTAAAGTACAGTATCTGTACTTTCCTTGCCTTCGTGTAGGTGAAATAAAGAAATTAAACTGAAAAAAATTAGAAGAACAAATTAAATATTTTAAATATGAACAGAAATATATCTTCATAATATTTACAATATGCATGGGGGGTCTTCAAAAAGTTCATGAAAAATGCATATCATAAAAAACAACTATGACTGGACTTAGAATTTATTTTGCAGCAAATGAAACTTATGCTTTAATTTTTCAGCAAACCTTTTGAAGTACCCTTGTACGATGGTGATCTCACTTTAAATAGGGTAGTTCAGCTTAGTTACATGTGCTGAATGCTTCTGCTTGGAAGGCTGAGGCCACAGGGGAGAGAGAGCCAGGTTTGATTCACAGACCACTCTAAAACCCAGGCGTGGTTGTGTGTGCCTATAGTCTCAGCTACTTGGGAGGCTGAGGCAAGGGGATCATGACACAGTGAGATCCTGTCTCAAACAACACACATACCCCCTACCCCCCCCCCCCCCCACAATATCTATCTATCTATCTATCTATCTGTATACACACACACACATATATATATATATATATACACATGTATATAATAGTTCACACACACACATATATATATACACATGTATATAATAGTTCATATATATATATACATTTGTATATAATAGTTCTTTGAAACTTTATAGAAACTTCAAAATATTTCCATACATGATACTGACTTACTATGGCAACTTATATGGAAGACAGTTAAACAATCAGTTTAGAGATATTGAAACTCTTCAAAGTATTTCTCTCACAGCATTTTGATTTGGTTAATATCATAGGTAGAGAATAAAGCCAGTTCTCTGACTTTACATCAGTATTTGGCTTTAAACAGAATATGCATTTGACTTCCAAAAATCATTTTGGTTGAGTGTTTTTCTTTTTCTTTCTTTCTTTTCCTTCCTTTCTCTCTTTCTTTCTTTCTTTCTTTCTTTCTTTCTTTCTTTCTTTCTTTCTTTCTTTCTTTCTTTCTTTCTTTTTTCTTTCTTTCTTTCTTTTTTCTTTCTTTCTTTCTTTCTTTCTTTCTTTCTTTCTTTCTTTCTTTTGTCTTCCTTTCTTTTTTTCTTTCTTCCTTCTTTTCTGTATTTCCTTTATAAATACAAAAAGTTACATGTTTTTTTCAGCCCCAAATTAGGAGCTCTTCTGATGTCTTTTACAATTAAGACTTGCAAGATTTTGTTTAGACTTCAATGGAAGACTTTATCACTTATACGGCAAAATGCATTCAACAAATACTTGATGAATTCTACAATACCTATAATAAATATTAAGTACTGTGGAGGATACGAATCATGAGCCAGATAAACATTTAACAGACCAAAAAAATATAAAGTTCTCTGTTGAAAAAAATAATCTGTAATTTTTCCTTTATGAAAATATTTTTAAAAAACCTTTGGCACATTAAAAAAGTTTGAGAGAGGAATTCTTTTAGAGCCTGATTGAAATGTCTCAAATTATTTGCCAATAAAGTTTATAATAAATTCCTATTATGCATCTTCAAATGCTACTCTGAAATTTGTATGTCTCATTAATAACCCTAAGGCCACACAGTGGTGCAGCAATAACACAGCTGGATACACAATGAAAAGGTCCTGGGTTTCTGTTCTAGGACCTCCCTGAGCATGCCAAGCACATACATGCATGCCTGTGATCCAAGCCAGTGAAGACTGGGGTGGACTGGGACATGAAAATCCTTTTGGAATGGCTACCTCTCTCTCTCTCTCTCTCTCTCTCTCTCTCTCTCTCTCTCTCTGTGTGTGTGTGTGTGTGTGTGTGAGTAGCTATCTTTCTGTCTTATAGAGGAAATAAATAAACTTAAAGAAAACTACCAAAGTTGCACATAAATTATCCCATGCCTTCTTGACTCTCCTGAAAGTACAAATTCTGCTACAAAATCCTAATCCAAGAGACATATGTTAGAATGTTAATGGAGGTATTCAATGTAGAAATTGGTTTATTTTTCAGTTAACTTAATGCTAAGTATTATATATAGCCTAAGGTTTCTACTGTTAAAATATTGAAATAGAGGCTATTAGACTGAGATAGTTCTAAAACCCTGAGTTTCTTAAATATGTGCACAAATAAACTTTGTGCCAGAATTAACTTTAATTGTAGCCTCTCCCAGCCTCTAATGTGAGTCTTTCCAATGTAGGCCCACACTTTTAGTTGGTGTAATATGTAAAATCGTGTTGTATCAAGTACAGAGGCATTCTGACGTACATGCCCATAACTGACAACAGAAAAAATAAAATCTCTGGGGCCAGAAGTGCACATCCCATGTGGGATGGCTCTTGGTTCATTTCTGGAGCACATACTTGCTTATAATCCAGAACTGGATAGAACTAGGGGTAGGTCGTGGTATTCAAACCCTACTGGGAATATTGTTTGTCTGTTTTTCTCTTTCTGTTTCTCTCATTCACGAAAAGCAAGAAACTTTTAGAAAGGATAGGAAAAGATCTCCAGTGGCTTTAAAACAATGTGGGAAGCATTATAAGCATTATTTCTTAAAATAATCATTGGAAAACAGATATCCTATTAGGCTGAACACTATAAAATTACAGCTATTAAGCCATTTTCACTTTAAAAATTTGCAACTTCATTTAGCTCAAATTAACACTTTAACATGCATGAACTCAGGGTGATAATCATTTACAGTAGACTCTATCTGCCAAATTGAAGGCTAGTTTCTGTGTAGAAAATAACTTGATCCAAGAAAATAATGGCTTTTGTGGTTTAGGGTTACATAAGCCCCTTCTTTATTTACTTATATCTGATTGTAAGGCATTCCAAGGACAAATAATTACTATTTTGAGTTGTGTTACATTGAAGACACACAATTAAGCTCTAGATTGTACTTATACACAGAGATAGACAATACTAAAATACAGTAGCTTCTTTAATGAATGTGATGAAATGAAATGTTTAGGTTACAAAAAACATTTAATTACATAGAAATTGAATAAAAGAAACAGTAACAGAAAAGGGTACAGGAATCACTTTCTAAGGCAAAACTATCTTAAAATAATATTACTTTCAATTCTCATCTATGAAAACTGAATGTATTGCTTTAAGCCCTCATTTATGTCTGATATGGCAGTGAGCAAAACAATTTTCCTGCCCTCAGGGAGGTCTTATTGCCATTAGTCAAAATAAAAATAAACAAACATCCAATATTTTAGCTACTTGCTATAAGAAAGTAAAGTGATACTTGCTATAAGAAAGTAAAGCACTGGGGCAGGTAGGTGGTGTGGTGGTTAAGGTGCAGGACTCCCACATGGCCAACCATGGTTTGGGCCTGAACTTTGAAAATCATTCTGAGTACATGTGTGTATATGCCAAAATCCAAAAGGAGAATGGAAGAAAAAGGAATGCAATGTGGCCATTTCCCCTGGGGAGTGATTTCTCACTTTCCCTTTCTCTGTTTCTTTCTTCTTCTCTCCGATAAGAACACATGCTCTATGATGCAAGAGAAAAGAAACAATGAGTTCCAGGAGGTGAGGAAGCTCTTGCATAATCTGAAAGAGGAAATACACACCATAAAAAAGAATCAAATGGTACTGTTGCAGATGAAGGCTATAATACAGAAAGTCAAAACCTCCTCTGAAAGTCTTAAAAGCAGACTAGATCATATAGAAGATCAAATCTCAGATGTAGAAGACAGAATCGCTGGACTAGTAAAATCCACCATGAAGATTGAGAAAATAGCCCCCAAAAGTAGAATAATATAAGAGAAATACTAGATACAATTAAACATCCAAACATCCAAATAATTGGTATCCCAGAAGGTGAAGAAACTAATAAGGGCATTGACAATCTGTTCCATGAAATCTTAGAAGAAAACTTCCCAAACCTAGAGAGGCATTCAAAGATCCAGACCCGAGAAATACAAAAGACCTCAAATAGGATCAACAGAAAATCTTCTCCAAGACACATTATAGCCAAAATGACTAAAACCACAGACAAAGACAAGATACTCAGATTGGCAAGAGAGAAGCGTCAATTTACCTGCAAAGGATATCCCATCAGGCTAACAGTGGACCTCTCATTGGAAACAATGTGAGCAAGGAAAGAATGGTAAAATATATTCAAAGTGTTGAGTGAAAAAAAAATTTCAACCAAGAATATTGTATCTGGCAAGATTTTCATTCATATGGGAAGAGAAGACAAGATATTCTCAGATAAACAAAACCTGAAACAATTTACCAAGACCAGACCAGTTCTCCAAGATCTGAAGGGGGTGCTATCCCAGGAAAATTAAAGTCAGACACACAGAAATAAGAGTTCTAAAACAACTACGAAAATGACCAGCTTAATGGTAGGGACAAGTCCAGAGTTGAAAATTATCTTCTAGAATTTAAACAGAAAGATCAGACCACAACAGAAGATAAAGTACATGAGTTTGAACTGTGAAATAGAATTTTATGACTTTTGACTAAAACATTACTGAACTTGAAAATATGCTTTATTTTCCAGTGTTAAGGAGTTTTGTCTTCTCTCAAATTGTGGACAGGTCCATGTACTTAGTATTGAAACAGAATCCTAACCTGTTCCCTCGTGTTAAGTATTAAGCAAAGTTCTCTTAATAATTTTTTATTTTGATTTATTAAAGCTAAAACTGCCTTTCTTGAAATTAAAAAATGTATTTAAAAAAATACCTATTTAGTAACCACAGTAAGCTATGTAGCTTCAGCTATGTGCTATTTTATAGTATATTCATTCTACCCACAGTTTCATGCCTAAAGTCAACTTTTGTTCACAGATACGTATATATCATCTGAACTTACTATTGAAAGTATTTAGATTAATTATCTTGTGAACTAATACAATGTGGGAAAGAGTAAAGGAATGGAAAGCAACTGCAAAAACCAGAGACAAGGTAGGAGGAGGATGGGAAATGGCAGAGAGTGAGAAATGGGGGAGGGACTATATATATATAAAACAAGAAATGAAAAATTATTTGTTGACAATAACATGTACGATTAAGCCACTTTACAGTGTATTCTGGCTGGAAAATTGCATTTTGTATGCTGTGGTGATGTCCAGTTAAAGTATGTAAAATAAATAATTTAAAAAAATAAGTATAATAATTATTTTATTTAATTGTATTCATTGTCATTATTTTATTTTATTTTACTTTATTTTTTGAAGTTGACCAGAGAGAGACAGAGAGAGAGAAGGAAGATGGGAAAGCAAGCAGCTAGGTCCGGGACTCAAATTATGGTCAGCCATGTGGGAGTATAGCTGCCTTAACCACCACACCACTTGCAGGCCCAAAGGGCAGGTATTTACAATAGCCAAGACTGTGTAGTTTAAGACAGAAACCAAATTAACTTGCTTAAGTAGAAAAGGAGATACTTTGTAAAGATAAAGAAGCTCTCATAAGTAAAAGAATTGCTGTAGGAAGTCTGGCATTTCTATGTATCTTGGGGCTTCTAAAAGGAAATTAATTATGTCCGAATTATCTTTCTGTCTGCTTTTCCTCTCTACTTAGCATCATTTTTTCTTTTATGAACAGATTTTTTTATGTTATGGTCTAATGCTTTGAATATGTCCCTCAAAAATTTGTTTTATGATTTTTATCCTATTGTGATGGGTACACAAACTTAACCCAACTATTGAGAGTTGGAACTTTTGTGTGGTGATTAGGATTAAAGTCACTGGGATGATGATCATGAACCCCATGATCAAATTCTGGTGGATTTTTAAGGATAGGGAATGAAACAGATAAAGACATGGACATAGACATGCAAACTCTTGCCATGGGATGCCCTGTACCATGTTATCTATAAGCAAACAAGAAGACCCTCACCAGATATAGCCCTTTGACTTTGATCTTTCAAAACCATGAGCTCAATAAACCTTTCTTTTTGCAAATTACCCACTCAGGTATTTCTGTTAGTAGCACTGTATCAGACTAATACAAAAAAATTGGTACCAGAAAGCACTGTGGCTTGAAGCCCAGAGCCCACTTCTGGACCCTGCTTCTCACATCTTGGTGCAGTATTCCTCAGTCTTGGCATGGTCCAAGTAGCCTCGGCTGCTGCTTTACCTGCTGTAAATTTCCATCACTCCATAGGCCACACTGAAACATACAAGAGACAGATTGAGGTGGTGAGTATATGGTGGCAATACTGGAGGCTTACAGAATTCAGGAACTGTGAAGGTATGGAGGACTCTTCTAGGTTTCAAAGGGTATCTCAGACAACTTGGGGGACCATGGCAAAGACCTATCATAGCAGCAGAGACATCTCAGAGAGTCTCCACTAAAGCAATGCCTAGTGAAAATGGGAGGTCAGCGCTACTGCAGAGTTCCTGCCTCTGCAGTGGAGCTACAGGGGTGTGACTTCCTTTTAGACTTCAGAACAATAGAGCTGCCAGCCTCTCACAATAGACACTAGTCTGAGAGAACTGTAGCCAGGAGGTTCTGAACTCAGAGCTGAAGCATAGAATAAGCCACCAGATCCATTAGGGCAGGAAAGCTGATGCTTTGGGGGCCTACCTTCCCCAGTATGTCCAAAAGGTAGCACATGGTGTGAAAGATTATTCCAAAGTTTTAAGATTTCATGTCTGCCCTTCTGGGTTTTGGACTTGCTTGGAACCCATTACCGCTTTCTTAAGGAATGTGTGTGCTTACTCTCTGCCTATACCACTATTGTATTTTGGAAGCAACGTGTTTTGATATCAGGGGCTCACAGCGGGAGGGAGTTTGGCTTCAGTCTCAGATGAGACTTGAGACTTTAAGTGGGTGTTGGAGTGAGTTAAGTCTTTTGAGACTATCGGGATGAAATAGATATAGTTTGTTGTAAAAGAACATGAAATGACTTGATTGTGTCCCAAAATTCATGTGTTGATATTTGTTTCCTATTGTACCAGATTAGGAAGGTGAAACTTAATCCAATCATAATGATGCCCCTATGATTGAATCCTGAATAAGAGGAAATGACATAGACAGAGACATGGACACAGGCAGGAAAACGCTTGTTATGTGATATCCTCTACCATATTATCCATTGGCAAGGAGACCCTCACTTGATTCAGGCCTTTGATCTTGGGCCTTCAAACCTGAACAAAAAAGGCTCTATTTTTATAAGTTATTCAGATTCAGATATTTCTACTATTGACAACACAATGGACTAAAATAGATGGATAATATGACCACGTGCTGACTCTGGTTTATGTGTTTCCTTATCGTCTTTGCTAGGAAGAATAGAAATTTTCCTTGTTAATATAGTAAGAAACATGTCAGAAAGGACAGGTTAAACCAGTTCTCGATCAATAATTGCAAATGGGGTGGGACACTAACCAGTCAATCTAGGGTTATGTGTCTTCCAACTTCTTATGAGAGGTAAGGAAAGGTGTCTAAGCAGAAAAGAACAGCACACTAATTACTCAAGTAGCTAACCCAGAATCTGGGAATGGAGAGAAGAAAATATTTGAATATTATCTTAATGAAAATGAAGAGAAGGAGAAAGAAATGGGCATTTTAGGCAAAGGAGACAGCAGGTTTCAAAGCACGGAAACACGAAAGCTTGTTAACACTCTGGGTCGCAGGAAAGCAGTTGTGTAGAACACAGTGAAGGATGTGGATGCTATTAGGGGATGGTGAGAAATAAGGTTAGAAATGTGGATTGAGTCATAAAATACAGAGTCTTCATATTTCATGTTAAGATTTTGGAATTCCTTGACTTTGACAGAGATGATTTACAGAAGAGACTGGGAAGCGACATAGGAAAACTGGTAAGAGTTTGAACTAAGGTAGAGAACATGAAAAGAGAGAGCTAGAGATGAGAAAAAGAAGGATTTTCAAATGCAATAATTTGGCTTTTTGTTAAGAAGTAGGGGCAAGACAGAAGGTAAGTTTAGAATGAACAGCTAGACACCATTCATATTGAGAGACTAGCACTACTGGCAGTGAGAGAGAATACCAGAGGAGGCAATGTAACTAACTCTCGAAAACATTTATTGATGTCTTCAGAACACGTTGTTTTCTTAGACATTTGGATTACAGTTTATGCCCTACAACTTCAGTTTAAACTGTATGGGCAAGTCTAGAACTCTTACATTTTAAAATGGTTCATATATATATATATATATATATATACACACACACACACACACACACACACACACATATATATATATAAAATAGTGTGTATATATATATAATATATATAATATATATATATATATATATTATATATATATTTTTGAGAGGTTTTTGTTATAGGATGCGTGCGCTTGCCAGAAAGACAGAGAGACAGAAAGTGAGAAATCACCCCCCCCCCCCGAGGGGTAATGGCCACACCGCAATCCCTTCTCCTCCATTCTCCTCTCAGGATCTTGGGCACGCATGCACACGTCCCCAGCATGAGTTTAAACCACCGGGTCTGGGACTCAAACCATGGTCCACTACATGGGAGTCCAGTGACATAGCCATTACGCAACTGCTGGTCCCAGTTCTTTTATTTATTTATTTATTTATTTATTTATTTAGACAAAAACTTTCTTTGATTGGTTGGATATAGTGGGATTCCAAATAGAAGAATTTTCATCTATGAGTTTTCATATTCTAATCTCAGAACAGATCAAAGAGTTTAAAATGGTATTCAGAGCCTGACTAGCTGATTCTATTATGGGATTATCTATTACAACTGGTACAATTGGTGGTGTGACCTAAGAAGCATCAATTAGTTATTTTTTAAAGTTTTTTTTCTTAATTTCTTTCAAGAGAATCAGAGACATACACATGCAGAGAAAGAGAGAGAGGGAAAGATAAACTTCCTCTGTAGAGTCTTACACTGTGATCTTCTCACCACCAACCCAACATCCCTAGACAGTCAATCATGGGGCCTGTGCCTGCTATGTGCAGGTTAGTTGTATACATAGGTCAACCAGGGGACCAATTCCATAATCTTCCATATGGATCTAGCTTCATTTCATCACTTGAGCAGGACTTTACTGCTGCATTATTTCCATTAGTAATTTTTTGTTTTTTTTTGTTTTTTTTTTTGAGAGGTTTTTGCTATAGGGCGCGTGCGCTCGCCAGACAGACAGAGAGAGACAGAGAGATAGAAAGCAGGAAATCACCCCCCAGGGGGGATGGCCACGCCGCAATCCCTTCTCCTCCATTCTCCTCTCGGGATCTTGGGCACGCACGCACACGCGCCCGGCGTGAGTTTAAGCCGCCGGGTCCGGGACTCGAACCGCGGTCGACTACGTGGGAGTCCAGCGACATAGCCATTACGCTAACTGCTGGTCCCTCCATTAGTAATTTTTAAATTGAGTTTATTCATCTCTAAAATGATAGACAAATTAATCTTCTAAATTCAGACATTTTTTCTGATTATTTTCAGAAAACTGAGATCATGGACTGAAATTACATTGAAAGTGGTTCCAATAAATTCTGTCCTGTGAACAGCCTGTGAAAAAGAAAAAAATGCAATAAAATAAGTCTGTTTAATTATCCTTTATTGTTATATGCTTGCAGACTTCTGGAAGGTTCTATCTTGATGGGTATACCCTATTTAGCAAATTTCCTTCCCAACATTTTAAAATTAGTCAGCAGTCACCCAAAGTTTTTATCTCTGTCCAGGTTTATGCCTTAAACTTAATTTAAAGCATCTCCTCCATAGAAAGATGCCCTGGACACCTGGAACAGAAAAAAACCATGATATAAACTCACATTTATACAGTTCATGCTGTGAACCAGGAACAGTTGTAAGTCCTTTGCTCATAGCAAATCATTTAACTGTCATGACAAGGTAATGAGGTAGGTTTTTGCTTCTTATTCCTGTTATTGCAGAGATAAGTACTGTAAGATAGGTATTTTAATGGTTTGTTCAAAAGCCTAAAGGTCCTGAGTGGTAGAGTTGAGGTTTGAATCCATGTAGCTGTCACTAGAACCTGTATGGGTACTAAGGTGTCTGGTGTCTTTAAATTTTTATTTGGGGTGAGTCAGTTGATGTCACTCACCTGCTGAGTTTATTTCTGGGAGGCTCGCAGCAAATAAGGAAGGAAATTCACTGTAATAAGGAATTGAATATTGGTCACATGCTTCCTACTGCAGATGATTTTTACTGTGTGTTTTCAATTTACTCCAATGGCAACTAGTTACCTTCGAGTATACCTTAATTATTAGAATCATGAAAATGCTTTTCCAGGGACAATTGTATGATGCATTATATTGATGTTTATTCAAAATACATATTGACAATGAAATATTTACAAAATGAAACATTTAGGCTTTCCAGATTAGTCTCTTGGGAAAAGTGAAGTAACTGACCTATATTAACTATGTTATTATCATAACAAATAATTCCTGTTGTGTGGACAGTATTTATTATTTATACAAATTCTGTTTGCAAAACTAGTTTGGCCCAGGATACACTGAGGCTAATGAAGACTCTGTAGAAACAGGTACTTCTTGGTTTCTCTGCTTTTCCTTCCACGTTGTTTTATGGTGATAAGTGGAAACCTTTAACTATTGGTTAAACCTGTTTTATTGCCATGCAAATACATTTAAATATCCAACAGAGTAGGCATTTTAGAATTTCTATTTATTTATTTATTTATTTATTTATTTATTTATTTTGCAACAGGAAAACAGAGAAGTTGAGAGAGAGAGAAAGACAGAGAGAGGAAACCAGGTCTAAGGATGCAAACTCTGGACCTTCCCATGTGGTTCAGTACTGCAGAATGTGTATTAGTGCTGTGCCACTGGCTGCCCAGATCAAACACATCTTAAATATATTGTTCAATATAACAATGGACTGATTCAAATTAGGCTGTTATATTGAATATGAACTTGCATTACTGTGGTAACTATTGACATGACACAAAAACATAAATTAGGTGAGCTTATTACATATACATTGGATGTCATTAATACCTTATTAGAAAATTATTCTCCAAAATGAAAGTTATCCAGCCAACATTGCACATTTGAAGGGTCCATATGGAAACCATGTGGTTTCCAGTGAACAAATACAAATGTGATTTTCCAAGTAATATATTTTCTTTCTTTCTTTTTCTTTCTTTCTTTCTCTTTCTTTCTCTCTCTCTCTCTCTCTTTCTTTCTCTCTCTTTCTTTCTTTTCTTCTTTCTTTCTTTCTTTCTTTCTTTCTTTCTTTCTTTCTTTCTTTCTTTCTTTCTTTCTTTCTTTCTTCCTTCCTTCCTTCCTTCCTTCCTTCCTTCCTTCCTTCCTTCCTTCCTTCCTTTCTTTCTTTTTAATTGGAGTGGGGAGAGAGTTAGACAAGCATTTCTTGATAGAGTCTCACTGTGCTATGACCCTTCTGCTCTAGCTTACCAAGCAGCTAGCATTAGAGGTGATTATAACCATGCCTGTTATGTTCAGGTTGGTACAGGACTAGAACCTGTGACTTCCAGCCTCCCAAGCTTGTGCCATCAAGACTGGATTGAAGTAATATATTTTAAAGGTAATGTAAGTATCAAATGAATTACAATTAAATTATCCATCCTTTAAACTATTATATTACATTCACATATGTAATAGTAAAGAACAAAGACGCCAGGAGCAATACTCTAATTTTTTTTTATTAACAAAGAGTAATAGAGGTTTTTAAATTTTTTTATCTTTATCTTTTTTTTTTTTTTTTTTTTTTTTTTTTTGGTATAGGATGTGAGTGCTCACCAGAAACAGAGAAAGAGAAAGGGAGAAAGGGAGAAATCATCCCCTGGGGGGATAGCCATACCACAGGCTCTTCTCTGTTCTCCTCTTGGGTTTCTGGGCATGGTTTTCAAGGGGTCAGGTCCAGGACTCAAAATGAGCAGTTGACCATGTGGGATCCAGCCATCTTAACCTCCACACTCCCTGCTGACCCATAAAAAAGGTTTTTAAAATGTTTTGCTTTGTTTGGGAGTTCTTTAGGTTAAATACTAATAACTTTTTTCACAAGGAATCCAGGGCTGTCCCCATGGCCTACTGGTTAAGAGAGAGAGATTACACATGGCCAACTGTAGTTTGAATCTGGTCCCAGCAGCTTGAAAAACCACACTGGACATGTGTGCATGTGTGCTCCAAATCCTAATAGAACAGAGACATAGAGGAGAAGAGATTGCAGCATGACCACTCACTGGATGATGGGTGCTTTCTCCTTCCACCCCAGTCTCTGTCTGATGAGTACACCTGCTCTCAGGAAATTAAACAAATAGAATTTAAAGGGCTAGATTTTCTTATAAATCTATAAGGAAGTGAAAAAATAGAGTTTTATTTATATGCAATGTAGATCATATTACATAAAAATAACTGAAGAGAAATGAGTCCATAACCCAGAAACTGGAATACAATTGTAAGAGACATTGACATACTGACTTTTCTGCGGGGGCCTTTCCAAGACTGTCTCCACCTGTTCCTCCCCATATTACTCACACATGGCTTGGGAGCTCCTGACTCATTGTCACCCTTCTTGATATATTTGGATTGACAGATAAATAGCTACTACTTCACAAAACAATTTCTTCCTATTCCTAGAACTGATTTTTACCAACTATTCCACAATATTCTATAACTCCTTTTGCTAAAGCTCTGTAAAATTTCTCCTTCCTTTTCAAAGGAAAAAAAGTGCTCCGAGGAGCATTCTTTCTCCCACCATTTTCCGATAGTGTTAGGCTCATGGTGCACTGATTTCCTTTCACAAAATTGTCTTAGGTAGAAACCTTTCATGAACTCTATCACATGGTGTGGCACATGTATTTAGATCGACTTACAAAATGAAACTTCTAGCCAGAGTGCCTGTGATGTATCATTTATCAATGACATATGGACTGTTATTTTTGGAGTGCTTACTTGATAGTTCACCCCGTTTTGTAGAGTGCAATCTGCCTTCAGGATTTCAAAGAACTCTCCAAACAAAAGCTATTACAAACATATTTCTTCACTAATAGCATATAATGTTGACTTAAGGATAGCTGACTCTATGCATCATTCAAGGGCATCTTGCAAAACCAGATTGCATGGAAGCTGACTAACAATACAGCTTGTCTTTGTAGAGTTTTATAGGGCATCATTTTGTAGTGTTCTTACAAGGTTGACTCAGCTCTGACTTTACAATTTCTTATAAGAAAATCAATATTTTCCACTGCGATGATCTCAATAATCCATTATCTATATCCTACAGAACAGTAAATCATTTATATGACTCACTTTGTTCTAGAGCTATTCCACACCTTTCTTCTCTGTAGCCCACTTTGTCCTTCAAAAATGCCTGAAATCCTTATTTTGAGAAGGATGAGTAGAACAATTTTAGTGTAACTGAAAGTTTTCTTACTAGAAAGTGTGTAAAAAAGTGTCTTATATTATTTTTATTTTTATTATTTTATGTATTTATTATTTTATTTATTTTTAAAGAAGGATTCTATTTCAGATCTTTAGAGTCCAATTTGTGGGGAGTTTCAGATAGATCTATCTATCATCTATCTCTTTATTTTATTTCATGAAATCAGACCATCTTTCATCTTTTTCTTCTTTTCTTCCTTCTCTCTTCTCTCTCTCTCTCTCTCTCTCTCTCTCTCTCTCTCTCTCTTTACTTGTATCAATCTGGATTTTGAAGATAACCATAGCCCAAAGCAAATAAGGATCCCTTTCCTCATTTTATGACTTGTTTTGCTAGGGGTGCATGTGCTCACTTTAGAGAGAAAGAGAGGCAAAGTGAGCACACTCCCATGGAGGATTGTGAGACTATAATCCCTTCTCCCCCATTTCTCCCTCTTTTCAGGATTGTGGACACACATGCAAATGTATTGGGCATGCTTTCCAAACTGCAAGATCCAGGACATGAATGACATAGTCAGTCACTGGGGAACCAGCCACCTTAACCACTGGCTGGCACGGCTTCGTTATTCTTCATTGGCTGCCCAATTGGTAATAATAGACATGGAAAGTCGCCTTGGTGCTTCATTTTGTGTTTAGATGTTTCTTATCTAGGAGAAGCAATTCTCTAGTCGTCACGCCCCCTAAACCTGTCCAAAACAAGGCTCAAATTCTTAAGGGATTATAGGTGAAGAAAGGAGGCTAATTTGATTTTCATAGTCATCTGAGTATATATCAACATGGTAATCAGTATCAGTATCGATAATGATGTGCTAATGAAAACAAAGCAAAACAAAAGCCTAACTTGTAGCATTTTCTGATTTCCGTGGTGTAAAATATCCTCACTGTGGTCAATTTCTAACTGCCAATCAGATATCACTGAAGCCAAAGTCGGATAAAGATGCTAATAATTGGGTCTAACTTTCTGGGCTGGGCCTTTTCCAGCACAGCACGGAATATGGGCAAGGACAGGAACAACTGCTCAGCAGTATATAAATACTAAGACTTCTGCATCCTTTGTGATAGACCATATTTTATTTCATGAAAGGCTGAAAAAGGTATTTTTTCTAATCAGTGACAGCATCAACGGGGAGAGAGAGAAGGATCTTCTTTCAGCAGTAACTCTAGTTTGAACGTTTTTCTTTCCCTCCTTTCTGTTTCTTCCTTTCTCTTCCTTCTTTCTCTCTCTCTTTCTTTTCTCTCTCTCTCATTCTATCTTTTTAATACACTTTCCCGTAGATGACGTTTAATCTAATAGCTTCAAATACTAAGTCTTATGACATTGATTTCATCAGCCTTCCTTTTCTTGTGACACCTGAATTTCCTACTACCTATTAGTCATTACTATTTGAAAAAAATACAGATATTTGAAGCTTGGGAATAAAAATTCACTCTCATTATTTTTCCCTGTAAATCTTTTGCTTTCTCTCTCCCTGTTTCTTATCACTCACCTACTTTTGCCCTTTCCCAATACCCAGAATTAAGAATCTTCACCAAAGCTGTAAACATGGTTTTGCATGACTTATCATTTTAATCTTGTCCCTAATCGCACATTATGACCCAGGATATTACATAAATCCATATGAAAATACTTTTCTTTTAGCACTAATTCATAGGTACATTGTTAATAAAGAATGCTGAGGTGGATCTCAACCAATGAGTATTGCTATTAGGCCTGGATTTATATAAATGAACATAACATATGACATCAAATTATTTAATTTATTTTGAAAACCAGTACATGAAATCATAAAACATACTTATGGAATGTGAAATTTTATGCAATAAAGGTGAGTGGCGAGGAGATAGTTTAAAAAGCAGAAAGTAGGGCCATTCCTGTATCAGAGTCATTAAGTGCAGTGTGTAGGGAGCCGGATTCCATGTGGTCAACCACAGTTCAAATATCAACCCTGCTGGTGAGAAAAACACACTGGACACATGTGCATTTGTCCTGAAAGTCCTGCCAGGACAACCAATGGAGGAAAAAAATATAATGCATAACTACACTCAATTGACAAATGCACACATGCTCTTTCTCTCTCTCTTTCTTTCTGGTAAGTGCATGTGCTAATAAAAATAAAAATAGTAGTAGGAGAGGAGTTAATACTATGAACATGCAGATAAAACTATGAATGTCTATTAAATCACTCTTTTAGTGAAATATTCTAGACAAAGTTTCTTCCAAGGAATGCAAAACAATGCAATAACAATGGCTATAGCTGCTATTATTCATGATATATAGAACTACTTAAAATATTTTTGGATGAAAAGATTGCTTTTATTTTGTCTATTTTCTGTAAATCTTACACATCAATTTGATAAGTTCTATTCATTAGAAATTTACTCTCTATAAGTTTTAGTAATTATAATGTATTTTTAAGATTTTTCTTATAAAATAGCCACTTTTATTAAGGGTACAATAATTATGAGACAAAATAGCTGATATACTTTAGTGTGGCTTTACAAAATAGTATACTGTTGCAAAATTGTGGTATTTATAATATGCACAAAATTATGTCTAGTTATTAATAATTGTCACAAGGTTTTAGACAGGACTGGAAAATCATTACATTGGGTTTAGAAAAAATCCAAAAATTGGTTATATGAAAATTACATGTTTTGGGAATTAAATAAATATATCAGAGACCACAAAGGCAGCTAAGGAAGGGATAACTAGGCAACAAATTGAAACAAAGCAATGGTAAAATGAGGCGTGGGTGTTAATAATGGAAGAAATATGAGGCAGGGTGTAATAAGGGATAATGTATTCTCTAATTATTCGAACAAAAGTGAGAGAATGTGGATTATATTAGTATATAATTGTTATTGTACCAAAATTATAAATTGAACACAGGACACAGCATATTGCTTTTTTTCTTCTTCTTTTATTTTTTTCATTTCATTTTCTTCCGTACATTCAATCACATTATTATTTGTCTTACAAGATGAATATTTCAACAGGTGAACATTTTTCCCTAGTACTGTTGATAAAACTACAAAATATCTTCAACAGATAATACCACACCTCTTTGTGCCATTAATACTTTGCCTCCCGGTCCCTCTCCCAAATGTCCTTCCTCAGACCCTCCTCTTTCACACACACTATATCTGGTATTTACATCTATATACTGCATTTCTATACCCTTTAGACAATTAGTATATTAAAAATCATTTGCAAATTTAAGCATAAATAAGATAACAAAGTAGGGGCCAGCAGGTGGCATGGTGGATGAGGTACTAGACTACCACATGTCTGACCACTGTTCAAGTCCCAGATCTGACAGCTTGTTTTCTCTCTCTCTGTCTGTTTCTAGTAAGTACAAGTGTACTATAGCAAATTAAAAAATGATAATAATAACAAACAAATAAATAAATAATTCTTTATAAAAAAAGATAACAAAGTAAACAAAATAGGAAGGTACAAAAAGAGGACTTTTAAGTTTTAACGTAAAATTGTAAGAAAATAAATTGAGTAGAAAGAAATAAAAGTAATGTAGAATAAGCAATATATGTGAGGTTTTAATAGCCCTGGTGAGTTCAGGGAAGCATGCTCTAAACCCATCTCCTAGACTCACAAAATATTCAGACAAGGTAGAATGACCTCCATCTTCTCGCTGTCTCTGGCTGGCTGTCTCTCTGTCTCATGCTCTTTCTCTTTAAATTAATTTTTTAAAAATACTTACTCTTTTTTTGGTAGTATTTTTCTAGTTTTTTTTTTCCTCTTTGCTTATATTTTTTAACCTTACTTTCTTACTCTAAGCTTCACTCTCCAAATTAGGGAAGTTAAATTTCTATTATTTATGGTTTATATACACTATGTATTAAATTTCTTAAATAATCTTAACAATTATTTACATATTGCTATTTAGATTTAATACCTTAGAGAATTGTGTCTGAATAGTTTTTTACTAAAGAATATAAAAAATTTGAGGTTTTTAAAAGTTAAGTAATAACCGAAAACAGAAGAATGACAAGATGAAGAATGACAAGATGACAAGAAGAATGATAAGATGCCTTATCAAAAATAATTATCTAGCAACTTCTGATTGCATGAATATAACAGTAAAGAGATTTTTCTCTCTTTTAAGCATAAAGAAATGAAAGATGCAAAACAATGTGTAATCACTAATTACTTCTTTTTATTAAATAACAGAAAAAATACCACAGTCTTAGATCATGAGAAGTAAAATTCTGTCTCTAAAAGTAAATAAAGGCTCATATTTTAATGTGATTTTAACCAAATAATTTAATTTTTCTCAATCTTAAATCGCTTTATTCTGTCTGAATTTTTTTAAACTCCATGTTTATGACTTATCTAAACTCATTCTTCAGTTTTTTTTTTTATTTTTTATTCAATCACTGTACACCTTTACAGAATACAAAATGGACTTTCCCATCATGAATACTCTGTATATTAGTCTATATACATTATATATTAGCACCATATACATTGTCATTAGCAGATAATTTTTCATAATTTATTATCTTAATAGTTACTAAACGTTCTTGATATTATTGATGTACCCTAGGTTTAGACTTAGGAGAAAGATGACTCTTTACTATTTATTTCCTTGATTAACCAAAACAGAGTAATCATCTAGTCACAGTGCATTTGTGCACACGTTCTAGCCAGTAAGACATCGTTGATTTATATCCAGTATTAATGCTGAAAAAGTTGTAAAATGTCAAGGTTCATGTTTTCATTTGTCTTTATATGTGTCCAATAAAGAAGCTAACTCTCAAAGCTTATTTGTGGAATGAATGGATAGATAAATATCCTTCTCTCATTTGACTTTATGCCATGATTAACATGACTCTTCGATTTCACTTCTGAATCCCATTCTTTTTCTGTCTTAAACAAGGAACATTATCTATCATATTTCAAGGTGAGAACTGAAGAAAGACAAAGTTGAAAATTACTCCATGAGAATGAAAAGATTTTAGCATTATCATGATAAATGTAAAAATACTAATTATTTTTTAACAATAGAAATTTTAGTGAAATAAATATATTAAAATTTCAATAATTATGTTTTGTCTTTTAAAAATTGTTTCAAGAGTTAGGGGCCAGCAGATGGCATAGCAGTACTTTGCTGGACTCCCACATGACCACCTGCAGTACAAGTCATGGACCCGTGGCTCAAACCTCATGCCAGGCATGTGAGCTTGCGCACCCAAGATTCCAGGAGGAGAATGGAGGAGAAGGGATTGTCATGCAGCCATCCCCCTGGGAAGTGATTTCTCACTTTCTCTCTCTCTCTGTCTCTCTCTCCAGCAAGCACACATGCCCTAAGGCAAAAATCTCTACCTCCACCCCCCAAAAAAAATCAAGAGCAAGAATGTTTTAAATTTTAATTTTTTGTAATTCATATTTAGTCAGTATTCATCTTTAGAACATACAAAATGGTTTTTCCCAATGCAAAAAGGGCATATATTAGTCAAGATATTGATATTATCATGTACATCATCAACAATAATTGAAATACATTTACTAAGCCATTCTTATTCTTAATTACCTGTTGAAAGACTTTTAATATACTCAATAAAATTATCAGACATAAAAAAGTGTCTAACTTAAATCTACTATTTCTGAAATAACATATAAAAGTTTTGGATTTCATTTGAATTTTTCAAAGAATGAAAGCAACACTTTAAATCAATCAGGCATTGCAGATAGCATCATTATTAATACAATTCACTTAACAATGGTGAACGATAGCTCTTTTATCATCTTGATAATGAGAAAGTGGTTCATTGTTATTAAGAGATCTACTTGTACTATTTAGCAATTTTACATTTTCAGTGCTCTTGAAAATAAACAATAAGATAAAATTAATTTTTATTCTGCAAGATAAATGAACTATAGTAATTTGATAAAGTAGAAAATCTCTAATGAAATACTTCATAGTATAATTATCTTTTCCAAATTAGCACTTGTGATACTTCACAAATATACCCAATGAAAAGTGTGTTAATGCCATTTTCTATAGTTGTTTTTTTTTTTTTTTTTTCCAAAAAAAAAAAGAAATAGAGCACATAACTTCATGGATTTTTTTTTTTTTTTTTTTTGAGACTTTTGCTGTAGGGTTCATACATTCGCCAGAGATACAGAAAGAAAGCGAGAAATCACCCTCCAGGGGAGATAGCCACGCTGCAATCCCTTCTCCATTCTCTTCTCAGGATTTTGAGTATACATGCACGCAGGTCCAGTGTGAGTTTCAAGACACCAGGTTCAGGACTCAAACCACTGTCAACTAGGTGGGAGTCCAGCGACGTAACCATTATGCCACTCACTGGTCCCATCATGGATTTATTAATATTCTTGAATATAAAAAATGCCATAAGTAAAACATTGCAAACTAATGTTCCCAGTCAACTAAGTCCAGCTGCTTCTTGCAAACCATCTGTCACTGAAATGAGAGGTAAAGGCTAGAGAAGGGAGTTGATTTCTATAACTGGTTACACATAGAAAGTGAATACCTTCAAACTGTCTCAAAAAGTGCAACATGTTCTTAGTAATTAGAAGTAAAAGATACAAGCACTTGCCAATCATTTCTCACTATAACCAGATTCAATCATTTTCTGCTGAGTATTCTGATTCCTCAAATACCCATTCCTGGTTTCTCATCTGACCGTTCCTCAAACAGATCTCACAAGGCTCAGCACTTGGTCATATTTATGTTCTTAGAGGCTTTTCTCAGTTTCAAAATGGCTGCAGTCCTACTAAGCCTTAAGCTGGTCAGTTTTCTGAGTAAATTATTTTTCTACAGTATAATTTAATTATCGTTTTGGGTAAAAAAATCAAATTGTTTTTAAATTAGATCACTTTTTTATATAGTGATTATTTTTGTTGGATATGAACTTATCCTAACAATATATCAATTAAGAAGAAAAGCTTTAATTTTATTTTTTAAATAAAGTTTATAAAGAGAGTTTGACAAAATTAATGGGTATAGGCAGTGATGTGAACTTCTGAAACAACACAATAAGCTGGCTTGATCAGTATGGTATCCACAACATCTAGTATTGAACTAGTTAAATGATACCCTTGTTTTGTTTTGTTATTTATTATACTGGGACCATTTGATGTAGAAAGAGTAGCTGTGTATGAGTATTTAAAACTTTTCCGTGAATACAACACAGTAGTGTCAAGAGACTAAAATTCACTTTTCAGCAAGTTTTCATGAGCTAAAGCAATCAATATCAAACCATTCAAAGTTTATGCCTTACGGGGAGGTCAACAGTATCTGTATCCCATTGGTCACAGTCCTTGTTCACATACCACGGTACTCGAGTACCATGGTATCCAGAAAAGCAGCCTGATCTAAAGAGGTACCAATTTTGTGGTTAGTCTGGTAAGACAAATCACAGTGATATGGAGATACAATAAAGGAAATAAAAATGTTAGGAAACCTTGGAGTATCGAGGATTGTCATTCACCATTCCGGAAGCATACAAGCCAGTTGTTGGGCATTCCTGTGAATACATCACATATGTCTTTCCCTGAAAAAGTTCTCTAGTGTATTTAGTTACCATGTCTTAAGAAATGACACTATCAGCCACCTTTATGTTTTAAATAAGATAATAATATTTTTAAAAGAGAGAGAGAGGGGCCAGCAGGTAGCATGATGGCCAGGGCACTGTACTTCCACATAGTCGACAGTGGTTTGAGTCCTGTACCCACTGGTGTGTGAGTGTGTACCCAAAATCCTGAGAAGAGAATAAAAGAGAAAAAATTGTGGTGTGGCCACCTCCCCGGGGGGGAAGGGGTGATTTCTCACTTTCTCACTTTCTCTCTCTCTATCTCTCTCTGTCTCTCTGGTAAGTACACATGCTCCATGACAAAAACCTACAAGAGAGAGCCAGAGAGGATCTTTCTGTAGTGTATGGCAATGGCAGTAAGATTTTTCACGACCATTTGCTGACTGGGCAGTCCTTTATGGGCAGGATTTCTCATAGAAAGTAAATATAACCTTTTATGAATATAGAACTGGGATCCAGAAAAACAATTTTTAAAGTAGAATTGAAGTGATCATTAGTTCTAAGAAATGATGATAGTACGGATTTGGCTCAACCAAAAAATAGAAAGCTTTTGGGGGTGCGGGGGAGGGGAACAAGCTACAGCAATAAAAATACCAGGCCATGAAGATCTCAATGAACATGAAATTGTGCCAAACAGAACAAGAGCAAACTGTAGTTAGTAATCCATTTAAAGAGCAAGACTGTGGAAGTCAGCAGCAAATTCGAGTTATAAGATAAATGCATATGCAAAGTGAGTGTAAGGACTTGTGCACCTTACCTAGAAAACTGCAGATCAAAAAGCCATATTGAGATAAACACATGGCTTTCCTAGGTTAATGAACTATTATTACTGAGATTTCAAAGAGGCTAATTAACTTACACTTACCATTTACATGTATATGAGTTCCATTTTAATTTATTTATAAATTTAGTTTCATTTATCTTAGAGTCTTAAAGAGCTCTTTTTGAAACAAAGATACTTTTATCAAACAGATATTTCTGACCATTGTAATAACTTGCATTAAGACACATCTCCATGTAATCACTGCCTTCCTATTAGAGCTCCAAAGAGTGAGATTGCATTCTGAATGCAGGTGCCTGCATAGACAGAGCTCAAATTTCATAATCTCAAGTTCTGGCATCATCCTGCAAAAATAAATGCGAATGAATTGTGTTTTACAAAGTAGTATTCTTCAATTTTATTGCTCTCAATTCCTCCTCATTCTTTAGTCATGACAGTTAGTGCTTCAGATAATCTATTTGATGGAGATGCATCACAAATCAAAATTAATCAAGTTCTAAGTAGTTCTTAAAGCTGATTTTCTCAGTACTTCATTGGTCCACATTGCTGGTCCTTGATTATTTAATTACATACTGTGTCATTTTCATATACCGTAGCTTTCATAGAACTAAAATTTAGCATATTCACAAAGAAATTAGCTCATTAAATGCAAAGAAATAAATTATACAAGAGTAGTAATTTAAAAATAGTGATTGTATTATACTATATAATACTTTATGAAAAATCCTATAGATATCCAAAGGAGTCATTTATGTGACTTAGAAAATAATCTGAAAGAAAAGTTTTAATAAATTTTGTCTGTCCCAACGTATTTGGGAAAAAAATTAAGACATCAACCTATAATCCTAAAATAGGAGGTATTACTTAATAAGTAAACATAGAACTCTCTAATATATAATAGCAGTGAAATGTACTGCATGTATAGTATAACTGAATTAACTAGCCCACCCACACAAGTTTATGTCTTATATTTTCAAATGTGTGCATTTAATAATGCATAATCATAAAATATTAGGAATTAGAGCATGGCCTAGTCCTATAAATAAAGTGGTTAAGCATAATGCTTTGGGAGCCAGATCCCACATGACTGACGATAGTTTGAACTTCAGCCTCAGAGGCTGGAAACACATGCTGGGTGCACATATATGCATGCCCCAAATCCTGACTGGATGGAGAAAGAATTGAATTGTTTTGTAAATTGTTTTTATGAATAATGGTGTTTCTCTAGCAATTCAAAGGCTATTTTAAATTCTATATTACATTTATTTAAGCAATACATGAAAAAAATTATAAGAATGTTAAACAAAAAGTAATCTTTTTGATTATGTATCTCCCTGGAAGCTACACTAAGTTTTTTGTTTGTTTGTTTGTTTGTTTGTTTGTTTTCCTTAGAGAGTTTTTTGCTATAGGGCATGTACATTCACCAGAAGACAGAGAGAGACAGAGAGACAGAAAGTGAGAAATCACCCCCCCTCCCCCGGGGGATGGCCACACCACAATCCCTTCCCCTCTATTCTCCTCTCAGGATCTTGGACACACACATACACACACACACACACACACACACATACACACACACTTGGTATGAGTTTAAGCCACTGGGTCTGGGACTTGAGCCGCGGTCGACTATATGGGAGTCCAACAACATAGCCATTAAGCCAACTGCTGGTCCCGGAGGCGACACTAATGTGAATCAAAAAGTTTCTGTTTGTGTTACTTTGATAGTTAAATGTATAAGTTTAAATATTTTGTTTCCATTCATTGCTTTACAACAGATTATAATATCTATTGGCATCCCACTATGAAAAGTGAACAATTGATACACTTATATTGTCTCTCACCACCCTTCTATAGCAAGTTCAAGTTATGGTTACTCTTCTTTCTAATTTTTTTAAATAGTTGTTATAGGATGTGTGTGCTCACTAGAGAGAGAAAAGAGAGAGAGAGAGAGAGTGTGAGAGAGAGAGAGAGTGAGAGAGAGAGATCAAAAACAACTCCCAAGGGGATGGCCATGCCACAATCTCTTCTCTAGTCTTCTGGGATCTATCTGCCTTAACAACCATGCCACTGGCTGACCCAGGTTATGGGTATTTTATACTTCATTTTCTTGTGGCAGTATTGGCGATTCTGAATTCTGTACTTATAGCCATCATTAAAGAAAAAAATATTTAATGTTGCTTGATAAGGAAACTGATTAGGAATCAAAATAGGGACTTTTGCTAACCTGACATAGCATAGATTTTTATTAAGACAATTTTATGAGAAAGTACACAGAAATCCCAGTAGAAAATTGAGAAGCTTGACTGAAATTTGCCCAAGCAAAGAATTTTTATCATTCATTGTCAGCTTGAGAGAAAGGCTGAGGTTAAGTAAGTAAAGCAGAAAAGTTTATTTGGACCAAGGCTGAAGATGATTGGGCACCACTATATTGAAGGTCCTCTGTATATGTGCACCAAGGTCTTACAGATTTTACGATTTTTTTTTTTTTTTTGAGAGAGATTTTTACTATAGAGTGCTTGCACTCACCAGAGAGACAGAGAGACAGAAAACAAGAAATCACCTCCCAGCAGGGATGGCCATGTCACAATCCATTCTCCTTCATTCTCCTCTTGGGATCCTGAGCAGGCACGCATACACAATCCGGCATGTTTTGAGCCACTGGATCCAGGACTTAAACCACAGTCTACTATGCAGGAGTCCAACAATGTAACCATTACACTACTTTCTAGTCCCAATTTTAGGATGATTTTTAGAGGGAAAAATTACAAAAGAGAAGACTTACATAATTATCTGCAAGTCTTTACACTGGTTGAAAAGCTAAAGCAAGGGGTCTTCTTGTACACTAGTGATTGCTAACTTTTATCATAAGAGGAGCAGGATGAACTCATGGTTGCCCAGAGTCACTTTGTTTAGCAAAGTGTGGAGGCAGTAAGTATGGACATTGTTTTAATTACAGATAAGAATAAACAGTTAAATGATTACAGCTAGAAGACATGACTGATGGAAGGTAAAGGAGGAATGTATTTGAGCAAGAGCATTAATAAAACAATGAAGTCCAATGATGTATTGGTGTCATCTTGAGCTATTTCAAGTGCCTTATCTTAGAGGCTTGGTGCCAAAGTGGGTGGAGGGTAGGGGCAAAGAGGTGGTGAAGAGAAGTGTGTATCCCATGGCCATCAAACTTCTATGTGCCTGAGTTCAGTTTCACTAATGGCTTCTCAGCGACGTATTGAACAAAAGGAGTCTTTCTTTATATTATTTCCTTATTTCACATTCTATTCTATAATTAACCCATTTTAATTAGTATATGGTAACTTCCTACTATAAAACATGATGCTGTTGTTTTGATTATCTTTTGTGATATTATTCTAATTCCCTCTTTTTTTAATATTCTACTTTTTTTGAATTTTAGTTTTCTCTAATTAGTAGGGTGTGTGCCTGTGGACACGGTAAGGTTCTCTCTCTCTAAGAACCAGCTTGGACTGGTGAGATTTAAGATGACCATCATAATCACCCCTGGAAGACCCCAAATCATATCATGTCAGTAGCTTACTAAGTGAAACATTTAACAGCACCTTAACAGTTTATAGTTTCCAGAAAATTCACCCAAATAATTAAAAAAGAATACATGTGGACATGTGTTTTCATGGGGGTAGAGGAGGGTAGAAGTGAGAAACTGTTTCTCATGATGGATAGTCAAGTCCCAATTGGTTCTCTGTTTCTCTGTTTGGGATTCTGGGCATGCACACACATGTGCCCAGCCTGTTTCTCAAGCCACAGGAACCAGGATTCAAATTGTGCTGTCACCCATTGGATATTTAAGGTGCCTTAACCACCATGGCCCCTGCTAGCCTCAGAATAATTTTTTTTTTTAAATTATATATTCAATCACTGTATATCATTACAGCTTGAAAAATGATTTTTCAAATAATACACTGTATATCAGCCCAGTTAAAGATATTATCATGCGTGTTATCATTAACAGACAATATCTCATTTTTGTGTCTCTTAAATGTCTTGGTTCTTTTTTATCCCCTTGAGTCCCTTCCCCAGAATAATTTTTAAAAGGAGAGAAAAGGTAGATTTTAGATTACAAGAAGTTCCTGCTTTAACTGCAAAAAAGTTTGATTATTCCCCTTCATATTACTGTATCACTTTCCTTCATAACACTGTATCTTAAGATTTCCAGTTTAAGGTTAGCAAGAAACTTGGTTTGTCAGCTCCTTTCCTGCTTCTCCGTTCTTTGGCCATTGAATAAATCTTGTACTATGACACTCAGTTTCGATTTTGTAAATTGGCTCTGCAGCACTGAACAGTGAAAGATCCTATGTTTGAGAGTAAATTAAAAATTGGTAACATAGGAGTTAAATCATTCCTTCTCTTCCCTGTCGTGATTTCTAGTACTTGAAATTGTCCCTATTTTCAGCAAAAACTGCTCATCCTTTTCATTTGGTTTTAATGCTATGGAGATTCAACTGGTCTGCCAGCCTGACTGATCCACTGATTATTTCTACTAGCTGTATTTCAATTTACTCTGCTCATTCAAAAATTTGAATCTGTTTTTCATCCATTTCAATGCTAATATGCTCTCCAGTGGTTCCCACTTTGAAGTCAATGAGAAAATCTTTGTGTAGAAGAGATGCCTTTGAGGGATAAAATAATTCAAGTTCTTTCTAGAACGAACATCAAATAAAAAAAATGGGTACAGCCCAGAAATTTGAGATAGTCTGCCTCTCTTTTTATAAAGGGGGAAAAAATCCTTCAAATATGTTTTAATTGTTTTACTTCATGCTGTGAGACTGGTGTCTTGGTGTGATATTTAAAAATGAAAATTGATGTTATTGTAATATGCGAAAAGGTAATTTGGAACCATTGTCTATCTCTTAACTAGATTTAAGAGTTTACCTTTTTTCCTCACTTCCTCCCTCAATTATCATCATTATAATGTTGGTTAAGTATTTAAACACAGTTTCAACAGAAAACATGAATAGGAGAAAGCAGACACTATTTTTTGCTACAATTATCAGAAATAGTAAGCTATCATTGCAGGAACTTTAATAGGTAACAGTAATGAATATAATACTCATTATTAAAATTAGAGTTAAAATTGGGTACAATAGATGTAGAAGATATAAGTAACTCATATAATACTAATATTAATTATCATTAACAGGCGATGTAGCATGGTTCCTTTAAAGTTGATTTGGGATATAAATTATTTCATGTATGTCATTAATATTTGATATATTATTCTTTTCATACTGACTCAGAACACTCCGTTTGGAAAGAGGCACTGAGTGAGAAAGAGATCTGGAATATTTAAAGCCAAAAGTGCCCTAACTGAAAAGGAAATCTGCTCTGACTGCTAACTCTCCTTTAAGAATTTTGCTATGCCAAGCACACCATCTGTGCTCAATTACTTGTTATTTTGTAATGTCAACATCTGCTTATAAGAAAATATATGCTTGCATATATTAAAGACTTGCTTTTCATACAAAAATGTGAAAGTTCTTTTTTTTTGGTCAATCCACATGTAATTCATTCTTCATTCTTCTTTTTGTTCTCTTTTGAATAATAAAAGTTAAAGAAATAGAACATTGGAAAAACAAAAACTGACAAATTCATGTAACATGACATTAAGTGAGGATATCAGACTAAATTTATGTAATTTTTTTTTTTTTGAGAGGTTTTTTCACTATAGGGCGCGTGCACTTGCCAGCCAGCCAGCCAGCCAGAGACAGAGAGACAGAAAGCGAGAAATCACCCCCCAGGGGGGATGGCCACGCCGCAATCCCTTCTCCTCCATTCTCCTCTCGGGATCTTGGGCATGCACGCACACGCGCCCGGCGTGAGTTTTAAGCCACCAGGTCCAGGACGCGAACCGCGGTCGACTATGTGGGAGTCCAACAACGTAGCCATTACGCTAACTGCTGATCCCCTGTGTAATTTTTAAATGCATTTTATTGTGTATTTAGGTAAGTAGTTTGGAAATGTCAGAGACTTTCACTGCAAAATGAAAGACATCTTATTTCAAGTACATTTCCTCACCATCCATTAATTTAATGTATCTCATTGTAAGATAATGTTCAACAGATAATATTCATTTTATTTTTATGTATAAAAATGATTTAGAATTAACCCAAAAATTATATTTCTTTCTATGCTTTCTTAAAACAGTGCTATTTCTAATGTAAATAATTGCATTTTAGGGACCAGCAAATGGCATAATGGTTACATCACTGGACTCCCATATAGTGGACCTAGGTTCAAGTCCCAGACCCGGTGGCTTAAAACTCACACCAGCCACATGTGTGTGCATGCCCAATATCTGTAGAGGAGAATGGAGGAGAAAGAATTGCAGCATGGCCACCTCCCCCTCGGGAGGGGGGGTGTGATTTTTCATTTTTTGTCTCTCTGTTTCTCTCTGTCTCTCTGACTAGTACACACATCTTACAGCAAAAAAGTCTCTCTTAAAAAATAATTGCATTTTATTCATCTATTTTGTTTTCTATGTATCTCTTTCTATATTTCTTTTCTAAATACACAAATAGGTCTGTCAAAGTTTAATAATAATTTTCTCAAATGATTCAATATATATTGAACATATAAATTGCATCCCAGACTTTGACCTGTTGTTTGAATAGTTATTCTCTGTGACTGCTGCTTATCTGTGATCTTGGAGCTTCTCTGCTCTCCTGCAGCAATGGAGCAAGGATCTCAATGCATTCTTTCTTTATTACTCCCTATTCTGCTAAAGAACTTTATTTAATAGCTTCCTAAGTGCCAGAAACTAAAACTTATGAGCCATCCCTCAGGTCAAAAAAAAAAAAAAAAAAAAATCAAAGAATTAGAAATGCACAAAAGATAAAAGAGTATTTTTTTTTAATTAGTGTCCTGGTATTGTCTAACAAAACCTTCAAAGAGTGCCTGAGCTAGCTGCCTTTATATTCTTACATAATAAAATAATTTAAAATTGAAAAAAAAAAAAGTGCCTGAGCTAGAGTGGTGTACCTTCTTTTCATTGACTACACTGTTTGATAAATTTGTACGGGTAGGAATCATGGCATACAATACCAATAGCTTATTCACATTGTTTTTTTTTTTCCATAAACAATGCATTAAATTTTGTTCATTAGGTTGAAATACTATTGATTTCTGCCATGGAGAAAAGATAAGCCTAAATATTACCTCCTACTGTTTACTGAAGAATAATTTTGCATATTATGTAAACAAGACTTTAGTATTTATATATATGCATATTAAAATTTTCCATTGACCTGATTTTAACATCAGTTAATGGGCAAAATAAAATCTTTGAGTTATTTTTAAATATGCATAAAAGTCATACTTGTATCTTAAAAATGAACAGTTACATTTGGAAATGTTTTGTTATAATCTCGTACTAGATAAATAGCTAGGCAGCATAAAGAATTTGGGGTTGCAAATCATTTCTTTTCAGTGTATTGAAGATATTATTTCATTAATTTCGGTCAGATTGCAAACCTTATATTTTCCCCATTCACAAGCCTTTTTATGTCACCCTTTTTATTCTTTCTCTATTTGGGACTTTGAGAGTCTTTTTTTCTTCCCAGCGTACAGTTTCAATATATACTGATTACTTAGTAATTCTTTCCACCTGGAAATTTAGATTTTTTTTCTGTAAAATCTTCCTTTATTGGGGTAGCAGTTTTAAGTGTAAGTATTAGCATGCAATTGCTCATTAAAATTATTTTTATTTTAATTTTTGTTATCACATCTTCATTTTTAAGAAGTATTGTCTTTAATCTGATTACCTTTTATAAGGCTTACTTTTTATGGTAGGAATAGATTATTTACAGTTATTTCTAGGTTGGTAATTGTACAAAAAAATAAGTCATTTTATGGACTCAGTGGCAAAAGAAAAGTTGCAATTTGCAGGACATGCAAAAGTGCTCACTTTAGCTAGAGTACCTGGGAAGAGAAGTGGTAAGAAATGGGATGAAGAGGTAAAATGTAACCAGATATTGAATAACATCATCCATCTTTTCTTAGTATTGCTACACTTTCTCATTGGATTTATTCTCTGGTTGTTTTTAACACATGGTTTCCTTATTCAAACTCAAATTTGTTACTGGTATTCTTAGCTAACCCCAAAAATGTTTTCTATTTGAAAACAAACTTTCACTACGGTTCCTCCCAACCCTATTTGATGACGCTTACAGAATAATCTAGATAACATACACCAATTTCACGTGTTACTAAAGATATGATCAAGCAAACTACTTTAACTACCTAGGCTCATTTTCAACATTTGTGAAATGTGAATAGTAATTCTGTTCTTACAAGATTGCAAATAGTATTACATCAGATAATGGGCCTTACATGATCAAAAGCACCACATCTTCTAAACTGTGTAGAAAAAGATGGAGATTTTTTATCGAATTTCCATACATTTTACTTCAGTTAAAATATACAGTCCAGAATAGAGGTCCTTTTAGAAACAGATTTAGAAAATGATGGTTCCATTTACAAAGTGTTTAAGCTACATAACAAAATTTTGGTCCCTTGAAATATCTGGACACTAATGACAGGCACCTAATATTTAAGGGCTGTCAAGACATTTAAACATTATCCTGCCTAACCTCTCCCTTCTTACAGTTAAATTCTATGCCATGTAATTGAACAACTAATTACATACTGTTTGCATTTTTCTTTAGGTGTGATTGCATGTCAGTCTCATCATTTAAATGCTGTACGGCAAGAGCCTAATTTTTATGTTTTTCTGTCTCTCACACTGCTTTGCCGAATATTAGCTAGACATATTCAGTTAAATTATATTTATTAATAGCTGGTGATAAATTTTTTTCTGACATTCATAAAAATAAATCACTTTTTTTCTCCCTAAGGATAAGTAAAATTTATTCTGGACTGTGAGGTATAGAGATGTAAAATACTTCTACTAGTAGGTAAAGATCGTTCTGGCTTTAGTGAAAAGTAGTCCTGATTCTTTCAGTTTGAAGGAAGGTTTTGTGTTCTCTTTGGAACAGAACAGAAAAAGGCTTAGTCCTTCAAGACCAGAGTGATGGCATCAATAACAAACAACTAATTTTAATTATGTCCAGGAGACAGATGCCATCATAAGCATCATTTGTGGTAGAGTCAAACAAGAGAGTGCCAATGAGGCCTGAAAGGAAGAACATGTGGGCCCAGCGTTAAGCTTTCTCATCTGGAGAAATTCTCAGAAAAAGACTGAGAACCACCTGGGGAGAATGTGTAATTTCTGACAATGGAACTGAAATAGTCTAAAAGCATTATTACCTGGAACATACAAGGTTGTATCTATAGCTATCTACTTATTTATTTATTTTTTTTTTGAGAGGTGTTTTTGCTATAGGGTGCGTGCACTCGCCAGACAGACAGAGAGAGACCGAGAGATAGAAAGAGAGAAATCACCCCCCCCCAGGGGGGATGACCACGCCGCAATCCCTTCTCCTCCATTCTCCTCTCCGGATCTTGGGCACGCATGCACACATGGCCGGCGTGAGTTTTAAGCCACCTGGTCTGGGATGTGAACCACGTGGACTATGTGGGAGTCCAGTGACATAGCCATTACGCTAACTGCTGGTCCCTATAGCTATCTACTTCTATTAATTAGAAAGAAATTAATAGACATACAACCTTCATCCTGATGTTTTCTTCATATTATGAGCAAGTTTATTAAAAGCTGATTTATTTTTCTAATTTTTCTAGAGATAGAGTAGCCCAAGCTGATAAATTCCAGGTCTCCAACTTTACAGTCTTCATGTTTAACACACAATATTGGCTCTCCTCTGGGTCTCCAGGTGGTTAACCCTTTCTGCAAATATGGAATTGCCAACCTCTGAAGTCATGTTTGTCAGTGTTTAAAATGAGCTCTCTCTCTATGTATATACTGTCTATTGATATCGCTTTTCTGGAGAAGACTGACTAATACAATGTGATATGAACAGAAGTAGAAAGAGATAACTAAAAGGTCAACAAGACCATCATTAAACCCTTGAATTTCAAATTAAGAAGTTCAATATTTACTCTAGGTGCTTGAGAGAATTATTTCTAGCCATTCTAACTTGCACTTAAATTTTCCGGCAGAAGCAGACCACTTATCATTTCCAATTTTCATACATATAAGATATTCCTACCTGCCATGTTTTATGTCCTTTTGCCTCTAGTTGATTTTTTTATTCCCTTTATTAAAAAAAATAATGATTAAATCCCCTTCAAGTGGCAGCACTTTTCTGTGGCTTTTGACAAATTCTTGAACTCTCTAAAAGAATCTTTGCTTTATTATTTTGCTTCATCATAAAATCTTTTGTTCTATATCTATATTTATCTATCTATCTGCCTGTGTCTGTCTCTCATTTCTACTATAACATTACATTTGCAAGGCTCCAAGTTTTATTTTTCTTATTTCTTTAATATTTAGAGAATAACTCAAACAACCAGTAATTCTTGAATTGGAATAATGACAAGCTGTAATTCAAATTTCAATACCAAATTCACTTAATTTCTAAAATAATGATAGTCATTTGACATTGATGAGTAGGATGGCCTAGAATCAGAAGAAAGGAAAGACAGGAAGATCTGTAAGGAATTCAAGAAAAAAGTCCAAGTAAAAGTTAATGAAAGTCTAATCCAAATGGCAACAAAGAAAATAGAAAAGGTGAGAACAATGTCCTAAAGTTGTGATTAAAGACTCTATGACAAATTAAGTGTGGGAGGAAAGGGGCGAATTGAAGTCAAGTCAAGAATGTCTTATGCTCAGTTGACTTCATGTCTTTATAAATACTATTTCTTTTAACAGGAAGCTCTTTCTTTTCCCATGCCCCTTTTTGCTGACAAACTAACTTCAAGATCAAATTCAGTGATCCAAAAAGGGGAAAAAAAAAAATCAGTGGTCCTCCTTTCTAAAACTATCCACTTTTAGTTTAAAAACATTCTGATATTTCAGATGAGTTTCTAATTATACTTATAAATACTTCCTTAAAATGCATTTTCTATCATAATCACAGCATTTATTATTCAGCATTACACATCTAGTTAATTGTCAAATTACTCCTTAAGGGATGGCTCCAATTTCATTTGTTTTTGTATCCTTCCTAATATCCTGGCTCCAGGCCATAATGAAATGAAATGAGACAGAGTAACATGTGAAAATGATTGTATATATAAGAAACTATATGAAAGAATGTGTAATTAACATGAAAAGAAGTAATTTAGAAGTAAAAACTAATTTGACTTTGTTTTTATTGAGTTTGAAATGGCAGCAAGGTATCATGAATAAATGTCCAATCATGATATTGAACTTAGCAAAACTACAGTCACAGAGCAGTAAAAATGGGTCTGGAGTTTCAGGTAGGTATAGTTATTGGAAGCAATATTTTAAGAATAATTTATGTGGAAATGATAGTTGAAGTAAAAGGAAAGAATGTGGTTATCACAGTTAGAGAGAAAAGCATAGTCAAGAATACAGCATCAAGCGATACCTCCATCTACAATGTTGAGGAAGGAAATGTACTAGCTGCAATAAGGAAGACAAGAATAACTGGAGAATCAGAATATCAGAATCAGTTAGCACTCATGAAGTTGGGAGCAAAAGTGTTTCCAGGATTGGGAAAGTGATTTAAAATGTAAGAACAGTAACTGCAAGAACAAAAACAAAACAAAAAAACTCATTCTGAATTTATAATTTGTTGTAATTTTTGTTTTCTTTAGAGAGAGAGATTTTTGCTATAGGCAATGGATGCTCGCCAGAGAAACAGAGATAGAAAGTGAGAAATAACTCCCCAGGTGGGATGGCCATGCTGCAATCACCTTTCTTCTATTCTCCACTCAGGATTCTGGGTACACACATGCACCCGGTATGAGTTTCAAGCCACTTCGTCCAGGACTTGAACCATGATTGGCCATATGGGAGTCCATTAACTATCCACTGGTCCCCGGTTATAATTTTTGAAAGACCTGCTGTTTTGGTACAGAGATAATACTTATAATACTGTATTTTCTCTTTTGACAATCTCTTTTTTTTTAGAGAGAGAGAGAGATTTCTGCTCTAGGGCATGTGCGTGCACTCACTGGAGAGACAGAAAGAGACAGAGAGAAACAGATCCCTTATCCTCCATTCTCCTCTCAGTATCTTAGGGCAGGCATGCACATATACCCAGTGCGAGTTTGAAGCCATCAGGTCTGGGACTCGAACCATGGTCGATTATGTGGAAGCCCAGTGACATAACCCTTACACCATCTACTGGCCCCTGACAATCTTTTTTAATAAAATTATCACATTTTAGAAAGTGTGAAATATAAGAAATTTAATAATGTCTTCAATTCTGTAACTTGAACAGTGGTATATATTTCTTTCTGGTCCTATTTGTTTGACTACTTTATGTTTCATATTCTCATAGTCATTCAAAACTCAATGTGATCTGCCAGTGATTCCCACCTCATGGCATTTACACCTTTGGGTAATGCCTTTCTGTTAATGTGATCAGGACCAGTAAGAGCCTAATAGCTGATAAAATATAGCAAAATTGAGAGGATGATACTCTATAATTCAACTGTGTAACATAGGAGATGTGATGAACTGTCACTATCACAATTACACTGTTATATAATACCCCATCATAGCAGACTGGAGACAGAGACTCTCCTTGAAACCATTCTGGGGAAGCCGACAAGGTGAGAAACTGAGAGCAGCCTCCAGGACCTGAAGGCATTCTTCGGCCAACAGCCAGCAAAATGCCAGAGCTCTCAGTTGTGGTGGCAAGAAAATAAATTCTGCCTTTGCCCAGAATGAGTATGGAAATGGATTTTTCCCCCCGTAGAGCCACAATTTGAGAAGGTGGCCCAGCTGACACCTTCACTGAAGCTTTCTGAGACTCAAGGTTGAGCATCCAATAAAGCCGTACCTGGATTCCTGGCCCCACCTCTATCTGCTGGTAAGGAAGAAAAGCTCCGTGTTAAAGAAAGTTGGTCATAGTTCACCCAATGAATGCTATGAGTTTACTATGTATCTGTCCATCATTCAATCTACCTACCATCTATCTATTTTCTAACTGCATACATTAATTCTATTTATATTTGATTTTTCCTATAGCATTAATCTACAGTTGGTAGGACCACATTATGTAATGGAAATGGGTATCTTATCATTAGCAAATTTCATTTAATTGAAAATAATGTTTTAAAATATCTCATTATTTCTTTTTTAATGGAAGTGAGCCCATTATCTTATTGCTATTGAAGCTTCATTGTGTTAGTTCATCAAGTGTAACTTTGTTTAAACTTTACCATGAGTTGTTTTCATAAGTTTTTACCACATAGTGAAAGAGGTCCATGGGAGTAAAAATATCTGGAGGATCTTAGATGAAATGCAATCTTTGTGGAAGGATCTAAATTTTCAGTTAAACTATTAATAGTAAAATTTTAGGGGCATGAAAGGAGGAACAATGAGTTCTGCTTATACTTTCAAATCTAATTAGTTACATTAGTATTAACAAAGTTAAAAATTGATCCAAAAGAGGAAAACTTGAACTCCTTCTACATACAAGAAAAGAGAGATGTTTGTAAGTAGCAACTATGTTGTTATATAAAGCCATACAGTGCAAAGATTGACTTTGAAGCATTTTCTCCAAGATCACAATGCTTTATTCTATTCATAATTTTGCTAAAATTATACAGCTGTCACGAAGTCATGATCTGTGAACTATAGTAACGTGTGCTAAAAGTACATTGTCATCCCTTTGCCATTAGCAATCATATGATGATTGATTGATTTTTTCACAAGTAACTTATGTATTCAAGACTTTAAAAATTCATGACTATCTGAAAACATTTACATGATAATAATGATAATACCTGTGGGTTTGTTTTTATAATCCATCTTAAAGCTTTTATTTCTGTACATATATACATGTATAAACATACACATGTGTGTATATATACATTTACATATTTTGCACATAACACAACAAATACATTTTGTGTGTATGTATATATATTTGCCAACTATTCAGCTTTGGGTAAAAACTCTCAAAGTTCTAAATATTTTGTATGCCTAACTACCTACTAAATGTTTGGGATGGGGCTCTCTGCATAGTCCTCATATTTAGCTTATTCAAGCCTGATCTCATCAACCTGTTCTTTTTCTTTACTCCCATGATTCTACAATCTAACAGGTCATAAAAGTCCCAGAAACCTTCAATAACTTAAGATGTCACTATTTTGCTCATCATCAGAATCCAGGCAGAGTCATATCTATATAGCTCTTATTTCTATTTCTTCTTCATTGCATATAATTTCTTTTAAAGATTACTTAAATAGCTACCACAGTTTTTTCCCTGCTTCCATTCTTTCAGGATATTTAAGTTAGATCAGGCCACCAATAGTTGGTTCACATTCAAGGTTGGTGAGAATAAAAACATGTAATTCATTTTAGATATGTTAACCAAAAGACACTATAAATAGATACCACTCCAGTGTCCAACTAGTTACTTTTTAAATCAGTAACATATTTCAGTGATCAATGTATGAAGAGAAATGTTTAACATTAAAAGTTAAGACTAGTAGTTGGATGGATAATAAAGGCATAAAATAACAGACATAATTGGGTATAATTATAGTGTGATGTATGACTCAAGAATTATACTTAATTACATGAGCAGCTCTAACAAAGAAAGTGACTAAACATTTTGTACCTCTACAAAATATTAGGTCTAAGTAAAGATACAAAAGGAGTAAAAAATGAGAGAAAAAAAAATCTAACAATTAATTAATTACCTGCTAAGTTAGATCTTGTCTACAAGATGTAACAAATAATTTTCTTAATTGTTGGAATTAAATTATACATACATAAACAAATTTTAATGTGATCTCTTTTATATTTAACACTAAATTTTATTTTAAAATTTTCGTTGTTGGTGGGAACCAGCAGTTAGCGTAATGGCTATGTCACTGGACTCCCACATAGTCGACCGCGGTTCACGTCCCGGTCCCGGTGGCTTAAAACTCACACCAGGCGCGTGTGCATGCGTGCCCAAGATCCCGAGAGGAGAATGGAGGAGAAGGGATTGTGGCATGACCATCCCCCTGGGGGGTGATTTTTCGCTTTCTCATGCTCTATAGCAAAAGCCTCTCCAAAAAAAAAAAAAAATCTTTATTGTAAAAGGTACCAATTGTTATATAACTCACATTTATACCATGCAATTCTATGAAACATTCTATAAGAAATGTATTACTAACATTTCAGAGTTTATAAAACTGAAGCCCAAGATCATGCTAACAATAAGGAATAGAGAATTTGAGGTTTGAATCACAGTTCCATATATTAACTTCATAGTCACTTAATAGGAATTATATAGATTAGCAGTTCTCAACTGGAGTGGTTTTGCTTCTGCAGGGAACATTTGTCCATGTCTGGATATACATTTGGTTATCACAGTGGAGGTGGGGTGGGCAGGGTTGCCACTAACATCTAGTGGACAGTGGCCAGAGATGTTGCTAAAAATTCTACAAAGCACAGCACAACACCTCTTAGTGAAGAATTATGTGATCTTCATTGCTTATGTGATTATGCTATTAATGCTGAGGTTGAGAAACCTGGAATAGATAAAATGAAGTCCTGTGATGACAATAAGAAAAACAGAGTAAGTCCTATATGTCTTATAATTTGAGGAACCCATAGAAATATTAAGAAAAGAAAATGTATTATTGAATTGGTAACAACAAAAGTAAAGATGAAGCTTAATAAAAGTTTACTTATGACTGGTCTTAAAAGTTTTACAATACAAATGAATATATAAAAGAGAATTATATGAAAAATTTCCACCTTCTCAAGATAGGAAATGTGATTTCAATTATTTTAGAAAGAATTTTTATTAATAAAATGTAAATGGGCAGGTATTTTGTTTTATGAAGTATAAATGCATAGTTTCTTCTTTCACAGACATTATGAAGGGTAAAGACACATCACCCATTACCTGGAAGCTCAGTGAGAAAAAAGCAAAGCACCCTATTAAACATACACACTTAGAAAGACAACTACAGCAGTGCATTTCTGTATAACTGCAGACTATTTCATCTCTTATTTCAGGATTTAAATCTCTTCCTTCTTGTTAATTCATTTAAATGACCTAAATCACTTCTGCAAGAATGCATAGCATAAGCTGACCGGAGGCTTTGATAATTTGTACTTAGGACCATGAAATTATTTGCATCTTGAAAAACTGTCTTTTTACAGCTGATCAAAGAATTCCAGGATTTTATCTGTATATCCTGTTTAGAAAACTTCACATTATTTTTCATTTAAATGTTTTCAGTTAAACAGTTTCTTTTGAAAATCATCTGGGAACTTTTGACAGATACCTCTTCAATGTCTGAGTGATACCTTTTTTGACACATCAATTAAGTGTCAGACCGTGGCTTACTTTATGCTATGATAGGATTTGGCTATGTGCCATGACCTCCTAATAATTTTTGTTTGCCATGATGGCAAATAATTCAGCTAATGATAATAGGGTAGGGGTATATCTTCAGTATCCTTCTCTTCTAACTTTCTACACACAGAGAGAGAGAACGAAAAGAACCAGAGAGTCAACTTGATTTCTTAGCCTACAGACGGGCAGGTGCCCTTGTACTCTGAATCCAGTTTCAAAAACATTTATCATTGAAAAATAATAGACTAGACATTGAACATATGGGTCTCTTAGCTTTTCATGAAACCTTTAAGCCATTTTAAAAGCAAAATTTTATTTGTTTAAATTATTTATTACATGACCTCCAAAATAATTAAACTGCATAGTTTAAGAAAAGATACAATTTATTGTATAATACACAATTTTACTCCAAAGTAGCATGTGTTTCTGTTGTGAAAGAAAGTACATATCATATAAGAAATACAATAGATCTCCAAACATTATATAATCTTGTTTTCAGCACTGTAAATAATGAATCAATGACTACATCTAGATTAAAAATAAAAACATATTAAAAAGATTTTTCTGGCTTAGTTTTATTTAGCAAAATAAAAATTAGTCTTAGTACCATGTTAGCAAATATACCCAAAACATACAGACATTTCCAAAATGTACTATTTACTAATTTTCATAATGTGGTTAGAAGTAATTGGATAATTTTTTCAACTTTTTTCTTTTGAGACTTTCTTTCTAGTGCTGAACCTCAATATTGCTTTTCTTGGTTGCCATTAGAAACACTGACAGTTACTACAGCATCAATCTGATAATTACATATTTCCAAAAGATACTGACAAGGGAAAAGTGACTGTAATTACTTAAAGTTATGGAAATAAAATGTTTAAAACATCATTAATGGTTTCACTTTTGGTATATATTATTGAGATATTTAAGATATGGAAACAGATGTAAAACTAAAATGGACTCACAAAATTTATACATGTGTGCCATAAAGATCAATCTATACCTAGAAATGAATAAATAATTGAACAATTTTAGTGTTATATAAGCAACAGGATACATTATTCATAATTGCTGACTGCAAAAACATTATCTCTAATCCTAGGTTCAACATAAATTTAGATAATTAGGTTAATATAAATAGCTCAAAAGGGAAAACTTCTGTCCTGTTTTATTTAATCTGTCTCTCAAGTCAGTAACTACCACAAATTTGCTATTAATAATATTTAGCATCTTGCCTTATTGTACTGTCTTTCTGTATTTCCTTATTGGCAGAACATACAGAAGTGAAGATTAAATAAGTACAAACAACACAATATAGTTAAGAAACACCTTTCTTAGTGTTAAAGAAGCACTTCTATAATACCCTCAGTAATTTTCATTCTAACAATTTCAATGTTCTTTAGCCCATCCATGTGTTTCTAACAAATTAAGTAGCTTTAAAAAAAAAAAAGCATACAAATGAGCCATCGTCTTTCATTCTTAATTACAGAGAAGAAGACTACATATTTGAACATCATTGTCTCTTGCTAGATGAGACTGATGGCAAATTTAGCTTGAAAGTTTAATACTTTACTTTCTAGAATGACTAGAACAATTAATAATAAATTCCACAATCCCAATCATTGTCAGTTGAAGGGATAGTCTCTTCTGTAAAATTTCCTTGTATGATACTAGAAAAATGCAGCATCCATTTCTTTGAGTGCTGCATCTAAGATTTATTCTTTCTTAATAGGGGTATCACCCATAACCAGAATGAACTGGAGTATCACCCATAACCAGAATGTACTACATCTCTCCAAGAGAGGTTGAAATTCAGGGTCAGAGTTTAGAATCTGTCAGTAAGTTTTATCAAAAAAACACTTGCTTAATTATCTTCTGTATTGGTAAATAAGGATAATGACCAAGGGGACTTTGACTTTGATTGGGCCCTCTATTTGTCCAGCTATCTCCCTGAGTGGATAGAGGATACTACTTCAAATATATGGGGTAGATGGAAAAGTCATGATGCATTTTTGCATAGAAAGAATACATCATGACTCTTCTACCAACCCAATATGATGGACTGAAGGGTTGATTATCTATTCCTTCTGTCTCCTTTGAGGTGGATATAGCTGTGCTTAGGGCAGACAGTGTTGAGTGGTACAGAGGGGGGAGCATGCTTCTTGGGTATTCCACTGGGGCCAAGGCATAAGTCCTGGAGGACTTAGTGATTATTTTCTATGCCTCCTATAAGGAAAAGAAAGAAAGAGAAAATGACAGAAGAGGAAGAAATAGGCAGCGTAGGTCCCAGGTCCTATCCTGGAGCATCCTCTTGGGAATTGAATAGCCCCATAAAACAAATCAGGTGTCCCTGGACAATTTTCCCCTGTCAGAACTGCTAGATACTGAGTATCCTTGCCCTTCTTGGCGCACCCTGGGATCCTTGGAGTGAATATCTCTTGAACATATTAGAACTAAAATCCTACCTAATGCATCCTTCAGAGGTGGATGAAACTCTAGGAGAGTGGCTTGGGCATTTCCAGCTTGCCATGTGATTTTTGGTCCCCAGGATTATTTCCTTGGCTGAATGTCTTTAGTGAGACTGAGAGACTCCAGTATCCTTGAAGTCATTCTATGAGTTATGATCTATTCTTTCTCCAGTTTTGCCTTGGAGAAGGAGCACACAAAATAGATATGATAATAAGGTAAGATATCGTTTGGTCCAAGTGATGCTTTGAAAAGGTAGTGGGAATTTTCATATCTCCCCAGGAGGTAGTCATTGGATGTAGGCTTCTCCCTTGGATTGAGGTTAGTTGTCCCCTGGAAAAAGCCATTCAAGAGAGCATCAGAGAAAATGGCAAAAGAAGGAAGGCCCTGGAGAAGAGGGAGAGAGAGGAGTCTGGCAGGAAATTGCTTGTCATGTTGAATAAAGTCATAGTTCTCATAGCGACATATCAGGCATGGCCCCTGAGTTGTGGAATGGTCTGCAGCAGGTAGGGAAGGAACTAACATAAACAGAGCTTGGAGAGAAGAGCTATAGTGAGTAACTCAAGAGACCACAGGGGGGAAAAGCAGCAGTTTTTCATCAACAGGTTTGCTGTGGCCTTCCATACGGCAGACAATACCTGACGCAGGACAGCACTGAAGACCAAGTCCTAGGAACTGTGGTGGAGTCTTCCTTGGCCTAAGGAGGAGCCCAGCAAGAGAGAAAAAAATCTATAGCTGTAAAATTGGGTATATTTATAGGCATGTTGTTCCCAGGATTGACTGAGGGCACATCAGGATGTAAATACAGCAGCCATGGATAAGGTACATATTTCCTTGCTCAATAAAAGTAAGAGTTTTTCCTTATAGGCTCAGTTCTTGATTATTTACCCCAAAATTTTCATTGTAAGAGCCTGCAGAAACAACACTTCCCTCCTTTTTTTTCATTTCCAAAGTGGTTGACTCAGCTTAAGGAGTAAAGTGATTTTCTCCCTAGAGAAAATTCCTTTCATACCAAAGTAGGTTGATCTGAGAGGGAGATAAGGAGTCATAGTGAGACAGGAGGGGCATTTGAAAGTGAGGCAAGGAACATTCCATACACTCAAAATCTGACAGATAAGTCTCTGAGAGACTGGGTCTGAACCAGTTGGAATCAAGATGGTGCCTGAAACAACCAAAATGGTGTCAGGAATGGGTACTGTCCAATCTTCAGAATCATCACAGCCTCAGTGTATGGTATTAGCATGCTAGATGACAATCCCATCTGCACCATGGCAACTTAAAATAACAATGTAAATGATAGGACTTATCTTAATAAAACCGAAAAACAGAATGAACAATGGTTTCAGGAAAGCCATACACCTTTTCCCTTCAGGAAATAATTCTCCTTTTCCCTTGCAGAGGAAAGAAACAACTCACTTATCTCTCCTCACATGGCTGCTCCACTCATGGAGCAGTCATCCCTACACTGTAATAAATTTGTTTTCACTCTCCTTCAATGACTCAATCTTGAATTCTTTTTTGCACAAAGCCAAGAACTCTTACATCCTAGGTAGAGAAATCCCCTGGGTTGAGACTCCTGGCAACAATAGCTCTTCTAATAAAAAAAAGGGGCTGAGGCCCAACTTGCAGGTTTTTCAAGTTTTCCAACAGAGATTGATGCGTAAGCTAAAGCAGCAGACCCTTACCTGGCTCACCATAATATATATTGCAGGATAGCTTAGGTGATGGCCAGATTCTTGTTATATAGGACAAAGAATTTAAAACACACATCCATAATGAAAGCAAAGGGTGGTTTATTAAGAAAAAGCAAAAGTACACGCTTGAGGGGATAGCAGTGGTCTTCAGAAGTAGGAGTGGTCTTCAGAAGTAGGAGTGGGTCTGAGCAGGGAGAGAGAGAGAAAAGAAATGGCTCAAAGGCCCTCATAGTTATTTTCCATTGGGTTTATAATTCCTTGACTGGATCTTGTCAGTTTATCCTTAACTGGGTCCACTGACTGCTTTCATCCCATTGGCCATATAAAATGTGACGGGGTCCACTGATTCTTCTCATTAGCTATGTCAAAAGTACCTGGGCCCACTTATATTACCTTGAGTGGGGAATTCTCTACATTGGTTTTTCTATGCAGCCACATAGGCAGATGCTCTAGCCCTGATACACTTTCATTTTCTAGCTTTCTTCCTATCTCATTGGTACATAAGTAACCCAGAACTTCAAGAAAAAATTACAACTATAAAATCTTATTTTAAAAAAAATAAACAAAAAAATTTAATCAGTAGTTTTCTACCTTAAGAAACTGGAGGAGGGAACAAAAAGTCAAAACCAATAGAACAAATGGTTGTGAAAGAGCAAGACCAAGGTGACAGAGTGAATATATGGGGAGTGAAAGGAGGCGAGATGGGCCAGCCCATGGCATGAAGGTTAAGGTGGCTGAATCCCACACAGCTCACTAGAAAAACTCAAGTCCTAGATATGTCAGCTTGAGGAACACACCAGGTGAGTTTGTGTCTAAAGTCTTGAAATGAGCGAGAAAGGGAGGAGAATGGATTATGGAATGATCATTCCCCACGGGGAATGCTTTCTTTCTCTCACCTCTCTCCAGTGAACACATGTGACATCTGGCAATTTTTTTTTTAACCAATAAATAAATAAAAAAGAAAAGAGGTGAGATTAAGAGATGGGCAAGATCTTAGGTTTTAAAATGTTATAAGGAATCTAAATTTTATTCTAGGTATGATGAGAGTCATTGGAGGGTTTATAGACATCTGAGAGGAATGCAGGACTTGACAAACATACTTGATCACATTTTGTGGAATGTAACTAATGTACATGATTTAAAAGTTACTTTATGGACCAGCAGATGGTGTTATGTTTACATCACTGTACTCCCACGTAGTCGACCACAGTTCATGTCCCAGACCCAGAGGTGTAAAATCATGTTGGAAGCATGTCCTTGTGTATCCAAAACCATGGGAGAAGAATAGAGGAGAAAGGATTGCAGCATGGCTATTCCCCCTGCAGGGTGATTTCTAACTTTCTGTCTGTCTCTTCGGTGAGTGCATGCATCCTATAGCATAAAATCTCACTCTTAAAAAAAAAAAAAAGTTACTTTAGTGATTGAATTTCATAAAGAGTGGAAATAAGAAAAAATGTAAAGCTATTGTAATAGCCAAAGTTAAAAATAATACTGTCTGGACTGGGCAACTGTCAGTAGTGATGACATGTAGTCAGAGCCTGTATACTTGCTCATGTGTTAGATTAAGGACGTTAAGAAAGAAAGAGGTAGAGGATAATTTCTAGGTCTTGGACCTGTGCACACAGTTTAATGAAGTGGAAAAATCTTAGGTAGAATAAAGTTTGGGAGAAAAACTGAAGTTTAAAATAGTTAAAATTGTTTCAGTGAAGATATCAATTAAGAGGTTATTTTAGTAGTCTGGGCTACATGTGATGATGGCTAAATCTAAGACTTCAATAGGTGCCTAGATTGTGGAAGTCATATATTCAGAAGAATAAAAATATTTACTAAAAATAAAAACTAACTAGGGGGTCAGCAGGTGGCATGATGGTTAAGATGTGGGACTCCCAGGTGGCCAACGGTGGTTTGAGTCTGGACCTGGCAGCTTCAAGTTACACCAGGCAGGCATGACTGCATGTCCAAAATCCTGAGAAGAAAACAGAGAAGAAAAGATCGCGGTGTAGCCTTCCCCATCCTTCCCTTGCGAGGGTGGGGTGATTTCTCACTTCCTTTTCTCTGTCTCTCTCCATCTCTCTGCAATGGGTGCACACATCCTATGGCAAAAAACGAAAACAAAAACAACAAGTATGTATACATTCCTGGCTAAGGAAACCTATTTTTATAATCTAGAGTCATAAAACAGAAATTAAGTTGTTAATAAATTGTCTCCCTAGTTGGTGGAATCCTTGAGAGAAGGCATTGTGAGTTACTCATGTCTATGTTTTTTTATGTCCAACACAGAATGAATGAAGTAGTAAGTCTCAATAAGTCGATGTTGAATAATTTAAAAGAACACAGATATAAAAAGGCATAGATCCTATTATGATTTGCAGTAGAGGAAAGGTCTTTGCATATTTTGAAATATAATTTCCTATGCAATTTAACATGGTTAAGATGCTTTCTGATAACCTTTTAATTTGTTCTACATTGAAATTTACTTTAATTTGGATTTTAAAGATGAGCAACTTACATTCTGCAAGTAGAAGATTAGAATATCATATTCAATGGTTTGCAGTATTACAGCTGACACTCAAACCTTTGCTTCCTCTCTCATGCTGTCTACGAAGAGTAATCAGCCTCCTTAACCTTTGAGTGGGGTGATTATGTAAATATTTCTCCTCCTTGCTGTTTAGAAAACATGGCATCCACAAATTTATAGGATTCATTTTTTGGAAACTATAAAAACAATAATAAAATAGTTTTTTTTAAGTGTGATGCCATATTTAATGAAATCTATCATAAAAAGAATGTTGAAGTATACAAAGGCAACTTTACCTTTAAGAAACATTTAAAAAAATATTATAGATTAGAATGTTTTAAAGACAAAGTTCACTTGAGGTTATATCTTCTTATTTTGGTGACAATAAAAATAAGAATAAGAATGTTGGGTTTTCGAGAATTTCTTTTCAACTTGTTACTTATACATTGTTTTGATCTGTAAATAAAACCTGAGAAGTCAACCTCAGATCTGATTTTCCCAGAATAATAAGTTACTATTCATTGTCTGAAAACTAATACCCATGTACTACATCCACAAAACTCAAGCTGAAAGAACTTTCTTTTTGTTACCTTTTTAAGTGCATGCCCAGACAAATATAGTAGGTTATCAAAAATGGGACCCGAGAGTCTGTTAGAACCCCTGGGAAAATAAAAACTTGGGATGAGTGGATGTTTCTTATCTTGGTTATTTAACACCAAGATGAATGTCACCACTTTGAATTTATGCAACCATATCCCAGCTAGAGTATTTTTGCCCCCTGAGATGGGGTAACAGCTCACACTTATTAATTATTAGGTCATCAGAAAAGTCATGACATATTTTTGCATATAAAAATACATCATGACTTTCCAACAACCCAATATTTACCCATATACCAGGCAGCCCTACATGTTGCCACATTTAATCCACAGATCTTTGATTGATTAATCTTATTATCCCCACTTCCCAATGGAAAAAATGAGGCCAGAGATGTTTACTATCCTTCAAATGATCACCAAGTGAAGTAAGTCAGAATTCCTATTCAGTATGTCCGGCTAAAAAGATTTTAAAAAGCTTTTATTATTCATTGACACTGTCTTAATATATTTTTAACCTTGACTGGTAGCCTTCGTGTTATCAATAGCAGTTCTTCCAAACTTCATCTATTCTTTTTCAGATTTCTGAACAGCTTCCCTCACATAATCCTAGGCAGAGAATTTTTTACTCAGGATAAGATCAAATCCTTCTCTCAACTTCTGTCTGCATAGCTTCAACTTACCTGCCATTTCCAAGTACTCTCTCATTCTTGGTTTTCTTGTATTCTACTAATCTGTCACTCATGAAAGGGCTGTCCTTAAAGTCAACAATGACTTCTCTGTTCCTACCATCCTTTATCATTCTCCATGTTCAGTTTTCATTTTTGTCCACCCAGAAACAGACCCCATGGCAGATTTGAGTGTAAGAGTACAAATTTATTTTGTTAAGTGATTCCAGGAAACACAAAACAATGGTAAAAAAGAAGACATTCAATAAAGCTTTTGTTAGCAGTCAGGTTTCCCCTGAGAACAGCTTCAAGTTAATTATTCTGGGGAACTGGCATGGCCAGGGTAGATGTGCCTTAGCGTTACCCTGCCCAAGGCACAAGAGGGCTCGGGTATTTATACACTAAGTCTCATTGATTGAGGGCTGATGGGGTGACAGGGAAGGAAATTCTCTGACACAATTAGCCTGTGAAATGAACAATCAGATCAGGTTCTCAGCAGCTGAGATGCTCTGTGGCAAAGTAATCCAAGTGCTGGAATCTGGTTAATGTGAAGGGATACGGCACTGGCAGTGTATGTCATATGTTGTTTTAAAATGTTTACAGTGTTTGCAACTGACAATTATTTTCTTTTTACAAAAGCTCTTTATTTCCCCATCTGTATCTCTATACTTCTTTTATTTTTATGTCGAGATTGTTTTTTATTCCTACCAATTAAATATAAATATTTCTCAAGACTCCATCCATGAATCTTTTCATTTCAGCTCTCGTTGGCAATCTCATAGTTTCTATTAAAAAAGAGCATGACTCCCATATCTATGGCTCAGTTTGAACCCTTTTACCCTGTCCCAAGAGGCAATCTTACACTCTAAACTACCACGTAGGTCCCTCTCTCTGCATTTGGCACCTCAGAATATCCAAAATTGGCTTACCATCTTCTGTAGAAAAACTGCCCATATGTTCTTCCAAGTTGAATTGTCAGAAAATTTCTTATCTTTAATACATTTACTCACTTGTCCCAACATTCAATCAGTTATCTTGTTCGGTCAATTCTCTCCCTGTAATATCTCTTTCCCATTTCTTCCTCTTCAATTTTCAGTACCACTTTCATTCATATCCAGAGATTCATTACCTTTGAATCAGGCTATACCCTCTGGACTCTCCCTTTGAAAAATAAAATAAAGAAGAAGAAGAAGTCCCCATGTCATCTGCTGCTAAATCAATTTTCTTAAATCACTGTTTGATCATGTCATTTTCCACTCAAAAGTCCAAGAGGCTTCCTATTACTTATGGAATATTGCTGTAATTGAAAGAACATGAGCTTCAGGTCAAATAGAACTATCCCAAATTTTTGCCACTTACCAACTGGATGTCATTGATAAAAACCATTACAGTTTGTAGGCTTCAATTTCCTCACCTATAAGCCAAGAATAGTCAAAGAATTTTAATGGTGATGACATATTAAACAAGGTTATATATGACACAATGTGTCAACCACTCAGCACTGTCGGGAACACTGTAAGGCTTCACAGAATAGATGAAATAGATTATTTTCCCTCTCCTCTCAAGTTCAGTAAGTTGACATTAAAAGTCCTTGAATGTATAAAAGAAAATGAAATAAAAAAGTTAAATTTTAAAAAAGTGCTTCAAAACTTTTGATAGAATATAAAAATGACTGATCACATTAAAGATAAACAGATTCAAGAAAATCATAGAGGAATAGCTTACTAGTCATGGGAAAGAACTAGACATTCTCTTGATAAATGAATGAATGAATAAAAAAATGGAGTAACAATAGCAATAAATTCATAACTTGCAGTACACAGCTTTAGAAGAGCTCTGTATCAAAAATCCCAAAATTAAATAAATGTAACTATAGTAATGATACATGATTTGCTCATATAATAGGCATAAATTAATAGCTTTCCTTTATGAAAGGCCCTTACAAATGAAGAAAATAAGGACAACAGTTAAAAAATGTAAAAAGAACATGACCTAATATTTCACAGTATATGAAAATATCTGATCAATGCATATTAAAAGCATTCAAGGCCAGCTGAGGTGGTGGGACCCTTTACAGTACTGTGGCCATGTGGTAGGGTCCTGGGTTCGCATCCAGAGGTCTTCCTGTATAAACCAAGAATGTACCTGTGATCCTGGCTGGCTGGCGCTGTCTGAGCATCCCGTTGATGATATCTGTCTGTCTGTCTCCCTTTCTCATAAAATAAACAAATGACTAAACTGAAAAACAAAGAAAAGTTCAGACTCTGTATTAACTGAAGTAAAAAAAAATTAATATTGAGGCTCTAATGATATTAATATTTCTCTATTTAGTGATTTTTCTCACTGTAATTTCTACTCGTTGGTCCTAACTCAAACTCTGAGTCTGCATGATAAAGCTAAATACTTAGCTCCATTATCCAGCTTACATTTGTCAAAGAAATTTATTTATTATTTTTCTCTCTGTAGTTTCCCTTCTTAATGGTGGCCATTTCCTTCAATGACTACTTGCATAACTTCATTTGAAGTCAAGTTACAATTTCAGCATCCAGAAATGCTACAGATTTCCAGGCAGTATGTGACTGGATTACATATAAACACCCTTGTTATATATAATGTGAGCAGAACTGAGTATATGTGTGTGTGTGAGTGTATTGATATATTTATGTGTGTGTGATATATATATGTGTGTGTGTGTGTGTGTATAAGAGAAAGAGAGAGAACACACTCAGCTGCCATTCTCAAGTAGAGGTGATTTTTGTCTCCAGGGGGACATTTGGCAATGTCAGGAGAGTTTAGATAGTCAAAATTTCAAAAAGGGGATTTGCTAGCAGCATCTAGTAGATAGAGATCACAAAGGTTAGAAAACATAATCCATCTAACAGGAAATCCTCTGTGCCCCTAACAATAAAGAATTATCTAGGTCAGAAAATGGCATGATGTTTAAAGCAACTGTATTCCATATGGCCAACCGTGAGGTTCAAGTCCTGGACCTAGCAGCTTGAGAAACACGCTGGGCATGTGTGTGTGCATGCCCAAAATCCTAAAAGGAGGAAAAAATGTAGGAGAAGGGATTGTGGCATAACCATGCCCTATGTAGGGTGCTTTCCCCCTTTCTCACCCCTCACATCTCCTTCTGTTGGGCACACCTATCCTCTGGCAAATTCAGGAAAGAATTATCTGATACAAAATAGCAAAGTGGCACAGTTGAGAAACCCTGATTTAGATAGTGACTTAAGTAATATTATGCCTAAAGAAAAAAAAAACTATGTTTGTTTTTAAATTCTTGGTATTCTTTTTTTTTTTTTTTTTTTTTTTTAAGAAAGAAGGCTTCTATGTTTATGGACATTATCAAATTTTGAATAATATTGTTTTCTGAATAGCTAGTGGCCCATTAAGAAATTTCTCTCTGGAAAAGTATTGGCCTCAGCTCTGATTTGCTGGCATAAATGTTACTCTCTTCACAAATACATTTGACTCAGTTAGAGAAATAATTCATTTCTCTTATGATTTTGCCTACAGCCTAATTCTCTACTTATGTTTTCAGACTGATATGTGGGCTTAAAAGGAAGCTGTTTTTATAGCTAATGGATAAACAAAACAAAAATGTGTAGTTACATAGACGAATGGCAAAGCTCTTGCCAAACATGCTTAAGAAAATTATTCTATATGAAAATTACTTTAATTATTCGACTCTGCAAAAAGGAAAGACTGTAAGGTGAATAGAAGGAGTAAATGCATCTTTGTGCAGTCTGCACTGAGAATTAGAGTCACAGTATTAATTTCACATGTTCTAGATTCTATTTCCCTGTTTGAACAAGAGCTCTTCAAAATACTGAGGAATATATGCACCTGTCCTTTAAAAACAACAACAACAACAAAAATAATAAAAAAGGAAAGGAAAGGAAAGGAAGAAAAAAAAAAAAAACCTGAAGCCAAAACATAACCAGTGGTCTTACAAAAGTGTCAATGTATAAAATCTCCTATTTTTGGTTTTACAGGAGCAGACATGGCATCACTATTCCTGCTCAAGGTCGTCGCTATTCCTTCCAGGACAGGAAGAAAACAAATGTAGGAGATGCAAAACCAGAGGTGATGTACGAGTGTCTTTACTACTTCTGCCTAACAGTGACTGGCACACCCTTCTTCAACAGGACGAGCTCACCATATGACAAAGTGACACTCAAGAAAAGATACAAGAAATGATGAATTCCTGGATATTTGTGATAAAATATGACCCATGTGATTTCTCCCAGGAAGAGAGATATTCTCAACATGTATAATTGTGGGGAACCAGAAGTTAGCGTAATGGCTATGTCGCTGGACTCCCACGTAGTCAACCGCGGTTCGCGTCCGGGACCCAGTGGCTTAAATCTCACACCGGGCACATGTGTGTGCATGCCCAAGATCCTGAGAGGAGAATGGAGGAGAAGGGATTGTGGCGTGACCATCCCCCCGGGGGGTGATTTCTCGCTTTCTGTCTCTCTGCCTCTCTCTTGTCTGTCTGGCGAGCGCACGCGCCCTATAGCGAAAACCTCTCAAAAAAAAAAAAAAAAAAAAAAAAAAAGAAGAAGAAGAAAAAAAAAAGATGTATAATGGTAGTCCTAATAATGGAGTTGTAATTGTGACTTACCCTCAAGTCTACAAGAAAAATGCAGTGACTTGGGGGATACTTGTATTAATAAGGTAACAATTCATCAGTTGAAGCTTGCATCTTATTTAATGCTATTTAACATAATAACCATAAAACAAAAAATTGACTGGGACCAACAGATGGTATAATGGTTACGTCACCGGATTCCCACGTGGTTGACCGCGGTTTGTGTCCTGGACTCAGCAGCTTAAAACTCACACCTAGTGCGTGTGCATGTGTGCCCAAAATCCAGAGAGGAGAATGAAGATGTGATTGCAGCATGACCATCACTAATGGGAGGGTGATTTTTGCTTTCTGTGTCTCTCTCTGGCAAGTGCACATGCTTTATAGCAAAAAAACTCTCTTAATATATATGCATGTGTGTGTGTATATATATATAATTGTATGTATATATGTATATATGTGTGTGTGTGTGTGTATATATATACTTGATGTATGTGATATATATATATATGTGTGTATGTATGTGTGTATATATATATATATATATATATATATATATACACTTGACGTATGTGTATATATGTATGTGTGTGTGTATATATATATATATATATATATATATATATATATATACACTTGACGTATGTGTGTTATGGACTGAATTGTGCCCTGCCCTGATTCATATGTTTAAGTCCTTAGTACCTCAGCATTTCACTGTAATTGAAGAAATAATCTTTAGAGAATTAATGAAGTAAAAATTAAGAAATTACTTAATTTAAAAAGGGGATTTGCTAACAGCATCTAGTAGCTAGAGATCACAAAGTCTAGAAAACATCATGCAGTTCACCCAATATGACCAGGATATTTATAAGAAATAGAAACTTGGTCTCACATGTGCAGAGATGGTTGATGTGAGAATACAAGGAGAAGGAGGCTATGTGCAAGCCAGGGAAAGATGCTTTAGAAGAAACAACTCTGTCGACACTATGATCTTGGACATCTAAGTGTGCATAATTTGGGAAAATACATGTGATCGGTAAGCCATTCAGCCTGTGGTTCATTGTTGTTATAACCCTAGCAGACGAATGCCATGTTCAAACAATGTTATTCTTTTCCACATGGGTTTCTGAACGAATAGTGTATCTTTTTCATTTGCACAGTACATTTATTCTCAATCATTTAAAAATCTTTCAACTCATTGCCATTTCTTGTTTCAGAAGTCCACTTTAGGTTTTTTAATTTAAGCTAAAATGTACAGGAAATAAATTTAATTTTTTAGTTCTTTTCAGTTCTTCAAGTTGTAGCAGATATGAATGGTTATGATACTTCCATAACCACAAAGATGATTCCAACACTCTCTCAAATTCCCCCATGGCCCTGGATAGTCAGTGTAAACCTTCTTTCCTGCTTTTCTCTATAATTGTGTTGTTTTCTCTTTATAGTTTTGCCTTCTTCAGAGTGTCATATAAGTGGACTCCTGCAGTATATGGATTTTAAGTACTAGTTTATTTCACTTAGACTAATGCATTTGTGACTTATTCAGATCTTTGAGTGTATCTGTATTCTGTTCCCCTTTTGTTGCTGAGTATTACCACAGTGTGTGATCATGCCACTATCTGATATTGTGGTTCTGGTAAGTAAATTGTGTTGTTAAGAGCCATTATTACTACTTTTTCTCAGAGTTATGTGGGATTTCTTAGACCTATCGCTTCTACTTGTATCTCGTCCTTGTTTGTCCTAAGTACGAATATCAACAATTTCACCAAGAAAGCATGCTAGACATTGTAAGTATTCAAGTCACTCTCAGTAACAGAGTCCATATTCAAGCTGGTATTCCATCTTCAAAAATCTCATTTTTGAGCTTGCCATTTAGAAGTAATCTAGATACAAACAGTATTGGGTCATGTTTCCTAGGAATCTGGTCCAGAAATGGATATTAGATTATAGGAGGTTTTTGAGATGCTCTCTGAAAGACATGCTATTATAGGGGAATGAGAGAAACAGAATATGTCAGAGGACCTGTTTGAGCCTTTAAGCAACTCTGAAGCATGAAGTGACCCTTCAGAATTCTCTTGAATTAAAGAAAACTAAAAATCCTATTGGATATTGATTATTTCCAGAGAAGGTATATAGGCTCGGACAAGGCACCTTCCTTACTGAGAGCAGTTCTTGACCAGGGTTTTCGTTTTTAAGCCCTGTAAAGTGAACACTCTTCACACTGTAGATGTCAGTGCTTTTGAACCGAATGATGATATTGAACAAAATCCATCTGTGATATAGTTTAAATTAAAAAGTCATTGCATAATATCTAAATCCTACAATGAGATTAAATACAGATGTTTCTTTTAATATATTTGATGCAAACGTAGGAATTTATGTTACTTACTAATCACCATGCCACGTACTACAAATGTTTTTGCTTTAAGAATTAGACTTCATGTAATGATTACTTTTCACAAGGTAAAAGTAATTAAGGTGAAAAGTTTTTATTTTCTGAAAAATAAAATAAACTGATTTTGGAAGTAAAAATTATTTTAACATTTTAAATATTTGTTATCAAAATGTTTTATTAACTAAGAATATAAGCATTACACATTTCATTAACATTGGTATACATGTTTCCATTTTAATGCAAATCTAACAATACTTACCATTTATACAGGTAGTAGTATATCAGACACTATACTGTGCTAAATATTTATTATAAGCCTTAGGTTTTCAACCAAAGGAAATTTTGTCCTTCCACTCCCAGGGACATTGTTGGTTATTGAAGTGGAAGAGGGAAGATAATTATTAAAATGAGGAGGATACGGTAAGGGTTGAAGTAAAAAATCACACAATACAAATGACAGCTCCTCACACCACATAATTATCCAACCCAAAGTGTCAACCAAACTGAAGCAAAGATACCCTGAAATAAACCTTAGAAGGGAAAACAATCATTCCCATTTTATGCAGAGAGAAGTTTAGAGAAGTGAGTTGGTACAATGAAAACGTCATGGTCTTTGGTATGAATCAAATCTATAGTGACTCTTCCTTGATCTATGATTAATTATCTGTGTGATACTAAAAAAGTTATAAATGTCTGGGCAGATTTGTCCAATTTCACAGTAATCTTTTAAGATGTTAATGGACAATGTTATTAATTTTTGTATGTTTACTTGAAAAGTTGTTACTTTCATTATATTTGTAATCAATATACAAATGGTCTGGTTCCATTGTACTACCATTATTGTAGCTTAGGAGCTAGAGTATTAATCTGAATCTGCAGAATTCATATCAGTCATCCATAATGGTGAACAAAGAGTCCTTTGGTTAAAAGATTTTATGGGAACCAGCAGTTAGCATAATGGCTATGTCACTGGACTCCCATGTAGTCAACCGCGGTTCATGTCCTGGACCTGGTGGCTTAAAACTCATGTCGGGGGGACCAGCAGGTGGCGTGGTGGTTAAGGCGCTGGGTGCTCCCACATGGCTGACCATGGTTCGAGTCCTGGACCTGGTGGCTTGCTCCCTCACCTTCTCTCTCTCTCTCTCTCTTTCACTGTGTATCTCTCTAGTCAAATTAAAAAAAAAATGAATGAATGAATACATAAAGTTAAATAAATAATTAAAAAAAAAAAAAAAAAAAAACTCATGTTGGGCGCGTGTGCGTGCGTGCCCAAGATCCCAAGAGGAGAATGGAGGAGAAGGGATTGCGGCATGACCATCCCCCCTGGGGGGTGATTTCTCGCTTTCTGTCTTTATGTCTCTTTCTGTCTGTCTGGCGAGCGCACGCGCCCTATAGCAAAAACCTCTCCAAAAAAAAAAGATTTTATAACCCTCCAGTCATTCATCAGCTCTGAAAGAACTGCCTGTCAGGTAGCCAAATTTTGGTATGCATCTGTGCCTTGTAGACCATGGAGAACCATTCAAATGATGTTCTTTTCCCATTAATTAACTCTAACATTAAAACTCAAACTGAAAAAAAACTCAAAAAAACTGTGTACACTAAAATTTACAAAAGAAATTATGTTGATTGTTAGGAATATATTATAGATGAATATAATAACTCAGCTGTGGTTTATATCATTCTCTGCAATCGAATGATAAAAATCTTCTATTCTTTGACTTTAGATATGTTCCATTGCTAGCTAATCGAGGGTAGTCAATCTACATGCAATCTATAAAACATTTCTTATGTTTATCCCTACTTAGACATTTATACTAATGTAGCTATTTTTGAGTATTTACATACTTTTGATACCTACTATAAGATGTACAGTTTTCACTGTGTGGTATGATATGATAGATGACATAACATAGCATAGCATGATGTAGCATATATTGTATAATATGTTGATATATATAATATAGTCAGAATTAGAGGGAGAGACACTGTATGTCCCCACTTGATATATACCTAATATATATTGACCTAAGGTTGTATAAACACAAGAGATGGGGGTTAGTGCCAGAAGTGGAGTGTGTGGAGAAGAGGGACCTAAGGAAGGACATTTGGAGGAGGAATACGGAGACAGAGCATTGACGGGATGGGGAGGTGCGCTGTTATTGGTGGAAGATATTCTGATCAACTGGACTGGGGAGAAATGTTCACATATTGAAATGTTCACTTTGTAACCTAAATAATATGATTGAATGTATATAAAAAATTAAAATAAAAAAGTGAATAAAAAAAAGAATTAGCAAAATATATATGATTATATGTTAAGTTCAATCTTCACAAAGCTATATTTATAGGTATTATCCATATTTTACAAAGGAATAAACTAGGTCTCCAAAGGGTTTATTACATTGCTATGAGATCTACTAAATGATAATTAAAAGAACAAGTATTTGAAGCAAGATATGTCCAAATTAAAAACTCTTCTTTATGGTGAATGAGTTCCATCTGTGGTATATTTCCTTGATCTTTAGGCCCGTCAACTTTCCTTAGACTTTAATCTTCCTAGTCACTTATCAGTGGGCTTAGTATTCCTGATAGATATGGCACAGTCCAATACACAGGAGTTATTATTAGGTAGAATTTTTGGGAAAAGCTATTGTTAGAGAAAAATAGAAGTTTGACTGTTTTGATTCACTTATCAAATGCTCCAGGGTGGTAGTAATATGTAAAATCATATTGCTTAGAAAAATATACCTGGAGAAGAATAATAAATCATAAAATTATTCTCATAGAGGTAGATTAATTTGTTTATAAACAGAACTAGGAAAGTACATGATATGAACTATCAAGAAAACTTTCCTAAGTCTATAAAGAGTAAATACTAAGACCTAAATATAAAATATGTCAAATAAACACCAAATCTACTAGAATAAAATTTCAAAAGCAACTTCCCTGAAATTCAAGATATCAGACATGATTATTTAACTGACAAATAGTCAATTTAGTTTTGTGTTAATACCACCTGAATTGTAGTTAAGAAATTTAATAACTCTAACTATATTATTGTGAATCTTGAGGAAAACAATTCCCATACTTGAAAAAATAATCCATGGTTTGCCCAGAAAACAAATCCAGTAAGTATTAAAGAAAAATCCAGTTTGCTTTTATTTAGTGTATCTCAGCATTTTATTATAAATACTTATCAATATAGCGATGACCCAGAGGACAAAATGTCCTTCTTATTTGAAAAGAGGAGAAGAAATAAATGGAATATAAATATCCTCAGAGAATTTGTATCTATATTTCTGTATGTCATCTATCTACATACATTTTTGATCATTTTCCACTTGGTAAAATTTTGTCATATTTTTAAATTTAAGAACGAAGTTGATGTAACCAATAGGAAAGTTTAGTTCTGCATAAATTAATAAATTAAATAAAATTTGTTTAAAGACTTGACAAAATAACATTAATTCAAACATATTTTTTAAACTGTCTAAAGTGACATGTATTCATTTAGTTCATGATTATTGAATCCTACTACAACATTCATCATGTTGTCATTAGAAGTCCAATCTGAGCTCCTCCTATTAGGTTTGCCACTTTGGTCAAATTACTTACTATTTTGGAACACCTTGCATTTATGGTTTGTAAAATTTAGAGAAGATATGTGCTTTACAGGATTGTCATACGGATCGTATGAAAACACATGAAGAAAATGGAGAATAGTATAGGTTATTTACTTACTAAATAGGGACATGGCAAAAAATGTTTCAGAGGTTTTAACTATCAGTACCATATGCCAGCCATTACACTAATTACTCGGTTGTGCAGGTGTGTATCACAGAGAAGAAAGATGTGGTGTCAGACTTCCAGGAACTTGTGGAGTACGAGAGTGTTTCAAAATAGAGTGACAAGTTATTTTGAAGCTGAAAGGGTATATGACTTGGGACTTGAGAAGAAATATTTGAATTGGAATACAGATTCAAGAATTGTTCATGCTGGGACCAGCAGAAGGGATAATGATTATGTCGCTGAACTGCCATGTAGTCAACCATTGTTCAAGGCCCAGACCTGGAGGCTAAAATCTCAACACAGGGCACATGTGCAAGCCTGGCGAAAATCATGAGCGGAGACTGGTGGAAAGGAATTGCGGTGTGGCTATCCACCCTGGAGAGTGACTTCTTGCTTTCTATCTTGCTGTCTCACTGACGAGTGCCCTTGTCCTACAGCAAAAAATCTCTAAGAAAGGAATTGTTCATGCTAGTGCTATTTCCAAAATACCATACAAAGCAAGGCAAGAAGAAGTTCGTTTTAATTCTGTCAGTAACTAAATGAGTAGCAGACATGTAAACTTTCTAAACTTTGTCTCAAAATTAACATTTTCCATGAACTGAGATGTTTTACTTTGATTTTAAAGTTCTGGCATTCTGTTCTTTCTACTCACTGAGGCTTGGTGTTTAAGTAGTGGCTTTGGATCTGACAATATTTACTCTTTAATGTCATCTTACCTTGAATGTATGGTGGTTTAACTCATTAGTTATATCAACCCAGCTATTGCAATTGCACACTTCTTGTATTTATGTTGCTTCATATTTATTCTGAACTTTCAAGACACTTAGGACAGCAGTGCTCAAAGTGCAGTTCAAAGGGCGAATGGATTCCAAAGACTCCTTCAAGGGCCCATTAGGTCAAAGCTAGTTTTCTACTAATACATGGTCATTTTGTTATTGTATTACTATCTGTACTGATGGGTACAAAAGTAATGGCAGGCTGGTGACTTGGCATGAATCAGGCCAGTGACACAAGACTGTACAGGCAGATAATACATTCTTCACTGTCAGGCACCCACAAGGTAGCAAGTTTCATTTAAAAATACCTTTGATTAAGTATAGTTAAGTACTAGTTTTATTAAAACTTGACCCTTGAGGGACCAGCAGGTGGCATGGAAGTTAAAGTGCTGGACCCTCTCACATGGCTGACCACGGTTCAAGTCCCAAACCTGGCAGCTTGCTTTCTCATTTTCTCTCTGTGTGTGTGTGTCTCTCTCTAGTCAAATTTAAATAAATAAATTCAGTTAAAAAAAAAAAAAAAAACTTGACCCTTGAGTATGACTGATGACATTGGGGGCCAGTCTGTGGTATGGTGAATAAGATGACAGTGTCCCAGTAGCTTGAAGAAAATGCTAGGAGCCTGCGTGTGCCTGAAATCCCGAAAAGATTTTGGAGATTTAAAATGGAGAAGGGATTGGGGCAAAGGCCTTCTCCACAGGGAGTACTATCTCCCTTTCTCTTTTTCTCTCTCTCACGTGGTGAGAGCATGTACCTTCTGGCAAAATAAAACAAAAAATAAAAGAAAGAGAAAAGAAATCGGGGGAGAAACATGGTTGTCTAGAAGAAAAGCACTTCTGTAAATGAGTTGAGAGCTGAACTAGGGCTTTATTTTCCCCAGACATAACATTTCCACTTAAAAAAAATTTAAAAAAAGGTGCTTGATCAACTACAGCTCTTCATATTTGGATATTTGGAAGGTAGTATACCAAAAATGAATCAAGTTAGCATTTTTCTTTGGATAAAACACTGAGAGTGCTTGATAACAATGACAAAAAATTAGCTTTAAAAAATTAGAATTCCAGGACACTTGATCCACCACTGTGAGCCTGACAGTGTCCCAGTACTTGAAGATTTATTTTATAAGTTCGGTCATTATATTAATAAGCATGATTTTTAAATATTGTATAATACCATGTGCTAGCTTTGAAAGATCTATATAACTCATATTTTCCAAATAACCAATGTATGTTGTTTCAAAATAATGCATAGCATAGTACAAAATTTGAAATTGAATTTTAATGTGATGGTAAAGAAGTTCACTGATATTATTCTGGATTCTACAATTACAGCTAACTGTCTGAAAACTGCAAATTGAACATTGGTTTGCTATCCAAAAAAATAAGCAACCACAATTATCTAAAAAATTGAAATAATTATCTCTTTCCCAAGCACATTTCTGTGTAAGTATATACTTTCTTCTTCTATCAAAATAATATTTCCTAACCAATTAAATGCACAGGCACAGCTGTCTTCTATAAAGTCAGACATTAAAAAGACTTGAAAATCGGTAAAGCAATGCCACTCTTTTTTATTAAATGTTTATGTTTATTTTGGAAAATATGGTAACATCTCATTAATTATGTAATTTATATTAACATGTAATAGGTTTATTAATGGTATGATTATTATATTTTTTCAGAACTATTTCAAAATTTAAAAATACCCTATATTTTCATTCAATTAATTTCATTTGTGTCTGCTACACCTAATATACTAATTCTTACCTCTATGCATCAACTTATGTTTTTCTTCCCTTGCCTGAAGTATTTCTTAACTGTCTCTCCTAATATTAACTCTTCAAGTTTGATTTATGCCTACATAAAGACTCTCTGATCCGTTCTTGTATGATTCATTCATTAAACAAATATTTATTGAACATCTATTTTAAATTCTGAGATAGAGCTATGAGTCAAGCACAAAAATTCTTGCCGTAATGGAGCCTACATTCTAGTGGGAGGAGACAAATATTTTTTAAAAGATAAATATGCAAAAATATTAGTCAAAATCTTCACTGATGATAAGCCTTCTGGATAACACTACAATAAATCAGGGAAGGGGCATAATTCCCCCTGGGGTGAGGAGACCTGGAAGTTTTGACTGGATTGCTAGAGGAGTGTCTCTGAGAAGATGTCATTTTTTTTTTTTTTAATTCTTTTTTTCTTTTTTTTTTTTTTTGGAGGTTTTTGCTATAGGGCGCATGCGCTCGCCAGACAGACAGAGAGATAAAAAGTGAGAAATCACCCCCCAGGGGGGATGGCCACGCCACAATCCCTTCTCCTCCATTCTCCTCCTGAGATCTTGGGCACGCACGCACACGAGCCTGGCGTGAGTTTAAGCCACCGGGTCCGGGACTTGAACCACGGTCGACTACGTGGGAGTCCAGCGACATAGCCATTACGCTAACTGCTGGTCCTGAGAAGATGTCATTTGAGTAAAGACCTGAAGGAGATGAGAGTGAGCCATCCATATATGGCAGAAGAGTGCTTTATCTGAAAGAGCAGCAGGTTCACGGACTCTGCCATAGGAACACGCCTGGTGTATTCAAGAGACAACCAAAAGAGTCAGTGTGGGAGGACGTGAATCAGTGGAGAGTCACAGGGGACAAGGTGACAGAGGTCACACAGGTCCCTAGACTTTATAAGAACTTAAAAATTTGATTCTTGAAGATCTGGGTTGCCAATGGCAAGATTTCAGCAAAGGATTTAACTTATGTCTTAAAAGGATAACTCCAACCTCTGCATGGAAAACAGATTAGAGTAGGAAGGGTGGAAGCATGAATAAAATCAGGAAAGTTACAATAAACCAGACAGCTCAAGATGTAAGCTGGAAGAATCATGAGAAGTAGGGAATTTATTAGATTTTAAGGCAAATAAGATATTCTGTGGGATGCGTAATTAAGAAATCAGGCAAGTAATGATGGAGTTCCCAGTTAAACTCCCATTTAGAAGTCCATATTATCAAAAGGAACAAGTATGTGTAGGTCAGTTTGGTGATTGCGGGGGCCGGTGTTGTGTGTAGTGGGAGCTAGAGCAGGATACAAAGGGAGAAAGACCAAGAACTCAGTTTTAGACTTATTAAGGTTAAGATGTCTATTAGACAGTCAAGTGCAGATATAAAGGAAACAACTGGACATACATATTTGCAACTGAGGGGAGAGGCATGGGTTAGAAATAAAAATTGGGAATAATCTGTGTATAAATGTTAGTAGGATATAAAACTAAATGAAATGACCCAGAGAATAAATATAAATAGGAAAATGTAAATGGAGAAGAGTTTCAGGAACTGAACTTTGAAACATTCCACTGTTTAAAGTTTGGAAGAAATAAGAAGGAACTGGCAAAGTAAAAGTAGAACTGAAAGTTAACTGAAAAACTAAGTGAGAGTAGTGTCCTAAAGAAAAAAAAAATCTCGTTGTTTTACAGGTATTTTAAGTATGAAAAGCTGGTGATGAGTCAAAAAGGAAGAAGTATGATGACTGAGGACTCATCTCTGGATTGAGCAATGCAAAGGTCAGTGATGACATTGAAATTGTAGTTTTGATATCATACTAGGAGTGAAGACAGGAAGTGCGTTTAGGAAGAAATAAAGGCAGATAAATTGGTGACACTGAGTACAGCAAAATTTTGTAGGTTTTTTTTTTATTTTTGTAAGACTAGTAGACAAATAGGACATTTGCAAAGCAATATGGGGTAAAAGGGTTTATTATATATTTATAAAGAAAGAAATAATAGCATGATTATAAGTTGATGTCAAATATCAAATTAAAAGGGAAAAAACCTGATATATGAGGGGATCGTTTATAGTGATTCATTGCAGAATTTATGTCTAGAGAAAAGGAAACTTGAATATGATAATACATGAGATTTCCTTCGGACCTATCAGCATAGAGTACCAGTTAAAGGCCATACACCTGATTTGGAATTCCAGATTTGCCAATTATTAGCAGCATGATTCCGGCAAGTTAGTAACCTGTTTCTCACTCTCCTCACCTTTACAATAGATTATATTTGATATCATCAAATTTTATTTGATAAGTAAAATAATGACAATAATAATAATTAAACCTACCTCAGAAAGTTGATATGAGAAATAAATGTGTTACTATTTGTAAAGTGCTAGGTAAATAAGTGTTCTGTTGTTTTTTTAAATAAAGACAGACATTCATAAATGCAAAAATAAATAAATTCCTAACACTCTTTCTTGCATTTGAACTCCTGTTTTTCCTTTTGTCCAAATCATGCTACTGACTATTTGTGAACTGTCTCATATCAGTAACACTTTTGTGACAAGAATGGAAGCTAGACTCCTGAGTTAGAGAAAACAACAGCTATTGCAGAATCATGGCTTTAGTACTGACGTGCTGAATGTTCAAGTAGGTTGTAACTCAATCTTCTCAGCTATAAAGAAGAGAGGAAAAAAATACATCTATTTACTAGTTTTTGATAAACAAAACATGTAAAGCACTTGGCCAAGTACATATAACCTGATATATACTCAGTAAAGAAGGCTATATTTGTACATTGCCCTTTGACCTTGGCAACATATCTGATAAGTCTACCACTTTGACTGCAATAGATGTGCTATGGGAAAGAGAGTAAAATTTACTGAGATATGCCTTTTACTTTTTTTAGCCTCTCACATTTTCCTTATCTATGTTTCATGTTGAAAGATTAAACTTAAAATACACAATATTTGCCAGAGAGTGAAAGGATTTGGATCATCCTGAAAGCAACAGATTTTCTTGGTCCAAAAATGATCATTATCAATGATGGGTCCTATAACATTTTGGCAACTATGCTGGCCACAGATCTAAACAATTACTGATAATAAAGCTGTATTACATGTTTGGGGGTTAGATTTATGTGTGTGGGGAAGTTTATATTTGTTACAGCTAAGCACCTCCATGACTCAGAAATATTGAAAACAGGGCCAGGCCTGTTATGCAGTGCTTAAGAGCCATAGGAGCATTAGAGCATTAGGAGCTGTATCCCACATGGCCAACCATGATTTGAATCTTGACCCAAACGGTTGAAACACATGGAAGACGATTGTAGACACCAGAGATAGTGTGAGAGAAAGGTGGAGAAGGACAGGGGGTCAGAAAGAGGGGTAAAAAACAAATTCTAGGAACTAGAAATGGAAAATTTTTGATAATGATATGCATGGTTGCATCACTATGCAGTGTATTCTGGATGGGAAATCGCATTTTGTATGCTGTGATGATGTTTGGGGAAGGAATGTAAATTAAGTTACACAAAGGGAAGTTTCAGAAAAACAATATCTATTCAATGACTGCAGTAAGATATATAACCCAAGCTAGGTGCTACTTTACAGGATGCCAAATGTTAGACTTGTGTTCATGGAAATATATATATATCAGCTGTGTTTGCTATGAAAATATTTAGATTAATTAAGATCTTTAGTAATTCAATAAAATGTGGTGGGAAAACAGTATAGAAAGTAAACAGATGCCAGAGGCAGTGTGGGGGCAGAGTGGGAGATGGCAGAGGGTAAGAGATAGGGAATCAAGGATGGGGGAAAAAAACAAAACATATAGGAAACAAGAAATGGAAAATTATTTGTTGACAATAACATGCTTATTGATCTGCTTGATTGAGACAATATACAGTGTACTCTGGATGGAAAATCTCATTTTGTATGCTGTAATGATGTGCAGTGAATGAATGCAAATCAATAAATTTAAATTAAATAAAAAATAAACACATGACAGGCACATGAGCATGCATGCCCCAAATCCTCATGCAATGGGAAAATGGAGAAAAAAGAATTGTGATGTGACCAAGCCACGTTGGAGGTTGTCCTTTTGCTTTCTCTTCAGTGAGTGCATGTGCCCTCTGGCAAATAAAAACAGAGAAAACAATAAGATTTAGTTAATAAATGGATCTGTACAAAGATGATGAAATGAAAGAAAATAGAATACCTGTATAGATATAATCATGTAGCAGAAAAGTAGTTGACAAAGAGCAACTCAACACGGTTTATGTAAATATTAATAGTTTTAACTGGGCTACGAGTCACCATACTCAGCAATAAATATACTAGTTAAGTGATGTCCTGATATTCTAGTTGCTTGCATTCTTCCACATTGGAGTTGCCTTAATTTCACTGACTCTGAGCTAGGATGCTAGTTTGGAAGAAAAATCCTGAGTTGACTATGTAATGCATATTCAGGAAGTAAAAACAAACCCTTTTGCCTTTGGAAACCTAAAATTGACATATTTTTCTTAGCTGCCATATGAGAACTATCTTAAAGGATTTCTCAAAACTGACATTCTTTCTTTTTTCATGATGTTGCAATAGAGTAGAATGAGAATATGGAATAAGAAGAATCAACAGTGCTCTTTACTGAGGAGATACAAATCGAAACATAATCCTTCAGTTATTCACAACAGTGATCAGTGAGTGGAAGTATTTCCTTGATGGAGAAATTAACGTCTGATATAATTAGAAACCATCTTCTCCAAGTAGTAAACAAAAAGAAAAATAAAGAAAGCTTGAGGTGAGATTGTTATAAATGTCATTTGAATTTGATCTGACAGAAGATAGTGAACATAAACTTAAAATAAACTGAGGTGGGTGAACATCAGGTAGCATGACTCTCACATGATTGATCACGGTTTGAATACCAGACTGGCAGTTTGAAAATCATGCTGGACACATACAAATGTTACTCAAAGTCCCAAGAAGAGAATGGAAGAGAAGGGATTGCAGTATGGCCAACCCCCTTAATGGGATGATTTCTCTCTTTCTCTGTCTCTCTCTGGTGAGTGCACGTACCCTTTGGCAAAACAAAAAACAAACAAAGAAAAAAACAACAAATTTGGTTTCATGTGATATCACTCAACATATAAAAGTTTTTAAACATTTCATGCATCATTAAAATGATTGTAGCTATGTCTTCTTTAAAGGCTTCTTGTAAAGCTCAAACGTAACATTTAGCACATAGGAGACACCATGAATATTTGTTGTTTTTTGTGGTCTGGTATTTAAATGCAACTTATACATACCATAGAAATCCCAGGTAAGTGGGAGTCCTCTGTTTATGACAAGAAAGTCTAATGTAAAAAATACTTTTTTCTTTACCCTCCCAGTAGTTACAGCCTGGTCACATGACCCAAGTATAACTAAATGGGTGCCCTTTATCTCAAATTTGAATTTTGAAAGAGTGAAGCAAAGAGTCAAGTCAGTTATATATTTCTGTAGCACAGTAGGTTACTTTTGCAATGTCTGGAGAAATCTTGGATTGTCAAGACTCAGGGAGGGCTACTGGCATCTGATGGGTAGAAGCAGATGCTGCTAAACATACTGCAATGTACAAAAATGCCCCTGGACTCCCATGTAGTCGACCGCGGTTCGTGTCCCAGACCCAGTGGCTTAAACTCACGCCTGGCGCGTGTGCATGCATGCCCAAGATCCCGAGAGGAGAATGGAGGAGAAGGGATTGTGGTGTGGTCATCCCCTCTGGGAGGTGATTTCTCGCTTTCTAACTCTCTCTCTCTGTCTTTCTGGCGAGAGCACGCACCCTATAGAAAAAAAAAAAAAAAAAAAAAAAAAAAAAAGTCTTACATTGAAGAACTCTGGAATAGAACTGGTAGTGGAGTAAACAATGAAGTATTAGTGCCCTGGTTGTGTGGAGATGGTAGAATGTCTAGCTGTCTAGTCCAGCTACAAAGTCCTGAAAAATGACTTCCACAGCTACAGCATCTTGGCTGTCTTGTCTCATGGGATTCCTGCTTGATCTTAGTTCTCTAGTTTTTGTTTCTTATTTTAACTTTGTGTCATGATGCACTGCTCCAGGAAATTCTTAATGCTTAAGGAAAATGAATGTTCATATTAACTATAAATTTCATATCAAGTAAATCTGCTCAGTAGAAATAGTCCATAACATTTATTATTATTATTATTATTATTGTTGTTGTAATGATTACTATCATTAATAAATAAATTCATTAGGAAGCAGATGAATCTAACTCATTTTTTAAAAATATCAAGGACTATGCATTGCATAGCTATTTATTTTTTAATTTTTAAAGAATTTATTATTTTTATTTATTCATTCATGTATTTTAATTTGGCTAGAGAGAGACACACACACACGCACACACACACACACACACAGAGAGAGAGAGAGAGAGAGAGAGAGAGAGAGAGAGAAAGCCACCAGGTCTGGGACTCGAGACTTGAACCGTGGTCTGCCACATAGGAGTGTCCAGTGCCTTAACCAACATGCCACTTGCTGGTCTCAGAATAGCAATTTAACACAGTATATCAAATGCTGAATCCCACATAGCCAACCGTGGTACAAATTTAGCTCCAACAGCTTGATCAACATGCCAGACCCATGTGCATATATGTCCCAAAACCTGATGGGATAAAGAAATGGGGGAAAAGGGAGTGCTGCCTGACTACATCCTATTGGGGATGCTTAAAATTTGTGCTTACCAGGTCTTCATCTTTATCCTTTCTTTTCTTATGCCATACACGCTCCCTAGATAATCATCCACACTCAATGTCAGTTCATAATGTCTTATAAATTTAATTCATAATAATGATAATTTAATCAAGAATGATATGGAAATACCACAGTTAAGTCTACAAACCTGGCTGCATGTTAGATAACTTAAAGAAGAATCCACCAACTTGTAGAAAGAAAATTATCTGAAATGATATTTCACCTGTAGGATTTTACCTTATCCATGAAACTATACCTTTCATTTTCTCCAAGGTTCAATTCAGGACAGTTTATGAGATGTTCTATTCTTTTCAGGCTTAGCGTAACATAATATGGTATGACTGAATTTATCCAACTCTTCGATTCACATGTGGAAAGAATAGTTTTATTTCCTTGCCTGAATTCTTTTTATCCTTCCCTGAAGCAAAAATTGGTTATTAGTACTAAAAGATAGAAACCAGAAAGCCTTCTCAACTTGTCAGAGAATCCTTTTTTATGATGAGGCTTTGACCACAGCTATACAATGAGAGTTACATTCTGAGACTCGTAAATTTACCGAAACCTAGCTAATCCCCTTTTGTTGCTGGCCTGCAGCACTTCTCCCAAAGGTGGATCATAGTAGGATAGGAAATTCCTCTCTCTTTCTATATTATCATTAGCAGTGGTCGGTCACTCCATGACAAAGAGGAGCTAGACTTCTAAAGTGAGATTTCAATAGCACATGGTTTTATAACTGTAAGTGTGTACTTCCATTTTTCCTAAAGAGATAGACCAGCATGGCTAGGTCAGAAGGATCTACTCTCAATCTCCCAGTGTTCTAGGAACTAGTTTTAAACACAGGTCACCAATTCATTTTATTCCCATCCATTCACTGAATTTCCCTTCAAGAAGACCTACTATCCATATTTGCAGCTGAACTCATTCAAATCTTCATTTTATCAAAGATATTTTCATAATTCTGGACATTAAAAGGAAAGGGATCAGATTCTATATTTCTTTGCTTTGAACAAAGAGGATCTGCTCAAATTTATTCTGATAATGCTCACTACCAGAAACATAATTGCTTGATAATTTTTAACATCAATTTATCTCATCTGGCAATCAACCATAATATAAAACATCCTTTTATATTATTGAACATATTTCTGTTTAAGGCTTAGTAAATAAAAGTAGATGGGATTATATTCTTGATTGACATCTTGGATGAACTTGGATTGCACGAAGAAAGATAGCCTGTGCACTGCATACTGAAAAATAAACTTTCTCTTCATAAATATTTAAATTCATTTTCATTAAATTACTAAAAACTAAGTTGAAATATGTTATTTTACATGAATTTCATCTGGGTTATGATACTATTTAGAGTTCAAAAAGAAAATGACATTTTTATGTAATATCTAGAGTAACACATGTTGTGAAAAGATGTCATGTTTTAACATTTATAAGTTTATCCTTTATCTAAATATGAATTTGATATTTATGAATTATTATGTCAAATGACATTTCGAATTTACACTAAGTTTCTCTCTTCTAAGCTCTTCCTCAATTTCTCTAAATTTAATTTCTTTCTCTAATTTCATATATTCTAATCATGGCATTAAAAAAACTTGACTCTGTAGAAGGAATCTTACGTTGGTTAGGTTATAACTGAGAAGTGAAAAGAAACTATCCTAGCTACACAAGAAAACACAGAATAGCCACATTTACCAAGATTTTTCTAATCTGATCGAACATAGCTAGCAAAAGTTGTTTTGTGGGCATTAGATAAAATGCTAGGAATAGGAGCAAGACAAACTTAATTTCACTGTCATATTGAAGATTATATTTGATGTGCCAGCCAACATAATAAAGCAGAAAAATGAGATAAAACTCTTATTGTTTGCAGATGATATACTCATCAGTATAGAAAACCAAATTAATTAAATAACAAGATATTAGAATTTGTAAAACATTTCAGGGATCGGCAAATAGTGTGGAGATTAAGGTAGCTGGATCCCACATGGCTGACTGTGAAGTTTGAGTCCTAGACATGAAGGCTTGAAAAACATCATGTGCAGGTATGTCCAAAATTCAGAAAGAGATGAGGAAAAGGGACTTCAGTGTGGCCATCACCAACAGATGGGGAATCCCTAGGTGGTGCCTTGTCCTCTCTGTCTCTCTGTCTTTGATTTCAGAGAGCACAAGCACCCTACAGAAAAAAAAAAAAATCAGCAAAGTGGTTAGATATAAATTCATTAACTAATTTCACTAGTTAACAAAATAACCACTTTTCTTCAAAAGTTAAAATATCTTATTCATAATAGGCATATAAATTTGCTAAGAATATTTTTAAAATTATAACATTTTTATTAAAACCATAAAATATCTCAACAACAGGATGATAGATATATCATATTTATAGGTTGAAACATTCATTCTTACAAAGCAAAGTCTTATATTTGAAGGACAACCCTAGTTAAAACTGACTCTTTATGAAATTCAGTGAATCAATTTAAATATTCATATGGAACAGTGGATATCAAAAATATTCTATTGGGACCAGCAGTTAGCGTAATGGCTATGTCGCTGGACTCCCATGTAGTCGACGGCAGTTCGCGTCCTGGACCCGGTGGCTTAAACTCATGCTGGGCACGTGTGCATGCATGCCCAAGATCCCGAGAGGAGAATGGAGGAGAAGGGATTGAGGCGTGGCCATCCCCCCGGGGGGTGATTTCTCGCTTTCTGTCTCTCTGTCTCTCTCTCTCTGTCTGGCGAGCGCACGCGCCCTATAGCAAAAACCTCTTAAAAAAATATTCTATTAACCAGAGGTGGCCTGCAGTTGAAAATGCAAAAGCAGGGGCCAGCATATGGTTAATAGTTATGTCGCTGGACTCTCACACAGCCATCTGTGGCTTGAAACTCATGCCAGGAACATGTGCGCGTGTGCCCAAAATCCTGAGAGGAGAATGGAGGAGAAGGGATTGTAGTGCGGACATTCCCCCTAGGGTGGGATTTCTTGCTTTTTGTCTCTGTCTGTTCCTGTCTCTCCAGCGAGCACACAGTCCCTACAGCAAAAATCTCTCCAAAAAAGAAAGAAAATTTGAAAGCAGAGAGCTGACACACAGATCGCTACCCACACCTCAAACCAAAGGTCAAAGGTGCACTGTCTATAGTACAGAGTCCTGAACTAGTCCTTTGTCTGAAATTTCTAATGTGAGAGAGAGTCCCCTAAAGTCAGCATATTGGCAACATTACAGTGACCTGATCCCATTTGATCAAAAAAAAAAAAAAAAATAGTGATGCCAGTCAGTAGTCAACATTGCCAAGCCATCATCCTGAAATTGCAATTTTTGCCCTAAGACTGAAGAATGACCCCATAGGTATGATTCTCAAAGCGTCCTGGAACATTTGATCTACCACAAACTCAACGAAGGGCTCTAAGGAGGGCAGTAGAAACATCAGTGTTTAGGTTTGAGACACTGTGTCTATATGGTCCTCTGATCCCAAATAGTCCCAAAGCACTGGGGAAAGAGTTAGAAATTTCCAGGAGTGCCCTTTTTGCCTGCCATGTTGGCTCACTGGCATCATGAGGTGTAGGACCAGAGATTAGCACAGTATGGATATTACATGTATGCTCAGTGTGTAATTATGAATGCATAATCATATTTTTCTTTTCATGAAATGGTACAAAATATGGTTTATCAGAATTCCTGTATTTGTATGGTATAAACCTACAGCTGTGCTATAAATAGTGTTTCTCTGTGTATGAACTCAAACTTTTCATGTATTACAATTACAGTGGACCCTGAACAAGGTGCCTCAAAACCTGTATAGTTGCAAATTTGCATATTCATATAAATTCTTTTTTAAGTTTACTAATTCTCCTGAGGGGGGAAGAGAGAGAGAGAGAAAGAGAGAGAGTGAGAGAGAGAGAGAGAACTATAGAGTGGCAACCAACACAGTCCTCATGCTATAATACTCCCCAGCTTTATCCAGCTCAGATCACAGGCACACGCACACATCCAGAGTGTACAGAGAGACTCTGGGACATGATCCTAGGACCTTTCCATGAGGGTCCAATTGCATCTTGTTGCACTACCATCTGACCCTATTGCATTTTGCTTTTAACTTCCCCAAATCTCAACCACTTAAACAGCTTACTGTTGACCAGAAGCTTACTGATAGCATAAACAGTTAACAAACACTTCATATATCTACTTTGTACTCTTAGAATAAAGTAAGCTAGAGAAAAAGAACTGTTATTAAAAAAAATCATAAGGAAGAGAAAATACATTTACAGGTCTATGCTGTATTTTTGCTGTATCTCTTGGGGAAAAAAAATGTGTGTAAGTAGACCTGACCAGTTTAAACCCATGGTATTCAAGGGTAAGTTGTATATCTTAATATACCTGATGCATAAGAGCCTCATAATTTCATATATCTTATTATCATGACCTTCCTCTTGTCACACTTTGCGATAGTTGGCTTTGGAATGCTCATAAATATATTTCTTAAACTCTGGATAAAGGAAAATTGACTTAACTTTATATGTTATTGGATTTAGTGGAATTTTTTTTAATTTATAGTCATTCTGTCTGTATAGGTAAATTATTGCTAGCCACCATTAACACGGTCCTTGGAAAGATTTCTATCACTTGCTACATTGACTTCTCAGGTAGCCACACATTGACTCTCAAAATGCAATGTTGCAATATGGACACATCCTATATCTCCTAGCACCGGACATATCTGAGTAATAGAGGATAATTGTGGTTTGATATATGAAGAACCAGAGCTAGAACTAGTCTATAAAACTTTATTTCAGTCATTTTACATGCAAAATATTAAACAGTAGATTTTTTTGTTTCAATGCCTAACAAAACTAGAATTTTTTCCCGTCATGAACATATTCATTTAAGTGTCAGGTGCAATTATATGTTCACCTTCTACTTTTATGTTTGAATGGAACCTGGCATAATGTGATTTCTCAGAATTACTGTGTTGGTAGGATGCAGCCATGTAACAGCATTACAATCAATTCCTTCATGTGTCTGCATGTGAAATCTCATGTTTTATGTATAGGGATAATGTCTTAACACATATAACACGGTTGGTCTTGCTGAAGTCTAGTAGGTTCAGCTGAAATGATGTGTAAATTACCACCAATGCAGCAAAACAGCCAGAAGAAGCAGTGTTTCAGTGATAAAACTCTTAACCAGTTGTCAATGATTCAAAATATGTAGTGCAAGAGCAATTTTTTAGACCAAATGAAGGGTATATAAATGCAACAGTGAGGCAATTTAAATATTCATTCAAGGTATTCTTGGGTAGACCTTAACTTCATATTAGCTTTGCACATCTATTTAAGGACTATGGATCCTTAAATTTAAATATACCAGGAAAAAAGAACCCTAGTGAAAGCCAGGCATGTAAACTGAAAGAAGAAAGAAAAAAAGATCAGCAACATTTCAACATGTCAAAACTATTTAATCACAATGGGACCTAAAATATCTGATGATTAATATCACAAATAATTTTTAAAATTCTTACTAATAAAAATTAAAATGTGATTAGGTGAGAAGAAAGACGAAATGATCTTTATACTGACTCTACAGAAAGTGAAATGTTTAAATTTATGTTTTATTCAAAGATGACAAAAGGTTATACTGGAAAAAGCAAAGAACAGATTATTATAAAGATGAGTTGAGATTCATTAATAGAAGTATTGTTTTCTATTTAAAATTTTGTAATATTTTCTGCATATGTGCATAGATTCATGTAGTATCACAGGGATATAACTATTACTATGAATGACATTTATATCTGCAGTCTACATGGCAAAGGCAAGGTAAATTGTTTATTATGTCACAATTAAAACAGGGAATATCAATTAGTGGCATAAGTATCATATTATCCTCCCAAATCTCATTGGTTTTTCTTTGTCAATCACATTATCTATAGATTCTATGTACTACTGTCTAAGTTTAGTAATTAGAGCATAATTTTCAAAAAAGATTTGATTGATTCTTGTATTACAAATGATAGTCATTTCAAGTGGGCTGAATGATGGCCTCCAACTCCTGTCTTCCAATTGCTTGGTTCAAAATCGTTGGCAAAAGTCTTCACTCATTTTTTTTAATCCCACCTCCTGTCTCCCTTTTATTAGCAAATTGTATTAACTCACTTTCGAAATATATTCAGAATCTTATCACTTCTCCCCATCCCACTGCCATCTTCCTGTTCCAAGTCAGCATCCTCCCTCACCAGGATTATTCCAGTAGTTTCCTAATGGATGAATGTTCTTCCACTTTTGTCCTCCTTCTCTCCTCTTGATCTATTGTTAGCAAATGTGCAGAATAATCCTGTTCAAAGTAAGTCAGAAAGGGCCAGCAAACGGTGTGGAGGTTAAGGTAGCTGGATCCCACATGGCTGGCTGCACAGTTTGTCTTGCACCTGGTACCTTAAAAACCACTCAGGTTCGTGTGTGTGCAATGCATGTCCAAAATCCCCATGGGAGAATGGAGGAGAAAGAATTATGGCATGGCTATTCTCCCTCGTGGGTGATTTCTCACTTTCCTTCTTCTCTCTCTTTCTCTGTCTCTCTATCCAGCAAACCAGCAAACCCATGCACTAGATACCAAAAAAAAAAAAAAAAAAGAAAAAAATAAAAAGAAAGTCAATCAGTGTTCCAAGGCTTTCAATGCTTTTCTATCTTGTTCTCAACAAAGACCTACCATGATTTACAAGATCTCATGTGATCTAGACCCTGCAATGTTCCCATGTCCCCTTCTGCTGCTCTTACCTCCTTTTCTCTTTATAAGTCATACTTACCTCTCAGGAAACATCACTTTGTTGCCTCAGAAATATCTCCTTATCTAGAAACCTTCTTTCCTTAGACCTGCTTGACTCAGTCATTTACTTCAGGACTTGGTTCAAGTTCACTTTTACAATAAGGGGTTCTCTGGTAACACTTCTATTTTCAGACATTTCTAACCCCTTTTCTTGTTTTATTATTTCCTATAGTATTTATTAATATCAACACTAACTAGTATTAATGGGGACTTCAAGAAATTCATGTAAAATACATAGTATGAAAAAAATAATGAACATATTTTTTAAAGGCGCCAAATAAGCCTGTGCTCTAATTCCTCGTTTCCACAAACTTTTAAAAGTCCCCACGTATACATTTTATTTATTACTATTTATTTTCTTTATACACTCATGTGGAATGTGAGGTTTAGGAGAGCAGGGATCTTTTTTTTTAATATGTTTTGTTTATATCTGTAGAGTTGCAAAGTGCCCTGTAAGGTAAATATACAATAAATACTAAATTTCCTATTAACTTAAAATGAACTTCTTTGAGTGATTTTTAAAAGTGGTTTGCACATGTAACTCAGGTTGTATTTTACCAGTCTACTTTTTTTTTTTTTTGGAGAGGATTTTTTTTTTTTTTGGAGAGGATTTTTTTTTTTTTTTTTTTTTTTTTTTTTTTTTTGTTATAGGGCAAGTGCGCTCGCCAGAAAGACACAGAGAGATAGAGAGATAGAAAGCGAGAAATCACCCCCCAGGGGGGATGGCCACGCCACAATCCCTTCTCCTCCATTCTCCTCTCGGGATCTTGGGCATGCACGCACACGCGCCGGGCGTGAGTTTAAGCCACCGGGTCCAAGACTTGAACCGCGGTCGACTACGTAGGAGTCTAGCGACATAGCCATTACGCTAACAGCTGGTCCCACCAGTCTACTTTTTAACGAGCATTACCATTGCCGCTGCCTCTGGTCCTGACTTCATCATTTTTCTGCAGAATTACAGCTTCAGCCTATGACTTTGTCTCTGTGTTTTTACTTAGTACTTTTTTTGCAATGTGGTCACTGTGCTCTTTCTCAAATGCAATCTGATCATGTCCATTAGCTAAATATACCTCAGTAGATTTAAACTCACTAGTTTCTCTGCCATTCGAGAAGGGATGTTGGAAAGATATAAAGGATAATATGTCATCATGTAAAATTAGCTTGAATCAACATATATTTACTGAAAAGGACTTTTTTTTTTTTTTTTACCAATTTTGATACTGTAGTTTTTATTAATACCAGGCATCCTTGATCTATATTGTGATTAATGGCAGTGTATGAATATGTAAAAAAACTGACATTGAGAACTGGAATTTTATTATGTCAAAAGGAAGAAAATGTTTTCTATTGCCTTTCTTGTTGTGAGATGAAATAACTGAGAACATTTCTCTTTTCCACTGATGGTATTTTGACCCACTGCATGAGTTTGGAGTGTAATCTATGGCCCTGGATCAACTTAAAAGTAATTAACTTTTGAAGTACCTGCAATCGTAATTTTCTTTAAGCTACCTAAGTAACACAGATAAATCATGTTTTTGACGGACTAAACAATTTATATTTAACCCTTTTTAAATTTTCAAAATGCTGCATAATTTTTAAATTTTATATACAAAGGGTCTTAAAGCTAGAATCTAAACTGAGTCTGTGTTTAATATTTAGACATATATGGGTAGGTGTAAATAGCCATGGGCAATTTTAGTGTCAAGGACTTTGTTTGCCACCTGTGAACATCTTGAACTAGATAGAAGATGAAAAGAATGAGTGCTTTGGGGCTTGATTGAAAGATCAGCATGTTGATAATGCAACATGGCTGCTTTGCAGATAAATTCCAGAGTTGGAAAAGGCTATTTTTCCATATGATAGGTTAGAGAGCACGTAGCATAAGAAAGGAATGTGTGCAGTGCTGTAGGCTAGATACAATGCAGACAAGAGGGCATGCACTGGGCAACAATTGTTGCCTGGTGAACACGTCTCTTTTATTCCAGAAATAACTGTTCTCTTTGCAGTGAAAATACCTCCACCCATGAATCCATGTTCAGGTAGTGATGGAATCTGTTGATCTTGAATACTCAGTTCATTGTCCACAGGAATGGTCACATGATTAGACCTGTCAGACCAATCTGCTTTCCCCCCAGAAATTCGTGAAATTGGAATTAAAGGAAAAGGAGCAGTTATTTTCTTATACTGATATAAAGGAGATTCCTAAAGATGTCACACCAAAGATTTTAATATCTTAAAACAGACCATTTTGACAGGTGCTATGGTTTGGCTAGAGGTTGGTCCCTTGAGGTTTATACTCTAACTCTTGGTCCTCATTAAAAATGGCTTTAGGAGATGGTGAGACCCTTAAGAGGTGGAGGCACCACCACCATTCAATCAGTTGGGGACATGGAAGGGACAGACAGAGGAAGTGGGAATTATTTTTCTTCCCTTTTTGATGATGTATCTGTCTAGTTTGTCCATCATGTTGTGTTTTAGTAACAGGGACTGAGCTGATGTCAGCTCCATGATTTTAAAATTTAGTTCCAAAACTTGAACCAAACAAATTTCTATTCATTATAAATCACACAGGCTCAGATGTTTCTGTTTAAAAATGCATTAATAGATGAAGGAAATAGAATAAATCCAACACACACACAAAGGGAGAGAGAAGGAGAAAATTAGAGAAAGAATGAAAGAGAAAGATGAGTTTATGTTCTCTAATTGTTTTAGGTTTAGCATAATCTCTGGCTTTCTTTTAGTTCTGGGTTTTCTTAAAGAGAGCAATATTTTCTTGTCTATTCTAAGTGGATTTTAACTGAATTTCTGATGGTTTTATCCACTAAAATTCTAGCTATTATATTTGTTAAAGTATGATTAGTGTTCCTCCAAAATAGTGTAGAGGAGAAAATGAAATGCTACCCAATAGAGATAACAAAAGCTCATAATGGACAGAGTTTCAGTATTCAGGTCTTTGGATCTGTTGCCATAGTTTACCTGATTCCAATGTATTTTTCTTTTCTTCTATTTCATTGTCAGTTTCTCAGTCAAATTCGCGGATTTAGGAATCTTTGAATGTATATTCTCTCTGGATCTTCAAGGGCATAGTACTTGGTAACTGCAATTAAGAATAACAACTCTTGGGGACCAGCAGTTGGCCTAATGGCTATGTTGCTGAACTCCCATGTAGTCGATGCAGTTCAAGTCCCGGACCTGGTGGCTTAAACTCACACCGGGAGCATGTACGTGCGCGTCCAAGATCCCGAGAACAGAATCAAGGAGAAGGATTGTGGTGTGGCCATACCCCCCCCCAGGGGGTGATTTCTCGTTTTCTGTCTCACTCTGTCTTTCTGGCCAACGCATGCACCCTATAGCAAAAACCTCCCCCCGCCCCCCCCCCAAAAAAAGAATAACACCTCTTAATTTCACCCGCAGAGGCAGAAGATAGGAGAATTTCATCTGCTGAAACAAATGTGTGATGAATGGAAGAATCCTCTGGTAGGTGGGAATTCTTGCCCGAAGAGAAACAGAAATGGTAGGGAAGGGCAGAGAACTAGAGCCTGAACCAGTTAAACAGATGTTGATATCAGAATTGTAACAAAAACAAGATCATGTATTTAGTATGGGATTGTTTATTGTAAACTTGGGTAATCAAGCTCACAGTTGAAAGGAGTTCTTGAGTAAACGATGCAGCTGAAATTTAGTAATAATAGAGTAAGTAAGTAACTACGGCGTCCTTCAGATATGTAATAGTAGCATATGGAGTTTTGTTTATTTAATTGTCAAAAGGCATGCATGCTTGCCAGAGACAGACAGAGAGACAGAAAGAGGGCAAAAGCAACCCCCTAATGGAGCATGGGCATGATGCAATCCCTTCTACTCCATTTTTCCACCCCATAAAGACACTGACATGCATATGCATGTGCTCCCTGTGTCCTTTATGTCACTAGGACTAGGACCAAACCACAGCTTATTATGTGGGACCTGGTTCCCTTAACCACCAGGCGTGAAGCAAGCCTGGCACATGGTTTTTGTATATTTATGTATCTAAATTTATTTATCTGCAGTCACAACTGACTAGAATCAAATAGAATTCTTGGTTTCCAAAATTATGATAACATTTGTATTTTAACATGGCCTTTCAGAGCTGGTAGGGTATTCTTGCAGACATGAATGGTGAGAAAATGTGATAAAAAGCGAGAAGTCCTGGTGTGTTAGAATCCTGGCTCAGTATGATACATGCCACCTAGCAGGTGAGTTGAGAATACTATACATGACATCGCCAACAGGCAAGAAACCATATCTGTGTCCCACAAATGTCTTACTTCTCCATATTTTACTAATTTCTCTTCCTGCACTCTTCCCCTCTCCCACTCTCCTTCCACTTTGTCCCCAGTGTCCAAAATAATTTCCAATGCTTTTATGTTGGGTAAAATCTCTTTACAAACTAAATAATATATAATGATTGAATGTATAAATAATGATAATAAAATTTTAAAAAGAATCCTGGCTCAGTTACTTATTAGTGGTATAACTTGGGGAAAGTTATTTAAAATCACAAAGACTCAGATTTCTAATTTGCAAAATGGGAATGAACAGAATGGATCCTAACAGGGTTTTTTGATGAATAAGTAAAATAATGTACAATGCTTGGAGCTGTCTTCAATATACAGCTAGTTTTAGACATATTAACAATTAAAAAATTCAGACTTAATGATCAGACCTTAATATTGTGTGAGGAAATTCTGTTTCATGTCCATATTTTGGAGGAATTATTTTAGAGAAGATATAGGCCACATGTTAATTGAAAATAATTGATAAGATACTGACAATAATAATGCTTTTCCAATTTGGAGAGATTAAATTCAACATAACACTAGATAGGTAAAAATAAAGTAAAAATCTGAAAAGGTAAACTATGGAATAAAAATTAAGTTCAAACTAAAGTAACACCATGCAAATTAAAAAATAACTTTTACAAATCAGAGTCAGTGACCTGGTGGTTAAGGAAATTAGATCCTGTAAGACCAGCTGCATGTGCTGGTTCCAGATTTTGTTGCTTGAAAAACATTAAGGAGACAAGTGTGCTTGTGTGTGTCTGTGTGTGTGTGTGTGTGTGTGTGTATGTGTTTGTGTGTTCAAAAAGTCCCAAAAGAGAGAAAGATAGAGAAGAGATTATGGCATGACTATTCCCCTTGGAGGGGGTAATTTATCCCTCTCCCTCTTTCATTCCCTCTTTCTCTGTATCTCTGGTGAAGGCATGCAATCTCTGACAAATTATATCCTTGACTGAGCCAATATAAAGTGTATTCTGAATGGGAAACCACATTTTGTACTGTGATGATGTACAGTGAATGAATGTAAAATAAATACATTTAAAATTAAAAATAAATTTAAATATTACAATATCTTCAAGAGTTTTTCTTATGTTTCCCATGCATAGTTTTATAGCTTCAGGTTTTATGTTTAGATCTTTGATTCATTTTGAGTTGGTTTTTGTTAGTTCTAAGATGTCAACTCTAGCATTTTTTGTTTGTTTATTTTCAGATTAATATCTAGTTTTTCACAAATCACTGACAATAATCCTGAAAATAGACAAGTGGGACTACATCAGGCTGAAAAGCTTCTGCACAGCAAAAGAAACAATAATTAGGCCAAAGAGACAACCTTCAGAGTGGGAGAATATATTTGTAAACTATGCTTCAGAAAAGGGAATGATGGGAACCGGCAGTTAGCGTAATGGCTATGTCGCTGGACTCCCATGTAGTCGACTGCGGTTCGCGTCTCGGACTCGGTGGCTTACAACTCACGCCGGGCACGTGTGCGTGCATGCCCAAGATCCCGAGAGGAGAATGGAGGAGAAGGGATTGCGGCGTGACCATCCCCCCTGGGGGGTGATTTCTCGCTTTCTGTCTCTCTGTCTCTCTCTGTCTGTCCGGTGAGCACACGCACCCTATAGCGAAAAACCTCTCCACAAAAAAAAAAAAAAAAAAAAAAAAAAAAAAAAAAAAAAAAAAAAAAAAAAAAAGGGAATGATAACCAGAATGTAGGGAGAATTTAAGCAGCTTACTCACAAAAAAAAAAAAAAAAAAAAAAAAAATCCAATTTAAAAATGGCAAAATGATGCTGAACAAACAACTCCCTAGGGAAGACACAATAACATCCAAAAAGCATATGAAAAAATGCACAGCATCTCTTATCATAAGGAAAATGCAAAACAAAATCACAATGAGGTATCACTTAACCCCAGTCAGAATGACTAAGATTAAAAAAAATTCAGAATGATAAATACTGGTGAAGCTGTAGTGAAAAAGTAACCCTCCTACACTGTTGATGGGAATGTAGATTAGTATAGCCACTCTGAAGAACATGATGGAGGTTCCTCAAAAACCTACAAATAGATCTCCCATATGACTCAGTAATCCCACTCCTGGACATCTTCTATCTAAAGGTTAGGAAAATAGAAAAATACTTGCACATTCATGTTTATGGTGGCATTATTTACAATTGCTAAGACAAGGAATCAACCCAAATGTCCAAGAACAGATGAATGAATGAAATTATGTGGCACATATTCACTATGGAATACTACTCAGCCATTAAAAACAATGAGACTGACAATTGACACAAAGTGAAAAAATCTGGAATACTTAATACTAAATGAAATAAGCCAGACTATGAAAGACAGACATTGTATATCCTCACTTAATATATAATGAATTCTGCACTCTATAGCAGAAACTAAAAGACTGGAAAGTATAATTTTATAGCAGAGAGGGTGGTTGAAGATACTAGAAACAGTATAGAAGGGGGTGAGTAATAGGGAATGGGAGGGAGGGAATCAGGAGAAAAAACATCTGACAAGCAAAAATGAAAACTTACCTATTGATGATAATGCATATGGCAATAACTATGATGACAAATAGGCACTGTATTCATGTTGTGAAAAAAGACTGTACATTGTAGAGATGTACAGCGATTAAATGTAAATTTTTTAAATGTAAAAATGAATAATAAATATAAGACAAAATAATTAAAAATAAAATAAATAAATTTTTAAAATACAGTATTGGAAATTTGCAGATAAATAGAAGTACATAGAGGAAAATATTAAAGTTTAGGCCAATTGCAAATACAATGAGCCAATGGCACAGTAAAATACCAACAAAACTGATTGCTTAACAAGGATACAGAGTCCATAGAGGTAAGAGTTTTACTTTATTCTGTGCTCATGAGATCAACAGTAGAATAATACACATAGTTCTTGAAGAAGGAATTTATCTGGAAACCATGAATTATGGGGAGTTCTGATAAGAATTCATAAATTGGGCAAGCAGGTAGCATGGTGGTTAAGGTGCTGGACTCCACCATGGCTAACTATGGTTCAAGTATTGGACCCAGTGGCTTAAAAATCACGTGTGTACTTCCCAAGATCAAGAGAGGAGAAGGGATTGAGGTGTGGCCATCCCTTCGAAGGATGATTTCTCACTTTTCCTCTCTCTGCCTCTGTTTTTCTCTCTGGTGAGCACACATGCCCTATGGCAAAAATCTAATAAATAAATAAATACATAAATACAAAAAATAACAAATTTTATTTTGTGAAAAAGAGACTTCAAGCTAAAATGAAATTTGTCTGACTTAAAGAACTCTAAATAAAATAGATATTAGACTTACTTTATGTAACTCTAAAGAGTACTTTTATATATGTTTAATTGATGAGAGCTAGAGGGAAAGATTTAATATTTCAATGTGTGTATTCCTTCCGGATATAATGCTACTCAGTTTCTAACCCTCTCTGGCTTAATTAAGGAGACATATGAAGAATTTATGGCTGAATGCTCAATGCATTCTATTGAGTGAGTATATGGCACCTAATATTTTCTGTTAGATGTCTGGAATTCCTGGGATGCAACTCAGTAATTTTATACTCTCCTCGTGTTTTTTCAGGCCCCTGACATCTATCTTTTTCTCTATTTGTAACAACTCCTTGTATTTCTTTTAAAGAATTATTCCTTCCACAATCTCAATTCATCATGATGTTTATGAGACTGACTCAATAATGTATTCTGGATATGGTCATTCCCTGGATTTTTCCCAATGACACTTAGATGCAGATTTTTTTTATTATTGTAAGAAAGACATATATAAAGACTATACTTTACTCTGGGAAGCTACTGTGTTTGCATTAAACCTTTGACTAAAGTCAATACGAAAGGGAACAAAATTAAGATATATTTCATATGGTTATACGTATATATATTTCTGGCCATGTGATGGCATGGTGGTTAAAATGGCTGAATCCCGGATGGCTGACTACATCATGTGAAACCCAGATCTGGCAGCTTGAGAAAGTCACTGCGCATGTGTGTCCAAAATCCTGAAAGGAGAAACGGAGAAATGATTATGTTGTGACCACCCCCATGTGTGTGTGGGGGATTGTTTTCTCACTTTCCTCCTCTTTTTTTATTTCTCCAGGTTTTTTTATTTTTTTTTTCTCCAACAAGTGCACACACACACTGGAAAATTAACAAGTGGGTTAATTCAAATTTGAAACCCTTATAACAGTACTTTCTCAGATGTGTAAGTTGTGTGAGCTGTCATGTTTCACTTTTTATTTATTTTTAAATCCACTTAAACTTTTTATGTTGAAATAATTATAGACTCACATAACATTGCAAGAATACTACAGAGAGGTTACTTATACTCATCACCTTGCTCCTCCAAAGCATCACCTTATATATCTATAATGTATTATCCAAACCAGGAAATTGCTACATATAGTAAAATTAACTAGGCAACAGATTACTCAAATTTTACCTTATTTTCATGTATTTGATTTTTATGGCATAATATGTAATTCTATATTTTATTACATGTTTAGAGTAATATAGCCATCATAATAAAGAAGCTAAAGGACCATCCTTTTACCAAACTTTTTTCAAAGTAACTCCTTTGTGCTACTTTTATACATCTCACTTTCTTAATTTCTTGTAACCACTTGTCCATTTATTCTCTCTCTATTTTCTTTCATTTTGAAAATGCTAGATAGAGTAATACAGTGTATAAACCTTTGAGATCAACTCTCTTTTTTATTAGAGCCAGTTTAGGTATTGGATCACTTTTATCTCTGTTCTAGTTGACACAGAATCAACACAATGTTTTTCTCAACCTCTGCTGTGTTTGTTCATTCAGTGTAACTGAATTTCCCTCTCTTTCTTGTACTAGCTTTAGTCTCCCCACAGGGAATGAAATCTGGCTATGTTCCTGAAACCCCAGTGACTTGCTTCTGGCCTGCCTTTTCCCACCTCCTGCTCAGGAGTTGCAGCTTTGAAAGGTGCAATTACTGCACAGCGGTCGTCTGCATGGGAAGCTTTGCACTGCCACTCTTCAAACTTTTAGCAGTTATCAAGAAAATAGGATTCTGAACAAATTCCATTTGAAAGAAGAATAAGAAATCTTTAGAGCCCTGTATCTATTAAAGAAAACTAAGTTCACAAGTAAAAACCCTCCCCACAAAGAAAATTACAGTGTCATATACTAACCCTGGTAAATACTACTAAACATTTAAGGAAGAGATAAGATAAAAGGAATGCTCCCCAGCTTTTCTATAAAAACAGCATACATTTCATAATAAATTCTGAAGACATTATAAAAATATTATAGAATCATTTTCTTCATGAATATTAATGCAAAATTATTTAACAGTAATAACAAATTGAAACCATAAATATTCACATACACACACAAAATTATATCATGAGCAAATCAGACTCCATCGTTATAAGGTTGCCTTGGTAACACTACTGGAGCCTCATGAAAAAGGTCCTGAGCCTGCATTCGGGTTCTCCCTGAGCATGCTGAGCACACACAATGCCCATGATCTGGGCCAGCTGAGACTTGGGGTGTATTGTAACATGAAGATCCCCTAGCCTTATGGGGGGCCTGTCTCTCTCTCTCTTTCTTTATCACTGTGTGTTTGTCTATCTCTGACTCTCTAATAAAAAAAGAAAATTTTAAAAACTTTTGAAAAGTTTACGAGTTTTTATTTTTTATTTTTTATATTTATATGGCAGAGGGCATGTGTATTTTTCAGAAAGAGACAGAGAGACAGAGACAAAGAGGGGATGAGAGAAAGAAAGCACCCTCCAGTGAGGCATAGTCATGCAACAATCCCCTCTCGATTTTTCTACCCTGTCAAGATTTGGAGCATACGTGCACTCTCATTCAGTGTTTTTGAAGCCACTATGACTGGGATTTGAACCTTAGTCAGTCATATGGGATCTCACTCCCTGAATCACTAGGTCATAGGATCAGCCCATATAAGGTTGATTGAAATTCGATTAAAGTTATCTACTACACTAATATAGCAACAAGAAAATACATAAATACACAATATATCAATAGATTCAGAATATTTATAAACATATTAAAAAATAGCCATTCATAATAAATGTACTTGCATATATGGAAAAGAAAGGAACATCTTCAGTCTATAAAATGATTATGTGTGGTCAGCTGATGATGCAGCAGTAACACAACCATCTAAAATGTTAGTCCCACCTTGCAAGGTCCTAGGTTCATGCCATGATACTTTCTTTACAGTCTGGGTACATGTACATGCCTTTAATCCTGGCCGGCTTATACGGTCAATGTATTATGGCATGAGGATCATGTTGGAGGTGACTGTCTGTCTCTCCCTCTGTCTCTCTCTCTATGTCAAAATAAATACTTGGACACTTCAGGAATATGTACACACCTGTGATCCGGGCAGTGGATTGTGGAATGAGCACCCCTTGGGTATGCTTAGCTATCTGTCTCTCTCTGTCCTTCAAAGTAAATAAAAAAGGCAAACTTTAAAAATGTATGTAAAACCTAACGTTAATATACCTAATGTTGAAAAATGAACATTCCCATCCTAAAACTGAAAAAGCAGGTAACCATGTCTACTTTTACCACTCCTGTTCAACACTGAGCTACTGCAAATTTACTTACCATAAGTTTTACACTATTCGGGAGCTTTCAGAACTAAAGATGCCAAAAAACAAGTATACTCGAATAATTTTATGCTTACATTTGATAGAGCAGATAGTTGTGCAGAAGTATAATTAGACAAAGGTAACAGGAATGGTAATAAACTACATGGTGAGGGTAGTTAGCAAAATCTTTGTGATCAGATTCTTTTCCTGTGTTCCTCTGCCTTCAGAGATAATAACATTTAACCCCTCTGGGTGCAAAAATGATACCTCTGGGACAGGGTGTTGCAAACTACCTCAGGGGAAGACCAGCTGGATTTTGCTACCTGATTCAGGGGAATAAGAGATGAAGGGAAGGTTAGAGAGACTTTCTTGCTGTTTGCTCAAATGCCTAGGTGCTATATTTGGAGGTAGCATGAGCTAAACATACAACATAGGTAAATCACACAGACATTATTCTAAATTAAAAAAAATAGATTTGAAGGATACATATTCAGTAATTCCATGTGTTTACTATTCAAGAACAAGCAAGAACATTCTCCAGCGGAGCAATAAAAATATGGGCGATTCAGTGGTTGGAGTGGGGAGATCAGACTGTCATCCGGCATAAGGGAATCTTCTATATCTTTATCTGAGTGTTGGCTATAAATATATATATATATATATATATATATATATATATATATATATATATAAAAATTTACTGCAGATAATATATGTGTTCATTACTGTTATTTAACTTATATTTAAATTTCAAAATATTATTGAAGGCAATATATTTTTTGAATACTGACCCTATCCTGAATCAACTCATATTCAATAAATATCCTTAGACACACATGGAATATGTATTTAGTTGCCTGTTATAATTGCCATTCTCTCTTCCATCAGCAGCAGTTCCCCAAGCCAAGTATTTCTCAGTTCTATACTTATCCATCCAATAAAAAGTTAGTATACAGGATATATAAAATATTTCAAACATGATAGGAAAAAGACAAATAATCACATATTTTTAAATGAGTGTAATATAAATGCACACTTCTCAAAACAAGATACAAAAATGGCCAATAGGTAAATAAAAATTGCTGAAAATCATTAATCATCAGGGAAATGCAAATCAAAATCATAAAAAAATAGCAGCTCACTACAATTAGAGTAACAATGATCGAAAAGACAAAAAATAACAAATTATGGCAAGAATGTGGAGAAAGGAGAACTCTTTTTTTTTTTTTAGAGGTTTTTGCTATAGGGCGCGTACGCTCGCCAGACAGACAGAGAGAGACAGAGAGACAGAAAGTGAGAAATCACTCCCCAGGGGGGATGGCCATGCTGCAATCCCTTCTCCTCCATTCTCCTCTCGGGATCCTGGGCACGCACGCACACGCGCCCGGGGTGTTTTAAGCCACCGGGTCCGGGATGCAAACCGTGGTCGACTACGTGGGAGTCCAGTGACATAGCCATTATGCTAACTGCTTGTCCCCAGGAGAACTATTTTTTTAAAAAATTATTTTATTTAACGTTATTTATTATTATTATCATTATTATTTTCCAGTTTGATCAGAGAGAGACAGAGAAAGAGAGAGGAAGTGAGAAAGCAAGCCACCAGGTCCGAGACTTGAACCGTGGTCGGCCATGTGGGAGTCCAGTGCCTTTAACTACTATGTCACTTGCTGGCCCCAGAAGGGGGACTCTTATACATTGTTGGTGAGAAAGTAAATTAGCACAATTATTATAATGGAAAACAATATGGAGACTCCTCCAAAAAAGTAAAAATAAAATTATCATGACCCAGCAATTCCTCAAACTGAATCTATATCTAAAGGAAATGAATGAATGTGTCGAAGAGGTATCTGGACGCTGGTGTTTATTACAACACAATTCACAACAGCAAAACTAGAGTCAACCCAAGTGTCTATCATCAGATGATTTTTTTTTTAAAGTGGTATCTCTGCAGCATCATTAACATTGTTCACAAATATAAATTTATATTTTATTCTGATTACTTAAATTATTATCTTTGAAAAGATGTATTTTGGGGCCGTCAAGTGGCATGGTGGTTAAGGGCGCTGGACTCCCACATAGTCGACCACGGTTCAAGTCTCAGACCTGGTGGCTTGCTTTCTCACTTCCTCTCTCTCTCTCTCTTTGTCTCTCTCTGATCAAACTGGAAAATAACAATGATGATAATAATAAATAAAGTTAAATAAAATAATTCTTTTTTTAAAAAAGATGTATGTTATACCATAAGCAAAATATTTGTTTTTATTTTAAGATTTACTTGTTGGTGCTGAAATTAAACACAAATGTTGTAGCTCCATTAAAAATGTGTTTCAATATAGTTCCTCTTATTAAAACTATTTTGTAACACAAAGTATTGATTTTAAAGACATTTAGCCAAGATTTTATATGTTCAATTATTCAATTTTGGCAAGCAAAAGCACCTACTAAAGTTTCTATCTAAATACATTGTGCACCATGACAAAATTATAGCTATGATAAATGTGTTAAAGTGTACAAAATTATTGGTTTAAGGTATTTACTACCTAGGCAGAACTTAAAATAGAAATAGACTTTATTGATTTTTAATTTCAAAAGACGATGTTCTTCTTGATTTGTCCAAGGCACTGTTTCAATAGTGAATTAAAAATAAATATAGACATTCTATACTAAAATTAAGCCACACCTAACCAAACTTTTATTTCCCTTTGAATAAGAGCACTAACTCTGGATTTGAATATGGAGGGCAGTCATAAATTAGATGTAATAGTGTTTCTGTTTGTGCACATTTTAAAATTCCAACAATTGATACAGAGGCTGCCAGTGTTATATTTTTTTCTTCTAAGCTTTCTTTTTCTGGGAAACAAATTGATGCAACACCAAACTTACACATGTTGACTTTTTATTTTCTCTGCCTAATTGAATGAGCTTTGTTACACTCCTGTCATGACACTACTCATACTCTCTGGGATATGCCTTACATTGTCATTTAGACAGTGTAATTAGCAGGACATTTTTCTTCCACACAGTGCTGGGAACTTGCCACACTTATGATCCATTTTGATGTGCTCTGGAAATCAAGCTCTACACAGATGTGTGTATGGTAGAATGATTAGCATGTTTTATTATTCGGCTTATAATTATGTTGCTTTTCTCTTTGTATACTGAAATGTTAATGTTATCTTGATGTTTGACAAATCATATAGCAAGGTATATCAATGGACATAAACTAGTACAATGTGAATAGAGCAGATACTGAGCTACAGATGTATCCCTAAATATTAACAGTAAAAAATATATTCCTAAATCTACTGTAAACCATAAAACATATGCTGATTCATGCCTTCAATTGTATAGAAAAACCAATTTATTGATTTTCTACATCATTTTTGCAATATGACAAATATTCAAGTGATTATCACTTTTGTTGAATTGATTTAAAATGACTACAAATCTATTTAATTAATCTTGTCTATTTTGACATATTCTACTGAAGAGCTTATCTTTTCTTTCATACATTGGGAAATAGGTTTAAGACTAACCTCTCCATTAAAGCATCAGCTTATGAAGATACCTTTATAAAATAATAATTATAGGCTTACAATGAGAATATATACTCACTTTGCAAGGGGATTATTCTTGTGTAGAGATTTTTCAGAGTAATGAAGTTTTGTTTACTTTTGTTTTCTGTTTCCTAGCTACAACTACAAGTCTTGAGTAGGTCTCTGTTCTTCCCTGGACTTCTACACCTTGAACGGTTCCTAATTGCAGGGACTGTGAAGACTAGCCCTAACTATGGGGCTTGCCATTGCTTGTCTGTCTGGCTAGTAACTGTCCCCTTATTCCATATCTAAAAGTCATTTAGGCAAAGAGGATGGGCTTTCTTTTCCCTCCAGGGTCTTCTTCACTGAATATGCTGGTTTCTTCTCTTCCTTCTATTCCTTTCTTTGTTAGGCTTCACTTTACTTTTTACTCTTTCAGCTTTTGTTTATGGTATTCTACTTACCGAAGGGCTGCTATGTGCTGGATGCTCAGTAAGGTAATTTAATAATGAGAAAGGCATGATAGGGAGGCCAGTGAGTAACCCCAAATCACCCAATTATGGGGAATGGTACAGAGCCCTGAGAGCACAAAGGAGGGGTAGATATACTAGTCCTGGTGAGTCAGAGAAGACATACAGTTTGTATATGATGAAACCAGGAGAATAAGCAAGAGTTATCTAGTCACCTATTACAACATATTTCTCAACCAAGTGTCTTTCAGTCAACAGCCAGGTCAAGGTTACATAAGTCTATACTTTTATTTACTTTTTCTTTTTTCGCTATTTTTTTCTTTCTCACTCCTTAATTTATTTCCCAGCTTTCTTTTCTTTTCTTTTTTTAAAGTTATGTATCTATTTCTTTCAGGAGAGAGGGAGACAAAAAGAGTAACAGAGGAAGAGAGAGGGGAGAGTTTCCCTCTCCTGGGTCGTGGTGTGAGATCTTACTCTCAGTTTCAGTCGGCCAAGATCACAGGTATGCCTGTGCGTGCCCCATGTGCACAGAGAGACCTGGGAGCCTGAACCGAGGACCTTCTACGTGGCCTCAACCTCACAGAACGTCGTGCTACTGCTGTGCCACTGTAGCTGATCCCCCAGCATTGCTGGGGTACTATTGACAAATAAAAATTTACTTATTTGTGGTATACAAAGTGATGGCTTAATATATGTATACATTGTAAGGTGATTTCTGCAATCAAGCTAATTAACATCTTTATCATATCAAAAAATCATCGTGTGTGTGTGCGCGTGTGTGTGTGTGTGTGTGTGTGTGTGTGGTGAGTACATTTAAGATCTAGTCTCAGTACATTTCAAAAGAGAATATATTATGAAATATCCCTTTTAAAAAATGCTATTTATTTTCAGAGAAACTTGACTAATTCTTGAGGCATGTAACTTTCTTTTATGAAAGTTTCATATAAAATCAAACTCTCTAGTGTATTTCTCCAATAACTCTCATGCTCTGTCTGGCTTGACTTGTGGAAGTTACGTTAGTCATTCAGTGTCTTAAGCTGGTCATTCAGAGATTAACTTTGAAGAAGCTTCTAGACCTGGTTTCAAAGTGAGATAAAAATTTATTATATTGTTCCACTGTCTGTGCTCTTAAAGGTAAGGGATTCATGACAGAAACCAGTCTAAATTAAAGTCATTACACCCAACACTTTATTAGGCTTGCCAAATCCTTTCTACTTGCGAGTTCTCACACTAAGAAATTTTTCTGAGTGATGAGTAAAACTTTTATTTGCCTTTCCCATAACTTAACCTCCAAATATCCCTCTAATTATCTTGTTTCCTTTCTCAGTGAACAACCTTTCTATAAAATTATTAATAATTTTATTTTGGAGAAATTCATTTATCTTTTGTTTATACACAAGTACACATACTTCAATAGTATATTCAATATGCAATATAGTTTATACTGTAATTTAGTAAATGTTTATAAATGTGTTTATTCATGTTTCCCAACAAAAACATTGGGAAGTGGTTTCCTATGTATTCATCATAAGAGATGGTAAGCAAGCTGATCTAGGTTTTCTGTATTTACTTCAGAAGCTTAAATGTTTTTCTAGATATCTTATTTCTAAGGAAAATTATATTTTACTTTATGTAAAAAAAAAGAGTTAAGCTAGCTATGTCCTATAATAAACATGTTTGAATTAGATGAGAGATGGAATACTTTCACTAATTTGGACAATTTGTGGTACTTTGAATAGATTAAAACAAGGAGATTGCATATATGAAATACATACACACATGAAAATATGATGTATAAAACGATACTTTAAATTGTTAAAAGACCAGTTGTGCAATTTTACGTAGATAAGTTAAGATTGCTATGCTTGGTTAATACAGCCAAAATATAGATAAAGCTATACTTTCATTATTGCCTACAAAATATACTGGAGCTGCTATTAAGACAAATATTCACTGTTTATACGTGCACCCAAAGGATGTGGTTGGGTTATTGGTTTTATTTGGATGTTTCTTAGTGTACACATAGTAGTAGACTTTATACCTAAGTTAAATTTATGTTTTGTTTTGTTTTTCTGTGTGCTAGGAGTAATAGCATGATTAATAAATTTTTTGATGATCACACATTTATAGGGGATTCTTAGTCAAATTCTCCTTCAAATCCCCACTAATTTAGTAACTACTTTCCCTCCCCTATAGAAAAGGATGTAAACCCAAAATTATGAGTCTAAAATTGTAATATAATCAGCCCGTCTGGTGACTCAGCTGGTAGCAAATGAACTGCCATGCTGAAAGCCACATGGCTAACAGCTTTGAATCCTTGGTTTGGCTTGAAAACAAGCCAGGTGCCTAGTACATGCCCAGGATCTTAAGAACCGGGAGGATCAGGGATGGTGACATGATGACACTTTGTCAGTGTTGCTTCTCCCTTTCTTTCTCTTTCATATGCATGCACATGCTAATTATCATGAATAATTAAACTTCATCTTTGCAATAAGTGAAGCTATAAAATCCCTCTGAAATGCATACCCAATTACAAAGAAAATGTTATCCACAAGATAATGGTAGTGTTTTAATAGGCTGACATTCAGATAGTCTTAGATGCATAAAAATATAAAACACTTTCATAATCAATATACATTTAGATATTACTGCATTGATTTTATTGTAGAATCTAGCTAGACTAAAAGTTGAATAGTAGTGTTTTAAATAAAATATATAGGGATTTTCTCAAATGGTTTCTACCTTCCTTGGGACCCTGAGATGTCCTTTTGGCTTATCTTTTCTTTCGAAGTTTAATTAATTTATTTCATGAAAGAGAGAGACAAAAGAAAGAGAGACAAAGAGACAGGCACCCACAACAGGGTCCTTATGTTTTGATCAACCTCCAGCCTCAGCCAGACTGGATAATGAGTGTGTACATACCCATAACTTTCTGGTTTCTTAAATATAAGGATTGATGATGCAGGTGGTGGCTCAGTGGTAATGCAATCTTTTGTGAGGCTAATGCACATAGGAAGGTCTTAGGTTCATGTCCAAAATCCTTTCTGCACGGAGAGGTTGCATTCACGCATGTGACTGGAGTTCAATCATGACATGAAGATCTTGTTGGATTTTTTCCTCTCTCTGTCTCTCTCTGTTTCTCTCTCTCATGGAAGAATAAAATAAGTAAACATTTAAAAAAGTGTATGTATAAAGTATAAAGTTATCTGCATTTTCAGGGCAAGAGATACAACTTGTGGGTCCTTTCTGTGGCTTTCATGTTTTTGTGTGTGTGAATTTATTAAAATGCCCCCCTCTGAAGGAAATCATTAAGAAGAGTTCCTTTCTTTGCCCCTGCCATATAAGAAGTGATTGGGAAACATTTACTCCCTAGTAAAGAAGTAAAAAGAAAAAAATCTGTTTTTCTTTCATAGTGGACAAAATAGTTATATAATCTAATGTCTACAATACTGATGGAAGGGCTAAAACAGGAAAACAGCTGATGTCTTGGGAGAATTTAGGATGACAATTAAAGCCCTCTAAGTCTCTTCCTACTAAACTGGAAATGGATAGTCTGGTAGCAATTTCTGAAAGCAATTAGGACTGAACTAAGATTCAAGAGACAAAAAGTTTTCTGGGAAAACTATTTAATGCACAGATCACAAAAGGCGTTCTTTGAAAGTTATCACAATTTCTATTATATTGTTGATAATTTTACTCTTGTTATTACAACTCCTTAAAGAAAATCAAATATAATAATTAATTAAAATAGCTATAACTAAGAGTTCTGCATAACTGGTGGAAAGAATATAAAAAAGTCAACACCTTTGAGTTGAATTAGAGCAAAGGTACTGAAAGCAGTGATTGCATGGCTCCAATTTAACTCACCTTGTTATTACAAATTACTTCATTCCCTCCCCAGGGTACATGCACCTGATTTATTGACACTAGTATGCTATGTGGGACATCTTACAAGTCTCCCTTAACCCTTTCAGGAAGGAATGAATTTGTACATAGATAATGGCAAGGGCTAATAAATATGAAATCCTCTTGTTTATGAACATCTAATAAATGCTCCTTTCCTCCTCTATCCCATAATCACACCTCTTCATTACAGGAAAAATTTCCTGGGTAAGGAATATGATCCCAGTTAAGTTTTATTCCTTTAATTTCCTTTGCATGGGGCCAAAAGTATTCTAAGGAAAGCATTGACCATCCCCACCACCACTCTCCTTCAGGGAAAGGGAAATTCTCCAAGAAGGAGGGTTAAGAAAGCCCTTCCTCACATCCAGATGTGGGTCACTCTCTGGATGACAGTTCTTTTGGGTTCATTAATCAGGTGAGGGTAAGCTGGAAAAAGGAGAACTTGGAGAAAGTATCTTGTTTAGGGAGGCAACAAATTTCTTACTGAGAGAAAAAGAACCATGGGTAGTAGGCATATAGAAACAATGCACATTTGCAGCTTGATGTTGCTGGGCAGGAGGTTAGAGGTGATATCTAAAGTAGCAATATGGTTTTCAAAGTCAACATTTTTCCTCATAATCTGGTGAAAAAGAGGGACGTTTGGAAGAAGAAGAGTATCCATGTTTTCTCAAGTACCGTTGTACTAGTTTCTAAGGTGGCCATAACAAAGTATGATGGACTACACGGCTTAAAATAACAGAAATTTATTCTCTGGTGGCTCGAGAGGCTAGAAGTCCAAAATCAAGTTGTCCGTAGTGTCAGGCTCTGTCTGAAGGTTCAAGGAGAAATATTTTTCATGCCTTTCTCCTAGCTCTTATAGTTGCCAGCAATTCCTGATGTTCCTTGGCTTTTGGATGAATTACTCCAATTCCTACCTTCATAATCACATGACATTCTCCCAGTGTGCCATTTCTTTTCTGTATCTTCTCTCCTCTTATTAAAAGTACATCAGTCACATTGCATTAAGGACCTTTGTACTCCAACATACCTCACCTTGATTACATCTGAAAAGACCCTTATTTTCTTTTATTTTTTTAAGAGGTTTTTCTCCCTTTGTGTGTGTTTGCTCACCAGAGAAAGAGAGAGAGACAGAGAGTAAAAGTGAGAAGTCACCTCCCAAGGGGAAAACCACGTACAATCCCTTCTCCCAGGATTCTGGGCACACAAACACATGCAGCCAGCATGATTTTGGAGCCACTTGGTCTGAGACTTGAACTGCAGTTGGTCATGTGGGAGTCCAGTAATGTAACCACTGCGTGATTTGTTGCTCTCAACACCTTTATTTTTAAATAAGGTCACATTCATATATATATATATATATATATATATATATATATATATATATAAATTCCTTCTTATCTGAAGGAATTTAATTTAACCTAAATCATACTACTTAGTGCATAACAAATTTAATTGATTTTATTGGCAATATTGTCTTCCTTATTAGTTTAATCTTATCACCATCTGATATGTTATATAGGATATATTGATTGAATGCAAGTTACATCTACTTTTTTAAATTTTCAATCAGTTCTTAATGTTATTTGTAAATTAAAAAAATTTTTTGAAAACGTAGGTATCATTTATAACAATGTTTTATGCAGTGGGGTGTATCATGAGTCCAAATTGCTAATTAGTGAGGTTTAGGAAACCAATTGGGAATTTCCTGTATTTTCCTGAGAAACTAAGAGAAATTCTGGCAATTTCTAATATAAGCTTGGTATTAGTAATAGTAATTTAATAGCTTTGATTGTCTTTTTTATTTCATTTTCTTTTATACATTCAATCACATTATTATTTGGCTTACAAAATGGATATTTCAACAGGTGAACATTTCTCCCTAATACAGTTGATAAAACTACAAAATATCTTCAACAAATAATACCACATTTCTTGAAATTATTAAATAATTGTATCTTAAAACTAGTTACAAAGTTATGATATGTTGTTAATATAATTAATATGAATGTATTATAGGCCCATGATAGAAACATAAGTAAATTAAATTTTTTTTAAAAGAAGAAAATGTTATTAAAATAACCTTTTATTTTTCTTCACATAAAGATAAGCTCTATTAACACTTTGGTATGTGTCAGTTTCAATAATTCTGATGCAATTATAAAAACATGGGCTCTTATTTTTATATGTATTTTTGTAAATGTTTTATTTTATTCAATGCCTCATTGTGTTCACATCTATGTCACAAAATGTAATTACACAGAATAGTTTTAACACATTCATACTATTCCTAAACAGTCTGTCATGCCATGACTTATGTAATTAACTTTCTATTGTTTGACTATGATTGCAATGTTTTTGTTTGTTTTGTTTTGTGTCACAAGGCACATGTGCTCTCTGGAAAGAGACAAAGAGAGAAAAAGTGAGAAATCACCCTTCAGGGAGATGACACCACAATCCCTTCTCCTTTATTATACTCTCAGAAATTTTGGGTACACACACACATGTGCCCAGCATGATTTTCAAACTGTCAATCCAGGACTCAATCCAAAGTCAGCCATATGAGATTGCAGTGCCTTAACCACCTTGCCACCTACTGGTCCCACAAATAATGTTTTGTTTTTGTTTTTGTTTTTTTAAGTTTTACTATTGGTCACATGTGCTAACCAGAGAGAGAGAGAGAGACAGAGAGGGAGAGTGAGAAGGTCAGCCAACAGGTCTGAAACTTGAAACATGTCAGCCATGTAGAGTCCAACACTTTAACCACCACACCACTTGCTGGGCCCACAAACAATGTTTTAATGGGACTCTTATGACAAACTCTTCATTAGTATCTTTTATTATGTTATGATAAACTCCTAGAATTTGAATTTCTGGGCCCCTGCAATTGATGAGAGCAATAATTATTCAACTAACATCTCATGGATACATAGACCTGATAGAATCATTGTGGGTGTGCGAGTAATGTGTTTAAGTAAGTTTCAGCGAATATGTCTATATATATTTAGAGGTACATGATATCACAGTATATGGTGGAGTCGTACTTAAGGATATGCTTCTCCATATGTTCTTTATTTACATAATGAAAGCCTCTGAGAGTAAGTTACATGGGGAAAAATTTATGAGTTATCACAGTTAATTAAAGGGGGAGAAACTAGAATGTTGGCTCCAAGCAAGTTATTTAGCACTTCCAAATTCAATACAAGAGGAAAGTTGGGACAGATGCTTACATGAAGTGGTTGTTTTAATGGCCCATTTAAAAATGTGTCAATAGTTGGGACCAGCAGATGGCATACAGTTACATTGCCTGACTCCCATGTAGTAGACCATAGTTCGAGTCCCAGACCCAATGTCTTAAAATTCATGCTAGCCAAGACAAGCAATTAGCGTAATGGCTATGTTGCTGGACTCCCATAGTGTTGACCGCAGTTCAAGTCCCGGACCCGGTGGCTTGAACTCACACCAGGCACATATGCGTGCATGCACAAGATTCTGAGAGGAGAATGGAGGAGAAGGGATTGTGGAGTGGCCATCCCCCCCTGGGGGATGATTTCTCACTTTGTGTCTCTCTGTCTTTCTGGCGAGCGCATGCTCCCTATAGCAAAAACCTCTAAACAAAACAAAACAAAACAAAAACAAAATCTCATGCTAGGCACATGTGAGTCATGCGCATGCCCAAAATCCTAAGAGGAGAATTGAGAAGGGATTGCATCATGGCCATCCCCTCTGGGGGGTGATTTCTCGCTTTCTTTCTTTCTTTTTTTTTAATTTTCCAGAATTTATTATTTTTTAATTTCAATTTCTTTTATACATCCAGTTACATTACTTAGCTTATAAAGTGAATATTCCAACATGTATACATTTCTCACTCCAGTTGAAAATACTATACATGTTATCTTCAACAGATAATAACCCCTTTCTTTGTCCCATAAATACCTTGCCTCTCTATTTTTCTCCTTAATGTCCTTCCTCAGACTCCTTCACCCACTCTCTTCGCACACTATATCTGGTATTTATAACCATTTTCTAAGTTTCTATATCCTCTAGTCATTCAGTTTCAGTATAGAGTGCAGACAGTCGGTATATATTAAGTGGAGACATACGATGTCTCTCCTTCATAGCCTGGCTTGCTTCACTCAGCAGTAAATCTTCCATAGTCATCCACTTTCTGTCAAAATCCAGGGTCTTGTTGTTTTTTATGACTGAGTAGTATCCCATAGAATATATGTGCCACACTTTTTCAATCCATTCATCTGTTCATGGGCATTTGGGTTGGTTTCATATCTTAGCAAGTGTGAATTATGCCACATTAAACATTGATGTGCAAGCACTTTTCCAACTAATGATTCTTCTTTTCTTTGGGTAGATACCAAGGGGTGGGATTGCTGGACCATAAGGTAGTTCTGTTTGTAGATCTTTAAAGAATCTCCATATTGTTCTCCACAGTGGCTGGACCAATTTACATTCCTACCTACCGGCAGTGTAGGAGAGATCCTCCCCTTTCACCACACCCCTGCCAGCACTTATCTTTTTTTTTTTTAATATAAGATTTCTCGCTTTCTGTCTCTCAGTCTCTCTCTGTTTCTCTGATGAGTACACATGCCCTATAACAAAAATCTCTCTTAAAATTATCAAGTTTTCAATTTTCAATGTTTTTTTGTCTTTTTTAAAAATGACACATGCATTTACTAAGCTTTTCACTTTTCTTTATTATTGTCACTTTCTCTGTCACTCTATTTTTTAAAGATTTCATTAAAGAAAGTCAATTTTTAAAAATTTTCCACAGAGTATACATGCTTGCCAGAGAAAGAAAGACAGAGAGAGGAAGAATGAGAAGGAAAAAGAGAAAACACTCTCTGAGGGGAGTGGCCACACTGCAATTCCTTCTCCTCCATTCTCTTCTTGTGATTTTGATCACACACACACACACACACACACACACACACATACACTCAGCATGTCTCTCAGGCTGCAGAGTCCGGGACTCAAACCATGCAGCTGGCCATGTGGGATTCTAACAGCCCCAATCACCACAGTACCAGCTGGCCCAAGGCTAACCAATTTTTGAAACAAAATATTGTGACCTTTAATATTGGTTCATCAGAAAAGTCATGATGCATTTTTGCATAGAAAAACACAGAAAAATACTTTATGACTTTTCTGATCACCCCATATAGTAAAGAAAATATATTCTAAAAATATTTTAAATGATTTTTGTAGAAAGTTATTTTTTACTCTCTGACCATAATTAATTATTCTATAGAGACAGATATGGATGAAGCAAAGGTTCGTTGTATAACTTTATTATTGCAATGTGTGATATGCCACATTAATGGCAAAAATCTAGTCTTGCACATAGAAGTGCAGCAGAGAAGCAGGACTAAAGAAGAGTAGAACAAGCCTAAATGATTCTTCCCCAACCAATCTGCTAGTAACTTATGATTTTGTAATAACATATCTTTGGGGCTTTGATGGGGAAAGTAGAAAACTAGAGAAAAAGAACATGCAGCCAAGGGGTACAGAATCAGAAAGTGGAGGAATAAGTCCATTCATTTGTTTATTTTTAAGATTTTTGCCATAGGGCGTGTGTACTTGACAGAGAGAGACAGAGAAAGACAGTGAGATGGAAAGTGAGAAATTACCCACCCGGGGATGGTCTGCAATCACTTCTCCATACTCCTCCTGGGATTTTGGACACATACGTATACACGTGACTTAAGCCACCCAGACACAAGACACAAACCACAGATGGCCAGGTGGGAATCCAGTGCCTTGACCACTACACCACCTGCTGGGCCCTGGAAGAATAATTTTTAATGATTTATTGTGCTACATGGTAACCACAGTTAATAATGTACTGTATATATAAAAATTGCTAAAAGAATCAATTTTTAAATGTTTATCATAAAAAAATAAGTTGTTGATATGATGGATATGTTTAGACTAATTAAATCTTTTTTTACAATGTGTACATAGATCCTAACATCACACTGTTTCTCATACACAGTAATTTCTGGCTACTAGGGCTGGGATTCAAAGTGCATTTGGCCATATGGGATCTGACTTTCTTAACCACTAGACTATGGGACCAGCCAATTCTAGTTTTTAATAAAAGTATTGGCTGATCTTCATTTTGAGGAGAGATAGAGAAGATAAATATCAGACGAGTGCCTAGAAATAATTATGAAGACAAACTAGATGTGATGTAACCAGAATGGTCAAGAAATGTATAGGTTTTGAAAGGAAGGAAAACATATTACATGGGAAATCTACAACTTGGAGACACATTTATAAACATATAAATGAAAAATAAAACCACTTGTAATTTCTTCTTACCCTTTTATTCATCACAGTATAACTAAATATTTTTATTTTTATAACTTTGTCTAAAACAAGCTATGCTGTCCACTTTACATGATTGTATAATTACAGACAATTTTGAGAAGCAAGATATAATGTAATCTCAGCTGTAACAAGAAGCAGAAGGTTGAATTTTTAAAATCAGGTTGCCTCATACACTGCCCTACCCTTTTGGGGAGAATTTACCTGTGCCTAAACTTATTAGGAGCAGGGGCTGTGAGAAAACATCCAATACAGTGCTTTCTAGCAACATAGTTTGCAAGAAATGGTTGTGTTGTCTTCACTTCTTCAGAAAAGGAATGAAAATTACTTGTAACAAAGGCACATCTTAACTGGTATGTGTGGATTTTTGGTTTCACTCTTTTAAGATAGATTCATTTGTAGGGAAGGATCCATGAAGTGAAAAAAAGAGATGGTTGATGGCAGAAAGGAGTTTGCGATATGTAGTTGGCAGGTAGTAGCTACTGGCTCAGGGTAAATATTTGCAAAGTTTAGTTAGTAAAGCCCATTATTCAAGGTCAAACTGTAGGACTGAAGTTTAACAAGGACTCTATTAATATACCATTCCAGAATGGAGTAGAGAATTAACATACTAGTATTGCTATTACTACAAATATAATCACTAGTATATATTTATGTTCTTTGGTTTAATTTATTTATGGGATGAATGCTCTTATTGGGCTCTCATGAGTGAAATTAATGGTGTTATAGATCTGTGACTTTGCTAAAGTTCTTTAGAATTTTTCTAAATCTTTCTTCCTTTACCTGAACAGTGTATGTTAGATTCCACGTACCTTTTAGCTTTTGTTTAGAAATGGAGCCCAAGATTTGATCTTCCAAATAATTCTATGTAACCATCAGAAATTGATTGCCTGATACCAACTAAGTGAAGTAATTTTTACTTTTGCCATAATTTCCAATAAGCTTATCAAATTAATGTCGGGTGAACATTTCACGAAGATAACCCCTGAAAATATCTAAAAAGATCGTGAATGTTACCAGTCTGTCTGAAAAAAAGAGGCTTTATGTTTACTTATGAATGGTTGTTTAGTCAATGCCTCTGTATTTGACAGATTTTGATCTGAGAGTTCATTTGTATTATAAATAGTGATGCTACAGGGTAGATTCAACTCTTACTCTCACAAACATTTCAGAGGACTACTATTATCTACTGAAAAAAGATACTGCAGATAGCTTTTTGGCTCAGGTTAGTTTGCAACAGAACCTCAGTTCATTATCACTTTGAAAGATGTCAACACGCAAGTGTTAGATGTAAACATGGGAAACAAATTATTATGGAAAAGAAAGAGTATTTGAGATCTTTTGAAACATCTTAGAAAGAAAGCAATACAAATCAAAAGAACTCAAGGCTACGTGGAATGCATCAGAGAATATCAATCTCAGTGCTACAAAAAGGAAAAAGAATGGATAGTAGACATATGCAATGAGAAATTTTAAGGCATTTTTTGTACACGGTGTAATGTAATCTTGTGTGTCCTTTTTTTTCCTACACAATTTTTGGTAAAAATATAGAAACTGGTCAATATTTTCCCAAGGATATAAAAGGTACTGAGTTCTGGATTGTACGTGTCAAAGGACACATAGTGCAAAGGATGATGCCAAGACCACAGGAAAGATCACTTTTATGATACAAATCACTTCAACACACATTTTAAACTAAAAATATGCCACGGGATGTGTACACTGCCCAAAGAGAGAAAGAGAGAAAGCACACCCAAGTGGTATGGTCACATTGCAATCCCTTCTCTATTTTTCTCTCATTTCAGGATTTTGGACATGTACACATACACACACACATACAACACACACACGCACACACACACCTGGTATATTTTTCAATACACAAGTCCACTACTCAAACTACAAGGTCAGTTACGTGCAATCCAGACACCTTAATCACTATGCTACCAGTGGGCCTTTTACACATACTTTTAAATAGCAAATGCTTATTTTTGGTCTCTATGAGTTTATACTGACCTCGTTCTCCAAGGTATTCATAAAAATTAACATTGATTATAGTACATATACATGAGAATTATTTTCTTTGTGCATTATGGATTATCCAGATTGAGTAGGAGTTAGTGGAGAGCCAGAGTTTTCTTACATAGGAACTATTAGACTTTTAAGAACAAAGAAATCATTTTAAAATATCTTACTAATAAACACATTTGAGTTAAATAATCTGACTTACAGGAAGAAGAAATGTGTGTAGTAGATATCATCTGGTCTCATTTCAATTGAAACAACTTGAAATGAGAATAATAGTTAATTTATTATTACATACTAGAAAGAAAAAAATATTTGTAGGAGTATTAAATAAACTAATGGATGAATCAGTGAATATGATTTAATAAAAAGCTTGCTAGTTGGCTTCCCAAGGATAAAAAGTCCCATAAAAATCCATATACTCACACTACAATAATACACTACAATAATACTGTCATCCTAAATTAAAATTTTATCATCAGATTAAACGTGTTGAAAATAAGAAGCAAAGTATGTACAAGGATCAGAACCAGCTGAGTTCTACCAAAAGTTCATGTCTGGGCTATTTTCATCATGTTTGTCAATTTTGGTAGTAGGAAGAAACTTAACTTAAAATCTGTAGGGTATAATATTACATTCACTTAAAGATATGTCATAAGCTTTTTAAAATTGAAATATATTTTTAAAAACACTATTCAGTTTTTAAGAACTATAATTTTGGAGCCAGCTGGTAGCATAATAGTAATGCAAAATTCTGTGATTCTAAACCCACAAGAGAAAGTCTCAGACTTCTCCCCTGAGGCCTTCCTGTGCTTGCTAGGTAAGTACACATAGCTGGCTGAGGCTAAGGGGGGTTATAGTGTACAAACTCTTCTGGAGTGCCCCTTTCTTGGTCTTTTCCTCTCTTTCTTTCTCTTTTACATGGATAAAAGAAATAAATACACTTTCAAAACCAAAACAACAAAAAAAAGAACCATATTTAAGAAATTCAGCTATAACGATTTAGGTAGTGCGTGTGTATGTTCAGCATAAATTTGGATTCAGAAAAAAAGCATCTTATTTGTAAAAATGTGACATGTCTAAGATATGCTTTGAAAACAGATTAATGAACCATTCTATCTATACTTTTTATTATTAATATTATACTCAAATATTCATTATCGGAGCATTCTAAAGCTTCCATAATTAGTTGTATATAAGCACATTGGGGTAGGGAAAGACTTCTTAAATAAGACTCCCAATGCACAGTAAATAATCCCCAAAATAGACAGGTGGGATTACATCAGACTAAGAAGTTTCTGCATGGCAAAAGACACAGTGATTAGTGTGAATAGACAGCCCTCAGAATGGGAAAATATTTTTGTAAACCATGCATCAGATAAGGGACTGATAACCAAAATTCACAAGGAACTCAAGCAGCTGTTCTGGAAAAAGACAAACAATCCTATTAAAAGATGGGAGAATGAGTTGAAAAAAACACTCTCTAAAGATGACATACGAATAGCTAAAAGGCATATGAAAAAATGCTCAACATCCCTCATTGTAAGAGAAATGCAGATCAAAACAACAATGAGATATCACCTAACCCCAGTCAGAATGTCTAAGATTAAAAAAACAAAAAATGATAAATGCTGGCAGGGGTGTGGTGAAAAGGGAACTATCTTACACTGCTGGTGGGAATGTAAATTGGTCCAACCACTGTGGAGAGCAATTTGGAGATTCCTCAAAAATCTACAAATAGAACTACCATATGATCCAGCAATCCCACTCCTTGGTATCTACCTGAAGGACAGAAGAATACTTAATCAGAAAAGTACTTGCACATCGATGTTTATTGCAGCACTTTTCATGATTGCTAAGTCATGGAAACAACCCAAATGCCCACGAACTGATGAATGGTTAGAAAAACTGTGGCACATATACTCAATGGAATACTATTCATCCATAAAAAACAACAAAACCCTGGCTTTTGACAGGAAGTGGATGAATATGGAAGACTTACTGCTGAGTGAAGCAAGCCATGCTATGAAGGAGAGGCATTGTATGTCTCCACTTAATACATACTGAGTGTCTGCACTCTATGACTGAAACTAATTGTCTAAAGGATATAGAAACGCAGTATATAGATGTAAATACCAGATATAGTGTGTGTGAAAGAGGAGGGTCTGAGGAAGGACATTTGGGGGAGGGACAGGGAGGCAAAGCATTAATAGCACAAAGAGGTGTATTATCTGTTGAAGACATTTTGTAGTTTTATCAACAGTACTAGAGAGAAATGTTTACCAGTTGAAATATCCATTTTGTAAGACAAATAATAATGTAATTGAATGTATGGAAGAAAATGAAATGTAAAAAAATAAATTAATTAAAAAAGAAAGAAAATATTAAAAGTCAATTAGACAATACAGAAAACCAAATCTTATATGTAGAAGACAAAACCTCTGATCTAGAAAAAAATCACCAAAAGGGCTGAAAAAATAACAAAAAAGAGAAAATAAAATAAGAGATACTGAATATCATTAAATGCCCAAAATCTGAATAATTGGTATCCCAGAGGGTGAAGAAACTAAAGGCATTGATAATCCATTACATGAAATCTTAGAAGAAAATGTTCTGAGTCTAGAGAAGCACTCAAGCATCCAGATCCAAGAAATACAAAGAACCCCAAACAGAATTAACCCAAGAAGATCCTCTATATGACACATCATAGCCAGACTAGCCAAACAACAGATAAAGATAAGATACTAAAATTTGCAAGAGAGAAACATCAAGTTACTTACAAAGGTTATCTGATTAGGGTAACTTTGGATCTCTCACCAGAAATACTGCAAACAAAGAATGCTAAGATATATTCAAAGTGTTAAGAAAGAAACAATTTCAACCAAGATTACTATACCTGGCAAGACTACCTTTCATAAAGGAAGAAAAGATAAAAACCTTCTCAGATAAATAAAAATTGAAAGAATTTACCAACATTAGACCAGCTCTTCAATAAATTCTGAAGATAGTTCTATAATTAGAAAAACTAAAATGAGACAGAATAACAGAATAAAAAACAACCAAGAAAATAGGCAACTTAATGTCAGGGACAAGTCTGGAAATATCAATAATAATGCTTAATATTAATGAATTAAATTCTCCAGTCAAGAGACACAGATTGGCTGAACGGAAAAAAACAGAAACCCTCTATCTGTTGCCTACAAGAAATGCACCTCATGGAAAAAGACATACATAGACCAAAAGTGAAGGGTTGGAAAAAGGTATTTCATGCAAACAGAAATCAAAAAAGAGCTTGAGCTGCAGCACTAATTTCAGACAAAATAAGCTTTAAAACAGAACTGTAAGAAGAGACAAAGAAGGGCACCATTTAGTAGTAAAAGGGCTAATTCACCAAGAAGATATAATGCTTATAAATATCTATGCACCCAACTCAGGAACACCCAAACATGTGAAGAAAAGACTGCTGGATCTAAAAGGAGAGATAGACTGCAACACATTGATTGATGGGGATCTTAATACAACACTGTCTCCTTTGGACAGATAATCTAGGAAAAAAAAAAAAAAAAGCAGAGAGATGTAGGATCTAAACAATACCATAAATCAAATGGACTTAACAGACATCTATAGAACCTTCCACCCCCAAACCATGATATATATACTTTTTTCTCACCCCCACATAGAACCTTTACAAAGATTGACCACATGATAGGGCACAAAACAAACCTTTACAGATTCAAAAGGACAGAAATTATATCCAGCATCTTTTCTGGCCATGATGGAATTAAACTTGTTATTATTTGCAGAGATAAAAACACAGAAATGCACAATCATATGGAAACTAAATAACCTACTCCTGAATGATCTTTCAACTACTGAAGAAATTAAGACTGAAATCAAAAGATTCATGGAAACCAATAATAATGTGTAAATGAGTTTCCATAATCTATGGGACACGGCAAAAGCACTCATAAGAGGGAAATTCATAGCAATGACTGTGCGTAAGAAAAATATGGAAAAATGGCAAATGAACAACCTAACATCATGCCTCAAGAATAGGAAAAACAACAAAAAATATCAAAAAAAATGCCAGGAGAAAAGAAATAGAAAAGATACGAGCGTAAATAAATAAAATAGAAAATAAATGAACTGTACATGAAATAAATAGAAGCAAAAGCTAGTTCTTTGAAAACAGAAACATATCGACACATAATTAGCAAGACTAATTAAGAAGAGAGAAATGAACCAGATAAATCAAATTCCCAATGAAACAGGAATTATTACAACACACATAATAGAAATACAAAACATCATTAGAGGATACTATGAGCAACTATACATCAACAAACAAGAAAACCTGGATGAGAGGGACAAGTTCCTGGACACATATAATCTACCAAGATTGAATCAGGAGGATGCAGAAAGCCTGAGTACCCCCATAACGAGCAATGAGATTGAGTCAGTAATAAATTACCTCCCAACAAAGAAAAACCTGGTCCTGATGGCTTCACTTCTAAATTCTACAAAACTTTTATAGAAGAGTTAACCCCTATACTACTCAAGTTATTTTTTAAAATTCAAAAAGAACCCCCCCCCCAAAATTCATTTTATGAAGCCTCCATCACCCTTATCCCCCAAACACACAAGGACATGATAAGGAAGGAAAACTACAGACCAATATCTCTGATGACTATAGATGCAAAAATGCTCAACAAGTACTAGCAAATCATATCCAACAACATATAAAAAAGGTTATACATCACAAACAGGTAGGCTTTATTCCAGGGATGCAGAGGTGGTTCAATATCCACAAGACCATAAATGTAACACACCATATTAACAGAAAGATTAAAACCATATGATCATATCTATTGATGCAGAAAAAGTGTTTGAAAAATGCAACATCCCAACATGATTAAGACACTCAGCAAAACTGCCATAGAAGGGTCATTCTAAGATTTATATGAAAAACCCATAGATAAAATCATATTCAATGAGGAGAAGCTTTCAGTTTGGCAGGATACAAAATCAACATACGAAATGGTCTCATTGTAAGCCAAACAATATGATTGAAAGTATATACAAAAATAAATAAAGTAATTAATAAAAAAAAAATCTATACCATTTCTATATACAAACAATAAGCAGACTGAGATAGAACTGAAGAAAGTAATCTCATTTACCATAGCCACAAAAAGTATAATATACTCAGGAATAAATCAAACCAAAGAAGTCAAAGACCTCCACAAGAAAAACTATGAAAAGAAAAAAAAAAAAAAAAAAGAAAGAAATTAAAAAAGACACTAAAAACTGGAAGGATATTCCATGTTTCTGGATTGAAAGAATTGAAATAATCAAAATGGAATTCTACCCAAATTAAACTACATAAAGGGAAATCCCAATCAAATTACCAGAGACATTCTTCACAAATTTAGAAAAGACGATCATAGGATTGGTCTGGAATCATAAAAGACCCCATATTGCCAAAGCAATTCTGTGCAAGAAGAGTGGAGTAGGAGGCGTCTCATTCCCTAACTCCAAAAATGTATTACAAAGCTGTGATAATCAAAGCAATATGGTATTCACACACACACATACACACACACAAAAAGCTATGCAGACCAATGGAACACAATAGAGACCCAAGAAATAAACCCAGAACATACAGCCAACTGATTTTTGACAAAGGATATCAGTCAGTCCAGTGGGAAAACCTCTTTAGCAAATGGTGCTGGAAAAACTGGTATCCACCTGCAGAAAGATGAATCTGAACAGCTACTCTCACCATTGACAAAACTCAACTCAAAGTGGATCAAAGATCTAAACCTAAGACCTCAAACTATAAAACTACTGCTGGAAAACACTGGAGAAACTCTAGGAGACATTGGGGTCTTAAATAAGACCCCCAAAAGCACAGACAATAATCCCAAAAATAGACAAGTAGGACTACATCAGATTAAGAAGTTTCTACACAGTAAAAGACACAATAATTAGTGTAAATTGACAAGTTTTGGAATAGGTGAATATTTTTGTAAACTATACCTCAAGTAAGGGACTGATAAACAGAATACATAGGGAACTCAAGCAACTTCTCCAGAAGGAAAAAAAAAAAATTAAATAATTAAAAGGTGGGAAAAGGAGCTGAATAAACTCACTAAGGAAGACATATGAACAGCTAAAGCATATGAAAAAATACTCAACATCCCTCATCATAAGAGAGATGAGGACCAAAGTCACAATGAGATAACACCTAACTCCAGTCAAAATGGTGAATATTAAAAAAAAAAAAAAAAAAAAAAAAAAAAAAAAAAAAAAAAAAAAAGGTAAGTGCTGGCAGGGCTGTGGAGACAGGGGAAGGGAAATCTCCTACACTGCTGGTGGGGATGTAAACTGGCCCAGCCTCTGTGGAGAACAATATGGAGGTGCCTTGAAGAACTACAAATAGAACCACCATATGATCCAGCAATTCCACTCCTTGGTATCTACCCAAAAGAAAGGAGAAATTTCTGAAAAGTGCTTGTAAATCTGTGTTTATTGCAGCATTATTCATAATTGCTAAGACATGGGACCAACCCAAAAGTCCATGAACAGAAGAATGGATTGAAAAAGTGTGGCACATATACTTTATTGAATACCTCTCAGCCATAAAAATCAGCAAGACCCTGGCTTCTGATAAAAAAGTGGACAAATAGGAAGATTTACTGCTGAGTGAAGCAGGCCAGGCTATAAACGAGAGACATTGTATGTTTCCACTTAATATATACCAACTCTCTGCATTCTATAGCAGAAACGGACAGATCTGAGGATACAGAAGCATGGAAAATGGTTATGGATAAAATGTGGGAAGAGGGTGGAAGAAGGGGAAGAGGGTGAGGAAAGACATTAAGGAGAAAAATAGAGAGACAATACATTAATGGGACACAGAAATGGGTTATTATCTGTTGATGATAGCATGTATACTATCCTCAACTGGACTGGTATGAAGTCTATGTTGGGAAAATTCACTTTACAAGCTAAGTGTTGTATAGTGATTGAATGTATGAAAGAAATTTAAATTAATTTAAATTAAAAATAAAGTCTTTAGGAGAAATAGACACATAAACAAAGAGCTGTGAAACGTGTAATAGAAGCTTAAAAGAAGGAGAAGAAAAAAGAGGAAAAGGAAGAGGGAGAAGAGACAGAGGGAACAAAAGAAAGAACATATAATAGGTAAGCAAGGGAAATTTTATTTAATTATATTAGGGGAAAATCAAAGTGGTAGTATTTGAGAATGTCTTAAACAAGTAAATTCTACTTTAAAAAATTAAATGTAATTTTTTTTAGAAAGTCTTGCTCTTTTTCAAAAATGCTTATCAGAGACTTTATTGTCAAAAGTAACTTTTAACATAACATGACTATAAATAGCTAAGCCTTTCAAGAAACTACTACCTAGTTGTTTGTCAGTACTGTCTCCCTGAAAAATTGTTTCTCATAGTTAAACAAAATATTCATGAAGCAGCAGATGTTTATTTCAAGGTCTATCATTTGTGAGAAATACAGACCTAAGACTGTTTTGTTTGTGACAGTTAGTAATATTCCAGAATTGAAAAGAACTATTATTCTTATATTAGTTATGCCCTGTCCTTGTTTGGTGAATTAAGTCTCAAGCTTTGAAAGTCTTACTTCATGAGTTCAAAGGCAATTTTGCTGCAGAGGAACTGGACCATTTGTGGTTGTCCTAAAACCTATTGTTGATGCCCGAGGAAAGAGGGAGAAGGAGACAGTTTCTAATTTGAATTATACGTGGGTGGTGGGCAGGAATGTTAATGCCAAAGGATGAGGCTTAGAGACTTAGAAAGGCTCTCCTGAAAATTTCATTTACATAGTACCAAACTTTATAAGAAATTTATTCAACAGGTAGAAGGTTTCACTCGAAAGAGGGACTAAATTAACTAGGTAGTAGTAACTCTGGCTTCTGATAGTAACCCTTCACAGGGAGGTGTGGAAAAGGAATTGATCTTCAGGGAAAGCCCAGTTGGAAAATTTCCTGGGAATGACATTAGTGACACCCTCTAGTATTAAGGAACCCAAGATACCTGGGGAGACCTGGCTTGAATGAGTGAGATAGTTTCAATTGGATAGAAACTCAAATAAAATGATGACCTAGTCCCTGGTGGCTGCCTAGGCAATCCTATTTGTTCAAAAGCTCTTTAAAGTTCATTCACATTATAAAACACCATAGGCAAATTCACTTAATTCATTGTAAACTTGAAAAGAAAGATGGGGGGGGGTAATTTGAGCACCTTCATCTCAATAAAGAGTTATAAATCAGTCATGTATATGAAAGATGAAAGGAACTTATTTCACTGCAGAAGGCCTCTTAATTTTGTAGTTCTGTAGATGAAAGTCCTTTCCATAGAACCTGGAAAGAGTATTGTAATAGAGCTACTAGCATAAAAATATACATAAATTTAATTCTTTCATATGACTTTTTAAATGTACTAATAAAGTTGGGTAGCTTTTGACTGCATTATAAGAAACAGGGTCGCAAATGGGAGTAATTTAAAAGTTTTCATTACCCAATCCTCATGATTTTAAAGGTAATAAAGAAGTAGGTTTCAGTGAAAAAATAATCGTAATGGGCCAGGCATGAAAAGTGCAACAACATGATGATATTACATGGATGGCAGAGGATTATTAGCAAGATGTAACAGGGTAGAATTAGTGTCAGAGCAATTATTTTAGCTGTATGATCATTTTCTTTGTGTAATTTATGGCCTTAATCACTTGTAGGCAAATTCAATCATGAAGCAATGCCCTTGATAGTTAGACTTAGTAACATTGGCAATGCACGGTAAATGAAAACTCTTCACACATGGCCTCTTTTTCCACAAAAGAAGTTATCTATAGCTTTTTATTTGTTTTTTATTTTTCAGTTTAACAAAAGGATGGAGATCGGGCTTTGGAAAATAAGCCCTTGGAAAGGAGCCATGGATAGGTGTCAACAAGCCTAGACCTGCTTTCTCATTCAGAAAGCAAAGAATTTATTTGCTTTTCCTTTGTGTTGAACAATATGTTAGGGAAATAGACCCCAGGTTCATATGTAATAGACACTGGACTGGACTGTTAATCAGGATTCTGAGTTTTGCCCAGGAATGTTTTGACTGTGCTATATTGAGCCCAAGTACACATACGTAAAATACATAAAAGAATTAGTTGATAAATATGGGTGTGGGTAGTAGTTTCATGTCAGTAGGCCAAGACTGGTCTGATGAAATGCTTCATTGAAGTGTTTGTCTCAAAATAGAATGCTCTTTACAGTGAAAAATGTTTCTGACAAAACCTTATATAAATAATATTAACTTAAGAACATTACAAATTTCTTTAGACCTAAATTTGAGCTGGAATATGTTTCAGGTATTCTATATTCTCATGATATTTTACTTGTACATGCTATTTATTATGTGCCGGGGTACTTAAAAAAGTTTGTAGAAAATGTAAATTAAAATACAAGCTTATTTTGGTGTAAAGTTTTTTTAAAATCCAACCATGTTTTTTTGCAATATTCATTTTTGAAGAGCCACTCATAGTTTTATCTTTTTAAATATCTATTTGGGGCCAGCCCATGGCATGGTGGTTAAGGCAGCTGGATCCACATGGCTGACTGCACACTGGCAACCTGGATCCAGCAGCTTGAAAAACACTATAGGTGAGTTTGTATGTGTGCCCAAAATCCTAATAGGAAATGAAGGAGAATGGATTTCAGTGTGGCTATTTCGTCTGGGAGTGTTTTTTTTTTTTTCTTCACTCTCTTTCTCTCTCTCTGGAGAATGCACACTCACTGTGGCAAATTTTAAAAAATAGTAATAAATTTATATTTCTGTCACTAGACTGCTACCTCCTTAAGGGTAAGAATTTTTTTTTTATTTCAGTGTTTTCAGTTTCTGCTCAATGCCTGCTACATGCAATATTCAATAAAAATGATGTTAATATAAAATAGGATATTGTGAATATCTTATGTTAAATAAATGACATGATTTGAATCTTGAGAGAAAGAAAGATATTTATTATCTTAGGCCATTTATGAGTTAGTCAACAATTTCTGTTACTTTCCAAAAATTTTCCATAGTCTCTTCAGTAAGAGAGAGCCTAGAAATCTTGTATTAAAGTCTTTAGTTAAAATACCCATTTCAAAAAACTATCCGGCCCAAGATTTATAGTTGTGAGAGGTGTTGAGGAGGATCAGGAAATGTGGAACAGTGTTCCTCAGAAGATGGATTTAGCAAAAGTATTTTCATCATACTATGGAATTACAAATTTATGGGACCCAAGTAAAAAGAATGTACAGCACTAATAGGGCTACTTCCAACATGTATGATGGTGTCCTTGTAGATAATTCAGAAATATGGAAAAGATGATAATGAAATTAAATCCCTTATAAGTGAACAAATCCCTATACATAAAGGACTTCAATGTGAAAAGAGGTCCCCAGGGCCAGCGGGGGTGTAGTGGTTAAGGCATTGGATTCTCACATGGATGATGTGATGTGTCACAGAAAATATGTATGAACTTCCTTCCCGCCTTAACTCTTAGCTCCATTTGAAAATGAGTGGATATACCCTGTTTCATGGAAAATAAAACTACAAAGAGTACTGGTTATAGAAATTAAACAGAAAATACAAGTTTCTGATCTTAGAAACTGGAAATAGCTTTTAATTTGCTTTAGATATCAAGCCTGTAGTTTAAACTAGATCATGACAACTTAGTGGCTAGAAAAGCAGAGAAGAAAAATGAAATGCCCAAGTGTCCCTTCTGAAGTTGCATGACTCCAACATCTAACTATACACTAAACAAGTATGTTATACATCCTAATTTTATATCTTTAAAAACACCAATTGCAGTGTTGAATAACCTTATTTTTATAAACTGTTATAGTGTATAGTTAACCCTGGAAAAAATGAAATGTCAAAATTCCATTCTCAAATTAGAGACCCTTTAGAAAAATAATTGCCCAAGATATGGAAATTAACAAAGGAGCATACTGGACACTCTTTTAGTAGATCCTTTTGAGTTTTACCTGATTCCGTAAGGGTTTGTATCTTTAACTGACTTTCCATTGATTAGGTCATTTTATCTCTCTGTAAAAGCAGAAGATAACGCATAAAAAGAGAATGGTGGAGACCTGCAGATTTATGTCACTGGATTTCCATGGAGTCGATCACCGTTTGAGTCCTGGACCCAGCAGCTTAAAACTCTCAGTGGGCGTGTGTGTGTGTCTGTGTGTGTGTGTGTCTGTGTGTGTGTGTCTGTGTGTGTGCCCAAAATACATAGAAGACAATGAAGGAAAAGAGATTGTGGCATGTCCATCCCCCCCACCCCAGGAGGTGACTTCTCACTCTGTCTCTTCAGCAAGTGCCTGCTCCTTAGAGCAAAAAAATCTCTCTTAAAAAGAAACAAAAACCCAGAATGCTGCATATTAAAATGGGTTAGTAAAGGACGGTAAAATTGGTTTCTGCTTTATTCACAAATTAATTTCAGCATTTTTGAAGACCTGACTGCCAAATTCTTCTTTGAACTGGTTATAACATCTTACTGATTCCTTTACAAATTAATGAGTTAAATTAAACCTTTGACCATGTTTATTTTATATGAGAGTCATGATTTTTTCATTTTGAAAATTATAATTTAGAAGTTTTACAATCAGGAGGAAGCCCTAAGGGAACCAATCAATAAATTCAGTGAACTCTCTATAGAAAGGTATAATTTTGTCACATAGCCAATGAATGATGATTGACTGACTTATTTCACAAAGATCAGGAGATAAAGTGGAAAAATCTTGCCAAGCAAAATGATTTTACACCTCTACTATCGAGATGTTTAGTATTTCTAAACATAGAAAACTGTAATTAGAGTTTGCCTAAAGGCAGCAGGTGTTGGATATTTTTTTAACATTTGGCATCTATGTGAATATTTCTTAAAAGGAATGAGACTTGCCATTTTTTATCAGAGAGATGGAATGTTAGTAGAGAATTTTTTCATGATGAAAATTAATGTTGGTTGAAGTGTACATTTCCAAATTTAGATTGCTTGGGCATTTTAATGAATATTACAGTGTATGATCACAAATAGAAAAAAGTAAGACTCCCTCCTCCTCAAAATTAATATCTTGTCATTATGTTTAATGAATGTAACTTGATTCAATGGATATCTTTTATATACCTGCCTTGATGAATAAGGCAATACATTATTTTCTGTCACTGCTAAAGGAAATGAATAAAACAAATATGTTATCAAAAAGAACTCTAAATCAAGTTGAAAAGAAAAAAATGCACACCTATGGGTAGACAGAAAGATAGAATAGAATAATCTTAATATACCTGTCTTGTAGGACCAGCAGTTAGCGTAATGGCTATGTCGCTGGACTCCCACATAGTCGACCGCAGTTCGAGTCCCAGACCTGGCAGCTTAAACTCACGGCGGGCTTGTGTGCGTGTGTGCCCAAGATCCCAAGAGGAGAATGGAGGAGAAGGGATTGTGGCGTGGCCGTCCCCCCTGGGGGGTGATTTCTCACTTTCTATCTCTCTGTCTCTCTCTGTCTTTCTGGTGAGCGCACGCGCCCTATAGCAAAACATATATATATATATATATATATATATATATATATATATATATATATACCTGTCTCTATTTTTCAAAAACAGTAGTGTAATGATATTTATGATATTTATGCCTTTCTTTAAAATGTACTTCCTGGCTGGTCCTGTGATTTGGTAGTTAGGGAAGCCAATTCCCACATCATTGGCTATGTGGTTTGAATATCATGCTGAGTGTACATGTGCAAGCCTGCTCCAAACCCTGACAGGATGGAGAAAGGAGAAGGAATTGCAGTGTATACCCCACTGGGAAGTTCTTTCTCCCTCTTCCTCTGTCTCTGTCTCCCTCTGGTGAGTGCATGTGCACCCTGGCAATTTTTAAAAATGTATTTCATCTAAAAACTGAGGTAATCATCCCATATATATATAAATTAAATACTATAGAGCTTCAAAAACCTTGCCTAAAATCCAAAGGGCAGACTTATAGACCAATGGAACAGAACAGAGAGCCAGAAATGAAGCCATGCATACATGGTCAATTGATCTTTGACAAGGTGCCAAGAACATACAATGAAGAAATAAACGTCTCTTCAACTAATATGTTAGGAAGACTGAGTAGCCACATGCAAAGAGTAAAGTCAGACCACTACTGTATAACTTACACAAAAAATCAATTCAAAATGAATTAAACACTTGAATATAAGAACAGAAATGACAAAATCTAAGAGAAAGGGCCAGCAGGTGACATGGTAGTTAAGGTACTGAACTCCCACATGGCAAACTGCAGTTTAAGTCCCCGACCTGGTGATTTGCTTTCTCATTTTCTCTCTTTCTCTGATCAAATTATAAATAATTCCTTTAAAAAAATCTAAAGGGAGAGATAAAGTTGAAGGGAATTCTAGAAAGAATACACATTAGGACTTATGCCAGGAAAGGTAAGTTAATAGAATGGTTTTTTTTTTTATCCTATAAAAGAATACGTTGAGAGAAACAGAGCTAAATGGGGCTGCATCCTACATCAAGTGTTAAACACAAATGTTGAAATTTTATGCTGAGGGTCACTGAGAACACTTTACATTTGAGTAGAGGAGAGGGATAATCAGAACCATGCTTTAGATAAATTATATTGGCCAAATTTTTAAAGGACTCATTATAGTGGGTCAAGACTAAATTGCGAAAGAGCCACTAAGAGCCTGTTCAATGTATAACTAAAGAAGATATGCCCTACAATAGTCTTTGTCAAAATAAAATGGACTAGTTTAGATGCCAGTTTAGATGCCAGTTGTTCTGTCTTTCAAAATTAAACATACTCAGTTTTTTTTTTTTTTCTTTTTTTTGGAGAGGTTTTTGCTATAGGGCACGTGCGCTCGCCAGACAGACAGAGAGAGACAGAGAGACAGAAAGCAGGAAATCACCCACCAGGGGGGATGGCCACGCCGCAATCCCTTCTCCTCCATTCTCCTCTCGGGATCTTGGGCACGCACGCACACACGCCCGGCGTGAGTCTAAGCCACCGGGTCTGGGACTCGAACTGCGGTCGACTACGTGGGAGTCCAGTGACATAGCCATTACGCTAACTGCTGGTCCCTAAACATACTCAGTTTTTATTTATAGGCATCACTCAAGAGTAAACTACTTCAGCTGTTATTTTAACTTGAACTTAGTTCAATAACTAAATGACAATAAAGTTTCCATTTAAACTTTGCTTCTAAACAATTGGAATTTTTTATTGCCTTTTGCGATTGCAGTCATTTTATGTCTTAGTAAGGAACTTGGTGCCTGAGCATAACAATGCTTCATTCCTACTATTTCATAAATCTGGAAATGAATGGTAGAATGAATGCCTGAAAAAAGACGTACTGAAAAAAGATTTCATTAGAACTCTAAAATATAATGTTAAAAAGATTAAAAAAAAAAAAAATCCAGACTCCTGCTTGGTTTCCATAAACAAAGTGGGACCTCGGTTTTTTGTTTGTTTTTTTTCTTGCTAGGGTTACAGCTTATCAAAGGAGCTAAGCTTCAGTCAGTCACAGGCATCTCGAATTTTCGACTGTGTTAATGCAGACAGAGTTCATAAAGTAACCAACCCAATTGATTCTCTACCTCATTCCTTTACTTTCTTTTTGAGAAATGCTTCCTGTACATGGCACATTCTTTTTCCAGAACTTAAATACTATGTGACAACAAGGCCATGAGGAGTTTTCCAGAGTTAGTCAGGAATATCTGCCCGATTCAAATCATGTTAAGATTTGCTCATTTAAAATTCCACTCAATTAATTGGTTGGTTTTTTTCTTTTGACAATTCTTTATTAGAATTTTCATTTGTAATACTAATTTCCACATTTTGCATATATATTACAGTCAGTGTGCTGAAAGTAATTAAAAAATGAAGGTCATGTAAGTCAGGTCTACAGAAAGTCAACATTTGACTCTAAAAGAGATTTAAATACTGTTGTTTTGGTTTTTAATTAGCTAAAAGTGTTTGTGCTCACTGGCGAGAGACAGAGAGAAGGAAAATGAGAAAGTACTCTCATGAGGAATGGACATGCCACAATCCCTTCTTCTGTATTTCTACTTTTGGGATATTGGGCACTTATGCAATCACACCCAATGTGTCCTTCAAGCTGCTGGGTCTGTGCTCAAACCACATAATCAACTATGTGAGATCCAGTTGCCTTACGACCATGCCACTTGCTGACCCCAAATAGCATGTCTTTTAACTCTCTGTTTAATGTCATACCTAAGGAACATATTTCTCTCCCTGTGGTGTAGGTATTCATTTCAGCCATTAAGTAAGTATTTACTGGGCACTCACCAAACATTGTACCTTTCATTTGAAGGATGGCCTTGTCTCAAGAAATTTGCAGTTCATTATGACCAGCCATTTATTGTTCACTCTGTGTCAGCCCAATTGCTAGGCACTTTATATGCATCCCTTGTTTAATCCATACAACTAACCTAGAAAAGAGACATCATATCTACTTACAAATGAGGAACCTAAAGATAGAGATTGTTAAATAACTTGGCAGCAGAAATCACACAGCTTATAAGTGGGTGAACTGGATTCATGCTCAGGTCTATGTGACTCTGAAGCCTGTGCTCTGTTGATTTCCCACACAGAAACCCAAGCAGAAAAGTTAGTTGAGTAGAAAAGAGTTATGGAAATAAAATGGATTTCGTTAAGAAAGTGATCCTTGTATTGAGTCTGACAGAAGATAAAGAATTTCAGTCATTCCAGGAAGCAGCAGGAACACACCAGATGTGCAATAGCATGGCAACTTCTGGAAACTCTATGGAGCAACTTAGGAGTCAAGAGTACAGGAGGCTGTGTGTCTATTATTAAGCCACAGAAGACGGAATGCAACAAAAAGCTTCATATACTGTTCTAATAAGTTTCAAGTTTTGGGCAAAGGCTCTGGAAAGGCTCTGAGTGACAAGATATGAGATTGGCAAAACCTCTGCCTATTAGAGGTAAGTGTAAGCCGTGTAAGTGGGGAGGTGAAAAACAAAGATTGGAAAATGAACAGCACTAAACTCTCAATGACATATTAATAATCTTGATTTTGTGTGCTTCCAACTGAGCATTGAGGTGATTGAAAGAATACATAGAAAAGACTGATACAAGTCAGGTATAATTGACAGGAATGCATTCATTCTTAGACGAAGTTGGTTTAGAGCCTAGACTTGATACAAGAGACATAGATAAAATAAAGGCAGAAATAAGCATCCCAAGTGGAAGCAAACAAACTAAAAAACAAGACAGAGAAAGTTATATTGGAGACTGGGAATGGGGTAGTTAAAATATGAGTTAGAATACAAAAATGAAAGATGAAATTTTTGTGATGTAGTTCATTTGGAAATATGGAGAAAAAAACTCTATTGTTTTATTTCAATAAGTATACATCAATGTTTCAGACATATTTTTAAAAATCTTTTAATCACATTATTACATCATTCAGCACTGTGAGAAAATTCTCACTTAAGATACATGTAGGTCCAGTCATGGTGACACAGGCAATAGGGTTGTGGTTAGAGAAGCTGAAGACCATGTGGGAAGGCTCCTTGTTTGTCCCTTCCACTTCAACACATCAGTGATCCTAACTGGCCACAGGGCTTGGGGGAGGAATGCAATGTGAAGACTTCTTCTCTTTCTCTTTCACTAAGAAAATAAATAAATAAACAAACTTACTTTGTTGTTGTTTTGCTTTGTCTTGCTTTTGCTATAAAGCACGTGTGCTTGCCAGAGAGACAGAGACAGAAAGACAGAAAATGAGAAATCACCCCCCAAGAAGAATGGCTATGCTACAATCCCTTCTCTACCAGTCACCTTTCAGGATTTTGGGCATGCACACACATATGCCTAACTTGAGTTTTAAACCACCAGATTTGGGACTTGAACCACAGTTGACTACATGGGAGTACAGCAATGTAACCGTAAAGCCATCTGCTAGTCCAATAAATAAATTCTTAAATATATATATATATATACACATATATATATATACACACACACACACACGCACACACACACATACACACATATACTAACAATTCAACTGAGCAATTTCAGTTCTTTGTGAAACATAAAACATGTAAAACTGATCTTGATTTTAAGAAAGGAGTGAGGCAGATAAGCTTCCAAGTATATGACAACACAGACTGATGGAAGTGCTTATTTTCATTTACATACAAAATAAATAACACAAATACAAAAAAGCAGTACTGTTCTCTGAGTAAGAGAAATATAATCAATAATGAGCACTACTGATATTTTCTTGAAATAGTTTGTTATATAAACATTCCACATAGCTAATTGGGAAGGGTACCATCTTCCAAGAAATTCTTATCTGAGATAATAAGGAACCTGCCCAAACCTACATGAAGTTCAAACACTTACTTCAAATGCTGATTCAGGAGAAAGTGAGTGATACCAAAGTACCTCTCCAGTTACTTTGAAGTCTCAGGTTGAAGTCTGAAGAATTTAGAGCATGAAAGTTGGATTAAACAGGTGGAATTGTTACCTCTGTATCTAACTAAAAGTGTATTCTGAAGACAAAGGAACATTTGGAATTGAGTATGTGCAGATGGTGTGAAAAGGAGTGATTTGTGTTTTGTGCTACATCTCATTTCAGAATGACAGATGTGTGAAAAAGAAAAAAAATTCCTATAAACACATGAAAAGATCTAAAGTTCAGGCTCTTTCTAGACACTGCTCCAACAGATAGGCTTACATTTGTTTCCTACATCTATGTGGAAAAGTTAGATAGATAAGTATAAGATAATGAAAAAACAGTCTAACTAAATTTTAGGTTAAAGAAAAAAGCAAAAAACGAAAAAACACCTGGGTGGATGAAGTTGGCTTTACAATTCCATACAAGCCAACTGTGTGATGTGGCAGCCAAAAATATCTAATGAATTCTCAAACTGCATTAGCAAAATTATAGTGGCCAAAGAAAGCAAAGTAATAATTCTCTGGCATTTTGCCCTGCTCAAACCACATCTGGAGCCAGGTATTAATTTCTAGACCCCATTGACTATTAATTATCATACACTACAGGAATAAAATCTGTTTTAAGGACTATGAAAACATGGACTATGAGAAGCAGTTGGAAGAATTTGTTTTGCTCATACTAGCTGTCCCAAAGTCTCTCAAAGATGTATGGCAGAAAGTTTCTATTTATATTGTGTTGTTTTTGAACCTAGGGTTAAATTGCAGGGAAGATGTAGGGCCAATATAAGAGAAATCTTTTTTACAATGTGAACTCCTCCTCAACAGATGGGTACTTCAGGAAATTAGTGCAGCTTAGTAAACATGTTCTAGATAGAGAGAGCTGGTTACCTGGATCATGTGCTTATAAAGCTTATTGTGAAACATTCAGGAATTTTGCCAGTTGATTTAGTAACTTGAAATCAGTGAACTGTGAATATATTTACTGTAGAGAAATTGGCAAATACTGAGACCAGGCTTTTTTTTTTTTTTTCTTTTGAGAGTTTATTAGCACAACACTGGATTTTTAGCAATGATGTTGGTATGATCCTAAGACATACCATCCTTCCAAGTCAAAAAGCTTACAGATGTACTCATACATTGCAGATTACAGACTGAATTTTAAAATCAAAAACAGGACCAGCACGTGGTTTAATGGTTATGTTACTCCTACGTGGTCTACCTCTGTTTCAGTCTGGAATTGGAGACGTAACAAAACTCACACTGGACGTCTGCATGTGTGTATTCAAAATCCTGAGAGGAGAATGGAGGAGAAGGAATTGTGGTGTGGCCATCAGCCTGGGAGGTGATTTCTCACTTTCTGTCTTTCTCTGTCTCACTGGCAAGCACACGCACCCTATAGCAAAAATCTCTCTCTCAAAAATAAACAAAAAACAAGAACAATTAAAAAGACAGAAATAACATGGGTAGTGAAATTAAGGAGATACATAAAAAAGAATGGAGGCAAAATGGCAGTAATAAAAGAAAAATAAATATTAGGGGAATGGAATATATTCTATAGTAACAGACAAAAATACAACTAGAGATAAATTAATAAATATTTAATGATGGTATTTGTGAGCTTAGCCATAGTTGGGAGAAAAACATAATCTCTTAGGAATGTCTATTATTTTATTCATTTTTTTCCTTTAATGATAGAGATATTGAAGAAAAACATGAATGAAATTTATTTATAGAAATTGCTAAATCAATTAACTATACATTTTCAGTCTAAAAATAGATTATCTTTTTCTTTTTTTCTTTCTTTTTTAAAATTTTGCCAGAGGTATGTACTTACTTGAGAGAAACAGACAGAGGAAAAATGAGAAAGAACTCTCCATTTAGAATCGTCATGTTATAATCTTTCTCCATTTCTCCTTCCTTTTCAGGATTTTGGGCATACACGCACACACGTGCTTGCTGTTTCCCAAACCACTAGGTCCAGGACTTGAACTGTGCAGTTGTCTAAGTGAGATCCTGCCTCCTTAATAACCATGCCATGGGTTAGCCCAAGACTATCTTTCAAAAATGCAAATGTACTTGTTCTGTGTCATTTATATTTAAATGTAAATACTGTATGAGATTACCTCATTCGGTAACATGAATTTATATTCTTCATTCTATAATTTAGACATGGGTCAATTATTTATTTATTTATTTATTTTTTTGGAGAGGTTTTTGCTATAGGGCGCATGCACTCGCCAGACAGACAGAGAGAGACAGAGACAGAAAGCGAGAAATCACCCACCAGGGGTGATGGCCACGCCGCAATCCCTTCTCCTCCATTCTCCTCTCGGGATCTTGGGCACACACGCACACGCACCCGGCGTGAGTTTAAGCCACCGGGTCCGGGACTCGAACCACGGTCGACTACGTGGGAGTCCAGTGACATAGCCATTAAGCTAACTGCCAGTCCCAATGGGTCAATTATTTCTACATTTAATCACAAACATATAAATTACCTTAATTCCAAAGGTATTTAAGATTCTTTTCATGTGGGTGATATTTTTACTGAAATAGCCACATTACAAGGTTCAATAAAAGCAAAGCTCTTATAATCCTTCATATTATAAAAAACTAACTATCCCACATTTCAGTGTAACAGTTCTCAAATTAAAAATAGATAATGCTTTTAAAATGACTAATTACTGTATCAAATTTTAATAAAATTTGTAGATATTTTATCTCAAAGAGGGAAAGGAACTTAAAAATTTGAATTTCTTTCCTCCATTTCAGTGGCACCCAAAAAACCCTCAAAACTCCCTATTTAATCTCTTCTTTCTTTGAGTGCCTATAACACTATGTGTGTGTTTCTGATATGGTAATAATTACATTATGACTTGCATGTTATGATTATTTTCATATTAAATAAAAATGTTATTATTAATTATATCCTTAAAAATTAAGACTGTAATTCATTCATTTTTATATGCAAATAAATGTGCATATAAAATTATGTATATACATGAACTATATATTAAAAAAATGTATTTAAATGGAGTTAGTTCATTTACCTCTTGAATATTGTAAACAACATGATGTGTTTTTTGTAAATATATCCATGAAGGGCAGAAATCCATCCCTCTGTTTTTATGATAATTGCTCTGCTTCTTTTCTACAGTCTTCTCTCAAAGTACTGATGTAAAATTTATACATGCAAGTCTGGCCATGTTTCGTTGTAAAATAGAATTTTGAAAGAACAAATATTATATTTAATGAAATATAAAATAAATATATTTATAATCATTTCACAAAAATAAATTTCTATAAAATAATACAGAGATACACAAACATACATGAGAAATCTTTTTTTAATTAATTTATTTTTTATATACATTCAATGACATTGTTTAGCTTATGAAGTGAATATTTCAATACGTGAACATTTCACCCCAGTCCAGTTGATCAAAATATCTTCAACAGATTACACCACACCTCCCTGTCCCATCAATGCTCTGCCTCTGTATCCCTCCTCCAAATGTCCTTCCCCAGTACATGAGAAGTCTTAAAATGATCATGGAAATACCTATTATAAAAAAACTATGCATGGATTTCAAATATGTTTTGCACCAAAATAAACTTTCACTTTATTTCCATTTTTTCCACAGATTTTTTGAAATACCCCTGTATGTATACCTGTGTGTACATATGTAACATATAGGTGTGCATAAAGAATATATCCATGCATATGTATGCAAAACTATAGACCATCATACACATACAACATTTAAAGAGTAAGTGAATACTTGTTCTAACAAATATATATATTATTATACATATATTCTCAATATCATAGGCAATCTTTTATGTTACCAAACTATATCATGACCTCCATTGTAGTAGTTGACATAGCCATTGGACAATAAACATAACATTTTTTAAAAATTTTGCCACTCTGGCTGCAGAGAGACCAGAGTGCCCAGGATCAGGGGAGGAGAGAGTGAGAAAGCACCCATCATGGGGAATGGTCAACCACAATCCCTTCTCCATTTTTCCCTATTTTGGGGATTTTCGGCATGCACATTCATGCATCTGGCATGGCTCTCCAGCTGCTGGTTTCTGGACTAAAACTATGCAGTTGGCCATGAGAGATTCAGCCACCTTAACCACCACACCACAGGCTTGTCCAATAAATGTAACTTAAAACAACGAATGTTTTATGGAAGAAAATAGTGTTCACTATGCAATAGGAAAAAAATTAGTAAAAGAGCAAGGCATAAACAATATCAGTTGTATGACTATTTCAGGTGTTAGTTTGGGCCCCAACACAGATCAGATCCCTTATGTTACTATCAATTGATATTTGAAAATCTGTGCATCTAGCAAGTTTAAGATGAATATATATCAAGAACATGAATTAAGAAAGTTCAAAATCACATAAGATGAAATGACTTAGATTTCAGATCACAGAATGAATGTTAGAGCTAAAAGTCTTTGTTTAAATGGTAAGGAATGGTAGTCCTCTCCTTCATTACCACAAAATTGTAATTTAATATATACTTTGTTAATTTGCTTAAATTGCAGAATGTTTGATAACATTTTTCCCTGTACCTTAATAATAATAATACACATTCACTAAGAACTCATTGTTTCTAATGTCATAAATTCCAAAGAAAAAAATTCTTCAGAAAAATTGATGAACACTTTTACCATGTTGGAGTTAATGATTCAGTGTGTTCAACATTTAACTGTGCTATTTTCAGTTTCTGCTGGTTATTCAGCATGTATGAACTGTGAATTTTTCCCACTGGATAATAAAATACCATTAATTTTAATTTCAGTAGAGTGGATGGGATTAAACTGTCCTTTCCATTCTTAATATAAAATAAATGTTGAGCAAATTAACTTCATATCTAGTATGAAGAATCTTTTAAAACTACTAATAAGAGAAAATATTTTCCAAATACATTCTAATACATGCTATATATGTACAAGTGAGAAAGTATAGTTTATTCTAAGCAGTGCAGGGAATCAAAAAATAAATACATTCTGATTCTGTTACCAAACAAGTTCATTGTTGGAGGTACACAAATGACACTGGATCTTAAATCCAGAAAGTGTTTATTGCATAGCTAGTTAGCAAGGAGACCGGAATAAATCTCAAATCTGTCTCCCAAGCACAAAGGGTTGGGTCTTTTATAAAGGAGTGATTCATACCTAACTTCTCAATTATGTTCTTTATACAAATAAAGAATTAAAACTAGTACAGTTCTGAATGCTTGACTACAGTTATAGTCCCACTGGTTCATGAAGTTTTTTTGACGCAAATGAAAGATGAAATGTTCTGATCGGTTATTCTGTTGTAGCCCACATTTTTATTCCCTTCCTGCAGCTGGAGTCAACCCTTTAGTGTCCATAACTTGAGCCCATGTCTAGAGCAAATAAACCTAGGTAACAAGTTAGTACTGAGTTTTTGGTACTTAGACTGGCTCTGGCCAGTTACAATTCCAGTCCCAAGATCTCATGATGAGAGAGGATTTATCATTCAAGAGGAAACCCAAGGAAGACTATGCTAAGAGCTTTATTGGGAAATAAACTTCATTGGGATCATGAGGGAGTGATCAGTTCTGACAATGATTATAATAGAAGAGGCTAGCCCATGGGATTTGTTGTGATGATTACTTTTCTTTATTATAATTATATTTCTTCAGGGACCAGCAGGTGGCATGGTGGTTAAGGCGCTGGACATGCCTACATGACTGACCACGGTTCAAGCCCCAGTTCCAGTCCCAGTCCCAGACTCAGTGGCTTGCTTTCTCATTTTCTCTCTCTCTCTCTCTCTCTCTCTCTCTCTCTCTCTCTCTCTCTGTGTGTGTGTGTGTGTGTGTGTTTGTCTCTTTCTGGCCAAATTAAAATAAATTAATGAATAAATAAAATTGAATAAATTTATATATATATATATATATATATATATATATATATATATATATACATACACACACACACACACACACACACACACACATTCATTCTTTTTTTTGGGGGAGGGAGAGGTTTTTGTTATAGGGCATGTGCACTCGCCAGACAGACAGAGAGAGACAGAGAGACAGAAAGCAGGAAATCATCCCCCGGGGGGATGGTCATGCCGCAATCCCTTCTCCTCCATTCTCCTCTCCGGATCTTGGGCACTGGAGACATGCAGGGCTCATGAGATTTGATAGCATCTATTCCCAACACCACGCTTAGTGATTTCATGATGGTAGTTTGAAATTGGCCATAGTGAGAATATTTACATCATGGAAATTAGTGAGTACTGTGAATCAGGGCTTTTAAATGTGTAAAAAACAATTACTAAAACATTCACCATGTGCTAGTACATCACCTTACATATTGCCTTCTCTGGCCTCTTGAGTTGACCTTTAACCTAAGAGATTTTTAGGGATTTTGTTTGTTTGTTTGTTTGTTTATTTTATTCTTTATAATGGTTGAGAGAAGGAGAGAGCTCCCAACAGAGCCCTGATGCCATGTCCACCATCTGCCTTAGTCTGAGTAGGATCCTGGGCAAGAACATGCCTGGTGTGTTCAGGGATGTCTCTCAACACAAACAAAAGCTCCCCATGTAGGTCAGCTTCAAAGGGAATTGGATTACTGCTCTATCATTTTCTGGTCCCCTGAGAGTGCTTTAATGTACCAGCCATTTTTCTTTTAACTTCAAGATGACATAAACATTAGGGGACTTCATAGAGTCCTCTCAGGGGGAACCAGGTGGGTGTGGGTGTCGTACACATGTCTTCCTACAAAAGTCCTCATGATCAACATTTACTCTTCAGTAACATTTTCTTATAAAGAGAAACTATGGGTTAATTCTGAAGAAACAATTTTTGACTATGCCATTGCAATTGTTCTTCACATTGTCTAGATTGGTGATATTCAATAAAACTTTGTATGATGAAGGAAATAACCTGTATCTTCACTGTTCAACATGGGAAATACCAGTCATATATAACCATTATGTACTTTAGGTATGCCTAGTACCAATGAAAGAAATGGAATTTTTAATTTTTTAAATTTTAAATAATTTATTTTTGAACTTAAATTGACATGTAACTAATGACTACTACATTAGACAGTATTAGAGATCTGGAGAATCTCTAAGTCTTCTTCACGTGGTATAGCAACTCCTTTTAATGCTTTTGTTGTTTTTTTGTTGCCAGAGAATATGTGCATCATGCACACATGCATGAGAGAGAGAGAGAGAGAGGACATTCCCCAATGGGGCATGGCAACTCCACAACCTTTTTCCATCCATTTCTCCATACTGTCAGGATATTGGGCACACATACTCATGTACCTACTTCTTTTTCAAGCCACTAGAGCTTGAATTCAAACTATAGTGGGACATATGGGATTTGACTCCTTATATACAATGCTTAATGCTGCTCTAAGGGTCTGGCCTTGCAACTTCCTTTGTAGGGGTGGTGGGAGAAAATTGACACCTGTTGCTTTTCTAGCCTCTTGTGTTGGCTGAAACTGAGACAACATAATTAACACATACTGTATAATCTAAAACAAAACTCTATTATATAAATTAACCATGAAATTTATGAATCAGATAATACTATCATTCAGTCAGAATAAATTAGGTTTAACAGTGTGGCAAAATGAAATCCATATAGAATAAATCATTTTAAAGTGATTCCCACAGCAAAAAAATAAAATGGCCTAAAATGAATTATGTATGCGCTGTGTATTTGGTGCTGTAGTTAGCATAATGGTAAAAGGAGGTCCTGCTCTTTCAAAGAACTTAGATTCAGTGTCTAAATTGAAACAGAATTTGCAACTTATTATCTATAAAAACCCTATTGTACTATTGAAAATTTACATATTCTTTTGAGATAGCACAGTAACTAGACTTATGGAACCAGATATGGATTTCAATTTAGCAGGAAGGCTTTGGAAAGAATGAATTTGAGAGTTACACAGGTGTTGGTTTGAATTCCAGATTCTACTATTGTCTCAGAATCCTAGGTAGTAAACATGCTGAGTTTTGTTTTGTTTCATCTGAAAAAACAATGAGCCTAATTAAAACAACCTAATAGGATTATATGATGAGATGCTAAAATTAATGTCTGCACATGGCTAACACTCAAGAGGTTTTAGAACACTTCTTCAATTCGGCCAGAGCTAGTATTTTTCTTTTTTTCCTTTTTTTTTTTCCACATACTTGCTTTGATTTATTTATTTATTTATTTATTTATTTATTTATTTATTTATTTATTTATTTACATGCTCTGTGAAAAGGAAAGATGTCAAATGATTGGGGCCTTTAAAATATAAGTAGCTTGGGACCAGCAGTTAGCATAATGGCTATGTCGCTAGACTCCCACATAGTCGACCGTGGTTCATGTCCTGGACCCGGTGGCTTAAAACTCACCCGGGGCATGTGTGCATGCGTGCCCAAGATCCCTAGAGGAGAACGTAGCAGAAGGGATTGTGGCGTGGCCGTCTGTCGGCGCCGTCTGTTCTCTGCAGAGACGGCACGACACCCGGTTCTTCCTCCCGCAGTCTTCGTTCACAGGTTTCCTTTTTCTTCTTCAGCCAGCTAGCTTCTTCCCTACTTCTTCTTTCTCCCCGTATATATAGGGTCCTCCTGGCGGCTCCACCCGCAAGTGCCTTCACCTGTGTGAGGCAAGTCCTGATTGGCTGTAGAAGGAGTTGTTTGTACACGCCTCCCTATGCAGCCAGCAGCTGCCATCTTGGCTCCGCGGCCAACGGCGGCTGCCAACAGCAGTCCCCCCTGGGGGGTGATTTCTCGCTTTCTGTCTCTCTGTGTCTCTCTGTCTGTCTGGCGAGCTCACGTGCCCTATAGCAAAAACCTCTATATATATATTATATATAATATATTATATTATATTATATTATATTATATTATATATATGTAGTTTGACTAAGTCACACTTATTAAAAGAAATAAAAAGTACAACTATAGAAAAGCATTCACTCCCTCCATTTCTACAGGGTAGTTCAGTCCATTCTTGTGAATAAATTCTTGCAACAGTATTTTGAACGTGTTTTCCACTGCTAGTCCCTTGGTCATCCTGTGTAGTCCTCTCACTGGTATAGAAATAGTTTTTGTTGAGACCAGCAGATGATGTAATGTTTATACCACTGGACTCCCACAGTCGACCACAGTTCAAGACTTGGACCTGGCAGCTTAAAACTCAGAGTGGGCATGTGTATATGCGTACATAAAATCCTGAGAGGAAAATGGAAGAAAAGGGATTGTGGTATGGCCATACTTCCTGGGGGATGATTTCTTGCTTTCTGTCTGTCTCTCTCTGTCACTCTGGTGAGCACACGTGCCTCATAGAAAAAAAATCTCTTTAATAAAAGAAGAAAGAAAGAGTTTTTGTTAAAAATAAGTGTTACTACTTCAAATAAGTTTGAAATCTAAACTGCCTCCCTTGAAACTCATTGTAACTAATAATCACTCTAATTTATAATAAAAAAATAATCAATTAACATTCTTTCTTAGGCTCTACTCCTTTTCAAGTACATCTTGATATTCCTAGTTTATCTAAGATTCTGAAGTTCATTGACAGAAACTCAACTGAAGCTAGACTGTATTGTCTTTAATAACCAAATCAGTGAGAAGGCATCTGTGAACTGTCATTGTGGCATTCAAATTGCCATTGGATCTCTGGGTTCATTAATTTTTCTCTCACCCTTTGCAATATACCATGAGCGATAGGGCTCCTGGCAGTTCTGAGCCCTTATTCTAATAGCTTTATAACCTCAGAAGACAGAGCATTCTCCACTACACATCCAGATTTATAAGAACATCATAAACACCCTACCAAATAAATCCTTTTCACTTTAACAAATACAGTTTTCCCAGATATAACATTGTGTGGTCATTTTACCAATTCCAAATGCTTTTCTCTTATTTTGATAAGCCAGTCAGAGTTGTCATTTCAAAGCCAAGCACATATTGACTTCTGAAAGTTTTTTTTAGTTGTTCTTATATTTGTATTTATTCTACAGTAAATCTGTGTTGAAGAATGTGAAAACTCACATTAGCAGACCTGGATAAGAAACTGGCTGTGTCTTAAGCAGTTTTTTGATATTTACCAAATTTTATAGTTCATATTTAATTTTAAGACTAACAATTTATGATCACAATTTTAAAAATTAAGTAATACTAACATTATTTAAATGAAAAACCATCATCACTTTCTATTCTGTTTCCTTTGCACATGCCTCTTTTATCTCTTTCCATCTTCTTGCTGTTTTTAAAACCATCTCTTTATCCCTGGTGTTCTAATATTCTATAATAAAATACCTTGGTTTGTGTTCTTTTTGTTAAAAAAAATATTATGCTGGGCCAGCCAGTGTCATGGTAGTGAAAGTGCTTGTATACCATATGGCTAACTATGCAGTTCAGGTCCTGGAACTGGCAGTTTGAAAAACATGCTTGGCACATGCTTGGTGCCTAAAGTCCTGCGAGAAGAATGGAACAGAAGGAATTCTAGTGTGGCTATCCCCCTTTCGGGGTGCTTTCTCATTCTCCCTCTCTCTCCTGCAAGCTTGCATGCCCTTTTATAATTGGCCTAAAAAATTTCTTATCTTTTGTATCTTAATATCCATATAAATTATCCATATAAATTCCTTATAGTGCTCCTTTATGATATGTTTCTTAAACTTTTTTCTTTTACTGAATACATATATATATATATATATATATACACACACACATACACACACACACACACACACACATATGCAGTATGTGATTTACATGTGTATACAATGTATTAATATATAGATATATAACATGAATTCATTTAGTTTTTTACCAGACTCTTGATTTACGTGAACTCATTCTTATTCTCTAAATTATCTGCAATTTAAAAACACCATGTTTTTTTTTTCTCTTAGTAAAAGGAGTTTTAATGAAGTCTTTTTTCCTCAATTTTATTGTATCTTTTCCTTATACTTCTTTGAACTGTTATTTTTGTCTCATATTAGAACCCTGTTCAAGTCATGTTTAAGAGAGAGGACCCAAAAAGCCATTTGAGAGTTTGGTGTGCAGGGATAGGGCATTGCACCTGGTGAGATTCACCATCAAGTGATTATCTTTCTAATTGCTTTTATAGTTGTAGTTGGGGAACTCAAATGCCAGGAACTATGGCTGTCTATCTTGTGAGTCTCAGTGCCTCAAGAAAAGAATGACCAAGTCTCCACTTTGCCTGTGAACATGGCTGCCAGTATTGCACAGTTACAAGGGCATGGCAATGGCTGTTTTCAGCAAGGTGGCTTCACTTATTTCCCTTAATTCCCATTCTTATTATTTCCTCTCCCCCCACCTTTATTATTTCTGCTGTTCCATACTCTGGAACTGGTCTTGGACTACTTTTGGACTGTGCTGTTTCAGGTAATACGAAGAACGAGCCTTCAGTTTTCTGTAGCAGCAAAGTAGGAATGGCTATCTTTCTGTGCAGAAAAGGGGACGGGCCTAGAGAAGCTAACTGCTTCCTATACACACTCAAACCATTTCATTTTCACACCATCCTTAGTCCCACCTTCAGAGATCCTTGGGGACCCCAGTTCTGAACACTTTCTGAGGTTTGTGGTTTCAATGTCATTTCTTTTTGTTGATTCCTACATCCAGATACTTAGTTTTCTCTTCTCTATTTAGTCAGTTAACGGTTCACTCAGGGACCAGTTGGGGAAACAGAAACTACATAAATTACTTTAAGCAAAGAAAATGTAATCCGAAGAATAGGTTGCACAGGAGGAGGTAACTAGCATCCCCTCTAAGGCTTAAGGAACAAAGGAAAAGTGAAGGGGTTCCCAGAGCATGGAAATCAGAGAAGAGGCCCCACAGAACTGGGGCTCACATTTTGGCTGCTGCTGGTACTTCCGCAAGGGCATGAGGCAGCTGGTTCTGAGCATTCCAAAAGATGGCATTTCAACAACAGGTTAAAGGGTGGGGGTGAAGGGTGGGAAACTGACAGAGCAAACCAGAGCTAGGTAGTAGCTAATACTGGGTTGTTGGGAAAGTCATGAAGTAATTTTTTCTACGTTTTTCTATGCAAAACTAATCATCCCTTTTCTGGCAACCCAATAAATACAGATTTTATTTCAAACTATTACAATTGGGAATAGAGACCTTAAAGTAGAATTGGGCTCAATTTTAAATATAACAACGTAAAATTGGAATTTGTAGATAAGCCACAGTGTAAGGGGAAATGATGGAAAATCACTAAGAAGAAACATCAAAGGTAACAGAAGATTCTGGCTAGATCAATCTGACACAATTCTTAATAAAGTGAAGCCAGGGTGATCTGACATCACAAGGGGGTGGTGAGGGATCAGGAATTGAGTCAGATATCCAGGGTTGCCACATACTAAATGTAGGGAATTCTCGTTAAATCAACTTAGCAGACTTTTGGCTAAAACTAAGTGATGCTAGACAGCACAGAAGTCCAAAAGCTGTGGTTTAGTTGGCAAGAAGTTTGAGAAAAGCATGATTGAAGTTTGGTCAAAAAGAGAATCTTTGTCAAAGCATAATGGGATTGGGACCAGCAGGTGGCATGGTGGTTAAAGCCACTGGGGTTTGAGTCCCAGACCTGGTGGCTGGCTTTCTCACTTTCTCTCTCTCTCCCTGTCTCTCTGGTCAAATTTAAAAATAATAATAATAATAAAGAAAGCTAAATAGGATTTCTATTTCCCGATCTTACCCTAGTGCCTCCTACTGATAGACTCCAACAGGAAGCCAGCCAGCAAGGACTTCTGTGAAATGTGGTTTACAGTGCCTCAGTTCTAACATTGCAGCAGAGAGGAGAGAAAGGAGGATTTGAGATAAGAGCATACTGATATATTGCTTGGATACTTTCTATCTTCCAAAATCAGGCTCTGGGCCATAATTTCAGCAGGGTTATCTATCATTTGATTATACCATTTGTATGGATCTGTTACATTTATATTACTCTAATTTTAGTGGAGTTTGAGGTTAGAGAGATAAGCCATATTATCAAGCAGCCAAATTGATTTGTCAAACCTCAATATCTAGTTTTAAAAAAGTTAATAATTCAATCTACTTTTCAGACTTTCTTTACTTAAAAGTAAATAAAGAACTTTGTACTGTACCTGAAACTGCATAGGATGGGCCTGTAAAAAACTTGTTGAAGTGCTGGACATTAGGAAGTTTAGTAGCTGCTATTTGTTTGTGTTGTGGCCAATAATACTGGAAAATAATACATAACTATTATTTATTATTATCATCACCCTTAAATATTTTCTATTAGCTCTAGGATTGGCTTATTGGCTTTATACACATGACAGATTTTAACCTAGTTAGTCCTCACAGTAATCATGGGAGATAAGTACTGTATACCTACTTTATAGAAAAGATGACTTGGCAGCAGCTAGCTATTAATCTTATCTTCTTCCTGAAACATCACACATGATATTTTCAATATCTAGTATATAAAAATGTAATTAATGGGGCCAGCAGGTGGTTGAGGCACTAGACTCTCACTTGGCTAACCCCAAGGGGGTTTGATTCCCAAATGCAGTAGCTTGAAAGTCACATGGGGTATGTGCATGTGCATGCCCAGAATCTCAAGAGGAGAATGGAGAAGGGATTGTGGCGTAGTCATACTCTCTGAGGGTTTATTTCTTGCTTTCTGTTTCTCTTTCTTTCTCTGTCTCTCTAGCAAGCACATGTCCCCTAAAGTTAAAAAAATATTTTAAAAAAATTCTAAAAAAATTTTTAAATGTAATTAACATTAAAAATAGAGAACTTTTGAGAAATATGTATTTATATTAAACTATTATAAAAAGAATTAGAATAAGGGAAAGAGTATATAATGAAACATCTTAGTATTTTTTGAAGTTTTTCTTTTGGCCATAAAGCATGTGCAGCACACATAGACAAAGACACAGTGAGAGTTAAAGTAGGAAACCATCTCCCAGGGGCAATGACCATACCACAATCCTGTCTCCTCTATTCTCTTCCTTGGGAATTTGAGTATGCACAAACATATGCCCAGTGTGAGTTTGAAGCCACCAAGTCCAAGACTCGAACCACAGTCAGCCATATGGAAGTCTAGCACCTTAACCAATGTACCCCATTCAGTCCCTTCATCCTAGTATTTTAATAATGCACCATATTTATTGAGTGCTAATAGTACTGCCAGGCACTGTTGTAAGCTCATACTACCTCATGTAGATGTCATATTCTAATACAGAGTTTTACATATTATACTATTAACTTCTGATTCATAAATGTTAAAGTTCTATTTGCTTGATATACAGTTGGTGCAGAAGTAATTGTGCTTTTTGCATTTTAGAAATTTGCTATTTGCTATTGGATCCATTCTTAAATAAACGTGGTTATATTATACACCATTTTAATGATCATTTCTTGCATTTGTTTTACTCATTGTTTGTTTTATATATACTTTAGACTATGAAAATAATGTTAGGCAGAAAGTAAATTCAAGTGGTTTTCTTATTAGAATTCAAAATGGATAGTAAAGTAGCAGACACAACTCATAACATCAACAATGCATTTGGCCAGGAACTGACAGCTAACACACAGTGCCGTGGTGTTTCGAAAAGTTTTGTGAGCCTGACAGAAAATCAAAAACTCATCATTTTAAAGTGTCATTTCTTGTTCTACACGACAATAATGAACTATTTCTGAATATAATTATGACATGCGATAAAAAGTGGATTTTATAAGACAAATAGGGACAACCAGCTCGGTGAATGGACTGTGAAGAAGCTCCAAAGCACTTCCCAAAGTCAAACTTACACAGGAAAGTGATCACTGTCACTGTTTAGTGGTCTTCTGCTGGCTTGATCCACTAAAGTTTTCCAAATCCCAGCAAGACCATTACATCTGGGAGGTATGCTCAGCAAATTAATGACATGCACTGAAAACTGTAATTCCTAAAGCCAGTATTGGTCAACAGAAATGGTCAAATTTTTCTTTACAACACTTGACCACACATCACACAACCAATGTTTCAAAAGTTGAAGTTTTGCCTCATCTGCCATATTCGCCGGATCTCTCGCCAACCAACTACCACTTCAAGCATCTTGATAACTTTTTGCAGGGAAAACTCTTTCACAACCAGCAGGATGCAGAAGATGTTTCCAAGAGTTTGCTGAAACCCAAAGCACAGATTCTTATGCTACAGAAATAAAAAAAAACATATTTCTCTTTGGCAAAATATATGATTGTAATGGTTCTTATTTTGGTTAAATAAAGATACGTTTCAGTGTAGCTATAATGATCTAAAATCCACAGTCCAAAACCACAGTTGCCTTTGTAACAACCTAAATGACTTCATTTCTTGCTAACCCTACACATGTTAACCTTCCTTCATCATAAAATGTGCTCTTATAGAATCTGCGATGATTTATTGAATGAATCAGATGACTCCATGAAGTGCCTCGGTATTTGGTCAAACATTATTTTTAGTGTTTCTCTGACAGTGTTTTGAATGAGATTATTGTTTAAATTAGTAGATGAGTAAAACATAATCTTCTCCTAAGTAGATAAGAAGATCCCTCGTTTCTGTTTTCAAATTATAATATTGGTTTTATCTATCTTTTAACGCCAACTAAAACATTGACTCTTTTTTGATCTCAAGCCTATTGGACTTTAGAGTAGAGCTATACCATCAACTCTTAGTCTCCAGTTTACCAAGTTACTCTTCAGAATCTGTCAACTCCGAAGTGTATGAGTGAGCCAATTCACTTAATAGGTTTCTTTCTCTCTCTCTCTCTCTCTATATATATGTGTGTGTGTATGTGTGTGTGTGTGTGCATGTACATGTATAGGTGTATATATACATATATGTATATATATATGTGTGTATATGTACATATCCATATATATACACGTACACAGCTATGTATACATATATACATATATGTATATGTATGTATAGTGTGTGTATATATAACATGTCTTCAAAAAGTTCATAGAAATATATATTATGAAAAACACTATGCAGTAATTTTAAAGTGTTTTTTCACCAAAGTAAACTCATATTTTTATTTCCCGTGAACACACACACACATATATTAAAACACACACAGAGGATATGTTCTATGATCCCCAGGGAATGACTAAAACCATGAATAGTACCAAAGTGTACATATACTATGTTTTTCTGTATGTGACAAAGTTTAATTTATAAATTAGAGTAAGATATTAACAATAATAACTAATATAAAATTTTAAAATATAACAACATACTATCATAAAATTATATGAATATAAATTCATTTTTTTCAAAATATCTTATTGTACTATACTCATCTGTTTTCTGAACATGATTGACAGTGGGTAACTAAAACCACAGCTAGCAGAACTGTGACAACGAGAGAATTTTTATATACATAATATACTATATATATAAAATATATATTATATATGTGTATGTATATATGTGTTGTTTTATTGGTTCAATGTCTCTGGAGACAAGGGCATTGGTTCTATGTCTCTAACTAATACAGAATCCAATGTAGTTCTAGCACAATTTTTTAAAAAACAACATTCATCATATTCCTTATTATGACTATGCAACTATTGTTTTCTGCAGAAAGACTGTCTGCCAGGATAGAAAAATTGGTTAGAGGGATAGTGCCATTATTCATATAGATTTTCTCTTGCCCCTATTTTTAATTCAATTTCTAGAATTCGGCTCTTGAAACACTGTACAGTTCTCAACTGAAATACATGGGTGAAAAACAAGAGAAACTATGAAAATATTCTCCTAATCCTCTTCAAACCACCATTGAGTCATGCATTCACTTGTTCAACAATTATTGAGACCTTTTTCTAATCTCATAGTTTGTAATCAGTATTCTTAGGAATAAAAAGATGTCCTTCAAAAGTGGGCCTAAATTCATTAGGAAATGACATAGCATGTATGCTAATTCAATCAAGAAATATCTTTTCATAGATGCTGAATTTAGCTCAGAAGCTATGTCATTAGGGACTAAAATAAAATTTGTGTGTCTATGTGTGTGTGCCAATCTGTTATAATAAGTCTATGTGTATGTGTGTGTGTGTGTGTATCTGTGTGTGTGTATCTAGAACCCTTTTCAAAACAACACATAGCATTAAACTGGATATTTTTAAATTAGCATTTATCTAAAACGTCTATAAGTAATTATTACAGATTAATGATAACCTGTCTTACTAGTTCTTAAATGTCAATTGCTTTAAGAAATTGAGGGTCACATGCATTATTATGCTAATTATCTACTTCATTTGCAGTGTCTTTTTTGGGTAAGATTACTAGAGTTTAGATTCAAAAGAATAATGCTAAAAAATGTTTTAAGAATAAAAAAAATATTCAAATGAAAAGAACTGAATAGTTTATTCCAAAGATATTGGTAAATTTTATATAAAAAAGAACCATTTAAGCCCTAAGTAATCAAGAATAACTCCTAAAGAGCTAATAAATAGAAGCAAAAGAAAGAATATTAATTTTAAAGGAAGTCTTTTCTCAGAGCATTTATCCTAATTCACTCATTGTCTGGAATAATTGCCTTTGTGGACTGGATATCCAGAGACCCTCCATGAGAGAATAGAGATCCTTAGATCTGCCTAGGTCGCAATATCTCTCAAAGGGCAGGTCCAATAGAGTGGTAGTATTAGATGATGAAGGAGCACATAAGACAGGGCAAGAGGACATGTGAAATCATCAAGTCAGAGAGCAGGTAAGAAGCTCAATGGAGTTAGGGAGTGGAATGAAAGAGCTGGGCATAAAGTAGGGTCTGTGAGACCAAACATTGATGGCTGTATGGAAAGGTGGGTGTGGACCTTGCAACCAGTCAGCCTGGGCCTGAAGCTGAGTTGTACCAACTATTAACTATTAATATGTTGCCGTAGGACAACAGGTCTCATTTCTCTATACTTTAGACAGTGTAAGTATCTTCATCATAGGATCACTATGAGAATTAAATGTGCTAATACATGTAAAATACTTAGAAGAGTGCCTGGCTGATGCTAAACACTTAAATGTCATGTACTATTATTAAAGTTTTATCTATTGTACTAGGAAGGTAAAGTGTGAGAAATTGGGATCATGAAAGCAAGAGGAGGGTCTAAAATAACTGCTGAGTTATCTGCACAGAGCAAATTGTAGTCACCCATTAAAATACCAAAAATAACATTGAGTAATCAATGAAGCAATTGCTGAGGCAGGTTCTATTATCATACCATTGACAGGTGAGGAAAAGTAGAGATTAAATAACAAAATAAAAAATAGGAGTCAAATGAGGTATATATTATTCTGCACTGCACTGAAATATAGTGGACTCTACAGCCTGTATCATTTGTTCTAGATGTTATTTACACATAGGACATAATCTATTTATTAGTAAGTTTGTTTAATTAATATAAGTCCATGATAAACCAGAAAAACAAATCCACTACGATCTATAGAGAAGAAAGGGAAGCTAAAGTAAGTACAGACTTGACTGTAATGCTGAGGGGAGGCGTCTACTGAATGTTAAGTGTTAAGATATTCTCAGTGGTGCACATGTGATGGGGCTCCACCTGGTTCGTTACAGAATTTTGTGTCCATGTTGTACTCTTCAGATGATGTGCACATTATGCAGCAACAAAATTATCAAATGCATTTACTCTCTCCTTGGGAAAGAGTAATAGGCCCACACCACCTGCCACATTAACCTTTCCTTCTTCGTATTGAGGTTTTGCCTCCTGTTCACGTTTCCTTTCTGTATTGTTCATAAACCTTCAATCTCTATATTCCTTGGTGAAATTTGCAAGTTTTCCCAGGACTGCAATCCCAGTTGGCATTATCGCTCATCCCCCCACCCCTGATCTTTGATATGCAAGTAACCATCTGCTGTTTGAAATTGCATTGTTGCCAACATAAACTGTTAGAGGTAAGCTAAAAAGATTCAAGGCTGTTACTACTCCGGAGAGGAGAAAACCTGTTTTAAACATTACTAAAGATTGCTTTACATAAAGTGTTCAAGTTATTTTCATTTGAGGAAGTTAAGAAAAAGATTAGAATTAAAAAAAAAAAAAAACTTTGATAACATTACCTACAGCCATCCAAGCTAGAGATCAATAGTGAGTTTTTGTTATTGTTATTGTTTTTTGTTATTGTTGCTATGATGCTCTAACATTACACGAGTCTACGAGCTTTGTAATTTTAAATTGGTTATTTTCTCATATTCACAGTTCTAGTTAAAGAAGAACTTGACTAGCTCATGAAACATTTTATTGCATTCATGTGTTAGGTTCATTAGTGTTTCCCCAAAGCAGGTTCTACTGTGTTCTTTCTAAATAAACAGAGACAACCAGTTGGCCTTAATCAAGTGGTTTTAATTTGGAATCTTTAAAAATAAACATGAACACAAAAATGGAAAATTATCTGTTGATGATAACATGTATAATAATATCTTTAATTAGACTAATCTGCTGTGTATTCACATTGGGAAAATTAATTTTACAAGCAGTATGATATACAGCGATCAGATGTTTAAAAATAAATAGATAGATAAATAAAAGAATGTTCTGACAAAGCTCTAGCTCTGAGACTTCTGGATGAAAGGGTTATTCTTGTCAAGCTGACTTGACTTCTGGAATGCAATTAAGAAAATGTGTGTATTAGGAACCCTGAATATGTCTGACTGTGCTTTCACCACTGGAAATGCAAAGCAGGTATTGAAGGTAGAGTACAAACGTGAACACCGTAGTAGATTATACAGAAGGTTATTTTGAGATTTAGGATGCAAAACTATCTGTACCAAAAGTTCGGTAAGTGATTTCTTCTCTCTCTTTTTCTTTCTTTCTTTCTTTCTTTCTTTCTTTCTTTCTTTCTTTCTTTCTTTCTTTCTTTCTTTCTTTCTTTCTTCCTTTTTTCTTTCCTTTCTTTCTTTCTTTCTTTCTTTCTTTCTTTCTTTCTTTCTTTCTTTCTTTCTTTCTTCCTTCCTTCCTTTCTTTCTTTCTTTCTTTGTCTCTTTGTCTCTTTCTTTCTTTCCTTCTCTCTCTTTCTTTCTTTTCACTATTTTTTTCTTTCTTTCTCTTTCTTCTCTTTTCCTTTCTTCTTTCCTTCCTTTGTTTTTCTTTTTCTTCTTTCTGTATTTCTTTCTTTCTTAAACACATGGATGAAAGTCATCACCCTGAAGAATAAAAGGAAAACAGAGTGCTCCTCTGTTTTCCACCTCACAAATTCTCTGACCAAGTTGGTTTTATTCAAAGAAAATAATGATCTTCCTGAAGCAGAATACCAGGGCTCAAAGTCAATTCTGAATCACTTTCTCCCTCTACACTAGCCTCTAAAAGGTGTTTAGAAAGGTGTTTCTGAGAAAGTCATAGATGATCATTAAAAGAAAGAAAGGAATTCTGTAGTCAATAAATTCAAGGTACTTGAAACAGAAAATGAAATAGCCCTGTTACATAATGTAAAATACTAAATGTTAAGAAGTCATTCAGCATTTAAGAGCTCTGTCCTGGAGATTGGGACTGTGATGAATGTAAAGTTGATGGAAGGAATTTGTATATTAAGATTTGTTATCTAAATTTTTTTTAAGAGAGATTTCTGCTATAGGGTGCATGCGCTTTTGGGAGACACAGAGACAAAGAGACTGAAAGTGAGAAATGACCACCCGGGGTGATGGCCATGCCTCAATCCTTTCTCCTCTGTTCTCCTCTTGGGATTTGGAGCAGGCACACACATGCCCAGTGTTGAGTTTCAAGCCACCAGGTCAAGGACTTGGACCGTGGTCAGCCATGCGGGAGTCCAGCAACATAACCATTATGCCATCTGCTAGTCTCTTCTTTGTCTAATGTAAAGGGAGTCAGGGTGTGTAAATCTCTTCAGTATGGGACCTGGGTCAGGAGACCTGCCTTTCAGGGACAAGGGCAGGACTGCATATTTGCATATATTCATGGATCAAGTTATCCTGGGTCTATTTTGAAGTGACTGGATTTCTCATCTCCTCTGTTAAACAGGAAGTTGAGGCATGCAAGATTTGATCTTCTGTGCAGTTTTGCTGAAAGTGTACTATAATTTGTCCAGGTTTGCTCTCTTTAGAAATGTTAAACGTCCTTCCCAGAAAAAAAAATGTTTCTAAGGTTCTTATTTACTATGTTTTTGGAGATAATGGCATATAGTAGGTGCTCAAATTTTTTTTCACAAATGAATAAGTGAATAAATGTACTAAGTAGTATATAAAAAGCTGTTTCAATAGAGTAATGCAGATGAAAACCTGATTACCTGGGTTAAAGAAAGAATAAAAAGAAAGGAGTAGAGAAAGCAATAGGAGGCAACACTGCTGAGGAGTTTTTCTGTAAAAGGGATAAGAAAAATGGGATGGGAGCGCAAAAGGGAAGTAGGGTGAATTGGATTTTTATTAAAATAAATTACTTGTTTTTAAGATTGGACATACTTCAGTATGTTTATGTGTGTGTTTGGCTAGGACTAATGCAGTAGAGGAAGAAAATTTGAGAGTGGATGACAAAGAAGTTATTGAAATAACATACTTTAGCAAGTTAGAAGTGCTGGCCGTGAATGAGGGGAAAGCCTGGATGTAGGTACGAGTCCTGGCCTTCCTTCTTCCACTGGTTACAAGAAAATAAGGAGTAAATGGAAGCAGATGGAGGTTGGCTGGTGGATGTTGTGCTGAAAAATAACTCTCTGACTCTTTCCATTTTCCAAATGGAAAAGAAATCAAGATTACAAATACAAAAGAAAAGAGGCAAGAAGAGATATCTCAGACCTAGAGAAGGAAAAAAATAAAAGAGATGAAATAGTCTAGGATGTCAGGAAATTGATGGACCACAGAAATTTACTAAAGTCCCCAGGAAGCACTAAAAATATTCTAGGTACTTTAAAACTTATTTTCTAATCTTTTCTACCCTCTAGTTTTGTTTAGAACTTGAAACTAAAATTGCAATAAAAAATTTATTCTGTAAGAAAAAGTCAGATCATATTTTTGACTTGCCAAATTCACAAGCTATATATTCATGGAAGAGTAATGTCACAATGACCTTTATGAAACGTATTTACTATTATATGACAGAATTGGCCTGTATAGTTAAATTTACTCCAACTATTCTTAGGGAGTGAGTGGCTGTTTTCAAAACCAGGATTTAATATTGATTTGGGTTATAGAACTCAATGTAATGACATACACAAGTAAATTCAATTACATTGACTTCGAATGCTATGTTGCAATTCGTCATTGATTTATAATTTTGGACACTCTTGAAATCCAGAACATGCTATCCCAAAATATAACACATTGACATGTAAGGAAACAGCAGAATCAGGAAAGTCACTCTCACCTTCGCTTTGCCCTTCTCTCCTGCAGCAAGGCCATGAAAGAATGATCAAGCAGGTGGCATGGTGGCCGACCACAGTTCAAGTCCTGGACCTGGTGGCTTGCTTTTCACTTTCCCTCTGTGTGTGTGTGTGTGGTCAAATTAAAATAAGTGAATGGATATTTTTTTAAAAAAAGAAAGAATAATATGACCTTCTGAAGTAGGTCATAAACCTTCATTACAGAGGTGCCCACCTTATACCCAGAGGAAAGGAACATCCTTATTCTCAAAGACTCAGAGACGCCAAGAAGAATCTGAACAAACAAGCTCTGCTAAGTCCTACCCGGTTTATTACCATTAGATCATACTCTTTTGTTTTCCAACTATACCTCTGCATGACTGCCTATAGAAACACACGTGTTCCCCTGTTTCTTTGGATCTTCATTTGTGAAGACTCCCTTGTCAAGTAAAGCTTACATGAAATACATTTGTGTGCTTTTCTCTTGTTAATCCATCTTTTGCCATAGGGATATCATCTATGAACCTAAAACAGAAAAAAGGGGGGTTTGGATTTGATTCTCCCCTATAACACTTAAAAGAATATATTTTGATTTTCAACATCATTTTTGTTAAATGTCAATCATGAGTTTTAAAAAAATCATAACAAAAGAAATAAAATCTGAAAGAAGTAGATGGTTGGGTACCTAGGATTTCTAGGAGTAAATTTACTAAATTTTCTGAAGGTGTTTTCTTCAGTATTATTGGTCTGCTTCCCTCAACAGAGAAATCTGAAAGGGAAAAACAAGTGGAAATTATAGGTAAAAACAGCTATAAATTTTTTCCCTGTGAATTATTTTATGTATTGTTACGTAAAATATTAACCACAGACATTTCCTTATCCATTCAAAAGTATTGTATAAAAATTTAGAGAACTGCACAACAATTGATATAGTAAACCAATTTTAGAAGTGAAGAACCTGGCAATTAAAAAGAATGCATTTCAGCCCCTGACTCCTGGTTTAAATTACTAATTTTATCTTAGGTTGAAATTGCCTTCTATTGTTTCCGGTTATCATAACTGCAATTCTTTTGGAGAATCTATTTAGTGAGAACCTTCATAGAGAAGGCAATTATTATTTTCATTGGTGTGTGGAATGCACTCAGGATTTATACTCACTTTCATTTGTCCAAGTCATTATCATTATTGGTTAAGTATGATGTATACTCTAAGGAATGTTAATTCCCTATTTGAAGAAACTGAGGCATAAAACTTGTCCGGGCAGTGAGTGACAGAGCAAAAAACGAATAACAACTGAATTTGGCAATCTCAATCCTGGGGGAAACTAATTTATAGTGGTTATTTTGTCTCTATTAATTCTTTACCTTTTATTCATGTCTTTTTTCTTAGGCATCAAGATATTTTAGAAGACGCTTAGTTATTGGATACATGATGAGATTGTACTGCAGGTGCTTTGGAAAATTCTGGTCTCAGTACAGCTTGACATATTTCAGTCAGAAACAGAAAGCCTGCCATCAATTGAAGATAAAATGAAGTACAGAATTCATATGAGTACACAGTTGCAGGGACAGATTGAGCATCCACTTCTTTCATGTCATTGTACTCTAAAGTTACTAAATCTACTCACAGGCTGAAATGACAAGAACCTAATAGATTTTCCATTTACAATCCGCTCTAGGGCAACAGGAATTCTATCAGCAAAGAAACTCCAAAAGAAAAGTTCAGAGGAGTTCCACGCTTCCTATTACAAAGGAGAAAGCTACAAAGTTAAATGAAATACCAGATGAAATAATGTCCTGGTTGCACATGAAATAGAACAAGGCAAAAGCACAAGGCAGTCAGGAATATGCACATTTTAGCTTAAATATTTGAAAGTGGAGGCATATGAGAAAAAATAACACCCTGCAGAAATACTTTTTTTATCAGAGTGATAACTTGTTATGCTGGGAAAATACAAGAGTAAGCATTTATCCTTTCATGTAATCAAATGACTTTGATACATGTAATAGAGTATGGTTTATAAGATGTGTCCATTCAGCCATTTCAACTTGACATATGATTATTGATGATAATTTGGTAATCTAATTCCAAAGTAGCATGCCCAGCATTATAATTTCAAATATATGTATTGCATGGTGTGTATGTTGAAATATGAGGATCATTCTCTCATAGTTTTCATTTTGTGAGAGAAGAATGAAGAAGGAGCAGAAAACTTCGGCTGTTATTGTTTCTGTCTTCCCCAAAATTGTATGTTGAAGGCCTAACCTCCAATATCTCAGAATATGATGGTATTTGAAGGCAGCGTCTTTAAAGAGATAAATTAAAATGAGATGTTTGGGGTGAGCCAATCCAATATAACTATTTTTTTAAAGGGGGGATTATACTACAGACAACACAGATAGATGACCATGGGGAACACAGTGAGCAGGCCATCTGCAAGCCAAGGAGAGAAACCTCTGAATAAAACCAAACTACTGACCACTTGTTTTTGGATTTCTACCTTCCAGAACTGTAAGAAAATAAATTTCTGTTGTTTAAGCCACCGAGTGTATAGTATTTTATGATGATAGCTCTAGCAAACTAATATAATTCCCAATATACATTTAAATTGATCTTTATATTCCTAAACCAAGACATTAGAAAAAGTAGGGAGCTTGGGAAATACACAAAAAATAACCATCCTTATCAAGAACAATTCCCTTGGGAATGGAGGAAAGGGAGGAAACAGTAAAGGCTTTGTGACTCAAGTGGCATTTGGACATTAGGGATACAGTTTTCCTGTAACAAGAAAAAAATTGCAAACCACTGTCATTCAGGCAACACTGAATACTGATACCCAGTTCATTAAAATCCAAACAAACTAAGTGTACCTCTTGCTCTGGCAAAAAGAAGATTTGGGTCATGAGATTTGCCCCTAAAATCCAGTATAAAAAAAAAAAAAATCGGTTAGAACTTATTGGGGAATAAACAAATTTCAAAGAATTATTAAGACAATTAAGAGAACTATTGATGAGGCCAGAAGGTGGCATGGTGGTTGAGATGCTGGACTCCCACATGGCCATTCATGGCTGGAGTCCTGGATCTGGTGACTTGAGAATTATGCTGAGTACATATGCATGTATGCCCAAAATCCCAGGAAGAGAATAGAGAACACAGGGTTGTGGCATGGCCATCCCCCATGGAGGGAGGGGGGTGATTTATCCATTTCTCTCTCTGTTTCTCTCCAGTGAGCAATCACACCCTATGGGAAAACAAAACAAAACAAACTACTGATTTTGGCAATGTGTTTTCAATCAGTAAATGATAAGCCAATATATGGTAGCATAATTATTGAAATAGTTAAATTTTAAACTTGTTTTATACCCAGACTTAGTGCATCCAGTTTCACCTCTTTATTAAATCCTGACAGCAGGCAATAAGTTCATTTAGCCAGGGTTCTCTCTGTTATGAACAACAACTATCTTATCCAAAAAGCTTAGACAAGAAAAGGGAAATTTATTGGTTCTTATGACTAAGATTCAGGAATCACGATGAATTCCCAGGTGCAACTCAAATTATGTCTCATGTGAAGTTTAAATTCTTTAACATTAGTGGCTATCTGTATTGTTTTCTTTCCATAGCTGAATCCATGTAGCCATGAGTGCTCAATGTACATAACTGTTGAATAATTTACTTTCAGTGGCATTCTAAATTTATGTAATGTTTATTCTTTTTTTTTGTAGAGTTAATGTAGATAGCATGTGATATATTGCATTATGAGCAATAGTTGAGGCGTGTGAACATGTTCAGCTTGGCATAGAGTGAAGAAAGAGCTGTGATTCTTTTCTAAAGACAAAAAAGTCACTGCAATATTTTATTCTAGTGCATACAAGGTGTGGAAGTAATTGGTGAATAATTGCAAGTTGTTACGTATACATTGACCTCAACGGGACTAAAGTTCACCGGAAAAGTCAAACAAGCAAACTTAGATTTCTATTTCTCACTTAGCTTGATTCAGGATATGATAGGAATCACTAGTTAATCAGATTAAAAGTATTAATTAACTGTTTTCTTACATGTAATTTATACAATACTTGGTTTGCTAAGTCAAAAAATGTTTTAACTTCATTGTAGTCTAATAAAGTTGACATTACATGACAAAAATTTTAACTCCATTGTGATCTACTTGTTTTACTAAATGGATTTATGTTTTATTCTCCCATATAAAATTAAAATTTGATTTTTATGTCTCTTATCTAATGGAGTTGATATCACATGACAAAAGTGCCATCAAACACCAATGCAATACAGAAGTTCAGTAGTTTAAAAAACTACTAAGGTAGGGTCTGTATAAGGTAAATGGATTAAAATTGTACTTACAGGCTAGTCATTCAGTGTTAATGTTATATTTGAACCTTATTTTATACAATAGAAAAAAAAAATATATATATATATACTGGGTCTAAATTTGTGAAGAGACAGAGATTAAGTGACTGAGAATTTTGATGAGGTGGTAATATTTTCTAGAAATCTCTCATCAATGTAAAATTAAGTAGATAATATATAATCATTATCTGTATCAGCCAGTGACATTATGGTTAAGACGGCTGTACTGCACATGGTCAACCGAGTGATTTGAGTTCTGCACCAGCAGCCTGAAAAAACTTGTTGGATGTGTGTGCATGCATGCCCAAATCCATAAGAGGAGAATGGAGGAGGAGAGACTGAAGCATAGCCATCTGCCCTGGGGATGCTTTCTCTCTCTATCTCTCTGTCTCAGTAGCTCTCTCCAGAGAGTGTATGTGTCTTATAGAAAATTTTTTAAAATGTATTTAATATTTCACTATACTCTTATATCAGGATTTATAAAAGATTTGGAAATTTGTTTCAAATCATATGGAATTTCAATATGAGCATAACTAGAAAGGATTAAACATTAAGCAAATAGATTTCAACAGAGTTGTGACTTGATTACTCAGGATCTGATCATCCAGCCTGTAACTTTTACACACCACGTCCTCACCACGTCCTTTTCTCTATCTGCCTGACATTTTATCATGCTTCCCTTTCTAAGGCTATCTTTGCCAATTTAAACTTCTAAGCTCTGAACTGTACTCTGTAGAATGAAAACCACCAGCTAAATGCAACTATTCACCACAGATAGTCATCTAAAGTTCCTGATAACTGAATTTTTTTGCCTAAGGGCACATACTGTTGGCAGAGAGAGACAGACACAGAGAAAGATGGAGGAGAAACAACCTTCAATGGTGCATGGTTGCACCACAATCCCTTCTCTTCCATTATTTTCTCCTGTTGGGATTTGGGTACACAGGTACAGGTGCCTGGTGTGTTTTCCAAACCTCCTGGGCAGGGAATTGAACTGTGGTCCACCATGTGGAATCTGGCTCTATTTAATCACTAGGCTACAGGGTTGGCCCCTTTCTGAATTTGATATAGGCCAGATACATGTAATTATCTGTATTAATATTATGTGTGTGTGTGAGTGTAACTGAACTTTCAATAAAAATATCTTTCAGTGCCTAAGTTTACCTTATAAACAAGTCTTTCTAATGTTAAAGACAAAGGAATCATCGCAAAATGGGTTGGAATCTTACTCATTAGGGATACACCTTGTTAATTCTTTTGTCTTTAAAGTTCTAAATTAAGCTCTCATTAATCTCTTCGCTGGAATACGGAAATACAATTATTCAAAGCCTTTTTATTGTGTTTTAATCACTAGGGAACACCCCTTTCATTTTTTTAAATTGCAGATTCATTCTTTAACTCAGTAAGGCAGTGTGACAAAAAAATTCTCTTGCTTTTAAATTTTTATTCTATTTATTATTTATGTATTTATTTATTGTCAAAAGGTGTATCCTCATCATTTCTCAGTAGGACTGAGAAGAGAACAGATGTTTCCTATCATGCACTTCCTCTTAGTCTTTGCTTAGTTTTTGACAGGCTGAAATTAGAGTATTTATCACTGTTGGTATTCTGTTTAGTAATTGCTATTTGTCCAATTTGCAAAAACATTATTTTAAAGAGATCTAGCATCATTTAGACTAGGACTCTCTAACTTTACTGCCTTGAAAGTTTCTAGTAAAGTACTTAAATAAGTATATTGAATAATCTTTTACTTTCCACAATGTATATATGACCAAATGAACTATACCAACAGATTAAAAATTTCAGCATTTAAGGTGTATGTATTAAAACAATAAGAAGGCATAAATTAGAGGTATTTTGAATCAATAAAAACTTTCCATCTGGAAGGCATGCAACATTATTATTAATATTACAATAATAGCAATGATCATAGTTGGAAATTGTATTTTAATGTATCTTATAATTTAACAAAAATGTAAAAGTGTAAACTTTACCTCTTAATTCCCTCAAAACAGTCTAATGAGTTAGCATAGACATTAGTCATACTTTATCAGTAAGAAGAGAAAAAGAAAGATTGAAAGAACTGGCAGGGTTCGCACTAAGAAAACTTCCCTAAATTTGTACTGCTATTTCAGTTTATTAAAAGTAGTTGTATTGTGAGTACAGCTGATGACGTAATGGTTACATTACTGGATTCCCACATAGTTGACCGCCATTCCAGTCTCAGATCTGGTGGCTTGAAACTCACACCGAGAGTGTATGTTTGTGTGCCCAAAATCCTGAGAGGAGAATGGATGAGAAGGGCCATCTCCGCTCAGGGGTGATTTCTCACTTTCTATCTCTGTGGCAAAAATCTAAAACAAGCAAACAAAAAGTAGTTACATTGAGCCAGATGGGGGTACGGTGGATAAAGCAGCTGGATCCCACATGACAGACTGTGCAGTGTGAGTCCTGGACCCAGTGGCCTGAAAAACACACCAGAGGTATGTACATCCATGCCCAAAATCCCACAAGGATTAGGGTGTAGAGAAGAGATTGCTGTGTGGCCATCTCCCCTGGTAAGTTCTTTTTCACTCTTTTGTCTCTCTTTTTGGTGAGCACATGTGCCGTATACAAAAAAAATAAATACATAAATAAAAAGTGTTATCCTTGACCTAGGACAAATCCTGGCATTCATATATGTATAATAAGCTCTGAGTGTTGGACAAAGGGGTGGGACGTTCCCTAAGTGTGAAGGAAGAATGGAAGTCAAACCTTCAAATATATTCTTATAGCACTTAGTGAAGACATTGCAATCGGAGTACTGGCATTTGTTTTGTATGAGCTATTTCTAAATTTCTCTTTACCAAAACAATTCATCTCTATTTTTAGCAGACAATGAGTTGTATGGCTGGTCATAGGGCGTGGATTGTACTTTTATGCTTCAAATAGTTTTTTAAAAATAAATTATTCGGGATCAGCAGTTGGCGTAATGGCTATGTCGCTGGCCTCCCATGTGGTTCACCGCAGTTCGAATCTTGAACCCGGAGACTTAAACTAATGCTGGGTATGTATGCATGTGTGCCCAAGATCCTGAGAGGAGAATGGAGGAGAAGGGATTGCGGTATGGCCATCCCCCCTGAGTGGGGTGATTTTTCACTTTCTCTCTCTCTGTCTCCCTCTTTCTGGCGAGCGTACTTACCCTATAGCAAAAACCTCTCCCCCCCAAAAAAAAAAAATAAAAATAATAAATTATTCTAGTTATGTTGCTTATTTTCAATCTATTGTTCTCAAGTCTGTTCAAAAAGACAGATCTTAATATGAATGGGAGTCTACTTTCAGCTTTTTTTTCCTTTGAGAGATTTTTGCTATGAGGGTATGTGTGCTCGCCAGAGAGATGGAGAGACAGAAAGCAAGAAATCACGCCCTAGGAAGGATGGCCACCCTGCATTTCCTTCTCCTCCATTCTCCTCTCAGGATTTTGGGCACACACATACACACACGCTCTGTGTAAATTTTAAGCTGCCAGGTGCAGGACATGAACAACAGTCAGCTACATGGGAGTCCAGCAATGTAAACATTATGCCATCTGCTAGTCATGAGTTTTTCTTCTTCTTCAGTTTGTTTCTTTCATGAGGAAGACAGACTGAAAAAGAGTGAGAGAGGGAGAGAGAAGCAGCCCAGTATGTTCTTCACACTACGGTTCATCCCCAGCCTAACCATTCAGGATCATGAACACACATGCCCACATCAAGCGTGCACACAGAAACCTCAAAATGCTAATCCAGGACCATCTCATATGGTTTCGGCACCATTGAGTGTTGTGTTACTGTTGTGTCACTGCAACTGATCAACCCTGATTTTAATCGCAAGGGTTCCTCCTGGTACAGAGACATGAGAGGGTTAAGGAAGTCTGGTCTTTGCATATATTCCTATAAGAAAACTGTACCTCATGCTGCAATTCTTTCTCTTCTGTTTCTCCACCCCAGTTTGGGAAATGCATGCACATGTGTCTGTTGTGGGGTTTTTTTTTGGAGAGGATTTTGCTATAGGACGCGTGTGCTCGCCAGACAGACAGAGAAAGACAGAGAGATAGAAAGCAAGAAATCACCCCCCAGGGGGGATGGCCATGCCACAATCCCTTCTCCGTTCTCCTCTCAGGATCTTGGGCACGCACGCACATGCGCCTGGTGTGAGTTTTAAGCCACCGGGTTCGGGACGCGAACCGTGGTCGACTACATGGAAGTCCAGCAACATAGCCATTATGCTAACTGCTGGTCCCTGTCTGTTGTGGTTTTCAAACTACCAGGACTGAGATTCAAATCATGCAGGTCACTATATGGGATATACCTCCTTTAAATAGTAGGCCACAGGGCTAATAATTATTTTTAAAAAGTATTTGTAACTCCATTTTATGTACTTTGAAAGTAGTGTTTCCCTGATTTTCATAAATCAGAATTTTACAGATAAAATGTTTATTATTATTTTTTTTAATTTCTAGAGGGTATGTACATTAGCCAGAAAGAGAGACAGTACCCCCCCCCCATAGGGTATGGTCACATCACAATATATTTTCCTCCATTTCCCCATCCAGTCAGGGTTTGGGGCATGCACACACATGCACATGCACATGCACGTGTGCACACACACACACACACACACACACACATACACAAGGATTCAAACCATGATCAGCCATGTGGATTCCATATGGATCGTGATGCATAGTCTACTTAACCACTGCAATATGGGACTGGCCCAATAAAACAATTTTCTATTCCAGCCATATAGGAAGTAATTACTCATGCTCAAATATTCTTCCCTAAAATTGATAATTTTCACTCTCAGCTTTACTGTTCTTCATCTTTGTCTGTCTGTGTTTAACCTACCATAGTTCAATACACATGCCACCAATAGTATCTTTAACCCCGCAAGTACACCTTGGTTTTTCTGATTTAGCAAATCACCTGGTTGTGCCTCTTTTATTGCTATTATTGCCTACTGACCTTTCACTGTAGATTTTAATGATTTCTCAACATTCCTAGTTGACTCTGAGTTTGTTAAAGATGAGACTATCACTTATCTTCCTGTCTGTTGTTTTTGTATCCTGTACAGCACAAAGTTAGTGACTTTTATTTGCTAATGACTTGTTCCAAAGCACAAATATTTTTTGAATGAGCAAATGAACTTCCTGGATATACAGACTTAAAGGTCTCACAGCACTGAATTCACCTTTCACAAGGATTACTCTTGATATTTTCAAATGTCAATACAGGAAATATAAAAGCCACTTACTCTATTTACAGTTTTCTATTTCTGACAATGAAGTGTACTGGTGTCTTCATGGTATTTCTGTATGACTATAAAAATCGATTTCTCTCTCTTAATAGGTGAATAAGTTAAATGCACAACTGTTTTCTAAGAAACATCCCATCGAGACCTGTTACTGACTAAATAGACAAGGAAAATAGCATCTGCAAACCCAATTCAAACCCGGGCAGTATAAATGTATGAAATGATCACTTAAATGCTCTCTCAGTATTTTAAGTCCAGAAGAAACAATATCTTAAAAACAAATATAGATTACAGTTACCACTTCCCTAAATACTCATTACTGTAGGCATGGAGTGGAATATCAGAAGCCTGTTAGAATGCTGTCTCCCTCCCCCACCCACCCTATATATATGGTTCTTTGGACATATAAGTATGTCCCTAAGTGCCAAAGAACCAAGTGAAGTTAAACTTCCATATATATAAATATGAGAGAGAGAGAGTTTTGCCATATGATGAGTACACTCGCCAGAGACAGGGAGAAAGAAAACAAAAATCACCCCCTGAGGGATGACCATGCTGCAATCCCTTCTCAATTCTCCTCTCGGGATCTTGGGCATGCACGCACATGCGCCAGGCATGTTTTAAGCCACCAAATAGGGACTCAAACTATGGTCACCTACGTTGGAATCCAGTGGTGTAACCATTACGCCTCTGCTGGTACCCCAAATATAATCTTATAGCACCTGATTCATAGAAACTGCAGTTAGAGTACTGAGATTTCTTTTATATGAGTTTTCTAAATTTCTCATTACCAAAACAGTTCATCTCTATTTTTAGCAGAAAGTGAGTTCAGTGACTGGTCTTGGGGAGAGAACTGCGTTTTTATACTTCAAATAGTTTTTTTTTTAAATAAATTATCCCATTGATATTGCAATGTATAGTACATAAATATGTCTCTCTTGCTCAAGGAGAAATAGATACACTTTAAAAAAGGATGAGTCTTAATTTTTTTAAAAAAGTTGCACATTTAAATGTATTATGTGAAGTTTGTACAAATTTTTAAGCCATTTGATCCTTTAGCAAATGAAATCTTGTCATTAATTTTGCATTTGAGACAAGGATAGGACTGATTTAATCAAGGCATGATTATAGTACTTGACAATATAATTTCATTCTTTCACTAATGGGGCATAATCATATATTTATTCTAAAATTTTGATGTGAAATATCTTAATGACATGAATATTTCCTATTTCCATTAATTTTCTATCTCCTCCTAATTTTAGTTTCCTTTTTCCTGTCTTTCTTTTTCCTCTGTTCTCCCTCCTCCTTATCCATTGAATTCACATTTTATCTTTGTTATCATATACCCAAGAACTTTTATTATACTGAAATATAGATTTGAATTTTTTTTTTGCAGGGAAGAGGGCTCTGCTTTCTCTTCTCTTCTTGTAATAGGTAGAATGGCAAGTCCACACCTTATCAAAGGATCTACTTGGTATTTTAAATTATGTTTCTGAAAATATTATACTCAAGATCTCCTGAAACTGTTGTAGCCATTGGCAACATGTCTGCATGTTATCTACTTTCTCAGCCTTATCAACTCTAAAACAGCTGTTTACCTGAATTTGATAGCTACTTTAAAAGACCATTTTCAGGAAATATTTTCTAACCATGGCAACCATAATGCACACAGACACAGACACGCTCTTGTAGAAAAGTGCTGCTTTCAAAGATTGTTGACAATATTAAGACTGCACTGTTAAAGGATAGATTTGGGGAAAACATCAAGATTTATCCAAGTTGTAAAAGATTCATAGAAACCATGGTGAACCTATTACAATGAGCAACTTAGAAAGGAGAAATTTTATTCAACCCAGAATATAACTGTAATCATTTTAACTGACTATCCTTCTCTTCAAACTGCAGGTGGCCATTGTTATCTCTTACTCTCTGTGTATGATATTTTTCTCTTTTTACCTATACAAACAGTTTTGGAATTTTATACTGAGTAATACATGGTTTCCCCATCACTTCACTTCCTGGCTCAAAAGGTAATTAAAATATCCAAGTGTCACTCTGCATATATGGTGGCCCAAGCTTTTTCTTTATAAACCATAGACTTGAGCTTATTTGTTTACTCATTAAACAAGCCTGTATTGAGTGTCCACTCTGTGTCAGGCACTGAACTAGCTACAAAGGTTGATATTGTCCTTACTCTCTTGTAGTCTTTTCTACTGAGAGAAACAGAAATTAATCAAATAATTCCATACATCAATAGCAAATTTCAAATCTGGCCATTGCTGCAAAACCGACACACAGTGCTTTAAATGAGAGAGTGGAATGGAAGCCAGTCATTCCTGTGAAAGTACCATTTTTACTGAGATTTAAAGGATGATTAGCAAACAAGGTGAAGGAGAAAGAGAAAAGCACTTTCAGCAAAGGTACTACTAATAGTTTGGTGACTTGATGCAGTATAGCAATGATAAAAAGAACAAAATCATCTCTGTGTCTGTAGCAAAAGATTACAGGAGATCAGGATATAAAATCAGATATAAGAGGGAACGGGGAGCCAGCCTTCATCTTAGGAAGGGAATATTCACAGTTAGCATTGTGTTTTGGAAATGTTACTCTGGTTTCAAGTGTATAAATTAATTAGGTGATGTGGGTTAGGGTTGAAGATGTAAACAACCCAGATAGAAGTCAAATAAAGGCTTCAAGAGCATGTTGTGAGGAAGTGTGGAGAAATTTTTGGATGCAAAGACTATTTCAGAATTGAAATCAGCAAAATTTTGTAGCAGTTTACATATGAAGAGTAAAAGAGGGTAAGACACCAATAATGATTCCCAGGTTTCTGAATTTTGCTTCTAGTTGGTTAGTGGTACCTCTTTTTAAGATAAAACCAATAGAAACGAACATGTTTGGGGTGGAAATGGGGATACATTTTTAGTGTATGTATTTATTCCATGAGTGAGACATAGAGGAAAGAGATACTATACCCCCAAAAGAGTCCTGATCCCAAGATCTACTCCAAGCCTCAGTCAGCTCCAGATCAATGGCACACACATGTCTAGTGTACTAGGTGGTTAGACATCCCTGTAAAGTAAAAACAAAATTGAGACTGGATATAGCATGTAGAATAATGACCATCACTCTATTCATTGCTTTATAGTTCCTTAATCGATATAAGCTTTTAATTACATTTTCTCTTTTTCTTCATTGTTTCATATGTGTACTTCATACATATAAATGCCATGAAACTAATGGCATTTTATTTTATTTTATTTTATTTTTAATGGAAGGATACAAGTGTATGAGAGAAAGAAAGCACTCCCCAGTTGGATGTGGTCATGCCACAATTCTTTTTCAGGATTTTGAGCACACACACACCCACACCCACATGCACACACATGTGCCTGGCATGTTTGTCAAGTCACTAAGGCTGGGATTCCAACCACAGTCAGCCACTGGATATTGGCCATATGTGATCCCCATTCTCAATGCACAGCACGTAAGCATTGCCCCACCAGGGTCGGCCTGGCCTATGAACTCCTTTAACTTTAATTTTAAATTTAGACATGAACTTTTCAGTAGAACATAATGAAATACAGAAATTAGCTATTCTCTCTTGTATCCATACCTCTCTCTAATTGTCCATACTTTTAGCCATCTGGGTATTCAAGTTTGTGCAAGACCCTCAGGCTAAACAGAATATCTCTCACAGTTGTAAGAATATTCTGTAATTTTTGCTCTCTGAAAATATTTTTTTTTCAGAAAGCATGTGGTGGTATATTTTATAACTATGTTTTCTAGAATTGCATTTATTTGGATGATTGGTGAAACAGGGGCAATGGAGACGTTTTTCATGATACCTTATTAGTACCTCACAGCTATCTCTTTATCCCACTGTGTGTGCTTAGAATCAACGCTCTGGATAATCCAACGAAGGAAGTGGAGTCATGTTGGAGATCCTTGATTCACCGTTGACTTCAACCTTCTGATAATCTCAATTTGGAATATTGGATATTTCTAAGTCTCTACAGAGAGTTTCTTTATCCAAAAAGATTATTTAACACAGTACTACGTAGAACAAAACAAAGAGTTACAGTTGTGTTTTGGTAGAGGAAATGGACAGCTTAATAAAGTAAGATAAGAAGCATACAATGGGGCTGTCCCACATTTATGTAGATACTTGGTCACCATAGCCACAGCTATTTTGTAAATATATTTTGCCCATTATGAAATTACCTTTCTGATCTTTTTATATATGAGATACCTCCTCTGAGTTATTTTTTATTTTTGGATACACTGTATAATATAAACTTCTATTGGTCCTTTATTTTTCCTTTATCTCATGATATGCCTTTTAATCTATTTTGTTAGTATTAGTTAAAAATAATAATGTCTATTTTATATTACCTAAGGATATTGTGTTCAATATATACCAAGTGGTGAACTAAACTTAAAAAAAAAAAATTGACGCACGGTATGTGTGCTTGCTTGGGAGAGATAAACAAAGAGATAAATGGGTAACAAGAAATCCCCCTTCATGGGATACGGTCATGCCACGATCCCTTCTCTTCCATTGCTACCTCTGGTTCGGATTTTGAGTATGTGACACTGATGCACCTGGCATGTTTTTCAAGAAACTGATCCAGGACTAGAACTGCACAGTCAGCCATGTGGGAAGCAGACGCCTTAACAGCACACCACCAGATAGCTTGAACTAAACTCTACATATACATTAATTTGTGTTTGTTTGTATATGTGTGTGTGTGTGTATATATATACATATATATATATATATATATATATATATATATATCTTTGTATATACACACATGTATTTGACAACAATATTATGCAATAAGCATTAATGAAACCTGAGGCTCTGAAAATGAATGTACATTGTGTGGGAATATCCTCCCAATAATAGGGCCCATGTGACAGAGTAGTATAAAAGGATAGGAAAGGGCTAAAGTCTGAGAGCAGAAAGGGGGAGAGCAATATGGCCAATAAGAAAGGGAGATCAAGGAAAAATTGATGGGAGAAGTTAGTAACTAGTTGGATTATCAAGGGTGAGTTTCTTTTATATATGTGGAACTGGCAACTTTCCACTTTGATACATTAATTAAAGAATTCCCCTGAGTCCACCTGAAGGCACGATCTTGTTTTCATCTCCCAAAAATTTTATTATGTAATCAACAACAAATAATTCAACACATATGAATTGCCTAACTACTATTGTATTTCTTTCTGTTGGATTCTCTTATTTTAAAGTGGTGAATGAGACATGGTTTTGGCCCTCAGGAAAATTCTAATCAAAATGAGTCACAGGGTAAGGATGGAATTTTCCCATTCTTGTCAAGCAAGCTATTTGAGTCACCACAAGTATGTGAACTATAAAAGCTGCAGAACTAAGAGAGTTAGATGATGTTAGATGCTTAACATGGCACCGTCTTAGGAAGATATGTCAATGTGGCAGGCCAATACAGAGATAAGAACTCTTTTATACATATCTGACTTCTAGATTTACTCACAGGTTATAGAGATGGCATACATAGTCTAAGCTGATTTATTTGAAACAGATTGGATCACAAGCAAGTGGGGAAGAGAACAAGAACTCTGAATTGCCAGCAGTTTATTATCTATTCTGCCTTTATAATGGAAAAGGGATCATCTCCAGAAAAAAAGATCCTATGTTTGCTTTCAAACAATGATAAAAGGTCAGTGTAATGTCTATGTGAATGGAATGACCATATGAGAAAAAGCCCAATGTACAGAGGAAAGTCAATAAATTTGCACAATAATCTATACTTTTCATTTTATTATGCTCACTTTTTCGAAGTTACCTGAGGGCAGGAAGTGCCTTTCTTGTTTATGGCTTCGTCAATAATATTGAACAGTCTTGTGTGGTACCAATGTAGCAGTCAATCGATTGTATTGAATAAACCAAGTAATACATGGTTATAAACAGTCACAGATTACTTCCTCTCTCTCTTTTGCTTAAGAAACTGGTGTATAAATTAAAGATGTTATTGACAAAATATGTATAAACTTGAGAATTTTGAATCTAGCCTAAGGCAATTTGTACCAACATCTCTTTAAGTTGTATCAAAAGTCTTACAAGTTTATTATAAATGCAAAGTTTAGAATTTTAGTAAATGTTATTGCAAGATTATAAAACTTATATTCAAAACATTTTTATATTCCTTTTTTTTAACAAAAGAGAAACCTACATGAAAGTTAGCTATTCATTTGTTCAAATGCATTTAGGTTTTCTTCTTTCTTAAAAATTTTAAGAAGTTAAACAAAATGAGTGTACACTGTGGATTTAAATTATTCTGTTCTATAGGCATAAAACCAGAAATGCTATGAAAAATTTTTCTAAAGCTATGTAATGTACATGGAAATGTGTTTATGGCTAGTACCATTGTGTAAAAGCAAACATTGATATCGAGGTTAATTTCAATGATCTGCTTTATAATACATGATATTTAAATAAATAACTTGTTGTCTCTTTAAAATTTGATACTAATTTGGGAAAGCAAGGTGGGGGGTGTTCAGAATTTTGATGGAGAAAGGAAATGTGCTTGTCCTCTACGGTGTAGAAACAATCCACCTTATAAGGAACAGTCTTGGCGTTGTGTCCCTGTAACTTTGTAGTCTGATCTGTGCTTCCTCAGCAAATCAGGACGAAAGAGAGAAAGAAAAGCACATTTTAGCCACCGTGATGCAGATAATGGAATGAGAAACTTTGAAACATATTGTTTTTGACAAAACAGTTTCCTCTTCAGAATTAAATATCAAAACGTGGTTTCCATTTTTCCATGAACATGTCACACATTCCACTCTGAGTGACGTCTGAGGCTCTGATTCCGGATATGGGCTAGGAGGGTCCAGGTCATGCAGATAGTCACTAAGGTTGTTTGATTTATGAATGTATTAGTCAGTTTGCTAAAAAAAAAAATCCACATAAAATAGGCATATATTATTATCTTAACTTCTATTTCATTATACTGATTTTAATTTATTTGCATATATAAGTTGATTGAATCCAAGAAAATAAATGATTGCTAAAAGTAGACGCAGTTTGCATTTGGATAGCAAAGAAGACCAAAAAAAAAAAAATATATATATATATATATATAGATTACTGGAAGGTCAAGGAAAATAATGCTCTAAAAAAACCCCAAAAAACTCAGCTTCCAAAATTGATGATTCTGAATTGAAATGTAGCTTTAAACAACTCAATGGACACAAGTCTTCAGAACAATTCGGGCATAAGGGCTGTGTTCTATTTCCAGCTTCTTAGCTCCATGTAGTTCTTCATATTTGTCCATACAGTTCTTTACATTCAAGTTCATTTATATCCAGGCTTATAATATATTAGTAAAAGAGTTCACCAGAATCTAATGAGAGATTGTTTTAATCACAAAACATTAGATCAAAGCAAAAAACAAACAAAAATAAGAAGATCAAGAGTTCTATATATCAGGGCTGGCAGATGGTGTGGTGGTTAAGGGCACTGGACTCTCACGTGACCAACCATAGTTCAAGTCCTGGACCTCATGGCTTGTTTTCTCACTCTCTCTCTCTCTTCTCTCTCTCATCAAATTAAAATAAATAAATAAATAAATTCTTTTTAAAAAATAAAGAGTTCCATATATCCAAGTGTAATTATTTTTAACCTATCAGGAAATTAAGTTAGGTTAGTAAATTGCCATTTGGTGTCCAATGAGAGGTTGTTACAATCAGAAATATTGTGAAAGCAAAAATGATAGAAGAAATAAGGTTGCCTCATGCAAAATAAAGTTTTTATTAGATAAAGCTTTTTTACAATTATTTTATTTAACTTTATTCATTCATTCATGTATTTATTTCAATTTTACCAGAGAGGGATAGAGTGAGAGAGAGAGAGAAAGCAAGCCTCCAGGTCCGGAACTCAAACTGCAGTCAGCCATGTGGGAGTCCAGCACACTTAACTACCAAGCCACCTGCCAGCCCTGATCAAGATATTTTTTAAAGCACCACTTGTTTATAACAGCAGTTTATTTCTATCAATCAACATAAAATCATTCTTTACTTCTGATGATAGTCCAATTCTGCTTTCAAATTTATGAGTATATTTTTAATATTCATATGCACTTCCATGCAATAGTTTACACTGCAATTTTTGTACTGCCAATGAAACACTTCTTGAATCCATGTATGCATGCATATTATTAGAAAAAATGCAGAGTTGTAGCTGACGTCGTATGGCACACAGTATTATAATAAAATTTCAGGTGAGAAATGTATTTTATGATACATATAAAACAGACTCATCAATAATGACATGGATTTAGACTGAAATAGATTATTGTAAGTCTATATAAAGACCTTATCTTTTAATCTGAGTACTCGTGGCTGTTGCAAAATTTTGAGCAGAGGACAATATGGTTTGATTTGTGCTTCAGTAGGATCATACTGATTTTTGTGTTGAGATGACAAAGAGAAACTACAGGGAATTCAGAAAGATGTGCTGGTGGGGTAGTCACTGTGGATATGATGAGAAATGGTCAGGGAAAGAGTAAGAGTTCAGGTTTTTTTTTTTTTTTTTCTTTTGTTTTGTTTCTTATAGAGATTTTGCTATAGGGTGCGCACACTTGCCAGAAAGACAGAGACAGAAAGTGAGAAATCACCACCCTGGAGGATGGCCATGGCACAATCCCTTCTCCTCTGTGCTCCTCTTGGGATTTTGGACATGCATGCACAGGCATCTGGCATGAGTTTTAAGCCATTGGGTCCAGGAATTAAACTGTGGTTGACTACCTGGGAGTCCAGTGATATAACTATCACACCATCTGCTGGTCCCAAGCAACATAGGTTTTAAATCTGTAAGTTTAAGGTGATTACCTAGCTGTCGATGTATATACAGCTTAATGCATAGAGATGCTGAACCTTCTTTAGGGGGTGGGATACAGTAGAAAGCAGGTAGCCAATAGCCAAGATAACTGCTCTCCTAAAACTGCCTTCTACCAGGGGAATACAGGAAAAAATCTAAGTAACTGTCAGATATCACAAGTGCTGTGAGGAAAGTGACATAGGTATTGTTTTGTAAAAACCATTGCACCAGGTGTTCACTGTTATTTACTATAGTTTATTATTTCTCAAGTTCTCTTGCTTTTCTGACACACTTTCGGTTTCTTCATTGACCTAGTTGTTAAAAATTGTTTACTAGTTCAATATAAAATTAGGTAAGAAGAATGAAAGGTCTCAAAGGTTGTCTTTTTCTCTAGAGTGGGTTTACATTGTTTATGAAAGTCATTAGGGTTTTCAGCAAACGAGAATGATCTTCATACTGTCAGGGATTGAAATTGGAGGCTTATTTTGGGTGTGTAGACCAGCGGTGTTGTAATCAAAAACATGAGTGATTTACTAATGCCTCCTAGTAAGACTTGAACCCAATATTTAATTGTATTCATGTAAAGTTTCAAAAACTCTCATCAAATTCTTGACCTTTCGATCACCCCTTTCAGAGTTGGCAGGTACTCCTAAGGGGAAAGTGGAGCTAAGTATCAGGTTCATGTCCCTCTGGGTTTCATTTTTCTTTTCTTTTGGAATTTGGCCCTGCAAGTGCTTTGTTAGCATTCTACACACACACACACACACACACACACACACACGCACTTTCTTCATCTATCTGGGTGAGAGGGTTGAACCAAAATGCCATTTCCATTCCCTTATTGGAAGCGGGACTTCTGGGCCTATGTATGTATGTATGTGTATATATATATATACACATATACATATATACATACACACACATATGCATATTTAAATCAGTATTTTATAACAAATACTAATAACAAGGTAGAACACATAAAGTTTAACAAGTGCATAAGCTCAGGAGGTTGTTGTAACAGAGTGGGCAGCTACAATTTCCCTTTGAATGGTTTAAAGAGGACACTGTGGAGAGGATATTTAATCCAAGAAATGAAAGACAAGGGAAAAACAAGCCGTATGACAACCTGGAAGTGCTGAGCAAGGTTGGATATGTTGAGGAATAAGAAGGGCCAGTGCACCTGTAGAGTTTATCACAGCAGGGAATTGTAGAAGAGACTGGGAAATCCCTTAAGGGGAAAGTCATACAGAGCCTGGAGACAGGACAAGGAATACAACAACTAAAATGTCTGCCTGTCTGGGCTTATTTTGGATACCAACTCCCAACCAAATGATGGAGGATAAAAAAGATGAATGCTGGGACCAGCAGTTAGCGTAATGGCTATGTCGCTGGACTCCCATGTAGTCGACCGCGGTTCGCGTCCCAGACCCGGTGGCTTAAACTCACGCCAGGCGCGTGTGCGTGCGTACCCAAGATCCCGAGAGGAGAATGGAGGAGAAGGGATTGCGGCGTGGCCATCCCCCCTAGGGGGTGATTTCCTGCTTTCTGTCTCTCTGTCTCTCTCTGTCTGTCTGGCGAGCGCATGTGCCCTATAGCAAAAACCTCTAAAAAAAAAAAAAAAGATCAATGCTTACCTGTTAGGAACTCATCAAATACACAACCAGAGAAGTCTTCTACAATATATTTCTTCTCAAATACCTCTTTTCATTACCTTTCCTACTGGCTTCTAAACTGCATTTTCAGGCTAAACTAGTGGTCTGCTGATGCACATTTATATTTTTTCTCTCTTAGAACAAAATAAAATGAGAGGAAATAACATAAATTGAGAAATAAGAGATTGCCGTTTTATGATCTCCAAAATAATAATTGATATAGGCAAGATTATCAACACTTGCTGAAAGTAAAAAGTTAATGCAAAAAAATACAGTTTATGTAGGAAATATCTTGCAGTCATATTCTCCTTGGTGATCCATAACATAGCAATAATTGAATTTTCCAGGTTTCTTCAAACACACTACCATATGTATTATGTCAGTAGTAGATTCATAACCCTTAAGATTCCTGAGGATTATAAACTACCACACTGAAATATACTATAAACTGTTTTTACCATTGTGCCACTGCATTTTTTTTAATTTGTATTTTGGGCCAGTCCATGGCCCAGAGGTTAAGGATCCCATATGGCTGACCTCAGTGGCTTGAGAAATATGTCAGGTACATCAACATGCATGGCCAAAATCCTGAAAAAGAAAGAGATGTAGGAGAAAGGATTGCAGCATGACCATTCTCCAGAGGTGGGGAGAATTTCTCACCATTCTCCCCACTCCAGCAAGCACACACACACATTCTGGCAAAACAAAAAATAATAATTATAAATTTTATTCTTGACAATTAAACCAAGACTTATATCTTAGATGGACACCTCTCTCTCTCGTCAAACTGTGTGATCATCTCCTTCGAAACAGTCCTATATAATACCCTTCAGGAAGATGGCATGGAGGTTAGAGGGGGCTGGATCCCATATGGCCAACTGTGCAGTTTAAGTCCAGGACCCCAGAACTTGAGAAACACAGCTGGTGCCTGTGTGCGTATGCTCAAAATCCCCAAAGGAGAATGGAGTAGAAGAGACTGTGGCAAGGACATCACTCTCCCCTCAAGGGTAATTCCTCACTTATTTCTCACTTTCCTTTTCACTCTCTCTCTCTCTCTTTACCTCTCTCCAGGAGTACATGTACTATGTAACAAAACTAAAATAAATAAATAAAAACCCAAGTTATACTACTTTTGGAATACTAGTTTTTGAAAAAGCAAATAGAAAACAACAAAAAAGGTTCAATATTATAATGCCAAGTAGTGATAATAAAAATGTTCTTATTAAATGCAGGGTAACAATATGACAGAATAAACAAACGGACGAGGGCTGGGTCGCGCATCCGCAAACCCCGGAGTTTGGCTGTGCAGTCCAGACCCTTTCAGGACCTGGTGAGGTTTGGTGCCATCTGGTGGTTGATTTTTGTAATGGCCTTGATATCAACCTGGATTCTTAAGACCAGAAATGCTGCCTGTGTGAAGCAACATTTCTTTGTGTGAAGCCTAGAGTGTTGGACGGCTTGTTTCCAGCAGCCCTGAATAGGGGTGACACAGAAAGGGCTCCTTTTGTGCACCTGTGCACCTGCTGCTATCCCAGCATCAACTATTTTAGTGTATACCTCATGGCAGGGGCAGGGGGATTTCTCATTTCCCTTTTTTCTGCCTCAATCTTAGGCAAGCCCTATGCATTTCATATAGGAAGGATTTTCTGAGCAGTCTTTCATCTTCCTACAACAGCCACCCTCTCCCCATCCAGAGCTCTGCTCTGTAGAAGGAGTATGGGGGGCTTGGGTAACGGTACATCACTTGCTCAGCCCCCACCAGCTCTGTATCAGTGCAAAAATATGAACTCCGAGACATGAGCATTCTTATTTCTGCCCTATAAGTGGGAGTACCTTACTTCTTGTCAGAGAAGGGTCTGGGTCTCACTCCTGTCCCCTAGCGGCAGCCTCACTATCTGCACGCAGACACCTTTGGGGATGGAATTCTCAGGGCCCATTTCCTGATCCCCATTGGTCTCAGAGGTACCAGTGGAGGGAGGAATGTGTTAAAAGGTTACTGAGGTACCTTGTTTCTGGAGTTTCTAGAATTCTGAGTTCTTGAGCTTTAGAAATATGTTAAAATTTTGGATGTTTTAAGACCAGCTGGTGATGGGGTGATTAAAGCAACTGGATCCTACACAACAAACAGCTTGTTTCAAGTCCTGGACCGCAGCTTGTAAAACAAATGGGGTGCATGAGCACACATGCCTAAAATTCTGAAAAAAAGAAATAGAGGAGAATGGATTATGGTGTGGCCATCCCCCATTAGGGGATGCTTTCTCTTTCTTTCACTCTTTCTCTGTCTCTGGTGAGCACATGAACCCTCTAGCATTTTTTTAAAAAATTAGATCTTTCTTTTATGCATGTTTCTGTATGCTGCTCCTTTTTCTTGGGTTCACTGTCATTTTAGACACTCTTGTAATTCTTTTCCTTTCTTTTCCCTTTCTCTTTCTTTGCTTTCTTTTCTTTTCTCTTTCTCTTTCTTTGCTTTCTTTTCTTTTCTCTTTCTCTTTCTTTGCTTTCTTTTCTTTTCTCCTTTTCATGTTTGAGTAGGAGTAACATCTTTGTGAGATACTCTACATCCTGAGTGGAAGCAGAGCATGTGTTCTTCATATTGACCTATGATTATTCATATGCCCATTTCACCTCTATAAATCCTTTGTAGACAGGGCATTTTTAATCTTCTTTTTTTTTTTTTTTTTTTTTTTTTTCCCAGAGAGATTTTTGCTATAGGGCACGTGCGCTCGCCAGACAGACAGAGAGAGACAGAGAGACAGAAAGTGAGAAATCACCCCCCAGGGGAGATGGCCACACCACAATCCCTTCTCCTCCGTTCTCCTCTCGGGATCTTGGGCACGCAACACACACGCGCCCGGTGTGAGTTTAAGCCACCGCGTCCAGGACTCGAACCGCAGTGGACTACGTGGGAGTCCAGCAACATAGCCATTACACTAACTGCTGGTCCCAGGGCATTTTTATCTACTTAATGCCTAGCAATATTTATCATATTGTTGTAATGAATTCTTCTCATGCCTGTCTCTCTACCTGGACTGCAAACACTCTGAGTCAGTGAGTGAGTCTTACATGTCATTATAATAATACAAAAACTCGTATCTACTGACTGGTTTTTATAAACCAGATCTTGCTGTAGATCCATCATGTATAATCTTATTTAATATCATTACTGTAGGGTTCCTTCATTTCCCCCCACTTTTTCTCTTCTCCTGATTAAGAAGCACAAAGTGCCTTGAGAACTCAGTTGCATTTCTCTGGCAGGCTTGAACCCATTCCAGTGACTCAAACATTCCCTGCCAATTGGGAGATATTTAGTTATTTCCAAACTACTGAGGAAAACCACTCCCTGCCCTGAGCCAAATTCGTTAAACTCTAACATAAACGTCATACCCCTGCCCCCTTGTTGTGGACATACTTAGGTAAAAAGGATTGTTGAAGGCCAGTCTGTAGTCAAATTTCCTAATAAATGCTTTAGATTGGTCAAATTAGAATGTAGTGCTTGTTTTTAAATTATTTATTTGGAATCCCAGCTGGCTCCATCTGGGACAGTTTGGAGAACTCTCTGGTGGTAACTCCACTGCTGACACTTTTGGGACAGCTTCAGCCATGGGGAATGAAATGATTACCAACCATATAAAGTAGGAACAGAAAGGGAGTTTGTACAAATGTGTACAAGTAACAGTGAACCTTCTAACCTTGGCATCTTATATATTTTTTATTGAACTTAGATTATCACCTGATTTCTAGGGACTTTCAGAGGAATTGCAATAGCTATAAGGAATTATCTCCTCATGAGAAAAAGAAAAAAAAAATACAAAGAACAATGCAGTTAGTCCACATTCTCAAACTATGCATTCAAGGATGGCATGTAAATGGATGGAAGACAAACCTCTAAATTTAAGACTTGGCACTGAAGTAGAAAAAGTTTCCAATGCATCATCTGAGAACAGTCTTGTGAGATCTGAGAAGAGGACTCACTGAAGCTGTTCCCATATTCCTCACCTCTGCAACTGTAAGATAACAAATGTGTGCTGTTTTAAGCTACTATTTAAAATAATTTGCTACACAGCAATAGAAAACCATAACAACAGACACAATATTCATTTAATATACTTGCAATGAGGTCATTAGAAAAATGTTATTGCTCACAACTTTGATAGAGAACCTAAAGTCTTATTGTTTTAATATGTATTTTAGTTGCTTATATTTACATAAATATATTCATACACATATATACACAAATATACATATACTTGTATGTTTGAGAGATCCTAAGGTGAAAAGTTTATTGCATTATAATAGTTGTTGAAGGGTCCGACAGATGGCATGGTGGCTAAAGGCACCTGACTCCCACATGGCTGACCACGGTTCGAGTCCTAAACTTGGCGGCTTGATTTCTCACTTTTCCTCTCTCTCTGTCCCTCTCCAGTCAAATTAAAAATAAATAAATAAAATAAAGTTAAATGAAAGGATTTAAATAAACGTTTAATTATAAAATCCAGTTTAGTTGGCTCTAGGTGAGGCTCATTCCAGTATTTGTTAGTATCACAACTTGTAGGCACCTGTCCATTTTAAAAACATGACTATATCGGGAACCAGCAGTTGGCATAATGGCTATGTCGCTGGACTCCCACGTAGTCGACCGCGGTTCGCGTCTCGGACCCGGTGGCTTACAACTCACGCCGGGCGCGTGTGCGTGCGTGCCCAAGATCCCGAGAGGAGAATGGAGGAGAAGGGATTGCGGCATGACCATCCCCCCTGGGGGGTGATTTCTCGCTTTCTGTCTCTATGTCTCTGTCTGTCTGGCGAGCACACGCGCCCTATAGCAAAAAACCTCTCCAAAAAAAAAAAAAAAAAAAAAACATGACTATATCAGTATGCTCCCTGTTCTATCTGAGGTCATGTGGCAAGAATTCAAGATGAGATGTAACACTATAATTCTATGTTAATAGTAAGTGAGCTGTTGATAGAAGATTTTTGAAGTTTGAATGGATTAAAACTATAAAAACCAAGAATAATTTCATGTAATTTGTATCAATAGAGAACAATTTACTAGGGCAGGACTGCCATAATGATTTACAGAGACCAAAAAAAAAAAAAAAATCATCAAACAAACTTACTGTAACATTAGGTTTTATATAAATGATGAAATAGGAAATGACTTTTAAATCTTTATATTACTTTTATAATCAAAATTGAAGAAATAGGTTCAGATTGATTTAATCTTTCTCTGCCGGCTCCATGAGAACTGCTCCATCATTTGTATTTCAAGACACTTTTCTTTTTATTTTTTTTTACTTTTTTTTGCTAGTAGCCATGTGTGCATACATGAAAGAGAAGGGGGAGGGAACAGAGAAAGCACTCCCCCATAGGGCCTGGTTACACCACCACAATCCTATTATCTTCTATTTATTCATCACGTCAATAATTTGGGCACACGTTCACAGAGTGCTTTTTCAAGCCTCCAGAATCAGGATTCGAACTGTGATCAGTCATGTGGGATCCTGTTCCCTCTACAGATTGCTTGACCACTGCATTATGTGGCTGGCAAAATACTTCATCATTAATTAAAATATTTCAAAGTATTTTGAAATTAATATTTTACCACCAGTAACTTTGTATATATACATTGAATTTTAGATTAAAGTCTAGTAGGGTCTAAATATGATTTGTTTAATCCATAATAACTATTTCAATAGTCTAAAGGTGACCTTGTCATCTTAGAGCTTAATGAATGTCACTTCCACATTATCAGTCATGATAAAATACCACTTCTACCTCATTTTAACCTATGTTATCTCCCAGGAGTCTTAAAGGTTCATATTTTCCATTGAGTTATATGATCCATTTTGAGTTAGTTTCATGAAGAGTATAAGGTCTATGTCTAGATTCATATTTTGCTATACAGTTCTCCAGTTCTTCCAGCATTATTTATTAAGAAGACCACCCTGGGTCTATTGCATCGTCTTTGCCCCTTTGTCTGATCAGTTGACTGTTTATATGGATCTGTTTCTGGGCAATTAGAGAAGGGAGCAATTATATATTTATCATTTGGGATTTTTCTATGAAGATTTATCCTTATCACTCATTTATCCATTTAGTCAATAATTTATTTGTATAAACATGCATTTATTTTATATTTCAGTTTTAATTCAGTGCTACTTTGCTTTGTTTTTCCTTTTTGCTAAAGTTAAACCAGTTTTTGCCACTGAGAACTCTTTCAGTTGGTTCCTGTGTCAATTTGACATAATCTCATTCTTTTCCAGTTGGTTTGCTTTGAGTTTTTCTTACTGTCTAGCGTTCATACATGATGCTCTTCTATTTTCCCTGTCTTAGTCCTACAATTCGCTATTTTTCCAAGGAGATCTGGTTCTTTTCACTGGAAAGTGGTACCTATTGCCTTTTGAATAACGATAATTTGCTTTTAGAATTCCTTTAACCTAAACAACTCCAAAACCAATTACCTTCCCAATTCTTGTTCCTAAAACACTGCTAATAAATGATCTGTCTCTGATTGAGTCTTACAGCCACCAATCAAAAAAACCTGGGCTTCCTCACTGAGTATTCAAGTTCCTTTAGGTCACATATAAAACAAATTTGGGACCCAGTCATGTGGCTTACAAGGAACGCGAGGCTGTGCAACGCTGGAAGCCATATGGCAGATTGGGGTTCTGCTCTCTGGGCGACTGGTCCACACATGGCATGCTTGAAATCCTGGTGGTGGGAAAAGCTGGCGGGAGGATCACAGTGTGAGAACTGATTGCAGGCTTATGTCTCTCTCTTTCACTAAGGAAAAGAAAGAAACTTAAAAAACAAAAACAAAAAAGGCCCAACAATGGCAGTATGCTAGAAGCCCGGGCTAGATTTCAGACCCACTAAAAAAATTAAAAAGCCATATGTGGTGATGCACTCCTGTAGTGCCAGCTACTTGGGGGAATGGGGCAGGAGGCTCGTGAGCTCACGAACAGCATAGGCGACAAAATGAGACCTGTCTGCAAGGGCTCACAGGATGGTATGCACCTGTGGACCCAGCTACTCGGAGGCTGAAGCAAGGAGATCATGACATACCAAGATCCCACACTCTAAGACACACACAGACACACCAAAGAAAAAAAGAAAGAACGAGCAAAAAAACAAATTTTTATTTCACTGTAGTGGCCACTTCTCTTGTCACTCTGCCTCCACATGACTTGCCTTATTCTAATCTATCTTCCACATTGCAGCAAAATTGTAGTAAACTCTGAAATCAAGTGCCTGGTGAGATCCAGGATAATCTGTCCTACTGATCTCGTCATTGGCAGCTGGCATCATTTCCTACCTCTGCCATCCCATCAGGCAGCATTGAGTTTCTGTAGGTCCCCCAGAGGCTGTCTGTTAGCTCACCTTTCGTGGTGTTCTCTCTGCTTGAAATATGTCTCTGAGACCCTGCTTCCCCTAAATAGAGTTGTCCTTTCAAGTTCAAACCTGAATTTCACTTTTTAGCCCTACTGTGAACACATATTACTTTAGCAAACCAAAAAGAATAGTAATAGTCCATTTATAACTTGAAGTGTATATTTGCATCTTCCAGTAATAGAATAGACTATGTTTAATAAATAACATGTATGGTAGAGAGAAGTCAGTGGATTTTTTTAAAAATGAACCCTTTTCTAGTTGTTTTTGTAGAATGCTGTTGATAATTGTGTTTTGTGATACCTAAATGAGTATGGTTAGATTAGTGTTGTGGCAATGCCTGTTTTCATCTGTGAATAGTTGAGTATGTACACGAGGCACTACTTCTGATTTATTACAGTGTTCAGCCTTAGCTTTTACTTTTATTAAAGCATTCAGTTTTGCTTTCAATTTTCTGTACATTAGTTCTGAGTTAGAACTGCAGATGTGTACAGAAAGTTCATATTTAAGTATTACACATAATCATGCTACTCTGCATCGATGCTGTAGTATATTATGCAAATAATAAAGCCATACAGAGGGGGGAAATTAATCCTTTATGCATTTGTGATCCCTTAAATATTTTGTGCGTATTACTTTATTATGGAAGCTCTTTATACTATAAAGTAGAACTAAGGTGACTTTTTATTTGCTTCTTGCTATAAACAGCATTATATTCCCCAAAAGAGCTAAGTTTATGATGAGATAGAATTTTATTAGTGGTGAAAGTGATGATCACTTCTGAAAAATGATAGGCATTCCTCTGAGTAACACCCCAGCTTCATATACTGTATCATTATCTGGTTAGTTAGAAATTGACTTGAGCTTTCATCGTGAGCATGTACGATCTTATGCTTTGAAAGTTAGAGAGGGGCCAGAATGTGGCATGGTGATTAAGGTGCTGAATTCCCACAAGGCCAGACCTGGTGACTTGTTTTCTCATTTCTCTCTCTCCTCTCTCTCTCTCTCTCTCTCTCTCTCCTTTTCTCTCTTTGGTGAGCACACGTGCCCTATTGCATATTTAAAAAATGATGATAAATCAAATTAAATAAATCATTCTAAAAAGAAAGAAAGATAAATAATCCTGCATTTTCTTCAGAAATTTTTCAGAGTATATTGATACAGTAAGCACACAAATCGATTGTTCTGTACTTTCATTAGTTAGACTTTAAGGTAAATATAGATACATGTATTCCAGTTTTTTAGTTTAACCTAGAAAATGTTTTCTAGACACCAAAGTTAAAACAATAATGTAGTATGGGGGAGAGGAGGGTCTCCAAAAAGTTCACAGAAATTATATATAAAAATAAATCTAAGCATGGATTTCTAAATTTTTTGCATCAAGATAAATATGTATTTTAATACCATTTTTCTATGAACTCCATGAATCCCCTAATGTAAGTCTGTGTTAAGCCATGACTTGCCTGACAAAAAACAATTTCTACCTCTGCTTTCTCTAATATTCAAAACTTTTTTATTGTTATTATCTTTAAATCTTCATAAGAAGACACACGGTTTACAAATATGCTCAAGGCATAGTGTTTTCATTGAAAGGTAACCTAATAATTATGAGTAAGGAGTTGGAGCCAACCAACAGAAAACAAATTCCTGAGGACGTGGGCTTGAGGCCCGATGCTTCTGTATATGTATGAGTAAACGTACGGATGTGTGAGTTTATAAATGCTGTCGCTGAAATGAAAGATTCATGGAAAAAACAGATGAAAAGATTAGCCAGCCCAAACAGTTTACGATCGTTTATGTCAATAACAAAAAAGGATAAACAGGGTATTTTATCATCAAAATATCAATAAGGAATAACTCAAGACCAGTATAAAATTAATCATCTGAAATATTATCAATTCAGTCCTTGGGAAATAAAAACTGTGAACACATATATCCACATCTCAAAAATTATGTTGCAAATTATATTGCCGTTCAGGTATAAGAAAAACACACACGTTTGTAGTCAGGTGTGATGACTCCTAAAGCTACAGGGAGTAAATGGAAAGAGATCTTCAAGCCATTGCTAACAAAATGTTTACAGAGATATTGACATGTACATGTGTCTGGAAGTGTGGGTTGATAGAAAGGGTAGGATCATAGAAGAAGAGGAATATATTTTATAGGAAAACAAAGGTGCTGGACAGGATTAAATATGGCAAGTCTATAAAATAGAAGAGTTTTTCTGATAAAGGTTTTGTAAAGCTTGTTGAAGCCAAAGTAATGTTATACTAACATGTGTGTAACATTTCCTATGAAATTACATTTAATGTACTTTACATTAAATTACATTTCAAGTACATTTAGTGTACTTTAAAGACAGTGCTTATTTGTCTTGGATTCTACTTCCAAACTCCTCTAATTCCTAACTCTAAACACTCAGTTATATACCCAAGCCTCACATTTTACATCTGAAAATTTGCAATAATTGTTTTCCTGTAAGTCTTGCAAGAGAACTTGTGAGAATTATGTAAGAATATAGATAAAAACATTCTCTATGTCATAATTTTGAGTATATAATACTAAACACATAAGCTATTATTTATGGAGTCTTGATTCGTCATATATCAATGTTCAGTCTTTTTTTTTTAAGTTGATTTCCAGACACACACACACACACACACACACAGAGAGAGAGAGAGAGAGAGAGAGAGGGAGAGCGTGTGTGTCTCCCTCAAAGGGTCATCACACCATGACCATTTCCCCAGTCCCACAGCTAGAACGTGTACCCTTCCCACTTGGTCTCCTTGCATAGCTGATGTGATGCTGCCTAAACCAACTTCTAGGCCCAGGTTCAGTCTTTTAAACAAGAAACCAAGGAACAATATTTTAAAATAATAGAACATGTTATTAAAGTGCAATAAAGTAATAAATCTAGCTCCTCATTCCTTGCCCAGGGAATGTTGTCAAACTTCAATTCTAAAAGTGCAATACCCTGCAGCCTACAAAAGTGCTTTTGTTAGTGCTCTTTAATAATAAAATTTAAATCACATTTAGCAACAACTCTTTTTAGTTACTTCAAAGCCATCTTGGGAAATTTTGGAGCATGAGTAAAGGCATGTCTGAAATTAATATGCCTTTAACAAATAATTCAAAACAACTATCTCCTATATCCACTGCATTTTAGTGCCCTAAAATGCGAAGGTTTTTATTTGAGAATGTTTATTTTTTTTTAGATATTTTTGCTATAGGGTGTGTGTGCTCAACAGAGAGACAAAGAGAAACAGAGAGACAGAAAGCAGGAAATCACCCCTCCACAATCCCTTCTCCTCCATTCTCCACTCTGGAATTTGGGCATACATGCACACTTGCCAGGCCTGAATTTCGAATTGCCAGGTCTGAGACTCCAACCAGGCCAGCCACATGGGAGTCCAGTGCTTTAACCACCATACCATCTGCTGACTCCTTATTTGAGAGTCTAAAATTATGATATCAGCTTTAATTTTATTTCAGTATGCAAATAAGTGTATAATTATCTCATTCTAACTACTTTCTCTCTCATCTCAAAAACAACAAAAATCCAGAATTTGAAAACTTGTTCCTATGTAAAAAGTTTTTGCACAGGTATTTTTACATTAATAAATTAAAATTTCCTCTCACGTTTGTTAGTTTCTCTGTTTTCTCCAAGAATTCTGTTAATAGTGCAAAAAGTTCCTGTCTGATGCAGAGCAGAAGAATCTATCCATGTGATTAAAAAAAAGTAGTCTATGTCACCATATACTACTTAAATTTTCTCAGAAGTGAGCTCTGAGACCATTGTTTCTTGGAAGAAGAGCTTTTAAAATTGCTTTTCCAACTTTTAATCATTTTTGCTTTTCCTTTGCATGGTAATTCTTTGTTCCATTTTTACTTCTATTGTTCACTCATTTCTTACATATTGTAAGTCTGTTTATTTATCTCTTCTATAAGAAAGATAGAGAGCTGCCCTAGCAGAGTCTCAAGGTTGGGACTATGATCCCCAGTCTTCTGCCAACCCCAGCCATGGACATGCACATGCCTTGTGCATTCAGGGAGGTCTCCAGAAGTGAATCAAGAACCTTTGTGGGTGAGATTGTTTCACTAAAGTGTAAACTTACTGCTGCACCATTGTCTGGCCCCTGATTTCATACATATATCAAAGTTCACTTTAATGCAGAGGGGAAAATTAGTAAATACGCTTGTTCTAAAATACATACACATATCAAAATTTCAAATGGCACATTCAGAATTTCTAGCATCTCAAAGTAATCTATATATTTGTTGTCTATAGCAATCACTAATTCGCTCTTATTTACTTCAAAATAGGTACCAGTACTATTTTATATGTCCCTATCCTAAGATTAGATAATGATACTAATTAATAAATGAAGCAGAACAAAAGTAAGTAAATACAGTATGGACACTACTATGATTTAGGATATTTTACATTAAGCAGTATTTCTCAGCAAGGAGAGTTCTGCCTCTCGGGGACATTTAGCAATATCTGAGACATTTTTGACTGTTATAACTAAGCAAGTGCCACTGGCTTCTTGTGAGTGGAGTCCAAAGGTGCTGCTAAACAACCTACAATCCTACAATGTATAGGATGGTCACAAACACACACACACACACAAACACACACACACAAATTCTTCTGGCACAAAATATTAATAATAAAAGTGAGAAACCATAATGGAGAGGGAACCAATGATTCCCATAATTTGTCAAGTTGCTATAATTTCCTTCAGTAAGGTGTCACACTTTTAGTTTTAATAGTTCCCTTATATTAATACAGTAGTCCAAATTGAGGTGTACATCTCTCCACTTAGTTGTGTTCTTCATTCTGTGAAACGTCTGTAACAATTAAGCCTTTCTATTATTTAGCCAATGGCTCTCTCTGAAATGTCTGCAGAGAGTAGAGAGTGGGCAGCATTTATGTGGGTCAGTTCTCTCCTAAATGCTAGCTGTTACTGAATTCTAAATTACGATAGTGAGCAAAAGGGGAGATGCGTATATACTGCATAATTTCCACATTAATGCAGTGCTTAGGTCCAACACATCCTATTTGCATTTTAGCAGTAAAATAGAGGATTTGCTATTCTCCTCCTCTACCTATGTTTAAACAACTTTTCTAATATCAGTAGCAAAATCTTGGTCTAAGCTGATCTGCTCTACTAAACCAAGAGAATATAATCCTTAAAGATTATTCCATCATCATTATACTTACTATGCGAACCTTGTTACTGATAAAACTTGAATTGTGTCTGTTCACAAATTGTCAAAATAACCTTTACCAGTCATTCTTTGGGGTAGGGAAGTTGATTAGATATACTAGCTAATCTGAGCCAATTGATAGACAATATATAAATGTATCCACAAGCAAACTAAAGTTTACAGATAAACCAGTCATCTAGATTAACAGGCATTACATTTATGATCAGTCTATTTAATAGCTTTGCTTACTAGAATTAATGTGTGCTAAGTTCTTAAAGTATATACTTTGAAAAATCCCTGAAAAAAAGTACATTTAATTGACAAAAAAAAAAAAAGAAAGAAAAGTTACTTGCTGATGATAATGCATATAGTAATGTCTTTTGTTTTGTTTTGAGAGGTTTTTGCTATAGGGCGTGTGTGCATGCCAGAAAGACAGAGAGAAACAAAGAGACAGAAAACGAGAAATCACTCCCCAGGGGAATGGCCATGCTGCAATCCCTTCTCCTCCGTTCTCCTCCCGAGATCTTGGGCACGCATGTACACGCGCCCGGCATGAATTTAAGCCACTGGGTCCAGGACTTGGACCGCCGTTAACTTTATGGGAGTTCAGCAATATAGCCATTACACTAACTGCTGGTCCCTGTAATGTCTTTGTCTTGACTGATATGCATGGTAATTGTGCTGGAAAAAGCAATGTTGTACACTGTAAAGATAAATGTGATTAAATGTAAATTAAAAGAAAAAAATTCCTTAAAGAATTAATATGCAGCTCAACTTATCTTTTTCTTTTTTTAAGAGAGGTTTTCGCTATAGGGCTCGTGCGCTCACCAGACAGACAGAGAGAGACATAGAGACAGAAAGCGAGAAATCACCCCCCAGGGGGGATGGTCACACCGCAATCCCTTCTCCTCCATTCTCCTCTTGGGATCTTGGGCACGCACGCACACACGCCCAGCATGAGTTTAAGACACCGGGTCCAGGACGCGAACCGCGGTTGACTACATGGAAGTCCAGCGACATAGCCATTATGCTAACTGCTGGTTCCCTCAACTTATCATTTTTGTCGTTTTCTTGGTAAATTATTCTGACTTTCATATTCTCTTCTCCCATAACTTCATCTTTACTGCAAGTCTCTTACCTGAAAAACTAGTATCTAAATCATTTTTATTCTCTGGAAATGAAAGAAATCTACCTTAACTTTACATGTTCACTTAGCTTCTGTAGTAAAGCAAATTAAATTGATTTCATAAGACAAACTACTACATATATATTTTAGATGTAATATTAGTTAGCTGTTAAAAGATAAGAAATTATTTCATTTTTACTGTCTACTTTCTACATAATAGTACCTACCATCTACTTTTTCAGCTTATAGTTAAGCTTTCTTACTTCCAGTTTATTTAATTTATTGTTTAGATTAGATAAATCACTGAGCAATTACTGAACAGTTAAAATGAAATTACATCATCGCTATCCAAAAATTTCATCATAACCTTCTGTAGAGATTATATTATATTTAGCACACATTACACAAAATTATGAATAGCCACTAATGTCTTTACCATCTATATTTACTTTTCCGGCCATATAATTTTGTTAGTGTCTGTCAATAAAAGAGTTAAAGTATAATCCAATTATATTTTTAGATTTATATCCAGAGAAACATTATTTACAGTGTAACTACAAACATTGTACACTTCCAAAAATACTCTTGGAAGCTGTTTTTTTCCTTCAGTTAAATATAATTATAGTTTCAGTCAACAATGTGGTCGATTTAAACTTTATGATGCAGCAATATCACATTTTAATAGAAGTCTTGTCTTTAATGTTATGTCAAGGTAATCCCTTTATAATCTCCAGAATTTATGTACCAGGTGGAATTTTCACAATTACTTCGTATTTGTTATGAATCTTTTCTTGATTTTTTTATTACTCCTGTTAATTATATACTCTGCCAAGCCAAAAGTAAAAAGACTGGCATTTTGATCTTTGCTTACATACTTTCCAAAATGCCTAAGTGTAGACAGAAGATACACTTAGGGTACTTCAAAAAGTTCATGGGAAAATAGAATTAATGTATGTTTTTATCTTGGTGCAAAACTTTCTGAAACCTAAGTATAGTGTTTTTTTTTTGTTTGTTTGTTTTTTTTTTTTTTTGAGAGGTTTTCACTATAGGGCACGTGCGCTCACCAGACAGACAGCGAGACATAGAGACAGAAAGCGAGAAATCACCCCCCAGGGGGCATGGTCATGCCGCAATTCCTTCTCCTCCATTCTCCTCTCGGGATCTTGGGCACGCACGCACACGCTCCCGGCATGAGTTCTAAGCCACCGGGTCCGGGATGAGAACCGTGGTCGACTACGTGGGAGTCCAGCGACATAGCCATTACACTAACTGCTGGTTCCCAGTATAGTTTTTTCATAATATGCATTTTCTATAAACTTTTGAAGACCTCTGATATCATTATGGAATTTTGTTTATTTGGGATTTTTTTCTCTTTAAAAATGTGTTGTTACAAAACCCTTTTATTTATTGATTTATAATTGTTCTTTATTTTCACAAATGAAAAGGTCTTTTCAAAAATAAATAAAGTATGTCTCAAAACATATCAAATGAGATAATATATTTATGATTTTTAATATATGAGTAATTTTTCTTCTGGCTATATATTTCACATGAAAATATATGCTAGGTAAAATATATATATAATTGTCTTGTGGATATAAGGAAAGAGTGTTTACTACACAAAGTAGTACCTGCCTTGAGATATTTTAAAACTAATTATCCTGATCTGTTCCAAAGGCTACTGAGCGAACTTCTACTAATCTAAATTATTTTCATCTTATTCCGTAGCATGCTTTTATTTTAACTCTTAGAGAGATTGTACATTTACATATTCCATCATGGAAAATATATTCATGATTTATTCTCAAATATTAGAGAGTTCAAGTAAAATGTAAAAAGACATATTTCCATCTTCCATTTGTAGCACAAACCAGGATCATAGATTTAGGAACGTAATTTTGTCTATTTAGTACTCAGTATCCCTCTACGAAATCAGGGCATTTAACCAGGGAAGTCTAGTAACTTCTAGTTCTTAAATTATATAGTGTTTAAATTCAAATTTTATAAAAATAAGGAAAGGAGAGTAAAATGATTCTTAATACTTTCAGATATGGAATATATTTGGAACATTTTAAAATGACAACACACCCTTTCATCTGACAGAGTCCTTTATAGAGAGGAAGATAAGGTGTTATAAAAATTTCAATTATTTAGCCATGATATACTTTTGCATGGATCAAGACTGAAGGAATAGCAAGGTCTATGAGTTAAAAAAAGAAAAGACAAAAACAAAACATTAAAAGGACAATAGATGACTATTAGAAGCTTATGAAATGCATTCTCTTAAACAGATATTTCAAATTATAGATACATGATTGCTTTACTCACTTGGAAAAAAAAGAACTTTTATGGCTTTTAATATTGACTGATAATGCAATAAAGCTTATGTCCTTAAGTCTTTAAAAGAATAAAAAATTATGTTGTTAAAAGAGGATATAATATTTTAGGAATCAATACTCTGATATTAAAAGAATGTGAAAGAAAGTAATATTACTTAAGTATGTTTATGTCCTTTTTTTCAAGCCCACTTTGCTATTTTGTATCAAAAATTAAAATACATGGACTAGGGGGCCAGCAGATGTTGTGATGAATAGTTTGCTGGACTTCCACATGGCTGACCACAGTTCAAGTCCTAGATTCAGTGGCTTGAAAACCACACTGGGCAGGTGTGCATGCATACAAAGATCCCAAGAGGAGAAAAGAGAAGGAATTGCTGCACAGCTATTCCCCCTCGGAGTGATTTCTCACTTTCCCTGTCTCTGTCTCACTTTTGACTGTCTCTGTCTCTCTTTCTCCAGAAAGTGCATGTGCCATATGGCAAAAGTCTCTAAATAATAATAATAATAATAGTAATAATACATGAACTAAAACATAGAACTCCTATGCTGGGGTTGGTTGACTTCTATGTTTTATTTTTACCTTGAGCCAGACAGAGAGAAGAGAAAGAGAGAAGCATTCTTAAAACTGTCTTGAGACTGCGATCTACCCCCAGCTAGAGCCAACCCCCGAAAACGAACATGTACATACCCCAAAGGACTGCGGTGCAAGAACTTCAGAATCTACCAACTGTTGTTGGCATCTTAAGCCAGCTGTTGTGGGTTGCATTTTAAAACCAATGTACACTGAATGTCTGTGTTCCATAGCAGACACTGAAAGATTGGAAGGTATAACAGCAGGGAGGGCAACTGTAGATGCTAGAGACTGTATCAGGGAATAATTGATAATAATGGATGGGTAGTAGGGAGTGAGAGGAAGAAGGATCATGGAAAAAAACAAACAACACATCCACTAAACATAATAATAATGTTATTTGCTGATTATAATGTATATTGCAATGTCTTTTCCTTGACTAATAGACACTGTATTCATTTGGGGAGAACCATGTTATACACTGTAAAGATGTACAGTGATTCAATACAAACTTTCTTTTTTAAAGGCAATGCATGAAATGTGGGAGAGTATTGTTTGATGGTAAAATCATCACTTCTGAAGTTGAACTACCCCAGTTAAATGAACAACAAGGCCACTTTCTCTATGGTTTTGAACTAGTTACTTGTTCTTTGTCACAGTTTTCTCTTCAATAAAATTAGGATAATAATTGCAGTTTCAGAAGGTTTTGTGAGGATAAACATGCACTAACATGTGTAAAATATTTTAAATAGTAATTGGCACAAATTATGTCTAAATAAGCATTAACTCTATACCATGCACACATGGGGGAGCAGAAAAGGTCATGGAAGATTCAGATGCCATTTCTGCAAATTCTAAGTCAAACCTGGTTTGCAATGAGATGCCTGTATATAAGAGATCTTCAAAAATCTCATAGAAACTGTTAATTAAGAAAATATATACATACGTTTTCATTTTTGCATCAAAGTTAACATTAATCCCATTTCCATGAACTTTTTGAAGTCCTGTCCTAAAAGGACAGATTTTCAACAAAAATTCCATAACATAGAGGTTGTTCCTCCTGTTGGACTTTATAATCGCCCTTTCTCTTCCAAGGTTAAAACGAGGCTATTGAGCTAACCTGTGGTGTGGTGTGGTGGTTAAGATGGCGGGACCCCATGGCCACCCAGCAGCTTGAAGAAAACATCCTGGGCTCATGTGTCTGCATGTTCAAAATCCTGAAACGAGAAAGAATTGCAGCTTGAACATTCCTTATGGAGAGTGTTTTCCACTTTCTCTCTGTGTGTGTCTCTTTTCTATCTCCTGTGAGCACACATGCTCCATAACAAATTTTTAAAAAATAAAAGTGTATGGATGTCTTCAATATTTGTTAAACTCCTATGTACAGAAAAGAAAATCTTGTTAAAGATAATAAAATGCTGGATCCCAGCTGGAGGCTGCTGGTTAAGACTAAATCCCCATGGGCAACTTTGTATTTACAGTCTCAGTCCTAGTGGCTTGAAAAACACACTGTGGGGACCAGCAGTTAGCATAATGGCTATGTTGCTGGACTCCCATGTAGTCAACTGCAGTTCGCGTCCTGGACCCTGTGGCTTAAAACTCACGCTAGGTGCATGTGTGTGCGTGCCCAAGATCCCGAGAGGAGAATGGAGGAGAAGGGATTGCGGCGTGGCCATCCCTCCGGGGGGGGGGGGGGTTGATATCTCACTTTCTGTCTCTCTGTCTCTGTCTGTCTGTCTGGCGAGCACACATGCCCTGTAGCAAAAACCTCCAAAAGAAAAAAAAAATACCACGCTGTGTGTGTATGTTGAAAAAAATCTTAAGAGGAGAATGGAGAAGGGATTGTAGCATAGTCACCCCCCAGTTGGGATGCTTTATCACTTTCTCTCTCTCTCTCTTTCTCTCTATCCCTTACAAGTGTACACACCTTATAGCAAAACCATATTTTTAAGATAAGGAAATTGTTTATATTATCTAACAAATTTTTTTTGAGAGGTTTTTGCTATAGGGCACGTGTGCTCGCCAGACAGAGAGAGACAGAGAGACAGAAAGCGAGAAATCACTCCCCAGGGGGGATGGTCACGCTGCAATCCCTTCTCCATTCTCCTCTCGGGATCTTGGGCACGCACGCACACGCACCCGGCATGAGCCGCGGTCGACTACATGGGAGTCCAGCAACATAGCCATTACGCTCACTGCTGGTCCCTAATAAATTTATTTTCTATTTTAATAAAGTACAGTTACTTCTGATATTACATACAAATATCGAAGTATGACCTTCCAGAAACTTGGTAAGACTGTTCTTCCTGACCTTGTAATTAATTCTGGCAAATAAGTTGTGCACCAAGTGTTTTTATAATTAAAAAAAAATAGTTTTCATTTTTTAACCTTTAAAAGTTTAAATTAAAATTTTCATAATTCTGTTATCTAAAAAAGTAGGTACATATTACAGTATTTCCATGTGATGAGAAATAGGTAGTATGCCAATTGCTAATTATATATTTTCTGGTTAAAAAGAATAGTTTATCAGTTACACTTTCTATAGAGCAATGGATGTTGCAATAATCAGGCAAGAAGTATTTTAACTATAAAGTAATTATCTGCCATTTAAATTCCTTTATTATAAATCTATATAGTTTGTACTCAAAGTTGAGGTAGCAGGAAATAGAGAAGAATCATAAAAGCAAATTAAAATTGCATAGGAAGAATTCAATCACCAGGTTAACATCAGGACTCAGAATCTGAGCAACAGGTTTATCCATACAAGATTATCTTTATTATATATGTAAATTAATTTCTCAACAAACTTTAAACTGCTAGTTACTACCTACTAGGCAAGGTTTGAAGTGCTCTATAGACATGTTCAGTCATTTAATTCTTAAATATACTTCATATTATAGATTTTATCATTATCCTCCTTTTACATATGAGGAAACTGAGGCATAAGAAGGGTATGTAACGTGTCCAAGGTCAGACGGTCAGGAAGTAACAGAGTTAGAATTAGTTGATTGGTTCATTTTATTTCTTCCTTGAGCCAGACAGAGGAAAGAGAGAGAGAAAGAGAGAGAGAGAGACCCTTGAGACTGTCTTGACCCTGTATTCCACCCCCAGCTAACCCCAGATAATGGACATGTACGTACCCCATTTACTTAGGTGGGTCTTCAGACAAGAAGCCAGAATTTCAACATGTTGGTGAGCCTCACAGTGCAGGGTGTTTAATCACTGCACACTCAGTTCCTAGAGCCAAGATTTGAACCTCAGGACCTTGGTCACTATGTCCATACCCTTTACCTTCCAACCATGAGGCTTTTATTTTCATTATTCATCTACAGTTATTTCAATTTGTATTCTAATACAGATAATTAAACAATCGATCAGCTTGAAGTCTGTAAATCAAATCTAACTTGACTTAAATATCTAATTACTAATTCTAATTTTAGCACTTAATCTGTCATTATTTTCATCATCATCATCATTTTAGCTAAGGGTTTCCAAACATTCCCTGGCTATCAGTTACCATGGAAATTACTTTGATGGATGAACATTATCACCTTGGACTTTTTCTAAAATCACAGAGGAAACCCAAATAGGAAAGCATCTATGCAATTATTCCTAAAGAGCTGACAGTTCAAAGGTAACTTATGTCAGATGTTGAAATGCATTTTGTGTCTTTGGAACACAAAATTTGCTTTCAGGAGTTTTCCATTTCCTAGGTTGAAAATAAAAATTACACCACCATTCACCTCAGCAATAGCTAATAAGAAGAGAACATTATTTTCCCTAATGTGGAGGTTGGCTTAACAGAAAAATTGACATTGATAAGAAAGTTTCAGTGAGATTCAGGGAATAAATCAATTACCAAAGATGTTTTTCCCTTTGATGTCATTGTTTTCTACTTACTGGCAAGCCTGAAATCATTGAATTCTGATACTTGATTATCTAATATTTACCAATCTTAACATGAGTACTAATACACAAAAGCCATTGAGATATGTAAATAATGAGACTAATAGAAATATATAGCAGTAGAAGGACTGAAAAAGTTACCCATAATTCACTTAGTGAAACATTTTTCATTTCTCCGTAAAGATTCCCTCATATGCTTATTTCATCAATGACAGTATCAGAATATTAATGATATAACACAGAAGTTCAAAATTAATTTACTTTTACAAATGTAGCTATTTTTGACAATGTTGGCCAGATACACCTATGCAGAGAAAAATCATTCAATGTTAAAAGATAATCATTGATTTATTACCTGCAAATAACTTTATAGAATCAAGTATTATTGAATTTCTCACCTCCCCTACCAGAATATTAAGATATTAAATATTGCCAGCTTTATTAAGTAAGTAAACACAAATTTCAATTGACTATGGCTAATTATTAATAATAAAGTCAAATCATTTTAATAAAAAACATACTCTATTGACAATTGACTTTAAGTGGAGTGCTATGCTAAGCATTGTTTAGAAAAGTCATAGAAACCTTCTGTCACTCCTACTCATTGTATTTTGTATAATAGATTCAATTTATATTACTGTTATTAAAGCATCATTTTCTTTATGGTTTTACCATCTGGGGCATTATAAACTAACTCTCGCATACAGATATAGATGACAGTTTAATAAACATCCATATATAAGCCACCTACCTTAAGAAAAAAATAATGACTGATAAAATGTGAACCCCAATTTATATTTGTTTCCAATTTCATTCCCCAGTGACTGAAGAAATATTTACTCTTCTAAATTTGGCATATGGCATTCCATATAGTGGAACTGACTATATATGTGTATAGTCACAATTACTATATAGAAATTCTTTGACCATTCATATGTTATAAGAAGGTATCATATTGCACTATCCTTTAACCTTCTGTTTTTGAGGTTTATCTATGCTGACCTATAATCCTTAATTTATTTTTGTTTTTTGTTGTGGTGTTTTGTTTTGTTTTGGAGAGTTTCTTTTGTTATAGGGTGCACATTCACTGGAGAGACAGAGAGAGACAGACAGACAGACAGAAAGTGAGAAATCATAGTCAGGCTGCAATCCCTTCTCCAGTCTCCTAACCGTTATGCCATCTGCTGGTCCCTAATACTTAATTTATTTTAAATAAAAATGTATCTAATGGAATCCCAAATATAATCATTCATTAATTCATTTTCTTGCTGATACATATGCATGTATAAATATGTATGTATATAATATACATATATATACACACACATATATATGTATGATAGCTATGTACCGATAAATATTGATAAATAATTAAAGATAGATAGATGTAATTAAAACACTACAATGAAATTTCTTGTACAAGTTTCCAGAAATATAATTGTGATAGTCCCTATGGGGAATATGCATACAGCTGCTGATATTAAATTTTGAGCATATTTGATATCCAAGGAATAGCCTAATTATTTTTCAAAATGTACCAATTGGCATTTCTACCAACAATGTATGAAAGTCTCTTCAAAACACAGAGATGTGAAAGTTTACAGTTGATCGTTATGGTTTCTGATATATAAATTCACTCTTTGTTCACATTTTTATATTTTAAAACTCATTTCCACTTGTATTTACCCTATTTTACACAGAAGAACATAGAGTTCTTGATAAATTAAGACGCTTAGCCAGGATCATTCAGAAGGCAACTGGCAAAGCTATCGTCATTCTTGGTCCTATGATTCTAACTATCCTAGTCACAGTACTGTTATCCTAACATCTCTTGTGCTAGGTGGATGAGAGGAAGGAGTAAGATAATAGTGAAGCCAACGAAACTATCTGTAGTGACTTGATTCCAGTCTGCATTCGATATGTTGCATTTTACAAAACATACAGAAATGATACTTGGCGTATCTTTAATGGTCAGGGATATCAGGAGAGTAACAATGGGAGGAAAAGAAAGCAAAAACTACAGTTCATCTTTCTAAATTGGTTTCTGTAAATAATTTGTAACAAACAAAGGACACTGAGGGAGATAACCCATTAACTCAGCAGTACACAGGAGGATCAGCTGTGCTCATTATAACATGTGGTAAGGTTGTCACACCTGCAGGCCTCAAGACAGATTGTGGGAAATGTGACACCCCATGTTGTCAGGTTGGGACCACAGATTGGAATATTCTCCATTAAAAAAGTGAATCCCTGCTGCTTTGAAAACTTCAAAAAGCTTCACTTTTCCTTTGCAATAGCATGTTTAAACTTGGAAAACATTCAAGTAGCTGCTGCAAATCAGGAAGTGAATTTTAGAAGTCTTGATCTCTAGTGGCAAAGATTTGTTTGCAACATGAGAGTGAAGACGATTTCATAGCATTGAATCTTATTGAGGAGCTTGTGGAGTGCAGTAAGAGTCTCAGCAGAAGTGAAGCCAGCATGGTGTACGTTTTCCAGGCAACATAATGTACTTTCAAGGGATAAAATGATCATTGAACCAATGTATTCAAGAGGAAGGAAAACAATGAAATATCTGTGTTGAAGTAGAAGCAGTGGGAAGGAAAGGTGGGGATATGAATGCTTCTTCAAGAAAGCTGCTGTTGAAAGTTTCTATAGTATGTGAAATAGGATGCCAAGATAGAGCAAAGTCAATCCTTGGTATCAAACCAAGCACAAGGAAAAGAAAGCTTTATTAGGGAAATCTAATGTGCTTACTCACACAAGCCAGGAGCTCCCCACACATGGTAATTTATCTTATAAAATCATCACTTTCATTCCACAATACCCCATAGAAAGGTATTCTAATCGTTATAACTAGATTTTTACTACCTGTTTTTTTCTTTTTAAATCTAGCTTAAATAATGATTAAATGATAAAGTTAAAGCCATCAGGTGAACTACATGCAATACGTGTATACATCCTAGTTAACTGTGATCTGATTTGTTGTATTCATATAACTATTGCTCGAATTCATCTGTTGTTGCAGAGACTAGAGGCTTTAAGAAGGATGTGAACAATGTATTTGACACAATGCTTTGTTCTTTATAATTGCCTTGAGTTTAGTTCTCTATCATAGGTTTGGAAGGGACCACTAGACATTAGATCATCAGGTCTGCTTGAGTCATGGCACATTTTCACTGTGCCAGACTGCAAGGCGTCTATCAAAAGTTTCCAGGAAAGGAAATCAACAAATCTCCCTCAGAAACCTATTCTGTTGCCAATATTCCTAATCCCACAGCAGTGTGTTCTCAAACATTTCTTGTCTGCCGATCCATCCCCCAGGAATGTTCTGTCAATATTAATAGCAATGATCATGAGCATCCCAAATCCATCAGATAAAATGTAAGCTCATCTGCAGATGGCTGGCGCTTAACAGCATCCTTTGGGTAATAACCCTTTATGTGTTTAAGATTCTTAATTGTCTTTGGCAAAGGATACCATATAATGTAAGCAGAACTCTGGATGCAAAGTTGATGCAGATTGCCTATGTGCAATACAGCATATATTGGAGTAGGTTTTCCTTTAATGATTGTGGATTTGCTCTCATCCATTTATAATCTCTCACTCTTTACTTGTGTTGTGATCAATAGCATAGAGTTTAGAGATAGCTATTTGGCTTTAAGTACAATGTCTTTCTCATTTGAATGTATCTTAATTAGTCTGGTGGCCACTCAAGCTACCCAAGTTAAATAGACATATGGCTTCAGGGCCAAAGGGTCTCATCATTTTATTTTTAACAGATGTTAACAATTGGAGCAGGCTCTTAGATAGCAATTATGAAAGAGAAAATTAAACCAGCAGCTTGAAGCTCTATGGCTTCTGCTCCTGACTTGCTATGTAACAATGTTATTTGTAGCACACTCAACAGTTTTAAGCTGCATAAATAGAGTACCGTGTAAGAAAGAGAGACTGGGCCAGCAGATGGTGTAGTGGTTAAGGTGCAGGACTCCCACATGGTCAACCACGGTTCGAGTACCAGATCTACAGGCTTGAAACTCACACATGTGTGCATTCATGCCCAGAATCCCAAGAATAGGGTAGAGGAGAAGGGATTCAAGCATGCTCATCACACTTGGGGGGTGATTTCGCTCTCTCAGTCTGTCTCTCTCTGTCTTGATAGTGAGCACACACATCCTATAGCAAACTGAAAAAATAATAAATATCAATCTTTACTCTTGCTGGTTAATAGAGATGGCTAAATATAAGATGATTGATTGTCTCTATTTTTAAACTGAGCTTTCATTTTCTGTAAAGTATCTGTATTTTCTTTTCCATTGTATTTTTAGTCACTATGGAAATACTTAGGGGTATTTTAAAATTTTATTCGTGAAAAGGGTCACTGTCCCATCCTAGACTACAAGCTGAAAATAACTTCCTTGGGTGCATATTAGCATGTATTCTGTACCCATTAAGAGTTCATCATCAGGGCTCATAGGTGGAGTGGAGGTTAAGGTAGCTGGATCCCACATGGCCAATTCCACAGTTCAAGCCCCAGACCCAGTGGCTTAAAAAATCACACCAGTCACATGTGCATGAGTGCCCAAAATCCCAACAGGAGAATGGAGAAGAATAGATTGCATCAACATGGTCATCCTCTCTTCGGGGGGAAGAAGAGGTGGATTTTTTACCTTTTCTCTCTGTTTCTCTCCATCTCTCTGGCAAGCACACACATCCTATGGCCAAACTCTAAAATAAATTTTTTAAAAATCTTTATCACATCTATAGCAAGAACAAATTTAATGTTCTGTGCATCTAGTGTTAAATAAATGTGAATTCATCTCATTCTGTAAATATGGCTAACTTCTCAAGGACCAGATTTCTTATTTGCTATGTACTTCAAATGCCATAATGCAGTCATATTAACCTTATTACAATCTGAAAGAGTACGATGATTGAAATCTATGCCATGTAAGCCCTACAACCCCTGGAATAATTCACGGATTCTGGGATTGGTAACCATGATCATATATGTTGTGACAGGATGATATCAATCAATAGGTTTATTTCTACTTCCTTCTTGCCTTGTGACTATCTCAACATTGTGCATGAAGAAGGTTAATTTAAGGAATATTCCTTGACAATAAAACTATCAAATAAAGTAAAGTAAATATGAAGCTCAAAGTCTAGAATCAACCTATCAAGGCCAGTCACTAGAGTGCACGAATCTGATTTTCCACGACTTAGCTTGCTATGGGTTGGGAAACAAGTGGCTGGATTCTAAATTTATGTGATGAAGGATTGCTTTATTATTTGAGAGGTAGGGCTGACAAAAGGTATTTTATTTCCCCATTCTATAACTGAAAATCCTGATATTTAATATTACTTTCTATATTCAGATGCAAGTCTACAAATAAAAAGGAGGGCAAGGACAGGGGAAAATCCAGAGTTTATAAGGGAGGTAAGTGTTGTGTTGTGTAAATATTCCAGGCACAACAGAGCCCATGCTCACAAGGAGAAGGAGAAGGTATGAAGATGAGCAGAGTTACTTTAAAACGTGTCTTAAAGGGGTAAAAAAATTAATATATAATCTTTGTCCAGTAAAGGGACAAAGAACATGTCTATTTACTCATGGTATCCTAAGGAGATGGCTATGTGAGCTGATGTATTGCAAATGTAGCTCTCCTTAGGGGAATAAGAATTCAAGTTTTGTTGCTCTGGCACAAAATTTTCTACCTGTCTTAATCTATTTTGTGTTGCAATAACAGAATACTACAGACTGGGTAATTTATTAAATAGAGAGATTTACGGGGCTGGCAAATGGCATGGTGGTTGAGGTGCTTGGCTCCCACATTGCTGACCATGGTTTGAGTCCCAGACCCTACAGCTTGCTTTCTCACTTTCCCTCTCTTTCTCCCTCTGGTCAAATTAAAACAAAAATAATTATGATAAATAAAAGTAAATAAAATACTTTTTTTTTAAAAAAAGAGAGATTTATTTATTGCATTTCTTGAAAGTCTACTATCAAGGTGCCAACATCTACCCACAGCCTTCTGGCTGTGTCATTCCCACAGAAGAAGGTGGAAGAGTAAAAGAGTATGAGCAAGCAAGAGGTTGAAATCCCTTTATAACAAACCCACTCTCACAACAACTAGCTCATTCCTTTGATAATGACATTAATCCATTCATGAAGACAGAGCTTTCTTGACCTTTAGGCCCCAACTTCCAATCCTATTGCATTAGGAATTAAGCTTCCAACACATGAATATTAAGGAACACATTCAAACCATAGTATCACCATTCACATATATACATTTCAAATATAGCACTAATGTCTAAATTTAAATCTAACTTCATTATTCAGTTTTAATTAAAAAGTCTATAGCTTTCAACTACTTTAGAGTATTTTGTCTGGTGGTCAAAACGTGGTATGATGGTAAGGTGCTGAACTCCCACATGGCTAACCACAGTTCGAGTCCCAGATCTGGCGATTTGCTTTCTCACTTTCTTTCTCTCTCTCTGGCCACATTTAAAAAATAATAATGATTAAATAAATAAATAAATAATTGTTTTTTTAAAAATCCTGTTACAAGACTGAATTTACTACAGTGGGGATGGAGGTAGTTCCAAGCCATCTTTGAAGTAACCATGAGAATATGTAAAACATTGTGTTTAAGGCTCATACTCTAAATCTCTGCTTCAAGATAACCTTGCTTTTACCCTCAATGATTTCCATAAGAACTGAAGAAGGAGTAGAGAAGAACAGAAAGCCTCTTTCAAAGGGGATACAAGAATGCCTTGAATAAATATTTAAACTACACATGGCTCTCTTGCCCAGAGATTATTACATGAAACCTTACAAATCTATAACTTCCATCTACAGTGAAGTCTTGTTAGTTTCCTGTTGCTGATATAACAAATTACTATGAATTTACTGGATTAATACAACACAAATTTATTATCTATAAAACTGGACTAAAACTAAGATGTTGATATGCATAGTTTCTTTTTATTTATTTATTTATTTTGAAGAGGTTTTTGCTATACGACATGTGTGCTCACCAGGAAGACAGAGAGACAGAAAGTGAGAAATCACTCCCCAGGGGGGATGACCACACCTCAATCCCTTCTCCTCCATTCTCCTCTCGGGATCTTGGGCACGCACACACACGCGCCCGGCGTGAGTTTAAGCCACCGGGTCCGGGACTCAAACTGCGGTCGACTACATGGGAGTCCAGCGACATAGTCATTACGTCAACTGCTGGTCCCGATGTGCCTAGTTTCTTTTAGAGGCTCTAAGGTACCATCCATTCTTTGCCTTTCCCAGCTTCCTCTAGAAGTTACCCTGGTTCCTGCCCATGACCACCTTCTAGCATTGGTGTCATCTTGATCTTTGTGTCTAGATTATGCCTTTCATATATCCACTGGGTAGAATGTGGTTAATATGTTCTCTGTAATCCAAAAGAATTCTCCTTACATATGCCACTATTTAACTTATTACTTTGCAGGGTAAATATATATTATATAACTTACTTATGAACTAAACTCTTCAACATCAGAGACAACTCTTAATTTTCTTATGAACCACCAATTCTTGCCATAATATCCAAAATATAGTAGTACTTCACAAATGCTTATTGTCTTCACTAAATAACTAAAATTGTGTGTGAAATAGTCTAGCTGACTGTGAAGGAAAGGTAAATACCAGGAAGGATCATTATCTGGGAAAGAAGGACTCATCTGTTTTCAATTATATGAATTTTGATGCTTCACAGTCAGTAAAATTGTCCTTCCTTTATCATAGCAGGGAGGGCAAGTGTATATACTAGAGATAATAGAGTGGAGAAGAGGGAATCAGGGGAAAATATTTAATAAACACAAAAATGAAAAGTTATATGTTGTTAATGAGTATGGTCATATCTTTGACTTGACTATTATGAACTGTCTTCATGCTAGGGAAAACCACGTTGTACACTATAAAGATGTACAGTGATTAAGTCTAACTCTTTAAAAAATATGAAAAGACAGTGCTGAAGTTAACTTTGGAAGAAGACCCGGATTGTAATAGTTAAAATACATTTGTCTTAAAAAAGTGTCCTCTGGAGATCAGCAGTTAGCGTATTGGCTATGTCGCTGGATTCCCACTTAGTTGACTGCGGTTCAAGTCCCAGACCCGGTGGCTTAAACTCACGCCGGGCGCGTGTGCGTGCGTGCCCAAGATCCCAAGAGGAGAATGGAGGAGAAGAGATTGCGGCCGTCCCCCCTGGGGGGTGATTTCTTGCTTTTTATCTCTCTGTCTCTCTCTGTCTTTCTGGCGAGCGCATGTGCCCTATATCGAAAACCTCTCCAAAAACAAAGAAAAAAAAATGTGTCCTCTGTAATTTAACCTATAAAAAAAATAAGTGAAATAAAGTAAGCATCTGACTACTCATCTACTATGTATTTCTTATATTTTTGGTCATTAATCCAAAGCAGTAGGACTTTGAAAATATTTATTTCATTCTTAACTAGTAGAGCAAATATAGGACATTTGCATTAGATCAGACATAATGTAAATTCACATTTATTCACAGTGAAATGTGGTTTATACACATAGCTAAAGATTTATATACTGATCTTTGGGTCATTTCATTCAAGTCCCTTTCTAAAAGAAGCAATAAAGAAGTATTGTATATATGAACACCACTGAGTACTTCCTATAAAAATGTAACTTTTAATGGTAGTTCAAAGAATGATATCTATATGTAAGTTAAGTGCTGAGCTCTCCTGAGAATTAAAGAAACACACGTAACAGCTGTTAGCAGTCATATCAAAACTGTCCCCAGAAAGTAATAGTCTCTTAATTTATAGCTGGATTATAGCATTTTCTTTCAGATTTGAAAATGCCTTATTGGATCATTCGTGAAAGAAAAATGAAGAGACAAGTTTCATCTTCCTTGACATTTATTGAGACTTCTCACTCAAATTTATGGAATGTGGGAGACCGTGAAAGAAAAGAGCTTTGTCAAACTCTACTGCACTTTGGTGAGAAAGGGAAAGGTAGAAATTTATCTCCATCTCTTTGATCTTTTTCAGCTATTCATGTCAAAATACCCTATCTGTCAAGCTAAGAAAACTTTGTCATTTCTTTTGTAATTGACTCGATTTGAAATTTAAGAGAAAATCTTGACATAACATAATTTACTTTTATTTCTACAGTTCTCCTAGGACCAATTTTATATAATAAAAATTAATCCACAAATTAGTTGGTCTCAGAATTAGAAAGATTGATTGCCAATTGGTAAAACATAGAAAACTCTGAGATTGCTTTCACTTTTTCCTGAATTAACTTAAATGTAGGACAAAAAATATGCTACTAATATATATATATATATATATATATATATATATATATATATATATACATACAGAGAGAGAGAGACAGAAAGAGACAGAGAGAAGTATTGTATATACGAACACCACTGAGCATTACATATACATACATATATATATATACACACACATATATATATATATATTTGTAGCATATTTTTTGCTATAAGGCACGTCATCTCTCTCTGCAGAGAGAGACAAAGAGACAGAAAGTGAAAAATCATCTCCTGGGGGGGAGTGACCATGTTGCAATTCCTTCTCCTCCATTCTCCTCTAGGGATTTTGGGAATGCACGCACATGCACCCAGTGTGAGTTTCAGGCCTCCAGGTCTGGGATTCACACTGCAGTCAGCCATGTGAGAGTCCAGAGATGTAACCATATGCCATCTGCTGGTCCCCAAATGAATATATTTTTAAATAAAGATATTTAGAACATATACTATGCCTTTGGGCAATTAAAAATTACTTTATAATGCAGTACTTTCTTTGCATCTGAAAATACAGAAGTTAATTGTCAAAGCTCATAAGTTCTTCCTCCACCTCTCATTTAGGATACTGAAAGTTTCCCAAACCCTAACAGTAACAAAACAAGTAAAGCTACAAGCATCACTACTGCTGGTATATATTTGATTTTCCTCTTCAAACAAAACATGATTTTCTTTCATTAAGCAAGTCATCATCGGCTATTTTATCCCTGTGCTTTATTCACTTGAGACTTTAAAAATCAGTTGATTCTTAGTTCATAGAACATAATATTAAACTTTTCTCAGTGACACCAAGTACAATTTACAGATGAATGTGGACACTCATCCCCATAGAACTATAGTAGTCAGCACATAATCACCTACAAAATCAGATATTAGAAATTGGTTATTTTAACTAAATACATCTACAGAAATTGAGTATTTATTTTTCAAGGGATATACAACACAGAGAAAAGTAACCAAAAATTATATTTGAGAAAAGAGGGAAAAAGTAGGATCAGCACAAAATGTGAAAGAAATTATTTCTCTTTTTAAATTCGCAGCGTCTAACAAATCCCAAGCAGCCGAAGGCACTCCAGGGTACAACAGCCACATGCTCTGTCAGCATTTTTTTAAATGATAACAATTAGGAATAGGAATAGGAGTAGAACAAGAAATTGAACAGGCAAAAATTTTCACTGGAAGAATTTAATTGGAAGGAATTGTCTTATAAAGACTAGGAAAGTTAGCATAGTTGACTAGTCAGGCATGTATCAATTTGTAACAAATAATTTGATTCTGCACAATTTGTCAGGCCCTATACTAATCGCTAGAGAAAAAGTGAACAAAAGTCGAAGCTGTCATTTTCTCATTTGTCTTAGTGTTTAGACAAATCAGATATTGGGTAGGGAAAAAGATAGACAAATATTAAAATTCAAGTAAACAAGGTTTGGGGTTTTATTTTTTTTAGGTATATTACAAATGAACACGATTGAGAATGGTGCGGCAGAAACAACTTCCCTTTAGCAGAGATCTGGAAGAACAGTTATGACGTAACAGGATGAGGCTGAGTCGCAGGTAAGGATGCATATACTGGGCAGGTGGAAGGCCAAGCAAATAATTGGACTACGTGACTTTTAAAGGTTAAAGTGGACTAGAGCATGGAGAGTGAAATAAACAGTAAATATAAGAGCACAGTGGCATCACCATGCAGTGTCCCCTAGACCTTGTTAAGTTTTCTGTAATCTACTAACAACTGAAAGCCATTCATATGTTTAAAGCAGGAATTGGACACATGATCACATTTACAGTTTGGAAAGATCACACAAACTGAATGAAAGATCTCAGAAAGGATTTAGGGAACTCCATTTTTAAGAAGCTATTTTGACACTGTAGGTCTATTTGTAGATCTTTGAGGAATCTCCGTTTTTTTTTTGTTTTTTTTTTTGAGAGGTTTTTGCTATAAGGCACATGTGCTCACCAGAAAGACAGAGAGACAGAAAGCAAGAAATGATCCCCCAGGGAGATGGCCATATCACAATCCATTCTCCTCCATTCTCCTCTCAGGATCTTGGACATGCACCCACACACGAGGTTAAGCCACTGGGTTCAGGACTTGAACCAGGGAAGACTACGTGGGAGTCCAGTGGCATAGCCATTATGCCATCTGCTGTTCCCTCATTTTCTCTTTTTCTAATCCTAGGCATTCTGACTGGGATTAGGTGGTATCTCATTGTGGTTTTGATTTGCATCTCCCTTACGATGAGAGATGTTGAGCATTTTCTCATATACCTTTTGGCTGTCGGTATGCCTTCTTTAGACACTTGTTTTTTTCAACTCTTTCTCCCATCTTTTAATTGGGTTGATGATCTTTTTTTGAGTAAACTGCTTGAGTTCCTTGTGCATTCTGGCATCAATCCCTTACCTGAGGCATAGTTTACCAAAAGATTCTCCCATTCCAAGGCTGTCAACTCACACTAGTTATTGTGTCTTTTGCCATGCAGAAACTTCTTAATCTGAAGTAATCTTACTTGTCTATTTTTGAGATTATTGCTTGTGCTTTGGAGGTGTTGCTTAAAAAGTCTTTGCCTACTTCAATGTCTTCCAGAATTTCCCCAGTGTTTTCCAGCAGAAATTTTATAGTTTGAGGCTTAGGTTGAGATTTCTGATGCACTTTGAGTTGATTTTTGTCAATGGTGAGAGGTAGGGTTTTGGTTTCATCTTTCTGTAGGTGAATATTCAGTTTTTCCAGCACCATTTGCTAAAGAGGTTTTCTTTCCCCCACTGGATTGATTTGTACACTTTGTCAAAAATTAGGTGGCTATATGTTTGGGAGTTTATTTCTGGGGTCTCTATTCTGTTCCATTGGTCCACATATCTGTTTTTTTGTACCAATATCGTGCTGTTTTGATTATCACAGCTTTATGGTATATTTTTGGGTAAGGGAGTGAGATGCCACCCACTCCACCCTTCTTGCGCAGGATTGCTTTGGTAATACAAGATCTTTTATGATTCCAGACAAATTCTATGATTGTCTTTTCTAAATCTGTGAAGAATGTCTCTGGCACTTTGATTGGGATTGTGTTAAATATGTAGATTAATTTGGGTAGAATTCTTATTTTGATTATATTAATTCTTCCAGTCCAGGAACATGGGATGTCCTTCCACTTACTTGTGTCATTTGCAATTTTGTTTTTTAGCTTCTCATAGTTTTCCTTGTGAGGGTCTTTAGATTCTTTGGTTAGATTTATTCCTAGGTACCTTAGACTTCTTATGGCTATGGTAAATACCATATGGACTGACTTTCTTCAGTTCTAGCTCAGCCTGTCTGCTGTTCATATATAGAAATGCTGTAGATTTCCATATGTTTATTTTGTATCCTGCGACTTTACTGTATTTATTCATTACATCCAGAAACTTTTCATGGATACCATTGGGTCTTCTATGTATATAACCATGTCATCTGCAAACAGAGATCATTTTACCTCTTCTTTTTTTCTACTTGAATGCCTTTTATTTTATTCTCTTTTCTGATAGCATTGAAAAGGAGTGGAGAAAGTGCGCATCTTTGTCATACCAGTCCAGCCTGCATTCTTAAATGAACTAAGGTGAACAGATTTCTGGTTTATTATTTTTTTAATCTATTTTTCCCCCCTATAGGATGCATGTGTTCTTTGGAGAGAGACAAAGAAAGGGAAAGTGAGAAATCACTCCTCAGAATTGATGGCCACACAGCAACGCCTTCCCCTGAAAGTATTCGTTTGACCTTTTGGGCATGCATGCACACAAACTTATGCCTGGCATGATTTTTAAGCTTCTGGGTCTGGGACTTGAACTGTGGTTGATCATGTGGGAATCCAGCACCTTAACCTCCATGCCACCTACTGGACTCCCAATATAAACTCTTAACAATCAACGTGTTATCAACCCCTTTTCTGTCCTTTCTCATTGTTATATAAACCAGCTTTTTCAGTCACCAGTTGGATGAACATGTGTCTGATTAACTATGAGAAACTAGAAATTTGCTTACTTAGGAGATTCATCTTAAGCTCTAGCTCAAATAACCACATTTATTTTTTAAAAAGTGAGGGTGGGGGATGAGGCACAGCAGTGTCTAGGATGACACGTTATATAGATCAGTGCCATTAACTAAAATGGGAGACAATGAGAAATGACTGAGTCTGTGAATTTAGTGTTGGATATTTTTGTTTGTTTGTTTTTAATTTAAGGTGCATTTTAGATAGCCGAATAGAAGTATTAAGGAAACAATGCTCACATAAGCTATTAAATCAAGTGATACAGCAGAGCTTATGGTGAAAAGCAATGGTTTCTGGGTGGCTAGGTGGTGCAGCAATAATGCAAGAGAAGTTGGATCCCACATGGTCACTGCAGTTCAATGCCCAGTCCAGTTAGTCTGAATTATGTCAGGCATGTGCACAAGTACCCAACATACAATAGGCTGGAACACTGAAAGAAGGGGATTATGATGTGACCAGAACCTATGAAAGGTACTCATGTCTCTGTTGCTCATGCTATGACTCCCACTATAACATGTTTATGTATATGCTTTACCAAAAATGAAAGGAAAAGTATTTAAAAGGAAAAGAATGCACAATTAAGGAAAACATTTTTAATATGTACAGGAGGAATAGGGTTGTTGATTCACAGTAATAACTGGATCCTTTGCTGTGCAGAAACTTCTTAATCTGATGCAATCCCACTTGTCTATTTTAGAGATTATTGCCTGTGTTTTGGGGGGGATTGCTTAAAAAGTCTTTGCCTACCCCAATGTCTCCCAGAGTTTCCCCAGTGTTTTCTAGAAGTATTTTAATAGTTTTAGGTCTTAGGTTTAAATCTGGGATTAACTTTGAGTTGATTTTTGTTCATGGTGAAGATAGGGGTTCAGATTCATCTTTCTGCAGGTGGATACCCAGTTTTTCCAGCACCATTTGCTAAAGATCTTTTTCTTTTCCCAATGGATTGTCTTCTATTCTTTATCAAAGATCAGTTGGCTGTATGGTTTGTGACAATATCATGCTGTTTTGATTATCACAGCTTTGTAATATATTTTGGGGTCAGGAAGTGAGATGCCACCCACTCCACTCTTTTTGTGAAGGATTGCTTTGGCAAAATGGGGTCTTTTATGATTCCAGATGAATTCTATGACTTTTTTTTTCTAGATCTGAGAAGAATAACTCTAGTAATTTTATAGGGATTGCATTAAACTATGTAGATTAATTTGGGTAGGATTGCCATCTTGATTATATTATTTCTCCCAATCCAAGAACATGGGATGTCCTACTTTTTTGCGTCATTTTCAATTTCTTTTTAAACATTTTTGTAGCTTTCCTTATAGAGGTCTTCGACTTCCTTGGTTAGTTTTATTCTTGGGTATCTTACACTATTTGTGGCTATGGTAAATGGAATTACCTTCTTCAGTTCTGCTTGCTGTTTGTATAGAAATGCTATAGAATTCTACTATTAAAATAGGCATGCAAATTGGTAGTGATGATAAAAGAATAGGTCTTGTTATGAAGAGACAAATTCAAGCCAGCCTATGGCCTGGTGGTTATCATGGATCTCACATGGCCAACTGCACAGTTGGAATACTGGATCCGGCAGTTTGAAAAACACAGGTGTAGGTGTGTGTGTGCCCAAAATCCTGGAATAAGGAAGAATGGAGAAGGGACTGTGGCATGACATGCCCCGTGGACTGTGCTTTCTCACTTCCTCTCTCTATTTCTGGCTCTTTAGTGAGCATAAGAGCCTTCTAGCATTTTTTTTTTAGAGGTTTTTGCTATAGGGCATATGCACTGGCCAGAAAGACAGAGCGAGACAGAGACAAAAAGCAAGAAATCACCCCTCGGGGGGGATGACCACACCACAATCCTTCTCCTCCATTCTCTTCTTGGGATCTTGGGCACACATGCACATGTGCCCGGAGTGAGTTTAAGCCACCGAGTCCGGGACACGAACCGTGGTCGACTGCATGGGAGTTCGGCAACATAGCCATTATGTTAACTGCTGGTCCCCCTTCTACCAAAATTTTAGAAATTAAAGAAAGAGAAAGATAAATTTTTTAAAAATCCAAATTTATTCACTCTTTAATTAATTTATTCAACAAATTTATATGAACCAGACACTTTTCTAGATGAAGTTACAGTTTTAATGAAGTACTGATATTTTTAAAAGTATATATTGCCTTTCTCATTTTGTTGTCTATATTCTCTTAAATAACAATATCTTTATATATAATACTCTGAAACCAATAAAGATTTCCTCCTTCATATTGGATAGTTTGGAAAAGTCATAACATTTTTGCATAGAAAAACACATCATGACTTTTCTGACAACCCAATATTATTGTTTTATCATGATTTCATTAATTTTTATTCAGAAAAGCTTAGCACACAATGAAGAAAGAAAGTACACCCATTCCTTTATCACAAACTAGTATCAAAGGGAGATACTTGATCTTAATATGTAGGTTTTGTATATTCTTTCTGGTTTACAGTGTTTACATTTTATTTGATGCATACAGTCATGTAAGAAATCTTTATGTTGATACTATTAATATTAGCAACTAAATACTGTGCCCTATACCTTAATGTCTGTCTCATACGTGACTAGGTTATACGACATTAAATAATAACCCCCAAGCCTTAGTGATTTAAACCAACAAAGTTGTATTTCTCCCTCTGACTGCATCTTCACTGTTTGGTTGGGGGAATCTTTTCTCATCATTCCACCGCTCAGATCCAGGGGGATCTAAAGACACTAACTGTGAACTGACTGTTACCAGTACACCATAGTAGAGTATCATTTATTGGACAGATCAAAACAAAAGTCCCAACTAATTTCAAGGGGGCTGGAAAGTACCACAGAAAAGAACTGGAATCCTTTAGGGGCCATCATTATGAAAAATTCTGCAAGTTGCACTTCTATTATTTCCATTTTGTACCTAAAAAAGTTGATGCTTGAGAAGCTTATAACTTTTTCAGGATCACATGATATTCAATACATAATAAGCAATAATAGTAAAATTGCCTTAATAAAGAAAGTATCTGAGGGGCAGCAGGTGGTATGGTAGTTAAGGCACTGGATTCCCACATGGTTGACCAAGGTTCAAGTCCCAGATCTCGCAGCTTGAAAATCACATTAGGCACTCATGTGTGCATGGCCAGAATCCCAAAAAGAGAATAAAGGAGAGGGGATTTCAGAGTGGCCATCTCTCCTGGAGAGTGATTCCCTTTCACTCTCTCTCTTTCTCTGGTGAGTGCACATGCCCTATGGCAAAAACTTAAAAAAAAAAAAAAAGAATAGAAAAGAAAGTAGTTGTTTTATAATAAAATGACATGAATAAAGCTCAGCTGTTAAGAGAGGATGGTCTTATGAAATATCATTATTTTCACATGTAAGTACTCCGTTGTCTGCATTTTAGAAGGAATCTTTATAATTAATAATTAGATATTGTAATCTTTGGAGAAATTCATCATTTACTAACATATCCGCAAATACTAATCATTAAGTTGATTTAACCTCCTTTGAGCAAAGTATAAAGTTTTTTTGTTTGTTTGTTTGTTTTCTGTTTTGAGAGGTTTTTTGAGAGGGTGCATACACTTGCCAGAAAGAGAGAAACAGACACAGTGAGAGGGAAAGCAAGAAATCACCCTCCACAGGGGAAGCCCTTCCATAGTCCTCTCTCCTTTATTCTCCTCCCAGAATCTTGGGAACACACACACAAGTGCCCAGCATAATTTTGAAGCCACTAGGTCTGGGACTTGATACCTGTCAGTAATGTGGGAGTTCAGTGATTTATAAGCACTACATTATCTGCTGGTCCCAATAAAATTTTTATTGAAATAAGTTTAAATTTTAATATATGCTTAGACCAGCAGATGGCATAAAGGCTATGTCATTGGATTCCCATGTAGTTGACTACAGTTTGAGTCCCAGACCCAGTGGCTTAAAACTCATGCTGGGAGTGTATGTGCTTGCCCAAAGTCCTGAGAAGAGAATGGGGGAGAAGGGACTGTGTCGTGGCTATCCTCACTGGAAGGTGATTTCTCACTTTCTGTCTCTGTCTCTTCAACAAGCACGTATGCCCCATAGCAAAAATCTCTCCAAAAAAAAAAAAAAAAAAAAGTGGAATGTATGTTTACTAGAGTCCTAAAAAATTAGAAAATGAATCTTGTTTTCAAATTATGGTAAATACTTATACATAAATATTTTTACAATGTCTCTTAATGTATATCTGTTTGGGGTGGCTTTAACTCATTTGAATATGAAGATAAGTGTAAAATTATTGAGATAACTTTACACATTATGATTTTATGGAAACATTTACTTTTGGATTATTTTCAACATTTAGCATAGCACTAAAATAAGTAAATATCATTTCATAAAATTGACCAGTGTTCAAGTTCAATGTAAACCTTTTTTTAGAAAGAGACAGAGAGATACAGAGACAGAAAGTGAGAAATCCCTCCCCCAGGGGGATGGCCATGCCACAATTCTCTCTCCTCTATTCCCTCTCTGGATTTTGGGCACACATACACACATGCCAAGCATGAGTTTTAAGCTGCTGGGTCCAGGACTTCACCCGCAGTTGACTACATAACCAGCGATATATCCATTACATCCTCTGCTGGTCCCTATACTACCTTTTTAATCATAATTTTTATTGACATACAATAGTCTTATGTATTTATGGGATACAGTATGATTTTTCAATTCATGAATATAATGTATAATGATCAGCTCAGAGCAATAAGCATGCACATCACCTCAAATATTTATCACTATTTACTGTTGTGAGCTTTCAAAATCCTCTCTTCTAGCTATTTTGAAATTTACATTGTATTGTTACCAACTATAGTTACTCTACTGTACTTTAATATTAATTCCGCTTATCTACTTCCAATTATGTTTAAGGTTTATTTTAGGTCACACATGCACGCTGGAGAGACAGTGAGAGGGAAACTGAGAAATCACTTCCATGGGGGGATGGCCATGCGGCAATTCCTTATCCTCCTAGAATTTTGGGCATACACACATATACGCCCAGTGTGATTTTAAAAATACCATTCAAGACTCGAACTGCGATCAGTCATGTGGGAGTCCAACACCTTAACCACCACACCACCTGTTAGCCCCCAATTTTGTATTGCTAAGTAGGTTTTCTCTATCCTACCCTGTGTCCTTCAATCCCAGCTTCTTCTATCTACCCTTCCTCTGTCCACTTCTATGTGATGAAATATTTTAATTATAAATTAAATACATTATAAATACAGAGAGAGAGATTACATACATCAAATGACATAAGAGAAATAAGAAATGATTTTTGTCTTCAAGAAGTTAAAACTTCAAAAATAAGAGAATATAATTAACTCACATGAATGAACTAGATAATACTGTACATATAATGTGGTAGAAATTTCAAAAGTCAGAAGAATAGTTCAGAGCATGAGAGGAAATCTATTAAAGCAAATGCTTTTCTGTCTTGGAATACAGTTATATACATCATTTTAGATAATGGACTGAATCAGCACTTGGGCTTCAAGTGTCTAAGAGTTTCTTGTCTTCATCTTAACAGAACATAGAACATCTTCATATTTCTTATTGAAATATTTCAATTATTGTAAAATCATTTAACAAATAAAAAAATCTGAAAATGAATGTTAGAAAAGAAAAAAACATTGTAGATTTTGGTAGTAAAATCTTTACATGGAGTATGTGACTAACATGACTTTTTTCACCTCCATTGGGGAATACGAACTGAATCTGAAAGTATCACCTATTTCTCAGGAACGTGGGATCTCTACCCCAGGTAAACTCACAAACAAAATCTGAACCTTGGACCTTTGCTGTGATTGTGACTGATGACGGTGATTCAAGGCATCAATCATTGAAATAACAGCTTTTGGTCATTACCCCCTGACACAAATTTTGAATAAATAATGTAGTATAGAAAGATACTCGAAGATAATTATCCATCGGCCAAGTCATAAATCTCATCAAGCTTAATCTATAAACATAGAGTATAATTTTGAGTCAGTGACACGCTATTATATGCAATCCTTCTACTAGTCAATTACTAGAGTTACAGGCAAAATTATTTTCTGTAAAACTAGACTTTTCTGTAAGTCTTCTGTAAATCATAAATTGATTCAATTTTTAACTAAATCACAGATTCTAAAGTACTTAAACTTTAAGTATTGCAGATGTGGTATTTTACCAACCCTGGAACTAGAGTATCCCAAGAGGAAGTAGAACAATTGCCTTTTATAGACTGTGTATGTATTTTGTGAACATTATGACTGCAATGAGAAAATTTAAAAAATAAAAGGTAACTGAATGTGTTCTTACATTTTTATCAAACAAATTATACACTTTCTTATTTTTTGTCAACCAAGGTCTAGCTTAATTTGTGAATTTGGCTCAACCTTCATTAATCATGAATTTTTATGAAGGATATCATTATAACTCAAAACTCTAAGAACTAGATGTTTTAACTTGATTAGATCTTAAATTTTACTACTAAACTTTTGAAATCACTCAACTATCTCGAATAGTTCATCAATTTATTGTAACATATTTTAAAAAATCAAGCTCTTGGTGTTAAGACTAATATGTGAAAGAAGTTTGGGGTAGATCTATAGGTCAGAAGAAAAATCTGATTTGGAGAAGAGAATTTTAACTTATGGAATTCTTCTACATTTTTTGAGGGAAGAAATCAAGGAGGGAGAAAAACAAATCATTCAACAGACCAAGAAAAAAAAAATAGGAATATTATCTGTTGATTACAATGCATATGGTAATTTCTTTGGCTATACCAACATGCAGGGTATTCATCCTGAGAAAATTCATTTTCAACATTGTGAAGATATACAGTGATTGAATGCCAAAAATAAAAAAAAAAATTAAAAAAGAAATTAACTCAAGAAAAAAAAATATCAGCAGTAAAAATACCCAACCTCAATGCTCCTTTGTTTTGATTTACTTTCTACTCCTTATTCTTAATTTCTTTTTCTCCCATGTTCTCAGACTCAAGTTTATTATGAATGGGGCTTCACATTGGTGGGGTGGGTGGAGGGGGAGATAGCTTTGAGAATTAGAGAGTAATTCCATACATTCAGTGGATATTTACTACCTACTTTGTCTCAGGTAGTGTCCTAAAGGCTAGCAGATCAGAAGTGAACAACAGCATTTAAAGTTCCCCTACAGCTTTAATTCCAGTAGACATAACACCTGAATAGGGAAGAAAAGGAGGTAGGAAGATAAGACATGCTGATATCTTGGTGATGAACATTCTATAAAAGGGAACAGCTCATACAAAATCCTTAAGGCAGGAGCTTGCTCAGTGCTCCTGATGAAAAGCCAAAAAGTCATTTCAGTAAACAGAGTGAGCAAGAAGAGAATTATAGGAGATAATGTCAGAGAGGTAATTGGTTAGGGCAAGGAGATCGTGTAGGGTGTAGCTGTTTTAAAATAAAATTTAAAAAATCATTTTTCCCCTCTTCTATCTAGAAGTGTAGTCTATGTCCTCTTCCTTAGAATATAGGTAGGTATGTAGCCCTTTTGGCCAATAAAGCATAGTGAGAGTGATGTTCTATCACTCCTGAATGTAGATCATAAAAGGCCACAGAGATTTGTTTTTGGTTCTTGTGAAATATTCATTGTTTAGATTTTTTGTTTATTTGTGAGTGCCAGCCATCTGGTCATTAGAAACATAGAAAGCCCACATGAAAAGACAATGACTGACAATTCCAAAAAAGTGCAGGCTTTGAATCATCTCAGCTCAGAAGTTATGCACATAAGTGAAGAAATGTCCAGGTAGACCTCAGCTCCCAACGATTTAAGTTCCCCTGAATCATTTGAGTCTTCCCAGATGAAATTCCAGTTATTATAGAGTGAAAGAAAGTTATCCCCTCACTGCCCTGTCCAAGTTCCTGAATTGCAGGGAGTTTAAGGATTAAATGGGTATGACTTCACTAGATTTGGGGGTAGTGTCTATACTGCAATAGATTCTGAAACAAAATTCAGTGATTTGAATTCTGCCAGAACAAAAACCTAAAGTATTTGGCTTTGGCTTAGGGATAAAGTAGCAAATGGAAGCCAAAATAGTCCTGAGGAGACAGTATGTAAAAATATGACAGGCCTTGGGGAAGCTGTCAATAGCAGTTCAGAGTAAGAGGCCGGCAGGTGCCATAGTGGTTAAGTGCTGGACTCCCACATGGCCAACTGTGGTTCAAGTCCTGAACCTGGTGGCTTGCTTTCTCACTTTCTCTCTCTCAATCTACTTCTCTGGTCAAATTAGTAATGATAATGATAATAAATAAAATTAAATAAATAATTCCTTTAAAAAAAAGCAAAAATCAAAATAAGACAGGTATTACAAGTATTATTTGGTGCTGAGAAAAGTTGACCTTATAAGATGGTAGCAGAAAGTTTGGAAAAACTGCCATCTTCAGCATCCTAGAAAACAGAAAATGTACTTAAGGAAATAGGTTTTAAATGTAGTGGAACTCGCAGACCGTCATGAGTGCTGTATATGTTGAAGTTTGTATAATAAAGTGTGTGTTATAGTTTTCACTGCCATAACAAAAAATACCATAGATAGAGTGGCTTAACCAACAGAAATTTATTATAGTTCTGGAGCCTGAGAAGTTCAAAATCAAGGTACCAGCAGAACCTGGGTCTAGTGAAGGCCTGCTTCCTGGTTTGTAGATGGTCATCTTACTGTATCCAAGTAGTCTCTCAAGTTTCTTTTTTCACTTATTTTCTGATTTCACTTATTGATTGCCAGGGGGTAGATGAAGTGAAGTCAGGCTGAAATCTTATTTCCTCCATTTCTCCATCCTGTCAGGACCCCAAGCATGAATGAAAGTGACCGATGTGATTTGTTTTCCAGCTACCAGGACCAGGATTTGACCCACATTCAGCCACGTGTGATCCACTGTGCTACAAGGCTGGCTTTTATGACTCTTCTTAGATGAGCATTAATCCTATTGATAAGAATGCCGCTCTTTTATAATCTAAGCCCCTTTTACACACCCCACTTAGACCATCACTTTGGCGATAGAATTTCAATATATGTATTCAGGGGAATGGTGGGGCATTCAGTCCATAATAGTGTTTATATAGGGACATGTACTAAAGAATAAGTTATTCCATTTTCAACAGAATTTAGAGGAAATGTAACAGAGCCAGGAAGTACTGGGTTCAAAACAAAACTTATTTCTTATAAGAAAGAGCTGTCGTGGTCTCAGAATAAAGGTAAAGCCAAAGACAATGACAATGTCTTTATTTAGACTACCTGACGGAGTCCAACAGAAGGCATAATGGTTAAATCACTGGACTCCCACGTAATGAACTGGAGTTCGAGTCCCAGAGCCAGCAGCTTAAAACTCACACTTGGTGCATATGCGTGTATGCCCAAAATCCAAAATCCTGAGAGAAGAATGAAGGAGATAGAATTGTAGTGCAGCCATCACCCCTGAGGGTGGTAATTTCTCACTTTCTCTCTCTCTCTCTCTCTCCCTCTTTCTCTCTCTCTCTCTGGCAAGTGCATGCTCCCTATAGTAAAAATCTCTCTCTCTCTTAAAAAAAAAAAAGACTACCTAATGGTTTTATGTAAACCTTACAGATCCAATCAACTAATCAAAAGACATTGAAGTATATTGAGGATATGCTTCACATATCTCTGTTAAGCACTGAAGCTTCTAAGAATTATAAAGCTTCTCAAAAATTGCTAGAGAAGAGCTCATTTCAAAGAGATTAGTGGAAGTGTGCTTTTTTCTAATGTTGCTGACTAAACATTGTAATACTGAAGCCCACAAAATCTGTAAAAGAAATACATGCCATCTTGGAAAAAGGATTAAGAAAACTACATAGCTAAAAACAAGGGGTAAGGATGCCTCAGAAGGAGACCTCGGGAGATTCACCCTATAGCTGGGAGAATCAGTCTTTGTAAACATTATTGAACCATAAACAAGGAAATGACATGTACTCGATGTACCTAACTGAATTTCAGAAATGTTGTAGATCCATGCTTGCTAAGTGTCCCTTTCTCCCGTATTTTTGAATTGGAGTTCCTATGACAGCTGTTCTGTGTCTGTTTATCCTCATTATTGGTTATTTTTGGGGTAGCTATTAGGTCTTCAGCCTAACAAAAGCCATATCCAAAGGATGTTGCCAGGAGTACTTCACGTGCTCCCTGATCTAAGTTATTAGATTCTAGACCTCCAGCTTGAGCCTGATGCAAAAGTGGAATGAGGCATTTGGTCATCTGGATATTTTGAAAGCACTGTGCATGTGCAAATATAAATACTTTATAACCAGAGTGCTGCTTATGGAATTTTTAAAAAAGGGAGGAGGCATCAAATTATTTGCTATTCCTCCCATTGAGAGACGTTGCCTCCATACTTCCTTTTGAATAAAGGCAGGCTTTTATATGCTTTGTCCAACACGGTATGAAGGAAATGATGCTCTATTACTTCCAAATGTAAGTCACAAGGCTTCTACCTGAATCCTTTGGTATTCTCACTTTTAAAATGCTTCCTTTTGATTCAGTTCCTCAGTTAGCGTAATGGCTATGTGGCTGAACTCCCATGTAATTGACCGCGGTTCGAGTCCCGGACCTGGTGGCTTAAACACGCCAGGCACGTGTGCATGCATGCCCAAGATCCCGAGAGGAGAATGGAGGAGAAGGGATTTCTCACTTCCTATCTCTGTCTCTCTCTGTCTTTCTGACGAGCACACACATTGTATAGCAAAAACCTCTCAAAAAAAAAAAAAAAAAAATAGCCACCACACTTCAGAGAGTCACGTGGAGAGGCCTCATGTGGGGGTTCTGGTCTATAATCCAAATTGAGCCTAGCTTTTAAGTCATCCTCTCCCAGACACTAGAAATATGCATAAAAATACTTCTAAATGATTCCAGATATCTGCACTGGCACCCGTTATTCAACTCTTCCTACTTAAGATTCATCATATTGAGAAATAGAGATAAGCCATATTCTCTAGATTGTTCTTTTCTCATACTGCTACACAGCAACAGATAACTAGAGCACTGGGGTGTCAGTTTTAGTCTTTACCATGACTGGAATATTTTAAACAAAGTGATATGATGTGACTTAACAGTTTTTGAGACTTGAATTTATTTTTTAAAAAATACTTGAGGGGTCAACTGAAGGTGTGGTGGTGAAGTGATTAATCCCACATGACTGACTGCATGATTCAAGTCCTGATTGTGGTTCTATGATTGGACCTGGCAATTTAAAAATCAAGCTGGGCATGTGTGTGTGAGTATCCAAAATCCTAGAAGGAAAATGGAGGATAAGGAATTGTGGCATGGCCATCTCTCCTTGAGGGTGATTTCTCACTCTCTCTCCATCTCTCTCTTGAGGGCACATGGGTCCCAGTGCAAAAACCTAAATAAAATAAAAGCAAGGCATTTGTGTATACATGCCCAAAATACTTAGGGGAGAATGGAATAGAAAGGATGGAGATGGCAGAGGGTGAGATAGGGAATCAAGGATGGGAAAAAAGGCAAAATATACAGAAAACAAGAAATGGAAAATTATGTGTTGACAATAACACACATCTTGATGTGCTTGATTGAGCCAATATACAGTACACTGTGAATGGAAAAATCTCATTTTGTATGCTATAATGATGTAAATAAATAAATTTTAAAAAAAAAGAAAGGATTATAGCATGGTTATCCCCCACGGGAAGGGTGCTTTTCTCACTCTCCCCCCCATCTCTGTCTCTGTCTCTTGTGAGTACACACACCCTAAAGCAAAAAAAATGGGGGAGTATCATCAGTATTATATCTTGCCAATGCCATGAATAATATTTTTATGACATCAGTTAATTCCTGTGTCTCTTTGTTTATTTTTTGTCTGAATTACCTGTCCAGTGATTACAGTGAGGTATTAAAATCTCCAACAATTAGTGCATCGGAGTCTATATCTCTCTTTAAATCTAGCAGTCTTTCTTCTGTATATTTAGGTGCCCTTTCATTAGGTGGATAAATATTTATAATTGTTATATCTTCTCAATAAATTAGTCCTTTTAGAACTATATAAAGTCCTTTTTTGTCTCTTCTTATACTTTTTGTCCTGAAGTCTATTTGCCATGAATAATATTTATAAAATATAAGTATATATTTTATAACTAACTCTTGGGCCAAAACAAAAACCAAAATATTGAATATCATTGTTAATTAACATTGAGAACTGGATTTTGAACATTAAAAATATCAGGTCATTCAATTTGATAGTCTCATATCCACTAATCTAGGTCCCATTAGTTTCGGGGTAGTGTAGACATAGAAATATAGCTTGAACATCAATCATACCGGTTATTATGAACAATGTTAGTATGGGTCTGTGGGAATAGTGAGAGTAGAGGGCTTTTGTTGGCTCACAGGAGATAGAAAACTGTTCCACTCCTCTATGAACAATAAAATAAAGGGATCAAGTTTTTAACAACCGAATAAATTATTTGGGAAATGGGCATTTTATCACTAATGGGTATTGAGCAATAGACTCACTATATATAAAATAAAATGTTTGAGGCAATACATGGTCAATTGATATTTCTTCAAAGTTAATGACATGAGGCACAAGGAGAAGATAATATAAGGGCAGGCCAGGTTTAGTAAAACATCAAACACTGATATGCTAGACAGTGAGTGGTTTGATACTACTTTTAACAGAGCCTTGAAAAGAAAAAGTAATTCAACTTCTTGTAAGTATTTTCACTTACAAGAAACTTCAAACTTAAGCAATCAATTTCCCACATGAAAGGCTAAGTAAAATACAATTCCTTTTTCTTATTCCTAATAAGTAAAAGGTGCTTCCGTTTAATCTTAGTCTTCTGAGTGTAATATTGTTCAATTGATTTCCCTTCTCTGTTGTGTGCTAACCCAAGATAGACTATTCTTTCTCTACGTGCAAGCATAGATGGAAAATGAGCACAGCGCTACAGCCAATGGCAGCCAGTGCTGCCCCATGTTTGACAATTGCACATCAATTTTCACTGTCAGCTATGCTTGCCTCTTCAGAAACATTTCTCAAACAAGACATTTCATTCTTCAACCTTCATTGCATGAAACAATTTCCATGTTTATTTGTAACACTATTAGCAAGCATCTGTAGAGCCCTTATGAAATTCCAACAGTGTACTTACAGAATTACCTATAAAATTCCATTAGTACCTGCTTAATAATTCTAAAAAATCTTATCATCATAATCCAATAGATGATAAGAGTACTCATAAACAGGTTAAATAATTTTCAAAAACATTTGAAAATGGAAAAGCTATCAACAGTATATATTCTCTTTACTTACTGCCCTATAGAGCTTACAGTTAACCGTGCTTGTGTATACATGTTTCTACATTGTATAATTCTCAAGGATTAATCATATATGTATGAAGTGTGATAATTTATATGCTACCAATAGTTATTTATTCAAACTATATAGCAAGAATAAAAATACAAGTCCAATGCTATACATATAAACAAAACAATTTGATGAGAGAGAAACTATGGAGCTAGTAGCAGCACAACAGTAAAATTCAACACTCTGGAAGGCTGACACATGGGATAGTCCCAGGTTTATGTTGAACAATCTATTCCTTGAGTACACCAGGCATATGTGTACCCATGATCTGGAGAAAGATGAAGCTGGATGTAGATGGTAACCTCAAGACCCTATTAGAAGTAACTGAGTCTCCACAGACTGGAGGGAACAAAGGATGCTAAAGATAGCACCTCCATCCAAACAGAGACTGAAGAATTTGGGCACTATTTCCTCTCTGGGGGATAGTATAGGCCTGCACTCTCCCTCCTACCAGGCTTAAGTTTGAGGGAATGGTTACGTGCTCCAACTGATGCTACCCACAGTTCAGGTTTTTTGCATCTCCCAAAACAGTCTCAAGTACAGGCTAGCAAGCCATGCTCTGATCTGGAAGATGAAGCTAGCCACAGGCCCTTCCTGAACTACTTTGCCAGGGACAAACTTAGGATCTAGGGCTATTCTTGCCCCTCGAGCAATACAGAACCTACTCAAAAAATTAGACAGAAGTGAATACGTCTCTATATGCCTAAAATCAAAATAGAGACAAAGAAAAGAGAGAGAAAGCAAGGAAATAGCTCTCCCCAAAAGGGAACACAATAACTCTTCATCAATAATGGATAAAACACAAGAAATCACAGGAATGTCAGAAAAATAATTCACAATAGTCATCATAACAAAACTCAAATGAGATGCAAGAGAAAATGTAAAATCAATTCCAGGAGAAAAGAGGAATTCCATAAAGAAATAGATGCTCTAAAAAAGAACCAAACAGAACTTCTGGAGATGAAGAATACAATACAGGAAATTTAAATCTCCCTTGAAAGCATTAACAACTGATTAGATCACATAGAAGAAAGAATCTCTCACCTTAAAGAAAAAATCTCCAATTTAATACAAGCCGACAAAAAGAATGAAAACTAATGGTGTGTGTGGGGAGATTTAATAACAAAATATGTGAAAATCTAGACAATTTTAATCAGCTGAGTATCTGCATAGTGATATTCCAGAAGGCAAAAGACAGGTAAGGCATAGAAAAATCTCTTTTAAAATACTGTCTAGAGACTTTTCCAAGTTTAGTTCCAGGAAATACAAATAAAGTCAAATAGATTTAACATTAGAAGATACTTTCCAAGGCTCATCATAGCCAAATTGGTAAAAAATCAAAGACAAAGACAATATTCTAAATATGTCAAGAGACAAACATTAAGTTACTTACAAAGTTGACCCCTTCAGACTAACTTCAGGCCTCTTAACTGAGAAAATGCAGGTGAGAAAATAATGGGTCCACAGATTTAAAATTCTGAAAGAAAGAATTTTTGGATGAAAATATTATACCTGACAAGATTATTCTTCAAATGAGAAGGAGAAATAATTCCCAGATAAACACAAACTGAAAAAATTTACCAACCCTAGACTATCTCTTCAAGAAATACATAAGACAATACTGTATCAGGAAAATCAAAGGACTAAAAATAGGGGAACCAGCAGTTAGCGTAATGGCTATGTCGCTGGATTCCCACGTAGTCGACCGCGGTTCACGTCCCGGACCCAGTGGCTTAAAACTCACGCCGGGCGCGTGTGTGTGCGTGCCCAAGATCCCGAGAGGAGAATGGAGGAGAAGGGATTGCGGCGTGACCATCCCCCCTGGGGGGTGATTTCTCGCTTTCTGTCTCTATGTCTCTCTCTGTCTGTCTGGTGAGCGCACACGCCCCATAGCGAAAAAACCTCTCCAAAAAAAAAAGGAATAAAAATAGAAATAAGATAACACAAAACTAAGAAAACAATTAACAAAATGACAGGGATAAGTCAGCAAATATTGATAACATGGAATTTTAATGGATTAAATTCCCCAACTAAAAGACAAATGGTTAAATGAATTGATTAAATGAAATGACAAAACATCTGCCTTCTGTGTTCTGCTTACAAATAACACACATCACTAATAAATACAAACACTGACTTGAAAGTGAAGGGCTGGAAAAATTATTTTATACAAACCAAGCACAAAAATGTGCCATGATACTGATATCAGATAAAATGGAACTCAAGACAAAAATTGTTGAGAGACAAAGAATGACATGGTATAGTGCTAAAAGGATTAATCACCAAGAAGATATAACAATTATAAATATTTACACATCCAATCCCAGGGTACCTAAATATGTAAAAGAGAGATTGATTGAGCTAAAGAAAGAGATAGATTGCAACACAATAATTGTTGGCGATTTAAACATTCTTCTGTTACCATGGACAGGTCATCTGGCTAAAAATAAACAGAGACACAGGAGTGATGTGATACCATAAGCCAAGTGGATTGGACAGACATTTATAGAACATTTCACCCAACAACTACAAAATACTCATTTTTCTAATTTCCACATGGAATATTTTAAAAAGTTTACAACATAATGGGACACAAAAAAAGCTTCACAAATTTAATAGTATAGAAACTGTATCTGGCATCTTTTCTAACCACAGTGGAATTAAACTTTGTATCGACAACAGAGAGAGCCTTGAAAAATACACAAAATATAATTAAACAATGTAATCCTGAATGACTTTAAAACTACTGGAAAATTAAGACTAAATCAGAAGAGATTTTGAAATGACTGATAGTGAACACATGGCTCTCCATAATCTTTGAGACACAACAAAAGTAGTCATTAAGAGGGAAGTTTATAGCAATTAGTGCTCACAAGAAAAGTATATGAGAAGTTGGCAAATAAATAACCTAATGACACATCTTAAGTTAATAGAAAAACAACAACAAAAACAAAAAAAAAGAGCAAAGAAAAGACAGTAATAATGATTAGAGCAAAGAGCTAGTAGGTAGTATAGTGGTTAAGGTGCTAGACTCCTACATGGTCAACCATGGTTTGAGTCTCATACCGAGAATATTGAAACTCATGGTGGATACAAGTGCATGCATTCCCAAAATCCCCAGAGAAGAATGGAGGAGAAGGGATTGTGACATGGCCATCCCTCCTGAAGAGTGATTTCTTACTTTCTCTTTCTCTCTGTCTCTCTGGCAAGAGTACATGCTCTCTCTAATAAAGAGAAAAAAAATAGAGCATAAATAAATTAAATACAGAATAAAAGAAGTATGTGTATATATACATATATATAACCTATATATATATATATATATATATATATATATATAAAAGTATATATAGTCATATATAAATATATATGAGGATGATGAAATGCAAAGCTGTTTTTCAACAGAATTTAAAAAAAACACTAGCTAGAAAAGTCAAGAAAAACAGAAAAAAGAACTAGATCATTAAATTGGTAATGAAACAGGCAATAGAATACTATGAAAAACTGTATATCAACAAATGAGAAAACCTAAACGATATGGTCAAATTTCTGAATACATATAATTTACATAGATTGAACCAGGAAGAAATAAAAAGCCTAGATACACCAAAAACAAAAAAAAATATTGAATTCATAATAGTTTTCCAACAAGGAAAAACCTTAGTCTAGTGGCCTTACTTTGGAATTCTACAAAAGAATTAAAAGCGGACTAGATCATACAGAAAATAGAATTTCAGACATAGAAGAGAAAATTGCTGGCCTAGAAAAATCCACTACCAATACTGAGAAAATTGCCCCCCAAAAATGAGAATAATATATGAGAAATACTAAATACCATCAAACACCCAAACATCTGGATAACTGGTATCCTAGAAGGTGAACAGACTCATAAGGGCATTGATAACTTATTCCATGAAATCCTGCAAGAAAACTTTGCAAACCTAGAGAGGAATTCAAAGATCCAGTCCCAAAAAATACAAAGGACCCCCAATAGAATCAACCTAAGATCTTCTCCATGACACATTATAGTCACATTGACCAAAACCTCAGACAAAGACAAGATACTAAGATTGGCAAGAGAAAAACAGCAAATTACCTACAAGGGATAGCCCATCAGCAGACCTCTTATTGGAAACAATGCGAGCGAGGAAAGAATGGAAAAATATATTCAAAGTGTTGAGGGAAAAGCAATTTCAACAAAGAATACTATACCCGACAAGATTGCCCTTCATATGGGAAGGAAAGACAAAAACATTCTAAGATAAACAAAACCTTAAAGAATTTACCAACACAAGACCAGATCTCCACGAAGTTCTCAAGGGAGCGCTATACCAGGAAAATTAAAAACAGACACAAAAGAAATAAAAGTTCAAAAACTAAGAAAATGGCCAACTTGATCATAGGGACAAGTCTGGAGTTGAATATTATATCCCAGAATTTAATCGGGAAGATTGAACCACAACAGAAGATAGATTAAGTACATGAGATTGAACTGGTGAGATAGCATTTTATGACTTTTGACTAAATCATTGCTGATTTTCTTCTAGGCTTAAAACCCTTAAGTTTTAAGCAAAGTTCCTTAGTATTTCTTTGACTTATTAAAGTTAAAACTGCTTTTCTTGAAATTACCAGCTGGGGACCAGCAGTTAGCATAATGGCTATGTCGCTGGACTCCCACATAGTCGACCGAGGTTCGAGTCCCGGACCCGGTGGCTTAAAACTCATGCCAGGCGCGTGTGCGTAAGTGCCCAAGATCCCGAGAGGAGAATGGAGGAGAAGGGATTGTGGCGTGGCCATCCCCCCTGGGGGGTGATTTCTCGCTTTCTATCTCTCTGTCTCTCTCTGTCTGTCTGGCGAACGCACACGCCCTATAGCAAAAACCTCTAAAAATAAAAAGAAAAAAGAAATTATCAGCTGAACTTGCTATTGAGGGTGGTTAGATTATTTGAGAAGTTGTGTGATCAATGAAATTAGGGGAAGAAGGAATGGAAGACAACTGTAGACACCAGAGATGGTATGGGAGGAGGGTGAGAAAGGACAGAGGGTCAGAAATAGGGTTAAAGTATATATATGTATGAAACTAGAAATGGAAAATTATCGACGATAGCATGTATGATTAAGCCACTATGCAGTGTATTCTGGATGGGAAATCCCATTTTGTATGCTATGATGATGCTTAGAGAATGAATGTAAATTAATAAAGATAAAGAAAGAAAAGAAAAAGAAAAAGAAAAAGGAAAAAGAAAAAGAAAAAGAAAAAAGAAAAATGAGCCAATGAGCTGAAGAGATAATTCTCTAAGGAAGACATATGAATGATCAAAAATCACATGAAAAATGTGCAATATCTCTTATCATAAGGGAAATGTGAGTAAAACCACAATAAGGTGCCATTTAACCCAGTCAGAATGACTATGATAAAAAATAATAGTAATAAAGAAAGAACAAGTGTTAGGGTCCGGTGGTGAAAAGGGAACCCTCCTACACTGTTGGTGTGAATATAAATTAGTACAGGTACTTTGGTAAACACAGAGGTTCCTCAAAGAATAACAAATAGAACTATCCTATGACCCACTAATGCCACTGCTTGATTTTACCCAAAGGATAGGAAAGCAGTCAGTTGAAAAAACAGCTGCACATTCGTGTTTATTGCAATATTATGCACAATTGCTAAGACATGCAATAAATCGAAATGCCCAAGAACTGATGACTGAATTGAAAAACTGTGGCACCTATAAACTATGGAATAATACTCAGCCTTAAAGAACAAGAAGACCTTGTCTTTTGATACAAAGTGGATGCATTTAGAAGAGTTAATGCTAGGTGGAACGAGCCAGCCTATGCGTATATCTCTACTCAGTATATAGCAAATGTCTGCACTCTACTGCAAGATTGAAAGATTTGAAGAGCTAACAGTAAGGATGGCAAGTGCACATACCAGAGACTGTATAGGAGAGAAGTGGATAGAAGGGGATAGATGAGAAGAACTAAGAGAAGAAAAAAAATTTTTAATTAAAATAAATATAAATTAAATTAAATTAAAATACATAAATAAATTCAGAATAAAATAACTTGGAACTGAAAAAGAAAGAAAGATAATTGGGAATCATTTACAGATATGTTTTGCAAAGCCAAACAAATTTATGGGTAATCCAAAATTTTAAAGCATCCAAATTAAAAAAAAAAATTTTAATTTTAAAAAAATTACATGTGTTCCATGGAGCATAACCTATCCAAAGTCCTCCTCCCCCCCCTTTTTTTCTAGATTATGAAAGAAAAAATAAGCTATGCAATAAAATCTCTGTACAGTTTTTTAAGATTATTTTTAAACATATCATTGTAGTCCTGGTGATAGGGAAAATACTTCCTCTTGCTTATCAGTAGTGAGGTCAAACTATGAACAAAATGATTTTATTGTACCCACATCCAGTCTCACATTGTTTTTACAGTTCACTTGGATGGAAAATGCACAATTAAGGTCTTTTCCAGAGTCATTTAAAGGATAACCTGAAGCATAATCTTAAATTAATTAGTCTTATTTTAAGACAAGTAGTTTTATGATGATCCTAGATCCCTTTGATTCTTTTTTTGGGAGGGAAGTGGGTGTTAAATTATACACAAAAATGACTTCTCATAAAAGAAACATTTTATTAAAAATCTTTTACATGTTGGATGTATTCTCATAATGAAATTTCACAAAAAAATTTTGACAAAAAATGATTTAAAATTGCAAGCTGTTGTAAAGAATAATTTTTTGTCAATTAAACTTCATGAGGTATAAACACAAACCCAGTGCTAAGGAGAATTCTGGGGACAAAAATTTTATTCACTTGAGAGAAAATAATTTTTATGTTTTATAAAGTGATTATGAAGAAATAGAGGGTTATTTTTGTACAAACTTTCGGTAGCTTAAGGGAAATAAGTTTAAAGGCAAATCATTCCTGAGACTGACAGTATTTGAAAAGGAAATAGGGCACATATTTTAGTTAAATCTTACTCAAAAAGAAGATGGTGAAAATTCTTTTGTCTCAGAATTTGTAGATCTAATTTTTTTTAGTCAAGCTGCATCCTAAGCCTCTTTTTCTTAAACTAAAATAGTTTAGATTTACAAGCTTTAATTTTACAAGGGTTAGTTTCTCAAGAAAGTAAGTTTTTGTTTTGTTTTGTTTTATTTTTTTCAATTAACTTAGGTCTCTCCTCAAAGTTTTGCTTGGAGGTCTGGAGTTTAATGGACAATAAATGATTCGCATTTAATTAAGCAATAAATAAATGTGTGTTTTATGAAGTCTACTAATAGAAATCTGTTTTTTATACTGTTTTCCCTCTTTCCCATAAATCTATTTCTACCTAACTGTAATTTGTATTTTGCACCATGACTTGAGATTTAAGCAACAAATAAGATAGAATGCCTTTTAATACACTGCTTATAGCATAGTTAGGGTTAAACATTTTTTCTTATCTATACTATAAGCCATGTATTAAAAGGACTTTTTGCAAAGCCTTTCTCCTCTGTTACTAGTAAAATAGGGGTAGAGGCATTATACTATAATACCTTCAAAGGAGAGCAATAAGTGCCTTATCTCATTGTTAACTGCCCAAAATCTCTTCAAGGTTAATATTAAATTCATGATTAGATTATATTTTACAATTGAAAAAAAAAAATGATGATCTTAGAGAGGTTAAATAAATTGCTTAAAGTGACAGTTATTTTTATGAACCAAGGTAGATCCCACCCAAATCATGCTGCCCTGCCGTGCTTGTCTTCTTTGAAGCAGCAAGGGATGTGATAAAATCCTTGGGAAGCTGGCTTCAGAGACAGGCAGACGCTATGTTTGTTCCTCTCCAGGGACTAGGTACAGGATTTCCAAGTGTCCTACTTGGTAATCAAAAGAAATTAATAATTTAGTTCACTTAAATTTAAATTAATTTTAATAAAAAATATGGGGATAAGATAACCACAGAGACTTTTTATCTCAATAGTTAGATGAATGCTAAAAGAATGAGCTTGATTTTTTGCATGAACTTATGATGAAAGCACAATCTTCATAGGAACAAGTGTAATAGTGTTTTTAATGCAGACTATTTTAAAAAAGAATGAGTTTTGGTTCTCTCAGAGTTGATCTGAAGATCACACTCCCACATTACTTATGACTTACTAATAGAGGGATGACATAAAGCTTATTTTAACACTGTTCTTATAAATTTAATTCAGTACAGATGTAGGTTGTGTTGCAGTATCATGAGTAAGAGCTCTCACTGACTTTGCAATATGGTAAATAGGGATCAAATCAAAGTTCTTTACTTCCAAACTCATTCCTTGAGGACAGCATTACTCTGATACCAAAACTAGACAAAGACACAGCAAAGAAAGAAAACTACAAACCAATATATCTGATAAACATAGATACAGATATTCTCAATAATATATTAGCAAATTAGAGCCAGTAAGTGGTATAGTGGTTATGGATGCTGGACTCCCACATGGGCAATGGCAGTTTGCGTCCCAGACATGGCAGCTTGCTTTTTCACTGCCCCTTCCCCCATCTCTCTCTGGTGAGCACACATGCCTTATATAATAATATTAAATAAAATTAAATAAATATATTTTTTAATATTAGCCCCCTACCAAAATGGCTTTAATTAAAACAAGAAAGAAAGAGAGAAAAAAAAGAAAAGAAAAAAAAAAAAAGAAAAGAGAAAGAGCATACAGATTGTAATGGGAAAAAATTAAACAAAATAGATCTCGGTTCTTGAACTGTTAGTGATACTGAGCAATTAACTTCCTTGTACATTTTTTTTCATTTTTTTATTTCTATGATTAATTACTAGACATTATATAGTAGACTAATTTATTTATTTATTTTAAAGACAGGGTCTTGGGAGACCTTGTAGCTTAGAAGTTAAGAGAACCTGATTTCACATAGCCAACCATAGTTCAAATCACAGGACAGAGGCTTGAAAAATGCACTGGCCCAAAAGTGTGTGTGTACACCCAAAATTCTGAAGGGAAGGAGGAATGGAGGGAAAAGAACCGGGGTGTATCTACACCTCATTCTAGGGTACTTTCTCTCTCTCTCTTTCTCACATGTGTGTAAGTGCATGCCTCCTCTAGTAAGAGGGAAAGAAAGAGAGAGATAAAAACAGAAAGAAAAGAAAAAGGAGGAAAGAAGGAAGAAAGAAAAGAGAGAGAGAAATAACAAAAGAAGAAGAAAGAGAAAATTTTAAAAAGAAAAGGAAAGGAAAAAGGAAGAGAAAGAAAGAGGGCAGGATGAGCGAAGGACGGGTCTGGTTGTGTCCAGATCTTCCTGCCTCAGCCTCCAAGCCAGGATTATAGGCTTACACCACCTCACCCAGCTCTTTCTTAAGCAGGGTCTCACTGTGTTGTCCAGGCCAGCTTCAAGCTGATGATCCTGGAGCTTCAGCCTCCCTCAGTCACTGGGACGACAGACACATGCTCCCCCTTAAGCATTGAAGTTGAACTAGGAACCTAACAGTATCTTGGTAGAATGTACTACCACAGCAGGTCCACAGTGAGCATTTATATATATATACACACACACACACACACACACACACATATATATAATTATATATAAAAATCTTAGTGCATTCTTGAAAAATGTGCTAATAAATTATTTTCTTTTTTGTTACTATTATTGTTTTATTATAGCTATTATAATTCTTGTTATAAATACTTTTATATATACAGCAATGTGTTCATTACGAACACAGATTAAATGAAAATGCAGTTTATTTTTAAAACCCATAAAAAGTGTGAGTTTAAAGGAGTTGAAAATTTACTTCAACATTGAGTTTTTTTAAAACTTATTTATTTGATTTTATTATTAATATTATTATTATTATTATTATTTAATTTGCTATAGGGCATGTGCGCTTACCAGAAAAAGACAGAGGGAGAGAGAAAGTGAGAAAGCAAGCTGCCAACTCCGAGACTTGAACTGTAGTCGGCCACCGCGCCACTTGCTGATCACAGCATCAAGATTTTTCATTGCATTTTATTACATATTGTGATATATTACATAAAAACTTAAATACAAAAATATTGGTACAATTATGAAGTTAAAGTTTGCTACCTATTAGACATAAATTAAGACTCAAAGCATTAAGCAAGTTGACAGAAGTCATGATACAATCATAGAATGGATGCATTTTATTTATCACTGTCTTACAAATTTCTGATCTATACACACTTTGGAAGTTTTCTTGATGCTAGTACTTTTTTCTAATGTCATTATTTCAATCCTAGGAAGTAGTCTTCTCTTTCCAAAATTCAGAGATAACTTTGGAAATAAATTTATTTTGGGACTAGAGAAACTATGTAAAACAACTTAATTTATTTTTTCACTAGAGCTAGAAGGATTAACTAGAATTGGAAGGATTAGAGAGGGACAATGCATATAAATTGACATTTAATTAAATTTGAGTTTTTGCTTATGTCACAATTTGATCCTTACACATTCATGGTATCTTTAGTAACTGCTTAAATCAAGCATGTGTGTGTGTGTATATATATATATATATACCATTTTCTCAAGTATGTGATCATGGATTGCAGAAAAAGAATGAGGGAAATAAATCTAAGTAAATAAATAAAGGAGCTTATATACCAGAGGAAAAATATGAAATAAGAACCTATCCTGTGAAGAAGAACCATGATGTAAGAATGAAAAAAACATGGAAGATAACCAGATTAAAGATTCAAGATAGACTTTTATGTTTACGATCCTGACTGGAGTTCCATTTAAGGTTTAAAACAGAGCCTGCTGATAAGTCACTGAGGTATACGTGAAACGATTTGTGGATTCATGGACGTAGAACAACTTTGGAATCAGAGTGTCAGAGAGTTCAACAATACTGATGAAAATATCCTGTTTGTAACTGAAAAGAGAATGAAAGGAGATAATGGATAAGGTGTCAAATCAGTGATGGAGTTGAGGAAGTGACGTAGATGTTGGTACTTGGCTACAGTATGAAGGGTAATGTTAGAAGTGCAAGACAGGAATCAAAAGAGAAGCTGTTGGGTTAATAAATAAAATAAAGACTTATACACAGTAGTTTGAACCAGAGATGTTTGACCTCATCTTGCCTTGTTGTTGGAGGGATGCTTTCTTGGACCAGGTAGTGGTGCAATGGTAACATGACTAAGTCCACCAGGAAAAGGTCCTGAGTTTGTGTCTGAGGACCTCTCTGATATCACCAGGTAAAAGTCCATGATCTGAGCTGACAGTGACAAGGGGTGATTTGTGGCATGAAAGATTCTGTTTAGGGTGTTTCCTCCATCCCCCATCCAAAAAAAAGATTAATAAATTTTAAAAGAAAGAAAGGAAAATAGATGTTTCCTGAAAGCTGCTGCACTATCTAGGTAGTGTAGTAGGTGGAATAGCGTCCTCCAAAAATGTATGTTGGACAGCAATCAGAATGTGAGCTTATTGGGAAATAGGATCTTTGTGGATATAATTAGTTAAATTAAAATGAGGCTATACTGAAACTGAGTGGCCAGAAAAATCCCCAAATTGGTGTTATTACAGGAAAGGAACTAACACTAGTAGTCATAGAGTCTGTGAAGACAGAGGCAGAGACTGAAGTGAAGCATCCACTAGCCAAGGAAGCCCATCAGAAGCTAGGAAGAATCGTGGAAGAGCTTGTCTTACAGAGGCTCCTGAAGGAGTCAACCCTGTCTTCATCTTGATTTAAGAATCTGACCTCCTCAACTGTGATATAATTGAGTCCTATTCATTTAAGACACTAAATTTGTAATAATGTGTTGTGGTAGCCCTAGGAAATTAGTACAGAGGAAAACTTGATTTTCAGCCACTCCAATAAAAAAAATGAAGTCATGAGAATGCTAATGACGGGCATCATAGCTATCAGAGACATGGGCTGTGATAACGTTGGACTAGAAAAGGGAGGAAATGGTTTATCTGAGAATGATGGTAGAGAAGGAGGTAATATTGAGGAAAATATCTTGACCTAGATCACCGATTGCCCATAAAAGGAAATTAAGCATTGAGAGTCATAAACAACATGCAAAACAGAGTATTGGGAAAGCTACTAGAACCAAAGAGCTCCACTGGAGTGAATGCTTTAAAAAGTTTTCCTTAAACTCTTTCATGAGAGCATCAGGACTTAGTGGAACTCAGAATTTGGAGTTTGTAAAACAATCCTTACTTTTCTACCATTCCCAATAGTTTATATCTACTTGAAAAACTACCATTCTTGCACCACATTTTCCTTATCAATAAAATGATAATAATATCAACTATTTCATAGAGCCATGAAGATTTACATAATAGGATTTATGTTTGGTCTCTAGTCTATTATACTCTATATAATGAAGGTAGAGGAATGGTTCAGAGGGCTGATGTGAGACCAAATGTATATAAAATATATAGTAAGCACTCTATGTCTGTTACCATTGGTTAATATTAGCTTTTCACCTCCTTTTATTAAGCCTAATGATTTATTATAAACTCCCAGAGAGGAGAAGTATGAGCTGGTGTTTAGCCATACCTGATATGCCTGTCAGGCAGTCCACTTAAGTTGTGTGACACACCAGTTGGAAACAAAGGTTTAATGTGTTTTCAAAGAAAACACTCTGAACACAGTGTTAGAAGACTTTCTAGCATACACCCTTTTTAAGGTGTGGTCACTCAGTGAAAATGTGCTGATGAGATGAGAAAATGTGTTATTAAGGACACATTCTTGGAACATTACCATATTTTAATCACATTTTGTCATTGCCCAAGTGTACACATAAAAGGAACAATAGATTAGTCATCATGAGAAATCCTCAAACATAAACACTTGTGCACTATCTCTGATTTATGTTGCTCCCAGATGTTCACACATAGTAAAAGAGGGAGAGAAAAAGCAATGACTTTGTTCAGAGCAGAATAAATAAAACTGCTCCATAATCTTGGATAAATAAATGACATCAGAGTTGGAAGTTCTTGACTATATTCTATAGTGATAAATGTTATCTCTAGATTAGATAGAATAGTTCATATAAATACTCTCTCAGTTAATAGGAGAACTGAAGGAAAGGCTATGTAAGATGTGGATTCAAAAACACAAGACCTCGGGAACCAGCAGTTAGCGTAATGGCTATGTCGCTGGACTCCCACGTAGTCGACCACGGTTCGCATCCCGGACCCTGTGGCTTAAAAACTCACGCCGGGCGCGTGTGCATGCGTGCCCAAGATCCCGAGAGGAGAATGGAGGAGAAGGGACTGCGGCGTGACTATCCCCTCTGGGGGGTGATTTCTCGCTTTCTGTCTCTATGTCTCTCTCTGTCTGTCTGGCGAGGGTACGCGCCCTCTACAGCAAAAACCTCTCAAAAAAAAAAAAAAAAAAAAAGAAAAAAAAAAAAAAAAAACACAAGACCTCATCATCTCTTAGCTTGGGCTTCCATAATGAAATACTGAAGACCCTGTGGCTAAAACAACAGAAATTTACTTTCTGATGATTCTGTAGGCTAGAAGTGTGAGTAGAGGGTGCATGCCTGGTCAGGGTCTGGTGAGGGCTCTCTTCCTGGATTGTGAGTGTTTGACTTCCTACTGTGTGTTCACACAGCCTTTCCTCTCTCTTCTTATCTTCCTCCTATCAAATCTGTACCTTACTTTTATGACACTGTCTTTTAATTTATTTTTATTGTTTTGCAAGAGGCTGCATGTGTTTTCTGGAGAGAGACACAGAGAAAAAGGAAAAGCAAAAAAGCATCCCTCATGGTGAATGTTCACACCACAATCCCTCCTCCTCCATCTCTCCCTCTTTTTAGAATTTTGGGCACACACGCACACTTGTGCCCAGCATGTTTTTGTAAACCACCAGGTCCAGAGCTTAAATCACACAGTTGGTCACCTGAGGTCCAGCCATCTTAATCATCAAGTCTTCCCCCTTATGACTTCACCTAGTTCAAATTACCTCCTAATAGCCCTATCTTCGAACAGCCCTCTGGAGGGCTTCAACATGCGAATTTGGAGGAGATGTAATTCAGTCCCATAATACCTTGAGAAGGAGTTCTGTTTGTGGAAGAGCATGTGACAACAGTGAAGAGCCAAACGACTGGGTTTGGTCAGTTAGGCAAGAACCAAATATTGGAGAGTTCATTAAGTAAAAAGTGAACAGTGTGGCTTTTACTCCACTAGTGGGAAGGGGAATGCAAGAGACAGATAGAACAGAGGGTTTTAGGTAGGATAACTGCATAATTTGGTTTATAACTTAAATAGTCTGGCTGCTTGGTAGAGAAGAAATTTTAAGGAAACAGGTAATACTAGCTACATAATTTGTGGAGTACAATGAAAATGCAGTATCCTTTGTTCAAAAACTGTGAAAAATTTCAAGATGGTAATAGCAGAACAATAAACCAGCTAGGGGATATCCTGTGTGAGGTCCTCTGTCTGTGCATGGCCTCGCATCAAGAAAACAGCTCTAGATGCAGGAGTCAAAACAGAAAAATCCCATGTGAGACCATCCCAGTTGCCCAGGTGATAAATGCTAGAGACCTAAAATAAGATAATGCCAGTGGGAATTGAACCAGATTGAAAAATTAAGGAAATACTTTGGATAGCCAACAGAGGGGTAGATATGGCAGGATCAGGAAAAGGAAAATCTAGGTTTGAGCTGCTAGTTGGATAGTGGTGATATTAACTGAGCTGAGAAGACAGGGAGAAACAGATCTGCTGGGGCTCAGGATCAACTGATCTAATTTGGAATGCTAAGCTTGAGAGAGACTGCAAAAAAAGGATCTTAAAAAATTCTAAGTATTTTCAAAATACAGGTTTTTACTTGAAAAACACTAAAGATTCCAAAATATATAACTTTTCCTGACAAATTATAAATTTGTATAGCTTTGGTTTGCAAACTGACTCCTAAGTCTATGTACAAGGTATAAATTTGTTCATAATATCTACAGTGTAATAAATATAAATTGGGGACCAGCATATGGGGTAATGGTTACATGGCTGGATTACCACATAGTTGACTGCAGTTTGAGTCCCAGACCCCCAGCAGCTTATAGCAGGCACTCTATAGCAAACAAACAAACAAACAAACAAAAACTAAAAATAAATAAATAAATAAAAATTGTATTTCTTTGAAAGTTTTTTTACCTTACTAATTTTGTAGGAAATTCAGTCTTTTTGTGATCGCACAGATATCAATATGAAAAGCACACTTTATAAAAGAAACATAGAAGAAAGAAAACTATAGATATGAAAGTATCCATTTTGTAGTGATGTTAATCTTATTCAGATATTTTTAGTTGGTAGGAACAGAATTCACTTAACTAACAAATAAATATAGATATGTAGGTATATATACACATATAGTCAGCAATTATGACATTTGGTCTGGGAGTTGAAAAACAAGAGCCAGATTACTGGTTTGCTAAAAACTATGATTTGCAACATTTTCAGATGTCTGTGATATAAATATTCTCAACACAGTTGTTTTAAAACTATCAATTTGGGGGGCCAGCAGGTTGTGCAACCAACTGCAATACAAGTTCCAGGTCCAGCAGCTTGTAACTCAAGCCCAAAACCCCAGGAGGAGAATAGAAGAGAAGGGGTTGCTATTTGGCCATCTCTCCTGGGGCTGATTTCTCACTTTCCCGCTCACTGTCTCTCTCTGTCTCTCTGGTGAGTGCATGTGACCTATGGTAAACACCCCCCTGCCAAAAAGAAAGAAAAAATATCAATTTGGGGGCCAGTCCATGGCCTGGAAGTTAAGGTGGCTGGATCCCACATAATCACTTCAAGGTTATAATCCCAGACCTAGTGGCTTGAGAATCACACCAGCCACATGTGCACGTGAACCCAAAATTCCAAAAAGAGGGAGAGATGGAGGAGAAGGTATTGCAGCATAACCGTGCCGGTGTGTTGCCTCACATTTCCTCTCTCTCTGTCTCCCATGAGTTGTGAGTATATATTGTCTTTGTGTATATAAGCTTATATACTATCATTTTTATTAATGGCTGTGCTTAATAGCCTATATGCTATCAATTTTAGTAATGGCTATGCTTAATAGCCAGCCTGTGACATTCTTAAATATTTAACAGCCAATTCTATTGAATCAACAAAAACAACTCCATTATGACAATAAACTAGAGTCTCTAATTATGTCTCTTCCTCTTCTCTGTCTCTCTCCTTCTCATTCTTCATATTCTTTGGGATACATAACCTATCTTTCCCTCTTTGTTCTTGCATACCTCCCATCTATCTTTTTTTTTTCTTTTTTTGAGAGATTTTTGATATATGGCATGTGCACTTTCCAGAGAGACAGAGAGAGAGAGAAAGCAAGAAATCACCTCCCAGTGGGAATGGCCACATTGCAATCCCTTATTTTCCTTCCATTCTTCTCTCAGGATTTTGGGCACACATGCACACATTCTAGGCATAAGTTTTAAGCTGCTTGATCCAGGACTCGAACCACGGTCATCTATGTGGGGGTCCAGCAATGTAACCATTACACCATCTGCCTGTCCCCCTCCCTTACTTTTTCTTTGCATTTAGATCAACTCTACATTAAGTTACAATTTAAGAATCCAATAGCAACAAAACACAGCATAAGTTCACTTTCTCCTGAAATCCCCAAGGGAACAATGCAATATGTTCTTCCTTCTTTTGGAGATGGGTACACCATGGCTTTATCATCCCTGACTAGAGATGAGTGAGAGTATCATTTAAATAAAAACTGACCACTTGGACCTGCATTTTCAAAGTTTTCTTCTTTGGAAAACTTATAGTGAAGCAAAATGTGGCTGTGGTAGATACTCCAAATATATTTACACGCATCTCTGTTTCCAGAGAAAAGGACAGATATTAATATGTTAAACATGCAATATGGCCACCCTCTTTCAAAAGTTTGTTCTAATTGAAATGAATAATTACTTTAGAAATAGTATAATTCTATGATACAGGGTCAGAAAAAGGTTAAATATTGGCAAAAAAAGGATGAGATAGATCATTTTTGCTTTTGTGATATTTATGATAGTCAAATGATAGTGATGCATTTTTTAAAATTGTTCAGATGAATTTGATTACGAAAAGCAATAAACCATTACTAGCTCTCTCTCTTTTTTTTCCCCCTTGGGAGAGATTTTTGCTGTAGGGCCTGTGCACTAGCCAGAGAGACAGAAAGTGAGAAATCACCCTCTGGAGGGAAGGCCACAATGCAATCCCTTCTCCTCCATTCTCCTCTTGGGATCTTGGTCATGCATGTACACATGCCTGACGTGAGTTTTAAGTCACTGTATCAGGATTTGAACTGCTGTTGACTACGTGAGAGTCCACATATAACCATTCTTCCATCTGCTGGTTCTACTCGCTGTTTTTTTATCAAGAGAAAATTACATTCAAAGAAATTGTTACTCAAAGTGAATACTGTCTCTGTATGTCACTTAGGAACATTAGATCCTATTCATGAATTAGAGTGTAATGAAATATGAACTGTGCATACGAAAAATAAGAAGTCTGGATCATCTTTTTTATCTATGTACTACTGACATGACTCGTTCACTTCTTCACTAATAGTCAAGAGAATTGTTCCACATCTCACCCATAAATTATAGACCAAAGGCAATGAGGTTCACTCCAGCATATTCTGATTCTCCCAAGGACAGACTGATAATTAAGACCCTAGATTTAAAAAAAAAAAAAAAAAAAAAAAAAAAAGACCCTAGATGTATTTGAACAAGGAGTTCACCACATTAGCCACATTCATGAAGTGGCATGCAGCTATTTCACACTGAAAAGTGTGGTCTTATATATTTTTTGATTACATAACTCTCTAGCAGATTTTAATTTGTTTTTGGCATAGGAAAGAAGACAGACATGGAAGATGAGAAAATGAACCATTTTTAAAAACTATTTTTATAATCTAATCATGTATTTTGATTTATATACTGAAGTTTCTTTTCTTTAAGTTTAGTATCTCATATAGTATATGGATTGTCTTCATTAGAGTCACAGTGGATGGTCAGAGGAGAAGGACAGACTTCTGGGCTCTCCGTGAGGCATACTTTCTGGGTGAAAACATTTAAGGTACTCTCCACCACCAGCTTCCTCCATGACGGCTTCTGTAGGTGATCTAAGCATGATTCACTGTAACGAGCATATAGCTCGCTCTCCCCAGCTCAGTAACTACCGTCCAGTTCAAGCTATGTCTCCTGCAAGTCCTTTTTTCTTTTCTTTTCTTTTCTTTTCTTTTCTTTTCTTTTCTTTTCTTTTCTTTTCTTTTCTTTTCTTCTTTTCTTTTCTTTTCTTTTTTTCTTTTCTTTTATTTTCTCTTCTCTTTTCTCTTCTCTTCTCTTCTTTTCTCTTTTCTCTTCTCTTCTCTTCTCTTCTCTTCTCTTCTCTTCTCTTCTCTTCTTTTCTTTTTGTTTCTTTTCTTTTTTCTTTTTGAGGGTTTGCCTATCTAGGATGACTAAGAATGAGAGTGCTCATTTCCTCCAGGGGAAACCTTAGAGCTGTGACCTTAGGCTCAGGACCCATCTCGACAATTAATATCAGAACACAATACAGAGCCTGGTATATTCAGATTACTGAAACTTACGAAGCCTTGAGACTTGGTCAAGGAACCTTATTTTCATATTGAGCTACATAGAAATCTAAGGAAAATTCAATTTAGTTTTTCAAGAAGGGCTGCATATTTCTGCATCCTGTGCTTAGTCCTAGCTGTGTAATTCCCATCACTCTATATGAACAAAACCAAGGTATATTTTATGGGCTTAGAGTTATATGAACCCATTAAAAGAAACACTTTCTCATTTTATAACTGAAAATTTGAAAGCTGACATTGATAAAGGCATCCAGCCACCTAGAGAAGGAAGTACTACAAATCTTGATGAGTATAAAATTGTACCACAAAACCATACCCTTCTTGAAAATGACCTTAAGAATGCAGTATCCTCTTTCTTACCAAAGAAATAAAGTGATATCTCAATATACCTAACTCTGAGCTGTTTCCTTTTCTTCAGAATTGATGTTGTCAAGTAAACCAACTCCAAATGGGACATAATGCCAAGTAGCAGGAAAATATTACCAAGCCCAGAGATGGCATTGTTGGTGTTGCAATGGAAGAGCAATCTGTTTGCTCCTCCTTGGAAAATATTCTTTCTAGAAATATGAAACTGATGGAAAAGAAATTCATGGACTACATTGATCCAGGAACACATAGATGATAAGATTGCTTTATTAATGGGCTTGCTGCAAAATCCCAACTCCCTGCCCATTGGGATGCCTCTAGGACCTTGCAGACTCTTGAGACTTTCAAATGGAGAAAGATAAGGTCTTAACATACACAATGTACTGCAAATATTTGTTACAAATTTATTTCAAAGTCAGAATCCAAAAAAGTTTATTAAAAGCAAATGTTTATTAATAATGTCCTTTTAAGGATCATCATCTTACAGAAAGTGACCTCAGTATTTCTCTTTTTACTGCACTTGTTATGGTAAATACAATATTGTATATCAAGAATTAGCTTGATACAGTCATAAATTATTTTTGCTAACAATAGTTTTCATTCCGGAAATTTATATATTCTTCTGTGTTGTGTGTTTAAAGTGTTTATGGGTTTTTATTTCAGTTCCTTACTTTATATTGTATGTGTTTTATTAAAGTACTATTTTGTACAAAGACTTTATTTTATGTAGGGGCATAAAAAATGCTTAAAATATTTGATTGACATTTTTATTTTCAAATTGATTGTTCTTTGAAAACTGGGTACTTAGACTTGAAACCTTTCATTTTAGATCACCATTTATATTTTATATTATTTATATTAGAATAAAGTTAGAGATAATATTTGGCATGTATAAAATTAATTTACATTCTGGCCATTAATTTTATGCTCCATTTTATTACAGCAGTAGATCAGAAAGTGAAAATCAGAACCAGCCTATTCCTTGTTCAAATTATTACTTTAGATTGGGACCAGTAGTTAGTGTAATGGCTATGTCGCTGGACTCCCATGTAGTCTACCGTGGTTCGCGTCTCGGACCGGTGGCTTAAAACTCACACCAGGCACGTGTGCGTGCATGCCCAAGATCTCGAGAGGAGAATAGAGGAGGAGAAGGGATTGCGGCTTGGCCATCCCCCCTGGGGGGTGATTTCTAGCTTTCTGTCTCTCTGTCTCTCTCTTGTCGGTCTGGCGAGCGCATGCGCCCTATAGCAAAAAACTTCTCCAAAAAAAAAAAAGAAAAAAAAAATTACTTTGGATTTAGTGTTTGTTTAGATGAGAGAAGTCATCATTTTTTTTTGAAGAAGAAGAAGAAGTTTTTGCTGTAGGGCACATGTACCCAACAGAAAAACAGAGACAGAGAGACAGAAAGCGAGAAATCACCCCCCAGGGGGGATGGCCACACCGCAATCCCTTCTCCTCCATTCTCCTCTCGGGATCTTGGGCATGCAAGCACGCACACCGGCATGAGTTTAAACCACCGGCTCTGGAACTCGAACCGCAGTTGACTACATAGGAGTTCAGTGACATAGCCGTTACGCCAACTGCTGGTCCCAGTCATCTTATTTTATCCCAACAAATCTAGAAAGTATCAGGATATTTCTCCTTTATTTGAGCTGATACAAATTGTTCTTTCCAAGTCTTTCTTGATACACTTAAAATGTAAAATGTTGAATCTCTGCATTGAAGAATTGAGGCATGTGAATCAAGGAGATTACAATTCTCTCTGGAAGATTAAATTTTCAGAAAATCTATTATAAATGTAGTAGATGTGATGTACTAAGAGATAAATCCACTTGGAAACTACTCATCTAAAATAAATAGAAATATTTTCTTTTCATCTAAAAGAAAAAGAAAAACATCCCTGACAGTGTATGCTCAATGAATTATTACATAACTCACATTCACTACATTTTTACTTAGATTAAATTTTATAAATTATAATTATTTTTAACAAAATGTTTTAAGGTTTTATTACTTTTAATAAAAAGTAACTGTTAGTTACAATATTTTTTTTAGAGAGAGTTTATTTTTTTGTTATAGGGCACATGTACTCACCAGAGAGACAGAGACATACAGAGAGCCAGAAACTGAGAAATCACCCACCATCAGGGATGGTTGCGCCATAATCCCTTCTCTTCCATTTTTCTCTTGGGATTTTGAGCACACACACACACACACACACCCACCTGGTGTGAGTTTTAAGCCACCAGGTCCAGATCTAGAACCATGGTTGACTATGTGGGAGTCCATAGTTACAGGTTTTATTCAATTAGTTTAACCACTAGCTTTCTATTTAAAAAAAAAAAAAAAGACTAAAATTTCTAACTATTTAGTTACATAGTTCGCTGGTATCCTTTGCATGATTATCATTTTGGAAGAAAAAATAGGTTATTAATTTTTTTGCTTAGATAAAAAAATATGTGTTATACACTCATATATTCTTAGTTGAAAATTGAATTAGAGAAAGCTGGTTGCATGGTGGTTAAGGTGGCTGGATCCCACATGGCTGACTGCATGGTTTGAGTCCCAGACCCAGTGTTTTGAAAAATGAGTGCATATACATGCATGCCCAAAATCCTAAAAGGAGGGAGACAAGGAGGAGGAAGAATTTTGATATGATCATCTCCCATAAGGGGATGATTTCTCACTTTCTCTCTCTTTCTCTCCCTCTTTCTCAGTCTACATTGAGCACACATACCCTCTAGAAAATTATAAAAAAATTTGAGAAAAAAATTACATTTGTAGAAATATGCATATGAGACTAGGATTTGCAGTTTTATACCCATTGCCCACCACCGGAAGTCAGTTGTTACCAGTAATGAAAAGTAGTCCTAAAAGTCTTATTTTCTGAACAGCTAGGAAAATCACCAAATCACCAGCCCATCTTTTGCAGTGACATTTATTTAACATTTCTTGTTCTTCTTTTGGAAGTTTATCCATGTATTTCTTCTATGAACAAAAGATGGACAGAGAGAGAGAGACAGTACCCTCAACCAAGGTTCTGATGTTGCAGTCCATTCCCAGTCTTCAGCCAGCTCCAGACCATGGGCAAATGTGTGCTCAGCATACGGAGGGAGGTCTCCGGACTTGACCTGAAAAACTTTCCTCTTGGGATTGTCTCACAGAGCATCACTTTTAACTGCTGTGCCACCATCTTGCCCTTTATTTGACATTTTTTTTCCAATACAATACTACTGTCTAGAACAGGAAAAAATTCAACCCTGGATTCTTACTCTATGATTAAAAAATATTAGAGTGTTAAAATTACTGTGAATGTTGTTTTTACTGTAAAGTTCAGTGAGCAGAAGAAATAATATCTTTATATAAATAATATTTATTTCTAGTATCTTTCTAAAGAAAAATTGAGGAAGTAAATAGATTTTATAGGGTCTATAAAATAATAAAATAGTGATCAAATGTATAAAACAAATTAAAGTTAAAATAAATTAAAATAGGGGCTGGAAGGTGGCATGGTGGTAAAAGGCATTGTATTCCCACATGGGTGACTGCAGTTCAAGTCCTGGACCTGGCGGCTTGCTTTCTCACTTTATCTCTCTCTCTGTCTCTCGCTCTCATTCTGTCCCTCTCTGGTCAAATTGAAAGAAAGAAAGAAAGAAAGAAAGAAAGAAAGAAAGAAAGAAAGAAAGAAAGAAAGAAAGGAAAAGGAGGAAGAAGGAAGGGGGAAAGGAAGGGGAAAGAAAGAAAGAAGAAAGAAAGAAAGAAAGAAAGAAAGAAAGAAAGAAAGAAAGAAAGAAAGAAAGTTAAATAAAATAATTATTTAAAAAATAAATTAAAATAAAAAGGCAATTTAAAAATTTTTCTGACATCAATTAGCACCTTTTAAATGAACATAATAGATAGTTAATATATAAGTGGTATGGAAGAAATAACTGTTTTCTGCTGGCATTTCAATCAGCTTAGGTCAAAACTAATATTTTAAAATAAAGGAAAACAAGTAGATGGGTCACATATCTAACATTTAAGAACAAGAGCAAAATTCCTCATAATTGGCATTTTGTTTAGAAACAGCTAGCTTTAGGATAATTGGTGCTTATTGAATCTATAAATATATGAGTCTTAATAAAACAAAACACTAGGGCTACCCCTTGGCCTCATGGTTAAGGGAACTAGACCCCACATGACTGACCATGCAATTAAAGTCACTGATGTGGCAGCTTGAAAGAGTGCTGGGTGCATGTGTATGCATGCCCCAAATCCTGATGGGGTGGAGGAATGGAACAGAAGGGATTGCAGCATAACTATACCCCATTAGAGGGTGCTTGCTCTCTCTCTCTCTCTGTCTCTCTCTCTTTCTCTCTCTGTCTCTCTTTCTCTCTCTTTCCTGGCAAGAGCACAAGCCTCCAAGCAAATTAAAAAATTAAAATTAAAAAATAATAAATAAGACTAAACAACTAAATGATTGAGTCTTACTAAAATAATCATGATATAATAGTTAAAGTTTAGTAATTCCATTGTTATTATCCTGATGCTAAATTCTGTTCAAGGACATTTTGTAGAAAAGTGGTTACATTTAAGACTAGTATGGACAGTTTAAATGAGAAGGATCATTGTACTCACCAGCCCCTGCTTTTATCCTATGATCCTATTTTACTCTACTGTATATATTCTATTGTATTATTTCACTAAATATTTTTTCATAAGGCTTAAGAAAAATCATAAATCAATCATGTTATCAATTTTCACTTCTTAAAAAAAATCCCTATTTTTCCATTAAAATCTCCTTCCATCATCTTTCACATCTCCTCTTGGAATTATCTGTATATGTATTTTAATGAAATATTTATAAGACTATCCTAACCCTTCGTGCTAAGACTGTATTTTATTTATTTTATAGCATTAATAACGTGATAGAAAAAATAACACTAGCCAAGTAAGAAATGTCTCTGCCTTCCTTCTTCCCTTTCTTCCACTTACTTCTACTATTCTTTTCCTAAAACTATAAAGCCTAGGGGCCAACAGGTGGTATGGTAGTTAGGGCACTGGACTCCCACATGGTTGACTGTGATTTGAGTCTAGACCCAGCAGCTTGAAAAACATGCCAAGTGCATGTGCATATGTGCCCAAAATTTCAAAAAGAGAGTGAAGGAATGAAGGAGAAGAGATTGTGGCATGTCCATCCCCTCTGAGGAATGATTTCTCACTCTTCCCTCTCTCTCTCTCTTTTTTCCTTCTCTCTCTTTCTCTTTTTCTCTCTCATAGGGTATGTGTCCTATGACAAAAAAAAATAAAGTATATTTCTATAATATATTGTGTCTCTGTGAAAATAATACCCTTTTTAAATTATCTTCATCTTCAGGATTATCTTATATATTAACTTGTGTACATTCCATTCAGTGTTGTCATGTACTCTCAAATATTCATCACCACTCTGCCATCCTCACTCTTACCCATAAATCATTTATTTCACTGAAGAAGGAAAAGAAAGAAGCAACAGAGGAAAATTTTTGCCATCTGTAAACAAAACAACTACAAATTCTATTTTTACTTGAGGGATCTGTTCATTCCGGTCCCCTAATTAAGACCAAGGTCTTCACACATTCTGCATGTCCTATCCCTTCTGTCCTGCCCTAGGATATTATTTAAGCAGCTCATGCCTATTCAGATGTTTCCGTCAATACCCTTTTATTGACTCTGCTTTGAGTTATTGCCCTATTGCTTTGTTCTCTTTTGTAAGCAAAACAACTCTCTCAAGTCTATGATACCTTTCTCCAGTTCTGCTGTGGGGGAGCAGAAGTCAGTGATGGCTCCCAAGTTTCCCTGTTCCCTTGGTGTAGACAATCTCCATAATCCACATTCAATCAAGACCACAAAGAGGATAGATTTATTCTGTGGTTAGAATGTATTCTAAGGTGCAGTTGGTCATAAAATAGGGGGAGTATGCAGGTGAACCAGAACTAATGGCATTCTTTTTCTGAGACATCACTCCCTCCAACTTTTCCCCCTACTTCTCTAAATGGAATTTTCCAGGTCTTCATTCTAAGAACTCTCTTCTTTTTATTCCCATCTCTGACTCAACTTAGCAGGGATCATCGCTTTAAATACCATCTATGTGTTAATAACTCCCAAGTTTAAATTTCCCATTTGCCTTTCTGAAATCCGGACTCATAAATATTTGTTTTTGCTTCCTTGATCTCTCGTCTGGGTCATTTAAAAGGCAAAGTCAATGAACCATATTCACAGCGGAACTCCTGATTCCTCCCTGTCAAAATGTGATTCTTCACAATCTGCCTTGTCTCAGGAAATAGCTACTTCATCTATTTAGATGCATAAGCCTAAAATTTTAGGGATTTGGCCTCACTCTTCCACTCACATTTTCCGTCCCATATCCATTCAGCAAATTCTGTCAGATCATACTTTCAAGATATATACAGAATCTGACCTTCCTTACCTCTGCATCCAACCACCTGATCTAAGCCTGCAAATGTCTTCCTGGAAGGACCTACTGCTTTGGGCTCCTTTGCAGCCACTTCATCAACAGGTAATTAGGAATGAGGGCTTTGTGCTATTCGACAACACCAAATGTGAAACAAATTACATTATTTCTTTGACAAAACCATCCACTGGCTTCCCATCTCACTCTGGTTTAAAGTATTTACAATGGCCTCCAAAGCCCCTGATGCTCTGGCTCTTCACTGCCTCTCTGACTCCGTTCCTACCGTTTCCCTTCAGTTCACTCCACTACACACCCTCCTTGTTCTTTCTCCAGCTTGGTAAACTCATGCCTCCATCAAATATAATCAATTGCTGGTCCCTCCGCCTGGGAAAGGCTCTGCCTAGGAAGGGTTAATGTTCTTGTTTATTTGTTTTATTTTAGTTTTTTTTTTTTTTTTTTGGAGAGGTTTTTCGCTATAGGGCGCGTGTGCTCGCCAGACAGACAGAGAGAGACATAGAGACAGAAAGCGAGAAATCACCCCCAGGGGGGATGGTCACGCCGCAATCCCTTCTCCTCCATTCTCCTCTCGGGATCTTGGGCACGCACGCACACGCACCCGGCGTGAGTTGTAAGCCACCGGGTCAGAGACACGAACCGCGGTCGACTACATGGGAGTCCAGCGACATAGCCATTACGCTAACTGCTGGTTCCCAGTTTAGTTTTGTTTTAAGATAACTTTATGGCTCCATTTCCCACTTCTTCCAGACACTCTTTAAATATCTTTAAAGAGGCTGTCAGTTATCTTTTGACTTTGTTACTCGGCCTTATTTGTTTCAATAAAACAAAGTACCACTTGAAAAATGACCTTTGATGTTCCTTATTTAGTTAGTTCTTCCATGAGAAAGGAGAGAGAGAACCTTCACCAGGGTCCCGACACTGTATTCCATCCCAAGCTTCAGTCAGTCCAGAATAATGGGTGCCCATGTGCCTGACACAATAAGAGCGATCTTTACACGTGAACGTGGAACTTTCCCGTGGGAGTCATTCTCACAAACATAGCATTTAACCACACTACCGATGTCTGGCCCTACTTGACAATTTCTATGTGTACCTTTAGAAAAATAGCTTACAGTTTCCTTTAGAACACAAATTCAATGATGATACGGGTATTTTATTCATTCTTGTTTGTCCTGTGCCTCAAAAGGTATAGTTGATACTCATACTTACTGATTGAATAAATGATGAATAAATGCCTTTTTAAAGTGATGTCAAAACCAACCACTGGTTCAATAATTTCTGTGATGTTTTATGTAGCTAATGCCAAATAACTAGTTTCACTGGCTTATGCCCTAGCACACTGAGAGCCTTAATAGTCTTTTTTAAAAAGAATTATGTATTTTATTTTATTATTATTTAAAATTTGCTATAGGGCACATGTTCTCACCAGAAAGAAACAGAGAAAGAGAGAGAGAATGCAAACATCCAGGTCCAGGACTCAAACGACGGTCAACCATGTAGGAGTCCAGTACCTTGTTCACCACACCTTCTGTTGGCCCCCAAGGCCATTAATAGTCTTAATAATCAGCTTGACCTGTACTCAGCCACCAGAGCTGCTTTTTATAAATATTGTTACAATTAATATGTTCAGTATGTTTTTGGAGACAGCACTGTTTTTCTCCCCAGAGTCTTAAGTTTATCTTTTAAGTGAGTATACTTGTTATGTTTTTCAAAGGTGTAGTGTATTTTGAATAAGATAAGAGTAAATCTCAAATTCCATTAATATCCATGTTATGAATTAACAAACAGTGATTTTTAATCTGTTTTATTTTATTTTAAAATAAAGCAATGGATGAGAAAAGAATACAACCATAACAAAGTCAGTTCATCAATCTACATTTTGTTATCCACAAAAACACTCAATATCCAACAGAAGAATTTTCTAATCTGTTTCTCTATCTTCTTGTTTATTTATGAACTGAAACAATTATGTAAAGGCTGAGTCGAACTCAAATTAAATACATTTTGACAAGAACGCCCTCCCTGCCTAGATGATTGTGTATGGGCCTTATTTTGTACGAAAGAAAACATGTGGTTCCTGGCTGCATTACCATCGGTGATGCTAAAATGTATTACTCGATATGTATGTTGTCAGCCAGCTCACTCTCTTGTTCTCTGAGAAATGAAAATAATAAGAAAAAGGCAAAGCAATTTTTACTCTCTGAAAAATGTTTGAATTCCAACTGATTGAGCAATTATCACAACGTGCTCTGAATCCGCTGCCGAGCCAAAGGAGAAAAAAGAAATTGTGATTATCTCAGGTATTATCATTATCCAAATGAATATCTAAATTAGCTTAAAAGCTTTTAAAAAATCTAAAGGTTTGCAACTGGGATTTTTATTTAAAAATTAATAATAAACATAGAAAGTAAAGTAAGAGAATCATATAATTCAGACTGTTTGAAAGGGTTTTGCCAGAGGCAATGCTTTTTCAACTGAAGCTTATTTTCCCTGATTTGTTGAACATTGTTTTGTTTCCAACTGAGGTGCAGTTTTCTGTTAAGTGAAAGCCACGCATACTTTTCACTTATTTTTAATATGTAACTGGAAGTTCAAAGAAGTAAATACCCTTCCATTTAGTTTATTTGTCTTGCTCATGCATGTTAATATAATAACCCCTGAAAATATAAACAAAATTTGTTTTAAAATCTGGTAGGTTAAGAACTTGATATGCCTGGTGTGTTTTTCAAGCCACTTGGATCAGTGTTTGTTCCATGGCCAGCAACGTGGGATCCAGCTCCTGATGCATAACACTTAACCACCGTGCTACAGGGCCAGCCCGGAAATAATCCTTATGATACTGAACATGTGAATGCACTTCACCACAAATAGAGTGATTGGGAAAGGCTGCATGTTGGAAAGCAAGGACTGATATTTTATTCTGCTTCTAATAGGACTATGCACTTCACCGTCTACAGTCAGAAAAAAAATTAGAGAAAAAGTAATATTAACAGGGTCATTATGACTGTATAGCTCCCCAACATAATAAAGTGGTTACTAGTTCCCATAAATCTGAACTCCTTAAAAAAGAAATTTGATCTCTTTTTTAAGCTATACTATTATAATCTTCCCAGGTATGGTAACCATCTGAGAAAGTTGCTGTCTTTCCACCACAATCCAAATTACACGAATTGATCTACAATGGTAAGTGTGTGTGTGTACATTTAAAATGTACACGCGTGCACATGTACATTTTAAATATTTGTTTATGTGTATTTTACTTGGTGGCCCAAGTTCTCTGAAGCCTTCTTATGTTCAGTATATCTGCTATCTCATAATAAATGAACCCAAAACGAAAAATAAAGAACTTGAACAATAGAGGAAAGTATTTTTAATATTAAGCACTATATGCCTAAAAATAAACAGAAACAGAATGTCTTCAACAAAGCAAGAGGTTAAATATATCATGTGATATACACCTGTTCATCAAAGATTTTATTTTTAATTTCTATATTGATAAAATATTAATAAAGAAGTTAGGATTCAGAGAACTAATATAGCTAAATAATCCTTTGATTCAGTGATGAATCAATGAGTATTCTGTTTGAATATATTTATCATTGATAATTAATTTTATAGAATTCAGCAAAGGGAGTTTATCTTCCCCATACAGAAAATTAATGTTAGCTATATTTGCTATAATATCCAGTTGATTTTTGGACTGTATGGATAATATTTTACTTGGAATTTGTCTCATGAAGTTGTGTGAAAGAAACGATATGTTTGTTATTCATTACGAGCAGGCTAACTGCCTTTTCACTCCATTTTACAATGCCACCCCATAAATAAGCAAGAAAAGTTGTTTATCATATTTAAAAATATAATAACAGGGGATAGCAGAAAACCTGATGGTTAAGACGCTAGACTCCACATGGCTGACTGCAGTTTGATTCCCGGACGTGATGGTTAGCTTTCTCACTTTCCCTTTCTCTCCCTTTCTCTCTCTGGTGAGCACACAAGCTTATTATTATTATAGTAAATAATAATAATAACAAAGTAAAATAAATAATTTGTAAAGAAAAGAAAAAGAAGTAATATAATAACTGCAAGTTAATCAAAACTTAAGTCTGTTTATACTTTTACATAAGAAAGAGATACACAGAGATAGGAATTCCTAACAAGGTCTTCGTGCTATGACCCACCCCTACTCTCAGCCAGGAACACAAGCCCATGTGCACATAGACAGTGTGTATAGAGAGACTTGGGAAGCAAACCTGGGACCTTCCCATAAGACTTCAGCATCATGAAGCATTGTGTTACACTACACACCATGGCTGGTGTGCGGCATCATATAAACCTACAAAACTAACGACCTGAAAAGTTCTTATGTAGTTGAACTAAAACTACAAACTCTTATGCTACTAGTGGCGTTAAAAATTATGTATAAGTATACAGGTAACTATTTTTAAAAGATACATCATTCTTATGTTTTGATCCAGTTATTTCAATCAAAGGAATTTCTATAAAGAAAATAATTCAGAAATAGTAAAAATTTGTATATAGAAGACATTGAAATTTAACTAGTACACAAGTAGAAATTAAATTCCAGCACTACAATAGATAAATGACCAATAGTTTTTTGCTATCTCCTGCCAACTAAATTTCTGTAAAACAGATCATTTTAAAGACATTATTCATGCATGGATATATTTGATATAATAAATGCTAAAATTATAATAAAAATAACATATTCAACTTGATTAAATTCTTGCAAATTGAACATGCATTTGACCTGGATAAAAGATAATACTTGAGTAAACTTTTGGATTCTATTTCCATAATGTGCAGTTAAACACACACACACACACACACACACACACACACACACACAAAGTAAGAAAACGGATTGCCACAGCAACATTCCCTTACCTATTGGATGGTCCTAATTACTTCCCCAGTGCATCTGGTTTTTGACCACACAAACCACCGTTGCAAAACATGTTCTTGTATTTTTCTATAGAGTAATAGTTGTACCAGGATGTTGAGAATGATTAGTCATAAATATGAATTTACAGGAAAATGATAAGATATGAAACATGAAATCTCTCTTTTCATAACAGCAACATGCTTATAAAAATGACATTTACAAAATAAAAAACAGAAATTTATTTTCTGGTTAACATGTAATCCTTGACATTACACAATACTATATGCTATTTTAAAAAATGAAGTTGTTGAGACCAGCAGTTAGCTTAATAGCTGTTGCTGGACTCCCACGTAGTCAACCGTGGTTCAAGTCCCGGGCCCGGCAGCTTAAACTCACGTAGGGCACATGTGCGTGCGTGCCCAAGATCCCAAGAGGAGAATGGAGTAGAAGGGATTGCGGCATGGCCACCCCCCTGTGGGGTGATTTCTCGCTTTCTATCTCTCTGTCTCTCTCTGTCTTTCTGGCGAGCGCACACACCCTATAGCAAAAACCTCTCAAAAAAAAAAAAAGGAAGTTCTTGGTGTTAGTATAAAATTGTAGGCTCCTTTCTTTTCTGTTTCCATTAAGTACCAATATAAAATCCCAGAAATTTCACAACAAATTTTTTAAGAACATCACTTTCAAAACATGTCTATTTTATACCCTTGTGAAAAATGACTATTTGATGGTAACTTTATTAAGATATTTCCAGTCAAAATGTCGTAGAATTATATAATGCACTGACAGTTTTATTTCTGAAATGCAATAAAGCCTTTAGTTTCTTTTTTTGTTTTTAGTGCACTCTCTAATCAAACTACTGTTTGTTTTATACATGTGGATATTTTTGTTCTCATCATACCACTTACTCAACTTTGTGTTGACACCATAAAGTTTAACAGAAAGAGACTTGAATTAAAGCCATGCAGTCTATTTCTTATTCTGTCACTCAATCAATAGGTGTTTCTGTTCTGGCGAGGTAAAGAAATCTTTGCAAATGAAAAGTACTGTTCAAACAATGGACTCTTCTTGGCTGATGTCCATTGCCAACACAATCCTCTACACTTGTCCCTTAGCCAAATTTTCAACAAAGTGAATTGCCCAAGTCATTGGTGATGGGGGTTAATTGAATGAATTGGATCTAAAAAAAAATTAACTTGTGTCAATACTGTCTAATGAATTTATAGCTACAGTATTTGTGTAAGTGGATTCAATCCTATTGTCACTTTTCTTCCCTTCTACATTTTTCACCTCCCTGCTCCTTTCAATGCAGATATCCCTTATTAATCATGAAAGTATTTAGCAGATAAGAAATGTTTAACCAGTGCCTTAATAGCTAAATATAATACGTGGTCCAAGCCAACACACTTTGAAAGTGAAAGGCAAAGTTATTAATAATTACCCAAGGACACCTGGTGTAAACAGGACTGGCCGGAACTGTGAAATATGCTTTCCCTGCTTTCATGGTTACTTGTTGCAATGCAGTCTTTCATTTTGACTTCATACTCCCTAGTATAGTCCCCTATAATGTTTCCAACATCAAAAACAAAACAAAACAAAGACTAAAAAATACTGCACATACTTCAGGGTACCCAAAGCCTCTCAAAGATAAGTATCTCATTAGCTATTTTTATTTCCACTGAGTAGTAATTCAGGTTTTTTTCTATGACACATAATTTGAAAAGAACCTAGCACGACCATAATTAGTGCTTGCCGAAAGCCAGTTTCTTCACACTCACACACGTTGCAAAGAATATTGTTTTGTTAACTTTTGCTGAATGAAGAAGAAACACAAAGAGTAGAAAGAACTAGTTAGTTTTTAATAATGTTTCATTAAAACTTTTCTGAAATATGTATTTGGAAATAGCCAGCTAGAATATGTTAGATAATAGACCAGAAGGATGGACGAAAATAAGCCATAAAAATAGAGATTTAGGAGTTAAGCTCAAAGGCAAAAAAAAAAAGGGGGGGGGTGGAAATTGGTGTGGACAAACATCTTTTTTTTTTTTTTTGGAGAGGTTTTTGCTATAGGGCGCGTGCGCTTGCCAGACAGAGAGAAACAGAGAGACAGAAAGCGAGAAATCACCCCCCGGGGGGATGGCCACGCCACAATTCCTTTTCTCCTTTCTCCTCCATTCTCCTCTTGAGATCTTGGGCACACACGCACACGCGCCTGGCATGAGTTTTAAGCCACCGGGTCCGGGACGTGAACCGCGGTTGACTACGTGGGAGTCCAGCGACATAGCCATTACGCTAACTGCTGGTCCCTGGACAAACATCTTTGAGAGACATCTTAGACAGAAAAGAGGAGCCATGCGTGCTAAAATTAAAGTAGACTCCAAGAACTGGGAAAAAGAGACTAGCAGGCAAAATTCATCTGTTCATCTTTTTTAATCATTGATATTTATTCTTTCTTTAATTTAAAAACTACCCATTGAAGGCCCAATAAGTGGCATGGAGTTTGAGGCAGTGGGATCCCCCATAGATGTACTATCTTCTGGGCCCTTGAATGACTATTTTGATCCACCAACTATGCTATACAGTTTGGAAGATTAATTTGTGTACGCTCCACAAATATTTTGTTCATGGTAGATATTTTTCAATTTATATTTAAGACAGTAAAGTGGATTGTGTAGGACAAAGTACTAGGAAAAGATTAAGATATTCCTTGGGAACCAGCAGTTAGCGTAATGGCTATGTCGCTGGACTCCCATGCAGTCGACCGCTGTTCGCGTCTCGGACCCGGTGGCTTACAACTCACGCCGGGCGCGTGTGCGTGCGTGCCCAGGATCCCGGGAGGAGAATGGAGGAGAAGGGATTGCGGCGTGACCATCCCCCCTGGGGGGTGATTTCTCGCTTTCTGTCTCTATGTCTCTCTCTGTCTGTCTGGCGAGCGCACGCGCCCTATAGCAAAAACCTCTCCAAAAAAAAAAAAAAAAAAAAAAAAAAGATATTCCAGCAAAGATATCACTTGATCTAGTAGCTTAAATAAAGAAAGTTTATTAGTCTCTAATTCAATAATTCATGCATAAAAGAATTGCTTTTATTTTTAATTTTGCCAGAGAGTGTATGTTTTCCAGAAAGAGAGAGAGAGAGTTAGAAAACACCTTCATGGGGAATGACTACATTGCTATCCTCTCTTTTCCATTTATCTCTCCTCTGGTCACCCTGGGCACAAACACATATGTGCCTGGCACACTTCACCTGATTCCAGGTCTGGAATTTGAACTGGACAGTCATCCATGTGGTATCCCACCTAGTCAATTATCCCATCAGCAGCTGTCCCCAGTGAGTCCTTCTCGAAACAGAAACATGTTCCAAATTCTCCTCTCCAGTGAGAATATGGAGTGTAGATACTATATGCAGCCAGAAATTTTCTCCATAAACAGTGCTGGGATCCATAACACAAAAAGGAAGACTGAAAGAAATTCTCAATGTCTAAATCACAGAGCATGGCTATATTTTTCTACCTTCAAATTTTAGTTTTCTTTGTTTGTTTGGGGTTTGTTTTTATTTGTTTGTTTGTTTTTGCCTTAGGACACATGCATTCACCAGGGAAAGAGAGAGAGAGACTGAGACAGTGAGAAAGAAAATGAGAAATCACCCCCTGGGGGGAAGGCCACACCACAATCCCTTCTTGGGCACACATACACATGGGCATGGGCTGATTTTCAAACCACCAGGTACAGGATGGTCCACCATGTAGGAGTCCAGTGACATAACCACTACATCATCTGCTGGCCCCTCTAGTTGTTAATTTTAGCATGTATTATTCCTGCCTGGTAACCCTAAGGGTGAGTAGAGAAATCCATGTAGGTGTGCATAAATTATCTTCTCAAGTCAAATTACATGCAGTTAATTCAAAAGTAGAATAAAATGATTGAGATTTAACTTAAAAACTGTCGTAGGCTGGCTACATGGCTTAGTGGTTAAGGACCTGGAACCCACAAGCCAACTGAGCAGTTCAAATTCTGGCCCCAGGGGCCTGGAAAAGACACTGACCATGAATGCATGCATGCCCCAAATCCTCAAAGGATGAATAAATGGAGGGAAAAGAATCTCAACATGATCACATTCCATGTGTGGTGCTTTCTCTCCCCATCTCTGTATCTGTTTCTCTTTGGGGAGTGCATGTGCCCACTGGGAAATTTTTATGAAATAAATAAGGTAAATAAATTAAAAACTTTTCAAGAATATTGCATCTGAGGTATTTGATATCACAATCTTCTTTTTTTTTTTTGGAGAGGTTTTCGCTATAGGGTGCGTGTGCTCACTAGACAGACAGAGAGAGACATAGAGACAGAAAGCGAGAAATCACCCCCCAGGGGGGATGGTCACACCACAATCCCTTCTCCTCCATTCTCTTCTCGGGATCTTGGGCACGCACGCACACACGCCTGGTGTGAGTTTTAAGCCACCAGGTCCGGGACGCAAACCACAGTCGACTACGTGGTAGTCCAGCGACATAGCCATTACACTAACTGCTGGTTCCCACAATCTTCTTGTTAAACTTTATTTTACTACAAATAATAAGATGAAAGGGTTTGCTCATATCCTAGAACTTAGTAAATTTATCTAGATCTTTTATTTTCCTTCATTCAATTTCAGAACTTTGGACAGTTGAGATACAGGTTGATCATAAAAAAATAAAAATAAAAATAAAAAAACAAGAATATCAGTCCTATGCTGAAATTGTGTACTTAACAGAGATAAACTATGTTCTCATGTCAAAGGTAAGTGTGTAATTTCTGATAACTGAGAACAAGTGTAAATTACATGACCTAGCATTTCACTGACTCTGTGAAGTGCCCTGGTCAGAGAGTCTCCCAATTGTTCTGAGTTTCTAGTTCTATAAAAGAATCAGAACACTAGTTTCATTTTATCAAAAAAAAAAAAAAAGAAAGAAAGAAAGAAAGAAATGTTTAAAAAGGAAAAAAAGTGAAGAAAAGATTTGGAAAAATTGGAAAAGTGAGAATTTCAAAAGAAAAAAAAAAGTGTATTTCTCAGCTCCTAAGCAAATGTTTCCTCTGTATCTGGAACTTTTAGAGAAAGCGAGGTATTAGGGGGTCAAAGTTCATAGTTAACAAAGATTAGGTAGTAAGCCCAGTATGGAGGAGTAGAATATAGAGCAGTAAACCCTATGGTTTCCATATGAGAAGGAGAAGGCATGCTGATCTAGAAGGCAGGGACCCTGCAAGACTTACCTTAATTTAAGTCACTATAGATAATAAGATAAATAATAATAATAACAATAACAATAATAACTTGACAGAGTGGAGATTTGAAGGTATGTGGTCTATTTGTCAATTTCATGTCACACCACTCAATTAATGCTACCAAATTCATCTTTCATAACCACTAAAATTCTTGATAGGTACTAATAATCATGTTTGCAAAATGCAGTAGAATATGGAAAAAGGTCATTCAGTGTTGATATCCTTAAGTTTAACACACATCTGGAACAAAATGAGAATATAAAAAATTTACTTTGAGTGTTTTAAAGTGGCATTAGTTAGCGCAAAATTGAATTTCTATATGCCACTAAATTTGTTTAGTGACTTTAAAAAGATGATACTATATTGTACCCCACAAATACACAACACTTAAATGTAAATAAATTATAAGTTGAAATTAAATTAAAAGAAAAAGGGGATACTAAATGGGACAGGTGTAAGACCACCTCACCAAGGATTTTTTTTTTTTTTTTCCGGAACAATTGGTAATTATGTTGATTAAAATCAGTACTGTCCCTATAATTGAGAACTATTTGGTCGTCAGGAAAGTCATTATATGTTTTTCTATGCAAAAATGCATCTTGACTTTCACAACAACCAATAGTTCAAGACCTTACTGTTGTTCAGCAATTTTAGTTATGCAAGATTGATTAAGTTTTACAGATCTGTTATAAAACATTGCACTTGTGGTTAAAATTACTGTATTGTGCACTTAAAAATTTGTTGTGGGAGATCACAAATTCCATTTTTGCTATGGGGGGAAAAGTCCTTACTCAAGTCTAAGTACTAGAGAATCTTGACTGTTTGTCTTCTAACTATGCTTTTATTCCTATCCTCAGTGCTATTATTTTATTGTAGCAATGCAGCTTACTTCACCTGAACAATTTCAGCCACCAATTACCTACTTTTCTATCTTAGATTACAATCTGTTAAACCTGACAAACTAATTCTATAGTGGAATTCCTTAAACTTTATTCCCTTGATTATAAGCATGGTGATTCTGTTTCCTAACGAATTAAATGAAATGCCTCAGCCTGCCATTGTAGCCTTGTTACAATAACATCCAAACCTTCTAACTTGTGTGCCACACGTCTCCCACCAAATTCAGTTCTTCAATTCATGATAGTGCAGCAGATGGCATAGTGGTTATGTCGCTGGACTCACACATAGTTGACCACAGTTCGCGTCCCAGACCCAGCAGCTTAAAACTCATGCCAGGCACATGTGCTTGTGTGCCCAAAATCCTGAGAGGAGAATGAAAGAGAAGGGATTGCAGTGTGGCCATCATCCTTGGGGGGAGGGGGTGATTTCTTGCTTTCTGACTCTGTTTCTCTCTGCCTGTCCAAAGAGCACATGCACCCTATAGCAAAAATCTCTCTTTAAAAATAAAAATGTTATGATTTTGACCCACACATTTGATTTTAAAACTCGCTACAAAGTCACTTAGCAATACAAAACAATGGTACCCTGACATTTGATACAAAGTGGACAAATATGGGAGAGTCAATGCTAAGTGAAGCAAACCAGACTATGAGAGACCGGCATTGTATGTCCCAGCTCAACATATTAGGTCATAAGGAAAGTCATGGTGCATTTTCCCATGTTTTTCTATGCAAAAATTTGTCATATCTTTTTGTCAACCCAATTTATCAAATGTCTGTGCTCTATAGCAGAAATTGAAAGATTGGAAGGTATAATAGCAAGGGCAACTACAGATTCAGTGTTGGGGGTTAATGGGAGTGAATAATTGGGTGTGGGAGGGAATCAGGAAATAAACAGCACATTTAATAGACACAAAAATGAAAAATTACTGCTGATGATAATTTGTATAGTAATCTTTGACTTGACTAATAGGCACTGCATTCATGCTGGATGAAACCATGTCGTGCACTGTAAAGATGTAGAGTGATGAAGTGTAGATTTTAAAATTAATAATAAATAAAATTATAAATTTTTAGAAATGTACTACAAATCACAGTAATCAAAACAGTGAAAATATGACACAAAACAAGACAGAGAAGCACTCTGCACTTATGGTAGTTAAATTCTTGTCAGGAAGACAGACTTTAAAGCAGAACATAAAAAAGGCAATTTTAGAGTGTAGACCCTCCCATGGTGGGTGCACAGTGTGACGGTGCAGCAGTAGTGCTTGCTAGGTTACTACCATAAGATACTAGAGCTACATGGGAGGCCAAGATTCAGACCCCAGGTCAACCTAAATGTGTAGGGTGCTCCCTCATGCACCCTTGACCTTGGTTGTCTGGGAGGGGAAAGAGTGTCATGGCATGGGGAGATGCTGTCTAGAGTACTTCTCTCTCTTCTCTCTCTCTCAGTAAATAAATGAATAAAAATCTTAATAAAAAAGATAATTTCAGGACCAGCAGTTGGCATGTTAGTTAAGGGCGCTAGACTCCCACATGGCAGATCATGATTCAAGTCCCAGACCAGGTGGCTAGCTTTTTCACATTCTCTCTCACTCCCTCTTCTATTCTGTCCATCTCTGGTCAAATTAAAATAAATAAAGTTAAATAAAATAACCTTTAAAAGAAATTTTTTAAAAAGATAATTTCAGAGTTAATAAGTGTTTCAAAGGAAATAAAGCAGAAATTAGAAAAATATTTAGTATGAAATTAATTACAAAAAGAAAAATACATACTTGTTTTGAGCTAGTCTATTTTAATATTTATTTTTATGAATAATTAGTACATGTTAAGAAAGATATCATTTTATTTCTCCCTAAAATCTGATATCTAGCCCAAAAGTAGCTGTGCCTACATGTTGATGATAATTTATTAGCCAAATTAGAATACCTAGTAGTACAATTTTAGTATGCTATTTAGTTGAGAAATTGCAAAATTAAAAATATAAATATGTATCTCTATGCAATTATAAGATATGAGTTTGGCGTACACAGTGAAACAGACTGAAGTCCATTCACATAATATTCTGGAAGCCCATACAACTCATTACATTTCATGCATCATTAGTGAAAAATTGGCAATACGCTTCATGTATTTTAATGTAGAGAAATAAAAATTATGGGAGAGTAAATGATTCAGGAGATCATTAATGAGCCCCTTCGAGCTGAGTCAAGTTTTAACTCCAGTTCTTTGGGAATAAATATTATTACAAGGCAACATCTGTTTGGAAGTAATGTAGTAAAGTGTTCTTGTTTCAGCAGCTAATAAACCATAACTATATTTTGAAACCAACTGGTACAATTTGCTTATGCTTTGTTTAAAGACCCTCAGTGGAAAATTTCCCTCAAAAACATAATATTCATTGTAAAGGTATTAAGATTACAAACCTTGTGCCTTCTAGGAAAATTAAAAGATATTATTGTATAAAACAACAATAATGTAATTTATCCCTAAATATTTTAACAGATTTATATTTATAATTGAGGGATGAAGTTCACTCAATAAAACCAGTGAAGATGCCTGGAACTCATAATGCAATTGGAGTTCCAATCCAGTGTTCATCTCAGTGCAAGGGTATTGTATCATCAAGGGAAACACACTAGTCTAAAATTGTTTCTAAAATACATTAAATTATTTTTATTTGAGTCCTTTGTAAAACAAAATGAAAAACAAACAACTTTTAATTCATGGCCACTCTATTCATCTTGTATTTTCACAAAGCATGCTACTTCAAGAAACAAACACTGTGAACCAGCAGTTAGCATAATGGCTATGTCGCTGGACTCCCACGTAGTCGACCGCGGTTTGCGTCCTGGACCCGGTGGCTTAGAACTCACGCTGGGCGTGTGTGCGTGCGTGTCCAAGATCCCGAGAGGAGAATGGAGGAGAAGGGATTGCGGAGTGACCATCCCCCCTGGGGGGTGATTTCTTGCTTTCTATCTCTCTCTCTCTGTCTGTCTGGAGAGCGCACGCGCCCTATAGCGAAAACCTCTCAAAAAAAAAAAGAAACAAACAAACACTGAAAATACTTGGATACTTGGAGCATTGGGAACCAGCAGTTAGCATAATGGCTATGTCGCTGGACTGCCACGTAGTGGACTGCGGTTCGCGTCCTGGACCCGGTGGCTTAGAACTCACGCCTGACGTGTGTGCGTGCGTGCCCAAGATCCCGAGAGGAGAACGGAGGAGAAGGGATTGTGGCATGACCATCCCCCCTGGGGAGTGATTTCTTGCTTTCTGTCTCTATGTCTCTGTCTGGCAAGCGCATGCGCCCTATAGCAAAAACTTCTCCTAAAAAAAAAAAAAAAATACTTGGAGCATTGAGAGAAACACAAACCAGGCTTTAGACAGCTACATATAATTTAATAATTTTTTGTTGTTGTTGTTTTTGCTTTTTTTTTTTTTTTTTTTTTTTGGCGAGGTTTATGCTATAGGGCCCATGCACTCGCCAGAAAGACAGAGAGAGACAGAAAGCGAGAAATCATCCCCCGGGGGTATGGCCATGCTGCAATCCCTTCTCCTCCGTTCTCCTCTCAAGATCTTGGGCACGCACGCACACACACACCCAGCGTGAGTTTAAGCCACCAGGTCCGGGACTTGAACCATGGTCGACCACATGGGAGTCCAACATAGCCATTATGCAACTGCTGGTCCCTTAATTATTATTTTGTATTATTCTAAAACTTAACATGCATAAGAATATGCATGCATTATATATAATCTACAAACCCTCTTATTGCTTACCTACTATTGCCTTTCAAAATAATTGATAGCAATACCTGCTTTTAAAGTTTATTTATTTATTTCATGAGAAGAGAGAGGGGTGGAAAGATAGTCACCCTCAATTATATCTTACACAGTGATCTCTCCCCCCACTCCTAACCTCCTCTAATCCACCCAGATCACAAGGCATATACATATGCTGGGCAAATACAGGCCAATCCAGGAACCAAATCTGGTTCTTCCATGTGATTCCAGCACTATAGAGCATTGTACTACTACTGCATTGTCACAACTGGGCTGATAGCAGTAACTCTTTTTTTAGTAATTATTTGATTTTTTAAAAATTTTTATTTATTATTATTTTGTTTTAATTTGACCAGGAGGCAGGAGGGGAAGTGAAAAAGCAAGCTACCAGATCTAGGATTTGAACTGTAGTCAGCCATGTAGGATTCCAGCACCTCCACCACGATAATACCTGCCAGCCCAGCAGCAATGACTTTCCTAGGCTGGTCCTAATCGATTTGGAAACATTATCTTCTATTCTTATTTTGCTAGATGCAGCAATATATTTCTCAGTAAAATCTTATGGCTTATGGTTCCTTATATCTACTCCATGCTTTTCTGCCCTCCATATTTCTTAAACTAGTCCTTTCATGTTAGCTGAGCAGAAATCCAATCAAACAGTGATTTTTTTTAAGAGACATCATTGTTATCAGAACATTGAAAATGAAGCACATTTTAGAAATCCTTATCACTAAACTTCACATGTAGCAAAGGCACCCAAGGCTCTGTTTATTTTTTCATGATATTAGGTTGGCATTTGTAGGCTTTTTGTCCCTGACTCACAGTTGCCATTTAAATTTTGGGTACAGCTCACTATAACAAATGACACAATGATGCCAAAGGAAGGAATTTTACAAAGGGTATTTGACATAGTATATAGCAAGGATTGGGGAAGAGAGAAATTCCTTGGTAAGGGTTAGTGAAGGACTGTTAAGAGAATTTATCTTGGTGCACACAGAATTTGGTGATGACATTCTGAACAAAAAATGAGGAAATGACATATCCAAGAGACATTAGAATAGACTAGTAATAGATTCTAGAAACTGAATAGTCACTCTACCTAAAAAGCCTGCAAAAGCTCTCTTGCTGATGGCCCTATGGAAAATTACCCAAATTGCCCTACTCTTTACCTGACATCCCCTGACTCATAACCTAAATTCTCACACCATCCTCTCCAACCACCTTAACAATGATCGTACTCCTGCCAAATACAGATTTACTTCTAATGGGAGTTTATTCTCTACTCCATTCAGTTTTTTTCTTTTTATACTTAGCCTGTTTTCACTATGCAAATCATACTGCCTCCACAACTGTGGACCCAACAGTTACACTGCACTCTACATTTTCTTAATTCAGAGAGCAAATACAGTCTACATTGAAAAATATGCCGACTTATCAGTTTTGCTAGCATTTTCCCTTGAGCAGCATTCTTTCCTTTCCCCAGTTTTCTCTCATTCACAAACTTCTGCCATTTCTTTGCCCAGATTGCATCTCTAATTATTTGTTTGTTTTACTTTCATCACTTTACTATGCTTTGCGGTCCAATTGCCTCATGTTTGATTGATCATAAGAGTTGACTAGCAGAACTCTCTAGTCCTAAGATAAAAAGAGCTTGGCCCAGCCAGTATGGTGGTGCAAATAGGAGGGTGTTGCTGTGTGATGCCTGAGGTTGCATGGCTGGCCGGCATTTAGTTCTCAGCCCAACATAAAACAGACCAGGAGCAGTGGCTGCCCTTGTGGTCTTAGCTATCTGAGAGGCTGGGACAGGAGCATTGCAAAATACTGAGAACCTGCCAAAAATACCTATTATGGGCATGCTCCCTATTTACATTTGAAAGACAATCATATTCACTGTAATATTTTACCTACAAAATTTTGTGTAAAGGTAATTAGGAGCAAAAATTGGAAAGGCGATTGAAAAACAGGCCCTCCATTTCAGTACTTGCCATCAAAATTCTATTCTTTAAGTAGAAGTTTCAGGAGTAAAGCATGTGCAAAAAACAGAAAGAGCAATACCCAGAGAACATATATACAGAGAACGTATTAATTTTAGATCAATAAAAGAGAGCCTAGCCAACAACACAGGTTGCAAATTTTGAACCAAAATAAAAAAAAAAAAATTAAAAAAGAGGTCAAAATGGGCTGAGTTTCAACAGGTAAGAAAGGGAAAAACTATCACCAAATTACCTCAAACTATTTACAATCTCCCTAAATTGCTACTTTAGTAGATTACAAGTGACTGATTTCATAGTCTGGATTGTATTTCAATTCATCTTTGTGAGAAGTAGCCAAGAATTAAGAGAGAGAACCAACTACATAATCTTGGGCAAATTGCTTTACCTAGGTGTGCCTCAGTTTCCTCCTCAGTAAGACATCACACAGTTGACAGTGAAGGAAGCTAGCACTCAGGGTGTGGTGAAGGTTGGATGGGTTAATATTTGCAAACCACTTAGAACAGCATCTGGCACAACATAAGCATTACATAAGTGTGTGCTGTCATAATCTTTAAAACACTGGGCAAAAAGAGTCCTTTGATTAATTCGTGAATACATCAACAAAGGTATCAACAAATATTTTGATTATCTGTTAAGTGCTAGGCACCATATCAGATGCTGGGGATAAAACAGTGCCAGATATAGACCATTTCTTCAAAGTGCTTACACTCTAGAGTGGGTTAGACAGATACATAACAAAGAAATGCTGAGACTGTGTAAAAAATGTAGGAGATTATATAACATGGGAATAATGAAAATATCTATTTCTAAGAAATTTCAATTAAATAATTCAAAAAAAAAAGATTTTAGTATAGTACTTGGTCTAAGGCAAGGACTTAAAAGTTAACTCTTAACCTTAACTCTTAACTCTTCTATTTATTTTCATATTTATTTTTAATTTTTTAAGAGATTTTTGCTATCGGGTGCATATGCTCACCAGAGAGACAGAGAGACAGAAAGCGAGAAATCATTTCCCCCCCACCAGGGGAATGGCCATGCTATAATTCCCTTTCCTCCAGGATTTTTATAAATCCCTTTCAGGATTTTGGGCAAGCACACACACGTATCTGGCTTGAATTTTAAGCCACCAGGTCTGGGACTTGAACTGCAGTCGACTACATGGGAGACCACAATACAACCATCACACCAACTGCTGGTCTCTATTTTCATGTTTATTTTTACACTAGCTCATGACTTCCTCTAGAAGTTTTCATCCTCAATCACCAATCAACATTATTTGAACAATACATGCCTGATATTCCACTAAGGATTAAAAGCAAAGATTAATAATAAAGAATCCAGGGCTGGCAGGTGGTGTGGTGGTTAAGGGTGCTGGACTCCAGCAGTTTGAATTCCGGACCTGGCAACTTGGTTTCTCACTTTCTCTGTCTCTCTGTCTCTGTCTCTGTCTCTCTCTCTGTCCCTCTCTGGTCAAATTAAAATAAATAAATAAAGTTAAATAAAAATAATTCTTTTTTAGGGAACCAGCAGTTAGCGTAATGGCTGTGTCGCTGGACTCCCACGTAAATACAACTCAAAAATGGAGGAGAAGGGATTGCGGCGTGAATTCTTTTTTTAGCGAAAAATCAAAATAATTCTTTTAAAAAAAAGAATCCTTGTTCTAGAGAGAAAGAGGGACTTGTGCACATTTTAATTACAGTGTAATGTGGCAAACACATTACAATGATATAAGCAGTAAGCTTTGGGAATCTAGAGAATGGAGCGACTTTAAAGGTCAGGTATCAAAGGATACATTACCTCATTGGTCTTAAATCGAAGGTAGGATTTTTTTCAGATTAACAAGTGGGATTGAATGAACCATGTTATCGAAAAGATTTGATCAACCTGGAGGTTTTAGGGAAGAATCTGAAACACAATAAAGAAGAAAAATGAAGGAGAGGTAGCTGTACTTTAGAAGGCAGACAGGTGGGTGACTGAGGCACCAAGTTCTGGGGAAACTTAGGCCTCAAGGTAAGAATTTAGACTGTGTAGAGAGGGCAGGAATGGAGCGTTGGAAAAATGTCCTCAATATTACATGCTGGGGGGAACCAGCAGTTAGCGTAATGGCTATGTCGCTGGACTCCCATGTAGTCGACCGCGGTTCGCGTCTCGGACCCGGTGGCTTACAACTCACGCTGGGCGCGTGTGCGTGCGTGCCCAAGATCCCGAGAGGAGAATGGAGGAGAAGGGATTGCGGCGTGACCATCCCCCCTGGGGGGTGATTTCTCGCTTTCTGTCTCTATGTCTCTCTCTGTCTGTCTGGCGAGCGCACGCGCCCTACAGCGAAAAAACCTCTCCAAAAAAAAAAAAAAAAAAAAAAAAAAAATATTACATGCTGGGATTCACTTTTGTCTTGAGCATTTTGTATTGTAATTCTCCTAAAGTAAGCTTAAGAAAGAAAACTCTGAAGGATCATTGGTTTAAGGTCAATAGGATGGTTCCTGGTCCTGATTTCTTTTTCAATCACTGTATATCATTACAACTTGCAAAATTAAATTTCCCATTGTGAATACACTTTATGTTAGTCCAGTTAAAGATATCATCATATACATTATCATTAACAGATACTTTTCCATTTTTGTGTCCCTTAAATATTTTGCTTCTTTCGTTTACCCCTTAATTCTCTTTCTCTCAGTATCCCCCCCACCCCGTTTCCCATCTTCGTACCACACTATCTGTAGTATCTGCAATTGTCCTAGTCCTGATTTTAATCTCTATTGTGCTTAAGAAATAAGACTCCAGTTAAATTGAAAGCACAGGCTTAGCTGAAACTGTTTCTCACTGAACTCACAGTAAATACCATTTTTGTAGAACAGTATAGACTTCACTGTATTTCAACCTGTGTTCTACAAGTGAGGACTTTTCACTTGCAATGTGGTTGTTCTAACTAGAAAGGTGACTCCTACAATTTTACTGTCCTGAGAAGAATTGACATGCAGTGTTGAAAAAATGGGAACTTATCTTTTCACTGTGGTGCTGATCAGCACTACCCATTAGAAGTGTTGCTTATTGTGGGACCAGGAGATGGCATAATGGTTACGTCACTGGACTAACACATGGCCAACCATACATCAAGTCCCAGATTCAATGGCAAACTCATGTCAGGTGTGTGTATGTGCATACACAAAATCCCAAGGGGAGACTGGAGAGAAGGAATTGCAGCATGGCCATCCCTCATGGGAGGTGATTTCTCTCTTTCTGTCTTTGTCTCTCTGGCGAACGCACACACCCTATAACAAAAATCTCTCTCTAAAAGAAAGTTTTCCTTATTGAAAGTATTGGTGGGTATAACATTTTGATGTATTTCTGTTCATTTTGGTGTATTTAGTTTAATATAACAGAAAAGAGCAACTGTTGAAGCTGAGGATTCAGAATGTGTTGTCATCAGTTTCTACTCCTATCTTAAAAACCTATACTGTAATTGGTTCTAAATTAATCATCAAATAGGAAAATAAGAGTCTGTAAAATTAGAATTCTAAGTTTAAGAGTAGATTTTTTTTTCTATTTATCACAACTAAGTATTTTCCTAAAACATTTTCTCAAACATCTAATAAGTAAGTTTATTATCCAGATTTGTATGATCACACTGTTTTTGTAATCTATTATTTGGCCAATATGGGTCTGAATTTTGTAATGGGTGTGCCTTAGTATATAGTAATTAAATTATGATTAAGTCGATTTAGATGACTATCTCCTAGTGTTTATGTTTAATTTTGAAAGCAATAACAGTATTAGTCATAGTACATGTTAGGCACACCAAATTGCCTAATGACGTGAGTCTATTAATATATGGGCATTGAAAACTATAATTTAGTAAAATTTAATCTGAGCAAAATATGTAAATCAAGTCATGATCTCTCCAAATGGAGACCATCATTTTGCACTGTATATATATTTTTTTTTCCACTAAAACATTATCTTCTCTAGGTCCTATTGCATAGTCTTTTTACTTTTTATGTCCTCAATTGCCATAAAATAAAGTCTCGGGCCCAGTGCACTGAGCTCATTCGTGGACATGAGTGAAGCAGGCAGGGGAAGAAGCAAAGGTCTAGTTCCTGACACGTTTCCTTTGATTAGAAAATACCTCACTGTCTATTTTCTAAAAAATAGGTTATCTTTTTGCCACTGTCCATAAACTCATAGTCACCGAAGGGCGTGTTTTTTTTTTTTTTTTTTTTTTTGAGAGAGGTTTTTTGCTATAGGATGCATGTGCTTGCCAGAGACAGAGAGAGACAGAGAAGCAGAAAGCAAGAAATCACCCCCCAGGGATGGCCGCACCACAGTCTCTTCTCTTCCATTCTCTTCTCGGGATCTTGGGCACACACACTTATGCACCTGGAATGAGTTTAAGACACGAGGTCTAAGACTCGAACCACAGTAGACTACATGGGAATCCAGCGACATAGCCATTACACTAACTGTTGGTCCCAACTAGGGGCTTTTTAAAAGTGCCACAGGAGATGTGCCTCCATGTCCACTCAGTCACCACAAATTTTTTTGTTTGTTTTTAAAGAAATTTTTGCTATGGGGCACATGCACTCATTGGAGAAATGGAGAGACAGAAAGTTAGAAATCACCCCCTGGGAGATGGCCATGCCACAATCCTTTCTCTTCCATTCTCCTCTTGGGATTTTGGGCATTTCTGCACACACACCTGGCATGAGTTTTAAGCCACCCAATCCAGGACTTGAATCTCAGTCAACTACATGGGAATCCAGTGACATAACCATTATGCCATCTGCTTATTCCCACTACCACAAGTTACAAACTTTCTTAGAGGCCAGGTGGTGGTTTAGTGGTAACACAATCAGGATGGCTGAGACTGGGGGTCAGTTGCTGCTGAGTGTGCCTGCATCACTATCTTTCTCTGTCTTTACCACTTTTGCATGGAAGCAGTAAGTGAATAAGCTTTAAAAAAAAAAAAAAAAAAAAAAAAAAAAAACCTTAAACAATATAGGTAGTATATAGCTATTTATTCATACAGTTTTTTTTATCATTTTTAAAGAATTATTTTATTTAATTTTATTTATGTAGTTAGGTAGTTAATTGTTTATTTATTTAATTTGACCAGAGAGGGACAGAGTGAGAGAGAGAGAGAGAGAGAGAGAGAGAGAGAAAGTAAGAACGCAAACCACCAGGCCCAGGATTTGAACTGCAGTCAGCCATGTGGGAGCCCAGTGTGCAAAATGAATTTTCCTAGCATGGATCCACTATATTAGTCCAGTTAAAGATATTATCACACATGTTATCATCCATAGGCAGGTGCAGTTAATTATTTTTTAAATGCATTAGCATTTAAGAATAGGAATTTCCTAGTAATGAAATGTGCTTGTCATTCATTTCACCCTCTAACTTTTCAATACACCCGTGTCTGATTATGTCCATTTAGAGCTGGAGCTTTTATTACGTTTAATTTTCACCAGACTAAAATAAAATTAAATAACAACATCCTTTGCTTTTCCTCTGATTGGCCAGGAGAAAAGCCATTTTACCCTGTGATTTATAACTATGTCATCAAGTTGCCAATTCTGTAAGCTGAACAATATAAAATACACACCCCATCTCAACACGAGAAAAAACGCGAAGGAGAAAAGGGAAAAATAAACATTTTTCAACTCTGAAAGAAATAAAGTTTAAACTTATGTCACATTCTCCACATGATAACAGACCAATGTCCAGTAATTTGTCTCCTCAACACTACTTTCAGGATTGTGCAGAAAAACAAGGTTTCTCTGGACTCCAGTACTTTTTATACATATGTTTAGATATTGCCTTGAGAGCCATGCTGAATTGCACTGGGAGTAGAACTCTCCAGCAAATTTTCAGTCATTGATATATCAGGACATACAAGTGAAAATAAAAGAGTTTTACTATTTAAAAAAAATCTATACCTGTTGGCAGCTGAAGTAAAGGCTTTTCAACATGAATAGACCAGCCATCCATGTGAACTCCAAAAGAAAAAATATATAATCGACTAACACTGAATATCCCATAAAGAATATCCTGGCCCACCCTTAATAGCAAGTGCTGTCTTACATCCTTCTTAGCAGGCAGAGGCCACCCGGGAGGTCCGGGTTTGATTCTCAGCCTACCCTAAGCCAGAAAGGGGGTACAAGTCTGTAGTCTACCAGGGAAGTTAAGAAAGGGGGATGGTGACATAGCAAGATTCTGTCAAAAGAGAAAGGATCTTTATTCTAATCAAAATGGTGTGAGAAATAAGATGGACAGCACCTGAGAATTTAAAATTATCTCACAGAATTTCTCATGTTATTAATCGAGAGAAGTGTGTGACACTGTATACACAGAATAATTAAAGTGCTGGATTTATCAGTTTTGCTTTTTTTATCTTTTTCACCTTTTAAAATCTCTTTTTCAGAAATTTTATTATGTAATTTCTTACTTATATTTAATCATTCTACATCTTTGTAATGTACAATATGTTTCTTCAAAATGTGCATGCAGTGCATGTCAATCAAGTCAGAGATATTACCATATACATCATCCTCCACAGATCATTTTCCACTCGTTCTGTTAAATATCTTTTTCCTGAGCCCCTCCCACTCACCTCCTACTACCCTCCTATACAGTCTCTAGTATCTACAATTGACCTTCCTACTAACATATTTTCAAGTCTCCTATTTCCTCTTTACTATTATTATTACATTTAATCACTGTACATCTTTACAGAATACAGCTTTGCTTTTAAACCCCTCGAGTATACAGCACTGGCATTTCAGTAATCCAACAGGGGGGGAAAAGAATAAAGGCTGTTTTATATTAATATTTTATTTGCAGAGTCTTTTTTCCTTTTTCTGTACTCCAAAGCAAGTAATACAACCTGGGACGCACAAGTACCTGGAGGGACACCCCCATCCCATCATCCTCAAAAGCTATCTCATGGAAGCAACTGGATAGAAGAGAATAATCCATGCATGAAACAAGGCTCAAAAATTACTATCAAAGCATTACTGCCATGATTTTTGTCAAAGGTCTGGTACTTGAAGAAATTATGTAGGCTGTTGCTTTCATTTCAGAGAAACATGGACCCCCAGATACTCCATTTCCCTTCTGAGGGGGAGAGAATGCAGATGGCCAGAGACAGAAGACAGAGGCTGGCAGTAATGGACCACATTTAGTCATTCCACCTTCCTTCCTTCGTCTACTTGGAGTCCTTTAACATGCTTTTACTGTCGTATGCCACAGTGAGCTCATCCCTTTATCTTTTCAAACATTCAGCTTTTTAAATTTCTAATACAGTTTTAGGAAATAAAGCGTAGTTATGCTTCTGTGCTGTGCTAGCACTGCTTCTTAATGTTTCTCACATGCCCCATTCATATTTCTACATCCTGCATAAAATCTCCAAAAGGAAATGCTAACTGCTTATAACATTTCCTCTTAAATAATGTTTTAATACGGAGAACCTCAATAAGCTAATAAAATTTTTTTCTCAAAAGTACAGTACAGCATTTGGAAGAGTCAGTCAAAGTTCAAGATGCTCTAAAGATTTATGTTCCTGTTTCTATGGCTCTTAAAAAGTAATCTTTGCTGAATTTACAACTAGGTTTTCTGACAATGCCTGAAATTTTCAAATCTGAAATTTGCCAGAAATCTCAGAAAAGGAGATGGAACAGGAAAAAAGAAAAAATAATAATAATAAAGGACAAAAAAAAGAAATTGAAGTTATTTTTATTTAGCTTGACATATACATTTTAAAAAGCTGAAATATTTTAAGTTGCAGAGGAAAAAGTAATGGTACAAAGTAACTGTCCTTAAGGCTCCTTTTCAGATCACAGTGTTAGAAACAACTACATTTTCTAGGGTGTTCACAATTTTTTGGACCCTCCCACCATGCAAAATTTCTAAAATTTTGGTTCCCCAGGAAGAAAGGTGGTAAAGTGATGTCAGTTATATTCATACCTTTTTCCTTCTCATTTTAATTTCTTAGATAGTAAATGATTCGAGTGGACGTTTCCAACAGTAGAGAGTATCAATGTCTTAGAATGGCTGTGGGTTGTTCAATTTTCCAGTTATTTCTAGGCCTAAGATAGTCAGGGGAATGAATAGATCATTCTAAGCTCTCTACATCAGCCCTCTACACACTCTCTTGTTGAACTCTCAACTTCAAGTAGTTTCTGGGTGTACCTTATGTTAAGATCCTCTTTGGAACCAGTTTCATGGCCTGGCAGTTGAGGCAGCCAGATCCCACAGGGCTGATTGCAGAGTTCAAGTCACAGACCTGGTAACCTGTGAACCACATTGGGCACATGGGTGGGCTTGTCCAGAATCCTAAACAGAAGGAGAGTTGAAGGAGAAGAGATTGCAGTGTGACCATGCCCCATGGAAGATGCTTTCTTTTTGTCTGCATATGCACACTCTGGAAAAAAAAAAAAAAAAAAAAAAAAAAAAAAACATACACTCCAGGATCATGTGCAGGCTGCCACAAAATCCCAGCAGGACAGAGAAATGGAGGAGAAGGGATTGTACAGTGATCACATTTTGTGGGAGGGGAGGTTGTTTCTACCTCTGCCTCTCTAACTTTCTGGTGAGTGCATGAATCCTTTAGCAAATTAACAAAAAAATAAAAAAGCTATTTTAAAGCTGTGACAAGATGCTCTCTGAATACAGAGTGTTAACTATTAAGGTCTGACTCTTTTGTACATTTCTAGGGTAAAGAAATTTTTTAAATAAGGGTGATAATTGATTAAGGTGTTAACTAAATGCATTTTTGTTCTATGACAGAATTTAAAATCAACAAAAAGACAGAAAGCAGTCATAGGTCAAAACTGGAGGTTTATTATAGATAAAAGCTAGACTATATTGCTTAAGTGTGTGGGGGTCAAATTGGCTTGCTAATTCTTCCCTGCCACATACTCAGTCCAGATCTTAGAACATCATTCTACCACGAGGAGTGAAGATCTCCACAGAGTATATGCCTAGGCAGTCTTCTAGAGAGAGAAAGAAAATGTAATTATAGCTGATACAAGAATATTCTCAAGAAAGACCCTAAGTTATATCTATATCTGTATATCCCCATGCTCCCACTCACACATGCACATAAACTTGAAGTTTCCATAATAGCCCATGAAATAGGTACATTAATTATTCACAGTTCCCAGAGAAAGAAGAAAGAGGCACGGAGACATTAAATACATTTCCTAAGGGGTTACAGATAGTAGATGCAAAGCCAGCCTTGGTCTCACTTCAGCAATTTTAAACATTAGGCTACAGAATAGTTCATGCTCCTATGTTAAAGTTAAATTAACCCATTTATACATTTAATGAAATACATTTTAATGTATTAATTAAATTAATACGTAATTGCTAACCAATCCAGAAATGGTCCAAGAATTTGATTTTTCTTTTTTGCCCAGCCCCTGTCAAGAGGGTAGGAAAACTGTATGATATTTGGTAATGGAGGCACTACCAAGGAAGACAGAGTATGCATTTTACATTCATTTTAACTTTCATATTTCTTAGAAACCTAAAAATCAGAAAAGCAATTTATTTAATTTTGCTATTGGGCACATTTGCTTGCCAGAGAGACAGAAAGCAAGAAATCACCCCCCAAGGGGATTGCCATGCCACAATCCCTTCTCCCCCATTCTCCACTCTGGATCTTGGGCATGCATGCACACGTGCTCCGGTGTGAATTTAAGCCACCAGGTCTGGGACTCAAACGGCGGTCGACTACATGGGAATCTAGCGAAATAGCCATTACGCCAATTGCTGGTCCTGGACCTACATGTTTTCATTTAAATTCTTCTTTTTCTTTTTCTTAAGAATGATTTTATTTAACTTTATTTATTTACTTATTTTTTAATTTGACCAGAAAGAGAGCGAGAGAAAGGGAAAGTGAGAAAGCAACCTATCAGGTCCAGGGCTCAAACCGCAGTCGGCCATGTGAGAGTCCAGCGCCCTTAACCACCATGCCACTTGCCAGCCTCTTCAATTAAATGCTTAATGTATGAGTAGTTTCCCTAATACCACAATATGCCCTGTAGAAAAAGGGGAATTTACTTTTGTCAAGCAAGTTTGGGGAATCAGTGATTACTCTGTTCACTTCTTAGATGTCCTCAATACATCTCAGATGTGAAAGGCTCAGCTGATTCATCATTTCCCAAACTTTCTGGAACATGGGATGTTTGGTTTTCTGTGTAGTTGTTATTATGTCTTAGGTATCTTACTATGATTTGAATGTGTTCATGTGTTGAAACTTGGTGATATTGTGAGGGGATCCAGAAGGAATTTAATCTAATTATAGTGTAGAAAGGTGGGGCTTTTGCAAAGTGATTAGGAATCAGGATGTGGCCCCCAGAGTGAATCCTGGTGGGTTCGTAAGGAGAGGGAATGAAATGGATAGACACGAATACAGACATGCTCTGCTCTGCTTCAGTTGCTGCCTTCTGCCATGTAATCCTTCAGCAAGAAGTCCTCACCAAATGCAGCCCCTAGTCCTTGGACATCCAACTTGAAAGCTCAGTGAACCTTCATTTTTAGAAATGGCCCAGATGCAGGGAATTATGTTATTAACATTAGAATGGTCTAGAACATGAACTTACTCCAATGCTGTGTTGCTACTTCTTCCATGAAATACAATATAGAAAACTCTGGACTTGGGGTCTACTCAAATATGACCCTCACATCATCCTTGTGAGAAAGACATACCATGTGTCCCTTTTTTATTTTTAAATATGTAAGGGACATATGTCCTCAATTTGTCATGTGTATTACAAACCAGAGCTTGGAGTCAGCCCATGGCCTGATAGTTAAGGCAGATGGATCCTACATGACTGACCACACAGTTCGAGTCCTGGACCCAGAGACTTGAGAAACATGCGGGGTGCATGTGCGGGTAACCCAGAATCCTAAAAGAAGGGAAAGATGAAAGAAAGAAGAAAGGAGAAAGAGAAAGGAAGTTATGTGCACATTTCTCTCCAGGCCCATTGATCAAAATATCTTCAACAGATAATACCAGAGAGAAATGTGCACATATCGAAATGGTCTCATTGTAAGCCAAACAATATGATTGAAAGTATATACAAAATAAATAAATAAATAATGTGGGAAAAAAAAGAGAAAGGAAGAAAGAATAGAGAAAAAGAAAGGAAGAAGAAAGAAAGGGAAGAAAGGAAGGGAGAAGAAAGAAAGAAAGAAGAAGAGAGAAAGAAAGAGGAAAAGAAAGTAAGGAAAAGAGAGGACAAGTCACAGTTCGACATAATTTAACTGACAGCATTTTTTTCTTTCCTAGTGTTGCTCAAAATAATAGTATATCCTATAACAATTGTATAGTGGGCTTGATGAAATATTCATGAAAAAAATGGGACACAGAACATCTATGTTTTATTTCTTCTATTATCATGTATTCAACACAATTTTGCAAATCAAGGATATCCCTATCAGCTAACTTAGTGCCTGGTACACAATAACTATTTTTTTAAATTAAAGTAAGGAACGAAGATGTCAGTGTTACTTCTCTTATATTTCATGAAAAATTAAGATCTCATTGGTTTCCTTATTGGTAGAACAAATGCAGTGGAACTGGGCAGCGTTTCTATGGTAATTCTTTCTTTCTAGTCTCTTTAAAGATGCTGTTGGGTATCTTCATTGTTGGCATTTAACATTGTCACTTCCCAATTTCTGTGCAGCAGCAGTTCACTGCTGCCAGCGTAGAAGAGCTTCGCATTATGAATGCTTCCTTGGTTCCCATTCACTTCCCCTTGCAGACCTTATTAAACACATTTATGTAATGTGATTTAATGCTGAGATTCAATTTACTTTTGATGGTTGCAAATTATATTTAAAAAGCACAAAAAGAACACTACATTTTTCATGTTTCCTTTTAGCAGGCTAGCTGATTGGTTCACTATTAATTTGATACCTTAGCCAAATAGGGTGAGTGCTAATAAGAACTTCTGTTGTCAAACAGCTGTTACAAAGAAGGCTTTACAACTAATGGCAAATTTTCTTCTGTGTAATACAAACTCATTATACTTTGTACTGTTAATAAATACTTGTCAATATCAAATTATCTTAGATCTCTGAAGTATAATCATTATTCTGATATTATAGATAAGAAGATGGTTTTAAAAATTGGAAGGAGTATTAAGCAGCAATTGTCTTATCTTGGAAAATACAGTGAATTACATAAATAATACAAAGGTCACTTGTTAATTTTCTGTCTATAGAGACTAGCATTTGTAAAATCCCCAAACTAGTGAATAAAGACTTTTGGATTTTAGAGTACTGCAACTCCCACTGAATAGCTCCACCTCACTCCTCTTTTTCCTTATCATTGTTCTTTACTTTCCACACTGGAGATTATAGATTCCAGGTTCTTCCTAAAACAACAATTCAGTTCTCTTATTAAAGAGTAATTATCTTGTCTCATACTATAAAACCTAAATCTCATATCATTTTTCATATTTATATTGTATTGTCATAGAAAAGAGTGTTGGAAGAATAAGAAAAGTGTGATTCATGTAAATAACCAATAATTAGGGACTAGAAGATGGAGTAATAGTTATGGTGCTGGACTCCCACATGGTTGACCACAGTTCAAATCCTGGACCCAGTGGCTTAAAACTTACTCTGGGCAAGTGTGCATGCATGCCCAAAATCCCAAGAGAAGAATAGAAGGGAAGGGATTGTGGTGTGGCCATCCTCCATGAGAGGTGATTTCTTGTTTTCTCTCTTTCTCTGTCTTTGTGGTGAGTGCATGCACCCTATAGCAAAAATCTTTCTTAAATTTTTTTTTAAAAAAGATAACTATTTCAATGATTTCTTTTTCTTCTCTACCAAAAAAACAATAACTAGAATAAAGTGGATGAAAATATGTTTTCATATACAAATTTAAGATATTTATTCCAATAGCATCATATTTTTGTATAATATTATAGTTAAAAGTGTGATTGTTTGGGACCAGCAGTTAGTGTAATGGCTTTGTCGTTGAATTCCCATGTAGTCCACCGTGGTTCGAGTCCCAGAAATGGTGGCTTAAACTCACGCAGGGTATGTGTGCATATATGCCCAAGATCCCAAGACGAGAATGGAGGAGAAGGGATCGAGGCATGGCCATCCCCCTGGGGGGGGGGGGCGGGGTTTCTTGCTTTCTGTCTCTCTGTCTCTCTCTGTCTTTCTGGCTAGTGCACATGCCCTATAGCAAAAACTTCTCAAAAACAAAACAAAAAAAGTGTGATTGTTTGGGTCAGCAGGTGGTGTAGTGGTTAAAACACAGACACCACATGGCTGACCATGATTTGAGTCCCAAATCTAGGAGCTTTAAAATTACACCATGTGTGTGTATGTGTGTGTGTGTGTGTGCGTGCCCAAAATCCCAGGAGAATGGATAAGGGAATGGGGCATGGCCATCCTCCCTTGCAGGAGATTTTTCATTTTTCCTCCCTTTCTCTCGTAGGCAAGTGCACATGCCCTATTGCAAAAACCTAAAAGTAAAGAAGTAAATAAATAAATAAAAGCGTGAATGCATAGATTAGGTAAAGATGCTTCAAATGAGTTACTTCTACTTAAGAATACTTGTGTTTGAGGAATTAACAAAAATGCAAGACAAAGGGATAACAGAAAAGTTTATATTTTGATCTCCAAGGAAAGTGCATAGGTGACTAATTATCAGAAATATTTCCAACCATTTAACAAAACATTCTCTCCCATTCCAAGGGTTGTCAATTCACACTAATTTTGTTAACTATGCCTCAGATTAGGAACTGATGACCAGAATACATAAAGAACTCAATAGATTTACCTGGAAGAAAATGATTAACCCAATTAAAAAATGGGAAAATGAGCTGAATAAATAAGTCTCTAAGGAAAACATATGAACAGCCAAAAAGCATCTGAAAAAATGCTCAATATCCCTCATCGTAAGGGAGATGCAGATCAAAACCATGATGAGATATGACCTAAACCCAGTCAGAATGGTGAAGATTAAAACAAACAAAATGATTAGTGCTGGCATGAATGTGGTGAAAGGGGAACACTCCTACATCGTTGGTGGGAATGTAAATTGGTCCGGCCACTGTGGAGGACAATATGGAGGTTCCTCAAAGACCTTCAAATAGAACTCCCATATGATCCAGCAATTCCAGTCCTGGGTAACTACCCAAAGGACAGGAGAATGCTCAGTCAGAAAAGCGCTTGCACAGCTATATTTATTGCAACACTGTTCACGATTGCTAAGACATAGAGCCTACCCAATTGTCCGCAAATGGATGAATGGATTGAAAAAGTGTGGTACATGTACTTCATGAAATATTATTCAACCATAAAAAAGTCCCTGAAATTTGATAGAAAGTGGAAAAATATGAAAGATTTGTTGCTGAGTGAAGGAAGTCAGGCTATGAAAGACAGACATTGTATTTCTCCACTTAACATTTACCAACTGTTCTCACTCTATGGTAGAGACTGACTGGAGGACATAAAAGCATTAAAAATTGTTATGGAGACTAGAGACAAAATGGGAGGAGTATGTGGGAAGGAAAGAGCACAGGAAAGCAAATTTGGGGGAAAAATGGAGAGGTAAGATATTTGTGAGACACAGATAAAGTTTATTATTATTCTCAACCGGACTGAGATGTGTATCATGCTGGATAAAGTCTCTTTACAATCTAAATGATGTATTGCAATTGAATGTATAAATAATATTAATAATAAAATAAAAATAAATAAATATTTCCAGCCAAGGGAATGACATCCAGCTTAGATTTAAGAAGTCTACTGTGACACTTCAAGGAACATTAGATAACCAATGAATAAAGATTAGGTCCAAGAACCTACTTAGAACCACTTGACAAATACTTGAATGCATTTATATGATAAAGGGAAAGAGCCTGAATTCTTTTGTTTCATTTTTGTTCCAATCAGAAATGCTAATATTTTTACCAGTGTAAAATATATATCTTTTTTTACCTTTCCTCCTTTTAGTTGGAATTATTTCTTTCTTTTACCTAGTGTAATGAATAGAACATTGATACTGGAGCCAGATAGACTAACTATTTTATTAGATTTTAATACTGAGTCATAACCAAAGCATTAAGATAGACAGTCAAGCTTTGCAAACCTCTGTCTTACTCTTATTTCCGTTCTCCTTCTGTTTCCTAAATTTTCTGCTTCTCTTTCCTAAATTTTCTCCCATTTAGACTTTTCTTTGTCATCCAATAATTAAGAAACTCAATCTCTCTGTGTCAAATCCCTCTCAGGAATGCAATGGGGGAGTACAGGGTCTTCCTAGTACTTTTGCGGAGCTCCTGGCTCAACTCACTGCTACAATCACATCCTCTACTATATTTATTTGTCTAGTCATCAATGGACCAGAAACATGAGCATTTCTAAATAAGTTACTTAAATTCATTGTTTAAAGTAAGCTATCCCAAAGTCTTATTGATAAGAGATTAGCAGGTGGAGTAGTGGATAAGGTACTGGACTGCCACATGGCCCACCACCATTCAAGTCTGAACCTGAAGGCTTGAATATCACAGTGTGTGTGTGCGTGTGTGTGTGCACGCGTGTGTGTGTGTGTGTGTGTGAACATACCCAAATTCCTAGGAGGAGAATGGCAAAAATTTATAGCATGGCCATCCTCACCTGGGGAGTGATTTCTCACTTTCCCTCTCACTGTTTCTCTCTGGGGAATGCAACATCCTTAATTAAAAAGAAAGAGAGAGGAAGAAAAAGGAAGCAAAAAGGAAAGAAAGAAAGAACAGAAGGAAGGAAGAGAAAAAGAAGAAAGAAAAAGAACAAATGAAAGAAAAAGAAAAAGACAGATAAAGAAAGAAAGAGAAAAATAAAAAGAAAAGGTTAAAAAAAAAAAAAAAAAAAAAAAAAAAAAGAAAAAGAAAGAAAGACTAAGAAAGAGACTAGTAGAGCTGTCCTTGGCCCTGCTGCTCTCTGTCCTTTGTTCCCAGAGTCAATGAAATGCCTGATTCAGCTTTCCTGCTCAGGACCTTTCCAAACCCTCTCCAGTTCATCCTTCCCATGTGGGATGTGCAATAAGGAGGCATGTCTGGACACCACTGGATGCCCCAGACAATTGTCATTAAATGTATTTTTTAAAGTTCTTCTCTTGGAGCCAGCAAGTGGAGTGGTGGTGAAGGCACTGGATTCCCACATGATGGACCACAGTTTAAGTCCAGGACCTGGTGGTTTGAGAAATGACATCAGGCAGGTAAGTGTGTGTGTACACAAAATCCCAAGAGGAGATTGGAGAAGGAATTGGAGCATGGTCATTCCTCCTGGGGGTGACTTCTTAGTTTCCCTCTCTCTGTCTCTCTCTGCCTCTCTCCAGTGGGGGGAGCAGGGACCTAAAAGAAATTGTCTTTATATCTTATTGAAAATACATGGGAGTTTGTAAGAATCAAAGATTTAGGCATTTGTGGCTTTGTGAGATAAGCATCTCAGACTTAGAGATTATAGCCTCTAGCACTCAGGAAACCCATATTTCAAGTTAACAAGTGGTAATCTCAAGAGCTCTCATCCCAAAATTCTCACCATTGAATCTTCTCTCTACTTACCCTCAGGGTGGAATTTCAGTAGACTACATGATGACTAAGTCACATATTTTATGTGAAAACCTTACTTTATTAAATCTCACTTATCTTTGTTTCCATGTACAATTCAACGAAATCAAATTTCCTTTTCCCACTACTTTAACACTTTCTTTGCCTCCACTGCCCCTAAATATGTATCTGGAGTCTGTTTAAATATCACCTTCTCAGTGGGGCATTTTACCTCCAATCTGGACACCCTTTGTCAATTTCTCCTTAGTGTTTCATCTGACTCTACTCATACTTCTAATGTAGATTTATAATGAGAAGTCATTGTCAACGTATATGAGCTAGCATGGTGCCTTCTACTCAATAAACCTTTCATGAATTTGCATTATATGATTACAAGACTGTATGAAAAGACTGTTAGCTGGACAAGAATCTTATTTTTTTTTTCTCTGCTGGGCTGTAAATTCCTTCTGGGTTGAGAATTAACACTTGACTGAGAAAGCAAAGAATTTTCTGACCTATAGGCATTCCTTCGTTTAGAATAGGCTTACTTGGTACTGGCATCTTGACCACAAAGTTCAATTTCACTCTTTATGTCCTTTAATGGTGCTGTATGCTTAATGATCTCTGCTAGTCACATGGCAAATCTCAAAATTACTGAGAACAATGATCAAGTTGTGCATCTCTATCTCAGCAACCTTCTTGAGAACATGGTGCCTTTTAGCTCATAATTAAATTGATTATCTGTTTATGTTTATAACAAAAGTCTTACAAAACAACCTAATCATTTTATATTTTGCCATTTCAAATTTTTTATAGTTTCTTTATGTAAGAACAGATTGTGTACATTCTGGACAGTCAAGATGATATTATTTATGCACTGGTAGTATATGCATGTTCTATGGAACCAAAACTGTTCAGACTACATTTCCTTTTTTTTTTTTTTTGGAGAGATTTTCGCTATAGGGTGCGTGCGCTCGCCAGACAGACAGAGAGAGACAGAGAGACAGAAAGCGAGAAATCACCCCCCAGGGGGGATGGCCACGCCGCAATCCCTTCTCCTCCATTCTCTTCTCAGGATCTTGGGCACGCACGCACATGCGCCCGGCGTGAGTTTTAAGCCACCGGGTCCGGGACGCAAACCGCGGTCGAATACGTGGGAGTCCAGCGACATAGCCATTACGCTAACTGCTGGTTCCCATACTACATTTCTGAGAACCAATCCACATTTTTCATCAAGAGTAATGGAAAAGTTTCTGAAGTTTGTTAGTGTTTTAAACACATGCATTCTTACTTCTGATTGGGTTAGTCAACTGCCAGAAAATATTACTAGAAATTGTATTGATATTTTTTAAGTTTATTTTTCCATATTCTCAAAGAATCATAATAAAAAATAAATATAAGTACTTTTTTTTAACTTTAGCATTTCTTTGAATTATGATGTGATACATTTGTAGCAAGGAGCTCCATCTAGTGGCACATTCAGAAAACTATCAAAGGCACATATTTTTCCTAAGAAAAAAATTAGTATCTCTGTAAATTATTCTTATATTATATATTTTAAATATTTCTGTGTGAATGTATGTTTTCAAGAAAGCATCCAATTAGGAAGTGAAACTTGACTTTCGATATGATACCAACGTTTTTATTGTATGTGTAAAACTAGTTGTACCAAATATGTAAACATATGTATTAAATTTAACATTATTCATTTACTTAACTGATTTTAACTTATTTCTTATGATGTGTGTGTATATGCTTATTTCAGATATACCAATATCTAAAAAAAGAGAGTAAAATTGATGAATTTTTATTTTAATTCCAAAAGTCATTATATTTTCTTTTTAAGTTGGGTCAGTTGAGATAATACATGACAATAGGTTATGCCCTTTTGTATTAGGTGAAGAAAGGTATCCTAAATCCTAGGGCTCTCCTTTCTGACTTGCCTTTCTTTTCTTGCAAACCAGAATTCAAATCCATGACACGAACATCAGAGATAGGTAAATTAGGTGAACCATAGGAAAACAGACAAACAAGCAACATAAAAGAAAAACACAAAGATCTTCCTCTTCTCTGTGCTTACCACTACAAAACTAAAGGTATATATTTTATACTTTTTACTGAAAAAAAAAAAAAAAAAAAAAAAAAAAAAAAAACAGAGAGAGACAGACAGGGGGGAAGTGATAAATTGCCTCCCAGGGTGGGTGACCACACCATCTTTTAAATCCAATCACACAGTGGCATGCAAATAGAGCTAAACAATGCGATTGAATGTATATACAAAAAAAAGAAATAAATTTAAAAAAAAAATAGAGCTCCTCCTTGGGATAATTTGGGCCCACTTGGGTGTGCAAAAAGATGCTGTCACAACATATTGAAGCATTTACCTTATCACCAATGTGCCCGTTAGTTTCAGTGTCTGTCACCGAGTCACACATTACTGCAAAATTTAGTAGTTTAAGACAATAGTTATATTATTATATCTCATGGTTTTGTCAGCAAGAATTTGGCCAGAAGTTAGCTAAGAGTTTCTGTTTCTTTAGTGATTGTGAAAACTCAGTAAGATTTGTCTCATCTGGAGGATGCTTTTGTGAGAATGCTGGAAGGTGGAACTCAGTGGTGTTGACTGGAACATCGGCACGGGGCTTCATCAGTATGGCTGCTTCAGGGGAGATGGACTTCTCATATGTTGGATCAGGGCTCTAACAGTGCTTGTTCCAATGAATAAGGACGTAACTGCCTGACTTTTGAAAACCCAATATTGGAATATTGAATTCACATAGCATTACTAGAGTCACACTCTCAATCACAAACCCATCCAGATTCATCCAGATAATGACCTCATCACTCAATGGATAAAGTGTTCATAATTTCGCAATCATATTTTCAAACTACCAGTTAAAGGGAATAGTTGAAAAAACTAAAACTTTCATCTGTTAAAAATTTTTTTTCAACTATCCAAAGAGTTACCAGTGAAATTAAAATGTGGTTTATATATTCAAGAAAACTGATATCAGGACTAATAACTGTAATGATGGAGAAAAGTTTTTTGGTTTTTGTTTTGTTTTGTTTTGTTTGCTATCCAGTGCATGTTCTCATAAGAGAGAGTGGGAGAGGAGAAAACATCTTCCATTGAAAATGGTCATGCCACAATCCCCTTTCCTCCATCTCCTTCTCCTTTTGAGATTTTTAGGCAAGCACACACATGCACCCAAAGCTGCCTGGCCCAGAGCATTAACCAGACAGTTGATCATATGGAATCTGGATCCAGCTGCCTTAACTACCAGGCCACAGAGCTAGCCTGAGAAATACATTTCAGTTTAACATAAGAAAAGTAATTTTCTGATGATTAAATACGTCCATTAAAAAGCTGTTGACCAGCTCCATAGCCTGGTAGTTAAGGCAACTGGGTTGCACAGAGCCCACTGCATAGTTCGAGTCCCAGCTCAGTGCCTGAGAATCATGCCAGGTATGTGTGCATGCATGCCCCAAATCCCAAAAGGCGGGAGAGATGGAGAAGGGATTACGGCATGACCATTCCCCCATTGGAGCCCTGTCTCCTCTCCCTCTCTAGCTCTCTGCCTCTTGCTAGTCAATGTACATGCCCTGTAACAAAAGAAAAAAGAAAACTAGGTAGTGACTTAATAGTGTGCAAGCAGACATCTTCACTGTTCCAACTGTGATACCTTCATTTCATGAGAGATTAGACTAAGTGGATTTCAAGGTTCCAACAATACAGTGGGTGAATCTTTAGCTACACCGAAAGATTCTGTAGCTACACAGAAAGATTCACCCATTCCTCCATGGCTATGTGAGTAAACTGTGGATTTGAACAACAACAAAAAAAACATATTTGGAGTTAGAGCTACATAATTTACAATGTGACAAAACACTTGCTTCCCATTATTGTTTTCAAGTTGTAACACAACAGCAGGTTAACTCTCTGAATAAACTAGTGATTTATTTAAAAACCCATTTCGGGAACCAGCAGTTAGCGTAATGGCTATGTCGCTGGACTCCCACGTAGTCGACCGCGGTTCACGTCCTGGACCCGGTGGCTTAAAACTCACGCCGGGCGCGTGTGCGTGCGTGCCCAAGATCCCGAGAGGAGAATGAAGGAGAAGGGATTGCGGCGTGACCATCCCCCCTGAGGGGTGATTTCTCGCTTTCTGTCTCTCTGCCTCTCTCTGTCTGTCTGGCGAGCGCACGCGCCCTATAGCGAAAACCTCTCCAAAAAAAAAAAAAAAAAAAAAAAAAAAAAAAACATTTCAATGTAGAAAATGTGGAAATGTCTAGAGCATTGTTTCTTAACTCCTCTACATACTACAATAACTGTGAGAAGTTCTTAAGCAAACAGAAAATTATCCTCTTGCTCTATCCCTAGAGATTATAATTTACTTAATCTGGAGTGTGTCTAGCATTGATATTTTTTAAAAGCATATTTGGTGATTTTAATGTGTAATTGGGGTTGAGGACCAAGGGTGACAGAATAGTGATGAGACTCCCTGGTCTCAGTGTATAAAACCCTTGGGACCAGAGATGGCCTCACTGGACTCCCATGTAGTTGATTGTGGTTTGAGTCCCAAACCCGGCGACTTGAAACTCATGCCAGGCATACTAGGCATGTGTGTGTGCCCAAAATTCTGATAGGAGAGAGAAATAAGAGGAGATTGTAGTGGGACTATCCCCCACAGGGGCAAGGGTTATACTTTCTCATCTTCCCTCTCTCTCACTGTCTCTGTCTCTTCCTGGGGAGCACATGCACCTTCTCCTCTCAGGATTGTGTGCATGCCCAAAATCTTGAGAGGAGAATGAAGGAAAAAGGATTGCAGCATAGCCATCACCCCCAGGAATTGATTTCTTGCTTTCTGTCTCTCTGTCTCTCTTTGTCTCTCTGGCAAGTGCATACACCCTATAGCAAAACTCTCAAAGAAAAAAGAAAACGAAACAAAACAAAAAACATGTAGCTAAGCAAGTGCCCACGAATACAACACAGGACAATATAATTGCCTCATATTCAACAGTACAACACACCTTAATTTCTGAAACAATGTAAAACATTGCAGTACTTGTAATCAACCAGGTAAATCGTGAAGCATAATTCATGGCTCTTTCTGTTCTTGCTTCAGTTTGAAAATCCTGCCTTAATGGAAATTGAAAACAAAGTTAACCAAGGAGTGCCATCTAGTGGGTAGATCTGTATACTATGTTCAAAACAGGTTGCTCACTTTCTCCAGGCTTTTTTATTTATTTAATTTTTAATTTTTATTTATTTTTTGAGAGGATTTTGCTATAGGGAGCATGTGCTCGCCAGACAGACAGAGAGAGACAGAGAGACAGAAAGCGAGAAATCAACCCCCGGGGGGATGGCCACGCCGCAATCCCTTCTCCTCCATTCTCCTCTCGGGATCTTGGGCATGCATGCACAGGACCCGGCGTGAGTTTTAAGCCACTGGGTCCGGGATGCAAACCGTGGTCGACTACGTGGGAGTCCAGGGACATAGCCATTACGCTAACTGCTGGTCCCAAGCTTTTTTTATTTTTTTCACCAAATATATTTTAGAAGACTTTCAAACATAACTACCCTGTCTGGCAATAGTGAAGGGAAAGAAGGAAGAGACCTATTGTGTGTCTCAGAGGAGGTGAACATACTGTGACTGACACATTGTGGGGAGGTCCATCACACTGTGCTCACATTCCAGAAGAGTGGGAGGGCTCTGGGGCTTCTGTGAAACAGAAGACATGACACAGAAAAGTTACAGGAGTTAAAAGAAGAGTGCAAGTTTCCTAAAAAGGATTGATACTGGTATAAATATGAGAACAATAAAATAAAATTTAATAAATATTTAAAATGGCTCCTAGATTAAAAAAAAAAAAAAAAAAAAAAAGGCTGCTAGAGGGGCCAGCAGATGGTGTGGTGGTTGGGCACTGGATTCCACATGACTGACCACGGTTCAGATCCCAAACCTGGCAATTTGCTTTCTCACTTTCCCTCCCTCTTTCTGTCTCTCTCTGGTGAGTGTGCATGCCCTATAACAACATAATAATAGTAAATTAAATTAATAACTTTAAAAAATATATCTACTAGGAGCCACCTCATTGCCTAGTGGTTAAGGGAGCCAGAGCCCACATAGCTGACCCCAGAAACTTGATAAACTCACTGAGTGCCAAATCACAATTGGATGGAAAACTGAAGAGGAGATTGAAGGATGACAATATCCCATTGAGGGGTGCTTTCTCCCTTTCCTTCTCTTTCTCTCTGTCTTTGGCTCTCTCTGGAAAGCACAGGTACCCTCTGGCAAAATTAATTAACTTATAAGAGAAAAATAGGGGCCTGTTGGGAGTTTGACTGTTCAGTGATTGTTCTGGGGCAGGGGAAGATGGGGAGACACTGAAACGAATGTATTTGAAATCTCCTTTATACAACACTGCTGCATCGGGCAGAAGTTTTGCAGCCCCCAAGTGTGTAACTACTGTTTGTGGTTGGATTTGCATAGGTTCTTATATTTTCTAAATAAAGTTGACTCCATTGAAAAAAGAAGAATTGGGCCAGTCAAAGTCATGGTAGTTAAGGCAACTGAATCCCACATGGCCAACAGCGCTGTTTGAGTACTAAACATGGCGGCTTGAAAACCACTCTAGGCATGTGTACATGTATGCCCAAAATTCTGATAGGGGAGAGAAATAAAGGAGAAGAGATTGCAGAGGGGCCATCCCCCGTGGGGGCAAGGGTGATACTTTCTCATCTTCCTTCTCTCTTGCTTTCTCTTTCTCTGGGAAGCACACACACCTTCTGGCAAATTAAGAAAAGAAAAAGAAAAAGAAGAAGAAATGTAATGTTATTGTCAAACTCTGTAGTTACATAAATTTGATCCAGATAGATAGAAAAAGAGACTGTTTCTTGCTATTCTATAGATGGACTTCTAAGGAAGGTGTGAGTCCAAATTTTAGTGGACTCTTCTCTCACCGTAAGGTATTATGAGAAATTCTGCTGAGATCTGAGGGTTGATCTGGGATAGAATTTAGGAATTTGCATTTTACTGAGTACTCCCACTTAGAAGCAGGTGGTGTGAGTACACAATCTGAGAAATATTTTACTGAGGAAAGAACAAATCAACTGAAACTTACTATTTCAGAGAAAGTAAAAGCAACGCCACGGAGAAAATGAAGAAGTATCGCATTTAGTGATGCCTTTGCTGCCTGGTTATTCTAAAGGATCTTCAGATTACAAAAGGATCAATTAATCTTGTTTTGCTGGGATTCGCCTGGTTTTTACCGTGAAACTTCTGCCTCTCAGGATATTCTTTAGTCCTGAGCAAACCGAGTCAATTGATTACCCAGCTGAGGAAACTGCCTTAAGAAACTTGTGCAAAGTTGTAGCTATTACAAGAAAGCTCAGCAAAGACCCAGAGGTCCTATTGAAGTGATCTGACAAGAAATCACCAACTTCTTGGGAATCATTATTAAGCAAGTATTCCATCAAGAGGAGAAGTGAAGGCTCCAATCGGAGCAGCTTTGCTAACAGGGAAGAGGCAATGTTTGGAAGTGCTTTAGTGACCAGAGACATCACAGGCACACGTAGGTGGTCAGTCCTTGTAGAAGCAACGTTCATCTAAAGCTTCAGCATCCCATTAGTTCCCAAATCAGTAAATCAACTGACAGAAAAAGAGTGGCAAAACAAGATGAATTTGTCATCACTCACTTCCAGGAAGACCATGCTGACTTTGAATAATATGAGACTGAATTTTGCAGGAATCTTTAAATGCCCTCAATTGTATACACATGTCAGTCATTCGCCTCTTAGGAATGCACCTGGTAACTACTTTTGAGGATAAATCTTTCAAAATCAAAGAAAATAAAAATTCTTCATTAGGAAACTTAGTGAGTTTTGAAGCCCAACACCTCAAACCTGTTTAAGAGACCTTGAATTTTCTTTTTTTTTTTCATTTCATTTTCTTTTTTACATTCAATCACATTATTTGGCTTACAAAATGGATATTTCAACAGGTGAATATTTCTCCCTAGTACAGTTGATAATAGTACAAAATATCTTCAACAGATAATACCACATTTCTTTGTCCCATTAATGCTTTGCCTCCCTATTTTTCTTCTAAATGTCCTTCCTCAGACTCTCCTCATTCACACACACTATATCTGGTATTTACATCTATATACTGTGTTTCTATATCCTTTAATCAATTACTTTCAGTCACAGAGTGCAGACACTCAGTATATTTTAAGTGGGGACATACAATGCCTCTCCTTCATAGCCTGGCTTGCTTCACTCAGCAGTAAATCTTCCATATTCATCCACTTCCTGTCAAAAGCCAGGGTTTTGTTGTTTTTTATGACTGAATAGTATTCCATTGAGTATATGTGCCACAGTTTTTCTATCCATTCATCTGTTCATGGGCATTTGGGTTGTTTCCATGACTTGGCAATTGTGAATAGTGCTGCAATAAACATTGATGTGTTAGCACTTTTCCGATTAAGTATTCTTCTGTCCTTTGGGTAGATACCAAGGAGTGGGATTGCTAGATCATATGGTAGTTCTATTTGTAGATTTTTGAGGAATGACCTTAAATTTTCTATCAAGCATGAAAATTTTTGTCAGTGAACGATGTGTTAGAAGAAAACAGGCTTACACTAGAACAGAGGTGGTGGACTCTTCCTAAATACAGAAAATATTACAAGTGTTATAAAATATATATTTTAATAACCTTTCAAAATATTTTGGTAGGCTCAAGCAGAGTGGTACAGTTGTAGCATACCACTCATGATACTGGAGCTTATGGAAGATCAAGGTTTGGTTCCCAGGTCCACCTGTACCACAAAGGGTATGTACACATGTCCATGGTCCTGACTAGTTGTGAACACTAGAAGGATCACAGTATGAGACCTTGTTGAGAGTGCTTCATTTCCTCTCTCTCTAAATGAATAACTGAATTTTAAAAAAAATTCTAATGAGTAAGAGTCGATATGTCTTTGAGAGTGTTGCTGGAGAAGTTATCTTACTTTTACTATTTTACTTTTTTCCACTTATAATCACGATAGAGCATGCATGTACACATAAGAATGATAGGTGGCTTCTGTATGTTTTTATGGCTGAGTAGTATACAAAGTGGACCAATAAGGAAAACTTAATACTAAGCAAAGCAAGTCAGACGACAAAAGACAGACTTTGTATGTCCCCACTCAATATATACCGATCACCTTCTCTCTATGGCAGAAACTCAAAGTTCGGAGCGTGCAGTAGCAGAGAGGGCAATGGTCAATGGTAGATACTAGAGATAGTGAGGATAGGGGTGATATGGGGGTAGGTGATGGAGGGAGGGAGAGAGGGAAATGGGGGAAGAAAAAGAAAAAAGTATGTTTAATTGACAAAAATGCGAAAAGCTATTTGCCAATGATGTGTATAGTAATGTCTTTGTTTCAACTGATATGCAGGATAATTGAGCTGGAAAAACTGTTATACTCTGTAAAGATATATGTTATTAAATGTAGTATAATATTTTGTAATTAAGAAAATAGAATGAAAGGTGGGGAGGAGACAAGGTCAGATCATGCCATGATCCTTTTCCTCCAATTTTTGGCCCATCAGATTCTGGGCACCTTAATGTGTGTCCTGAGTGTTTCAGGCTGACCAGGTCTGGGATTTGGACCATGTTCACCATGTGAGATACAATGTCTCCTGAGCAATGTATTAACACTACACCACACAGCTGGCTCAACTTTCACTAATTTAAATGATATCCTAAGACAGGCCACATTATGGAAGTATCACTTCTACGGCTAGAAGATATCCAGAAAATGAATATGTCCAGGGGCAGGTGAGGCACTCTGTCATGGGCTCAGGTCATCTTGAAGCAGGGGTAGGAGTCCCTCCTCTCAGATGGCCCACCTCACAGAAAAAAGTGGAAAGTGGTATTACAGCGGCTGAGAGGTTTCTTTTCAATTCTGCTAAATAAAATAAACAATTATGGTCTCAGAGTAAGATAAATAAATAAATTCAATAACAGGTGAAAAGAAATGTGTCATGCTGCTACTTATCACTTCTTTCATTTCCCCCCATTGAAATTCTGGTTCAACATCAGTTTTAAATTATGAGTCATTTGAATGGTTTCTGAATGTCATCTCCATATCTGAAGAAGTGCATATGTCTCCTAAGACTCATAATGCGGAGAGTAGGTCAAATATTTCAACAACTTAAGTAAAGGAAACCCCTAAGTGAAGAAAGTGTTGCTAATAAGTGGAAAGGTTATGTTTTATTGAGTATCCACATTTATGGCCACAGTTTTAAGTTTCGCTTCAAGCAGTGTTGCCAAGATTAAAGTTTATAATTAAATCCCCATTTTACAAAGATGTCAGTTATTCAGTGGTTTTATGATTTAATTAATGACTAAGACAACTTATTTTAAGCATGAGTAGTTTTAATAGTAAAGTATAGTTTGGATTACTAACTTGATGTTCCAGAGGGACTGCCCTATGAAAGGGCAATTCACTGTAAGACTTCCTTCTGTTCAAACCTGTTCTCTCTTCTAGACTGTGTTTTATGATTCAGTCATGTGGTTTCCACACAACTGTCTTAATAGCAGCTGCTTCTCCTCCTCTCATTGCTTGAAACACACACACACACACACACACACACACACACAAACACACACACATTTCCTATCTCATAGAATTAGCTCTGAGACTGTTAGAAACAAAACTGCAACAAATATACAAAAATGTCTCTGGTCAAGTGAGCACTGGGACTACTTCACAATTTCACCAAAAGAAAAAATCTGAACAAATAAATATGATGCAATGGGTTAGGGAAAGAAAGGGGTAGATCCTGAGAGATATGTAAAATTCTTTGTTACACTGAATCTGGACTTTAATGACCTCTCCTGGAATTTGTTTTGGTGGGAAAGACATGAGAGTATTTGTCACATACAGATGTCTGCCTTTTCCTCCAAAAAAAGCAAAAATATGAAATGTGGTCAACTTGTTGAATAGTGTGGCAGAGGTAGAAGAGGGTCAGAGAGTTATCCATTATGTTTTAATAATCATTTATAGTCTATTTTTCAAAACTAAATGCTTGTAAAAATCACAAAAAAATTTTAACAGAGCCTATATTGGGTAAATAAAGACTTAGTGATTAAAAACAAAAATATCCTGGACCAGCCAGGTGACATGGCAGTTAAGGTGACAGGATCCCATATGTTTGAATGTACATTTCAAGTCCCAGACCTGATGGCTTGAAAAATACACTATATGTGTGTGCATGTCCCAAAATATCAAAAGGAGAGTGGAAGAGAAGGGATTGTAACATGATCATCTTCCCTAGGGGTTGCTTTCTCTTTCCCCCTCCCCCCGTCTCTCTAGCAAGTACACATGCCCTACAGAAAATTTAAGAAAAAACTCTTAAAAATAGACATTTGCTAAGTCTATGATTGATAGTAAAGTATCATTCAGACACAAATGCGCGCGCGCGCGCGCACACACACACACACACACACACACACAGAAAATACATACAACTCTGTTTATGGCTGATAATGGGCTAGACAATTGAAAGATACACAAATTTAGTGTAGTTTCTTTTTTAAAATTTGCTAGAGTGTATGTGCGCTCACCAGAAGGGACAAAAGAGAAAGAGAGAGAGAGAGAGAGAGAGAGAGAGAGAGAGAGAAAAGTGCTCCTGTGGGGGATGGTCACACTGCAATCCCTTCACCTCCATTTCTCCTTTCAGGATTTTGGGTATGCATACACACACACCTGGCATCTTTATCAAACCACTGGTCCAGGACTAACATGTCATGGCTGGCCACATGATATCCAGCTGCCTTAACTACCATGCCACCAGCTGGCCCCTTATGAGCCTATATTTTCAAGAAACCTCCCCCAAACTGAGAAACAAAACTCATGCAATGAATGATAAAATACAAGAATATAGTACGTGATAAAGGCCAAAACAAAACTCATGATACTGAAGAAAGAGCACTGTCCTGTGAGATACAATTTGGAGCTATAAATTCTAATCTCAGTTCCACAGTAGCTTGTCAGTTGACTCTGGTGAATCCACATAAATTCTCCAGAGTTCATCAAAGAATCAAACTATATGATCTCTAAAATTCCTTCCATCTCTAAATTCTAAGACTTTGCTTCTAAAGATACTCAGACTAGGAAGAGAACGACCATGTTCTAAGAAGGCATTTGGAAAAAATAGACTTGAAAAAACCTTAAAATGAAATTATATTTCAGGAAGGGCACGAGAAAGCAAGGACAATTTCTAAACATGAAATTAAAAACCCACATACATAAAGTAAAAATTTGATGTGGTAAAGAGCATACTTATAAGTCACCTGGTGTAAAATAGGATCCATGTCAGTGGCAGTAGCCAGGTCAGATCTTGAGATGTTTGGAAAATTGAGGTGAGAATTTTGACATTTTTAAAGGACATAATTAGAGAATAACAAAGGAAGAACTAAATGTTAAGAGGGTAATTTCAGGAATGAAATATTCTAGAACAAAACTGCATAGAAAACCAAAATGATGCCTAAATGAACCAGGGCTCTTGTTGAAAAGACTAGCTGGTGAAAATATACATGTTTTGAGTGGAAATAAAAGGACATCTAATAAAATAAAGATATTCTTGTTCTTAGAAGTTTCCAAGCAAAAAATAGAAACTTCAGGCTGAATTGTGTTTGTTTCATTCAGAAATGAAGAGTGACATAATCGGAAGCACCCCTGTTTCCCCCTGCTTGCCCATGCACAAAAGCAGACATTGGGACAGCCAATGTTATTGCCAATATCAGGAGGAAACAATAAAAAAATTGTTTTATATTAAATGTTTACAATGAATGTACATTTATATACGATTTAAAAATAACTGTAAAATGTGAAGGAGTGTTTCAGATGGATACCAATTAAAGTGCTGAAGTATATGAAGCAATAGTTGTGATATCATTATGGGTAAGAAATTTTATGCTATAGACATTAGTCTTTAATTTTTAAAATCTTCAAATTGCCAAGAACTTCTAGTATAAAAGGATCACTTTGTGTGTATACTGTTATACTGCAGAAACTGGTAAAATTTGGCCCACTCAGAGACAGTTCAATGAAGAATATCAAGTATAAAGCTCATGGAAACAAAATTAACAAGCAATAGAAGAAACAAAATTTATCTGATGCAAAGAGCTAAAAAGAAATTTAAAAATTTAATATTTTCTCTTTGTGAAAAATTGCTATGCCAAAATTGACTAGCAGCAGTTGTAGTCTGTAGACATAAAGCACTTAAATTGTAGGATGCTACTACCTTAAACATAAAGAAGACTTCATACATTGTATGAGTTGTTTTTAGGATTTTGTTTTTGGTTTTTGGTTTTTTTTTTTTTTTGGAGAGGTTTTTGCTTTAAGGCACGTGCACTCTCCAGACAGACAGAGACAGAGAGACAGAAAGCGAGAAATCACCCCCCAGGGGGATGGCCACACCACAATCCCTTCTCCTCCATTCTCCTCTTGGGATCTTGGGCATGCATACATACGTGCCCAGCATGAGTTTTAAGCCACCGGGTCCAGGACGCGAACCGAGTTGACTACATGGGAGTCCAGCAACATAGCCATTACACTAACTGCTGGTCCCTATATGAGTTGTTTTTGAGCTCAATAGTGAAATACAAAGCATGGAGAAGTAGAATAAGTTTTCATAGTCAAATTGAGAGATAAAAGGTAAGTCATTTCTCTAAGATGTCAATGTAAAATATTTTTTACATTGAAAATGGAATACTAGCACTCAGAAATTTGGATGAGAAAAAAAATCCAAACCATGCTTAAAAGAATAACAGTGTCATTATACTCAACAGAACTAGTTAATCTATAACAAGTCAGACTACCACTATCCAGAAATAACTATTTGTATCATTAGATAAACATATTGATAAATGCATTTTTATTGATTTACAGACACAACATTTTTAACTTTATAGAAGGCTAATCAGCATACAATAAACCATACATATTAAAAATATAAAATGTGGTAAGTCTGCTATATTTATATATCCATGAAATTACCATCATATTCAATAATATTATATGAGGAAACTTCTGAGGATATAGATGCAATCATTATTTTGATTGTGTATTTAACAGACACTTTTATAAAATTAATAACCACTAATTCATTTAGTCATTCTAAAAACCATCTAAGGTTGATGTTATTGTTATCTCTATTTGAGAAAATGAAGGCATAACTGGATTAAGTAAACTATCTGAGGTCATATAACTGCTAGCCGTCAATTTGAATTTGAGGCATTCTGATATATAAATTGTCCATGCAAACAGAATGTCTTTATGTATATGCCTACTGATAGACATAGGAGATAGAGAGAATTTCTTTTGTAAAAATTAAATCACATTAAAAATTATATTTTAAATTAAAAGTAGCCAATGTTATTTTACTTGGATTTAATTAAATGTAAACAGACATGAAAATGAAGGAATTATTGAACGTTAAATAAATTCTTCCTTGCCACGAAAGATATTATTTCTACAAGATCCCTTAAGTTTAAAAAAATAAATTCTTATAAACAGTAACAGAATAAAAGGAAATTGTGTTTCTAATTTGGTTTATTTAGATTCCCTTAAGGGCTTGGGCTAAGTTGTTATGTAACTAATTGAGAGGCCTTGTAAGATATTGGCTGGGCATATTGCCACCTTCTGAGAAGCTCACTTCCTCTGGAGGAGAATTTAACAGTAGAAAGAAAAAGCGAGAGAGTCTGATACAGAAGGATAAATTGCTAAGAGAGTCAGTGGTTGAAAGCACTTACAATTTTTCTCCCCAGAAACATTAGCAATGTTGGTCGTCACAACTTGGAGAGTGTTTCTGGATAAAAAGTGGGAGTTGGGGGCTGGTCTTGTAGTTTTGTGCTTAAGGTAGCCAGATCTAACATGGCTGACCTAGGGTCCAATCCTGGGCAGACAACTTGAAAAACAAGTGTGTGTGTGTGTGTGTGTGTGTGTGTGTGTGCAGACAACTTGAAAAACAAGTGTGTGTGTGTGTGTGTGTGTGTGTGTACTTCTAAATCTCCTCAGGATAGATAAATGGAAGAGAAAGGATTGTGGCATGACTGCATTCTCTTGAAGGACTGCTTTCTCTCTCTCTCTCTCTCGCTCTCTCTCTCTCTCTCTCTCTCTCTGTGTGTGTGTGTGTGTGTGTGTGTGTGTGTGTGTGTGTCTGTGCGTGTTTTGCTGTGGCAAGTCCACATCCTTTTCTGACAATTTAATAAGATAAAAAATGAATGTGGGAAAAGGCAGAAGTAAGGATGTTGCTAAACATCCTGCACTGCACAGAACAGCCTCCTGCAACAAAGAATCATTTGGTCCAAAAGCCGGTGGTACAACTGCTGAGCAGGTCCTGACAGAACAAGAACAAGGCATGGGCAGAACCAAAGAGGACAGGGACACTTAGATAGCAGAAGCAGTAATGTTACAGAACCTCAAAGCTTGTTTTCCATTCCATTGTTCATACAGAAAGACAACTCTAAAGCCAGGTTTTCTTGCAAAGAAATGCTTATTTAATGATGTCTCCCTGCACACTGGAGACAATCTGTCTTGACTCTGCCTTCCTCAACTAAGAGAAGTCAGAGATTTTAAAGGGTAGTGTTCATAAGCAGGAGGGTTGCAGGCAGGTGTTCCAATTCTGATGTTGGGTATGAGAGATTGTCCGTGTTTTCTTTGATGTCATAAAAGTCAGCCCCACCATCTGGTAGGTCTTGGTCTATCTCAAGGAGAGAGTCTTCCATCAGTGCTCTATAAACAGTGTGTGTTCACAAACAAAAGGTCAATAATCAATAAAGTTGTAATAGGGACCAGCAGTTGGCATAATGGCTATGTTTCTGGACTCCCACATAGTGAACCGCGGTTCAAGTTCCGGACCTGGTGGCTTAAAACTCACACCAAAATCCCTAGAGGATAATAGAGGAGAAGGGATTGCGGCGTGGCCATCCCCCCTGGGGGGTGATTTCTCGCTTTCTGTCTCTCTGTCTCTCTCTGTCTTTCTGGCACGCACATGCACCCTATAGCAAAAAAACTCTCCAAAAAAAATAAATAAAATTTAAAAATTAAGTTGTAATAAACAGAAACTTAAGAGATGTTCGATGATATAATAGTAGGGAGGATAATTGTAGACACCAAAGACTGTATACAAAGGTGTTAATTAGTAAGAGATGGGTGAGAGGGACTCAGGAAAAACATTTAACAGACACAAGAATGGAAATTGTATTGTAGGTACTGTATTGTATATCAAAATATCTTTGACTTGATTGATATGCACTGCATGTGTACTTTGAGAAACCATATGGCATGCTATTCAGATATACAATGATTAAATGTAAATTAAAAAATCAAACAATAAAAATTAATTAAATAAGGGGAGGGGGAGAGGAGATACTCTGGGCCAGCAGGTAGTGTGGTGGTTAAGGCATCTGGATCCCACATGGCCTACTTGAATTTGAGTCCAGGACCCAGTGACTTGAAAAACATGCCTGGCATGTGGCATGGATGCCTGAGTACTCAAAATTCCAAGAGGAGAGTGAAAGAGAAGGGATTGCCACATGGCCATTTCTCCTGGAGGGTGATTTCTCATTCTACATCCCCCACCCCCACAAGTACACATGCCCTATAGCAAACAAAAAAAAAAGTGAGAAAGAGATACTCAATAACAGTAACAATAAAAGCCAAAACAGAAAAGATTACCCTACAACCCAGCAGCAGAGCTCTTGGAGGGAATCAGGGAAGCCTACTTGTAGAAAGAAAAAAAGGGTAGTAAGAGGAGGACTGTCTCTAGAACTATCCTGAAACTTGACTCATATTTGAGTTCTCCCCAAGATCTGCTGAGACATGGTCCTTATTCTTTCTTATATTTATAGTGACAAAGTTAAAGACATGCAAGAGAAGAAAGATGACCAACCCCAGAAGATGCAGGAGAAAAGAGACAATGAGTTCCTGGTGAGGAAGTTCTTGCACGAACTGAAAGAGAAAATACACATCATAAAAAAGAATGAAATGAAATTGCTAGAGATGAAAGCTGTAATACAGGAAATCAAAACTGCCCTTGAAAGTATTAAAAGCAGATAAGATCATGCAGAGGATAGAATCTCAAATGTAGAAGATAGAACCTCTGACCTAGAAAGACTCTCCAAAAAGACTTAGAAAATTACCCCCAAAAAAGTGAGAATACCATACTTGGAATAATAGATACCATTAAACATACAAACATCTGGATCATCGGTACCCCAGAAGGTGAAGAAACTAATAAGGCATCTATAATCTATTCCATAAAATCCTGGAAGAAAACTTTTCAAACCTAGAAAGGCACTCAAATATCCAGACCCAAGAAATTCAAAAGACAACATGTAGAATTAACCCAAGAAGATTATCTCCAAGGCACATCATAGCCAGATTGATCAAAACCAATGACAGAGACAAGATACTAAATTTGGCAAGAGAAAAACATCAAGTTACTTTCAAAGAATATCCCGTCAGGCTAACATTGGACTTCTCATCAGAAACAAGGAGAGCAAGGAAATAATGGGGAAATATATTAAAAGTGTTAAGTGAAAAACAATTTCAACCAAGAATACTATACCCAGCAAGATTATCCTTCATATGGGAGAAAAAAAGACAAAAGTTCTCACATAAACAAAACCTGAAAGAATTTACCAACACCAGACCAGCTCTCCAAGAAGTGCTAAAGGGAGTGCTGTACCAGGAAAGCTAAAATTGGACACACAGAAATAAGAGCACAAAAAACAACCACCAAGAAAATGGCCAGTCTAATGGTGGAGACAAGAATGGAGTTGAAAGTTTACTTCCAGAGTTTAAATGGAATGATCAGACCACAGTAATACTGCAAATTCAATAGAAGAGAGATTAATTACATGAGACTGAACTGGTGCAATAGAATTTTATGACTTCTGACTAAAACATTACTGATTTTCTTCTATGCTTTAGTTTCCATATTTAAGGATATTTGTCTTCTCTTTAATTGCTGATAGTTTCATCTGCTTACTGAATCCTAACTTCTTTCCTGGCTTTAAGTCTTAAGCAAATTTCTCTTGACATTTTTTTGATTTTGCTCTATTAAAATTAAAACTTTTTTCTTGAAATTAAAGAATGCATTAAAATATACCTATTTAATGATTCTAGTAAGCTATATAGCCCCAGCAAGGTACTACTTTATAAGATGTTCTCTTTAGTCACTGAAATATATCCCTAAAGTCAGACACATCTTCATAGATATGTAGATATCAGCTGTGCTTGCTACTGAAAATTTTTAGATTAATAAAGATCTTTAGTGAATCAATAAAATGTGGGAAAAAAGCCATGGAAAACAACTGTAGATATCAGAGACAGTGTAGGAGGAGAATGGAAAATGACAGAGGGTGAGAGGTAGGAAATCAAGGAGGGGGAAAAGCAAAATATATAAGAAAAAAGAAATGGAAAATTATTTGTTGATGATAACATGTAGGTGATATCCCTGGTTGAGCCAGTATACAATGTATTCTGGATGGAACATCTCATTTTGTATACTGTATTGATGTACAGTGAATAAATGTAAATAGATAAGTTAATTTAAAAAAAAAAAACTTAACGAAAAATACTCCAGTTAATTGTCGTAGCAATGCTGGCTCATAAGCTGAACAGAACTTCCCATTTTAGAAAATAAGTTAAAATCTGAGTAATATTAGACCCCAGTCCTTTAGGATTCATTTTCATAATGCATAGAAACAGAGTAAATTGGATAGATTCTTCCATGATCTTAACAAAAGGAAATCTGTGTCAAAGTGAGTCATTAAATAACTTGCCCAAATCACCTGACAAGAAAGGAAGAAATTCTGACTATTGGGTTTTTGAATTGTTATTCCACTATGTTATAGCTCAGTGATTTTTGTTTGTTTGTTTGCTTGTTTTCACTTTGTGTTTTTGTTTTTTGTTTATTTGTTTGTTTAGGTTAAGGTTTTTTTGTGTGTTTTTGTTTGGTTTGGTTTGGTTTGGTTTGGTTTTTTTGTTTGTTTATTTGTTTTTTACAAGAGCTCAGTTTCTTTTCAGTGGAAGGAAAACATTCAGTGTGTTCAAAGTAATTGTCAGGAAATTATGTTATTTAAAAGCTTTCAGAAGATGCTTTCCTCAACAATTTAACAATTGTTGAAGATAGCATAATTTCAAGTTCCAGATCAAATTTTTAAAGTTCTAACAGTTGCCTATCAGATCTAGAGGAGTTGCGTAATTCTTTATTTCCAATAGAGATCTTTTAATGAAGGTAGATTCTGTACACTGACCTCATTACATTCTGTATGATGAACTAACCTCACACCTGTCAAGTCAGAGCCAACCTCAACTGCCTAGATCTTCTTGTCTTAGTGTGTTTAAAAATGTAACAGCATAAGTATATATACTATAAATGTGACTGAATATTCAGAGGGAAAGAAAGAAAAGTGCTCTCAATTTCTCCAATGGAGAAAACATGACTCTATTTCTTTTTCATCTAGTATTTGTTCTAAATCTGTAGTCCATTAAATAATTGATGTATTCATTTTAGTATTGTTTAACTCCTCAAAATTCATAATCTTAAATATTTTATATTCTAGTTAGTGACAGGAAAAACACATATACAATAAAGAACACTATAAATAGCATGCTAAAATAGAATAATTTGTAAAGTACAGTATTAATTTTGAACATGGACCCATTTCTTTCTTTTCTTTTCTTTTTTTTTGGGGGGGGGGGAGAGGTTTTTGCTATAGGGCACGTGCGCTTGCCAGACAGAGAGAGACAGAGAGATAGAAAGCTAGAAATCACCTCCCGGGGTATGGCCAAGCCTCAATCCCTTCTCCTCCATTCTCCTCTCGGGATCTTGGGCACGCATGCACACACTCCCGACATGAGTTTTAAGCCACCGGGTCTGGGACTCGAACCATGGTTGACTACATGGGAGTCCAGCGACATAGCCATTGTGTTCACTGCTGGTCCCACGACCCATTTCTTTCTAATAGAAGACATGATATCTTAGAAATGATTTGATTTTGTTCAGATTATAAAATTTAGTAATTTAGACAAATAAGATGAGAAAAATATATTAAACAAGATGAAAATATTTTAATTCAAGGTTTCATTCTAAATCTTTTTTTTTTTTTTTTTGAGCACTTACCATAATGAAAGTACTTTTTTGGGCATGAAGATAAAGCAATACAAATAAAATTCCATCTTAAAGTCTAGTGGTAGAAAACAGAAACAAATAAATAAGCAGTGTGTTAGGTGGTTAGGAATGCCACAAAATTCCACGGAGTAAAATAGGACAGGTAACAAGATAATGCATCATAGGGTGTCTCACCAGTGATTTTAGACAGGTAGTCAAGGAAGGCCTTTCTAACAGGGACATTTGAGAATTTAGGAGAAGACAGTGTGTGTAGGAAAGCACATTCAAGGAAGAGGGAAGAACAGGTGCAAAACCTCTGAGCTGAGAGCACCTTTGGACATCTTTCAGGAGCAAATTTAGTCTGGCTGAAGAGAGGTCAAGATAGACTGGAGAAAGACTGGTAAATATGTATCAGATAGATTACATAGCATCTCCTAATTTTAGCTAGGACAGAGATATAATCTTTGTCTTAGAAAATTGGTGATGATGTAGACAATCAATCTCCCTGAAGTGGAGAGACCAAACATGAGCCCAGCACAGTGGTTCAGGTAAAAGAATATGAAGGCCTGAAGTCAGATGGTGGTCATGCGATGGGGAGAGATTTAGAAGATACAAGGGGAAGGGTTATCACATATTGAATTTGCATAGTGTGAGATAAAGAAATACAAAGAGACTTCCAATGTCTAGCTTACCTAACTGGTTAGATGGGTATGCCGTTTACAAAGTGTGGACTACTAGAGGAGAATTTTATGTGGACAGAACACCTTGAGCTGCATTTGGACATGGTAAATTTATCACTTTAGGCGTCTAAAGGATATGCAGAGAGAGCTGTTAAACAGGCAGTAGAACACCCGATTAAAAAGAATAAATGCCTGTCAGCGCCAGCTAAGTCACTATCAGATAACTGACCTATAGAAACTGTGTGAGAAATAATGTTTATTGTTTTAAGTTGCTAGATTCTGAGCTAAGTTATCACATAGAAATAGTTAATGCACACTTTCTCCTACTTTAAAAAAAAACTAAATGAAAATGTTAAGGGAAAATATATCAATTTAGGTGAATACAGGTGCAAGTAGAAGTTACAATACAACAGTCAAAAAATAAAAACTCATGAAAATTAAATATGCATATAATATATGTGTGTGGATATAGATGATATAGATAGATATAGATATAGATATAGATATAGATAGATATAGATAGATATATTTGATAGAGTGACATCTAGGTTCTTGAATCTCTGTCTTCTTTTAGAATTTGGTAAAGGTTATTGGCACTCTGCCTTCCTAAAAAGATGAAAAAGGGCACACTGTTCGGGAACCAGCAGTTAGTGTAATGGCTATGTCGCTGGACTCCCACGTAGTCGACCACAGTTCATGTCCCAGACCCAGTGGCTTAAAACTCATGCCGGGCGTGTGTGCGTGCGTGCCCAAGATCCCAAGAGGAGAATGGAGGAGAAGGGATTGCGGCGTGACCATCCCACTTGGGGGGTGATTTCTCGCTTTCTGTCTCTATGTCTCTCTCTGTCTGTCTGGCGAGCACACGCGCCCTATAGCAAAAACCTCTCCAAAAAAAAAAAAAAAAAAAAAAGGACACACTGTTCAAATATTAGCACTGTATTTTGGAGAGCTAATGGGAAACCTGAAGCTCATGTATGCTTCTCTTGTTGAAGATCCATTAGGGTGGGAAGGTCAGAAAGTAGAAGAGATGATTTACAATGGTACTGTATGAAATATATTGCTCTTCTCTATAAGAAAGCAAAAACAGCCCAGCTGTGATGGGGCAGGCAGTAGGGGCACTGCCGAATGATGCTGGAGACCGAATGGGAAAGCTCTGAGTTTGTGTCCTCGGTCTACCTAAGCACCTAAGTATGCCAGGTGTTCCCGTGGGCATACCATTACCCTGGCAGGCTCTAAGGCTCGGGCAGGAGCATAGCATGAAGATCTTCTCAAGGATGACTTTCTCTTTCTCCTTCTCTCTTAGAAAGAGAAAAGATTACAAAGAATACAAAGGTATTGTAATTATTCAGAAGACATAAGTAACCTAAAAAGTGCTTTTTCCTGCATATCTTTTATCTATTTTTCTTTATTTCACTTACTTTAAAAATAATGTGGCTCAGTTGTACATATTTCAAATCAATATGCAATGGTTATAGAATATTTAGTGGAGTATCTATGTGAGCAAATGCTGAAAGGAATATTTCTGCTTTAACCTTCAAAGTCACCATGCAATCTTGGACAAATTTACTTCACTTCTGTATCATCATGTTCTCATCTATAAAGGCACTATAGTAAATGAACCTGCATCAAGGGGTTGTTGAGTGTGTAAAGGCCTGACGTGGAGCCTGACACCTGTTAACTAAATCAAAGCAAGGGAATATCTCTTCTATTATCTTACCACAAAATGACAAACGCTGCAAGAATTTCAAAACGACAAGAAAGTGGATAGTACCAAATGCCACAGAAAGGTCAACAATTGAATTAGGTATTATATTTAGGACTTCAGCAGTTAATACTAACATAAGAGTGAGAGAAAATAGTTTGTGTGTGTTGAAACCACACATGTGGGAAATACAGAAGTAGAAAGGTGGTAAGAAGGACTGAAAGTTTGCTTTGTGGGGTTTTTTTTGTTTGTTTGTTTTTTTTGTTTTGTTTTTGGAGAGGTTTTTGCTGCAGGGCGCGTGCATTCACCAGAAAGACAGAGAAAGACAGACAGACAGAAAGTGAGAAATCACTTCCCAGGGGGAATGGCTATGCCACAATCCTTTCTCCTCCATTCTCCTCTGAAGATCGTGGGCACGCACACTCACGCGCCCAGTGTGAGTTTAAGCCACCAGGGTCAGGACTCGAACTGTGGTCAACTCCATGGGAGTCCAACTGCTGGTCGCACTTTGTGGTCTTTATTTCATCTTTTTCCTGTATATTTGAGGTGGATGTGAAGGTGCTGGACAGGTGAAAAGATAAAGTAAGAAGGGGACAAGCTCAAGAAGATGCAAGAGGCTGAGCAGAAGAAGTCAGCTTTGTCAATGAATTATGGAAAAAATGTGTAAGCAAAATAAAAGGCTGGCTTTCTCCTACTTTAAGACCTCTATCAACTCAGCATCACATCTATAAGTTACAGACATCCAACTTCAAAATGCCTTAAAAATGATGCAAGCTCTACTGACCAGTACTACAGAAGTTGCAGAAGTAGAATTGTATTAAAGGTGCATGGCAAAAAATCTATTCTTAAATCATTGCTCTCTCTTTCTTTCTACCAAAGTTCTGTACTATTCATGTATTCTCAGGTCTACCTTCTCACTCCATATTCTCAGTTCAACCTGAGTCTAGACTTTGCTTCTCTCTCACTAGATTTATATACCTGAAGATTTGTCTGTTGATACAGGGCTATTTGAGTCATTTTTCAAGATTCTATTATTTGCTTCTCCATCCACTTTTCAGAACAACTAAGGAAGACCTTCTGTCAGGCTCACTATCCTCATAGAACATAGGCAATAAAGATTATAAATGCTTATAATTTAAAACCATTGCTCATCTCAGAAAGGAAGGTCGTATCAGAATATGGTGGAGAAACAGTATCTTTGAAGGAAACAGAAAAAACAAGTGAGCTATACTGAACTATTTTAACAGTATTTTAAAATACTGTTTTTCTGTTCATTTATTATTCAAGAGTTTTGCTGTGGAACCCTTTGAGGACACGTATTTGACAGTTTACTTTAATCCATGCTACTATTGGGTTTTTGGAAAAGTCATGGTGTATTTTTTTTCTATGCAAAAATGCATCATGACGTTTCCAGCAACCAAATAGAATGCCACAAGAGGGATCAGAAAAAGACAAGAGAGTCACTTTATAAAAGTAATATGCATTTTATGTATTTATTTTTACTTTATTTTTCTTTTCATTGCCAGAGTATGTGTGCATTTACCAAAGAGTGAGAGAGAGGGAGTGAAAAATAAATCATTCCCCCAGTGGAGCAAGGTCACACCCAATCCTTTTCTCTCCATAGTCCTTCCTGTCAGAAATCTGGGCATGCATGCACATGTACCTGGCTTGTTTTTCAAGCCACCGGGACTGGGATTTAAGTGCAGTTGGATCTGGCTCCCAATGCACAGTCACTGAGTTATGGGACCCGTCCAAGATATAATGCATTTTTAAATAGCATGGAAATTATTTATCTAAATAAAATAAGAAGTGGTGTTTTCTTTCAAGACATTGTGACCAAACCCATTTTCATGATGTCCTACATACTTGCTGTGTCACAGCATTCATTGTGCCACTAAGATTGTTCAAAACATCTCTTTCCCTTTTAGATCGGCAGATGGTGTAGTGGTTACATTACTGGACTCCCATGTGGTCAAATGCAGTTTGGGTCCTGGACCCAGCAATTTAAAATTCACGCCAGGCATGTGTATGTGTATGCCCAAGATCCCGAGAGGAGAATGGAAGAGAAGAGACTGTGGCATGGCCAACCCCAGTCGGGGATGATTTTGCATTTTCTGCCCCTTTGGTGAGCACACGTGCCCTATAACAAACAAACAAACAAACAAACAAAAACTCATACAAAAAAATTTAGCTCTTTCCTTATTTTTTGAAAGTTTCCTCTACGTCAAGATTTCTACTGTTTTCTGTGTATATTTAATCTTGCTATTAACTTACTAATCTATTAAAAATTTTAATTTGACATCTTTAGAAAATGAAACAGTATGTAAGCAAAGACAGCACCAGCACTACTAAGAACAAGACTGATTAACTTCACATTTTCCATATTAGAATTAAGATGGAAGATGACACCTGAGAATTTATGAATAAAGCTGCCTTCGAGCAAAGTTTGAAATGTATTTCTATCTAAATATTTGACTAGAACACACATAATTGTGGATTTCTGCAAAACTCCTGGAAATAACAGACCTTAGGAAAGCAATGTATCTCAATTCCTTTCATTGCTCCAACATGACAGACAGTGGTTTCCCAGCAGGTTCAAGAAACAGAACTTGGGCTAGTCCCATAGCATAGTGGTTAAGAGAGCCAGATTCCACATGATTAATCACAGTTTGAATCCAGGCACAGCAGCTTGAAAAATACGCCAGGCACATGTGTGAGTGCATGCCCTAAATCCTGACAAGATGGAAAACCAAGGGAGAAAGAATTGCAGTGTGATCACATCCCATTGCGGGGGTGTGGGGGGGTGTTTTCTCCCTTCCTTCCTTTCTGAGTCTCTCTGTCTGTGTGAAAAGTGCATGTACCTTCTGGCAATTAAGAGAGAGAGAGACCGAACTCTTGGTGAGGAGGGAGGGGAGGCTCAGAATCTGTAAGGTGGTAGGTGGTGAGACTGCAACAGGCACAGCTTAATAGCATGCTCTTTTCCCCACTTTGCTGTACTAATGAGATTGTTTTATTTATATTATATAAAGTTATCCAGTGCCGTGCTTAGTGAAAAACATGTCACGTGAACTTATTTAATTATACTGAATGTAGTAAATTCTCTTAAACATGTTCGGCAGACACGAGGCAGACAGAGGATACTATTAAGTATACTGACAACAAATGGAATACAATTCTATCATCTCTCTCTCTCTCTCTCTCTCTCTCTCTCTCTCTGTGTGTGTGTGTGTGTGTGTGTTTGTGTGTGATTTTAGTTACTTCCTAGTAGAAACCAACAACTTTATTATTTTCTGAATATTTGTTCCATCAATTTTAATTTGACTAGATTTTTGTAGACTGGGATTACATAGCATCGGAATTTAGACAACATGGTCCCATAAATCATAATGCTGATACAGAGTCCACAAATTCCCCACCCAAATTAAAGTGACCCCAACTTATTACACCAAGACATTGTGTCCATTCTTAGTGCAGTTGTTGAGTGTTTAACCTTGTTTATATATACTTTTCCTCCCCAGACCATTCTTCAATGCTTTCTCTGTTAAAGCAAGGCAGAATGTAAAATGGGTTTGCGGAATTGAATTAATGGAAAGGAAATGGCTATCCTAGCAAGAGAAACAAAGTAAAAGCTTTCAAAATTCCCTCCACTTGTGAATGGGATTTTCATTGTGAGGTATAGATAAAGGATAGGAGTCATGAAGGAGGAGAGAATCTATTCATAGAAAACCTACTTGAAATACTTTTAAAATTAGTGAATTATTGAAATAGTTTCAAATACAATAATGATAGAAACGATCCATTTCTAAAATCTCAATTTTAAAAAAATATAGCAAAAATGGAAATCTCTGGAATGATTAGGGATTTGAAGATATATGAATTATAATATCAAAATAATCATACACTAACATGAGATTATTAAAGCTTAATTAATGTAAAAATATATTACATTAAATATTAAGTGTGAATTAAATTAATTTGTTACTGTTAATTCAGAAGCCATTTTATGGTCTTTCAGCTTTGAAAACCATATATACATAGGATATCTGAATTTATTTTTCTGTGTTTGAAAAGACTATATAAAATCTACAAAAGCCTAGAATTTTAGAATTAGTTGGAGCCTAAACATCCACCTAATCCAAACCTCTGATTTTATAGATGGAAAATCCTCTCAAAACTGATAATGGAAATAAAAGAGTCAGAACTTTAAGTCAGAAGAGAGTTTTGATGAAAAAATAAGAGAAATGGATTTAGCATTTCCCAAGCTAGTCTGAAGACTATTATTAGGTGTGCTGTGAAAGCAATATAATAATGTAAGGGCAAAGAATTGAGAGTCAAGCCTGGATCCCTGGCTTGTCCTCATTGCATTTTTTTTCTTTAGTTTTTGTTTGTTTTTGCTATAGAGAGAGCAAGAGACAGAGAGAGAACAAGAGTAAGACAAAGTAAGAAAGCACCTCCCAGGGGAGATGGCCATGCCACAATTCCTTCTGCTCCATTCTCCTCTTGGGATTTTGGGCACACATGCACATGCACCCATTGTGATTCTCAAGCAGCCGGGTCCAGGACTAGACTATAGAGTCAGCCATGTGGGGTCCAACAGGTTAAGCTTCATGCCTGGTGACCCTCCTCATCATATTTTAATTTTTTAGCTGTGTCAATAACATAACATGTTTGGGGACCAGCAGTTAGTGTAATTTCTATGTCGCTGGACTCCCATGTAGTAGATCGTGGTTCGCATCCCAGACCCGGTGGCTTAAAACTCATGCCAGGCACGTGTGCGTGCGTAACCCAAGATCCCGAGAGGAGTACAGAGGAGAAGGGATTGCAGCGTGGCCATCCCCCCTGGGGGGTGATTTCTCGCTTTCTGTCTCTCTGTCTCTCTCTCTGTCTGGCAAGTGCACACGCCCTATAGCAAAAACAAACAAACAAACAAAAAAAACTCTCTCATAAAAAATTGGTTTCTAAATAAAAAAAAATAACATAACATGTTTGGTACATATATTGCCAGCCATGGTTGCCATCTTGTGAGCCACATGCCAAGTGATGCTAGAAAACAGAGCATTTCTATATCTTTACTATCCCATTGCTAGGTCCTGTGCTGAATTTTATGATCAAGACATTCTGTTACCTGCACATTACAGATGTGGAGCCTCTGACTCACAGAAATAAAAGGATTTGGCAAAAAAAAACAAACAAAAAAAACATGCAGCTAGTAGACAGAAAGTGACAGCACTGCGATTCATACTTCAATCTGGCTGACAACCCGGATACTTTAAGTTCCTATATTGAGTGGTCTTTTATTGATATAGTAACATTCTACAATCTTTTAAAATTATTTTTCTTTGTTAGTTTCTAAGCAACTTAGAAGATTTAAGTTAATGTACTAGTTAATAGCCCATCAGAAAATTCTATTTTTCTGCCTGGAAGTTATCATTAAAGAAGAAGATACTTAATATAGTGGGAAAAACTCATTTTAAAACATTTTATTATGGATAAAGAGCTCCTCATGTATCTTTATGAAGCAATTCTAGATTCCTAGAAAATTTTCAAACCAATTATTGATCTAATGGAGACTAGCTTCATAGATATGCCGTATGGGCACGCACGCAATATAAGCCAGTTAAGATATCCAGCGACATTTACAGTCCCTCCCATGTATAGTTATTGTTAATAACTACAATATAACAGTTACATACATACAGAGACATGTAGACATAGAAATATATTTAAGTATAGAAATAGATATGAATATAGACTTTTCTCTTTTTTCCAGAAAAACTTGAAAGTAAATTGAAAACATAACAAGACGTTTTTCCTAATTACTTAACTATTATAATATTTTAGTATTGTCTTCTAAAAACGGGGTCGTTCTCCCACAAAGTGTTATCATAATAATGTGCACAATAACAGTGTCATATCTAAGAAATTTAACATTAATGCAATAAGAATCCTCTCACATATTAAGTTTTTCCAAGTATAGCTTGTAGCTGTCTATCTCCCTCTGATTAAAGATCAAATAAAAAGTTACATCACACTTGTTAACTTGTCTCTTTATCTCCTTTAATGTAGAAATGCTCTTATTTCATCTCCGATGACATTCACATTTCTAGAGTCTAGCCCTGTCGTATTATAGAATGCCTTGTAGATTTGTCTGGGTATATTAGCACAATTAGATTCAGGTGAAACCTACACGTTGGCAGTACTACTTTTTGGATGATCCTGGGTCCTTCCCATTGTGCCATATCAAGAGAACCATAATTTGTCCTGTTACTCATGATTGTAATCTTTTTTTTTTTTTTTTTTTTTTGGAGAGGTTTTTGCTATAGGGCGCGTGCACTCACCAGACAGACAGACAGAAACAGGGAGACAGAAAGCGAGAAATCACCCCCCAGGGGGGGTGGCCACGCCTCAATCCCTTCTCCTCCATTCTCCTTTCGGAATCTTGGGCACGCACACACATGCACCCGGCGTGAGTTTAAGCCACCGGGTCCGAGACTCGAACCGAGGTCTACTACATGGGAGTCCAGCGACATAGTCATTATGCCAACTGCTGGTCCCCGTGATTGTAATCTTAATCACTCAGTAAAGGTAATGGCCACCAAATAATCCCTTTTCCTTTCTTTTTCCTTTCTCTCTTTCTTTCTTTCTCTCCTTTCTTTCTTTCTCTCTCTCTCTCTCTCTCTCTCTCTCTCTCTCTCTCTCTCTCTCTTTCTCTTCCTTCTTTCTTTCTTCCTTCTTTTTTTCTTTCTTTCTACTCTCTTCTTCCTAGATGGTGTGTGCATTAGCCAAGGAGAGACAGATGCAGAGAGGAGAGGAGAAAACACCTCTCTCTTCCTCACAGTAAAGAATGATCATACCACAATCCGTTGCCTTTCAATCCCCTCTTCCTTGGGGATCCTGGGCTCACACACACATGCACTTGGCATGTTTCTCAAGCTACTAGTCCAAGACTCAAACCAAATAATCAACAGATGAATCCAGCTGTGTTAGCCACCAAGCAACAGAACAAGTTTTATCCTTTTTAATTCATACGTAGTATGGAATGATACTCGTAACCAATTGAATGGCATGTTCCCAAATCATTTTTTAAGCTTTATTTATTTATTTCACAAGCAAAAGACAGAGAGAGAGTTCCTCCATCAGGGTCTTGATACTATGATTTATCCCCAGTCTCATCTTCCCCCAGATCATGGGCAGGCACATTGCCAGCATATTCAGGGAGGTCTCTGGACATGAACTGGTATCATTCCATGTGGGTCAGCCACACAGAATGTCACATTTTCTGGCTATGCCACTGTCCAGCAACCATTTTTACTCAATGGTTTTAGCATGAATTGATCATCTTTGACTGAATCAGCTATTACACAAGTAGTTACAAATGGCAACCTTTCTATCATTTCTGTCATTCCATTATAGTCATTAGATTATTCTATAATCCATTATTTTCATTATTCTGTCACTTTTTAAACTGTCTCTCATTGGACAATGATGACCTATGAAACTGGCTCTTCTATCCTCTTTGTACAGCCCATCAGTCATTGAATTGCTGTTGTTTCCAGCACACAAAGAGGTTTCTGGTTCACTGTATTCTTTCCCTGCCTGCTATAGTTTGAACATTTCTCCCAAAATTCATGTGCTGGAAACCTAATTCCAAATGCAGCAATGTTAAGAAATGAGACCTTGGGGCTGGCAGGTGGTGTGGTGCTTAAGGGCGCTGGACTCACACATGGCTGACTGTGGTTCAAGTCCCAGATCTGGTGGCTTGCTTTCTCACTTTCCCTCTCTTACTCTGTCTCTCTGTGGTCAAATTAAAATAAATAAATAAATAAAGTTAAATAAAAAATAAGTCTTTAAAAAAAGGAAATGAGACCTTTAAGAAGTGTTTATATAATGGAACTCAGTCCTCCAAAATAAGATTAATATCCTTATCATAGGAGGAAGATTGTTACAAAAGTGAGTTAAGAGCTCTCTTGTTCTCTCACCCTCTTGCCTTCTTAGAGGGTGACCCAGCAAGAACCCCCATTAGCAAGAAAGGCGCCCCCCCCCTAGCATCTTGATAATGGCCTTCCCAGCATACAAAACTGTGAGAAACATATTTTTCTTTAAAATTACTCAGTCTCAAGTACCTTGTTATAGCAATATAAAATAGAGCAAGACACTGACCAATCCTAAAATTGCTCATTTCTGTAAGCTGTCCTGGCTTCTTTAAATGGGCACAATTTTTTGAAATCAAGAAATGGGGACTAGGGTTGCTCACTGCTATTTAAGTTCCTTTGTTGTTACATACTTTTGTAGATACAGCTAAGAATATGAATATACATATTCATATTAAAATAGGATTAAAGTACAAGTTTATTTTGATGCCAAAAATTGAAATTAATGCATAGTTTTTTTTCATAATATGCATTTTCCATGAACTGTTTGGAGACCCCTTGCATATAAAATGACTTCATACTTACAGCTCTAATTAAAATGCATCACCAGATGCATCTTTGAGAAGATTTCTTTCTCAAATTCCGCATTTGAAATGTATGTCTTTTCCACAGTAAAAATACTGATGCACAACAGCATCTATATTATTTACTTATTTGGTCTATCCTACAACTCACAACAAATTTCTTTTTAGTAAACAGATGTGATTACCCACAACAGACTTTTTAAATAAGGTTCCATGGGACCAGCAGTTAGTGTAATGGCTATGTCGCTGGACTCCCATGTAGTCAACTGTGGTTCGTGTCCTGGACCTGGTGGCTTAAAACTCACGCCGGGCGCATGTGCGTGCATGCCCAAGATCCTGAGAGGAGAATGGAGGAGAAGGGATTGCGGCGTGGCCATCCCCCCACGGGGTGATTTCTCGATTTCTGTCTCTCTGTCTCTCTCTGTCTGTCTGGAGAGCGCACGCGCCCTATAGCAAAAAACCTCTCCAAAAATAAATAAATAAATAAATAAAATAAGGTTCTGTATTTCTTCTGGTATGTGTGTGTGTGTCCTAAGAATGGTGGCTCACTGAGGGCTTATAGTCAAAATACTGTCTTCCAATTCTATCTAAATTTATTGTCTTTTGGATGGCCATATTATCCCCATAATATAATGTTAAATTTAAATTTAATTTTAAGATTTGTTTTATTCCTTTAATTTTTTTAATATGGAAACTGTTTACCCAGTTCAAAATCAATATTTTATAAAAAGTATAGTTAAGAAAAAGTATATTTACGCTTGCAGAATTTAGCAATTTCAAGATTGGGCAATGTCTTATTCTATTTTATGTTGTTATAACAAGATCCCCCTATCCATTTCCCTTGCAACTAATGAAATGAAGTATATTTTGATACTTAGTCATCCTACCTGAATTATTTTTGCAGTAATAAAAGCCAGCATTTGGGACCAGCAGTTAGCGTAATGGCTATGCTGCTGAAGTCCCATGTAGCCGACTGCAGTTCGAGTCCCAGAGCTGGTGGCTTAAACTCACACCGGGTGCGTGTGCCTGTGTGCCCAAGATCCCAAGAGGAGAATAATGGAGGAGAAGTGATGGCGGCATGGCCATCCCCCCTGAGGGGGGTGACTTCTTCCTTTCTGTCTCTCTGTCTCTCTCTCTCTCTTTTTGGCGAGCGCACGCACCCTATAGCAAAAAAAGAAAGAAAAAAAAAGGCAGCATTTGATGTGCAGTGCTTGGTAAGTTACATGTTTATTTGTTCAATTCACTGTTTTTCATTTTTAAAAGTTATCTAGCTCATTATCAAACTTCTATTAGGCCCATGTGAAAAACTAAATGTACATGTATTGAATTTGTTTAGAGAATGGCAATTAAAGTGAAAAGACAAAAATTGCTATGAAATTTGTATTCAAATATAGTATTTGAAATAGTACATTTTCTATGCTTATTTATGAAAGCCAACTGTCTTGTATAATCCCTATCTTTTGATAAAATGCTGTGGAACTCCTGAGGCAATTTCAATGGACTCAATATGAAAAGCAATACTCTAAACAAATAATTTGGCTCATCAATGGCTACTGTAACTTATTGTTTTGTTGCTATGATTTTTAACTTTACTGCTCCTTAAATTTTAATAGGTAGTAAAAAACAATTTAATAGGTAGTAAGTTCAGCTAAATAACATGCTTATTCATGACAGATATTTTGATTTGTATCATTTCCTTGGTTTCTTACTAAGACTGGTATAACTATGTACATACAGAAAATGTTTTTTAAAATATTTAAAAGGGGGGGGGCAGCAGGTGGCATGGTGGTTAAGGTCGCTGGATTACCACATGGCTGACTGCGGTTCAAGTCCCAGACCTGGTGGCTTACTTTCTCACTTTCCTTCTCTTTCTCTCTCTCTCTTCTCTTTCTCTCTCTCTCTCTCTCTCTCTCTCTTGTTCTCATTGTGTCCCTCTCTAGTCAAATTTAAACAAATAAATAAAGTTAAATAAAATAATTCTTTAAAGGGAACCAGCAGTTAGCGTAATGGCTATGTCGCTGGACTCCCACGTAGTCGACCGCGGTTCGCGTCTCGGACCCGGTGGCTTACAACTCACGCCGGGCGCGTGTGCGTGCGTGCCCAAGATCCCGAGAGGAGAATGGAGGAGAAGGGATTGCGGCGTGACCATCCCCCCTGGGGGGTGATTTCTCGCTTTCTGTCTCTATGTCTCTCTCTGTCTGTCTGGCGAGCGCACGCGCCCTATAGCGAAAAACCTCTCCAAAAAAAAAAAATAATAATAATAATAATAATTCTTTAAAAAACTTAAAAAACATATTTAAAAGGGACCAACAGGTGGCATGGTGGCTAAGGCACTGGACTCCAACACGGTCAACTGTGGTTTAAGTGCTGGCCAGTCAGTTAAAAGTCACATTGAGCATATATGTGTGCATGCTCAAAATCCCAAGAGTAGAATGGAGAGAAAGGATTGCATTGTGGTTATCCCCCCAGTGGTTTCTCTTTCTCTCTCATTGTTTCTCTGTCTCTGGCTAGTGCACATACCCTATAGCAAAAATCTATCTTAAAAATAAACCTGAAGAATAAGCTTCTTAAAACTACCCTTCTGTTTTAAGTTTCTATAATATCAACTGTTTTAGATTCCACATAGAAGTGAAATTATACAGATTTTTTATATTCTCACCATAAAATATTGATAACTTGGTAAGGTGATGATTATGTTTTTACCTTGATTTAATCTTCCTTCAGTTTCTATATCAATTAAAACGTCACATTTTACCCCATAAATATTACTATACGTCAATTTAATTTTTTTGTCTTTTTTTAAGTAAATTCCTTTAGAATGCAGGAAAAATCTATCATTTTCAAATAGATTTTTTTAAGAAACCTGAATATTGTCAGCCACAAGATGGTGCTATTCTCCCACTAGCAAGCCTATTATTGCCATATGGGAGATAGAGATAGAGATAAAATACAATATATTGGGGAAAATATAATAATTTGGACAATTGAACATCTTTGCATTGTACAACACGGTTTTTAAAAGCATAAATACAGTACATACTAGTCATTGAATAGCTGTTCTTAATGTCTGTCTTCTCCCAAATACTCTATTAGACTATATTTCCTATTGCTTCTACTTGATATGTCCAATTAACTATGCAACGTTTCTCCATAAATACATAACAGTTATCTGAAACTCAACATGTCCAAAATTGAATTCCCAATCTTCCTCATCATCCTTACTTAAACCTGTTTCACCTATAGTTTCCTTTCCCTTTTGCTTAGGCTAAAATCTTGAACTCATCATTCACTCTGTTTTTGGATCTTTCTCTCCTCCACGTCCAATATGTCAGGAAATTATACTGATTCTACCTGCAAAGTATTTTCAGAATCGAACTGTTCTTTACTCTCCCTCCTTGGTCACTGTCACCTCTCACCTGAGCTCAATGCTTCAGCCCTTATTTCCCTGTAGTTTATTCTTAACAGCTTGAACGATCATTTTAATCACCACTCACATCAGACCCCTGTCCTGCTCAAAATCGGCAATTGTTCCCTATTTCACTCAGAGTTAAAGTCTAATTTCTGGTTTCCCATTACCTGCAGACCCCAACTCCTACCCTTCTCTCTTTTCTTGCACATCTCAAACCACACTGCGCCCCTTAATTTTTCTTTCCTACCAGACATACATTTGTGATCTAGTTCTTCCTCTTGTTTGGAATGCTGTTCCCCAAGTTATTACTTAGCTATTGCCACACAGTCTTCAAATCTTGGCTCAAATGGTACCACTTCAATGAGCTCTAACCTGCCCCATCCACATTCTCAGCACCTTCAGCCACTTATTATTTGGCATACTACAACATTCTTATAGTTAGTCGTTAATATATGTCTCCCACATTCCATAACGGCAGAGGTTTTGTTCATTTAACTGATTTAAACCAAAAGGCTAGAATATGGCGCTAGTAGTTGCTCAATGAGTACTTGCTGAGAAAATGACTTAAACACAAAGTATTAATATTTAGGACTCAACCAAAACAAATTTGATTTGTGGTTTGCAAAGGTTTTTCCATAGAGAAATATGAAAAAATAAGATGTCAACTATATTACATAATTGGTATCAATTTTAATTCTAAAGATATTTACTTACAATCCATAATATAAAACATATTTTCAGTAAGTGGCTAACAATAAACAAAATAGGAGCTTCTGAAGTTTGCCAATGTTCGCTTGGCATTGCACGCTATAATTTGATAAAACTCTTCCTTCTGTGGAAGATGAAGTTGAATTGGCATGATCAATGAGCCAGACTGGGCTTCCTAGAATGTACCTTTCTATAACGCAAATGCATTTGCCGCATAAAGACCTACACACTTCTACATTTAATTTCAGCTTTCGATTTTATATGAGAACATTTCAGTATTATTCTTACTCGTAGTCTATGTATAGTGGAATCAGATGTGGCTGAAAGAGTTTGTTTATCTGATTCAGTAAGATTTCTCGGTAAAAAGTCCATCCAAAATATGGAGAGATCTACCAGTTACATTGAAACAGTCAGGGATTCCAAACCAAAACAACTTTTGGTAATACTCAGTTCTGTCATAGTCTTCTAGATGTAATTTGAGGCAAGAAATTTACATTCTACCAATTTGACTATTTTCCTTAATTTTACTAACTACTTTGGCTAAACATACTTATTATTAGTTGGTTGGTTGACTAAATTGAAAATAAGTAGTTAGTAAGCTCTAAAATTAGTTAAAATGTCAAAACTCATTCTGTAGGCTCAGTGTAAGGCCTTTTATAAGTATCCATGTTCCTATTTCTATGAATTGTTACTTAAATTCCTGGAGTATGAAAATTTGATTACATCCCAGTCCCTTTGTTCCCATACTCATGGTCAGAGCCTTCACTGTAATCATAGCTATGTTCCATTTCCATTTATTTCCAAAGTAAAAAGGGTGAATACTTTTATAAAGTATTGATAGTTCAAAATTTTTTGTATATATTTGTTACATAAGATTTTAACCAATAAAAGTTAAAGAAGTACAAGATCCTTTAAAAATACTGTTTTATTTTTGTTTTCTAGTGATCTGTTTCTAGTTTATGAATTTCAGCTTTAAAATTTATTGAGTAAATGTGTGTGTGGGTGTGTGTGTGTGTGTGTGTGTGTGTGGAGAGAGAGAGAGAAAGAAGAGAAGAAAAGAAGAAAGGAAGGAAGGAATGACCTTAAATAATTTATCTATATTCCCCTCAGATCATTTTGGAGGCCTCATCTAACAAAGTAAATTGAAGGCCTCTTAGATGACAGTCTCTGATCAAGTCATATTCCTTTCCAAGAATAAGCTTTCTACTTACCTATTTGTTATAACATATGTGCTACTTCAAACACCTGAGAAAGATAACCTAATTTGAAAATTTTACTTAGTGGAAAATGTTTTTCGTTCTTATTGTATCTCTTTTCTCTTTTGCAAAAAAGAAAATTTTCAAGTCCCCTGTATTTACTTAGGGTCATGTGACAAGTATTGGCCAAATGACTGTGAACCAAAGTGGCACGTATTATCTCCAATCCAGAGTTTGGGGACATGGGTCTGATATAATTATGGTCTCTCTCTCTCTTTCTCTCTCTCTCTCTCTCTCTCTCTCCCAGCCACACTAGCCTTGGAGAACATATTTTGGGATGGTACCTCCCAACATGGGGTAACTCTAGTTAGCTGTGGTCACTGAGAAAATGTCTGGGCCAGTGGCTCTGAAATCTCACTAGATATGTGTTAACAATGAGGAGATAAAGTTTTAGCACAGCATTGGCTAGACTATTGTGACTGACTAGACCAGTGCAGTAGATCATTGTACAGTCTTAGTTCTAAAAGTCTCAAGGTAAAATTGGCTACTTTATCACCAGTCATCTCAGTTATTCATATTACTTATGTATATTTTGATTAAAAAGCGTAATATTCTTACTTGAAGTAGGCATCCTATGGTAATTATTTAATAAACAAATTTAAAGTACCTTTTTTTTTTTTTAAGACAGACTTTCACTATAGGGCATGTGTGCTCGACAGAGAGACAGAGAGTGATAGAAAGACAGAAAGTGAAAAATCACTCTCCATGGGGATGGCCACACCACAATCCCTTCTTCTCCACTCTACTCTTGGGACTTTGGACATGCACATACATGCACCTAGTGTTACTTTTAAATCGCCAGGTCCGGTACCTGAATCATGGTTGACTATGTGGGAGTCCAACAATATAACCATCTGCTGTTCCCCAAGTATCTTCTGTTTATCAAAGAATATGATAAGATTAGGGGTAAAAGCCAGTCATGGACCCTTCACCAAGTTTAGAATCTTTAGGGGAACCAGCTAAGAACAAAAACATATATCAATCCAATCGTTAAAAAAACCCTGGAGGAAGAGATTAAGGTCAGTGATGGCACATGACTTAATCTGGAAATTCAGGAAGGGCTAGAAAGGGAGATCTGGATAAGAAGTTATACTTGATGTTTGATTATGGGATCAAGAGAAATAATGGAGAACTTATCTTTTGCAAAGATCACCATCTTCCTAAAGAAATACATCTATGATTACATCACTATCTGGATCATAAGGACTCAGATGAATTTGTAGCCAACATTGTAACTGCCAACAACTTGATGCAGGGAATGAGTACTTAAACTTAACATTTTAGGTGGCAGGGGGAGCTTATTTTCATGCTTGTAAATTAGAGTCTAAAGTTGGAAACGAACATGAGCACAGAAAATTAATTCTCTCCCACCAACTTAAAAAAATTCAAGAAACTGCACATTTGGCAGGAAAATTCTAAACAACCTACAAGTGCCAATATCAGAAGAACAATCTTTACACTATGTAGAAAATTGCTAGTTAATCCTTTTCCAAAAATTTAATTTTATAAAATAAAAGCAAGGTCTATGTTTTAGCTACAGTAAAAGAGTATATAGTTTTCTCAAATTGTTGGAAAATGTAACTGAGATTCCAAATAAATTATTTCAAGTAGATTTGAACTATAATCTTCCTAATATATTACTTAATCCTTTGCATTTGTAGAGTGACTTAAATTTTCCAAAGCATTTTAAAATACATGATCTCATTTAGTTCTAATAAGTGAAATGTATATAATCATATCTAAAAGTATAAAAACTACCACAATTCCACTACCCTCAAAATTAAAGGTGAAGCAAAAATCCAGTCTATCTGGGGCCAGAGTAAATAAAAATGAAGTCTCATTTAAATGGAAAAAGACAATGTACAAATCAAATAAAATAAAAATTGCAAAGAACCTTTTTGGGTCAGTTAGTTCAAACTCCTGAGTTGTAATAATGATCATAATATAATAACATCACATAGTTTCTAAGGCACTTTTGAAAATATGTCTGGCACTTGTAAGATCACAGATTATAAATGATACATTGGCATGAGACAATCATCTTTCATAGTTTGCTTCTCATGAGCAAATGCCACTTTATATTTTCCCTTTCGCCCCTAAACCCTCATCTCAATGCTTTTTTTTTTTTTTTGGAGAGGTTTGTGCTATAGAGTGTGTGCACTTTCCAGAAAGATAGAGAGAGACAGAGAGACAGAAAGTGAGAAATCACCCCCCCCCCAGGGGGGGATAGCCACGTCACAATCCCTTCTCCTCCATTGTTCTCTCGGGATCTTGGGCACACACTCACAGGTGCCTGGCATGAGTTAAAGCCACTGGGTCCAGCACTTGAACCACAGTCGACTACATGGGAGTCCAGCGACATAGCCATTATGCCATCTGCTGGTCCCCATCTCGATGCATTTAAATCCTATAAGGTTTAATTGAAAACGAGACAACACAACACTATTAAAATTTAGGAACAAATGTTATCTCACTCAGTCTTGCTAAAATTTCCTCACAGTAGCTCTCGTGCCTATGATCATTCTGTTTTCAACACAGAAATTGGAATTATATTGTTTATATGTATGTGTGTGTGTGTGTGTGTGTGTGTGTGTGTGTATGCTTCAAATCTTTCACAGTCAAATGACATCTGCTCTCTCTTGCTTACTCCTCTAACCAAGAGGACCCCATTGTTCTTCTGCTGACACGCCTTAAGGTCAGGACTGGCTGCCTAAGTTGTAGGACCCAGTGCCAAATAAGAATGCAAGCTCCCCTGTTCACTCTCATACTTTAGTAAGAATTTCAAAATGCCAAGAGTCTTGTGCACCAGCACAGATTGCACACTCACATATCCAGTTAACTAAAGAAATTAGAACTCTTTGTGCCTTCTGCCCACTCTTCACCAGATACTTGCATATTAAACTAATCCCTACTTTCCTTTTTCTCCCAACTCTCTCCCCCAAACCTCAGTCCTGTTTTAAATGCTACAGTCTGAAGCCTTTCTGCTCCCCTTATTTGAATTTGTAATTCCTTTATTTTATTATTTTTTTTTTTTTTTGGAGAGGTTTTTGCTATAGGGCAAGTGCACTCGCCAGACAGAGAGAGACAGAGAGACAGAAAGCGAGAAATCACCCCCCGGGTGGATGGCCATGCCACAATGCCTTCTCCTCCATTCTCCTCTCGGGATCTTGGGCACGCACGCACATGCGCCCAGCGTGAGTTTAAGCCACCGGGTCCGGGACTGGAGCCGCGGTCGACTACGTGCGAGTCCAGCGACATAGCCATTACACTAACTGCTGGTCCCTGAATTTGTAATTCCTTTAAACACACACTTTAACCTCTTAACACTTTATATTATTTTTGTCTATAGCTCATTTTGCAATTTAGTTCATGTTTATTTTACTCAACCTGTTTAATTTCTACCTTTTCCCATTAGAAGGCAAGTTTGAAGAGAGAAGATTGTTCTTTTTTAATTTTTACTGCTACATCCCCCGTGTTTAATACAATGGCAGGTACTCTATAAATGTGCTGAGTGATTGAGAAAATGATTGACTTTCAAGAATAAAATGCTAAAGAATTGTGCACGGATAACCCATGGGCTGAAGACCAGTCCCGCTCATGCAAGAAGATTCACGGGGTTTATTTTGGAGCAACCTGAGGTGGTAGAACATGTACTCAAATGTATATTAGTGACTAAAACCTGTTGGTGGAATGTAGCCCAACAGAGCTGGATCAGAAATTGTCAGATGAAACATAGATGCCAGGACACGAATGTCATTTCCCCACCTCTGTACTAGCAGACTGTGCCCCACTTTTCCAGAAAGGATGAGCTCTGAAACTCTTAGCATTTTCCTCCCTAGTGGTCTTGGCCATCTAGTCCTTCAGGTGAGCTTGGCTAGTAGATAGCACTAACTGACATGTTTTAAAATTCACTTTTGGCAAATCTATTTTCTCTCTCAAAAAGGCCAGTTATTTAGATGTTTAAAAATCTGTTCTCTATATCACTTTTTTTAAAATAGATTTTTGCCAGAGGGTATGTGTGCTACCAGAGAGACATAAAGAGAGAGAGGAGAAAGCACCCTCCGTGGGGAATGGTCATTTTGCAATCCCTTTACTCAGTTTATCCTTCCTGTTGGGATTTGGTTATGCAGGCACATGCACCTGGCATATTTCTCAATCCACAGAGTCCAGGACTTGAACCATAGAGTCAAATGTGTGTTACTTCCTTAAACACCACACCACTGGCTGGCCCTCTGGACCACTTTTATAAATAGGAATTTTAATTTAAACAAAGTATGGCAAGTGTGTTAAATAGCTTCAAACCCAACCACAGTGACTTGAATCTTGTTCCTTTATACACACACACACACACACACACACACACTGCATAAGCAGGGGCCAACAGGTGGTATGGTGGTTGGGGTGCTGGACTCCCACATGGCTGACCATGGCTCAAGTCCTGGACCTGGTGGTTGCTTTCTCACTTTCTCTCTCTTCCTCTCTGTCTTTCTCTGGTGAGCATGTGTGCCTAATAGCAAACTAAATAATAATACCAATAAATAATTTTTAATAAAAAGAATGCATAAACATAGTTGTGTAGAGTCTACCTCCCAGTACTTCATTAAATGGGTCAATATTATCTGAGAATAAGTTTTGTATATGGTAAATGAATTTAATTTTCTGTAACTTTTATGACACTAATCCCAGATACACCCTCTGAACCATGCATTAGTTGACACTACAAATCCCTGGAGATACTTTTTATTCCTCCTAGGGTCTGATAAAGGTTACCACTACATTTGCCTTATCAGAACATGATCTGATCAAACCACCTGCAGTTGACCAGATCTTGGCTCCTATGATTGGCTAAGATTCAGCTACTTGTAATCAAAGTCTGCTCCTCTGTTAGGAATTTCAGTTATATAAGAACTCAGATATGGAGGCATCCTCAGGCCAAATTTAGTTTAATTTAACACAGGCAGTCTTTTCAAGAATTTTGTATAGCAAGCAGCCTGGGAAGAGAGCAATACTGTTTTTCTCCAAAACAAAACAAACAAACAAACAAAAGATTCCTATTCTGTAAGTTTATAACCCTTTTCTTGTAAACCACTGTGTTTTCAGGTATCAACTGGGCCTTTTGCATTACCCAGTGGATATTAAGTCAGAAGAAACTGATAGAAGCATGATGCTCAGGTCTTTGGCTCTGCCATGAGTAATAATTTTCTTGGTCTCTGACCCAGGGGACTTATACCTTCTGCCAGCATTTATGAAATAGTGACAGGCTAAACTGCTAGCCTGTAAGTAGGATAAAAATCTCAGATCTACTGTAGCCCTTTTTGTTTTTGTTTTTTGGGGAGATTTTTTTAGAGAGAGATTTTTGCTATAGTGCATGTGCACCTGTGGGAGAGACAGAGAGAGTGAGACAGAGAGACAGAAAGCCATAAATCAGTCCCCAGAGGAGATGGCCACACCACAATCCCTTCTCCTCCATTCTCCTCTTGGGATTTTGGGCACCCACGCACACACACTGGTGTGAGTTTAAAGTCACTGGTCCGGGACCGAATCATAGTAGACCACGTGGGAGTCCAGCAATGTAACCATTATGCCATCTGCTGGTCCCCTACTACAGTTCTTGACAGATGTTATTCAGGTAATTTTATGATTGTCCTAGAGATTAGTGATCATAATTTTAGTAAACATTTTAGAAATTTATCAATGATTGATGTCGAAATGCAGTTCTAAATTTTATTGCCATAAAATCTTCTCCCTTGTTAACCTGGACATTCCCCTGTATCTAGCTTCCTTCCAGGAGAGCTCCAACTTACCAGAATGCCTCATTAATAACTTACAAAGATCTAAATAACATTTCAGAATATGACTCATCTGTCCTCAGACACTTCGATACCTATAAAGGTGCTCTACAATTTTTTTTCCCAAAAAATTCTTGGTTAATTATATTTTGCAATCATCCTTATCTTCATTTCTCTTATTCTTTCTTATTTGAATAAGACTGGAGTGGTCCTGGCTAGAACAGATAAGGAAAAGATGGGCTAATTATTCTAATTATTTGTCATCACCTATTCTGTCTCTTCAGTATTAGACAATTTATTCTATCCCCTATATAAGCCCTTTTGAAATTCAAACTAATTGAAAGCAAATTATATAGAAGCTTTGCTGAAGATGTCTCATTTTTTCTAATTCAAATCATCTGATTTAATTTATATAATGATCATCGTATATAATGCTATGCTTGTTATTGGGAGGTACCTAGAAGGGTAAACGGTGAAAGTACAATGAAGCCAGGCCCAGCTGCTGTGGCTCAGGCAGTGGGGCATGGCTATGGGGTGCTGGAGTCATATGAGAAATCCCCAGGTTTGGATCCCAGGTCAACATGAACACATCAAGTACAACCGCACACGTCTATGATCCGGGTTAACTAGAGAGGATCATGGCCTGGCAGAATCCTGTCATGGGTATCTCTTTCACTCTCTCTCGTGAAGTAAATAAGCAACCAAACATAAACATGTAATAAGGACAAGAAAATAAGTACTCAACAAACTTTAATAAAAACAAGGCAAAATAAGTTCACAATGCAACAACTAGTACCAGAATGTAAATATAATATAGTTGTGATTGTGAATACTCATTACCTCTCAAATATAAAATTCAATGAAGAGGAAGCGATATAATTTGCAGATAATAAAAGATAACAAATTATGAAACTAAAATATAAATATTACAGCATAATAGTTTAAGATACTAAAGTGATAATGTATAAAAGCTTTCTGTTTAAAAATATGAAACGCTTCACGAATTTGCGTGTCCTCCTTGCGCAGAGGCCACGCTAATCTCTGTGTCGTTCCAACTTTAGTAAATGTGCTGCCGAAGCGAGTACAGTGAATACTCATTACTTCTTTTCAGACATCTTCCCTTCTAGATCCTCAAGCTATTTCTTCAAATTTATCCGAACTTTCTGGAAATCCTATTGCCTAATATCAGATATTAATTTCTAACTAGGACTTTTGTGATTAAAGTCAAGTTATATAATATTTTCATTTTCCTTAAGATTCTTCTGAATTATAACTTTATCAACAAGTTCTTATTGTTCAAAATTAACTTGAGAAACATATTGTCACAGTGCAAGTTTATGAGCTTGGCTGCCGAGCAGCTTTGTATTTTTATCCCAAGCCTGTCTGTAGACAGCAGAGTGGTCTTTTCTTGCTTATGTTAGCTAATAACTTTGAAAAGCATTCATTCCCTCAGGAAATATTTTCTCCATCCTGTTGGGATTTGGGCATGCACACACCGTCACCTTGTGTGTTTTTCAAGCTTCCAGGGCCAGGATTTAAATGGCAATCAACCAAGTGGGATCCTGCTCCTTTAACCACTAAGCTATGGAGCCAGCTCAAATCATCAACTTTATATATAAAGCATATTTCTTTGATTTCTATTTCTAATAAATGCTACTCATACAGAAACTACATAATCATTGCGATGATTTTTCTCTGAGTGAATCAGTTGTGATGGTTAATTTTAGTGTCAACTTGATTGGATTAAAGCATATACCTGAGTAACTTGTAAAGCGTTATTTCTAGGGATGTTTGTAAGGATATTTTCAAAGGAGATTGCATCTGAGTCAGTGGATCGAATAAGGATCTGTTTTCTCCTGATGTGGAAGGCACCATCCAGTCATTAGAGGGCCCAGCTATAACAAAAAGGCAGAAGAAAGGCAAATCTTCTCTCTGTCTTCTAAAACTGGGAGATTCTTCTTTTGACCTTCAACATTGCAACTCCAAATTCTCTGACCTTTGGACTCTCAGACTTGCACCAATGACCCCCTGGGTTCTGAAGCCTTCCGTCTCAGACTGTTTCTCATCTTCCCTGGTTCCAGTGCCTTCAGTCTTGGACTAAGCTACGTCACCAGCTTCCCTGTTTCTCCAACTTGCAGACAGCCTATTATGGGACTTCCCAATCTCTGAGCCAATTCCACTAATAAATCACCTTTCATCTAACACTATCTATCTACATATCTACATATATCTATCTGTTTTGATCTCTTATTGGCTTCATCTCCCTGGAGAATCTTAATATGCATAAAATTGGGGAAAAGAAAGACCCGTGACATCAGTCGACTGGAGAGCAAACTACTAAAAAAATAAATCATGTTGGGGACCAGCAGTTAGAGTAATGACTATGTCGCTGGACTCCCACGTAGTCGACTGCAGTTCAAGTCCCGGACCCAGTGGCTTAAACTCACGCTGGGCGCGTGTGCATGCGTGCCCAAGATCCCAAGAGGAGAATGAAGGAGAAGGGATTGCAGTGTGGCCATCCCCCCTTGGGGGGCTGATTTATCGCTTTCTATCTCTCTGTCTCTCTCTGTCTGTCTGGTGAGCGCAAGCACCCTATAGCAAATACCTCTCTAAAAATAAATAAATAAATAAATCATGTTTTCACCACACATCTTCACCTTTAAATAGAAAACTATTATGCATGTGTGTTCCATTTTTATATCTTACCTATCATTAGATTGAATTCATGGAGAGTGGAGACTACAAATACAATTTAAATTACGTCAAAATGGACTCAAAAGTCAAGAGTTAGAGCCTAAATTGAATTTTTTTTCATAGATCAAATGAGTTCAAAAAAAAAATGTCACAATTTAATGATTGAGTAGTCAGGTGAGAAACTTTAAATAAAATATAATTTAAGAACCCCATGCCGTTTCATAAGCCCTAATCTTCATAAAGCACCAAGTTTATGAGTCTCAAGATATTTTTTCTTCATATGGTACACCATTTTGCCATTGCAAAAGAGGATTATCAAGATCAGGATTTGAAAAGATTAAAAAGAAAATACCTGATCTGGTAACTGGAGATTAGAAATTTTTGATCCATAAAGCAAACATTTTCAAATAAGTAGGAGTAGAGTAGTGAAGAATAAAAACACATTCTCTCACAACTAAACATAAGATTGCTTCACAAATCAAACTGTACTTGCCGACTTGACATCATATGAAATATGATTTAATGATATACTTAGCTCAAATGATAAACTATTGAAATTCAATTACCAAAAAAAAACTTTTAGAAAATTTCCCATGTCTTTACACTTCCTATTACAGAAAAAGTAGACTAATTTTTTTTCTTTTAACTTGTTTTTTCTGTAACTTTTTTCTTTTAATATTACATGTATTGAGAATACGGAAATCTTATCTCTGCCATTATCAATTAGTATTTATCCAATTTCCACTTAGATCAATGTTAGTCATCATATTATGGAAAATTAAACATCTTACTCTTTCAGAAAAATGCAGGAGAATATCTTTAAGCTCTTTGCCAAATCTTTGGCAAAATTTTGTCAAATGGACACAGTAATGGTTAGTTCTAAAAGGGAGAAAAATGGATAATTGAAAGTACATTAAAATTTTAAATTCCTGTTCTCCAAAACATATTATTAAGACATGATAAGGTGTAAGGCAAGGCCCAGAGTAGAATAATATATTTATAGATGAGGGTAAGCATTCTTAAAGAGAACTGTACAATATAAAGACCTTTTTGCAGTTTCTATAACCTACTTGTCCATTAATCATATATGAATACTGAAATTTCACATGTAACTAGTGTGACTGAGAAATCACATTTTAAATTTTAATTTTAATTTAAATGAAATTATTTAATTTGAAGACATGTTGCTAGTGGCTACCAAATTAGATAAGCTATTGCTAGAAGGTTTAAGAGACTTACTTATAGTTGATTGGCTGGTTAGAACTGAAGTCGCCTGATTCCAGATGTTTTTCTTCTATATATCATACCATTGCAAGTATACATTCCTAGAAAGTTTTGATGGTCACAAGAGAAGACATACATATTATTAGAAATGTTTGTTTTTTATTCACTTTATTCTTTATGTTAGCACTATTCAAGTCGGTTACCTTTATTCATTCAATTGTCATATGTGATTGTTGTTGAAATAGCAAAAACATCCATTTCTTCACAAATTTCTCATCCAATTTCATAGAATTATAAATTGCATTTTCTTAAAAAGGCATCACAAAGTGATGAAGGAAAAAAAATTAAATTGAAAGTCAAATGTTGTAGGAAACTAGCAGTTAGCGTAATGGCTATGTCGCTGGACTCCCACGTAGTCGACTTCAGTTCGCGTCCTGGACCCGGTGGCTTAAAACTCACGCTGGGGGGGGACCAGCAGTTAGCGTAATGGCTATGTCGCTGGACTCCCACGTAGTTGACCGCGGTTCGAGTCCCGGACCCGGCGGCTTAAACTCACGCCCGCTTGTGCGTGCGTGCCCAAGATCCCGAGAGGAGAATGGAGGAGAAGGGAATCCCCCCTGGGGGGTGATTTCCTGCTTTCTATCTCTCTGTCTCTCTCTGTCTGTCTGGCGAGCGCACGCGCCCTATAGCACCTCTCCACTCACGCTGGGCACATGTGCGTGCGTGCCCAAGATCCCGAGAGGAGAATGGAGGAGAAGGGATTGCGGCGTGACCATCCCCCCTGGGGGGTGATTTCTCGCTTTCTGTCTCTATGTCTCTCTCTGTCTGTCTGGCAAGCGCACGCGCCCTATAGCAAAACCCTCACCAAAAAAAAAAAAAAAAAAAAAGTCAAATGTTGTAGATTTTTATGTTTGACTTAAAGTGTTTTTTTTTTTTTTTTCCATTTATTTTAAAAAGGTTTTTCAAGCTACTGGAAGCTGCTCTATAAATAAGCTTAGTAAACAAATTTATTTGGTGTGAGTTGAGAAGCACCAGAAAGTAATTCTGTCATAAACTCTCTCTTGACAAGCTGGCATTATCATTGGCCTTCACTATAAATCTTTATTTGCACCATAACTGTTATTAATAAATTAATAAATAGCAATGAGATTCATCACCTTAGCTTTAGAGCCTTTTTAAAACACAAAACATTATTAGTATTTACGGGTTTTATCTTTACTATTGGCATCACTGATAGCCATCACTAGTGACCATTACTGTATGCTACTCATTACACTGAACAATTTATAGGCTTAATCAGAATACTAGCTTCAGATCTCTGCTTCCTATCTCATTCATCTTCCTGAAAGCTCTTTCTCTGTCATAGTCAAGTTCTGCAATCGGCCCTTGCTGGTCTCTAGCTTGAAAAGGACATCTATGGGGTGCTAAGCTGCCCCAGTCATTAATATCCCACAAACTACTACCAAGGTTTCATACATACATAAGAGAATTGACTGCAAAGCTGAGGCATTAATAAAGGAAATCAAGTTACAATACAGCAAAAAACAAAAACCTATTTGCACACTATGCTAAGTGTGACTGTTCTCACAGTAGTTAAAATGAAAGCACTGGAAAAGTTCTTTTCCTTTATAAAGTGAACCTCCTTTCCTATCCTTAGTCTTCTTGCCTTAAGTGTTCTCCTTTTTTTCTCTAGAGTTTCAACCTTAACCTCCACTTCCAGAAAAGCTCAAGTTCTCGAGTCCTGAGTTCATCTGTTTTTCTTAAGAGCACTACTTCACTGGACAAAGCACTTGTTACAGTTTCTATCTACCGAAAAAACATGTGTTGAGATTTGGTTGGGAAGGTATTAAGAGAAGACGTAATATGTCATGGTGTCATATCGAGGTCTTTAGGAGTGATTCAGTGATTGGAGTAAGAATCCTTAATTGACTCCTGGTGGGTTTATGTGGAAAGCCAATGAGATCAGGAGAAATATGAATGGATAGGCACAGCTGTTCTGCTCTGCTCTTGCCATCTTGATGGGATGCATTGGAAATTTGAAGTCCCCCACTAGAGGTGACACTGGGCCTTCGATCTCTAAAACACATGCTGACTAAACCTCTATTCTCTTAAATTACTCAGGCTCAGGTATTTTTGTTGTTGTTGTTGTTGTTGTTAGCAACAAAATGAATTAGAACAGTGCCACAACAGTACATTTTCCCAAATCACTTATGCTATGAAGAAGCTGGAGCATCAAAAGAATGGTGATGTGGACATTAGCATTCTAAAGACAACTTTCCTCTGAGATGCCTCCATTACAATAAGTGGAACATAAGACTCTTCATTCATTAAACTTGTTGGATGACTGTTGTTTGAAGGGTGTATGCATACACACACACACAACATAAACTAACCAAATTTCTCAGTGATAATCTTCTATAGATCACATTTATAACGATGTTTATTTCTTTTTTTTTTTTTTTTTTTTTTTTGCAAGAGAGAGATAGAGATTTTTTGCTGTAGTGTACTCATCAGAGAGAAGCAGGAAAACAGAAAACAAGAAATCACACCCCAGGGGGATGGCCACACCATAATCCCCTCTCCTCCATTCTCCTCTCCAGATATTGGGCACACATTCACATATGTCCAATGTGACTTTTAATCTGTTGGGTCTGGGACTCGAACTGCAGTTGACTACATGGGAGTCTAGCAATGTAACCATTACACCCTCTGCTGGTCCCAAAGATGTTTATCTCTTAAAAGCAAAATAATCTATATAGTGTCCACTACCTTTAGAAAATTTGTCTTTCTACTGCCAAACCAAAGTACAAACATATACAGTATGTTGTGTTTTTCTGATGTGGCTGAAGCAACTTTTATTTAAGTCCCTAATGTTCTTCCACAATCTTGATCATCACATCAAGAGGTTAAGTTTCTTTCTCTTCTCCTTGAACCTAATCAGGTTTTGACTATCCTGATAAACAATAAGGAAAAAGTGACATTCTCATTTAGGAGGCTAGTTTAGAAAAAGGGATACAAATGCTGACTAGTTTTCTCTTGGCCCACTCACCCTTAAAACTCAGACATAAAGTTGTGAGATAGCCCATGTCTTTGGAGAGAACACATTGGAGGTGTTCCAGTCAACAGCTTCAGCTAAGATCCCAGCCAGCTTCACCCACCAGACCTGTGTACGACTGAGTCTTCAGATGACTCTAGCCCTCAGCCTTCAATACGCTGCAGCTAACTGGTGCCCAGCAGAGCTGAGATGAGCTATATATACAAAGGTATGCTCAGGTTTCAGAATTGTGAGAAAATTGTGTCATTTCTTTGAGTCACAAAGTTTCTAAGTAGCTTTTCATGCAGCTAGAGTACTTGAAAAAGAAAGTAAGCAACTAGGCCATACTTTCCCAGCTCTGATGAGGCAGAAAAAGGTTAAACCAGAAGATGGACTCAGATCTGTCTAAATCCAGTTCCAGCATTGTAAATAATCCTGCTTTACAGTATCGTCTTTGGACAGAAAAGTTTTCCTGGGAAATTAAGTCCTGTTACATCAAGTCTTCTGAGTTTTCTACAACAATGTTTTGTACACAGTGCTCTACTCAAAAATTATCTCACTATCTCTAGAAAATATTCAAATGCTTCCTCAATCAGGTTTTTGTTTAGTTTTCTAGAATAAGTCATTTCCCTTCCTTCACAAAAATTGATGTCTTTTCCATGATTTTTTCATGAGCACAACAATAAATGCCTCCCTACAGCCCACTCTAGTGCTCTTCCTGTATTTTATTATCTCTCATTTTCTAAATTTTACCCTTCTTTCAGGGTCCAGCTCAACCCACACTTTGCCCACGGAGCCTTACCTAGGATCCCAGTCTTCACTCAGTTCTCATCTCCCTGAACTTCTGGCAGTTTGCACTAGGACAGTAATTTTGAAGTGAGTTTGAGCTTCCACATATTTCTGCTTTTTATTTATTGTTTGTTTTATATCTATCTATATCTATATATAGGCATATATGTAGGCATATATAGATATATAGATTTCTAATTGTGCACATTTATAGAATACAGTATAATTTTCCAATACATGCATACAATGTAAGCAATAAAATCAGGGTGATTATTTTTAAAATAGTTTGTCTCTAAACTGACTGTCAATCAAGGGGGGAAATAGCAATGTAGGCACCAATGCGACAGACTAGGAATAGGGTTAGACCAAGGCAGGCTTATTAAAAATCTTCCAGCATGTCTACCTGCTACTTCTTCTGTTCTGAATCCTTTTCTCCAACTCATTGTACATTTTTCAGTTGTAAGCCTAAATGTCACTTCCTCAGAAAAGTCTTAGTTCATCTTCCAGTCTAACTTATATCCATAAACAAAAACAAACAAACAAAAAAAGTGTAACAAAGCATCAGCCAAAACTGTAACAACAGGAGACACAGAAAAAACCTTTTCTTAACCAATACTCCTTTGAAGATCACTTGACTGATTCACAGTTGCCTGGCTTTCTCTCTCTCTTCACAAATTAGATATTGTGTTTGGTCAGAATGGCCAAATGACTTGAGAAAAGAATATCTAAGATACAACTTTCGGTTGTTTGCTGGGCGGTGCTATGGTGTTGATTCATTATACAAATGAATGATGTCTGCAGGGGAAGAATCAGGGGGAAAGGCTGTGCAATCTGTCCTGGATTATGAAAGGCAGAGAGATGAACAGGGACTGTAGGAGTTAAGGCTGCAGGTAGATAAATATTTTAGTAGAAATATGAAATTAGAGGACCAGAAGCTGGTGTGGTGGTTAAGGTACTGCTTCTCACATAGTGGACCATGAGTCTCAGACCCAACAGATTGAAAATCATGTTTGGTGTATGTGTATTCATGGCCAGAATCCCAGGAGGTGAATGGAGGAGAAGAGATTGTGGCATGGCCATGCCCCGTCAAGGGTGATTTCTCGCTTTGCCTGTCTCTGTTGTTTCTGTCTCCGGCAAGTGCAAGCACCCTATGACAAAAAAAAAAAAAAAACAGAAATTTGAAAATAGAGGAAGAATTGACTCTCAGAAATAAAGTCCAGAAGAATTGCACAGCTAAGAAGAAGATATCTTTTTTTTGCAGAAAACATGATAAAAGAGATTTGGATCAATATTTCTTTTAATTCAAAATACGTAGAGGATGGCCTCGGAAGCCAGCTAGGTTTTCACTATGCTATAGTTTTCCTCACAGTACTTATAACAACTGTCATTTTTAAAATATTATGAATACTGAGGCCAGCAGATAGCGTAATGTTTACATCACTGGACTCTCATGTAGTCAACCATGGTTTGAGTCCCGGACCTGGTGACTTAAAACTCATACTGGGTATGTGTGCATGTATGCCCAAAACCCCAAGAAGAGAATGGAGGAGAAGGGATTGTGGTGTGGTCATCCCCTCGGGGGATGATTTCTCACTTTGTCTCTCGCTTGCTCTCTCTAGTGAGCACACACACCCTATAGCAAAAATCTCTCTATGAATATATATACATATTTTTTTAAATACTATGTTTTTGTTTATACTTTATGTCTCTCACAAAACCATTATAATATCATCAAAAACAATCACTGCATCCAGCATGTTGGAAGAGCAGTAGCACAATACCCCATACTTCTGGAAGCCATATGGAAGACTGGGGTTCAGTTTCCTTGTCAACCTATACATGCCAGACATCTACATTTGTGCCTGTTATCCTGACTGGCTGAAAGTCTGGTGGCTAGGTACAGGAATCATAATGTGATACCCTGATAAGGGTCTCTCTCTCTCTCTCTCAATAAACAAACTTTAAGAAAAATTCCTGATATGTTGTAGGTCTTCAGTAAACATTTGTTGGTGAACGAGTGATTATCCTAACTTAACTGTGCATATCTTAGGGGAAAGAATGTGCTTTATGATTGATCTTTTCACTACAATCTATCACAGTGCCACACAAATAGAATTAGTCCTTTTACATGTTTTCTATTTTTTTTTTTTTTTTTTTTTTTTTTTTTTTACAATAGTCACCATTTCTTGAGAAGTTATCATGAGTCAGACATTTAAGGGCATAGGTTTGACCTAATTTAACACTCAAAACTACATTTAGTTACTGAAACTGTTATTCCTATTTTCTAAATTAGATAATGGAAAGGCAGAGATAGTAAATAAATTACCCAAGATTGCATAATCTATAAATAACATTGGTCAAGGTTCTAACCTAAGCCTGTTTAAGACCCGTGTTTTTATCTTCTTAACGACTTACATGTGATGTGGAAATGAGATCGAGGAAGATCATTATCAATCACAAATAGTACCCCCCACCCACTGTACCGTGGAGCGTGCATCTGGCTCCAGGTGGTGATAAAAGTGTGTGGCAGGATAGGGAGCACAGCACAAGGTCCTGGAGGCAGCAGAAAGATGTGTTCCTTAGCATGGGCACTATTTGCAGTAGCCATGCTACTTATTTCTGTACTGTTAGCCAAAAAGACATGACATAGAATTTGAAGAAAGAAAAATTAACGTTAGAAAGAGGAAGAAAAAGAGTAAAACATCAAGTCAGTAGGCTAAAAATTAAAGCACCTCCTTAATAGAAACTTGAAATTTCATCCCTTAAAAATAAAAATTCCAGGGGCCAGCAAGTGACATGCATAAGTCACTGGATTCCCACATGTCCAGTCGTGGTTTGAGTCCCAAACCCAGCTTGAAAATCCCACCTGATGCATGTGCCTGGGTGCCCCATTCCCAAAAGTAGAATGGAGGAGATAGATTGCAGCATAGCCATCCCTCCACCCTATTCCAGGGAATGATTTCTCATTCTCTCTCTCTCTCTCTCTCTCTCTCTCTCTTCTCTCTCTCTCTCTCTCTCTCTCTCTCTCTCTCTCTCTCTCTGATGAGCTCATGTGTTCTATAACAAAACTAAATAATAATAATAATAATAAATTTAAAAAGAAATATAAGGACAGTGATGGTGTAGCAGTAATGTTGCTGGACTCCCACATGGATGGATCTGAGTCACAGACCCGGTTGCTTGAAAATCATGTTGGGTATGTGTGTGTGCATGCCCCAAGATCCCGGGAGGAGAACAGAGGAGAAGGGGTTATGGAGTGACCATCCCCATGGGGTGGTGATTCCTCACTTTCCTTCTCACTGTCTCTGTCTTTGTCTCTCTGGAGAGGGCACACACCCTAAGGCAAAAACCTCTTAAAAAAAAAAAAAAAAAAGAAAGAAACAGAAAAGAAAAAGAAAGAAAAAAAACTGAAATTTAGTTAAATGACCTAAACCTTTATGTCAACAGAGTACACTGAAAAAATTTGCATTTATTTCCAAACAGTTTGTCAGGGGAAAATAATCTAAAGAAAACTACTACAATTTTGTTAGGTAAAACTGTTTTTAGCTCCAAGCAGTATGATGATTTTTAAGTATCTAGAGAAAAAAAAATGTATAATAGGTAACCCGAGAAACAACCTTCATCAAAGAGATGGACTAGATCATTCAAATCTAACCATCTTCCACTGTTATTTCCAAAATGAAGCATAATGCTTATCAGAAGGATGAGTTAAAAATTCAAACCAACCTAGTTTCTCAGGGAACCAGAAACCACATAATGGCACTATAGCAATCCAGACACTAGTAGCTTGAAAAACACGCCAGGCATATGCATATGTGTGTGCATGAGTACACAAAATCCTGGCAAGGTGGAGAAATGCACTCTCTCACTAGGAAAAAAAAAAAAAAAAAAAAGGAAAAAAGAAAAAAGACGAAGAAATGTGAATCTCTACATTTTATTTCCTATTTACAGTTGATGGTTCACATAGCACAAAATAGCTGTACATCACTAAACTAAAATGAGTATCTCACATAATCCCAAATACTTCCTTTCCAGAAAAAAACAGGACAGCCTGTGAGACTTGTTAATAATGGGCCATATCCAGAAATATTACTCGGTGAACTTCTGTATTTCTGGAATCTGTAAAGCTATTTGGGACAAGAATATTCTTCCTTAAAAACTGAAAGATAATGGAGAAAAAAGGAGAAAAACCTATTGTAGAGAAATTACCGTGTCATTTGATGACACAATATATATATTGAGTAGAAGACACAATATGTATATTGAGTAGAAAACATTGTAGACATTTTATACTTAATAAGTATTTTTAAACTTTCAGTTTTACCAGTAGAACAAGTTCTGCTAATATCGCAAAACTATGTAAGGACTCTACGGCAAAATCATTGTCAGTCGTTTAGTAGGCTCTCCAAGTCCACGTGAATGATATTAACACGATCACTGTTCATCTGATTAGAAGAGTAGTAGTTCTGAATTAATCCATCCTTACGTGATAGTGGTCAAATTAGATTTTCAGTTTCTGACTTGTAAATTGTTTTCAACATTGTGACCTGTGGGCGCCACCCAGTGGAGAAACACATATAGTCTGCAAAGCTGTAAAACACAATCTTGAAAGTCCAAGACTCATTATTTACTGTATAACCTCATGAGCATCTGGATGAAATCTCATAATGGGAAAACTCGCATTTTTCATTTTATTCTGCAGCCTGGGCAGCCAGGAGGACACCGTGTGGGCACCCTAGAGGAAAGTCCTGAATGCCTTCTGCGTGTAGCCATATGGTTAGAATCAGTGGGTTCACCCTGCGCCAGTTTTCAACAATGGGCGTGTATATGAATAACATGCGAGCAATCAGACTAGCTCTCGTTTCATATTTTCCCTTTGTATAGGGCTATTTTTACACCTTATGGAAAAGGTAAGTTAGACAAGACCTAATATTTTTCTCCCCAGTTAAGGCAGCAGGACTGCAGCTAAAATGATGTCAGAGTTTCCATTTCAGCTCCTTATTTTCAAGGCTTTAGCCCTCTGCCGTAAACATTAACTCTGTGAAGAAAAAAAAAAAAAAATACACACTTACATACATTACTTCTCAGACCAGAAGAGCATTCATCTTATTAAATAAGTGGCCTTGAAAAGAAATTAGGTTGAACATAGCAACATTCTATTTTTAGGGAAGGTGAGGCAAATGGTGGGGGGAGAGGATGAATCATTTTTTTCTAAATTACAATGTGTGTTCTTTCTAATGTTTGGGAAGCAAACATCACAAGGAGTCAGAACACAGAAAGTGTGTCCAATTTGGCTGTAAGAGCATATCTGGTTATTCAGACTATTATGATGTTGCACAAGGACTTTATTCTGTGAAAATCAGGTCAAAGCAGCATTTCCCAATTTTGTCGTCCTAATTGACACAAACAGGTAATTTTGAAAATATGCTTGAACAAACAAGCAAACACTCCCCTAATCCTGTCCAGCAATGCTTCGGCTCTCAAAGTCACGGCCCAGGCAGATTGAGGTTTCTGTGGTATGGCCTCTTTCCATGCAGTACCTGCTACCATGGTTTTTAAAAATAAAATAAAATAAGCACATCAGTCTTCTTTGTGGGCTGAAAATTTTCAGTTCTGAGTGCTCAATTCATTTGGGGAATTATTTTTTTTAATGAAGATAACTCAGCTGTCTTATCAAGACCTTCACTATTTTTTGTAGGATATCTGCATTCACTGTGTGTAAACGAGCGTAGAAGGAAACCCTCATCAGATCTCTGATTCTGAATAATAAAATAAAAGAAAGAAAAAAAGAAAGGAAAGAAGGAAGAAAGAGAGAGAGAGAGAAAGAAGGAAGAAAAGAGAAACGAAAAAAGAAAAGAAGAGAAAAAAAAGAGAAAAAGAAATTCCATGAATTTAGTATTAGATGAAAGATAATGTGTCTGGCAAGAAAACTCCCCTTTAACCTGTGAAATTTTATTTATTTATTTATTTATTTATTTTTTTTTTTACTGTTTGGAAGGGAAATTGAGCAGTTTTTTGATAGGAGGATTTATAAAAAGGGCTTACTAGGTATTTCGAGTGGAATTATTAAAACTTTTATTTTGAAAGACAGAGAATATTTGTCATCTATTGAGCTTGTTTTGTAACACTGAGGCCATGCCATGAGAAGAGGAACAGGATTATGATCTAATAATCATGTCCAACTTGCTACTCACCCCCCTGTTCAAGCTCAAGAATACTGAAGTACCAGACATAAATTTAGATTTCCTGACTTGTGAAGTACTTCCGCTCTGATGTCATCTGTATTTTTTCCTCATGTCTTGTTGTATTTCCTCATACCCAACAGTGAAGCTCAACGATGCTTTAATTTTTGCAAACATGTTCTGCATTTTCATATCATTTACTTTTCTTGTCTTTCTAAAGAACGAAGACTCTAAATCATTTTATTTGGGATCACAAGAATAGAGAGCTCTCTAGGAAGACTGATTCAACAGACTTTCGATGCAGGGTAGACAGTTAAGGCACAATACTTATCATCATCTCCCTGAACCTCAGACGTTATCAGTCTGCAAGTGAAACTTAATCCTGAACATAAATTGCATTTCCTAAAAAAACATAATCTTGCCTTAAGACACCAACCTCCCTGATTACAGGGAATGTCTGTGTTTACACATTTGTACAGAGCATGCTGACTGTATTAGTGTCCTAGGAAACAAACTGTGTGCCATTCACAGACCTGCTGCAAGCTCTGGAAAGAGAAAGAAAAAGAAAATTTGAAATCAGACTCCCGATCTCTAACTCCTTTCAAATTCCTGAAGCACATTAGCTTTACTACTGCATGATGTGCACGGTAGTATTTCTTCTAATGAAATCTGACTAAAAGTTTAAATGAGTTTAATGCATGAAATGTATAAATAAAATGTGGCCTTGATTAAATTTAGACTTGATACATAACTTAAATGGGTAGCCCAAGAACAGCATTGGTATCATGTGTCCAGACTATTTGGGGCTTTGCAAAAGTCGTTTGGATTTTATCAGTGTGGAGCACTTTCTATCAGGAGCACAATGTGTGTACAAAGCTGAAATGTGCAAAAGGATTGTGGAGAAAACAGAGGGCAATTGAAAAGAGGTTAAGTGTGAGAAAATAAAACAAGGTATTAGGAGAGGTGACAATGAAATGGAGTTCTGAAGGTTGATTTGCAAAGAGCAATTCAGACAGGTAAAAAATATTTGACTTGGAGTTTCATCTGGGTGCCTTTTGCTTTCATGACTTTGGGGGAAACTTCTTACTTTCATGGATCTTCAGTTTTCCTCATCTGTACATGTGGATCAAGATACTTTATCTTCCTACTTCCTGATTTGTGGGAAGGACCAGATGAGATAACACATACAAAAGGTCTTTGTATACTATGGGGTGCTTTACAAATCTAAGGCAAGAGTATTATAATATACTTCTCAACTATAGGAATTTCCTTTCACATCTAAGAGTTTCAAAGCAAGTAATATTTCCAGCTACCATATAAGATATACAACTCATTGTATATAAAAGCAATGGTTAAAGTTATTAGTTAGGTATAAGTGAATCGGAAAAAGAAAACTCAACAACTCTATAGGAAACCATACGTTAATAATAAAGTGTACATATGGTCTTTGAAGTCAGACATGTTTGGCCTCAGTCTTACCTCAGTTACTTACTAACTATTCATTGGACAAGTCACCATACCTTCATAAATTGCTTCTGTATCACGTGTAAAATGGAGGTGAAAATACCTACTTATTGTTTTTTTCTACAATAATGCAATATATATATATATATTTGTATAAGTTTTAACTCTTATGCCTGTTATCCAATGATATATGAAAAATTCTACCTTTGTTTCATTATAGACATATTTTATATATATATATATATATATGTATATATATATATATATATATATATCATGTGAATACTATAATATATATTTCAAGGTGGTTACATCTATGAATAAGTGAAAATTATTCCACTTCAAAAGGTCAAAGTGTTATTTTTCATGCATAGTTTAAAAATGGAGTATCAATATCGAAGTGTCTAAATGGAAGACAAGGGCTATGGGGAGGAAGGGAAATAGATAAATTACTGAAACATAAAGACAGAGGAAGATAAAGTGAAAAAGTTCTCTTAGACCTCCTCAGCAAAGATGTTTGATGATTCTAGGCTAAACCACAGACGAACTCTGGTGTTTTTTATAAATTACTTTTATTTTTTGAAAGATTGCACAATGCCACTCAGTTTCAGACATTTAATAGAATGAAACCAGGTGAGTTGGAGCCAATTTGGCCTTTCATTTTTCAACTTTGTTTATTACTTTCCTTAAACCACAACATTCTGAGATCTCCTAAGAAAATCTGTTTCTGTGAAATTTTCAGCCTGATTTCCAAACCAGAGAAAGAGGTTCAAATAAACTTGGACGCATTTCAAAAAAGCATACGAGATTCTGGATGTTTATTTGAAGCAATCTGGACTCCTGACCTTTTGAGGTTCTCCCCACCACCGATAAAGAGAGCCTACAAAGAATTTACTGTGCAAGGATCTAGTGGTTCAGTCTGAATGGATAAAAATCCCATTGGTCTCAAGGAAAAGTCACTTCTGAACACGTTCAGTGGAATCAAGCCTTAAGCAGGTATATTGATACCCTCCTTTTAGGAGAATGTAGCTACCAATCTGTGTCCTAGTTCAGAAAACCTGTAAATAGATTATTTATTCAATATGCCTTATGAGTTGAAAAAGTATTCCTAGCTTGACACCAAGAAGAAGAGGCTCTTGTTGGAGTAGGTGGAGGGTTTAGTATTTCCTGGAGCACTATAGAAAAATGCAGACCAAACTGCTCTCTCACAGAGCTGCCTTTAAACATCAGTGTGGGACTTTAGAAAGTATGCCAATCCTCCCCAAGTTCTTGAACCTTTTCAAAAACTGAATTCTGCCACTTTTGAAAAGATGAACACTGAGAAATTGGATTTGAAACCACAGCATTAAATGCTTAAAATCCGATCCTTCTGTCAGGACCTGGGATAAATTAAACTGATGTACACTATTTTTAAAGAAAGGAAAAAATATGGGAAGCGGGTTTTGAAGCCTGAAGGCATAGAACAAAACAAGTTTTGCAGGTGATACAAACCATCTTAGTTCATTCCTATAATGGTTTTCTACTTCCATATGGTGGCCCATACTGGAAATAATTCTTAGGAAAACACGTTTGTATGTGATAAATAAAACATTATTTTAGAGGTTTCTGTTTTTATGTTCAGAGATTGCCACTTTTATTCAGTTGTTTGGACTGCTGTTAATTTTTTTTTTAACTCTGGTGTTTGAGCTTATTTTTTTAAGGAGAGAGTGGAAGAGAATGTATATTGATGATAAGGGTATAAGGTGAACAATTATCAGTGTTTCCATCAAATGAATTCAGTGCAGCTGTATGATATGGATTTGGATTTAATCAAAGCTGTAGGAATTTAAACACAAAATAGGCTGAATTTCATGTTAGCATATTTTAAACTTGGTAGTAAGTTATTTTACTAATATTTCATAGACGATTAATTTCTGACTCAAGTAGTAGTTCAAAGATGAATGTGTTTAAGAGCAAACGCCTTCATCTTATTAATTTTTGTTATTATAGAAGAATTTAATTTCATGACAGGAGTAAAATTGATTGATTAAAAACTTCCCAAGTCAGATAAATCTCAGAGAAGAAATGCAGTTCCTACTAATGATCTAGGCAATAACGACATGTAAGGGAAATTCAAATAGCAGAAAAGACTCTACAGATAACCATCATTAAAATAGTTTTAAAATGTAACAACTTAAGCCCACTGCATATACTTCTGTCAAAGAGCATGATATTTTTCTCTGTCCTAAATCATTCCGGTATAAAATATAAGCTTGTTTTCAGGTTCTGGAAATTCGCAAAGCAAGACTTAAGAAAAAAGATGTCTATCAATTTTCAGTTTGGGAAAGATGTATACATATAAGCCAACATTTTTTACTAGAAGCAGGATAGTTTATTCATAAAACTATAATTACTTAAGTGAACTTCTAGATTTATTATTATGAGATTTTAAATGTTTTTATGAATTTCACTTGAAAGCCTTATTATATTATTTAATACAATAACTAAATTGTATTAAATTTCACTTAAAAGCCTTATTATATTATTTAATACAATAACTACAATTGTATGAATTCTCTGTACAATTGATGTTAAACTTAAAAAATAGCAAAGCATTTCAGAAAATAGATTTAAATGTCTCCTTCAGGCTACAAAATATTTAAGACTAAATATATACAAACTGAAGTAGAGACATTAATCAGTAGCATTGGAAAATCAGGTGAAATAGAATTCATTATCTATATAAAAGTATATATGACAAAAATGTCAAAACTTAACTGAATATTCATTCCACACAGAATTTCTTATAGTTTTTCAAGAATACTCCTGAAATAAGGCCCAAATACTAGAGGTGGAATGAATGAACGCTTATTGGCAAACTACAAACCAGTTAAGGCTGTGAGGTGGCCACACCCATAAAACCTCTTGTTTCAGTTTGCATTCCCAACTGTTGCATTGCATTTTACAGCATCAAAAGTAAGCAGAAAACATATTCCAGAATCAATTAACACAGCGTTCACCACCACCTCCCTTATCTCACCCCTGATCTTAAACAGTGCCTGTGAACTGAAGCAAAAATCAGGCAGTTTTTGGAGAATTTGATCTCTGGATGCAATCACCAATTAGTTCTAATTATTCTCAATCTCATATTCTTAGTTTTATGCTTTGAAGCATAAAGTGATAAGTGTTTTATTTCACATTATTTTATTTAGTCGGACCTGAGATTTAGGCCAAAGTTAAGAAATGCCGCAAATCTCAAGGTTGTAAACACTAGTAAAATGAGATTTTTTTAATAGATGTTTTCTGAATTTTTTTTTCCTTTTTGTCAGTTGAACTCCCCATTCTCATGTATATTTCATCTCAGTTCAAAGGGTACACTCCTTTAAGAAGAGGTATGTTTATTTATATAGCCTCCTACCCTCCTATAATGGCTTATACCATTTTTAACCAATCTTTGTTACTTATGTGTTGCTATTTTAAATTAATTTTGTAAAGTATTGGAAACTTTGAAAATTTTTTTAAAACATGCTAAAGTGCAAACAAGTGGAGAGTTGAAACTCTTTTCACGTGGGGTAACAAAGTGTTTATAGACTGTAGATCCCTTGATAGGACATAACTCACATCCATCTGTCATTCCCCAGATCGTGTCAGTTTTTCTAAGTATGTATTCTGTTTAGAGAGACTGCATTTCAATCTATTGTACCTATTATCGCACATGAAAGCAGTTTCCACTATTTAAATAGTTTATCATGGAAAATGACACACCAATAATATTCATATCATTTTTCCCCAAAGCAATTTCTTTAAAATTTTATTTCTGTAAAAGCATTTAAACAGGTCAGTCTTTATCTCAACATTTTTTCCTCATTTTATTTATTTATGTATTTATTTTTTGACAATCAATTCAAGGTTACTATCACGTACATCATTTTCAGTAGAGAATTTCACATTCTTTGGTCTGTTAAGAGTTTCTTCTTTTTGCTTCTCTCGCTATCTCAACATTTTTTACTCTGTTAAATATTATCATAAAAAAAGAAAGCAGGTAAACTATCAAAATAAGTATTTTCACCTACACAGATAGAAATGTCTCCCACATATACACAAAGGACCACTTCGGACCATGGTAACACCTTACTCGGTGAGGGTTGTTGACTGACCTGCAGCTGAAGGGAAGAACTATTTTTGTACTGTTACAACTTTTATCCAAAAGGGACTCAAAGTACTTTTCAAATTAAGCACTACCTTTGAGCTGAAACTGAGCCACGCTGGAGAAACTACATTGGCTGTCAGTCACTGCATACTCACCACACAGCTGATGGGGCAACAACATGTTTTTGGCAACCATGGCAAAACCCTTTTCATACCAAAAATACAGTGGTGTCTTTGATCTCAGAGAGGGAAGGCAAGACTTGGCTTTTTCTTAAAGGGTCCATCTAAAAATCTGCAAGACCAAATTCATTACTCATACAAAATTCACAGGAGTTGACCACATGACATAGAAGAGATCTTTTCAGAAATATTCAATAGGGAATTTTCCTCTCATCCTAAAGTTTGTGAAATCCCTGAGAGATTTCTTACTGGAATAAAATCCTCACCAACATTTATTTTTGTCTGGTATAAAAAAAAAAAAAAAATTACCTTGTAATGGAAGGTTTGCTTTATTGTTTTGTTAATGCCACTCATTTTAAATACATACAGACACTACTTCCCAATTCTTTACATTAATTGGTGCACAATAAGTTTCTAAGAAGTTAGGAATTCTTAAGAAATTAAGAATATATTTTGGAACCAGCAGTTAGCGTAATGGCTATGTCGCTGGACTTCCATGTAATCGACCGCGGTTCGCGTCCCAGACCCGGTGGCTTAAAACTCAAGCCGGGCACGTGTGCGTGCATGCCCAAGATCCCAAGAGGAGAATGGAGGAGAAGGGATTGCGGTGTGGCCATCCAGCCTGGGGGGTGATTTCTCGCTTTCTATCTTTCTGTCTCTCTCTCTGTCTTTCTGGCAAGCACACGCACCCTATAGCAAAAAACCTCTCCAAAAAAAAAAAAAAGAAAAGAAATTAAGAATATATTTTTAAGAGTCAAGTCTTAATTTGGTAATTTTTTATTGAAAGGTAAATAGGAATAAAGTCTTTCTGACTTACTGTGTTTTTTAAAAAAATGTGACTTTAAGTCTTCCTTTATCTCCCAAGTCTTTAATTTTTAAAAAATAGCTTAAAAAAGGGAGCAACAGCCAGTAGGTGGCATGGTGGTTAAGGCACTGGACTCCCACATGTCTGACCAAGGTTCAAGTCCCGGACCTGGTGGCTTGAAAATCACACCGGGTTTACGTGTATGTGTGTCCAAAATCCAAGGAGGAGAATGGAGAAGAAGGAGCTGCAGTGTGGCCATCCCCCTTGGGGATGATTTCTCACTTTCTTTCTCACTGTCTCTCTCTGGTGAACACAAATACACTCCAGCAAAAACCTTAAAAAAGATACTAAGTCACTCCATTATATTTCTCTGAATTAGTTAATAAATTTGTAGACAGAATTGACACAGAAAAATTGTTGCATGCAGCTACACTACTTCATGAGCTAAAACTTTGTTCAACTTGACTTGGGATCCCAGAGAATGAAAGTAAAAATTTCCTATGTGTCTGGAACTTTTCTAGGAGCTTCACTTTTTCATCTCATTGAATCATCTTGACCATCTTGTGGGTGTTGTGGCAAACTATTGTATTGTTCTCATTTATTCCCTGCCCTGCCTTATGAGATGATGATACATTCTCACTCCACTCAACGAGGTTTGGGTACGTGACTTCCACCAGCCCATTTAAAGGTCAAGGAGTTGATTCGTGAACCATTTGCCCTTTCCGAGCCATCTCGTGGTGCCTGTGTCTCTCTTTTTCTCTGCCATGACACCAAGACATCTCAGAAGGGATGGCTCCTTCTGCCAGAGAAAGAAAGGAGGAGACAGAGCTGTTGCTGACCAGAAAAATGATCTGCAATCAAAATAAGAAATGGATCTTTGCTATAAACCACTCAGATTTCAACAATTGTTTTTGGTACCGTAAAGTAACTTGACACAGCACAGGTAAGTAACATTAATACTCATTGTATAGAGGCATGTGCTAAGGGTTAGAAGAATTCAGTAAGTTGCCTAAAGCTGGTGTTTTGTAAATTAGCAAGGAGCTGAGTGCAGAGTTGTCTGACTCTACCTCTACTCTTCTACCAAACAGTATTCCAGAAAGTTCAAATGCATGCCTACTCCCTCTCTAGGAGCCCTCGTCTGCTCAATTCAGTTGATAATCAAACAGAATTATCTATTATATAACTAAATCACCCAGCTCATCCCAGGGGGGTCCTTACAGATATTAGAACACTACTTTGAATATTTCCTTTGCCTCTTCTTTATTTCCTTCTTCTCTTTTCTATTCTCTGTCATTTGTCATCTGCTTAGATTTTTCCCAAGATTAGCACACATACTCTTCAATATTTTTAGTATTTAAATTTCAACTCCATAACTAGGTTCACATCTCTACTCTGTCACTTCTTTGCTATATTACCTTGAACAAGTCACTTAACCTCTTGTGAACCTGTCCTTGGTATATACAATAGGGTAAAAATGTCTTCACAAGATTTGGGGAAAAATGAATCATTCTTGATAATGTGGTAATATCCGTTCTTCTAGTGTGGCAACATCTCTCTACAATAGACTAGATTGCAAAGGGTTATGGATAACTGATTTTGTAAAGTGTTTAAATAACATTTTTGGATGGGACCAGCAGTTAGCGTGATGGCTATGTCGTTGGACTCCCATGTAGTCGACCGTGGTTTGTGTCCCAGAGCCGGTGGCTTAAAACTCACTCCGGGCGTGTGTGCATGCGTGCCCAAGATCCCAAGAGGAGAACGGAGGAGAAGGGATTGCGGTGTGGCCATCCAGCCTGGGGGGTGATTTCTTGCTTTCTGTCTCTCTGTCTCTCTCTGTCTGTCTGGCGAGCGCATACGCCCTATAACAAAAAATATATAAATAAATAAATAAATAAATAACATTTTTGAAACCAACTCAGAGGATAAAAGACTTCGCCTTGATTTTCCTCAGTTCATTCTTTGTACCCTGACCTCCCTTAAAAGAGACAAATTTATTTTATTTTGTTTCATTTTCCAATGGGCTTTGCAGATTGTTTTATAACATCAGTAAATCTGGCAATACTTTTTATGTTTGTTTCTATTCAGTCAAAAATATTGGATCTTCTGTAATGGATTTACTAGGCATTAGTATGTGTCTATTTTGACATATTTTGTACCATTAAATGTAAAATACTACAAGGTTGAGAGCTACAACTTTGTTTTAATCTAATTATCAGCCAGAACTGGGTGGTATTCTCTGTGGGTGCTTTTTATCATTGTTAAAGTATTACATCAGCATAACAGATCCATCCTTTTTTAATGTTAAATCATCTTTTTACATTGAAATTTTGCATCTTTTCATTATGTCCTCAGCCACTTCAGCAAACTATTAATTTTATGAACACCATAAAACGAAAGGTAGAATTCAAGTTCAAACACTGTCTCAAACTGAGGAGTCCATCAATTACTAAAACAATTTTGAGTCTCTATTTTTCTTTTTGTTATATGGGATAAAACAACACGTTCTTCATAATACACAATATATTTTCAAGTTTCAAAGGAGAAAACACTAGAAAAACATTATAGCCAACTGTAAGAATTATGTTAAAGTCTTAGGACCACTTTTTTAAAACTTTACCTAAAAGAAGAACATAAACACAATTTTCTTTCTATACTCTATTCATCTTAGGAGCTCAATACAACTCAATTTTAATTTTTTGAAATATATTATATGCAAAAACCCTTATTAAAAGTAAGTTACAATAAAGTTAGTTACATATATATTTACGTATAAAGTATGTACTATTTTAATTTGCAAGGAAGTGAATGATTTTTCACATTGGCTCAAATTATGTTAATAGATTGGTATAGGAATTACTTAGTGATTTTGACTTATAGGGAAGGTAAGAACATCTTGAGAATTGAAAATATTTTAAACATAATTGCATAACGCAATAGCATATTACAAGTTTAAGTTGTAAATTTCACGAAAACAACAGCTTTGCTGATCCTTTACCTTGCAGTTCAGTTTTACCTTTTCATTCTAAGATACACACATTATGTTCAATTTCCTCTTCCATCCTCTATCAAATTTAGTGTCCACCTTATTTTCCTTTCTGTAACTCATCACTATTCATCAAGATTTATTAGTGCTAGTATTTTCTGCACAAACAAATATGAAACAAATTTAAACCAAAGGAGCTGATCTTGAAGTAATCCTAGAAGAAAACATGGTTTTCAAATTCTCCACAGCCTGCACAATAAATTAGGTTGAGGACAGAAAGACTTTTTGCAGAGAAACTCAACAACATATGTAGAAAACTTATATTTTCGCCTGAATGCTCATATTTCTAGATTGTGTTTCCTCAATGCGCATAAATACTTGATTCAGCCTGAGCACTTTCAACCAATGGAAAATAACTGGGTACCAATGCCTTCTTGTCACCTCTTTATGTATTACTAGATATTACTGGGTCCTTTCTACTATCTTAGATGATTTTATTTGTTCTCATACCTGTAATGATGTATAATAACATTTCCTTAGTGACTGTTTTCCATAATGATTTAACTTAGGTGGTTCAACTATAAACTCACCAACAAGCAAAAAAATATTTGCTTTTGTTCCCATTTGCTAAAATCCACTAGGTTCAAAATAACCCTTTATTTATCATAGAACTTTGCCTTTGTTGTTCAAAACGAAAGCAGCAGAGGTCCCAATTTTGGCTTTCCATGCTATCTGTCCATGTTGTAATAGGGTCTGTGAAAGATGGCATCTTTTCAAATATCCCGGACTGGCTCACAATGCTGTCATATGTCACATTGGATTACCTTAGCCAGCTTGTGTTATGTTACATCAAGGATGTGACTAACATTAACCACATGTAATACGGCAGAGCAATACTACCCACCAGGGAAATTTCAAAATGGCACGCTTTTTAGAAACCAGAATTTTTAGAAATTTCTGGTCATTAAGCAGGGAAAAAAAGGTAACTTTAAATTATTTTGAAAGAGATTTGCATTTTTTTCACTCTCACTTTCAAAGGAGTTAGCAGTTGTAAGCAAATTATAATTAGCCATACTAAGTATTCCAAATGAAAGGCAAGCAGCAGAGACTTAGATTCACAATATCAAAGCATTGTAAAAAACAGTCAAATGAAAGTTAAAAGCAAGTACTTTAAAAACACTATTAGACAACATTTATAAATAAAGAAAATAGCTTCAATGGGTGAAGGATAGTTGCACAATTTATACCTCAGGCTTCACTAGTTTCATTTTATAAAATGAAATGTGGGTTGTTGGGAAAGCCATGACACATTTTTGCATAGAAAAACATAGAAAAACACGTCATGACTTTCCCAGCTACCTAGTATATTTGAATATATATTTTCAGGGAATGAGGGAATGATTTTGCTGGCTAACAAAATAATCAGACCAATAGCACAATCAGATTTCTAAAATAAATAACTTAAATGAATACAAATAAATTGATAAAACTTGTGTTTTGAAATACTATTAATAGCACCATATAACTAATAATGCTGTTTTATAGAGTGAACAGTCATAAATTCGATTAATCTTCAGAGACACTAGGAGACCAAAAACTCAAATGAGAAAGGCTCTGGCCTAATCTGTGCCCACATGTGTATTGTCTATGCACACCAGCCCTTCTTTTTTTTCTGAAAATGAAATCAGCAAAAATAGTCTTTTCAGAGTTCAGAGTAACCATGCCTGTATAGGAATAACCAATTATATAAAGAAGATCTCCACTTCCAAATCAAAATGTGCAATGGTATACCTTTTTAAAATCCCATCTTCAAGCACTTGGAAATCTCTCATCCTTCTGAATTCACTTCTCCATCCACCCTGCAGCTTACTTTGACTTGTCTCACAGTAATGCAGACAGAAATGTTGTGTTCTTATTATTCACTCAAACCCATGACAATTATTCCAATTAAAAAAAATATCCTGAACTGTATATTTTGGAACCAAATTAAATAGAAGGTTTCTGGCTTCTGTAGGGTAATATGATTTTCCAATTACTCTGTATTATCTTCTTTGTGACTGCTTTTTAATGTTCATTCATTTACTTATTTCATGATAGAGAGAGAAAAAGACAAGCAAACCCTAACAGGGTCTCATAATGTGATTGTCTCCGCAGTGGTCTTGGCCAGGCATGCTCATGAACATGTGTGTGTGACCAGCAAGCGAGAGTCTACCTGGGAACTAAACCATGATCTTATGTATCGCTTCCAGCATTGCAGAACACTGGGCTACCACTATGCCACTGTGCCTGGGCCCTTAATTACTATGATTTAAGCAATGTTTCTCAACAGGGAGCAATTTTGTCCCCATGGAACATTTGACTAAGTCTGGAGATATTTTTGGTTCTTGTGACTCAAGTGACATCTGATGGGTAAAGGCTAGAAATGCTCTAAACGTCCTCTAGTGCACACACGAGCCATCCTACACAACAAAGAATAATGTGCCCTAAGATGTCAATGTGTTGATGTTGAGAAACGCTGGTTCAAGCTTCTATTACACCATTTATATGGCCATGCCTTAACATTTTAACCACAAATAGCTCCTCCAAATGTGTGTTCTGTTTATCCACTTATCTATATAACATCTCTGCTTTCATGTGCAGAGTGACTCAAACTTAACTTGTCACAGCTAATCTCAAATTCTATCCTAAGGGTTTTCAACCTCAGTTTTATCGGGTGGCACTGCTATAACCAGACACAGAGTCATCCCTCATCTGTATGCTCAAATCATTACTAAGTTTTATTAGTTTTGCTTTCTAAATATTCTCACATGGGGGCAGTAGGTGGCATAGAGCTTAGGGTTCTAGATCCCACGTGGCTGGTTGTGGGGTTTGAGTCCCAGACCCAGAGGCTTGGAAGCACACTGTGCGCGTGTGCATGTGTGGCCAAACTCCCAAGAAGAGATTGGAAGAGAAGGAATTGTGGCATGGCCATCCCTCCTTTGGGGTAGTTTCACAAATTCTCTTTCCCTCAGGTAAAGCCCTAAAGCAAAAACAAAACAAAACAAAAATGTCAAAAGCATACACTTCTTCTGTTGTTTAGAGAGATTTTTTTTTTCTATAGGGCTTGTGCACTCACTAGAGAGACAAAAATAACAAAAAATCACCCTCACCCCCCCGCCAAGTGGGATGGCCATGCCACAATCCCTTCTCCACCATTCTCCTTTAGAGATTTTAGCATGCATGCATGCACACACGCCCAGCCTGAGTTTCAAGCCTCCAGGTCAGGGACTCAAACCATGGTTGGCTATGTGGGAGTCCAGTGATGTAACCACTATGCCATCTGCTGGTCCTTAAATGCATACACTTCTTTTCACTTCCAAGTCAGATACCTCATGCAAACTACTAGCATATTTTTTATCTAAACTCCTTTAACAATCTACTAACCAAGACTTCCCAAATCTATTCTTAATTTCTCCAGTTCATTCACCAAAATACATCCAGAGTGATTTTTTTTGAAAGCTCAACACTCATTATGTAACACATTACTTTCTATCACAAACACACGTAAAATCTCAATATTTTATTTTTTTTCCCAGCTTGCCGTTCTAGTCTTCATTTCACCTTGCTTCAAATTTCTCCTTCTATGCTTAATTTCATACTTCAAATTTATTTCATTGATTTAACAGCCCACACATTTCCTTTCAATAATTATTCTCAACCTATAAATTATGTTGGACTGATACTCACAATAATCCTTTTAATTTAACTCAGAAAATTAAAATTTCTCTCCAGCCCTTTTAAACATTTTCATCATTCTTCAATTCAGCTTCTTTAGAATGTATTGTCATATATTTTTTTCTAAATGGAGAATAATTACTATATGTCCATATAACTACAGATATAAACATGTCTTCCAATTGCTTTATGCTTTAGTAATCAAATGGTTCACAACATTTTTTCAGTTCCTTTTTTTCCCCCTCTGGTATTTAGCACTACAGAGAAGTTTGAGGCCAGACTTAATTTTTTTCTCAAGTTTATTTATTGATTTCTTCTATGAGTGAGAGAAACAGAGAGAAAAAGGCACAAAGAGAGAGAAAGCACCATCAATAGAGTCCTGACACTATGATCCACCCCCAACTTCAGCTATCCCTGAGTAATAGGCATACTCATTCTTGGAATACTCAGGGAGACTTCCAGTCATGAATTGGGAACCTTTCCATGTGGGCCATCAATGATCGAATAGAACAAAGTCTTCTCAACCCCAACCCAAAACACTTTGCATTCATGGTAAATAAGATACAAATTGACATTTTGTTAAGATACTGAAATTTTGCAATTTGCTACTGTGTATCTCTCTGAACACTGATTAACATAGTGAAAATAAACCTACACGCTTAAACTCTTACAGGTAAAATATGGCACACAGAACATGCTATTTCGGTGTGTGACAAGTAAAATACAGTTCATGTAAAAGGTTGATATTGTGGGTTTGGTATTTTTAAGTTATTTGTTCTGAATGGTTTTCCTAGTGATAGTTTAGTCATAGAATATATAACCCTAAGTGTAAAGATCATAAAAAATCAGTTAGTTTTAGTATCACGCATTTTCATAGTTAATTATCTAAAAGTTAAAATGTACTGAGGGGTTACCCCCGTGGTGCAATGGTAAAGTACTGCTCAAAAGCAGTAAAAGCCCACACGCTAACTGTGGTTTGAATCCTTGGACCAGTCAGCCCAAAACACACAGGTCAGGTGGGCAAGTGCCCAAGATCTGATGGGCGGGAGGACTGTAGAAACGGAGGATAGCATAACCAAACCCTGTGGAAGGTACTTCTCTCTGTATGCCTCTCTCTCTCTCTCTCTCTCTCTCTCTCATGTACATCCTCTATTATGCTCTATCATGAATAAAAAGTAAATTAAAAAAATTCCTGAAGATTGATTAGATAAAATACTTGCATATCAAGTAGACCCTTTGCAATATTTAAAAGTATACTATACTTAGTAAAACTTTAAAATTCTTTTTTTTTTTTTTTTTTTTTTTTTTTTTTGCTATAGGGCACATGCGCTTGCCAGAAAGACAGAGAGACACAGAGAGAGAGAAAGCAAGAAATCACTCCCCTAGGGGGGATGACCACGCCGCAATCCCTTCTCTTCCTTCTCCTCTTGTGATCTTGGGCACGCACGCACACGCACCCAGCGTGAGTTTAAGCCACCAGGTCTGGGATTTGAACCGCAGTCAACTACATGGGAGTCCAGTGGCATAGCCATTATGTTAACTGGTTAGTCCCAAAACTTTAAAATTCTGAAGCTTTCTAATCTTAATTTCAATTATGGTGATCTATCAAAGCTCATTATGCTGGGAACCAGCAGCTAGCGTAATGGCTATGTCGCTGGACTCCCACATAGTCGACCGCGGTTCGCGTCTTGGATCCAGTGGCTTACAACTCACGCCGGGCGCATGTGCGTGCGTGCCCAAGATCCCAAGAGGAGAATGGAAGAGAAAGGATCGCGGCGTGACCATCCCCCCTGGGGGGTGATTTCTCGCTTTCTGTCTCTATGTCTCTCTCTGTCTGTCTGGTGAGCGCACGCGCCCTATAGTGAAAACCTCTCCAAGAAAAAAAAAAGAAAGCTAATTATGCTGAAACACATAAAAATGTAAAGTTATACAGAATTATTTATTTATTTTATAAAAAAAGTTATAAAAATATTTCTTCCAGTTATAAGATTAGTTCATGAAAAAATTAGAAACAAACTACATGTTCAAAAAAAGTGTTACTAGGAAAGTTACAACACAGCACTTTTAAAAAAAATATTATTCAATAATTTTTTTCAGAAGAATATGTACGATCAACAACTTATAATGATGGTGAAAGTACTGAGTACTAATTAGAATTTTAATATAACCATGCTATACCTGTGTTTTAGTTTGTGTGTATGTGCATGTATATATTAATATTTATGTATCAATTCCAAGTTTTGCCATTGCAACTTTTCTTTTTATCCTCCTTCCCTTATACTTATAAAAGTATTTATAATTATGTATTTATTCTTTAAAAGGTTAATTATATGAAATACTTATATGAAAGTTGTCACCATGTTTATTTTTTATTTATTTTTTTGTAGAGAGATTTTTGCTATAAAGGACCTGTGCTCACTGGAGAGACAGAGACAGAAAGTGAGAAATCACTCTCCATGGGGGATGGCACCGGTGCAGTCCCTTCTATTCCATTCTCCTCGCAAGATCTTGGGCATGCGCGTAAGCGCTCCGTGTGAGTTTTAAGCCACTGGGTCCAGGACTCGAACTGTGCTAGACTATGTGGGAGTCCAGCCACATAATCATTACGCCATCTGCTGTCCCATCTCCATTGTTTAAGAAGTGAGATTTTATTACATTAAATATGTCTTCTTTACTAGGACACACAAACATAACAAACCTCTAATTCCTAGCAGAACTGAACCATTCCTGGGCAAGGATTTAGTTTTCATTTGGGGTTACAAATCAAGTAACTGATGGTCTCTGTAGTGGCTGCTAGAAAGCAAAAAGTAAAATTCGGACTTACTTCTGGCACATGTGCAGAATTTTGTGACACGTGTGATGTTCTGATGAGTATCTGGTATTCTCTCTTTTAATTATTATTTTACTTTTCACACATTTTCAATGTCTATTTTCAATGAATTTTGCATAACCTATTATTGCATCTTTGTAGGGAAAAGGAAAATATAGCTTTAAAGTATTTTGATAGCCCCACTGAGAAATAAAGGAAAAAGATACAAAATCTTGTAAAGTATAAGAAAACTACGTACTGAGATGAAATCAAATGCATACTTATTATAGCGTCATCACCACTTTACTTCTTATTTGTGTTCATTCATTATGCACTGAGACTTTATTTCCTTGCTCCAACCAATTATTTTAATCAAGAGTATTCCTTGATTTATTTACACACAAGATGCTGAGAATCCCTGAGCAATGCCTAAGACCTAGAAAGCTTTCATGAAAGACTTTGTCACCAGATGTGTTAAATTTAATGTCCAAAAGGAGTTACTACTAATTTTTATTTATTTACATTTTTATTTCTAATGGAGAAGGTAAGGCACAGACTCTGGACTCAGACTGCCTGAGTTCAAATCTCACCTCTACTTCTTAAAAATGGTGATGCTTAAGACAAGTTACCAGGTGGTCTTTAATTTCCTCATCTAAATATTAGGTATTAGTACTCTAGCTCATATATATTCTAGCAGATTAAATGTAAAAGTATTTAGGACAGAGTTTGCCACTCCCTCAGTCCTATACGTCTTAGTTACTATTTGTTTATCTCCTTGCAATTTAAAAATAACTTCAAGATCCTTGATATTAGCTGGTAATTAAGATCATTGAATGGAGTAGGCTCGCTTTAAGTACACCTACAAACAGAATATATCGGGAGAGTTAGCTCTTATCTTTGGCCAATTATAAATTGTAACTGATGGTACTGTTTAAACACTAGACACTAACTAGTGTTCACAGCAGGATAGCAGAGTTAGCAAAATCCCCAATTAGGGCTTTGTTTATACTTCCTTTGGGAAGAATGATTTGTTAGTTTAAAAGAGACCTTTCCTGTTGATTACAGGTGTCAGCACATCCAAGTTTTGGCTATGCTTGAATACCTGCTGTGAGATGCAAGACACAAAAAAATCAAGACTAATTGTTTTAATTCAAACATATTTTCATTTACAACAGTGTTGATTCCTTTAACTCTGACTGAGCAACTTATCTGAAACAAAATTTAAGACCAACATTTTGAACATGAGTAACTTGATATAAATTGATGGCTATCCACATTAAGTTCTTGACTACAGAAAAATAGCTTATCTTTAATAATTAAACATCTAGCAGATTTATTATATTTCTTTCTTATATAAATAAAATGAATTTAACCCATCTTTAGAAGGGGCTGAAGTGTACAATCTATGACGAGGTCTTCGAAAGTTATGAAAATGTGTATTATGAAAAGTTATACATGGATTTCAATTTTTTTTATCTAAAAAAAAACCTCGTAGTTCAATTTCAGTTTTCCATGAAGTTTCTGTAGTCTCCTCACATGTGCTTGCAGGCATAAACATCAGAATATTTTTTAGGTCAAGTAGTTCAGGAATTAATACTCTAAATTAAATTCAGGTTGAAGTGCATAAAAGAAATTACCAAAAATAGACTAAAATAAAAATGCCTCCATCCTAGATTTCCCCACAAGTAATTTTTTTTTCTTTATTCTTAGGTGTGAATTCGGAGCTGAATTTAAGGAAAAGATGGCTGCCTATCTTCTTGCAAAGGAAAGCTAGACTGTATACATCTAGATGTTCTGATCTCCACGAAACCCCCAAAAGTCATTATAGAATACATAACCTGAAAGTGACCTCGCAAACACAGTTATGTAGCCTTCATATTCTTATAATATCCTTAAAATAGTTAATATGTTAATATTTTTATAACCAGCTCTTCGTGATTTAAGACTATTAGTTATTGCTGCTATTTTACCAAATGAATGAAACTGGAAAACATTAGATAATAAGAAAAATTGACTAAAAGTAAAAAGTGTACCAAACTAATATTTCTACTCTTTTAACTTTAAACAAAATGCCTGCTTCTTTTATTAACTACGTAACTTTTGGGACTCTTAGCTCGGGCTATAATAAAATAAACAACTTAGGGTTGTCTTCTCTGTCTAAGTTAATTTGAATCAGAACAGAGTATTTACCTTTTCTTGGAGTTTGTGTGATTCAAGGTTAGTCTGTTTTGGAAAAGCTGAGGCAAACCTAATCCCTTTCCGAAGCTCATTAATTGGAAGCAGGCCACACTGCAATAGACTAGTCTTAACTGAGGGGGCAAATTAAGAATTTAAATGAGGTGAAAACTTCAAAACAAGATTCTCCTAGTGGCTTTTTCTGTTTATACAGTAACTCTCTAAAAATAAAGCTGACACCCACCGTGTTAAATTTCACTAGTTAGCAGATAAGCTGAAGCAGAGAGTAAGTTGGCACTCTGGGTAGTCCTGTCAGTCACTCTGAGACAGTCCATAAATAATGTATGAGGATTTCCACCTTCTTAGCAAAACTCTTTCTTTTTTAAGTCAACGTATGAATGAAGAGATAAATAGAAAATAAATGGGTTAATTACTCCATTTAATCACTGCTCAACATGACTATCAATTTTTTTCATTTCAAATGTTACATAAGCTTTTCCAAGTGAATGAAAATACACTGGCATTTTGTACTGTGTGGACAAAAATCTGGAACGTATAACATTCCTTGTAATTGTGCAATTGACCCACAATGTCACAATCTTGCACTATTTCAGCCGTCTTCACAATGAAAACCAAATTGAAGGTTAAAGTGACTTGGATGGATAATAGAATGAAATTCTTGCACTAGTGGTGTAAGCCTTGTCAAGATTCTTAGGCCTCACTTAACCATCAAATATTTTTTCATCAAGTATAATTAACCAGTAAATTTCTCAAATCCATGAGTTACTAGCAAAATGACTTTGACATATTACAACAATACTACCAAAAAAAAGAAAAATCTAATGAAAAGCACTGTCGGGGACCAACAGTTGGCGTAGTGGCTAAGGCACAGGACACTCCCACATGGCCGACCATTGTTCGAGTCCTGGGCCTGGTGACTTGCTTGCTCACTTTCCCTCTCTCTCTCACTCTCTCACTCTCTGAGTATGTGTGTGTGTGTGTGTGTGTGTATGTGTGTGGTCAAATTAAAATGAATAAATTTTAAAAAGCACCATCTTCAATTTTTATTTAATTAGTTTTAAAGCTGAAAAATACCAATATCCTGTATGCTGAAGCACCTCATGAACTACTCAGAAGCACAGAAGCACAACCCAGTTCTTCTGAGGAGGAAGCGTGTTCTGATGGGAAGAACATGGATCTTGAGTTATGGCACCTGGAATTTAGTCCCTGCCCAGGTATTAGCCAGTTGAGGGAAATGTGGGTAAGCCTTTGGACACCCTTACAGCTATTTCATGTGTCAAATGAGAATGTTATAGATGATCTCTTGTTTCTTTAGTCTTGACTCTGAGACTATGACGCTGGAAAATGTATGCACACAGCGAAATCAGAGTCGTACGTAGCCTTTAAATCTGGAAGGCTTACTTTATATTCACTCTGAAACTTCCTAAGAGTAGTTTGCACAAACTGTCTTCAAGTTTACCCTTTCCCATCATCTTCTGTCCCTTTCACTCATGCATAATCCGGTCTGTAAATTATGTGTAATAGTATACACGTCTGTGGTAGAGTTTACATGTGTTTTGGGGGTTATGGGTTAGTTTCACTAGAGTTTCAAAGGTATCCATGACCTGTTGCTCAGATAAATAAGTAGATAAATAAATTTAAAATTTATTTCAATGAAAATTGAAGGTACACAATGTAATGTTCTTTGTTAAAGACAATGCATATGGTATTATCTTTGACTTGATTATCACACATTATATGAATGCTTTGAAAACCCATTGTACCCCACAAAAATGCACAACAATTAAAAGTAAAAAGTAAACTATGGAAAAAACACATTAAATAAAGATCAAGAATCCTTATTCTAGTGTCTATACCTAACCTATCTACATAATCTATGCACTGTCTCATCCTATCTCTTCCCATAGTTTCAAACATTTTTCTTTGAAGATTTCTAAGTCAACATTGGGATTTAAATCCCCATAAAATAACTAAAGTTTTAGAGTCAGAAAGAATTAGATTCAAGGTCTGCTTTATAACTTACTAAATATGAAATCTAGGGAAATTTATTTAAACCACATGGTACTAATTTGCAACATAGGGGCTATTCATTGAAATGTTGAATATTCATTCAAACATTTTTGAGCACTTACTATGTGACAGTGATGGGATTGAGAGTCTTGTTATTTTATGTGGGATAGTTAAGCAAAGCTTCTTTGATTGGATGACATTTGAGCAAAGACCAAGAGATAGAGAAAGAGTCAACCTTAAAAATATTAAAGTGAAGACCTTTCCAAGTAGAAGAAACAGCAAGTGTAAAGGTCTTGAAGGCAGAGACTACTCAATAAGTTCCAGGAATAGCAAAAAGTCCCTGGTCACAACATGGGGAATATAAATTAGGAAGGATTAGATAGATAGATAGATAAGTAAATAAAGGGCTTTTAGGTAAGGAATTTGTCCTTTCTTATTCCAAGAACTATTATCAGAGGAGTGATATGTTCTGACCTATGTTTTCAAAGAACAGCACTGCCTGCTGTATGGATTATAGGCTGAAAGAGGCCAAGAGTGAACCAGGGGGACCATTTAGAAAACAACTGCATTAATGGAGATTGAACATGATGCTGGTTTATACCAGGGCACTGTGGTAAAAATGGTGAGAGATCAATTCCGAATGCACTTTATAGGCAGGGCTTACTGGGTTTACTTATGGATTACATGTCAAATACGAGAAAGAAAAATTGCATAGGAAAACTCTTATTTATTTATTTTCCTTTTTTTTTTTTTTTTTGTTTTAATACCTGGATGCATGGAGTCGCCATTTTCTGAAATGTAGAAAAGCTTTCTGAACTATATGTGAATGAGAACATTGAAATCAAGGTATTACCATTAACCATTTTAAATACAAGATATGCACTCCTTCCTAGCCAAATTCATTCATGTAGGTGTCTTAAACATAAATATTGTACTACAAGTCATAATACTGAATGTGAAATTACTTAGGAAATGACCAAAATTACAGAGGAGAAAAAGAAAGAAGACAAAAGACTGAACCTTATTGCATCTTTACATTTATACATCAATGACATGGAGTAAAACTGGCAAAGAAGTCTAAAACGTAATTCATTGAGAACTTAAATGAGTTAAAGGGTATATAAAGTGGTAGTCTTTTTTTTTTTTTTTTTGCTTTTTTTAAAATTAATTTCCCTTTTTTTTTTTTTGGTTTAGTTTTTGATTTTGTTTGCTATTAGGTATGTAACCTTGCCAGAGAAAGACAGAGAGAGAGAGAAGGAAAGTAAGAAATTTCTCCTGGAGGAGAAATATGTGGGCAATGCACACATATGTACCTGGCATGACTCTCAAGCTGCCAGGTCCAGGACTAAGCCAAGTAATCAGCCATGTGGGATCCAGCCACCTTAACCTCCACACTACCTGCCAGTCCAAACTATTTACTTACTTTTTATTGCCAGATAGCATGTGTGCTCACCAGAGACAGACTGCGAGGAAAGAGGAGAAAGCATCTGTCCACGGGATGTTGTCATGTTGCAAGTCCTTGTCCTCCACTTCTTCACTCTTTTGGTATTTGAGGTATGCATGCACAAGTGTCTGGTGTGTTTTCCAAGCTGACAGACCAGAATTTAAACCTCAGTTGACCATGTTGGATCCAGCTCCCTTAACCACTAGCCCACACTTTTTTTTTTTTAAGAGGTTTTTGCCTTAAGGCACGTTCACTCATGGAGGAGAGAGAGAGAGAGAGGAAGAGGGACAGAGATGTAGAGAGGGAAAGTGAGAAATCACCCCCCACCCCGCTGCAAACCATTCTCCTCCTAGGATCTTGGGCACACACGCACATGCACCCAGCATGCTTTTTCAATCACTGGGTCTGGGACTCAAACCAAGGTGGGCCATGTGGCAGTCCAGCCATGTAACTGCAATGCCCTCTGCTTGTCCTTAGCCCAAGCTATGGTGAAATGCACATTCATTTGTCATCAACTACAGGTTCTCTACTATTCCATAGTACTCTGTAACTATTCTACTTATCTACTTGCAATGCATTTCTTCTAAATTCTTATTTGTGCTTTTTTTTTTTTTTCAGTTTTGTCAAAGGGCACATGTATTCACAGAAGATAGACTCAGCAAGACCAAGAAAGTGAGATGGCGTCCTTCAGCAGGATGTTGTCATGCCACAATTCCTTCTCCTCCATTTCGCCCTCCTTCCAGGGTTTTGGAAACACATGCACACATACTCAGCATGTTTTTCACAGCACAGGTCCAGGACTCAAAACATAGAGTCAATCATGTGGGATCCAGCCTCCTTAACTCCCACACCACATACTGGTCCCCCTTTGTTTGTTTTAACAATGTCCTGCATACTATAAACCTTCAATAAATAGACCTTGTATCAGCTCTTATTCATAGTAACCTCTCTAGCCTTCAAGTGTTTAATAGCCACAGTCCATTGACTCTTTGAAACTGTTCATTATGCTAGTACTTCAAATTCAGCATGTCTGAAACGAAGCTTAATCACTCTCCCTATTTACCGATGCTACCCGTGTATCCTCTTTCTTGATTTTGAGCAACAATGCTCTTCAAACCAGGTGGAGTAAAATTAATTTCAAAAAAGAATTTCTTAGGTTCCAGATAGTAGTTCAGTGGTCAACGTAATACTCTGCAAGGCTGACCCGATGGGAAAGTTAAATTACCTTCCCAAAGGCCACAAAATGATGTAGGTCGAATTATGCTGTTTATTTTTTCTTCCCATTAATACTATAGTAGATAAGAATTTGAATACTTGTCAAGGTCTGCTATTAGAACATCTATCTTGTAAAATTATTTGCCACTTCATCATTATTTCAACTTCTATTTTTTTTCTTTACAGAAAAGCTTTATTGAAATATAAGGTGACATAGAATGAGCTATAAATATTTTTAATATACAACTTGATAACTTTTGACATGTTTATACCCATGAAATTGTCACCAAAACCCAAGATATTAATAATTAATAAACTGTCAGAAGTGTCCTCATATTCTTTTTCAATCTTTCCTTCCTGTCTCTTAACTTGCCCCTCCAGGACTTGCCTCATCCCTACCCCAACAACCCTATTCTGTCACTAAAGAAGAGTCTGCATTTTTAAGATTTTACAAAAAAATGATCTATACAGCACAACCTTGTTTTTTTGTCTGGCTTTCTTCACTCAGCATAATTATTTTGAGATTTATCCACTTCATGACATTTCTCGAACATCTTTTTTGTATTGCTCTAAGCAGTATTATATTATGTGGCTATACCTCACTTTGTTTACCCCTGTACCTATCTTGGGAATTTGGATTTTTTTCTTCAATTTCAGACTATTAAAATATAATAGCTATGCTTGTGCTGGGTGGTGGCAGCTTGTTAAAATGACTGGACCTACATGGAAAGGTTCTGGGATCACATCCTGGGATCTACCTCTATACCATGTGCCTGTGATCTGGACTGACAGAGAGCTGGAGTGGGTCACTGCATGAGTTGTGGTTCTCTCTCACACACAGAATAAATAAATAAGTAAATAAAAGTAAAATTAGGCATCTATGGACCATGATATACAAGGTTACTATTTTTTTATATAATCAGTTATTTAATTAGGTTCTTGGCAAGAAATTTAGGACACCAATTTGTAAGGGCAAATACAGGTCACAGGTAGCCCCGGAGTTGAGGAACAGCTTTGACTTTTGGTAAAATTTGCAAGTCCACAGCTTTCTGATCAACCTCGCTCTGCTCTATAATTTCGTATTTCTCCTCCTCTGTGTTTAAGTCCTCACCTTTCTGGTGTCAGGACTTCCACAACTTCTTTTTCTTCAAGTAAGAATCAGTAATTTTGTTTTAGTTTTTGTTTTTGTCTTTGTTTGCTTGTTTTTGCTACAGGGCACGTGCGCTTGCCAGAAAGAGAGAAAGCGAGAAATCATCCACCGGGGGATGGCCACGTCACAATCCCTTCTCCTCCATTCTCCTCTCAGGATCTTGGGCACACACACACACACACACGCCTGGCATTAGTTTAAGCCACCAGGTCCGGGACTCAAACCACAGTTGACTACATTGTCATCCAGCGACATTGCCATTATGCCAACTTTTGATCCCAGTAAGGTATTTCTTTTACTAATAGCAATTTTCACAGAGGTGGTAATGACAAATTTCTACTGTGTTCTATACAGTGAATTCGATTGAGACCAGAGGTCCATTCCCAAGTAGCAAGCCACTGCTCAGCTCTTCAGGAAAACCTCTTGTCTCTGTGGCGTCTAGTAAGGGTGATCACCAACAGTCCCAGGAGTGATGCTAGCTCGCAGCTTTCTCACATTCTGACTGAATGGCAGTTTTGCCGTGACTCAACAGCTTTCAAGGCACATCTTCAATAGGATAATACCTAGGCATTTTGCGAAGTTTAATTACCTGAGTACCACCATTCTTATCCCCACTAGGTTGTTTTGTGACACTGGCAAGAACTTTCTCTTTTTTCTTTTCAATCCTGGATTTAGTGGTCAAGTATTTCCTCTTGTCAATGAACTTCCTGGAATACATGGCAGTTTAGGAGTATCTGCCGATGCCCCAGATTATGACTGTGTTTTGGCTGCAGTGGGGCTTTCCCTTCTTGAGGTTCTTAGTCTTGGGGTCAGTCTTTTTAACCTTACCATTGGCATCAGCCTTCTTGGCTTCAGGTTTCTTCTCTTAGTATCCTGCTTCACAGCTTTTCACCTGCTCTCTTGTATAGTTGGAAAGAGGGTATACAAGTTTTTGTATGGACACATGCTTTATTTTCATTTAGGTACTATCTAAGTAGTGGTCAGGTCATTTATAATGCATGTTTAACAATTTAAGAAGTCCCATAACTATTTTCCAAAGTGGTTGTACTATCTTTCATCCCTAGCAGCAGAGTATGGAAGTTGTAGTTTTTCTATATCCTTGACTCTACTTATGGGGTTTGGTCAGTCTTCTTAAATTTTAGTCATTCTAATTGGCATATAGTGGTTCACCTTTTCATTTAAAACACCTACTATGTGCTAGGCATGGGCAGTAAGAATACACTGGTTAATAATAATCTATGTCCCTTTTTTCATAGATGTGACAGTCGATGAAAAAATATTTAAATACACCAACACCTTATTTTGGTATAATGTAGCAAAACTTGCAATAAAGGTATGTACAAATTTTACTAAGAACAGAGAGGAATGAAGTCAAAGAAAGATTAGGGAAGACGTTCAGAGATTTGACATTTAAACATTATCTTGATTTTGCCATACTAGAAAAAAAAAGGCAAAGATATAAAAAGAGATCACAGCATTTTTAAAGAAGGAGAAAGCGGGGTATGGATAGTTTATGAGTAGGGTGGGTATAGTTGGAAAAAAGAGTAGAGAGCCTTTGTAAAGCCCTTTTCTGCTTTGCTAAGAAAGTGGAATATCCTGAGGCTGGGGATAGACATTTCCCGATCTATACTTTTGAAGTTAGAAAACAGACAAAGCTCTGAATAATAGGGCTAGATGGAAAAGAGTCTGAGCAAAAAGGAAAAAAAAAAAAAAAAAGAAAGAAAGAATAAAGAAAAAAAATTGGAAAAGGCTAATGTAATCCTGTAATCAAAAGAAAATAATGAGGTTTTAAATTTATGTTTTGGCTTCCAATTTTTTTAAAAAAATTCTACATAATGCAGTTTTGAAAAACATAATAAAAGATCCCTTTCTCTCTCTTTCTCTCTCATAAAGGCACTGATTTCCCAAGGGCCCAAAACTTTTTATTATACATTTATGAGGAAATCCCCTGAGTAGGAAAGTTTTTGAATCCTTAGCATCTATTTATTCTCTTACAGACTTCAACGGCTATTTAGTCTCTTAATAAGAGAAACCCCACAAAACTAAAAAACTCCTAGCTCAAGCCTTTAGAGAGTTTACAGAGGGTTTTCATTAGATTATACACATCTTACCATCCAGCCCCACATTCTCTTCTGTAACCCTATTAAGTAGGAATAATTATTCTTGCAGTATATTTGAGAGTTCCATAGGGCAAAAGCATATGGTTTGACTCTGATCCGTTCCCTTAATAATAAAAAAAAAAAAAGTTAAAAAAATTTAAGTCGAAGTTGTGTATGGTATAAATTTATAAGTAATATTACAGCCTGGGGTATATAAAAATTCTAACATTTATGGCTAAAAATTGTAAAAAGGCCTTTTCCGCAAATTTTATTGTTCCATAAGAGTGAGCAGTAATTTCACTGTATAATAAAATGGCTACATGCATGCATTGCCAAATCCATCGTAATATGTCCCTTATCCTACAAGGAGTTGAAACATATTTGAACTCCTCATTTATCTGCATTCTGAAGTATGGCATAAACCTAATCCTAAAAACACTTCCACACGTTGAATAGGATATGTTGCCCTACAGCAATGATTTCCAACTTGCTTTTGGTATAGAAAAGAGTAATTACCTGTGTCTTTTTACTTAAAAGGAAACAAACAAACAAAAAAAAATTGAGCAAGTCTGTAGGGAACAATTCTCTATTTTACCTATTTAGGAATGCATTTTTTCCAACTTTATTTTTTGAGTTTCTACAATGGGCAAGACACAAGGATGAGCCAGATGGAACAGGTCCCTGACTTCAAAGTGCTTGCTTTCTTACAAAGGCATTTTTACAGCACTCTCTCATATTATGGTCTTTTGATAACTCTCTACTTTGGGGTTTTTCAGGCTTGGCATTATTGACATTTGTGACAACATTAGTAATTGTTTGCTGTGGCAGAATTTTCTGAGCAATGAAGGATGTGTCGGCAGCATCTCCAGCCTCTATCCAACTAGATGCCAGTAACATCCCTCCTCCAGTTGTGACAAACGAAAATGCCACCAGACATAAACAAATGTGTCCATGGGGACAAAAAACAGCTTTCATTGAGAACTATAGCTCTGTTTAAACAAAAAGAGAGAGCTATACTTTTCACTCTAAATTAATGCTGCTTTAAAAATTGTTTAGCTAGTTTCTTTTAGTTTAAAATGGAAGCATTTATTTCTTCCATAAAGAAGAGAGACAAAATAAAAGAAAGAAGCAGCACACCCCAACACGGGCTCTAGTCAGCCCTGGAGCATGGGCATGTGTGTACCCAACGTATTCAGGGAGGTCTCTGGACACAAACCCAAAACCTTCCCATGTGGTTCAACCTCACACAGCATCAGATTTTATAGCTGCGCCATAGTGACCAAGACTATTTTTAAATGAGGCACAAAATCTAAGTAAAAATAAAGTAAAATCTACTCCATTGGTATTTCCAAACATATCAATGTTCCTTCACATCTTGGTATTTGAGTTTTATGACTGATCAGATGACTAATTGATTATTTCATTTTTCATGAAATGTAGGTAGATTTTCCTTCTTAAAAAATTTTTTCAGGGCTGCCCATGGTCTAGTGGTTTAAGGAAGCTGAATCCCACTTGGCTGACCATTGTTCAAATCCCAACCCTGGTGGCTTGATAAACACACCAGGTACATTGTCTATGTATGTCCCAAATCCCAAAAGGACAGAAAAATTAAGGAGAAAGGACTGTGTCATGGCCATTCCCTGCTGGGGGTTACTTCCCTCCCCCCCCCTTCTTTTTCTCTGTCATGCAATCTTTCTCCAGTGAGCACTATACCATCTGGAAAAAAGGAAAGAAAAAAAGGTAATATGTTCTCTCAAGTCACTGGTTGAAAGATTCAGCACTTATTTAATTATTTGTCTTTTAAAATTTTGTAGTAAGTAGTTCAACAATTGTAAATCAAAGCATATGGTAAATCCATATGAACAGTCACAAAATGCAAGGTGGTTATGCTGCAACATTAAAACTATTCTAAGTTAATTGGATAGCTTATGAGTGATTATACATATTACAAAGACCTGTCAGTTTTGAGGAAATAAGCAATCCTTTTATCCTAGCCTTATACTGGTAGAAAAATATAGCTTTTGAATTTTACTTAACACATCTTAAAATTCCCATTAGGCTTTACACATTATTTAAATATTTCTGAAAACTGAAAGTTATTTAACTTTGCTGTAGAAAAAATTATAACAAGACTCTGCTTTGGTTATATAGCTGAAGTAAAAAATTTTAAAATTTTAATGAGTTCTGGAAAGTGTTTATACTCTTCAACTTTTCTGTTGAAGGTTAAAATCTGTTTTGAAATCAGGCAGGCCTTATTTAAATTAAGTCTGGGACCAGCAGATGGCATAATGGTTACATTGCTGGACTCCCATGTAGTCGACTGCAGTTTGAGTCCCAGACACAGCAGCTTAAAATTTTCACAGCCAATGTGTTTGCATGCATGCCCAAGATCCCAAGAGGAGAATGGAGGAGAAGGGATTGCAGCATGGCCATCCCCCCTGGGGGTGATTTCTTGTTTTCTGTGTCTCTGTCTCTCTCTGTCTCTCCAGTGAGTGCACGTACCCTATAGCAAAAAATCTCTCTCATAAATAAATAAATAATAAGTCTTCTCCTGTGTGCTAATACAAAATGAAGTATGACCCCATAGTAGGCCATGCAATTTTATAAATGCACTTACTAATAAGCATTCCTCTGGGCTTTCTTAAGAAAAATCAATTTCAAGTTATTGAATCAGAATGATTCAGAAGCAATCTCTATTTACTTCTATGGACTAAGATTGCAATCAGAATCCAACTAGCCAATAAGGACACATAACGTACTCTCTTGGCCTAAAAGAGACTCCTGAGACAGTCTAACAAGAGAAATCCATGGTGATTTTTCAGGACTCTTACTTTTAAGAATTGTGTCCAAATCAGTCTTCATAAATAATGTATGTGCCTCACTTTTGTCTTGTGTGTCTATCCAGTGATGAAGTGGTGAGAGGCAGTAACTGGAAAACAGGATCAATTCTACATTTGATCCATTCTATTGTGACAAATTGTATAATTCCATGGCTACCATTTATTCCAAAGTAAGTAAATAATGAAGACCAAGACAGCATTATGACACTGCACTGTACTCACAAACTATATGCGATGCTGAAATCTGATTGTTTGGAAAGCTGCTAACATAGCTACATACTATTAAGCCTGTAGTTTTCATTGTACATGTGAATAGGAACATGTTTTTAATCATCACTTCATGTTCTTTGTTCTCTGATCTCTTGAGATGAGGTTCTGACATTTCATATCTATATTCTTTTATACATTTATAAGCTTGATTTTAGCCAAAAAGGTGGAGAAGTGATTACACATTTTCTGAAAATGATGTTAGGACTGGTTACAATTTATAATTTTACCTATTAGTATTCTTTTTTCTATACTGGAAAATATATATAGGGCTTATGTCTGCCAAGATCCCCTGTAACTGACAAAATGGAATAAATTCCCAACTAAAAAGACAGCTCAATGTTAAAAAAACAAATAGAAATATTTTTGTTAAAAAAAAAAAAAACCCGGTTCAAACTCTACCTTTCACTTAATAGCTGACTAATTTATTGACTCCTTTGAGTCTTTAGTTTATTATTTGTAAGTGAAAAAATACCCTTTGTTTTAGTTGCTAAGGATAAGTTGAATTAGCCTATTATTATTATAAATAATATATAATATCATTATATTATAATTTATTATTGAAGATATATTTACAGAAATTAAAACTAGTATGATGGAAGGCCCAGCAGTTGGCATAATGGCTATGTCGCTGGACTCCCATGTAGTCAACCGCAGTTCGAGTCCCAGACCCGGTGGCTTAAACTCATGCCAGGCGCGTGTGCATGCATGCCCCAGATCCCGAAAGGAGAATGGAGAGAGGATTGCAGTGTGGCTATCTCCCTCTGGTAGGTGATTTATCGCTTTCTGTCTCTCCGTCTCTCTCTGTCTTTCTGGTGAACGTATGCACCCTATAGCAAAAACCTCTCAAAAAAAAAAAAAATCTATCATGATGGAAGCAACAAGTGGCACAGTGGTTAAGACACTAGACTACCACATGGTGAACTGAGGCTTGAGTCCAGCCCTGGTGGCTTGAACATCACATCGGGCACAGGTGTGTGTGTATGTGTGTGTGTGTACCCAAAATCCTGAGAAGAGAATGGAGAAGGAATTGTGGTTTGCCCATCCCCTCTAGGGGGGTGGTTTCTCACTTTCCCTCTTACCATCTTTGTCTTTCTCCACAGTATGCACATGCCCTACAGCAAAAGGCAAAATTTAAAAAGGTAATAGAAGAAGAACTATCGTGATGAAGGAAGATTTCATGAAGCAGATGAGCTTATAGATAAGGAGGTACAGAACACTGGATTTAGAGAAGAAGCAGCATTTCTGGAAGCATGGGCAAGGCAATGTTCCCAGCACACATAAAAGGCAGATGAAGAAAACTGTATGGGTGATTCATCAGAATTCCATTATGAAGAGAAATCCCTTTCTAATTCAGTGTTGTCCCCCGTAAGCTACCCCACAGCAATAACAGAGTGACTAGTAACCTGCCTAAACTGCTGTTTCCCTACCTTTTTAGAAACATAAATCAAATCATATTACTACTCTCTGGATATCTTTTTTTTTTTTTTTTTTTCCATCACAGCTTAAGAAAATCCAAGCTCCTGGGACCAGCAGTTAGCGTAATGGCTATGTCGCTGGACTCCCACGTAGTCGACCGCGGTTTGAGTCCTGGACCTGGTGGCTTAAACTCACGCCGGGTGCGTGTGCATGCGTGCCCAAGATCCCTAAAGGAGAATGAAGGAGAAGGGATTGCGGCGTGGCCATCCCCCCTGGGGGTTGATATCCTGCTTTCTGTCTCTCTGTCTCTCTCTGTCTGTCTGGCGAGCACACCCCCTATAGCAAAAACCTCTCAAAAAAAAAAAAAGAAAAAAGAAAAGAAAACCCAAGCTCTTTGTTCTAGCCTGTGACGTAGTACATGAGCTGGTCTCCACTTTCCTCTGACCTCTTCTCACATATCTCTGTTTTTTTCCTCTTTTCTTTTCTTCTTTTCTTTTCTTTCTTTTCTTTTCCTTTCTTTTCTTTTAAGGTTTTTGCCATAGAGCGCTTGCCCTCATCAGAGACAGAGAGAAGAGGAAAGTGAGAAATCGCCCTCTGGGAGATGGCCATGCCACAATCCCTTCTCCTCCTTTTTCCTCTCAGGAATTTAGGCACTCTAGGCATATATACCTGGCATGGTTCTCAAGCCATGATTGACCATGTGGGGGTCCAGTGCCTTAACCACCATGTCACTTGCTGGCCCCTTCTCACCTCTCTTTTATCCTCCTCACACTGGGCTCAATCCTTGCGTGTGATGAATTATTTCAATTCATCAAACACACCAAGCTTATACCAGTAGAGCTTCCACATCCTGCCTGGAATTGTTCCTGCACATATTCACAAAATTTATAAACATCTTATCATTTAGATCTCAGCTAAAATGTCACCTACACAGTGAAGCCTTATCATTTCCTTTATGCCTTGCTTTTAATGCACTTCTTTATGATTCTCTTCATGTTACTAGACTATTCCATGACGAGGACACCATGTTTGCCTTCATCACTACACATCCTCAGGACCTAGCATCATGGTTCATCATAGTTGGTGCATAACAAATACTTTTTGTAGGAAAGAATGAATGAATGGAAGCCAGGATCATAGTAAGGATTTTTTTAAAACCAAATTTCTTAGTGTAGGGAGAGAAATTTTTACATTGCTGATTTCCTTATACATCCAGGAGTATTTTTAAAAACATATCAAAGTACTTTATTTTTCTATTAATTTGCTTCTAGTTTGTTTAACCCACAAAATATAAAAGGGAAATATGAATTCCATTCTTTTTGAGCCAATTGTTTGTATTTTCCAGCTACTGGAAGTTAAGATTTTTGGAAATCCACACTCAGAACATTTGACTCTATTTACACAAAGTACTGGAGTCTGAAAAGGGTCAAGCCATTATTAAAAGTATAGAAGAAAGAGTAAGTAAAAAATTCAAATAAACAGAAACCCTCAAATCCACACCTTGAGGACTACTTTTTCTTTGGTAGAAAGAAATACCTCAAGAGAAACGTGACTTATTCCAAAGCATATAACTCACTTCCTTTGTGACATTACCTGTAAAGAGCTTTATTTCAACACTTGTGTATAACACCCTCTAATTCACAAATCCTATTCAGTTCAAGGAAAAGAAGGTTTTAAGTTGAAGAGTTATGAATAGGTGCTCTTTCTCAGGTATCTGTTTGATTACCTTCCATCGAGGTTGCTGTAACAACTATAAACGTGAAACGACAGAATCTTTGTTCTTACCGCCCAAGACAATTTAACTGTGCAATGTGACATATTTCACTGCTTTATAGAAAAAAGGGCAAGTAGGCTTTTTTTTGTTTGTTTTATTACTGTAAGTTGACTTTTAGTAATAAAGTGAGGCAGATTTTTTTTGGATTATTTCTTTTTGAGTCCTGTATATCCTCACATCATCACATTTTTAGGAAGAAGGATTGGCTGAAAGCTGGCTCCAACTAAATCCTCTTTAGTCCTGTTTCACTAAAGGACTGAAAAGCAACAATTCCTATCAAGCAGCTGTTTTTTTCTTTCCTTGCCTGACTCTGAGGTAATCATATTAAACTGAGAGAAACCACAACTCAACTGTTGGCCTCCCACTTAATTTTTCATACAAATTTAAGGTCAGGCTGTGACCTAGCCACCAATGAGGTCTTCGGAGCACAGAAGAAGTTACACAATTATGTAGCTACTCTGAGTATTGTCACTATATTACCCGATAGGAGGATGCTTTTAAGAGATGACAATAGAGATGAAATTCAGTGCAGTGGTGTTTTCAGGCTGTACTAATGAACACTCATTAAAAATTATTTTTATTTCCTATGAATTATAAAGTTCTGCTAGTTCAAATATCAAAGCATTTGAATTAATTTTTTGATAAAAGCATGCCTTATTTAAAATATCGGTAATTTCAATCTAATAACTTATTTTAAATAAAATATTTATTTATAGATATTTACCTTTATACATAGGAGAAATATGTATGCTCTTGGATCTGAAATTTCCATTTAGAAGGAAACTATCATGTTCTTTTTTTTTCAATTTGCTAGAGCACATTACTATTTTTAAGTAATTGAATAAAAATGTCCTTGTATTATACAACCATTTTGTTTTCAGGAAATATTCAGTATTTGCTTACATTTTTTATAGAACCTTGAATTGTTTGTTGTTGTTTTCATTTTTTATTTTTGACTTGATAATCCTCTCTCCAATTATTCATCTGGAAGGAAATGCAAATATTAAACTGCATTTGTTATGAGTCAGCTAGTAAGCTGCTCTTAAGTCTTTTGGTTAACATCTTCTATGAATTGACTATGTGATGCCAGATAGAGTCCTGAACTCTATGTTTTTCTGATGACTAGATTTGCCCTTCAGTAACATTTGCTCATCATCAATATTCTATGAATGAAGTGACATTTCATTGGAAGAAACAGATTGAAAACTTGTGTCTCTTATTTTGTCACATCTGGGTGAAGCTCCCAAAGCGATTGTTTTTACTTTCTTTTAATCTTACAAAGAAATGTTAAAACTGAAGGACTGACCCTGTGTTCAAAGTTATTGTCAGAAAGAGTGAAGTCATAGGCTTCTGTTTTTAATAATGCTTCACAAAACACAGAATATCATTAATCATAAATGACTGCAGATTTTCTAGATTCTGGCATTGCTATGGGGCTTGAGTATTTTTAAGGGTCTTATAAATTTGAGCAGACAACAGCCTCATGACATTACATAAAAATTTAGCTGTACGGAAAGATGAAACAACAGTTGAAAGCATTACAACACTTAAAAACTGTAGATAGTTTTATTGCATTTCAATAAAATGAAAGTCTAATTTTCAACTACTTCTAGTTTTTATGTTTCACTAGCATATCAATCAACAACTATTTATTGAGTGACTACAATGTGTTCAGCAGCATTTATTACCATAGGGAATACAGAAACATGAGAAATTCATTCATTTAAGAAACGTTATATTGAACATCTGAGTGCAAGACTGTCATGAGTGCCTTCTAAGTACTCTGTGCTTTGTAAAAATGAGAAAGGCACAATTCCTTTCTTCAAAAAACCTACAGTCAACTAGAGAGATATTTGTGTATTGCTAAAATTCACATGTTGACATTCAGACCCCCAGTGTGATGATATTAGGAGGTGGGGCCTTCAAAAGGTAATTAGGTGGGGCTTTTCTTTTTTTTTAATTATTTGCTTAATTTTATTTATTAATTTATTTATTCATTTATTCATTTTTCTATAGGGAATGCACACTTACCAGAGAGAGAGAGAGAAAGAGAGAGAGAAGGAAAAGAAAAGAAGCCTCTAGGTCTGAGACTTGAACCTGTAGGTTATGAGGGTGCCTTAACCACAATGCCTCCTGCTGGCTCTTAGGTGGAGTTTTTATGAATGGGATTAGGGCTTTTACAAAAGACCCTAGAGAACTCTATAGCCCTCTTTCTACCATGAGAGGCTACAGCGAGAAGACTACAGCTTGTAACCTAAAAGAGGAGCTTCCCCAGAACCTGACCGTGTTGGCAGCCTAATTTTGGATGTCTGGAACTGTGAGAAATAAATTCTGTTTATTTTAAGCTACCCTGTCTATGATAATTTGTTAAAATAATTTAAGACAGGAGGCCAAACTTTTTACATATAAAACTTAGGAATAATACCAGATGAGTGAAGCTGTCATTTGGATCTTATTTTCAGTGTAATATTTTCTGCTTGAGATAGGAACCAAAGCTGGTCTTAGCAAATAGGTGGTATTTAGAGAAGAGAGAAATAGATAGATTTTGAAAATATAGATACCTTGGAAAAGGAGTAGCAATGCGAAAGAAATGTTTTAGGAGAAAGTGAATTATACTAAAGGGAGTTTATAGGGAAGTGAAAATGTTAACAAAAATATCCCAGTATTTCCTTAATATGGTGCTTTTTCAACTCAAATAAATGAAGTGTATTAAATTGTATGCAAAAGACACATAACTAGATTCTATAAGAAGTGAAGGATGGAAGAGACACAGCATGTGTTCTTCAGAAGCTTTTAATCAAGCCTTGGGGAAACATACACAGAACTCTGATACATGCTGGAAAGAAATATAAAAGCAGAGATATGGGCATTTAGGGAAGAAATGAGTCATATATAACCTGAAATCATCAAACTCTTAATGAAGGTGCTGCATGAGCTGTCTTAAAGAGTGTATGAGGCGTTAAGCAGAACTGGACTGTGAAGTTATTCCATGTGGAAGGAGCACTCTTGGCACAGAAAGCTGGGGAAGTGAAAAGTGGAGGAGTGCTCATTCACTTTAATTTGAATGTGTTTACATGAGTGGAAAAGCTAGAAATAAATCTATATATATATATACTGGATTCTGGTTACTGTTTAATAATTGACTCTTTTAAAAAGTATATGTATACACATATACACACACACACACACATACATAAATTTATGATGACATTTACTGATATAAAGAATATGTAACTCACATATAGAAATAATAATAAACTATATACTACTTATTATAATTCCATATAGCAAAATGATTTTCCTAGACAGCTGTCAACAACTTTGGATGTCTTCTTGTATCTGAACGTAAACTATTGTTGCAACTGACAATCTAGTGTGATTTCAACATAAATATTGATATCTTTGCTTATGTCAGTGACTCAAATGAAAGTAAAACAATAAAGATGGATATTGGACTTTCTTTCGCTCATCAGTGACATGGGCAACCTCTTTCTTGAATCAAATAATAGCTTTTTAATACTGAAATTGTATTTCTTCAATGTGTTGTGGTAGTCTTTAGAGGACTACAGACATAAAACATGTTTAAGTTTGCTCTGAATCAGTAACATTCTTTCTATCACTTTCTTAAGTCTAGACCAAGGGTCAAAAACTACTGGCCCTGGACCAACTCAGGCTTACCCTCTGTTTTTGCAAAAAAAAAGTTTATTGGAATACAGCCAGGGACTTACAATCCCCTAATATTTGTGGTTGATTTTCTTCTACAGTGGTTAGCAAATTTTCTTTAAAAATCAGAGAGTAAATACTGCAGGTTTGGGAGTCAACTGTCCTTTTCAGAAGCAGTCATAAGCACTACACAAAGGAAAGAACATGACTGAGTTCTAATGTAAAAATACGTAGTTGGTCCACAAGCTATAGTTTGCCAAATGGCTATAGACAGTCAACAAGACAATACCTTTCAATACTTGCTGTGTATTGCTTTCCCATTTCTATGGTGTAAATACTCCATAATGGTGATTCTAATCTACCGTGGTCACATTATTGAATGCAGAGTTAGGCAAAGATACATAGCAGCATAGCATGACATCATGCATATGTACTAAATATAAATGTTATAAACTCAAAGCATAAATGTAAAATGTAGAAAAATAAAAGTAGTGGGATTTGAGTATTTATTACCTTTAGAAATAAAAATATTTAATTATGTTCATATAATTTAAAGTTTTTTAATTATTATGTTTAACGACTGACTCATAAAATTCTTACAATTTTAACATCCTCTCTTGGAAACTGATAGAAACTATCTTCTATCTCCAGAACACCAGTGTCAAACTCAAGAGATAGGGTCTTGAATACCATAATCAAGAGAGAGAAATAATTCACCAGGTAATATTGAGTCTCAGAATAATTCTGAAAATATAAATCACATAATTATGATCATGCTTTAAAAATGTTTACATGAGAGCAGTATGAAGGGTGAATTAAATTGGAGACAAATTGGAAAGGAGAACACTAGTCAGGAAGTTCTTACAAGATTTCAGAGGATATAGTAAGAAAGTAAACTATAGTAGAAGCAGCAGGAGTAGAAGAAAAGGAACTAAGATCTATGTATCTACAGGAAAGTAGAATCATCATTTCTTGGCAGTAGATTGATTAAGTCTGGGGGAAGAGGCAATGAGGAGAGTTAAAGATGATTCTAATTCCAAATTTTAAAAAATTAATCATGACAAAAAAGTGTGCCCCTGCACATGTGTGAGTGTGTGTGAGAGAGAAACATCCTCCAAAAGGTCTGGGTAGGCTGTGATCCACTTCCCCTGGTCCTCTACCCATGGGATCTGGGCACCTCCTTACGTGCTTAGCACAATTCAGGTCAACTGGGTTGGGGATTTGAAACATGATTACCACGTGACTTCCAGCAGTGTAGTTCGACACACTACCATTTTAAACATGTGTGAATTATGTCAATTTAATTGACAAGATAAGGATAATCAAAATGTTTTTGAAAAGTTTACTTTTAGATCACTTGGGTTGTACAAAAATAAAAATGTAAAAATAATTTTATGCAAAGGACAAAATGCCCTACTTTCTGGCTTATCTGACAGCCAAAAAGTTTTAATTATTGGTGCCCCATCACAAAGTGTAGTATTTTCATGTATCTGTGTGTATGATGCAGATATTGAGATAAACTATTCTAGGAAATAGATTGGCTGTAATCTTAAGCAAAACTCATAAATTAATAGTTAAGTGTTTTGTTTTTTTAGCTAAAAATACTATATGCAGAAGCATTGTATATACTAAATGAAAATTAAAATAATTATATATTGCTCCTGATTGTACTTAGCAACTAATGGGTAACAAAAATATATAATTGGGTTAGAATAATGAGTTAGGCTAGAAAAATGATTAAAAATGAAGAATCCAAATCACTTTATTATTCAAATATATTACTGAACTTTTCCAAACCATAGTTTTCTCAACTTATAAAGATTATAGTAGTATTCCACTAATAATATTCTCTGTAGATCATAAATTTTAAATCAGTTTGAATATAGTACTTAGAACAATGCTTGGTAAAAAAGTAGGGGTAGACAAAAAATGAAAAATTAATATGTTTTTATTTGTAATCATGCAAATGGAGTATTCAACTATATCTTCTTTAAATTATTGGTAACATAATTATGTATGTTAACATGGGTTATTTTATTATTCATTTATGTTTTTAATTTGCCAGAGAAAGAGAAAGAGAACAAGCACCCACCCATGGGGAATAGCCACACCACAATTCCTTCTCCTCCATTTCTCCTGTCAGGATTTTGGGCACACATGCGCACATGCCCAGGTTGCTTCTCAAGTGACTTGGCCGAGGACTTGAATCATACAGTAGGCCATGTAGGATCCAACCACCTCAACCACCAGGCCTAATATGTGTCATTTTAAACAAGAAATATCAAGCAACATTTCGTACTTACTATATTATTAAATTGATATAATTACTAGCATAAAGTGGTAAATACTCAAACACGTAAATTTTAGATTAAACATGGTTCCAGGAATTGGGAATTTGGAATCCTTCCAGATAATCTAATCTCCTTTTTACACAGGAGAAGTGCATTTTTTTTTAATATTAAACACTATTTACTCTTTTGGAAAGATACATCCACTCTCAGGGATTGATATCCCATCTATACACTAAAGTAATCCAGATCCATATCTTCAGTGCAAATTTAGTTCTCAAATCTGTCAGAAAAATCTGCTCAAGCACCTTCTGAACTGGGATATTTTACAAAAGCCTTTAACTCAACAACCTTCAGCAAAATCAGATTATCTTCCCCACCTACCCACCACATTTACACACTCTTACTGTCCACCAGTGACCCAACCCAAAAGTCTAGAAATCATTATTGACTCTTTTCCTCACTTTCCATGTTTAATTACTATGGTCAATATTGTAATTCTGTTTTCTTTTCTCCTCTTCTCCTCTCCTCTCCTCTCCTCTCCTCTCCTCTCCTCTCCTCTCCTCTCCTCTCCTCTCCTCTCCTCTCTCTCCCCCTCCCCTCCCCTCCCCTCCTCTCCTCTCCTTTCCTTTCCTTTCCTTTTTTAAGGTTTTTGCCACAAGGTACATACCCTGTGTGACAGTGAGAGGGAAAGCAAGAAATCATCCCCCAGGAGGATGGCCATGCTGCAATCTCTGTTCCTCCATTCTCTTCCTGGGATTTGGGGCATGCATGCACACATGCCTAGTTTGATTTTCACATTGCCAGATCTGGGACTCAGTCAGCATTTGGACATAATCTGTAGGATACTAATTCTTTGGAATTTATTTAATATTGATTTGTGACCTAGAATTTAATAGTTTTTATAATCCAGCACCTTCACCACCACACCACCTGCTGGCCCTATCCCTTATCTAAAAGTTCTTCCTAGCTTGGATGAGAGTCGATTCTAGTTAGCCCTGGGAAATTCTAGATTTCACCTGTTTAACTATGGATTGCACTCCTTTACGAAGAGTCCCAACATGAAGACAAAATATACCATTTTTTCCCTCTTTGTCTTTTCCATATCCAATAACACTGCAAGTTTTAAAATCCTAGTCATTTCTTCATGGTTTTGTCCAATAGCCTCTGATACAATATCCAAGTCTCCAATCCCTTCTGCTTCAATTCAGAATAACATTGTAACCGTAATGGTCTTCCTAAAATGTAAATTTGATATTATACTCCCTTGCTTAAAACTTCAAAGAGTTTAACATTTCTCTCAGGCCAGAAAGACAAAATCCAAACTCCTTAGGCAGATCTTAATAAATGTTTCTCATATTAAATGACTTTTACCTTTCTATAATAAACTTATTATATTTTGTTATATTTTATTTAAAAATTAATTAATCCTTTTTAAAATTTACATTTATTGCTGTATATCTTTACAATGTACAACATGGTTTTTCCCAGCATGAATATAGTGCATTTATTTTAAGTAACTATTATATTGAGCTTCTATTTAGAATTGTTGAAGTTGTATTCACAAAGAAAGTAGGCCTCGAACTCTTCCATTTTTGTGTTGTCTGTATCTGTTTTGGGATCAAGATAACACTAGCCTCACAGGATGGATACAAAATGGACACAGCTGATTTTTTAAAATTTCTGCTGTAGGGTATGTGTGCTCACCAGAGAGAGATAGAGAGAGGGAATATTATTTGCTATGGGCACATGCACTCACCAGAGAGACAGTGAGAAATCACCCCCTAGAGGATGGGCATATAACAACCCCTTCTCTATTCTCCTCTCAGGAACGTGGGCATGTGCACACATGTGTCCAGCGTGAGTTTTAAGCTGCTGAGTCTGTCTGAACTATGGTCAACTATGTGGGAGTCCAGCAATGTAACCATTACACCATCTGCTGGTCCCTACCATGGAATTCTTAAATCACTTATTTTTAAATATTTCTTGGTTCTTGATATTTGTAGCTATTACTCTTCCGTATTAGCAGTAATTCATAAATTTGGGCATTTTACTTATTATTACTGTTATTATTTTTACTGTGGTTCATTTCTAAGCATTCTGCCATTGCCTATATACTTTAAAAAGCAAATGTTATTTAATTATATGTCCTGGGAGATAGATATATGGAATCTTTTAAAGCTATCCATTTTACTGTTTTATGGTCAGATAGTTAATCTGTAGGATACTAATTCTTTGGAATTTATTTAATATTGATTTGTGACCTAGAATTTAATAGTTTTTATAACTGTTTAATTCATTCTTTAAAATAATGTGCAAATAATATGCACTGACTCTTTGATGAATATTGAGCTTTTTATCCACTTACTGAATTGACTTTAAATTATATATTTAGCTGTTAATTTTTCAGTTTCTGAGATGTATGTGAAAATATCTGAAATATATTTCAGATATATATATATATATATATATATAAAATAACAATTGTGGACTTACTTATTTTTCTTTCAACTTTGCAAATAATTATTTGTAAAGAAAATAAAAAGAATATCTCTACAGAAAATTTTTTACTATTTACTACTCATATATGGAAAAATACACAGTGAGGGGCCAGCAGATGATGTAGCGCTTACCTTGCAGGACTCTCATGTTGCTGACTGTGCTTTCAGTCCCAGATTCAGTGACTTGAAACTTACGCTGGGCACGTGTGCATGCATGCCCGAGATCTCAGGAGAAGGGATTGCAGCATGGCCACCCCCGCTGGTGGTGACGTCTTAATTTCCCTATCGCTGTCTCTGTCTCTCCCACTCTCTCCCCCAGCAAGTGCACACATCCTAAAGTGAAAACTTCTTAAAAACAAACAAACAAGGAAAAAAAAATGTGAGATCTGACAGCAGTCTACAATTTTCTTGTCCCAGCCTATGCTGTATAATTCTGATCCCCTCTTCAAAATGGTGGTAGTCATTCCCTCAGGTGTTAGAGGTGCTGGTAAAACTGGCCTCTATTGAAGTAGTCACGTACCGGGTTATGTTCCTCAGCTCACATCAATTGAATGGTCAGTGTGGATATTTAAAGATTAAATTTCTTATCTCAAGGAAAAACAAAAACAAAAACAAACTCTGAAGAGCCATACCAGCTCCAGTGTTTGCTTTGAACTAAGATCTTTGTTATAACTCTACTGTGTTAAACTCCTTCCTTCACTGAGTTCTGTCTTACTCCTTACAGGTGTTGCATCCTTCACCAAATTATCTGCAAACAAATCTCCACACCAGAATCAAGTTCCCTGAGGGGAACCCAACTTTAAACCACGGGCTTGCATTTGTGAGAACAGTGGTTTAAAATAAATATATAAATGTTGAATGGCATGGTAGCTCACTAAGGCACAGCTCCACATCTCTCTCGGGTGATGTCAGTTCCTAAAAAGGCCTTCCTGATACAGACACATACGAAATAAAAGGCAGTGTGGGAGGACTGAAAAAGACCATTATAAACTACAAGATTTGCAGACCAGGTAGAGAGCTAATATTAGGTATGTAAAAGTTGCTGACAAAATTTGTAAAGGAAATCAAAGTAGAAATGTCTGGTCCTAATCCAATTAACAGTGGTAATGAGGTTTTGTAACAGGGACTAGCAGATGGTGTAGTGATTACGTCACTGGACTCCCACGTGACCAACCACAGTTCAAGTCTCAGACCCAGCTTGAAACCCATGCTGGGTACATTTGTATGAGTGCCCAAGATCCCAGGAGGAAGATGGAGGAGAAGGGATTGAAGCATGGCCATCCCCCCAGGAGGGTGAGTTTTTACTCCCTCTTCTACTCCCAAACCCCTCACCCTAGTGAGCACACGTGCCCTGAGGCCAAAACCTCTTTAAAAAAAATTTTATAACAAAACAAGCAGCAAGGAAAACTAAATAATAATATATTCAAAGTCAACAACTTCAGATTGAGGTAGAGTTTTTGTATGGCTAGCTCTTCATTGCCATCTTTCATCTTAAATTTGCCTCCTCAGAGAAGAATCCCCTGACTACCCAAACAAAAGTAGAGTCTTCCTAGGGACAAACAGTGGTGTAGACCCACATGGGAGGGTTGCTGTTTCAGGTCCAGAAGACCTAAAAATTCCAGATACGCTTGTACCCATTTCCAGGCTAGTTGGGGCTCAGGCTGGATGGCAGTATCAGGACCTCTCGAGGGGTGTTTTATATCTCTCACTGCTCACTCATCAAAGAAATGTTTTTTAAGAAAGGGAGTATCTGCTTTTACTTTCTTACTACCTATTTTTTTTTAATAGTAATTAACTGCAATTTTTAGATATTCTCTTATTGGAGTACTTTTTCAGCCTATCATTTCTAAATGGCTGGAACTCCATGAAGGAAGGACCACTCTCTTTCTTCCTCACTAATCACTATCTCTTAGGTACCTGGGATTAGACTAAGCAGGTACAATGAGGTGAAAACATACATCACAAGGAAAATACAGATATTTGCAATAATGTGCAGTTTAGTTTCAGTCATATGCAATGGAGATTTGAAAATAGCATGCTTTAAAATGCTCTTTATTAGACTTGGAAGTGAAAATCTACTGTCTTATAGGGCATTGTTTTCTACTGAATTTAGGAGTAACTACTAATGTATATTGTCTGACTGGCACTACACTAGGAATTGAGATGAATGTTTTAACAAAGAATTATTTATTGTTAAGAACTTATGCTATTTCTGAATAAAGAGAGAGAAATAGGAAACAAACTGAAGATAATAAAGACATAACAATCACATGGACAAATGACTATGGCATTCATTCAAAGTTGTTGAGGTAAACTTGAGTGCCAAAACAATAAGAGTTGTGGGTCATTGTCTCCATCCAGTGAATAAATTGAAAGGTGAGGATTGGCAAGTTCCCAGATGGCTTTAGTTTGGTTTGGCTCTTAAACACAAATACTGCACTCTTAAAGGGAAAATGATATTTCAGCCTTTCTGTTCCCATGAAAAGAAAAATGAAGAACTGTAAATCTTTGAAAAGGAAGTTCATTTCACCAAGCTTTTAACTTCAGTACCAAAAGGGCAAAAATAAATCCATTAATGTTTGAAAAAACACTTATGGATATTTCAATTTCTAGGAAATGGCACAGAATTTAAGTTTTTTTAAAGTTTTCCTTAAGGTTTTCTCCTTAATAATTATTTTAATGCAATAACTTTTCTTTTTAAAAGCATGTTACTGAAAAACAGTAGCCATAGCATATAAATTATGACTCTCTCTTTTGAACTGCCAGCTTCAAATTCATAAATTATCCAAATTTTCTAAAGAGTACACTGGAAGATCTTTCCCAAAATAGTCTCCAGTACATGTAGTTTACTACTAAAGTTTATCATATGGTTACATATATGAACTCGTATGAACTTAGATACTGTTTTTAAAATTTTAGAAGTCTATTTTTCAATGAAGGCTAAATAGTTACTTTTGTATTGCAATGTATATGCTGAATCTTTTTTGCATGTATTTAAAAGATTTAGGTAGTTTTTAAGATAATTTATTTCCTTTAATTTTGTTGATTTGATTCATCCATTCTAACGTTAAATGTCAAAAATATCTGTTATTTATTAAATGTGTAGGAATGTTTTTAATTGAAGGGATACATTTGAATGATTATCTCTCACATATTCAGAGATGTGTATGTTTAATCTAGGGATAACTGCACCAATTTTACCTCTGAGCTAGCATACAAAAATGCAACTTGTGATAAATATGCCCTAACAAAAAAAGCTTTGCTACTTAAAACCAAGGGTCTTTTCTGTGTTGATGAGTTTTGCTATTTTTGAGATAATATTCATGCATCCCTCTTCCAGCATCTATAAGTTTCTTTTTTAAAAATTTATTCCTCTTTATTTTTGTATAGTATTTTATTGTATGAATATATCATAATTTGTTTATCCATATACCTGTTGATACATCTGAGTTGTTTCCAGTTTGCACCTATTACAAATAAAGCTGCTAAGAATATTTATATACAATTCTTTGTGGGAATATATACTTTCATTTTGCTTGGGTAAATACTTAAAGGTTAACAGTTACATCATATGGTAAGTACATATTTAACTTTTTTATAATTATTTATTATTATTTACACATTCAATCATTATGCATCATTTAGATTGTAAAGAGATTTTACCCAACATAATATATGTCACACAGCAGGCAAGTTGAGAATACTATATACGACAGCAACAGGCAACAAACTCTGAGTCCCGCAAATATCTTACTTCTCCATTTTTTCCAAAACTTCCCTTCCTACACTCTTCCCCTCTCCCACTTCCACTTTGTCCCCTGTGTCCATAACAATTTTCAGTGCTTTTATGTCCTCCAGTCTTTCGGTCTCTAAGTTTCTACCCACTCAGGTGATTATCAAGTACCAGTTTCCCTACAGAGCAGGCCAAATTGGTATCTGTCGAACACAATGAAGCTTACACAAAATTTTTAAAAAATAATTTAAAAAAAGAATTATCAAAGAGACTATCAATGACTCATACCTCAATATTTATTTGCTTTTTGTGTTTAAATGCATGCTATGGGGACCAGCAGTTAGTGTAATGGCTATGTTGCTGAACTCCCATGTAGTCAACCGTGGTTTGAGTCCCGGAACTGGTGGCTTAAACTCATGCTAGGCGCGTGTGTGAGTGTGCCCAAGATCCCAAGATGAGAATGGAGGAGAAGGGATTGTGGCATGGCCATCCCCCAGGGGGTGATTTCTCGCTTTCTGTCTCTCTGTTTCTCTCTGTCTCTCTGGCAAGCGCACGTGCCCTATAGCAAAAACCTCTCCAAAAAAAATAAAGTAAGATAAAATAATAAAAAACAATAAATACATGCTATGAAAAAATCCAATCATTTTGTAACTTTTATGGCATAGTCACATCAGGTCAGAGAAAAGCTGAAACAAGAATTTCCACACACTGCATGATCATTAGAAAACCAGCCCTTTGCTTGACTTTTTCTCAGCAGGGCAGTGAGGTAAGCACAATTATATAAAGACCAGAAAATCTGAGTAAGTGACAGAGTCCTACAAACCTAGAGGAAAAAAATGAGCCAGAAATATAAATTTGGAAGCTATCCTGGTCCTTGCATCCCATCAAACCCCTTTCCTTGCTACACACACACACACACACACACACACACACACACAAATCATCTGCTAACAGCTTATCCAGAAAAATCTATCTCCCTTACATACAAATATTTAACATTTTTTAAAATAATACAATATTATAAGAAAAGGTTAGAGCTACAAACCTGTCATAAATGTGAGAAAAACTTGCTAAAAATTTCATGAGGAAAAAAGTCATGAAACATCCTAAAATTATGTTCCAACATTATAATACTAATACCACCACCAATAACCAAAAAAAATTTAAAAACTTCATGTAGCAACCACAAATGTAAATACAATAACTCTAACAATACATGGCTGTACAATCTGCAGTAGGTAACAAGCATATGACAGGAGAAAATGAAACTGGAAAAACTCAGGAAGGAAATAGAAATAAATAGTAAAACAATTTCAGAAATAACAGCTTAAATTATTGCAATCCACAGAATAGACACTGAAGACAAAATGATAAACATAAAAGACAGGAAAAGGTGATTCACTGTACATATAATTGAAATTCTTGAAAAGGAAATTTAAACAATGAGACAAAATAAAATGTCAAATATGTAATTGAAAAAAATGTTTTGAAATACAAGAACTATATTACTTCCATATATTGAGAGACCACATTGCATGCCAAGGAAAAATTTACTCAGAACAAGACATTTCTTTGTAAACTTATTGGACTTCCAAATTTCAAAATCTGATTCTCCCCCAAAAAAAGATGGCAATTATAAGTGACATAAACTGGCATCAGACTTTCACTCAATTTTCCACTTAAATCTTCATCACATTCCTTCAAACTTCATTCAGTTATAAAAGGTGTTCTAGTCCGTTCTGTTTGCATACTTACTGAATACCTGAAACAGGGTGATGTATACAGGTTTATTTAGTTCACACTTAGACTCCAAGGGCCCCCATCTGGTGAGGGTCTTTTTGCTGGTGAATAACATGGCAAGACAGAGCATGCATCTGTGTCTCTATGACTCTTTACAAACCCACAAGTATTCATTCACAGGGGTCCTACCTTGAACCTAATCTTCTCCCAAAGACCCCTTCTCAACACCATCATCAGAATATTTACACCCTCTTCAAGCTATTACAATGATTCACCATATTCAACAAGTGAATTTTGGTAGGATATATTAAAACAGTGGGAAAGGGTAAAGACTACTGGTTTTGAACCTGCAGAAACTCAGAAAACAGCTTTGACAGAATCCTTTATGAAGAACCAACCAATGAAAAGATATTGAATGATGAAGTGGGGAGATTAATGTCTCTGTATTGACTGACATGCATGGCATTCCCTTTTGAAAAAGCAATGTAATACACTGTGAAGTTATATGCAATCCAATGTAATATAAACAAGATTATGATGATAATAAAAAATAAAAAAAGAACCTACCAAAAGATTAATTCCATTCAAACATCATCATCAGTACAATGGGCTGTGGGCAATGACTAATTTTAACTGCAAATCTAAGAAAAGAAGAGGGGGTTAGAGTTGCCAACAGGTGGCGTGGAGGTTAAGGGTGCTGGACTCCCACATGACTGATTGTGATTCGAGTCCTGGCCTTGCTGGCTTGCTTTCTCACTTTCCTTCACACTCTTTCTCTGTCTCTCTGATCAAACTAGAAAATGATAATAATAATAAATAAATAAAGTTAAATACAATTATATTTTAAAAAGAGGGGATTATAATGATAGGAGAAATTGAATGCTATGTACTTTGCCATACACAAATTGTACAATGGCAAACTTTCAAGATGTATAGGTGAATAGACAGATTAATGTGAAAATAGATTTAGGTATGATATATATATATATATATATATATATATATATATATGCCTAAAGCTAGCATCAGACTTAATGGAAATGTAACATTGGACTAATTTTTATCAAAGCTAATTAGATAAGGCTGTCACTATCACAACTATGTATTTTATATTTTTAAAGATATTAGCATCAAAGAAAATAAATTAGAAGAATAAAGAGAGGTATATGAAATAAAAGGGGAGTAAAGCTCTCAGTGTAAGTGCAATTTTTAATTAGCTGGAATATTCCAAATGATGAACTGAAAATGTGTTCAAATAACAATATAATTCAGTAGTGTAGTGATTTTAAAATAATACAGAGATATATAGTCATCATAAAAGCAAGAACCAAAAGATAAAATGAAAGATAAACCTGAATATGATATTAACAGGAAAGATAGCATTAAGAAATTCAGTATAATTATAATAAAGGTCTCCACAGGTTTTATCTTATGTTCCACTCTGGAAGAAATATAAATAGATAGATAGATAGATAGATAGATAATAAAGTTTAATAAAAAAATACAAGCAATAATAGCAAAACTCTAAAAAAAAAAATTGTAGGGAGACTAGTCCTACCAAATAGTACAACTGGAAACACAATACGAAGCTTTAATAATTACTATACTATACTATTAGAGCGCAAATATTAAGACAGATCAAAGAACTCAACAGAAAGATCACTCAACTACACTCACTTATTTTGTAGGTGAACTACAATTTTCTATTGGAAGAAAAAGAATCTTCTATTATATAATCAATGTTCTAAATTATAAGGGCTGTACAATAATTACTCTAAATTTAGGCATATAAAACATTCATTTTCTGTATTCATGGTCTCTGTGGGTGAGAAATATAGACAGGGTACAGCAAAGAAAGCTTTCTAATATTTAGAACTATCTCTTGAAGACCTGACAGCTGAGATCTGAGATAATCTAAAGGGTTCTTTAGTCCCATGTTAAGAAATTTGTTTCAGGGAACCAGCAGTTAGCATAATGGCTATGTCGCTGGACTCCCACGTAGTCGACCGCGGTTCGCGTTCCAGACCCAGTGGCTTAAAACTCACGCCGGGCATGTGTACGTGCGTGCCCAAGATCCCGAGAGGAGAATGGAGGAGAAGGGATTGCGGCGTGACCATCCACCCGGGGGATGATTTCTCGCTTTCTGTCTCTATGTCTCTCTCTGTCTGGAGAGCGCACGTGCCCTAGAGCGAAAACTTCTCAAAAAAAAATCTGTTTAATATACATACTTATTCAATAAAATATTACGCAGCTTGGAAAAGGAATAAAGAAGCCCTGCATATACTAATGTGGAAAGAAATCCTGTACATATTTGTATATAAGTATGAAGCAATGTACATAGTATTCTACTTTTATGTGTAAGAAAAGTGGATAAATTATATATGTGTGTGTGTGTGTGTGTGTGTGTGTATATAAATGGTTGTCAGAAAAATCATGACATAATTTTTCTGTTTTTCTATATAAAAATGCATTATGATTTTTCCAACAGCCATATATATATATACACATATGTATATATATATATATATATATATTATTTAAACTTTCCTTACATTTAAATACTGGTAGTATATACAATGATCTAAAAATGTGACTAGTCATGAGAGTAGTAGACAAAACAGGAATAGAAGAGAAAGTCTAAATGTAATACTTTCACATTATTAATGTAAAATGTTTAATGATTTTTAATGTTTAATGATTCTAAAACTATATAAGATAGTTATTCAAGACACTAAAGTTCAAGAACACTGAGAGTACTATAAGAATTTTCTACCATAAATTCTATGGAATTTAAGCATTTGGGGGGGGGGGGGCAGCAGGTGGCGTGGTGGTTAAGGGTGCTGGACTCCCACATGACCAGCTGCGGTTGAGGTCCTAGACCTGGCAGCCTGCTTTCTCACTTTCCCATTCTCTCTCTCTTTATGTATCCCCTTTTGGTAAAATTAAAATAAATAATTAAAGTTAAATAAAATAATTCTTTAAAAGAAGAATTTGGGGGGAAAATGTGCTCTATATACAAAAATTCTTTCTTAATAAAAGACTAATCAAATTTAAGCATTCTTCTTTCCAGCATTTCCAGATAATTTTGTACACTAGATATCATTGTTAGTAGCCAATTCATTGTTAATATTTTATAGCATTTGCAAAATATATCCAAATTTACTTCTCTCTTTCATTCCTTTTATGTCTTCTTTCTTTCTAAAAGTATCAGTATTTTAAGAAGCAAGGTTTAAGACAGTCTATTCTATATTTTAAAATGTCATGTTGATAAATTGTTCGACCAGGCAGCAACCTTGGAATGATAAATTTTTGTGGTTATTTTCTTAAATTGAAGATTAAATACTGTGGTATTCCTTCAACAGGTCCACAGTAGAATTTTATAATCCATCCAATGAAAACAACAGGTCATTTTTAAAGCTCCTAGTCTAGAAATAAATTAACTTCCTATAAAGCTACGTCTGAGGCTGATGCTGACTGTTGTTGGGGCCCTCAATTCTTCTCCAGGGGTCTCTCTCCCTGTGGTAGTTTGGGTTTCCTTACAGCATAATGGCTAGCTTTCCCAGAGCTTGAGGTTCTAAAGGAATGAATCAAGTGGGAGCACTATCATTTTAAGGATCTACCTTTAGAAGTCACATAGTATCACTTCATTAGTCTCTGAGCCCAGCCATGTGTAGCACAAAAGAGTTTCTGGAAAACTAACATATCAACATCTGGATTTTTCTTCTTGACAGACTGTTTTAGCTTTCTAGAAAGAATGCACCATAGTAACTCTTTCACAAAGGTCTGTTCCCTTATCTATGTAAGGAGATCTTATAAATGTATAGGTATAGTCTACCTTAGGCTAAGCTGGCCATGGACAGTTTATGAAAAAACATGTGAACTAGACCTTGAACTATTATAATGAATTAATGTTTTGGAACTATCATTCCAACAAAAATTATGAGAACTCTGGGAAGCACGGTTATAATTTAATTAAGGTGACACAGTCACTACCCTTTCTAGGCTCTCTATTGAGAATTTCATTGGTGGTTCTTTTTTATTTTTCTTTCCTTGAACTAGGTCTACCTGTCTCATTTACTGTAGCTTCATACTAAATTCTTCTTAAGAAGTGTCTTAATTGATCTTGGGTATTCACTCTAACAAAAATTTTATCAAATTTCATAAAAAAAAAACTCTGTGGTATTTTGATTAAAATTGCTTTTAATCAGACCAGCCATGGTAATAAAATGCTTCGTGGTCTTGAACTCACTTGAGAAGGCCCTGGATTCATATCCTAAGGTCTTCCCATACACACCATGCACACATGTGTGCCTATAATCCAGGCTGGCTGAGGCCAGAAAGAAGATCCTGTTCAGGGTGCCTCTCTGTCTCTCTGTCTCTCTCTCTCTCTCTCTCTATCTCATGGAAGAAATAAACTTTAAAAAATATTAGTTGAAGGGCCAGCAGGTGGCGTGGTGGTTATAGGCGCTGGACTCCTACGTGGTTGACTACAGTTCAAATCCTGAACCTGGTGGCTTGCTTTCTCACTTTCTCTCTCTGTCTGGCTGATCAAACTGAATAATAATAATAATAAATAAAGTTAAATAAATAAATTTTAAATATATTAATTGAGCATTAAAAACTGCTTTTAATCAATAATTCATGAGGGAAAATTGAATATTATTTCACATTATCTTCTTACATATATATTAATAAAGTTTACATTTTTTCATTGCAGAAGTCTTGCACAGCATATTGGATCTGTCTAAATACTTCGTATTCCCTGAGTATAATGCAAATAGTATTTTATATTTAAAGTTCCAGCTAGTTTTGCTGAAGATTTTTATTCATTATTTCTATATTCATCTTTTCTCCTAAAATCTCATATTCCCTAAATTTTTCCTGTATTTTTAGAATTTTCTAAATATTAATAAATAGTCCCATCATGTGCAAATAAGATAATTATCCCCCTTTCCAATGCTAGTCATATGTGCCCATAAAACACAAAATACCCATCTAACCTCTTAAAAATCATAATTAGTCATTAATGCTTTGCCTCCCTATTTTTCTTCTAAATGTCCTTCCTCAGACCTTCCTCTTTTACACACACTATATCTGGTATTTACATCTATATCCTGTGTTTCTATATCCTTTAGTCAATTAGTTTCAGTCATAGAGTGCGGATACTGAGTATATATTAAGTGGGGACATACAGTGCCTCTCCTTCATAGCCTGGCTTGCTTCACTCAGCAGTAAATCTTCCATATTCATCCACTTCCTGTCAAAAGCCAGGGTTTTGTTGTTTTTTTTATAGCTAAATAGTATTACATTAAGTATATGTGGCACAGTTTTTCTATCCATTCACCTGTTTGTGGGCATTTGGGTTGTTTCCATGACTTAGCAATTGTGAATAGTGCCTCAATAAACATTGATGTGCAAGCACTTTTCCGATGAAGTATTCTTCTGTCCTTTAGGTAAATAATAATGTGATTGAATGCATAAAAGAAAATAAAATGAAAAAAGAAAAATTGCAAAAAAAAGAAAAGAAAAGAAAAATAGAGGTATGGAGACAGCCCATGGCATGGTGATTAACGTGACTGAATCTCACATGACCCAAATTGTGACTTGAGTCCTTAATCAGATGACTTGGAAAATACACCAGGAGTGTGTATATTGTACAAAATTGTGGCATGACTATTTTACAGAGGTGATGATGTCTCAAGTTCTTTCTTTTTCTGGGTGTCTCTCTCTAGTCATTGAATGTGCCTCCTAGGAATTTTTTTACATGAGTAATATGGAGCCAGCACGTGGCATGGTGGCTAAGGGTGCTGGACTGCCACATGGCTGACTGCGATGCGAGTCTTGGACTGGGTGGCTTGTTTTCTCACTTTCACTTTCTCTGGTTGAATTAAAAATAATAATAATAATATAATAATCATCTGGAAAAAAGGCTATTTGATGATTATGATGGAGATTTTAAAGTCTTTGTATTGACTGATATGCATGGCATTCCTTCTGGAAAAAGAAATGTAATACGTGTAAAGTTATATGTGATTCAATGTAATATAAACAAGATTATGATCATAATAAATAAAATTAATAATAATAAAAAATCATAATTAGTGATTATTTCTTCTTTGACATGTATTATATCATTCAGTATTTACAAGTTATGCATAGTTGATGCTTTTATGATTGTTACTATTTTTTATTTATCTAATTCCCCATTGCATAATAAAACACTTGAAGTGACTCCCAATATTGTTATTGTTATTCATTAAAGGAGAACTCTACATTGTAAAATCAACCTACTTTAAGTAAAAGACAAAACAAATAGTCTTTGACATGGGACACTCCAGAAGCAGATTGAAACTGTCTAGAAGAAAAATGCTTTGTCAATGTCAGAAAGCTAAGGCTGTCCCTTTTTCTGTCTCTCCCCTTCCCTTTTATCCTTAATCTTCTTTCTTTCTATTTCTTTTCTTGCCTTCTATCAGTCAGCTTTTCTCTGTTGAATATATTCTCAGGATGGTGAAATGATGACCCACAAAAATTTAAATTTGCATTGCCCTAATAACATAATTTCTCTTTCTTTAGTTCAAAGAAAAAAGTAAAAACATGAAGCTCAGTGTCTTGGTTTAATATTCGGTATATATTCACATCTTTGACCTTGTCACTGCAAGTATCTTGATTATAGATATACTTAGATCTTAGAGTCTGTGCCCATGTGAAGTGAATGAAATTGAGAGATTTTAATTTGCAGTTCACTGTCTCCACTGGAAATGAGACCACATAGAAACCCAAGCCAACCAGCTGTTGCTTTACCCCTGCCTTTCCTTATCTGCACTCACTCATTGAGGTAATTGAGGGGACTTCAGAGATAGACGCTGTCCCTGCATCCCAGCTGCTAAACATAATCCTAATTAACCCTCCAGAAACTAAGACATGGCAATCTACCTGATAGATTTCTTGTATTGACCCATCACCTATGCTCCTTCATGAGGTACAAAACTAGAAATCTGAAGAAGTTTCATCCACCCAATCAAACATAACTTTTTTATGACTATTTCAACATTAATTGGAAGATTTGTCCTGCATTAGTTTCTGAGCCCAGTCATGCTTAGTATGGGATCATTCCTCTCACTCAGGTACTGAGGTGACAGATTTCCTTATCATAGCAAAAAAAAAAAAACAAGTTATGGCATTCAGGATATTTTTTTAAATTATTCAAACTGGGTATCTTTCAAACAAAGTCTTTTCTCAAACTTACATACTATTGTTTTAAATTCCTGCCTTAATACTAATCAATATGTGATGCAGTATGACATGGTGGGAAGAGTTTTGGCTTAAATCCAAGCTGACTATTTTCTACCAAAGAGAAACAGGTCAGGAGCTTTTTAAGTTCTCTGAATCTCTGATTTTTCACTAATAAATCTGCATAATAGTACTTTTCTCATAAAGTTAAAGATGAAAGTTACATAAATAGTAAGTATACATAACTAAAGACAAGTCTTGATTATTTTTGTTTTGGCTACTCAATATGTTACAGCATTGTGGAAAGATATTATAAAGATATACCAGAGGGAATAACTCAGTTAAGAAGTTTGTAATTTAGTAAATAACTAAAGCACAAACACAAACAAACTTAAAATTTTAATATAGAAACTGAATAACAAAAATGTAATTATTTCAAAGACATAGTAATTATTTATCATTTGAGTACTATGTAGAAAGGGTAATTTGGTAATCCCAAATTAGTATTTATAATTAAGGTAACTATGCATATGACTTATTCATTTAGAAGTAAATGGCCTTGGCTTCTAATCTATGAATAATGGATTTTTCAATCTCAGGAAATAATTCACCACAAAAGAAAAATACATAACTCTGCTTTCAAAAAGCCCTAATTAATTTTCAGACCTCATAAAATCCAGTATTTTGGTCAATGTTCTGGATTGTTGCTCTGATCTGAGTATAATTTTATGATCATGTCCAAATTTACAGTGAAGTAAATTGAAGTTGAATAAACTGACAATTATTCTCAGAATGATTTGGAACTGATACTTAGACTGATGGAATTTAAGATCTCTTTGGCACAGCTAGAACACATCCAAGGAACAAACTCAGAAGATGTTATTATTATTATTGAATCCCAATCTTTCCAAAACAGGTAGTCATGAGTGCAAAATTCCCATCATTGCTTTTGTTTTCTCAAAAGATTAATCATCGATTAAATGCCAAGTAACCAGAATAAAACATGGATTGGGGGTCTTGACATATACCTCGTCTAGTCAGAGAGTCTCCTGCGTGTTCTGGGTACTCTAAAGAAGAGAGAGGTATCGAATATTTGTCCCTTGATGCTGAGCTCAACAGTCACTGAAGTTCTTTTTTGGATTCTTTAGCAGAATTCTATAGAAAGAGCCTATCATAAATCCTTAGTTCTCTAAGAAAACCAAAAGTAGCTTCTAATTGGTGTCATCCAATGGTAAAAAATTAACCGAAGTGGATATTTAGATAGAAAAGTGTTGCATTAAACCTAGGAAATTCCTGTAACAAATTGTGTAAGATTTTTCTAAATGGATTATAGAGTTCAAACTTAAGAGACATTTATGAGAATATATAGCTCACCCCCCCTTAATGAAAGTTTTGCAAATTAAATGCTTTAAATGCATACAGAATAACGCACCATTTGCTCTTTTTATTGTCTGTTCAGCACTTTATTTTGTGAGTATAATTTGATGATATTTTTAAGCCTTACTTTACATTTCAGTTCTAAATAAACTAGCATTCATTTTTTTTTTTTTTTTTGAGAGGTTTTTTGCTACAGGGCGCATACGCTCGCCAGAAAGACAGAGAGAGACAGAGAGACAGAGACAGAAAGCGAGAAATCATCCCCCGGGGGGATGGCCACGCCGCAATCCCTTCTCCTCCATTCTCCTTCTGGGATCTTGGGCACGCACGCACATGCGCCCGGTGTGAGTTTAAGCCGCCGGGTCCGGGACTCGAACCGCAGTTGACTATGTGGGAGTCCAGTGACATAGCCATTACGCTAACTGCTGGTTCCTCATTCATTATTTTAATAAAGATTTGTAAGCTTAAACCAAGCACTGAAAACACAAAGATGTATAAGACATTATTCTTCTTTGTATGCCAGTGAAGAAGAACATGCAAACGATGTAAGCAGATTACTGGGTAGAAGTCTTTAGGATCACTCAAGTGGCTGAACAAAGCATAAACTAAGAAGAGTAAGAGAGCACTGAGCTGTCTATAGATAAATAATCCAAAATGGTGATCACAAAGTCCCAAAAGGCAATAGCAATGTGTCAGAAAACAGCACTTGAAAGTAATAATGATGATAACACTTACTGGGTGCTCACTTTTTGCCAGATGTAGTCTGAAAACTTTACACATATTTAAAACCTTTAGGAGCAAGCAGGTGACATGGTGTTAAGGTGCTGGGCTTCCAGATGGTGGTTCGAGTCTCAGACCAGGAAGCTTGCTTTCTCACTGGTGCCAGCAGGTGGTATAGTGGTTGTGGCGCTGGACTCCCATGTGGCCTACTGTGGTTCAAGTCTTGGACCAAGTGGCTTGGAAATCACACCAGGCACGTGTGCATGCATATCCAAAATACCAAGAGGAGGAGGGAGGAGAAAGAATTGCAGTGTGGCCATTCCTTCTGGGAGGAGGGAAAGGTAATTGGGTGATTTCTCACTTTTTTTCCTCCCTCTGTTTCTCTCTGTGTCTCCAGTGAGCACACGCACCCTATAAGGAAAAAAAAGAAAGAAAGAAAAAGAAAAAAAAAGAAAGAAAGAAAGAAAGAAAGGACGGAAGGAAGGAAGGAAGGAAAACTCTCTTTAAAAAAAGACAAAACATTTCATGTAAAGAACAACCCCAGGAGTCATTTTATTATTATCACCAGTTTACAGATAAAAAATTAAAGCAGTGAATAAACAATGTCTTCGCCAAGGTCAAACTGACCGAAAGCAGGAGACTTACAGAACTGGAATTTAAACTCACATGGATTCCAGAGTCTGCTTTCAAAATTGAGAAACCATGCAAGATAAGGTATAGCACAAATCTCAGATTTTTCTCCTTGATGACTGAATAGATGGTATGTTCACATGAAAAAAAAATAAATATTAGAGAAAAAAGGGGAGGAGATCATTAAAATTGACTTCTGTTCATATTAAATTTGAGGGTCTTGAGAAAAATCTAAATGGATTAGGCTGCTGTTAGAAATAAAAATCTGGGCATGGGAAAGAGTTGAAAATTAGAGGTTGATGTTTGGAGAGTACTAAATCATAAACACACTCAAGAAGTAGAGTCTGAAGTTATCTCAGTCTGGAACTGTTTTGTAGATCAAGACTGAGTGTCGGGGGACCAGCAGTTAGCGTAATGGCTATGTCGCTGGATTCCCACGTTGTCGACCGCAGTTCGAGTCCTGGACCCGGTGGCTTAAACTCACGCCAGGCGTGTGTGCGTGCATGCCCAAGAGGAGAAGGGATTGCGGCATGGCCATCCCCCATGGGGGGTGATATCTCGCTTTCTGTCTCTCTGTCTCTCTCTGTCTGTCTGGCGAATGCATGCACCCTATAGCAAAAACCTCTCCAGAAAAAAAAAAAAAAAAAAGACTCAGTGTCTGGGTCAGCAGGTGGCATGGTGGTTAAGGGTGTTGGACTCCCACATGGCCAATTGCAGTTTGAGTCCTGGACCTGGCAGCTTGCTTTCTCATTTTTCCTTTCTCTCTCTCACTTTCTCACTCTGTCCCTCTCTGGCCAAATTTAAATAAATAAACAAATAAAGTTAAATAAAGTATTTTAAAAAATACTGAGTGTGTAGGTAAAGGAAGATGAGCTAGCAAAGAATTCTGATTAAAAATGGCCAGAAAAGAGAAGAAAAATAATTCAAATGTTCACAGGGAGGGAAATTCAGGGAAAATATATATCAGTATAAATCAAGGGGGAAAAAAAATAGAAAGTGATAATTTGGTACAGTATTTAAGAAGTCTTAACATGAACAGTTTCAGTGAAAAGACAGAACAAAATTCTAATTTTTAAATGGCAATCATAAATATCTAAGTGGGACCAGCAGTTAGCGTAATGGCTATGTCACCGGACTTCCATGTAGTCGACCGTGGTTCGCGTCCTGGACCCAGTGGCTTAAAACTCATGCCAGGCGCATGTGCGTGCATGCCCAAGATCCCAAGAGGAGAATGGAGGAGAAGGTATTGTGGCGTGGCCATCTCCCCGTGGGGTGATTTCTCACTTTCTGTCTCTTTGTCTCTCTCTATCTGTCTGGCGAGCGCACGTGCCCTATAGCAAAAACCTCTCAAAAAAAAAAAATCTGATTAAGTAAGTAAATGCTTAAAATGGAACAGAAAACAAACTAACTGCTTTAAAAGATTTTAAAGAACTAAATAAAGGATGTGGGAAATTTCTGCACCTTCCTTTCGATTTTGTTGTGAGCTTGAAACTTTTCTATAAAACAAAATGTATATTTCAAAAGTAGAACTAGCAAGTTAAGTTACCTTTTTAATGCATTACCTCATGTCCACAAGCCTGTGTTTCTATGCTCATTTTTGCTATTTCTATCAGTACGTTGTACCTGTCCTGAATCAAAATATGTAATAAACATCTATATCAAATTATAGAAAGCAGTTAAATGATTAGAAGAGATGATGCTATGAAAAACAAAGCAAAACAAAAAACAATGTTGAACTCATAAGAGAAAAGACATGAATAAAGCTCAGCAAGCCAGTTAGGTAATCATTAAAAACACTGAATTCATTCAAACCAGATCATTCTTATTTAGCCTCTCAGCCATAAGGAATTACTGAATGTTAGACATGGGTCGAAATTGAAGCGATAAGAAAACCAAAGCCTTTGGGGCTAAAATAATCTGCCAAAAGTCACGTTACTTGTATGTAGTGGTAGAATATAAATCAGAACTCATGTCTCTTTGATTCAAAGTTCAGTGTTCTTTTAGCTACACATATTATACTATATGCTTTCAAATTTTGTAATATAAATCATTTGCACTTGCACCCCAAAATATTGTATGCTCAAGTGAACCACCTACATTAAGTATTCATATATAAATTGATAAGTGAATTGCCATATTTGGTTGTGTATCCAACTGAATAAATTACTGAATATATTGCAACTCTTTCATTATCATTCTTGCCTAGAGTAGTAAAACAATCTGCTAATTGGTGAAATGATTACCTTTGAAAAGCAATGTCTGTATCCAAGGAGTGTGCAAAAAGATGAATCAGCATTACTGATTGTCATTAGTTTCTTGATATTTTGCCACAGCACTTATCCTCCAGAAAGTACTGATGAAAGCCTAAGAAAGAATTATGTTCAGATGGGCAGGAATTCCTTTCCTTTAAATGTAAATATGCCACTTTATAGGCCTTACATTTCTTCATAAAGTGTAGTTTAAGAAGGTTGTTAACTTATCTTTGAAAAAAAAATGTGACAAAAATCAGGAAACTCTGATATTTCTAACTTTTGCTCCCAAAGAAAAGAAACTAGAGACCTAATCAAAACTTAAATGTCTAGATATTTGAAAAGGTAATATTGCCTTACATTTATAAATATACCTATGCAGGTATATGAATATATTAATGTCAAAAGAAAGAAGCAGATATTTTGGACTGTGTATTTTTTTATATGTATGTTCTATCTCAGTAAAAGCTTCCTTTTGCAAACAGGGATAAGCAGTAACTTATAACTGTTAGCATCAGAATCTGTATTTTAAGCATTCTTTATATAGTAAATCCAAAATCTTTTTCATTCCTTTGATGCAACAGAATTTTTAAAAATAAAAGACCCTGGGGACCAGCAGTTAGTGTAATGGCTAAGTCGCTGGACTCCCATGTAGTCGACCACGGTCCGAGTCCCGGACCCAGTGGCTTAAACTTACGCCGGGCGCATGTGCGTGTGTGCCCAAGATCCCGAGATGAGAATGGAGAAGGGATTGCGGTGTGGCCATCCCCCCTGGGGGGTGATTTCTCACTTTCTGTCTCTCTGTCTCTCTCTGTCTTTCTGGTGAGCGCACGCACCCTATAGCTAAAAACTTCTCCAAAAAATAAATTAATTAATTAAATAAAATTAAATAAATAAATAAATAAAAGTCCCTGGACTTCCTTTGTTGTGTAGCTATGGATAAGCATACTGGCGATTTTATCATAAAAACAAAAATACTACATTACATTTACATAAACAAAATGGAAGATTTTGGCTGAAAATGTGCTCACTACTGCTAATTAACATATTTTAGACTGATAATAAACATAGAATATGTAAACATAAATCACTTTGGAGGATTAGATTGAACGGTTAGTAAAATTATTGTCAGGAATGACTTGGAAGCAAGCTGAAAAATAAGAAAATCTGAATTAAGGTAAACTGTAAAAAAGACCAAGTAGGTAAAACTTACAAAGGTCATTGCTCAAGTTTATAACATATAAGAATCTATATTAGAATTGGGGAGTTAGAATTTCTCAAAGAATCCCGAATTTCAAAAATAGCAAATTGAACATTTTTGCTACAGATTAAGCTTCTCTTGTGAAGGAACTATGAAGTAGAATTATTTTTTTAATTACTTTCACCCATTTCTATATGACAAGCACTCCATAAATAGTTGTTTGGAAAGCAAATGATTGGCACAAACTGTTTCCCTAGAAATATTTTATGTCTCCTTTTAAAATTTTTAATAAAATGTTTCCTGCCCTGTAGATGTTACTTATATGCTCACTTAATCACGCTGAAGATTCCAAGTTTCTAGAGCAATGTTGATCCACCCTGTGGTGTCATCTTAAATGCGTTTAGGAAGATATTCAAGGATGTTCCTCCTCATCTAAATATTTTCACTTCTTTCAAAAGAAAAGGAATGAGGAGAGATCCGTGAAGGGGAAATGAAAAATGTCAGCATGTAGAAGCTACATAGGTGCGATTCTGCATGCACTCCCCTACCACATCCACGTCTAGTGAACTAAGAACAAAATTTCTACGGCTTCCCTTCTCTACTCCAACCCCTAAGAAAAACTAATATTTTCCACTGGGGAACCTCTATTTAATAAGTATCATTGGGTATGCCTTTGGCCCTTTTTAATAAAAAAGATATTTATATTACCAAACATATTGTAAATATATCTCCATGTGAAACAAATCATATAAATGAACTATCAGCTAAAAATTTTTCTATGAGGTCCTTTGAAACCAAAGTCAAATTTGGCCAAAGTACAAAAAATCTAGTTTTCTTTAACCTAAAAATATGTAGTAGTTGAATTCCACAGAAGGATTTGGCAATGCAGTAATATGTTTTTAACCAGGGCCTAATTTCTTGTTATTACCAGTGGTTTATGGTCAAAGAATTACAGTCAGCACATTGTAAAAAACATTTGGGAGAGTAGCTTACTTAGTGCCAAATTTGAATTGAAATTTCATTCCTGGAAGCCTATCTGCACACATCTCTAAAGGCATCCCAGTTCTGGTACTGTGATAAACAGAAATGACAGAGGAATCAGACAAGGAAAACAATCTGAATTCGTGGTTTGTTTTCAGGCTAGCTTTCTCCCCTACTCGCGTTGACAAACCAACATACAATCAGAACGAGTGAGTGCCCAGAGAAGGGAGCAAAGTTTAAGATCTCTTACAGAGCAGTAAGCTCAAAAACATACCATTCACCAACTATTTTTAAAGCCTATAATTTGTGCTAGAATGATTCAAAGTGATGGGCCTTTCATACAACTGAGCCTCGACGTTATGCCAGGACTCAGTCTTTCCTTTCCGTTTCTAAAGGACTCAGGAGGCCAGCCCACTGCACTGTGGCTTGAGGTGTCTGTTCACTCATTTCTTTTATAGCGTTTGTAGCCTGAGAACCTTTTAGGAGCCAGGCATTAGGAGATGATATGAAGCCCCTTAGAGTGTGGGAAGGGTCTGTGATATAAATAGAACCAGAGGGCTAAGAGGGGTGAGGAATGAAAAGGGGACTTGATCCATAGAGTCAAGGACAGCTTCCTGGACAAATAGACCTGCATCTTAAAGAGAAAGATGGCATGTTACAAAGTAAACATGCAATAACTAGCTATTGTTAGTACTATTACTATAATTATTACCTACATGTCCTAATAGACAGTTATGGCATTTCTGGTACCAACTGACAGTCCATTGCACATAAAAGATGGGCACTTTACCGGTACATGTGTTTTTAGAAATTAACGTATAGAAAATGCAGAGCAACAGGTGAGATAAATTCACCTGGAAAGTGAGTGGTTTTGTGAAGCTGCCTGGATCGTAGTGAAGTACGCAGTATGTGTGACCTACGCCAATGGTCCTAACAAGACTACCTGAATTTGATCATAATGTCACAAAGAGGCCGTGCCTTTGGCTAAATCACTCTAGAGTTCATTCATACCTGGTCTGTGGTCCTCATTCTTCTTACACTGGGAAGCCCCTAATGTATTATAAAAACATGTCAGTCATAGATTTAAGAAAAGGAAGCCACGGTTGTAATTCAGAATATTAAATTAAAGGTCAGCAAATACGGCTAAACCCAAGTGGCTGCCTGTTTATGTAAATAAACCCTTACTAGGACACAGACATATCATTTAACTATTGTCTATGGCAGCTTTAACACTAAAAAAGGGAGAGTTGAGGACTGAAGACAGAGAATTTAGGACCTCCGAAGACTTAAACTATTTGCTATCCAACTTTACAAGGTTTTCAGAGCTCTATATTAGATTATTAAAGCAATTCATAACAAGTTTCACATTGTAATGATTCCTTTCCCCCCCTGTAGGGAGAAATAATCATTAATGTTTTCACTTCTAAAATATTCAGGTTCAAGGGGCCTATTAGAAAATATCATTCATTTGAGTTATTTCATATTTTTGCTGTATTAAATTGTTTAGATGTTATAATAATACTTTTCTGTTCTGATAAATGTACATAACAATTTGTCATTCATAAACCTACTAAAGAATATAATTTTAAATTCTATTATTATTTTTTTTTTTTTTTTTAGGTTTTTGCCATAGGGCACATGTGCTCACCAGAGAGAGAGAGAGTGAGAAATCCCTCCCCATGGAGGATGGCCATGATGAAATTCCTTCTCCTCCATTCTCCTGGGATTTGGGGCATGCACATATCTGCCAAGTGTGATTTTTCAAGTCACGCTGGGTCCGGGACTCTAATCACAGTTAGCAATGTGGGAACGCCAGTACCTCACCACCTGCTGGCTCCTATATTTAAAATTTTTATAGACTCTCTTTGCCCTTTTTATTAGTTTTTTTTTTTTTATTTGGCTTTTGGTATTTTTTTATATACAGTTTTTGGGGTGTTTTTTTTGGTTTTTGTTTATTTTGTTTTTGGTTTTTGCTATGGGGCATGTGCACTTGCAAGAGAGAGACAGAGTAAGAGACAGAGAAAATGAGAAATAACCTCCCAAGAGAGATGGCTACCAACAATCCCTTCTCCTCTAGTCTCATCTTGGTTTTTTGGGGGGCATGCACATACATGCACCAGGGGTGATTTTCGAACTGGTGGGCTCAGGATTTGAACTGCAGAGTCAGCCATGTGAGATCCAGCTCTTTAACTTCCACACCATCTGTTGGCCCATCTTTGCCCTATTTTTTTTTTAAAGTTTACTTATTTATTTCTAGAGAGAGAGAAAGAGAAGGAAACAGACACCTCCAAAAGTTTTCACACCACAATACTCCCCAGGATCCTGCAGCATGCCAGGATCGTGTGTGTAGTTACACTCTGCGTGTTCAGATAGACCTGGGACACAAAGCCAGCGTTTTCCCACACGGCTTCCAGCACCGCATAGGGGCACCCCTACTGCCTGAGCCACCATGGTTAGGCCACCTTTTGCCCTATTAAATTCATTTTTACACTAAAAAACAAATATGATCTTTATGGTCACATGTGGAAAAAATGCTTCATGAAATGCTTATAACCATTCTAGCTAATATAAATTCAGACCAATTAAGTGTGTAGAATAAAAGGATTGGGTCAGCACATGGCAAGGTGGTTAATGTGGTTGGATCCTACATGGCCAACTGTGCAGTCCCTGACACAGCAGGTGGAGAAATATTCTAGGCATGTGCATGCATGTGTGTATGCCCAAAATCCTGACAGGAGAGAGAAATGGCAGAGAAGAAATTGCAGTGTGACCATTCCTTGTAGGGAGTGCTCTCTCTCTCTCTCTCTCTCTCTCTCTCTCTCTTTCTCTCTCTCTCTGGAGAACATACATACCCAGGTCCACATACCTTCTGACAAAAAAATAAATTAAATAAATTTAAAAAAAAAAAAAAGAAGAAGAAGAAAAGGAAAGGAAAAGAAAGAAAGGCAAAAGAAAAGCAAGAAAAGAGAAGAGAATGATTTGGTTTATAATTTATAGATCTGATCTAGAGTATAGTAGCAACTGATGTAAGCTGATGAATCATTTCTTAAACACCTTCAGTGTACAGTCTCGGAATGGGAGAAAATGTAGTGGTGGAGGGTGTGGACTGTGTTTTGTAAGAGTTAGTGACACTGATAAATGAAAGGCAGAACTCTATTACCTAAGCTCCAGGCTGCCAGGCAGGGCCACCCAGGGGGTTCCACCCTGGGGAAGAATAAGGACAAGCTGGAGCTGTAGGGCGCGCTAATGCATGGCAATCAGGTGAGGTTAGCAGGTGAGATTAGCAAGGTTTCCTCAGCTCCCTGGGGACTGGCTCATTTGAATCCCTTCTGCTGCTCCAGGCTAAGTGGTTGCCCCTATTGTCTGACACTTGGCCCTAGGGTGATTGGGGCTGGTGCTTAGAGGCCCAGAGTGTGAGAGCCTGAAAAGGAAAGTGGTTGGAGTAGGGACAAAGTCAGTTGTTTAAGAAGGGAAACTGACCAAGCCTCCTTTAGCTGGTCAAAGCTATCAAGGTTTTTTTTTTTTTTTTTTTTTTTTTTTTTTTTTTTTTTTTTTTTTTTTTTTTTTAATAAAACAACAAAAGCAAACAAAACCTATGATCTGGAACCAAATTCCTTGGATTCAAATCTGGTTACAAATATTGGCTAATGATTTGACCCCGAGCAACTCTCTTGATCACTTTTTTTTTTTTTTTTTTTTGAGAGGTTTTTGCTTTAGAGTGAGTGGGCTCTCAGGGGAAAGAGAAACAGAGACAGTGAAAGGGAAAGTGAGAACTCACCCCCCCACCACCACCGAAGGGATGGCCACACCACAATCCTTTCTCCTCCCTCTCCTCTCAGGATTTTGGGCACACACACATACATGCCCGGCATGTTTCAAGCCACCAGGTTCACGACCCTAACTGCAGTCAGCCGTGTAGGGGGTCCAACGATATAACCATTATGCCATCTTCTGGCCCTCCACTTGACCACTTTAAATGGTAGTTTCCAGATCTTTAAAGTAAAAAGAGAAACAACACCTACTGTTTTAGGGATTGTTGTACAACGAAATGAGAAACCTGCGTCAAGCGTTGGACACAGCGTCTGGCCAATGATGAGTACCCGAGGTATGATGCACATTGGTACTAGGGCCAGTTCTAGTCTTGATACACATGATAGCCTATCACCCCAGAAAATAATATTTCTTAAAATGAGCTACAGTGCACTTTTTGTTATTACTGCTTATGCCTTATTAAACATAGAAACCCAGATATATATAAACTACCTATAATGCTTAAACTCAAATTGTTCTCTTAAAGTTATCCTAATGATCATATTTTGCTCATCGCTGGATTGGTTATGTAGTGAATATAAACCAGTAGGCTATAATTTTGAAAATCACAGTTCAAATAAAATTGGTTTTTATCAATTTTTTTAAAAGAAAACAACATTATATAATTTACTTGTCTGCAATAGCTGTAGTAACCTAGAGTTTAACAATGGCTCATGACATCTTTTAAAACCTAAAATGGAAAGCTATTGATTCTTTCACCTGCTCTTTTGATACAAGGAGAAAACAAAGAGTAACTGCAAATAAAATTTCATCTAAAGATTCTGAACACAACATTTGGTTAAATACCTGCACATGTAAATTCTTTATAGTTCCAAAATATGCAATAATGTCACACATTTTGTTATATTAAAAATAATTTATTGATATTACAAAGCATTATTTTTCAGAGAAATAAAAGATTTCTAAGTATGAGAAAAAGTTGAAAGAGTATTTTGGATATCTTTGTATTTAAATGAGATATTTGATTCTAGTATTCCTACAGTATCTTCTAATTTTTTTCATTGTTACTAGAGGGCATGTGTGCTCTCAAGAGAGAGAGAGAAAGGGGCAGCCCCTGGAGTAGTGGTTAACGAGGCTGATACCATGTGCCTGACTCTCTGATCTAAGCCACAGAGTCTGCAGCTTGAAAAACATCCTGGACGCTTGTGCATATGTGCCCAAAATCCTGAAAAGAGAATAAAGGACAAGAGACTGCAGCCCAGTCACCACCTTTGGTGCCTGTGGTGGTGGTGGGGGGGGATGCTTTCTCACTTCCCCTCTGTGTCTTTTTTGCAAAACTAAAAAGTAAAAAAAAAAAAGGGGGGGGGAGGGGAAGTACCATCCATGGGGAGGAGGTGTGGTCACACTATAATCTCTTCTCCATTTTTCCCTCTTGTTGGCAATTTAGACACACACATAGATGTGTCAAGCATGATTTTAAATCAGTGTGGCCAGTACTTGAACCATGTAGTAGGCCATGTGGAATCCAGGCACCTTAGCGGTCACGCTATCTGCTGGCCCCTATAGTATTTTTTATGTGAGTTTTCTTACAGCTCTAATCTTACTTCATTATCTCCAGCCACACTTGTTTTTTGTTGTTATTTTGTTTGTGTTTTTGTTTTGTTTTTTACTTCTGCAGAAAGAAACGAGTAGCCCACCATGACTTTATGCAACATGGACCAGCATGTATCATTCTTTTTGAAAACCTTTGCCTGCTCCATTTAGTTGAGTCTCAGCAGCCTGGTTTTATATACCATAATGCATCTAAACAGGTCTCAAATGAAAATGATCTATTTTCATATATTTATCAGTCATTTTAGTATTCCATCAAGTAGGCTGGTTCCATGAATACACAGTATTTGTGATGATATGACTTGTCCTTGAACATTCTACTGAACATTCCCTGTGAACATACATTATTAAAAATCATTAAAGAACACAGGGACTAGCAAGTGGCATGGTGGTTAAGGAGCTGGACACTCTCATATGGCCGACCCCGGTTCGAGTCCTGGACCTAAGTAGCTCACTTTCCTTCTGTGTCTCTCTCTCTCTCTCTCTCTCTCTCTCTCTCTCTCTCTCAGTGTGTGTCCCTCTCTGGTCATATTAAAATAAATGAATGAATAAATAAAATTGAATTTTAAAAAAATCCTTAAAGAACTGAAGTTTTTCTAATACTTAACTGTAACATTTCATTTAAGATGATTGAACTTGTCATGTCTAAATAAGAATATAAAATATATAGTATGGATTTATGTATATAAAGCATATAAATGAATCATGTAACACAAAAGCAAATAGTATAAGAATAACCCCACAATGTTAATAAAGTTATGCACTCCGCACACAGTTAAAGATTGGAGCAGTTTTAAAAGCAGGGAAGAGTGAATTGACATTGATTCCATAGGACCAGGAAAACATAAACCTGCTCTCAGTAATTATTTGCCTAAAGGGCTGAGGCCAAGGAAAGCATTTCATTTCTTTATCAATATTTTAGATCAGGTCCAAGGTTTTGTGCTGTGTACGTGTGTGTGTGTGTGTGTGTGTGTGTTTAATTTGCCAAAGAGTGTGTACACTCACCAGAATGAGAGAGAGAAGAGAGAAAAAGGTGAGAAGGCACCATCCCCATGGGGAATGTCCACTCCATAGTCTTTTTACCTCCACTGATGCCACTTTTCAGGATTTGGGGTATGCCTACACATGTACTCATTTTCAAGGCATTTGTTTTTCAAGGCATTTGTTCTGGAACTTGAACCATGCCATAGGCCATGTGATATCCAGTTGTCTTAACCACCACACCCCCAGCTGAACCAGCACTAGCTGTCTATAGAAATAACTCTACTTAAGTGTCTGGGAAATTTCATGAATTTTTTAAAGACTTTCTTTTCCGATTTCATCAGAGAGTAAACACTAGTAAGGAGATTTGCAGAAGATTTTATTTTAAGCATCATGCTAGCAGAAAGAAAAACTAAACTCAGCTCCACCCTAAATATTTGAATAAACATTCTTGAGGGAATGGCCAGAATCAACATGATATTCCTGGATTGCTGCCTTTGTTTTGTGACCCATCAATTGACCTCAGATGTGGGGCGTCTGCTAATCTCGCTAGTCAATGATTCTCAGAAAAGAATGGATGTTTGATTTTAACATAAGTTTTATTTTCATTAGGCAAATATAAAAAATGAGTGTGATGAAGTGAGATTTCTTTGCAACACTGTCATTATTCAAAACACATTTTTAGTGTAGTAGATAAATGATATTGAGCTGACAGCACTAATCATAGTATATACAAAAATATTCATATTCTGTAAGAAATCATTAGAGGAAGTTATCTTGTATATATCATGAGACTTATATAGTTTAAGAACAGAAGACTGGATTGAAAAACTATGATACATACGTACTATGGAATACTCAGCCACAAAAAAAAGTGAGATCCTGTCATTTGACACAAAGTAGGCTAATATAGAAGATTTGATTTAATGCTAAGTAAAGAAAACCAGACTGTGAAAGACAGACTCTGTATGTCCCCCCCATTATATACACAATGTCTGCACTTATGGCATAAACTGAAAAATTGGAAAGTATAGTAGCAGATACAGCAAGAGGAGATACCATAGCTGGTTTAAGAAGGGATGGAAAGTTGAGGGTGGGAAGGAGAAGCTCAAGGAGGAAACAAAAGGGATGTTTAACTGACGCAAGAATGGAAAGATACCACATGTGGTAATATCTTCAATTTGCTTGACATGCAATGCCTTCTATGCTTTGAGAACCTACAACATATGCTGTCAATAGATACGACAATTTTAAGTAAATTTTAAAAATTTAAGTTTTAGACATGCGTCTTTAATTCTTCACTATTCTGATTCTTTTGTCTCTGCTCTGATATATTTCAGTCCATGCTAACATATCTGTAGAATATCACTTGAAATAAGAGTGCAAAATAAAAAATATTGATTTGTATGTCTACCCAAATAGTTAATTCTGTTGAACTAACTTGTTTTGATCAGCTGAATTGCTTAAACACACACACACACATTCGATAGTAAATTTATTTTGGAGAATCCACAATGGTCTGTTGTGATTTATCAATTTTCAAATGCTGTGGTGGAAAAACTGTTTTAAATATAAATACAAGGCTAAAAATTTCAACAGATGTTGCTAATTTTATACAATTCACAATTTTATCACAGAAAACGGTACCTAATATTTGATTAGTTCTTCAAAAAAGGCATTAAGTATTAAGACAGATTAGCATGATTATTTTTCTGTTGAAAACAACTCAAAAAATTATATGGTTTATATTCAGTAGTATAACTAATGAATATGGCAATAGAAAGAAATCAATTTCTCACCCTTCATGTAAATTTTGTGTACATAATATATGTTAAGATGCTCTCATATAATACAAAACTTACCTAACAGAGACCTAATCCTTTTTTTATTCTTATTTTACTAATGCTGATGTATTTTAAACTGTTTATGTTAATTAATATGAATTTGTAATTAAAATAGTTCTGTAATTTTCAGAAAACTAACCCTTTGCTACCTCATTGTGGCTGACTAGCATTCGCCTCACCTGGGAATATGTAGACTCACTCACAATCCTAAATTTAACAAGATTCCCAAGTGCTTCAGATGCACATTACTGTTTGAGAATCACTCACCTAATCAAGACAATATTTAATTATCTCACAGACATGAAAGGTAGCTTCAGCCTTCTTTGGCATTGTCTCTGCTATTCTCTTAGCTTTGCACTCAGGTTCCCTTTCCATGATGTCTTTAACGACCTTGTTTAAAGAAAGGAAGAGCCATACCTCTTTCTGTATCTCTTCTGACAGGTAAGAAGATCTTTTGACAAAGGTCCTAATGAACCACTTTTGAGGTTATTGGCTTGTGCCTGGTGAGTCCTTTAGCAGGGAGAATGGAGTTGTCACAACTGGCTAATACCGGGACCAGCAGTTAGCGTAATGGCTATGTCGCTGGACTCCCACGTAGTCAACCGCGGTTCGAGTCCCGGACCCGGTGGCTTAAACTCACGCCGGGTGCGTGTGCGTGCGTGCCCAAGATCCCGAGAGGAGAATGGAGGAGAAGGGATTGCGGCGTGGCCATCCCCCCTGGGGGGTGATTTCCTGCTTTCTATCTCTCTGTCTCTCTCTGTCTGTCTGGCGAGCGCACGCGCCCTATAGCAAAAACCTCTCCAAAAAAAGAAAAAAAAAATACAACTGGCTAATACCAAGAATCGACATTCACTCTGGGACTAAGGTAGGGTCAGCTTTCCAGGGCATGGAATCACATAAGAGCCCTGCCACTGAGAAATGCATGGGGTGTATAGGAGGAGCAGAGTGACATATGGAATCCAGCAATGTCTGTCACAACTATTTGGCTACTTCGGCTTCTTTATCCAACAAAGACATGTCATAAGATTCGCAAATGATACCACAGGAATCCATTTCTGCAAAAAACGACTGTAATTTGAATGTCAAATAAGTCTTAAGACAATAATAACCCATTGCCTCTTTCTAAAAACACAATAGGATGCACAGTGTGAATATGTGGAAGTTTTCTGTGTATGCATTGTTATGCTTGTCTTAGGTTGAAAAAGTACATATAAATATTCTCTCAAATTTAATTTAAAGACAGAACAAAGAAAGATAACAGGATGTTTGTGTTAAGTAAGTTCCATTCTCACATTGCTTTAAACCTCCTGAAACAAACCTTTTCTGGCGTAGCTCATTTTTTAAAACACTTTGGGTTATTGCAATTTACAGAATTATTTGATCTAGTCAACAAATATGTACCGATCAGCTAAAATGTACCAGGAATTGTTCTAACTGTGGGTGCACTGGAATTAGCAAAGCAGTCAAGATCAGAAAAGTTGCAAGTGAATGAAAATACAGAATAAACAAACACTCAACAATTAGAAAACAACTACCAAAAGACAAGATAAAACAACAGAGTTTGAGATAAAGAGCAGACTTAATTACATACGAAGGTCAGAGAAAGCCTTCATGAAATAACATTTAAGCTGAATTTTGACAACAATGCCACTCTGTTGGAATTCTCTTGAGCTAAAATTGGCTTTTTAGATTTACATACCTAAAAACAAGAGAGAGAAAAATATGACTATTTGTTTATATCTGAAAATCATATAACATAAATTCCAGGGTCCAAATATACAGTTTTATTGGCATGCAGCTGTGCTCACTCATTATATATTGTCCATGGCTGCTTTCTCTGCACAACAGCTAAATTAAGTAATTGTGACAGAGACAGTGTGACCCAAAAGACTAAAAGTATTTACTATCTGGGCCTTTATGCAAACTCCCCTGACCTCAATGTAGAGAAGAGCACAATTCAGTCTTAGGAAGTGCCACAGTAAAGGCATTCACCTGCTAGGAAAGAGCATGAACGGAAGTCCTAAAATATGTCCCCACAATATATACCAAGTATCTGCACTCTATGACTGAAACTGATTGACTAAAGGATATAGAAACACAGTAAATGGGTGTAGTACCAGATATAGTGTGTGTGAAAGAGGAGGGCCAGAGGAAGGACATTTAGAAGAAAAACATGGAGGCAAAGCATTAATGGGACAAAGAAATATGGTATTACCTGTTGAAGCTATGTTATAGTTTAATCAACTGGACTAGGGAGAAATGTTCACGTATTGAAATATTCACTTTGTAAGCTAAATAATGTGATTGAATGTATAAAAGAAAATGAAATTTTAAAAAAAAAGAAAAAAATGAAGCAGGGCCAAATGCCAGGACCAGAGAGAATGAGTGGGAAAGCGGAGAGGAACTGAATAGGAGAGGTGACCAAGGCTGGCACATAGAGGGGTCTTCACATCAGCCAAATGCGGCTACCATGAAGTGCAGTGGGAAGTCCATGAAGGTTTTAAGCCAGAAATTGCTCAATTACTTCCCTTTTTAAAAGATCATCTGGATTCATTGTGGAAATTTTTAGAAGAGAGCCATACGAGAGAGAAATGCAGATGGAAATTTACTTTCTGGTAAAGGTCAGAGAAGAAATGACAGTGGCTTGATCTGAGCTGGTCAATGAACTGCTTGGAATAAATCCTTGAAGAGAGAAGTTCAGAATGAACATTTAGACACTTCCATAACATTTCTTTATTTTTCTTTTCTTTTATCTTTTCTTTATTTTTGAGAGAGAGAGAGAGATTTTTGCTATAAGGCACGTGCACTTGCCGAAGAGACAAAAAGAGACAGAAAGTAAGAAATCATCCCCTAGTGAGGATAGTCATGCTGCATTCCCTTCTCCTCCATTCTCTCTTCTCTTCTGGGGTTTTTTGGGCACACACACACACACACACACACACACACACACACACACAGTCGCCCAGTGTGAGTTTCAAGCTGCCAGGTCAAACCACAGTCGACCACATGGGAGCTCAGTGCCTTAACCACTGCACCACCTGCTGGCCCCGCCTCTATAGCATTTTTTATTGCTACAACATTCAAAGCATGTGTTCCAGAGACTTGCCGGTTGAACATGGTGTAGGCCAGTTCAGGTCTCGTGGAACTAAAGCAGTAAGTTGCTGTGGTAGGAGATGTGAACCAGGTCCATGCAGGAGGACCATGTTAGAGATAGGGAATATGTTAGAGAAGCTCATCAGTTGTAACCCCAAAATGGATAAAAGCAGAGAAAATGTGAATAGCTATTTATTGGGTCATCGTAAAAGTCAAGACACATTTTTGTATAGGAAAATACATGAATTTTTCAACGTCCCAAAATTTATACTCATGCCCTGAACTTCATAAAAGTGACAGGTTCTGTTACAGAGAAAGAATTTTTTTCATCATCAATGAAGAAAGAGAGAGAAAAAGAAGGAAGTTTCTGAATGCCAGCAAACTTCTGTGCAGCAAGCCAGACTTTTCCTTTTTCTATGATTTTAGCTATGCTTCAAACAGCTTTAGATGGTTTCGTCTGTTCAGTGAAATAAATAGAATACTTTTAACTTGCCCCATAGGATTAAAAAAAAAAAAAAAAAAGGACTTCATAAATCAAATGCAAATGCAAATTGCAACTTTGGCTCACTCTCCCATTGCGTTCTTGCAGGAACTTCACTCTGAATAGCTACTTGCTCAGCACACAGAATGCTGGATTTCTTGCATCTTGCTTTTGGAAGGGGACTACTGAAAAACTATTTGACGTGATCATAATTAGTTCTTACAGAGGAGTCATCCATCACAGCTTGTATATCACCCAAACCTTGCCACTATATAAAACATCAGAGCCAGCCATTACAGCCCTTTATAAGGGCTGCATAAGAACACTGGACTGATAATAATAGTGCATTCAGCATATCCTATACATGTTTATTTTTATTGTTGTTAGTACACTGGGCACACAGTCAAAGTTAATGGGTAATTTATTTGAAGTTTGAAACTTTCAACAGAAAGTAAAGGAGGTTAATTGATTTATACTAACACAGATGAAGGAGCTTTTGTGTAGTTAAGAATTAGTTCAAGCAAATTTGTCCACATCTGATTATAACCAGGAAAGACATTAAACCCTCAGTGTCGGAGTAAGATTTCTAATGTGAATTGAAATGATTGGATTATATTTCAACATAATATAGGCTGTCTAGTAAAACAGGCATTAATATAAAGAGTCACTGATCTGGAATTCTTACTAATTGTTAATCATGTGACTTGGAGGTTATTTCAAATTCTTTCAGCCTCAGTGTTTTCAACAGGAGGCTGGGGCAATCATCTTCAATCTGGTTAATCTATAGTTATCTAATGTAATTATAATAAATAAAATAATGGCTAAGACCATTCCCTGAAAGTTATTTATGCACATTTTTGTAAGAGAAGAACAGAACTTATTTAGTGAGTTCCTAGAGTCAATATAGTGAAAATCTACTGCAAGTGAAAAAAGCCAAGCTATACTGTGCATACGTAGGGCACACAGGTCGCTGAAATATTTCCATGAGTGTCTAAGGAAGGTAAGGGGAGTCCAAAAGTACATAAATCATCTCCTACCTCCACTGTCACTGTTTCTTCTCATGCTGACTTCTGAGTTGGAAAGGTTGCCCCATCTCTGAGTTCAGCTCTGTTCTCAGACATAAGACAGATGAAGCAGGTTATCAGCAGCTAGTTTGGGGAGGCCAGCTTATAACTTTTAGGTTTACAACAGGATCTTTTCAAAATTCCACTATAAATCTGGACAGATGCATTTTGTGTAACTTATACTTTTCTCATATAGCTTCTATTTTCAAGCATATATACAGAGTAGAGAAGTGAGGCTTCTCTTTTTTAAAACCATTTTATACTGTGTTGTGGCTATTTGTATTCCTGGAGAGCAAAGGACAGAATAGATGCTGAAATCAAACCTGTATGAAAATGTGAAGTTTGGGCCAGAAAATAAAAGTCTCTCATGACTAATATTCACTAATCTTTCCTGATCTGGTCTGGGTTCTAGGATAATGGAGACCTTACTTTTAAAAGACTCTAGGAAATGAAGTGTTATCTTTCCAGGCGAGGTTAGAGTTGTTCGTGACCTTAGAGCTGGCAGCAATGGAAAAATCATGTTGAGTTTTAATATGTTTCTCACAAAGTAGTTTTTCCAAAGGAGTAAATGTACTTACGACTCTGATGACCTCATATGAGATATAAAGGTGTTACATTAGAGTGGAAGACCAGCAAGCTTTTGCTTGAAACCTTTTTCATGCAGAGTGCTAAGGATATTGCCACACCATATAAATTACACAGGGCTTCCCAAACATACAGATGCCTGCTTTTAACTAAAGCAAAAGGTATATTGCATGGCTGCAGAATTTTCGCTGTCTTGACCTCAAATGGCAACAAAAACAAGGCATAAATATCGACTTTGGAGGGAAGGGAACAGAAAGTATTTTCCAGTGAGATTATCCTCAAGGATATAAAAAGTAAAGAAGCAACACAAATAACTTTAAACTGTGCATGCAAACAGGAGTTCCTCTGTGACAAAATGAGGAGGTGATTAAATACTTATAAAACACAGAGACAACATATGTAACAGAGTCATTAAATACAGAGAAAATTAGACTGACATAACAATATGTGGAGATGGGCTTGTCTATCCACAATACAAACAGCAGTGAGCAATTTATCCTACCTTTATTAAGTTTTTTAAATTATTTTATTTAATTTTATTTATTTGTTCATCTATTTTAATTTGACCAGAGACAGACACGGAAAGAGAGAGAGAGGGAAAGTGAGAAAGCAAGCTACTACCAGTTCCAGGACTCAAACCATGGTTGGCCATGTGAGAGTGTCTAGCACCTTAACTACCACGCCATCTGCTGGTCTCCCCTTTATTAATTTTTTTAAATGGCCATTTCTCAAAGCAAAAGGTAGAATCCTGAAACTCATATTTCAGTCTCAGACAAATGGAATTTTTTCAAAATACTGGAAAGTCATCATGCATACTTCCTGATGAGCAGTTGATTAATGGACATAGCCATTCCAACTCAGTTAAGTGTTCATGGACACATCTCAAATATTTGAGTTTTACCTTCTAGATCCTTGTGGTGGTACTGCTCAAAGCCGCCTTCATCACTGTTATGATAAAAGCAATAATATAAGAAAAAGAATATTCAGCCAGGCACATACATTTTTGAAAAATATAGCTGTTACTGGAAAAAAATTCAACTGAACCATCTTAATGCCTGTGAAAAATAATGATTAGCATAATTTTTCAAGAGAGAGTTCTCAAGGGATGGCTCCAAGACAACAGCTTCCAAGTGTTTACATTACACTCATGGACATCATTCACATTTTGTTTTTCTCTGTTAACTTGAGTTGGTAGATGGGAAAACCTATAAAACACATACTCTCTTCCTATACCTGAAACACAATTTGTTAAGATCATGAAGCAATGGAACATGAACTTTCACATTACACTGCTGCTATTTTCTTTTTTAATAATATATTTACGTTACCGTCTGCCTGCTTCAGTCTTCCCAGAAACTGAGATTACATGCACTTCACAGTGCCTGGCGCTCTAGGGTAAGCCAGTCAAATCCCAGCCTCCCATGTGGCCTCAGCCTGCAGAGCAGCTTGAACTAGCATGCACTATCCCAATCTATTGGGTTTTTTTTGGTTTTTTTTTTTTGTTTTTGTTTTTTTTGGAGGGAGGTTTTTCGCTACAGGGCGCATGCGCTCGCCAGACAGACAGAGAGAGACAGAGAGACAGAAAGCGAGAAATCACCCCCCAGGGGGGGTGGTCATGCCGCAATCCCTTCTCCTCCATTCTCCTCTCGGGATCTTGGGCACGCACGCACATGCGCCCGGCGTGAGTTGTAAGCCACCGGGTCCGAGACGCGAACCGCGGTCGACTACGTGGGAGTCCAGCGACATAGCCATTACGCTAACTGCTGGTTCCCCCAATCTATTGTTTTTAATCAGTGCAAAGAAATACTGAGCAGCAAAACCTGAAGATCTTGTTTTTATTTTCAGCTCTTGCACTTTGACCTTGCTTTTCTACCCCAGTGATTTCTCTGAGTGTCAATTTTTTTATTCACTGATGTTGAACTCACATTCTCTCCATTCATTAGGAACTTGCGCCACTAATTATGCCATCTTTCACTTTCATCTTCAAAATCTTTCATTCTACTGTTTTTTCCATGTGTTCTCATAAATATTGGGTTGTTGGGAAAGTCATGATGCATTTTTGCATAGAGAAAAATAGAAAAATATGTCATAACTTTTCTGACAATCCAATGTGTTCATATATTCCCCATGCTGAAAATGCACAAACCGACATACATGTGCACAGAAACACAAACTAACCTTTCTTTAATATTACCTTCTCATAACCTTATCATACTATATATATTTTAACAATCCCAAATTTATTCAGGTTATCAAAAACTCTGTGGTCCTCCAACACAATTTGATGTTACATGGCAATCTTAAACTTGTTCATATCCAATGACTCGGAATTCTACTTCTCAGTAAATACCACAGAAAACTTTCACACTTGTAGCAGTCGATACACATGTTTAAGAATGGATTTTTAGCAAAGCAAAATTTTGGAAAATAAGGTGTTTAATAGATGGATACGTATAATATACCTTACATTGAACAACTATAAAATAATGTAAAGTGATTTAAACTTATTTAGCTCAGCTATAAAAATCAGTATATATAACTCTTAAAACATCAAATCAACCAAAAAAAGAAGATCATAAAATAATATACATGATTCCATTTACATAAAATTCAAAAACAAACAAAATTTAATAATTTGTGTATTAAAAAACTATGTAAGTTAATAATAATATAAAGCAAGACAAGTGAATAATATACACAAGATTCATAATGGCAGTTATATATTTGATATGTATATAATGCATGTGTGCATTTATATATATACATATAAAGTGTGTTGTGTAACTAGATGAGGAAAGTATTCAATAAAAGTTCATGGAATTCGGGACCAGCAGTTAGCGTAATGGCTATGTCGCTGGACTCTCAAGTAGTCAACCGCAGTTTGCGTCCCGGACCTGGTGGCTTGGGACACACGCCGGGCGCATGTGCGTGTGTGCCCAAGATCCCGAGAGGAAAATGGAGGAGAAGGGACTGTGGCATGACCATTCCCCCTGGGGGGGTGATTTCTCGCTTTCTGTCTCTCTCTGTCTGGCGAGCGCACGCGCCTTATAGCAAAAACCTCTAAAAAAAAAAAGTTCATGGAATTCTACCAAAATAAACTCACACTTTAGTTCTTTTTCCACAGGCTTTTTGGAAACCTCTTATAAATATAGGACATATGTATTTCAATATATATATTGATGAAAGGAGAAGGGATATATAGTGAGAAGATCATAGGGGACTTTGAAAATATTAGTAGTATTCTATTTCTTAAATTAGGTGGTATGTCCATGAAAGTTTAAATAAAACTTTCATGGATATTTTACAATTTAAAACTCTAGTCTCTCACATTTCTATCCTTTTACAAGTTTCTTAATCAATAACATTTTTCCTTTTTTATTATTGTTTTTATTTTGGTAAGAACGCTTAAACTGAAACTTACCCTCTGAACAAAATTTTAAGTGTACAATACTGTATTGTGAACTATAGGCACAATGCAACAGATAGGAGGTTTCACTTATGCTTCCAGTGATAGTCTCTTAATTTTCCAACGCCTTCTGCCAGTCTTTACCTACTAACTCCCACGTATTTCCAGCCTTATTTTAGTTGTCTCCACCTTAGAAAGTTTTTTCCTAATCTTCACTATGTTAATTCCATTGCCCATATCATCTTCTGCTTACCTTAACACTCAACTGATATGTTAAATGTGTTTTCTCCACGGGACTCTTAAGTCTCATGGGGGAAGCACACTTTTAGCAAATGGATCTGCCACAAAACAGGTGATCAATAAATATTTCTTGAACTGAACTGTTCTCTTTCTGACCAAACTTCTTATAAGAGCAGTTTATAATCATTATATAAACCTCCTCATTCAAACTTACTCTTCGTTATTCTAAAATATGACTCCTGCGCCACAAATCTGTTGTATTTGCTTTCGGAGAAGTCACTAGTGACCTCATAATTGCCTTTAGTTATTGTAAGTTCTTAACCAATTTGACCTCTCTTAGATATTTGATACTCCTAAAGAGAACATTCAGTAATTTGTTTAACATTTATTGAGCGTTTGTATGTGTCAGAAAATGTGAAAATACTTCCTTTAGATTCTATCACCCTTCTCTCACCTATTTCTTCTACATCTTCAACTTTTCTTTCTGTCTTACCTGAGCCCACCTGCTTTCTTGTTTTAGCAATGAACGTCCCCAGCCTGTGACTCTTCCTGTTTCTATGGGCCATTCTTACACAACAGTGAAGCTCCAGTAAACGGCTAATCATCTTTTAAACTATGACGATATCCCCCTTACCACTCCTTGCCCCCAGTTGCTACTATGCCAAGGCACCCATCACACTGAATTTTCTTCAAAAAAAAAAAAAAAACAACTATTGTAATGGGGCCGGCTGGTGGCATGGTGGTTAAGGCACTGGACTCCCACATGGCAAATAGTGGTTTGAGTCCCAGACCTGGCAGCTTGCTTTCTCACTCTTCTTTTTTCTCTCTTTCTATCTCTGCTCAAAGTGAATAACAATAATAATAATAATAATAATAATAATAATAAATAAAATTAAATAAATCATTCTTTTAAAAAATAAATTAAATCTACTATAATTCCCTATTTTAAAATTGGTAATGTCTTCCTGTTGGTCACAGGACACAGCTAAAATTTATCAGCCCAAGTGATATGAACTCTCATAATATCTCCCAAAATGCCTCTGATGCCTCATGTCTAGATATTCCCATTGTACCCTATGCTTTGTTCACCCAGATGCTGTGACTTCTTTTTTTTGAACTTTGTTATTTTATTTATTAATTATTATACATTCACCACTATATATCATTTAGCTTGTAAAGAGAATTTACCCACCATGAAATACACCTCAGACCTGTCCAGTCATATGACTATTTAAAAACCTATACTACACTGACTCTGATGCAGGAATTTCTTCCTATTATATCTTGCTGTAAAAGTACTTATGCTGGGACCAGCAGTTAGCGTAATGGCTATGTCGCTGGACTCCCACATAGTTGATCGCGGTTCGTGTTCTGGACCCGGTGGCTTAAAACTCACACTAGGCGCGTGTGCGTGCGTGCCCAAGATCCCAAGAGGAGAGTGGAGGAGAAGGGATTGAAGCATGGCCATCCCCCCTGGGGGGTGATTTCTTGCTTTCTGTCTCTCTGTCTCTCTCTGTCTGTCCGGCGAGCGCATGCACCCTAAAGCAAAAACCTCTCAAAAAAAAAAAAAAAAAGTGAAAAGTACTTATATGCTATTCTGCTTCTTTATTCAGAAAATTCCAATATCAAAGATCTTAATTGGGGAAAAGGAGGTTTTAGAAAACTGTTTGAGAATCTGATAAAAAAAGATGTTGAACCTCTTGTCAAATAAATTTACATCTGCATCCACAATTTTATACAGAATTTCATGGAATTTGGTATGTCCATGAAAGTTATATTTAAACTTTCATGGGTATGATTTGTTTTATAGTTTAAGAACTCTAGGCCCTCTCAGATTTCTATCCCTTTACAAGTTTCTCAATCAATAATATGTTCCCTTTCATTATTATTGTTGTTGTTGAAATTTTTCATTGTTGAATGTGAAAATATTATGTATTTACAAGGCACTCTTTCATTCCATCCAAAATAGAAAACTCTTGTGATGTACTTGTCTATTTTGAGAGCCCAAGTGAAATGGATTATAAGGAGTTTTGAATACATAGGTGGATAGTCTATTCTTCACAGCTACACAGACAATGCTGAACATATGCTTAAAGAAAACGGGTTGGGAACCAGCAGTTAGCGTAATGGCTATGTCGCTGGACTCCCACGTAGTCGACCGCGGTTCACGTCCTGGACCCGGTGCTTAAAACTCACGCCGGGCGCGTGTGTGTGCGTGCCCAAGATCCCGAGAGGAGAATGGAGGAGAAGGGATTATGGCGTGACCATCCCCCCTGGGGGTGATTTCTCGCTTTCTGTCTCTAAGTCTCTCTCTGTCTGTCAGGCGAGCGCACGCGCCCTATAGCAAAAAAAAACTCAAAAAAGAAAAAGAAAACGGGTTGGCCACATATAATAGGAGCTTGAAGATCAATAGCATCCATTCTGGTTACCTTGCTAAATTTTAGATGCAGAATGGATACAGAAATGCTAGCATGGAACTGATGAAACCTGATAGGAAACAATAAATGTATTTTACTTTTTCAATAAAAGCAAGGCATAAAATAATCAGTCTTACTCATATAGAGGAGTTACTGATTATGATTAGTATCAAGTATCATGAGGTCTATAAAAGCCAAACAATTGAGCAAAAGGGACTCTTGGCTGGTTTCAAGGAAAGCCAAGTATGTAAACATCTGAGCTGCCCAAGCAGTCTACTTTCTGAGGTATTTTATGGCAGCAGTTTGAAGAATTCTTAGGGTGATGAGTGCATTTTGAAAGAAATGGGTTTGCCACTAAGCAAGTGAGCCATTGGATTCTTACTACATCTAAGACAGCAAATACTGAAACTGAACTTTGAAACATGTAGTTTCTTTCAGCTACATTCTACATTTTTTTCCTGATATTTTGCTTGATTAAAAAAAGCAACCACAGGTGATAACAATTGTAAAGTGAAGTTAGGGAAGGAATAAAGGAGTTAGGAGACTACACATCTATGGCATTCTTGTTGAGCAGTTTCTTAGATAGCTATTTAGTTGCATTGTATCTGATGCAACTCCACACTATAAAAGTCTCTTTTTGTATTTCATCATTTCCGGAAAGTTACAAGCAAGTACCAGCTTCACACAAAGTCTCAATTGCATATGGTATATGATTACAACAACATCAAAACCTATCCGTTGGGACCAGCAGTTAGCATAATGGCTATGTCGCTGGACCCCCACGTAGTTGACCGTGGTTTGCGTCCCGGACCCGGTGGCTTAAAACTCACACCGGGCGCGTGTGCGTGCGTGCCCAAGATCCCGAGAGGAGAATGGAGGAGAAGGGATTGCAGCGTGACCATCCTCCCTGGGGGGTGATTTCTCGCTTTCTGTCTCTCTGTCTGTCTGGCGAGCGCACGCACCCTATAGCGAAAACCTCTCCAAAAAGAAAAAAAAATCCGTGGTTTCTCATCTTTATCTTCAATCTCCCCTACCACTAAAGAGGAAAGAATGCAAATGGGTATGGATTGGTGAAAGGACTTTTAGGATAAATATACATTTTTTTATTCAGAATCATAGAAAATGTCATTTGGATAGCAGTATAGCTAAGATTTTCTGCAGAAAAACTTAAATATGACATCAGTAAACTGGGTTTCAGTTGTATTACATGTATCAGCAATAAAAACTAGGTTCATGAAAGAAAGTGTAAAAACATAGTTTAATAATATTAATATTTTAAATCATTGAGTCTTATGACTTTAAAGAAAATCACCAACAGTTTTGTTCACTTATTTCAATTTTACAACCCTTCGAATTGTGGGATTTTGGTCTCAATTTTACCAATGAGGAAGTAAACAAGCCCTAAAAGAGTCACAAATAGCTCCCAAGCAGAGAGATATTAGTGTTAGAAGTAGGTTCTTACTACATAAGTCCAGGACTCTTAACTCATATAACATAGTGAGTCTCTGAGAATCTCGAGAATGAGAAAAATATCAAACCTTTAAATAAGAGAGACAGTCAAAATGAATAACCCACTGAAAACAATCTTCAAGAACTGGAAAAAGTATATAATACAGTACATGCTATTCAGTAAGTCTCCTGTAGGCACAATATTGTATTCAATACATCTCAATAAATACAAATCAATGAAGAACAGACATTCCTGCAGCTAACCTTTATCCAATATAATGTCAATTAAGAATGAGGAAGTAAAAAAATTACATTTAGCAAGATTTGGCCATCCCCTTGAGTAACATTAAACTAAAGATAATGACCCTGAATTTGATTATCTAACAAATAGTTCTCTTACCTAAGAGACACCTGGTCTAAATCAGTAACTCTTAATACACATGCATAGGAGACCCATGAGACCCTTCGACCTGCCATGTTATTCCACAGCTGCTGAAAGCCATTCCTACCTAGTCCATTACCACTAGGACCTAAATTCTCCCTATTCTCATGCAGTGAGCCTACCCTAAAGTTAGCATTTGAGAAAGAGATCGAGTTCAGCCATCAGTGATTTTTGAGCAGATATTTGCCTCCTTCCTTTCTTTACCATCTTCACATCATGAAAAATGCAAACGAGATTATGGACATTTAGCATAAGTTATAATAATTCCTATGAGTCATCATAGATTTCTCTGATTAACTCTGAGCGTAAATGCTCAAAGAAGCATAAGTTAGAAATTAGGTTTACATGTAGAAAAGTTAATAGCAATCACTCTAGAATTAGGAACATGATGTGTTTTCCTCTTTGGAAAGTAGCTAACTCTACCACAGAGAGCCAGAGATTACTATAAATGAGAAATAAGTATGGCTTCTTCACCAAGTTTTTCTTAAAATACACTCTAGACTTACAATGAGTAAATTTAGAAATTAAACTATGTGGGCATGTGTGCATGAGTGCCCAAGATCCTGAGAGGAGAATGGAGAAGAAGAGATTGCAATGTGGCCATCCCCACTGGGGGGGGGGGGGGGGGGGGGAGGGGTGATTTCTTGCTTTCTGTCTCTCTGTCTCTCTCTGTCTTTCTAGTGAGCACATGTGCCCTATAGCAAAAACCTCTCCAAAAAAATAAAAAATAAAAAAGGAACTTAAACTGTGAATTTAATAGAAAGTAAAAAAGTTTTAAAACATTTAAAAACAATTTTGCATTTAGGAAGGTGGTTGTCACAAAATAGGTACCAGATAACCTTTGTTGACCGACCTAGGAAAAATCTTTTTTCTACAGAAGTTTTGAACAATTATGAGAATAATGCTATTAAATTATTTCATTTTAATTCATTGCATATTTGTTGGATGCTTGCTATGCATAAGCCAATCAACATATATTACACATGGAGAAAATTCAAATTCAGATAAGAAATAGCAAATTTGCAGAAAAGGAACATTTGATAATTTCTCTGTAAAATGGATTTCAGTCACAGCTGCAAAGTAATTTAGCAGATAACAAAAAGAAAATATGATTTTCTAGGACTTAGATAAAGAAGGAGAATACTGGCTATTTCTGGATTTTAAAAGTATGTAAATTACTTGATTTTAGGTGATGCATTTTATAATATAATATGTATAATAATTCAATATATTTAGCATACTTATGATGTTAAATATATAATATTTGAAAGTTATTTTTGCAAAATACTTTTTCCATTAAGTAGACAATAGGATTTTTAAGCAAAATTATAGCAGAGCAGTTAGTATAGCAATCACACATTTTAAGTAAAATAGCATGTTAGAAAAGTACAAGCCAACACATTGATTTTCTTTCCATAATTTTTACAGAAAATGACCATTTTCTATTTTTGATTGCACCTATTATTCTCTGGGAGCCCTCACCAAAATGTTTTTACATTGAGATGTCTTCAAACTCTATTAAAGAAATTAGCCAATTACAGATAACCCATTGGCTAAATGAGGTTTCTATCAACAGACTAGAGTGGGAGCTACTTGAAATAGGGTTGTAGATTGAATCTATTCAAGAAAATGTGTTCCCTATTGACTGGTGCTTAGAGAACTTGATAATTTAGCTTTAATTCAGGAACTATAGTTAGTGTCCTGAAACTCTTGAAATATCTTTTATTAGTCTTTTTTCACAAGAGAGCCAAACTGTTACTTCCTCGTAACTGCCATGCAATTTTCGGGGATTACTTTAAGTGTGAATTGTCAACTATTTCTTCCAGCTGCCTCCTGTCAGGCTATAATCCCGTCCTGAGCCTTGTCAGAGGTCACTGAGCTCTTGACTAAGGCAGTTCATTAGAGGAGGACAGCAGAGTGTCCCCAGCACACAAACAGCAGGAGACACATGGCAGAACGGGGCAGTTTTTAAAATTACACTGAACTTAAAGTTCATGAAATTTTAAAAGCTGTTTTGAAGGATTTTGAACAAAAAATTACGGTCTCAACTCTTTATCATCACTGCATTCTTTTTCATATCTGGTAAACACTGGTATCAAATTCAAACAATTAACAGGGATGAATAGATCATTAATAAGAAAGACATTTATTCCAAAGAATCTGTTTCCTTTTGTAATTTCCCCTTGAATTTTTGTGTTAAAATTGTCACTTTCCTCCGACAGTTAATACATTGTTTCATTTATTACAATATTTGCAATCATTTATATTAAAAAGTCATCTGGCCAGCCCCGTAAGACAGAGGTTAAGCCCTGTGCAAAGAGAGCCAGATCCTTTTTGGCCAACTCCCCCCGCCCAGTTCAAATCCCAGCTCCAGCAACTTGAAAAACACACTGATATGTGTATACGGATGCCCCCAATTCAAATAAAATAAAGTAAAAAAGGAAAAAGAATCACAGTGTGACCACACCCCAGTAGGATGCTTTCTCCTTCTCTAACACGTGCACGTGCTCTCTGGCAATTAAAAAATAAGAAGTACTTTAATGAAGGGGGAAATTTGCAAATAATAAAAATGGGCAAGATTAAATTTCAAAATTTTTTTGTCTGTGGAATGCTTTAACCCAGGAAGACTTGACTGTCTCAATAGATAAGTGGAGACGAGGTTGCTGAGACTCAGGCAGTTGTCAGTGTGCCTGTGATCCCGGCTGGCTGCAGGACTTGCGGTGGATCACGGTACAAAGACTCCATTGAGGGTAACTCTATCTCTCTCTCCTCTTCACTCTCTCAACTAAATAAATAAAACTTAAAAAAAGGTAATTAAGCAAAACATGGTACAATAGACTAATTTAAGAGTAGCTTTTTTAGCAACCCGTTACATTTCTTTTCTCAATTTTTATAGTGACTGGTTTGGGTACTGATGTTTCAGTTATTATTTTGGTTTAACCTTAAATTAATAGACTTATAAACAGCTAGAAAAGTATCAAAACTTTTCATCACACCTGTCAAGACTATAAAGTTAAATTACAGAGTTAAGAATGATGAAATGTAATAACCGTGGTCTCACCAACACACCCTTGCCATCGACAAAAATGTTATCATTTTGATATTTTCTTTTCTTTAGAACATGATTTATTTTAATTTTAGTTTGAAGTGTCATTTAAAACTTTTAAAGGTAAAAAATATTAAAATATGTTCCAAAATCTCAAGAAATTATATATTTAAAAACTAATTATTTTTTCTTGTTCACTTGAATGATTAGGGTCTGAAATTGTTGCCTGAAAAAATGAATTGATTACACATTTGTCACTAAGAGTTATCATTTTTTATTTTGATTTGCCATAGGGTGTGTACACTTGCTGGAGAGCATCGAGAGAGAGAGAGAAAAAGAAAGACAACGTGAGAAATCACCACCCAGGGGCATGGTCACGCCGCAGTCCCTTCTCCCCCATACTCTTGCCTGTATTCTGGGCAATCACACACATGAGCCTGATGCACTGCCCAAGCCGTAGGGTGTGGGACTTGAGCTGTGCTGTTGCCCATGTGGGATACAGTCGCCTTAACCACTGCACCACTGGCTAGCCCAGGATTTAGCTTTATATGCAACTAGAATGATGTGTCGTTTCCCTTCTTTGTTTTCAGACTGAATATATAAATAAGAGCTGTTTAAGGCAGCAATGACACTAGTGTGTTTCATCACTTCTAATTTTAATCTTTGCTTTTCTTATGCATCTTATAGAAATACTATTATTTGGTTCTACCATTTAGCTATATATATTTACTCACTCAGAGGTCAGGAGACAATTTAAATGCTCAGAAAGTTAAACTGCACATCATGAAAACAAGTCACTGTGTAAAATTAGTAAAAATTGTGGTATCATCTAACCAATATTCATAACATTATGGTCAAAGAGTCCCAGAAGTATACAATTATCCCTCAATCACAATTTTAAAAGTCACTTATCAAATAAGACTTAAAGATCTACTGGTTTCTCATAATTACTTGAGGTTCTTTCTGACTTAAGGGAAGTGTTAAGCTAATATTAATATTTTTAAAAGGTGTTTTCTTCTCAGAATGTCTTGATTACCCAATAGATACTCTCCCACACAGTGAATTATTTCATGTCATCGAGATATGGTCTCAGAATTTCTTTCTCAGCATAGTTTACAGTCACTCACTGGGACCTCCATGGCAGTGGAATTGAATAACATTTTTTTTCTAAAATCCTAAGGCTTCAAATTAGGGATCAGGAGTAAGCTCTTCTCAACAGAGGACTCATGAGCCTGGAATTTAATTAAAGTTCTTCTAGTGGTTTGAAAATGGTCTCAGTTTTCCTTCTTTTTCCTACACTAGGAAAATCCTTTAAAATTAAAACATTTTTCCAAGGAAATTCTTTAATTTTCAACATAACATTTAAAAATTGAATATGTTTGTAGTAAAAATAGAAAAACTATTAGAAATATTGAAAGTGGAATTTAATGCATTATTAAAATAGTAAGAAATGATTATGTGGCAAAATATACAAATGTTAAACTATAGACTTTCCAGGGTATATCAAATGCAGTCTAAGAAATTTCTTTTTGAGAGATTTTCGCTATAGGGCACGTGCGCTCGCCAAACAGACAGAGAGAGACGTTAGAGACAGAAAGCGAGAAATCACCCCCCAAGGGGGATGGTCACGCCGCAATCCCTTTCTCCTCCATTCTCCTCTCGGGATCTTGGGCACGCACGCACACGCGCCCAGCATGAGTTTTAAGCCACCGGGTCTGGGACACGAACCGCGGTGGACTACGTGGGAGTCCAGCGACATAGCCATTACGCTAACTGCTGGTTCCCTAGTCTAAGAAATTTCTGAATTTGTATCTAGGTGAGTTCTGATTCCACTTGAAAGTAATTTTATTGAAATAATAATTGTTTCTTAGATACTCCACATACAAAAGAACATTTTAGGAGGTCCATTGGTGACACAGTGGTAACATCTTTGCAAGGCTGATCCACATGCAAAGGTTTCAGGCTCACATCTCAAGACCCTCCTGAGTACGCTGGACCCATGGGTACCCATGACCTGGGACTGGGCTAAACTTAGGGATGAGTTGCAGCAGGAAGAACCTGTTGGGATACTGTCATTCTTTCTCTCTCCTTTTCTCTCACATTCATGGAAGACATTTGAAGAACCATTTCATATTATTCAATTTAAATGGAAATATTATAGTCTTAGAAATATCTTCTATCTTCTTAGTAGATTGATATATTTTTGTGGTATAAACAAATGAGGGCTTAGGAAAACATATTCCATAGAGAATGAAGGCTCTCTGGGTTGGGGCCTAGTTGGCAGTGATATGGCTAAACAGACCAAGAAGGTGGGCATCGTGGGGAAATATGGGACACATTACAGTGCCTACCTCCTGAAAATGGCAAAAAAATTGAAATCAGCCAGCACACCAAGTACACTTGCTCCTTCTGTGGCAAAGCCAAGATGAAGAGACGGTCTGTGGGGATCTGGCACTGTGGTTCCTGCATGACAGTACTAGCTGGTGGTGCCTGGACTGACAGCATCACTTCGGCCGTCACAGTAAAGTCTGCCATCAGAAGGCTAAAGGAATTGAAATACCAGTAGGAGCTCCATAGTCATTTGGAATATCACTAGCCTCTAAAAAATGGGTTAATTTATGGGAGAAAAAAAAAGATTGAAGACATTGTATATGGTTCACCAATAGCAAGGAAAACTTGAAGACCATTAAGGCAGGCATAAAAGCTTACTTCAACAACTATGGAGAAATTATCTTCAAAAAAAAAAAAAAAAAAAAAAAACAAAAAAAAAAAAAAACTTTGTCCAGCATTTGAATGACTGTTATATAGAACAGGTGGTGTATGGGTAGAAGTCAGAGAACTCTGTTTTGATTCAGTTTGAAAGATCTGGATGATCCATCATGAGGAAAGGCAATCTCCAAATGCAGTGAAATTGTCTCTATGGTGATTTAGGGAAATTTGGGGTGACAGTCAATCAAAAATCTACAGAACAATTTCTGTAGTAATCGAGGGGATGAATCACAGAGTTTCTAAGACCTCTGTCAACTCTAAACTTCTTTGCTTCTGTATTTAGATACTCAATGAAATCATGCAAACTAGCAACTGCAAGCTGGGGAAAAAGTTCTCTTTGTAGAGTATGTGTTTATCATCTGCTAGAAGTTTTATCCCTCAAAAGCAGACATAAATAACTGCAAATAATCTGAAATCTGTAACAAGAAGAAAAACATTTTTAAGAATTTTTAAAAATAAGGACTAGCATGTACATTTTATGCTTTAGGGACATCACTTCCTCGTTCGTTTATTATTTTTTCTTTTTCCTTTTCTTTTTTCAGGCTGGGACAAAAAATATACAAAATGGGCCTGGAGGATTCCATCTATTAGAAAGCAGGAAGTGCTCCATGTGTGATGAGAGCGTATCTCAAGGATACAGAAGTCAGTTTTAAAGGGGATCCAGTGACAAACCTGTAAAAATATGAGCATCGAAATTATTGCTATGAAGATTATAGCCCACTGGAAAAAAATTAACAATTAGGACAAACTGGTTTTTGTTTTCTTTTTGTTTTTTGAGAATTTTTTTTTTTTTTTTTTTTTTTTTTTTTTTTGCTATAGGGCGTGTGCACTCGCCAGAGAGATAGAGAGAGACAGAGAGACAGAAAGCGAGAAACCACCCCCCAGGGGGGGATGGCCACGCTGCAATCCCTTCTCCTCCATTCTCCTCTCGGGATCTTGGGCATGCCTGCACACGTGCCTGTCGTGAATTTAAGACACCAGGTCTGGGACTTGAACCGCGGTCGACTACATGAAAGTCCAGCGACATAGCCATTACGCTAACTGCTGGTCCCTAGGCCTAACTGTTTTAAAGAAAAAAATTAATTGAAAATTTTTTGAGGAAGGGGATATTAACATAATATGTACAAAATACTAATCAATTTTAAGTTGGATGGAAGTTAACTTTGCAGTGGAAGTCTCACTGGATTATCAAATGATCAAAATAAGTATCATTAGCATGACACTGACTTAAATTTTTAATTTTAGATACTTTCAACAAAATGAAGATCACAAAAGTGATCTTCAAAAGTGATCTTCAAAAGTGTCATGAACACAAAAGTCAAAGAGAAACTAAGAAATTATTCCAAATCAAAACAGGCTAAGAGATATACCAACCAAATAAGACACATCTCTATCCTCAAGAATATCATAGTCTAGTGGGTAAAATATACTCACAAATTATAATATATGGACATGAATAGAATGATAGAGGTATACAACAGGTATCATGAAAGAAGAGAATAGGAACATCAAATAAATGTTCATTCCTATTGGAAGAAAAGTCAGAACAAGTGAAATCAACCCTCAATTCTAATTCCAATACTACTCAATAATGTTATTTTATTACATGAGACTACTGCAGAAAAATAAGCTTTGGAGAAGATATGTGTGAGATGTGTGTTCACATTAAAGGATACAAATCTCCATTTAATAGCATAACAACAACATGAACATAATATTAAATTACATCATGTCTTCATTTAACATAGCCAATGTTTGTGGTACCCATGTCTGAACAAGACTGTCTCATTCTATTGTGTTTAAAATAACACAACCACAGGACCAGCAGTTAGCGTAATGGCTATGTCGTTGGACTCTATGTAGTCAACTGCGGTTCGCGTTCCAGACCCAGTGGCTTAAAGTCACGCCGGGCGCATGTGCATGCGTGCCCAAGATCCCGAGAGGAGAATGGAGGAGAAGGGATTGTAGCGTGGCCATCCCTCCTGGCTGGGGGGTGATTTCTCGCTTTCTGTCTCTCTGTCTCTCTCTGTCTGTCTGGCGAGCACATACGCCCTATAGCAAAAACCTCTCAAAAACAAAAACAAAAACAAAAACACAACCACATTGGATATTTATTGAGGGATTGGTGTGTACTGAGAAATGCCCTAATTTTTTCTGCACATGTAACATAGAGGTAGGACTCATCACTGTACACCTTCAGTCCCTAGATTTTTTTCACTTACACATGTTCACTTGTTGATCTCATTTAATACTAGAGCTTTAAGTGCCATCGTTTGGGTGAACTGATTTAATTGTTTACATCTCAATGACCTTTTCCTCTTAATTTAAGAGTCAAGTATATCATTGAGATGCATGATGTATATGAGGTCTTTTATACTGAGAAGACTGAGTTAGCTTTTATGCTCACTCAATCAAATGTTCTCCACAGCCCTTTGCCTGTTACTTGGTGATTCTATCCTAGTTCATGAAGTCCACAATCTTGGCGTTGTCTTTGACTGTATCCTCTCATTTTCTATAACCATTACATCCACAAAGCCTATTAACTCATTTTTAAACACGTATTCTCAAGTCTGACCTCTCATAGTGATCTCCAGTGCTAACAGCTCTCAGAAGTCCCCATCTTAAACTTTTGGCTAATTTTTGCAAGAAGCTCTTCACTGCCTTCCTGTTTGTGCTCTTTTCCCATTTCTATCTTCACTTAACATAGCAAACAGTGCTCAAAATATCTTCATTGCCTACCAAATCACTCAAAAGAAAGTCAAAGTCTTGGAAATAGCCTAAAAGGCCTTTGAATTCTACTTCTTCCTTGCTGATATTGCTCAGGGGTTTTATATCTGCTACTCCCTTCCGATGCATCTTTCCTCAACACCTACAGAATCCTCTCCCCTTTCTAAGGTCCTTTCTCAAATTCTATCTTCTCAGTGAGATCTTTCATGACATCCCTGTAAAAATTCAAACCCATTTAGCTCTGCACTCTCCTATTTTCTGTAATTTCTGGTTTATGCATAATAGTTGTATGTGGGAGGCTGCGCAACAGCGAGTCTGCCAAGGTTTCTCAGAGAGCAAACAATTGCCATGATTGGCCACTAGAATCCCTCAGATTTGCATATCCGGCACCTCATGATTGGTCCAAAAGCAACCAATCGTAACCCACCGTTTACAACCAATCACAGCCCACCATTTACAACCAGTCACGGCCCACCCTTTAGGAGCCACCAACGTGTATATAACCACCATGCCTGGCCCACAATAGCCAGACGACCAGGAAGACAACGGAGACAACACAGATGACCAGGAAGACAACGAAGACAACACAGATGACCAGGAAGACAACGAAGACGACACAGACGACCAGGAAGACAACGAAGACAACACAGACGACCAGGAAGACAATGAAGACGACACAGAAGACCAGGAAGACGACGACCGAGCCTGAAGAGCTGAAACACCGCACAGTCTCCAGATGACCCTGAAGAGCTGTAACACTACATCGTCTCCAGACGACCCTGAAGAGCTGTGACACTGCGACATCTCCGTGCTGCTCACAACAGACGACGCGACCCTAAAGAGTTGTAACACTGCGTCATCTCCGTGCTGTACCGTGCTGCCCACAATAAACAGACGACACTGTGTCGTCTCCGTGCTGTGACACTGTGCCGCTTGTCCCGGCTCTCACTCCTTCCCTCAGGAAACCTGTTCAACTGTCCCCCTGGGTCGGGACACGTGGCGCCCGAACCAGGTCGGGACAAGTGGCGCCCGAACAGGGACTGGACAGTTGTACATCATCGTGAGATAGGATATGGTTTTCAAAGTGTGCATTTAGTGTGTAATAATCAAATCAATAACATAAACTTATTCATCATCTTCAACATTGAGCATTTCATTATGTTGTGCACATTCGATATTCGCTCTGCTGTTGGTTTTGTTTTCTCCCTTCAGGGAACATGTTAAATTGGCAATGACCTTTTCTATTCTGTTGTAGTACACTCTTTTGTCAACTAGTCCCCTTGTTACATATATTCTTGGGCATGATAATCATTTTCTTCCAAATCTCCACCTTACTCCTCTGTGCAATCTCTTGAATCTACCACCACTCTCTACTTCTGCGCCATTGAGTCTTCAGTTGCTGCCACGGAGCGTGGACTTTCTATACATATTAGACACTGTCATGCACAACGTGGCTTATTTCATTTAACATTTTATCTTCTGTTTGCCTTTCTCTATGTTGGAGAGATACACATCTGCACTTATCACAGCGTTATTCATGATAGTTAAGACATGGAATCAACCTAAGTGTCCAACAATTGAAGAACCGCAGCCAGCCATGTGGGAGTCCAGCACCTTTGCCACCACGCCACCTGCCAGCCCCTGCTCATCTCCATCTTAACCCTGAATACCCATTCTTTCCACCATTATCAGTAAACTGAATCACTTGCCAGAATATTTTTGATATTGTAACTTTGCCAATAGAATAGAATAGAAAGATAAAGAGTATTATTGTTATAGAAGGATGAGTTAAAAAGGGGAAGTCTAAGAAATGTCCTAAAGTATGATACCAAAACAACCATGACAAAACTTCATATGGCTCTAGAGTCGGTATGTATGTATATGAATATATATATACATATATATACATATATATATATATATATATATATATATATATATATATTTCTTAAGTAGAGCCAGTGAGTATACATATGCACATACATGTACACCTCACCTCATCTCCACACTAAATTGGCACTGATATTCCATAATATTCTACTCCCTAAACAGAGACACACCTGCATAGGTTAGTATGAAAGCCAAGCTGACAGCATGTTTTATGCACTGGCTTATTCCTTGGCTAAAGATTTGTTTTCTGTCATGGAGACCTGGCTTTAGAGCTGTTTCTAATGCAACATAATAGAACACATACAGAGTGCACTCAGCCAACTTAAAAACTGTATATTGAACACCTCTGCCCAAGGTGCAATGAACCTAGAGAGAAGGATAAGGAGTTGCATGTCTAGAAGGAATTTAACTTTTGGAAGAGAAGAGAATATCAATGCATACACAAAACAATTATCAAAGGACTAAAAGCTCAATTGTAATCCTGATTGGAGACAAAATCAAAGATGAAACTATGAATTAAAGTAGTGTAGAAAATTTCCATAAAGGAATGTAAAAGAACACTTAGAAAGCACCTGCTATGCGCCAGGTGCTTTTGCATATATTGCCTCACTTAATCATCACAGTAACCATATGTGGTCTGAATTATTATGTTATTTTTATAGGTGAGGAAATTGTGTTGAGGTCAGTCCAATAAGCATTTATTGCAATCTTATTGCAATAATTTTGTATCATCAGCCAGGAACACAATGCCAAAGTTGCCTGATGATACAAAATGATTGCTTTCTGCCCCTTATGAAATTTCAATTTGGGTCGAGGAGGTTGGTAACAAAATACAGAAACATAATTGCAGCTTAATGTTGAACCATACTGTTAGGACTAAGCCAACTCTCTGTGGGAGCAAGAAGCTTCCACACAAAAATGTGCATCCTAAGGAATTTTTTCCAGAAGAGGTAGCGTCTGTGATGAATCATTAAGACTGACAAAGGTGAAATTCCTCTTCAGAAGGAGAGTGTCAGAATAACAAAGTCACAGAGTTCTGATACCGATACCATGTAGTATATATTAATCAAAGTCATACTGACTGTGTTATAACAAGCAAAGTCCAAAATGAATATTAGCTTAAATGTGATAGAAGTACATTTTTCTTTTGTTTGTAATGTCAAAATGAGTGCTCCTGATTTCAAAGAGTCTCTTAGCCTCAGAAAGTCAGGGACCTTCCATCTGGTATCTCCACCACTGCTAATATGCAGCATCCGAGGTCTTCAAACTTTTCAGTATAAAGTTAGCAGAAAGGAAGACTATGACTAATCACCTTTAGGTGATTTCATGTCATCCAGGAAGTAACCAATTTCACTCCTGGTTTGCCTGGAATATAGTCACATTGTCACACCTATTTACAAGTGAGGATAGGAAGCATTTTCTATCTTTTTTGCCCAGGAAGGGCATAATTTGCTTTTAGAAAACATAGTGGTATCTGCTATTGTATATAAATTCTGTTATTTTGGTGAAATAGGTGAAGTGAGAAAGAAAGGAAAAGCCCCACAATAGATAACCTTTTGTTGCATAATAAAGAACTTGAGGTTAAATCACCAAATATTGGGACCAGCAGATGGTGTAATGGTTACGTCGCTGGACCCCCACATACTCAACCATGTCGAGTCCTGGGCCCAGAGGCTTCAAACTCATGCTGGGCCTGTGTGCATTCATTCCCTAAATCCTGAGAGGAGACTGGAGGATAAGGGATTGTAGTATGGCCATTTCACCTGGCAGGGGTGGTGTGGGGGGAGGATGATTTCTCACTTTCTGTCTCTCTGTCACTCTCTGTTTCTCCAGAGTGCATGCACTTTATAACAAAATCTCTCTTAAAAAATTGGCAAATATTAATTGAGCTCACCCAGGTGTCATATCTGGTGCTAGGGGACAAAGAATATATCCCAAGCTTTGACTTCAAGACAGCTATATTTTAGCAAGAGACATTGGAAAATAAATTAATAATAAAAGCTTTGATTTTTTTTAAACTTGTAGGTGAGGGGAAAAGAGAGGCATTGAATTAAGGTGATGGAATTATCTGATTTGCTTTTATATGTATTATTCAAATGATGGCAAGCATGATGTGTTTAAGAATGAAAGAACAAAGGCAAATGAGATTTATTTTTACTTTAAATAGAATAATATTAGTAGAATGGAAAGAAACTGAAAAGTGGAAATTCACAGTTTACTGTATGTGGAGAGTATAAGAAAAATCATACCTGAATTCTAGGTTGCTGACTTGGATTAATGAGAGGGTGCTATTACCACAAACAAAAAATGTAGAATACACAAGGAGAGCTTGGCCTGAGAGTTAGGATGATATGGCAAAATCCATTTTTGACAAGTTGAATTTTGAATTTCTTTGATATGTCTAGTGAGTGATGCCCATCATAATCATGGGTACTACAGAAGGCTCAAAGATGTCCATATTCTAGTTTATGGAACTTTACATACTTCATGGGACATTTACCTGCAACCCTACTTGGTAAAAGACATTTTACAAAAGTGAGTACGGATCTTGTATCATCCAAGTGGACTCAATGTAACCACAGGAGTCCTTTTAAGAAGGCAGCAAGATGAGCAGAGTCAAAAAATACATGAGAATAGAAACAGAGATCAGAGAGGAGAGGAAATTCTATGTTGCTAGCTTTGAAGATGGAAGAAGGGGCCCTGAGAAAAGGAATGTAAGCTCGAGAAGTAGAAGCAAGAAAAGGCAAAGAAATGAATTTTTCCCTATATCCTGCAGAAGAAAGAAGCATTGTTAATACCTGACTTTCGCACAGTGAAACCCATTTGGGACTTCTTACCTCCAGTCCTGTAAGAGAATGAAGTGTCATTGAAGCCACTAAGCTGTGGCTTAAACAGCAATTGTACAACAGCAATAGGAAACAAATACAGTTACAAATATTGGTTTTCCAAGAATAAATGTGGTAGGTAAAACCATTAAATGGGATGAAATCACCCCAAAAAGTGTAAGAAAAATAGAATATAAGTCCTCAGAATTACAAAAATTTAAGGGATTCCAGAGGGTGACCTAGAATAGGTAAACAGGGCAGTCTTAGGACAGCCTGAAGAGAGTGGCATCATAGAAGTCAAAGTCATAAACAGAAGCAGTAAAGAAAAAAGTGGTCCACATATTCAAATGCAAGCCAAAAGTATTTACGATTTACTAGATGTAAACTAATAAACTGGGGTGGTGAGAGGTATGAGTGTGACAGGAAAAAAAAATAAGAAGGAGAAAACAAGCATATCAGCTTGCAAGGCACTAGTGATACTGTGGGACCAATATAACTCAAAGTTTTGATATCAAATTCAGACCGATATTTTTGTACTCCTGCCCTACACTACTTCATGGGATTCTGTTGTTCCCAACCGATATTCCGGGTTTATCTTTGTAGTAAAACATGCTCTATTGATATAGCAATTAATATTTAGTAAAGGGGACCAGCAGTTAGCATAATGGCTACGTCACTGGACTCCCATGTAGTCGACCGCAGTTCGAGTCCCGGACCCAGTGTCTTAAACTCACTCCAGGTGCGTGTGCGTGCGTGCCCAAGATCCCGAGAGGAGAATGGAGAAGAAGGGATTGTGGCATGGCCATCCTCCCTGGGGGGATGATTTCTCGTTTTCTGTCTCTCTGTTTCTCTTTGTCTTTCTGGTGAGTGCACTCACCCTATAGCAAAAACCTCTCCCCCAAAAAAATAATAAAATAAAATTTAAAAAATAAATATTTAGTAAAATGAAGCAATGTGAAACCTCTCATTGGAATATTTTTATGCCATGCTTCTTGGAAAGTAAGATTTGTCATGCTCAAAAGAATGATAAACTTCAAGAACATATGATCTCTGTGGTAGAAGATGGCAGGCAGTGAAGCTAAGGTGATACTACAATTTCCTTTATTTATCAATGGCTCCTATTCACTGAGTGGACTTTGCATGGTTTCTGTCATATACACAACCCTGTATACTAGATGTTACAATCCTCCATTTATACATGTAGAAAGACATGGGAATTTAGTCAACTCGCTCAAGGCCATAGCTGATAAGTAGTAAATCCAGGCATTTAATCCACATCACTTTCAATCCAAGTTCCACTTTATTCCATTACTCTGTCCCATATTAGTCAATAGATAAAACAAGTAGGAGAAAAACTATTTATTTTATTGATAGTAAGTTATCAGTCTCCCAGAAAGTGCTTCTTTAATAATAGGAAAGTCTTCTGTAACATTTTCAATAATAAAACATCATGTTGTAGTATTTTTTAATATTGGCTAGTTTTACTTTATTGTTCAAGTGCAATGAACTTGCCAACTGATACATGTACAATTAATATAAAATATAATATTCACCTTAAAGAATTTTACATTTAATGACTGACCTTACTTATGGAAAGGAATTTTAAACTTTATGTATTATTAAAAAATATATAAACTGGTACTTTGAAATATTCTTAGTAAGTTAGTAACACATGGACTTACTGGACCATATATTTTATAAGTGCTATAGTTATATAAACTGTGCAAAATATAATAATTCTGACTTCACTATTTCCTAAATATTGCATATCTTATTCTAAATGAAGTGTTTGCTCTATAAGTGAAAACTGTTCCATTTTTTTTCATGTTTTCCTCATTTCAGAGATTTTTCTGCAATTTCACTTGTATTGATGCAAGTGCAGCTGTGATTTTTAAAGAGGTGTTTATTCCACTCCTTGTATAGAGTTCTCCATCATATTCTACTTACATAGTTCAAGAGTTAAAATATGGAATGACAGTGGCAAAATGCATTAGACAACAAACAGGACTCCAGAAATGCAATTTATGTAAGGGAAAGTTGAAATCAACTGAACCTCAACTTAAATATGAGGAATAACTCTGTATAATCTTTTGCTCAAATAAGTGCAAAGATGTTTAAGATTTAAGTTCCCAGTTAGATTAAACATTGAATATAGCTCTATATTGAAAAGATATTGTTAGGGTCAGCAGGTGGCATGGCAGTTGGAGTGCTGGATTTCCACATGTTTGACTGCAATTTGAGTCCTGGATCTGGTGTCTTGCTTTCTCACTTTCCCTTTCTCTCTGTCTCTCTCTAGTTAAATTAAAAAATAATAAATAAAGTAAAATATTTAATTATGTTTTAAAAAAGAAAAGATATTGTTTAAAAAGGCCAACATGTAAAAATAGAAACATTTACTTCTGTCTTTCAAATCATTGTTTCCTACAAATTTGACATTCCTACATACCATCCTCTGGTTCAATAGAATCTTTAAAAGCACAGAACATTCATATATGTAATATAATACATATTCCATAGAAACTATTGGCCGTATGCCTCTCTATATGTGTGTTATTTTTCTAGGCCTGTCAACCTAGCTTTTTAAGTGAATGTGTCAAACCATAATGAACACAATGTTTTAAGATTCTATATTTGGAGATTATTTTTACTATAGTGTAACCCAGCTCATTCTGACATATATGTGTAAGTGTCCATACTAAATGGAAACAAAAAAGACTATCATTTTCATGTTATTTCAGATAATGTTTTGTAGTCAACAGGTTTTTTTGTCATATTGGATTTTTCTGTCAAATAAGTGACAGAAGTCTTTTAATTTTAGTTTGTGCATTTTAGAATTAATAAAATATTAGTTTGACTCAATACCTATCAAGCTAATAGCAGGTAGTATCACAGGAAATAGTAAGCATTAATTTTTTTTTAAGTAAAGAAGCTCTTTGAACATAGGGGCACACTTTTTTGTATTTTATTCACTTGTATAATAAAAAGTGATTAAAAATGTTGTAGGTCTAATAAGATTAAATTCTGGTTTTGTTTTTGTGATGATCACCACTGTTAAATACAAAAAAAATAACTGCTTTATGGAGGATGTGCAGATGTCATTTTCATGAGGAAAAATTTCTCACAGTCCTCTTCTGATATCTTTATACATAATATTATCTAAATTTATTGACTATATGCTCTCAGTAGGCCCCATTTTAAACCTTTTTTTAAAAAAATTTCAGAGATATTTTTGCTATAAGGCATGGGTGCTTGCCAGGGACACAAAGAGAGGCAGAGAGAGGAAATGAAAAATTACCTTCCAGGAAGGATGGTCATGCCACAATCCCTTCTTCATTCTCCTCTCAGGATTATGGGAGCAGAGGTACACACACTCACTGTGATTTTCAAGTCACTAGGCCTGGGACTCAAACCGTAATCAACCATGAAGGTGTCCAGCTACATTCCGGATAGTTTATTTATTTATTTATTCCATGAACAAGAAAAACAGAAAGAAAGAGAGAGAGCACTTCCAACAGGCTGGATGTTGTGATCCACTCTCAGTCTCAGGTCAGCTCTGAATCATGAGCACACCAGTGCCAAATGCTCTCAGGGACGATTCTGGACATGAACTCGCAACTTTCCTATGTGAGTAAGCCTCATACAAAATTGTATTTCACTGCCGTGCCACTGCCCAACCTCATAAATTGTACATTCTTAATTATTTTACAGATAAGGAAACTGAGAGTTAGCATATACTTAGTAACTTACTCAGAAGTAGAAGTGGGATGCCAAATGTGACCAGCCTACCCTGAAGGTGTGCTCTTTATTTCATGAGCCATCAAGTCATTTCACAAGCAAATATACTGAAAAGAATTAAACATAAAGGCTTTGGAGTTTTTTGCATCTTGAAAAATACAATAACTGGTGGAAAAACACTTCCTCAAATCTACTAGTTAAAACACTATTCATTTCAAAACTAAATAAATAAGTTAACAAATTGTTGAACATTCTTCTCTTGGAAAACTTTAATAAGTCAAGTCATTTTGTATGATTTCAGAGTAAATTTCCACATTAAGCTAAAAATTATAATGTGGTGTCTTTATTTTATGCCATTTTAATTGATGGTAAGACAAATTAGAAAGGTTTAATCATTCTTTCGGCTACAAAGCAGGTACTTTTCATTTAAAATGTAGACCATTATACATTCCTTTAACAAAGAAACGTGATATCCTTGGCTCTTTTGAGAGAGAGCATATTTTTTCCATGTATTTTCTGTAGTTGATCGGCATTAACATACCGCCATGCATACTGTAATTTAAAAAGCTTTGAGAGCCTTCAGTTAAAAAGATGCATATTATTTTTTAAATGATACATACTTGAGATGCAAAGATGGTTTAGTAGGGACAATGATAATGCTTATGTCAAGATATCTGGTAAATCTAGCAAATTGTGGTGGTTATTTATTACAAGATACTGCCTAATTTTCTTTAAAATAACCCCTTCTAAGCAACCAACTTCAGGGGGAAAAAAAAAAAAAAAAAACAGATAGAACACCAGAAGCTGCATAAATCCCCTAAAAGAGCAATAAAATACCTTTCCAAAGAAACCAAACCCAGATTCCATACCATAATTCAGGCAGCACGGCCCATCATAAACAAAAATTCATTATGCCTGCTGTGTGGAAAAATGTTAAGCAAGAAGAAATAAACAGAGACTGTTTTAACAAATCATATTAGCCAAATGAAAAAAAGAGGATAAAGCCACAGTTCTGAATGAGACTGCCAATAAAGCTTAAAACCAAGCCAGATTTTGGAAGAAATCTAAACATACCCAGACCAAGTCTAAGTCTTCCTAAGATATTTTATTCTGAGTTTTTTCTTTCAACTATTTCCTTTATGTTTAGGGGAAAAACTTGACCAGATCTAAAGATGTGATATTAAATGCATACTGTATCCAAACCTAAATTGAAGATACAACTGAGTGAAATTTAGAGACATGAAACAGAGCATCATTCCCATATGAGAATTATAAAATACATCAGGAGGAGATAAAAATGTTTGTAGTTCTATTAAAAGGTTGCCTTAAAAAAATCCAAGAATGGTCATTTATAATCCAGTCTTTCATTTGATGTATAAAGCTGTGAATAGATGCAGTATGCATATTCTTTAGGATTTTGCAGCATATTTTGTTATGAATATGTAGTAATTGTCCTTTAGTCGAGCCATATATCATCTAAATGCTTTCTTATTTGATGTGACACACACAGTGACGATTAGCTGCCTGAGAAACTCCAAGGAAAAAAATGTAAATCCCCATGATGGAATGAAATCATTTGTAGAATAAGATAATCTTAGCTCTTCTCTGGCTTGGTACTTTAGAGATACAATCTGATATCCCTCTGTCTGAGTGAGAAGGTCCTCTTTACATTCAGGTCAACATCCCATAACTGCGATCTTGAAAGAGAGAGAGAGAGAGAGAGAGAGGGAAAAAAGATGAAGTGAGGAGGGGATGGAGGAAAGGAAATACTTTACAGAAGTCAATAAAATCAAAATACTTCATCTTTGCCAGGAGTATTGTGAAGTTAGGCATTTACAGGCATGCGCCAGATAACAACATTTCAGTTAACAACGACTGCATATACAACAGTTGTCCTGTAAGATTACAAGAGGCTATATCACATAGCCTAGATGAGTGGCAGGCTATGTATCCTAGGTTTGTGTAAGTACAGTCTATGATATTCTCACAACAACAAAATCACCAAATGACTTATTTCTTATGTCCACGGTTAAGCGACACATGACTGAATTTCTTTCTTGGAGAATGTCTCTTTTACATGCTCAGAGACAACCTAGACTCTAGAGTTAAGCTAAAAGAGCCTTCCTACCTTTTGACCAGAACCACCACCTTGCAGTAATTCACCAAAAATGACAAACATAAACAGAAAGAGGAGAAGCACCCCCTATATGTTCTCTGGGCTTTTTAGAAAACATGGAGTGGTTCCTTTGGTCACACACTCATGAATCTACAAGAAAGGTGATATTGTAGACATCAAAGGATGAGTCCAGTTCAAAAAAGAAATGTCCCACAAATGTTCCCATGGCAAAACTGGAAGAGTCTACAATGTTACCCAGCATGCTGTTGGCATTGTTATAAACAAGTTAGGGACAAGATTCTTCCCAAGAGAATTAATGTGCGTATTGAGTACTTTAAGCATCCTAAGAGCATAGAGAGCTTCCTAAAACATGTGAAGGAAAATGATCAGATAAAGAAGAAAGAGAAACAGAAAGTTATCTGGTTTCAACTGTAGTGTCAACCTGCTCCCCCTAGAAAAGCACACGTTGTAAGAACCAACAGAAAGGAGCCTGAGCTTCTGGAACCTGTTACCTATGAATTCATGGCATGATAGTTATTAAAATTAAATAAACTCTGGTCTGAAAAAAAAAAAAAAAAAAAAAAAAAAAAAACAACTTTGTAACTTATTCTGGGACCTTGGGGCCAGCGATTGGTGTAGTGATTAAGGTCAGTGGACTCACATAATCAATTGTGGTTTGAGTCCCAGACCTGGCAGCTGCTTTCTCATTTTCCCTCTCTCTCTCTCTTTTTCTCTCACTCTGTGCCTTTCTGGTCAATGAAAATAGATAAATAAGAATGAATAGTTAGATAAAATAATGCTTTAAAAAATTATTCTGGGATTTTAATCACCATTGTTCACAGTGATTACTATTGGAGAAAAGTTATATTAAATTCCAGTTAAGTAAAGTGTGAAGACATTTTTTAGAACAGAATCCCTTTGGAGACTGTGAAGTGTTTATATAGTTCAAGTCTTGAACTAAATGCTATCAATGTGTTGAGAGTATCAATCACAACAATCAAAACAAATCAAACTATATTTGCATCTAAAATATCTAAAAGAAGCAAAATAGACTGATTTGAAATAATAATTGATTAGGTGATCATGTATTAGCACTGTCATGTTCTTTTTCAGTATGGACTTTCTTTTCATCTTTCAACCACTGAATTTTCTGGATACATTTCTGAACTAAGTGTGCACTTCAAAGATATCCATATTCCTTTCTATACGTCATACCTATATACATTGAAGTGATCTAAAAGAAAAGAGAGATGACAGAAGAAACGAAACAAAATGTGTAGGTTTTGTTCCACATACGTACTTTATTGTTTAGTTTCCTAAGACAACTCTCTCCTACTGTCTCATCACTGCTTTACTTTTTCTTTCTCCATTTTGTATCTCACCCATTTTAGCTAAAGCCTTGTTACACAGCTTTCCTCCTTGAAAGAGAGAATGCAGGTAGCTGGATGGAGAGAGAGTATGGAAAGGAGAAACTCAATGGAGAATACAAACATGTGAGAGAAGGCAGATCTGAGACCCATTGATTAACCATTAGAAAGATAAGTGTGTATCATTCATGCGGATGAAATTCATGTTTGTGTCTGTGTTCATGATGGCTTTATTCCTACACTTGGGGGTAGAAAGGACATTATCTTGTCATTTTCTTTTTTTTTATTTGCTAGAGGGCACATATACTTGTCAGAGATACCAGTGAGGCATAGTCCACTCTATCAGAATCAGGGGCCGGCATACATAGATGCCCAGTTTGTCTTTCAAACCTCTAGACCCAGGACTCAAACCAGGTCATTGACTTTGTGGGATTTACCAATTTTAACGACCAAGCCAAAGTTAGTTTTTTTGTATCAATTCTTAAAGATGATCATTTGGTCTGTATCTTTATTTTTAATAAATATGCAGTTTTATTTCTTATCAATACCTTTATCTCACTAATAATACTAAAAAGTTAAAATAAGGATTTTTCTCCTCTCTCTTCTGTTCCTACCATAAAATAAGGGTACATATTTATATATGTAAATGATGCAGGAAAAAAACAAAAATCTATAGTCAACAGACAAAAAAGCCAAAATTTGGGTAATTTGTATATATTATAAAACACAGCTTGTGGATATTTCTTCTTATAATTAATTATAAATTATTAAAATTATAGCTTTTATTTTCACAGTGATTAAATGTAAATTTAAAACAATAATAATAACACACGTTGATGAGAATATAAATAAGTTGAGACCCTCAAGAAAATAGCTAAAAGAAATACATTCATCAAAATGATAGTAAGACTAACTATGATTTTCTTCTCAGGTCTTAAAATAAAAATCCCATGAAACAACTATGAGTTTATTTATTTTTCTGACATCTACTATTTCACATCCTTTAAATGCTAACAGGATAAAAATTATAGCAATGAATCAATTTCAGGCTAATGGACAAATATTCCAGTTTAAAAAGACATTCTTTCTTCAATATGCTTTTCAACAAAAGCTTTCCTTATCCTTTCCTCAAGGCTGACAGCTTCTAGTTAATTTACCAAAATTGAAATGTCCATATTTATTATCAATAAATCATTTATGCTTCTGAAGGTACAGAAACAAACATTTTGCTGTTCGATTATATGTATTTAGGAATTACTAATTTTGAATTTAACCAAAAGACATCAGAGATTTAAGTGATGTACTTTGTAAACAAATACAATGTGGAGCTACTGACAAGATGAAAAAGCTTACTAAGAATTAAAAGCTTAAAAGAAAGATAAGGATTGTGTTTTCACTTAGCTATTTTTACCAAATATATTATTTTGAACTTTCATATAGCTTGTTTGAGGAAAATCTTTGGTTTTAATGCTTTGCAAGTAATACCCAAGGCTGCTTAACATATAAAATCAAAGTAGTGTAAAAAATGGTTACAATGAATAAATATCTTTTTTTTTTCTTTTTTTGAGAGGTTTTCGCTACAGGGCACGTGCGCTCACCAGACAGACAGAGAGAGAGACATGGAGACAGAAAGCGAGAAATCACCCCCCAGGGGGAATGGTCACGCCGCAATCCCTTCTCCTCCATTCTCCTCTCAGGATCTTGGGTACACACGCACACGCGCCCAGCATGAGTTTTAAGCCACCGGGTCCGGGACGCGAACCACAGTCGACTACGTGGGAGTCCAGCGACATAGCCATTACGCTAACTGCTGGTTCCCAATGAATAAATATCTTACACCAATTTTTTTTTTTTTTTTTACTTTTGAGCTATTTGTTAAGTTACACTAATACATTAAACAACCTGTTATAATAATAAAAACCTGGGTTGATCAAATTAATAATAATTACCCCAACTTAATATTTCACTCTCTTTTAAACAACAAAATCATTTTAATTTAAAATTCACTAACAAGGGAAAAGCTCCTTGTATGTATATTTTTGTTAATATATCAACACTAGTGGGGCCAACAAGTAGCATGGTATTAAGGTGCCGGGCTCTCCTATGGCTGACCACATTTCCGGTCCCAGACCCAGCTGCTTAAAAATCATATTGGGCATATGTGCATGCATGCCCGAAGTCTGGAAAGGAGAATGGGAGAGAAGGGATTGTGGTGTACATATCTTCCCTGGGGAGAAGTTCGCTCGCTCTTTCTCTCTCTCTTCAGCAAGTGCATCACCCTATGGGAAAAAAACTGAAATATTTATGTATTACATATATATCCACACTTGTAATAATCAAACTTGAATCCTATATTATCTTTGTAATTTGTAGCATGATTATTAGCATTATAATTTTTAATAATTTTATTTTAGATGATTATTTAATTATTTTAGTACAATTTTCCATATTTTTCTTTGCTAAGGAATGCATGGGCTTACCAAGGAGACAGAGAGATAGAGAGATATAAAGTGAGAAATCACTCCCCAGGGGGAATGACCATGCCACAATCCCTTCTCCTCCATTCTCCTCTTGGGATTTTAGGAATGCATGCACACACACCCAGCATTTTTGAGCCACTGCATCCAGGACTCTAACTGCAGTTGACTATGTGGGAGTCTAGCAACATAACCAATATGCCATCTGCTGGTCCCAATCATTACAATTTTTAATCACTGTAATTTTATAAATTGTTAACCACCACCCCATGGCATGGTGGTTGATGTGGCTGGATCCCACATGGCCAATTGTGTGGTTTGTGTTCCAGAACTGGACGTTTGAGAAACATGTCAGGGACATATGAGTGCAGGCCCAAAAATCCCAAAAAGAGAGAAAAATGGAGGAGAAGCGATAGCAGTGTGATCATTCTCCGGAAGAAGTGGTGGTGCTTTTTCACTTTGCTTACTCTCTCTCTGCCTTCAGTTTGTGCACACATCCTCTGGCAATTTTTTTTTTTTTTGAGAGGTTTTTGCTAGAGGGCGCGTGCGCTTGCCAGAAAGACAGAGAGAGACAGAGAGATAGAAAGCGAGAAATTACCCCCCAGGGGGGATGGCCACACCTCAATCCCTTCTCCTCCATTCTCCTCTTGGGATCTTGGGCAGGCACGCACACACGCCCAGCATGAGTTTAAGCCACCGGGTCTGGGACTCGAACTGCGGTTGGCTAAATGGGAGTCCAGCGACATAACCATTACACTAACTGATGGTACCTTGCAAAAAAATTTTTAAAGAATTTTAATTATTTTTGTTACATACTATATGCTCATTTATGAAATTAGAGTATATACATATGCAAAAATAATTTTAACCATCAGATGATATAGATATGGATAGAGAACAAGATATAAAATACAGTCATAGTTGCTCATATTTTTCGTAGTTTATGGATCCATTGCCTGAGGCACACACATGAACATGCTACCTAAAATGCATTTATCACCATATATTTTCCCCCCTTTCTCTTTTTCTTCTTGTATTCTTTCTTGTGCTCGCAAATGTGTATGTGACATACAGAAAGACAGATGCATAAGTATGGATTTAGCAAATTTTAGAAGCTGAGAAGCAGGGGCATATAAACAGATAAGGAGGATTTGTATCTGCTTTTATATCCACAGGTATTCTGTGCATACATTCATATACGGAGACATCCACAGAACACATGTTACCAATTAAAAGTTACATAAACTTAAATCGAACTACAAGCTTCAAAGCATGTTTGCCTATGAAAAACTGCATTGCCTAATTCAATGAAAAAAATCTTTCCATAAATGAGCACAAGAATTCTTCTATATTTAATTTTTCCTATAAATCTACAAAGTCAGGGAGGAGAACTGGCAAACATGAACTATTCCCAATTTTTACTAAGTATGATCTAATAGAAGAATGAACCATTAGTACATTGGCTACTTTCCTTTCTTAAAGTATCATCTATTTTGCTGCCCTTTGTTTATAACCATTTTCTGTTTGTTTAGTGGTAACTCAAAATCTTACTTTTAAAAATGACAACGCAAGCATTCACCCATTTATAGAATATGTGCCTAGACACCTATCGAACCAAGGGAACTCTATGAAATACTAAAGGTATAAAATTGCCCTCTGAAGAATGTATAATCTAGCAGAGGAAACATGTGAATATTCAGCTAACTATTGTGGGTGAAATAACCCGGCATGATCAAAGTGCAGCGGAAACATTCGGGAAAGTGACGACTTCCAACTGGGAGGTTGAAAAGCTGGAGACTTCACAGATATCTTTCTTAAGAAACAGTAGCAGCAGATTTCAAAGAAAATGTCATAACTTGAAGTTTACAAAAAAGTCAGGGAACCATGGCATGTCACAACAAACAAGACACAGAATGATGCTGTCTAATCATATAAACCAGGTCGATGTCTTGACTGACTTAATCAGTCAGGTCAGGAAAAAGAAAGAAAGGCTTACGCTGTGATTGACGTGACTGGGACAAAGCGTTCACACTTGTTTGTCTGTGTATAGAGCCAGCGTACATGTGTGTACCCACTGCACACATGAAAGAGGCACCAGAGACACAGAGGTGACAGAAGTGACTGTATGTACTTAATGATCGAATTATTCTCTTTAGCCTGCAGTGACTCTGAAGAAAAGAGGAAGGAAAAAGAAACAAACGTGAATTCTGATAGAGTGAGCAGTGCTAAGGAAATACAGAGAAGAATGATGAAGAATCAGTGGTGGAGAGCTAGAGAGTCAAAAACCAGAAGAAGAAAAGTAAGATTTGAGTAAACAGTGAAGGAGGAGAGAGGGGGCCAACAAATAAAAGGAGGAAGGGCAGAAGAAAAGAAGGAAGAAAAAAGATGAGTATGGGTCACAAGAAAAATAGAAGTCAATGAACAAAAATGAAAGTGAAAAATCAGTAAGTCTTGTGTGTGGGGAAAGAGAAAGGACAGGCAAGCTTAGACCCACAGCAAATGTGACTTATATGCTTAAAGGCGCTTTTCTTTTAAGTTTTACGTATCCAGAAAAAGCTTTCAGTTTATTGATGCTCGTCTAGTAAGCCTTTGGTGACATGGGTTTTAAGTTTCAACTATATTTAAAATCTCTATTGCATTTGAACACTAAAATTGCACATGTATGACTTGAATAAAAATAAACCATGCAAAAGGGTTCATTAGAAGAATTTGAAGGAAGTTATTTTATCTTAGTTTCTGTTTCTTTTCGCTTATAATGACAAACAATGAAAGGACACCTGTCATTTTCAAAAGGTAGTGAATACCATTTACCAAGTCCATTTTAGTTCTTTTGAGAAGCTTGCTTCTTACTCAAAATCTTCAGAAGACAGCAGTCTCCCTATGTTCATAACTAGGTGTTAGAGGCTTTTTCATGTTTTTCTTTATTATTTTGATGTAAAATACATTTGATATAAAGTTGTTAAATTATAAAGCAAGCCATTACTTTCAAGGACTGTGTTCTACTTTATGAGCTAATCTACTACAGAAACAGGTAAAGTATCAAGTTTTACATCTTTGAAGCGCTCTTTAAAGGACAATATTTATGTCACTTTAGATGGAGTTCAAATGATACACACTAACTTATAGCTAGCTCAATTCTCGTCTTGCTCCAGACTAGTAGGATTCATGTCACACACCTGACTTCCAAGTGTGCAGGTCAAGTATGCAATGCTAACTGCTTTTCTACTTTTCAGTTCTCTCTAACATATGAAGCACTCATTTGTCCTAAAATGTATAAATGCAATTATTATGAAAAGATAAACATTCTTGTTGAAAATGTCTTAATGGATTAACTACCTGTAGTTTTAGACCTTTGTCCACTTGCAAAATACCTGAAAATAATCTGTGTCGATGCATGTAAAATGATTGGAAAGCAACAAACACTAAACCACAAAGCAAATTAGGCCAGTCCTTAACACAATCGTTGGCCCAGCAACTTGAATGACAGGGGATGGGGAAGAAATGTCTTCCATCGAGTCCCAACATGTTTGCTACAAAGTATGTTTCCTTCTTTTAGGAGGCAGTATTTTCAAGCTATTTCTTTGGCTCATTGTTTAGCTGCATTCCGTGCCACAGATGGAGCACACTAATCTGCACTCCCATGTAGTCGACTGTGGTTCAAGTCCCAAACCTGGTGGCTTAAACTCATGCCGGGTGCGTGTGCATGCGTGCCCAAGATCCCAAGAGGAGAATGGAGGAGAAGGGATTGTGGCATAGCCACCCCCCTGGGAGGTGGTTTCTCGCTCTCTGTCTCTCTCTGTTTTTCTGGTGAGTGCATGCACCCTATAGCAAAAACCTCTCCCAAAAAAAAAGAAAAGATCAGAGCGTGTAAAAGGACACAGGAGCTATCCTGAAAGAACTCTCAATAGCAAAAATTGAAACTCTTTGAGAAATACAATAAATGATAGTATTTGATTATAACTAAATAATAAAACAAATATACAGGTCCCTGTGGGCATAAATAAATAACTGACTAAGTAAATAAATGAGAGAGAAATCTTTTCAGAAGTATTTCATATAAATACAGAGGAAATAAGGGAAATAAAAAGTTGTCATTGAAACACCACAATAATTACTACTACTAGCAACATCCACTAATGAATGCTAAAGTCAGGTGGAACTTTATGGAACAACCTGGTATTTGCCTCCTGACCCTGAGTCCTGTCTTATCACTCTCCCTTTCATAGTATAGGGACCATCCAGCCTCAGGGCCTTGCAGTTATCTACTCTTTCTCCCCTTATCTCTGTGGCTATCTTGCAGCTCCTTCCTGTAACTTACTGAGGCTTTCCCTGACCTTCAATGGCAACTCCTTCTACCCAGCCATTCCCTATCTCCCTACCCTTCTTTGCTTTTTAAGTTAGCACATCATTTCTAAGAAACTCTGTTTTCTATTATTTCTTTTCTTTTTTTTTAAAGAATTATTTTGTTTAACTTTATTTATTTACTTATTTTTATTTGACCAGAGAGTGACAGAGTGAGAGAGAGAGAGAGAGAGAAAGTGAGAAAGCAAACTGCTAGTACCGGGACCCAGACCATGGTCGGTCAGTAGGCCATGTGGGAGTCCAGTACCCTTAACCCCCCACCACCACCTGCCAGCTTCAATGATTTCTTTTCAAAATAATCTCCGGGGAGGGGGGGGTGGCAGGGGAGCAGATAATTCTGTCTGTTTTAACCGAATATACCAAGCACCTAGAGCAGTGCCTAGCATCAATGAATACAACATACTTGTCAAATGCATGAATGAATTCTACAAATACTAAATTTCCACTGTGTTCCAGACACTGAAAACAAAATGGACGTTAACCTTATGTTTGTGAAGAACACAGAGTAATGAGGAAACAGGCACTTACAGGAGTATCTGTAACATAGTGATTCCTGTAACCAATGCTAGGGAGACACTGAGCAGAACCACCGAAGCCAATGTCAGCAGAGAGGCAGAAAAGTCCCCTTGAAATAAGTGACTTTTAAGTTAGATCTCGAAGGATGGGGAGACAATTAGACAAAGGGAAAGAGAACACTTTTTTGGTTGGGAAGCAAAAGTATGAAGTAGGAAAACTGGAAGATCAAAAAGAGGATATAATGCATCTAAGAATGCAAGAACATTTAGTCACTGAGAAAGTCTAGAGATGTTTCCAGCTGCCAGATTTTGAAAGCCCTTGCTAGACCATGTTACAGTGGACTTTTTGTATTGTTTTAGCCCAGAGGATGCATGCGTGTGAATGAGACAGATGCAGTGAGAGAGATGCATATTAAGAGAGCAAGAGAGAGCCCCTCAAATGGGCCTGCTCACCCTGCAAACTTTTTCTCTCCAATTCTCCATACTGTCAGGATCTTGGGCACACTTGCACCCAGCATAAAGCCACCACAGCCAGTATTCAAACCCTCGTCAGCAATGAGTGATCTGTTTTTCTTTCCATAGCACCTATCTCTTGCACTCTCAGGCGGGCCAAAAAAAAAAAAAAAAAAAAAAAAAAAAAAACCACTGTTTTAACCAATCTAAGGCACTTGAAGACACTGAAGAGTTTCAAGCAAGAAGTCGCTTAACCAGATGTGAGTTGTACATTCTTTTATTGAGATGGTTTCCAAATTGTGGTAAGACTAGATACAGAGTTCTGGTATTCCAGATAGACATAGTAAATAGATTAAATTATTCCAATATGGAAAAATATCCTTTTTCATCATGGTTTTTATAGAATATTCCGAAATGACTTCTTCTTTAACCTAATGTTTGTCATTAACTCATGGAATATATGTTCAGTATGACTTCAGGTTATCTCTCTCTCTCTACTGTCCTTCCTTCACATATATTTAACCTGCAGACTTAAATCACATGACACATGTATGCACACATGCATGTGCACATGTTATACTAAGATCTATTTTTAAATAGACATAGTATTATATTGAAAGAATTGAGATCTTGAGAAAATTATTCTACCGGAAACTGACATGTATATATTTACTTAATAATAAAACTACAGTTTCTTCATGGCTGCCCTTTTTTAAATTTAAAGGTTTATCTATCTTTGCCACTTAAAAGTCTGATATAAAATGCTTTCACCATGACATGATTATTTCCATGCACTCAAATTTAATTTGACATAACTTCTATCACATAAGACTGGCTTTCAAATTTGTATTACAGTAATAGTTAAATTATAAACCTCTTAAAAGTAGGGGCTATATCAAACAATGTATTCCTGTATCTTCTATGATACTTAGCAGACCACTTGGTACAAAAGTAGATAGACATTCATATGTGATGCATGGCTACATGGTTCAGACATAACATTTAATTTATGTTAATTCAAAAGATATTGATTGCCTACTTCCTATACACCATTCATTGTGTATATATTCATTAGAAAGCCCATTAGAAATCCACAGAAGAGCAAAGAAATATACATATTATGACACTGAACTTGTAAAACCTATCAGAATATTTAATGAACTGCATTATACTGGTCATTTCAGTCCCCAGATGCCAATATCCAGGAAGTGATTTTAGATGGCACATAGATAGGAAGCTAATATCATTAATGTCATAAATGAAAGATATTCTTTTTTCTGCTTTTTTTTTTCTTTCTACAGTTTTATTTTCATGTGGTCCTTCTCCATGATCTTCTGGCCTGCAGGCCTCTGCTGTCTCTCTTCTTCTAAAGCTCTGCAGTGAGGTGTCTGAGCCAGCAATAATCCCCAGACTCTCTCTGTGTTTCAAAATCCCCACTCTTCCTTTCCCCTCGACAATGAAAACTTGAGACCAATATTTTGGAAAAAAGTATTTCTGGAAAGCTGCCAGCCTCTTCCTGGACATTAGTGAGACTTGATTTTTATTCCATTCTTGGACATTACTGGTTCATTAAAAAATAAAAAATAGTGGTTTTGGTTTTTTTTGTGTTTTTATTTTCTCCTGGCGACAGAAGCATTGGTAGCAAAGACAACAGAAGAAAGAATTTAAAATTTTTAAAAGGTGTCAAAGGAGAAAAAGAGAGAATTCAATATGTTCAACACTTGACTTTCTCTTTCTTTGAATGTCATATTGTGCGTGCTTGTGATTAATTGCACTTTTACTCTTTTAGATTACTTCACAGTAAAAAAAGGCTTTCCCAGAAAAAAAGTCCTTGATACTTTGCTTTCTGTTTTTGCTATGTCAGTCTCCTATCACATTAGCTATACAATTTATATTTACCTCTCCTTGCTTGTGTTGTTGAAAGACAGAAATATCAGAATACCATAGCTTGATTCACATTGCAATAACCTGGAAAATGCCCTAGAATCCATTGAGGCTTCCTGTGGCCATGCCACAAAGGAAACGTCAAGATATCTGGTAGATTCCACAGTACAATCACCATTTCATCACTGCAAGCACAGTGAGTTTACCTTACTTACGTTCATCCTGGGTAAGAAGACCTCTTAGTTAGGTTATTGAATGAGAGTCTATTTAACACATCTTGGGGCAAGTTTTCTAGTCAATGCCAGTCAGTCTGCTGTGAGCAATAAGGGCATCTTTAATGCTTATATTCAAAGTTCAAAAAAGTGATTAAAGACTTGGGGGCAGTAGGTTTCTCTGAAACTTGTACCCAAACATCCATGGAAATCAACATGGCCAGCACTTCAAAACATATGTTAAAAGTGAAAGGTTAGTTGAGGGTCAAGATGGGGGTGACGATTTACCTCATGTCCTTTCAGAACAGTTCACAGGCAAAAGTACCTTGTTTTCAAGGTTACCTAATTTTCTCCCTCTATCAGTGAAATCAGAAGTAATAATCCAGAGGAGATCTCTTCCTCCTTTAGGCAGGAAGCTTCCACACTATGCCACTCATGTATTCCTTGCAATTGATTAAGATTGCCTTAGATGTGGGGAAGCTGTTTCTGATCCTCTTATCACAGTGTAAAGAAAAACATGCTTGACTGGTTAATAAAAATGGAAGATGGAGTTACAAAGAGAAAAGTTCACTTGAAAACAAACAAAGACTAAAGTCCTTTGGTCACACCCATGGAAGTTAGACAAGCATATTTTAGAAATTGGGAGTTGAAAGGTCCTTGGCAAATTTTTTTAAAACTACCAATAATTATAAATATAAATACAAAAAAGTCACTTCATATTAGCTGTCTAAATTCAAATACATAAAACAAACAAAAAATGTTTTCCAGATTTAAGGCCGATGATCTATGCATGCAATTGCCAAAGGCATCTGTAAAAGCAATTTTTGCATATGTACAAGGAGCACTAAATGGATTCACTATATTTCATAAGTTATTAATATGTATGATTTTAATCTTGCCTTTCATAAATCACTATTCATTTTTTTTCTTTTTCCATTTATATCTAATTCATTTTGCATTCTGCACAAGTAGTCATTTCTATAAGGCTTTACAATAATAATTACAGACAGTTCTAGAACATTAGCCCTCTAATAGCTCTGAGGAGTCAGTTATTAGTCTCTCATTTTACAAATGAAAATTCCAAGACACAAAGAAATGAGGGTTAAGGCAGAGTCAGAATTGAGTTCCCAACAATCCTCTTTCCACAGCAGACAGTACTTGCTATATTGGTTAAAATTGGATTGTGGAGTCAGGCTGCCAGAGTTTGAATCCTTGTTCTACCACTGACCAGCTTTGCAACTTTGGATAAATTAGCCTCTCTAAACTTCAGTTTCCACATTATGAACTGAGAAGAATAATAGCATGTATTTCACCTACTATTGGTTATTTCAGAGAATGCTTTTTAAAGTGATAAGAGACCAGCACTTGGCTATGTCACTAGATTCCCATGTAATTGACAGCAGTTTGAGTGCAGACCCAGTGACTTAAACTCACGCCGGGCACATGTGCATGCGTGCCCAAGATCCTGGGAAGAGAATGGAGGAGAAAGGATTGTGGAGTGGCAATCACCCCAAAGGGTGATTTCTCATTTTCTGTCTCTCTGTCCCTCTCTGTCTTTCTGGCAAGCGCATGCGCTCTATAGCAAAAACCTCTCAAAAAAAAAAAAAAAAAAAAAAAAAAAAAAAAAACGTGATTATTAAATTGCTTAGCAGGATAATGAGTTGCTATATGAACATCTGTAACATATCAACCTCTCTATTAATAATCTCACTTCCATTTAGGCTGTCAGAACTGGAACCACCATTTTCTTCTGGGAAAGTTTGCTTGAAAGGAATCATTTGAAACCAAAGGACCATCAAGACAAAAATCTTAGTTTGCATATTCCGAAGTCTATTGGTAGTACTGTCTGATAGCACTTAATGTCAGTTTTTATTAATCTCAACCTACGTTATCTAGTTGTTCAATAAGATAGACACTGCAGAAAGAACCATGAGGTCTTTAATAAGATAGTACTAACGAGAAAAAAATTAGAGAAGAAATTAAAAACTGACTATAGGGTATACTAAAATATAACATAAACTAATTATTATGGGATTAAGAAACTGAATTTCTAAAGATTGAATTATTTTTATTTTCAGCAGGAAGAATATGTCTTATTAACATAGTGTTTTTAAGTAAGGAGACTCAGTAACATATCTAGCACTCATTATATCCCTTTGGATATATTTTCTTAAAGCATATTCCTCTCTGTGGTTGAAAAGTTCACAAGAGGCCCCTTTCCTCTCTCAAGCCTCATATAAATGGAGCCATTTCAGGACGTTGCTAAGCACTTAGGAAGAGTTTGCAATGTGGTTCGTTTTAGTGCTGAGAAATTCTTCTTGGTGTTACCCTGACCTCAAGTGGTCTATTTCCTAATGCTTTTAGCAGGAAAAAAAAATCACAGTCTATTCAAGCTATTGTATTATTTATATAATTTTAAAAGTTGATAGAAAACGCCATCTAAGATTAAATTTCCAGAGGTCTTTTTTTTTATTTCTCTCTTTTTTCTTTCTTAAAGTCTTAAAAAGAATGGGTGGAAAGGCCAGTTTCTTCTCTGGGATTCACCCTACTTTGGCTTTGGATGTCCCCCTTTCCACTTCTCTCCACATCAGCCAAACAGTATTTCTTATTCCCTGGACCCCACATTTGATGCTGCTTCAATTTCACATAATTTATATCTAATTTATATCTTTATTTTCCCATAGTGAAATCTAGATACCCATTCCCTCAAGACTTTGGGCAAAATATTAAGAGATAGACTTTTCCAAGCCTTGGTTTACTCCACAGTGAAAGTTGGTAAGTATAACAGCCTCAATATCATTCTCAGATCTATCCAAACCAGATATTATAATAGTTTAATGCCAGTTAGATATCATTTCCAAGCCCACCTCAGCTTCTGATTGTACTTTTAAATAAATCACTTACATTTTCTTTTTCTCTTTTTTTAAGAGTGTGTGTGTGTGTGTGTGTGTTTCTATAGGGTACATGTGCTTACCAGAGAGACAGAGAGAGAGAGAGATAGAGCCAGAGAGACAGAAATTACTCTCCAAGGGGGGATGGCCATGCCACAATCTCTTCTCCTTATTCTCCTCTTGGGATCTTGGGCATGTACACACACATGCCCAGTATGAGTTTTAAGCTGCCAGGTTTAGGACTTGAACTGTGGTCAACTGCATGGGAGTCCAGCAATGTAACCGTTACGCTCTATGCTGGTCCCAATCACTTACATTTTCTAAACCTTGGTTTCACTATGTGTAATGGATGTAATAATGTGATTTACTTCAAGAGGTTATTACAAGAATTAAATGAAATAATACAAATAAAATACTTAGCATTGTGCATAGAACACTAACTGATCAAAAATGTTAGCTATGATTGATATATAAAGCAATTGGAGCAGTACTTGGCATATGTGGTTGAATAAATGACAGCCATTGTTAAATATTAGTACTATGGGATATAACAATAATAATGGTAAACCCATCCTGATATCCAGGTTAATAAGTAATAATAACATTTTAACATTAACATTTCTGGTGACTTTGAACCCCCTTAAAATGGTGGGGGAAGGTATGGTTTGGATGACAGATAGGTGGCTCAGGGCTTCCAACTGCAACTCACAGGTGGTCGTGGACTCTGATCGCACATCAGGCTTCCCCTGACTATTGCCTATAGGGACTTCGGCCATACCACATGTGCTTTTTATTAGTGAGAATCGTATTTTACCTTTGAAGTTTCTTGTTTTAAAATCCAATAATCCTAAACGTTAAGCAATTCGAATTACATATAACTACTCAAAGATTTTACATAGCTCCTTATGACTTACCAATTTCTGTGTCAAATACAAACTTTATTTTACATATTCAAATTCCCAAGGACATTTATTTAGGAAACTTTTTGGTGCTCTAGTTCAAAACAGATGAACATGACCCAAGAAAGCTAGGACTATTAGAAAAATTATGTAATCATGTCTCTGAGTCAGACATTCCATACGACCTGGTTTTAACAATAAAAATCTGGTTGATATATTCATTTAACCTAAGGAGAACAACAAAGTCTATGTAAGTATTTCCCAAATTAGGTGTTATCTAATAAAGAGATCATATGGTTAACAAACTAAATTAGAAAAATCATCTATACTACCTATCACCTCTTGCAGATTCACCATATACATTAATATGTTAAAGGTTCTGAAAATTCCTAGAAGATATGAATCTGTTTAAACTTGTTTTACCTAGCTAATAAGCAAATTTACAACTTGCTTGCTTTTGAAGAACACCTATTATGTGTCCGAAGAATGAATGTTTCTTGAAATACAATTATGTGTAGAAAAATATATTAATCTAGATGTCTAATGTAGAAAAACAATGATTATTGGGTCAGCCAGTGGCATGGTGGTTAAGGCAGCTGGATTCCACATGGCTGGTTGCACAGTTCAAGTCCCTGACCCAGCAGCTTGAAAAACATGTCAGGCATGTGTGCATGTATGCCCAAAATCCAAACAGGAGAAATGGGGGAGAAGGGACTATGGGATGATTATTAAATGATGGTTATTCTTTTCCCCCATATTGAGTAAGTGAGGAATATTTATTACCTCAACTGTCACTTCTATCTAGCCTCTAGAAAGGAAAGAGCACCCAATCTCTTGCTACAATATAGATAAATTACCTAGTTAGTAGGCTACCATTGAATTTTATAAACATTTGTTTTGTACTTAGGGGAGCTAAGGCGTTATGGTCTGAATGTTTGTGTCCACCCAAATTCATAATCACTGATGTGATGGTATTAGGTAGTAGGGCCTTTGGAAAGTGTGATAAAGTCATGTAGATGGATACCTTATGTTTAGGATTAGTACACTTGTAAAAGGATGAAGAGCCCAGTGTTTTTCCCTTCCATCACGTGAGGCAGCAAGAAGGCACTGTCTATGAAATAGAAAATGTGCCCTCATCAGACATCAGATCTGCTCTCTCAATGCCTTAATTATGGACTTCCCATCCTCCAGAACTGTAAGAGATAATTTTCTGTTGTCTGTAAGCCACATAGATTGTGAAATTTTGTTAAAACTGCCTGAATGACTAAAACATAAAGCTTGTTGGGCCAGAAAACATGCCTTCTGGCAGATAAGAAAGAAAGAAAGAAAAAAAGAAAGGTCGCTTTATGGTCTGGTGTTTAAAGCAGCCAGATCCCATAGGGCTCACCAGGTGGTATCTTGGCCTCTTCAAGAGACTTAAAATATGCCAGGCATGTGTGTGTGTGTGCCTTAAATCTGGAAAGAATAAATAAATGGAGGAAAAGGGATTTCAGCATGACCAAGTCCCAGTAGGGATTTTATTTTTTCTCGGTCTCTCTGGTAAACACAGATGCCATTTGACAAATAAATTAAAATTTAAAAAAAGATAAGAAATGAGTGCTATCATCCAGGAAACCAGGATGCTGTGGGAGTAGATCAGAGGGGCACTTGGTCAAATCTTAGGGTATAAGGTTTTAGGGAAGAGATTCCTAGGACAAAATGTAGCTAGATAAAATAGTGTCCACCCAGTTACATTTGAATAATATTTCACCCAGATGAAATAATAAATAATTTCATATTATAATTATGCCTAATGCAATATTTGTAACTGGCTATCCTGTATTTTTGTTTGTTAATCTGGAAATCCACTAGGACCTAGTAGGACATGGAAGAGATAGCAAAGACCTATAGAAGCAAAGGTACCCATGCATACAAAGAGAATGAACACGTGTGTGCAGTGAAGTACAAGTCAGTATGACAAGATTAAAGATTTGAGTGGAAAGAAGATTCGTAAACATATTTTGGATTGTCTGCTTTCTTTAGAGGGGATGGAAAGCCACATGATGGCTTAGTGATACCGGATTTGTACTTTAGAAAGAACCATCTGGAATAGATCCAGACTAAATGCAAAAAATTAATTGAGTGTTATTATTAAACTTACTGAAGGATGACCATGGCCTGAATTAATATGGTGGCAAGAGGGATTAATAGATATTAATGACTTTAAGATATATTTAGAAATTACTGTAATTCCTGTGTGTTCAGATCTTGATATCCAATTGCTCTGTCATTTATGAGTAGCATGTGGTTATATATCAGCGAGGTTAAAAATAAAATTCTTTCAATCTATTTATACAAGTAGACTTCCTTTGTAAGCTAAGCTTTTCACTATTAATATAGACCTAATAAAATACAGTATTGTCATAATAATAAAATAAGTAATACATTAAAAGTGTTAAACACAGAACTTGGTAAGGTGGATTGATTATGAAGGAGAAGAAAGAGAAGTAAATGACACTCAGGTTTCTATTAGGGAGGTTAGAATAACAGAGTGAAAGCAGGAGTAGTCTAAAAATAGACTCACATGAATATAGTCAACTGACCTTTGACAAATGAACAAAGGTGACTGGAGGGAGAAAAGATCATTTGTTTCAATAAGTGGTGCTGAACAACTGGCCATCCACATACAATGAAAAAAATAAATTTAGACGTTTACACTTTTCCCAAAAATTAATTCAAATGTATCAAAGCATTAAATATAAATCATAAAACTATGAAACTCCTAGAAGATAACGTAGGAGAAAATCTAAGTTACCTTGTTTTTGGCAAAGAAATTTTATGCACAACACCAAAGGCATGATCCAGAAAAGAAAAAAATTGATTAATTAAGATTCATTAAAATTAAAACCCCCTGCTCTGTGAAAGGTATTGTCCAGAGAATGAAAAGAATTCATTGAATGGGTGAAAATAGCAAAACACACATCTGATGAAGGATTTTTATTTAAAATATACAAAGAACTTTTAAAACTTAGTAATAAGAAAACAAAAACTTTTTTTTAATGGGCAAAAGATCTGAACAACTTACTAAAGGTGATATATTCAGATGGCAAATAAGTATATGAGAAATGCTGGACCTCATGTTATCAGTGAATTGCAAGTTAAAACCACAGTGAAATATCATCCAGTTTTTATTGTAAAATGACTCACATCCAGAATATTAACAACACCAACTGCTGGTGAAGATGTAGAGCAACAGGAACTCTCAATCAGTGCTGGTGGGAATGCAAAACAGGGCAGCCATCTTGGATGACAAGTTTGGCAGTTTCTTACAAAACTAAACATACTCATAATGTGATTCAGAAATTATGCCTTTTGGTATTTACCCAAATGAGTTGAAAACATGTTCACACAAGAACCTATACATGAATGCTTATAATAGCTTTATTCATAGTTGCCAAAACGTAAAGCAATCAAGATGTTCTTTAGTATGAATAGATAAACAAACTGTGGTACCTCCATCCATATGACAGAATGCTATTCAGTGACAAAAGAAATAGGTCATCAAATCATGAAAAGATATGGGGGGAAGAAACCAATCTCCAGAGGCCATATACTATATGAATATGACCACACAACACACAGGAGTAGCAAAACTATGGAGACACTAAAAAAAAAAAAAAAAAAGTGCTACTAAGGTTTGGAAGAAGAAAAGGAGGGTTAAATAGGTAGAGCATAGGAGATTTTGAGGCCACTAATGCTCTTCTTAAATTACTGTAATGGTGAATGCAAGTCATTATATGTTTGTCAAAATCTGTATAATGTACAACACAGAGAGCAAACCCTATTGTCAATGATAAATTTTAATAATAATGACTAATAATAATGTATATATACTGGCTCCTCAGTCATAAAAATGTACCACACTAAATCAAGATGCTAATGATAGGAGGAGGTACACAAGAACTCTCTGTACTTTCCACTCAGTTATTCTGTAAACCTAAATCTGCTCTAAAATAGGAACCCAATTAATTGTATTAATATATTTGTTTTACAAAAGCAGGAGTTGGTTGAGATTTTTTTTAGAGTTTTGGGGTTTATTATTATTATTATTATTATTATTATTATTATTATTACTATTGCTATAGGGTGTGTGTGCTCGCCAGAGAGACAGAGAGAGACAGAAAGGGAGAAATCACCCCCCAGGGGGGATGGCCACGCTGCAATCCCTTCTCCTCTATTCTCCTCTCGGGATCTTGGGCATGCACGCACACGCGCCAGGTGTGAGTTTAAGCCACAGGATCCAGGACTTGATTTGCAGTCGGCTATGTGGGAGTCCAGCAACCTAGCCATTAAAACAACTGCTGGTCCCGAAGTTGGTTGAGATTTTATGTCCTGTTTTGAGCTTCCCTGTGCTTGATGTGACTGGTGTAATCACCGGAAAGTGATCAGATATATAGCTCTGCTTTTCAGAAGGAGATCTAGAGCAAGATTGAGGACATGGGAACTCCAGAAAAGACACTTGCCAACAGCAGTGAGACTGATAAAAGGAGAAGGCAAAGTAAACAGAGACTCTTAAGAGTTCCTAAAATTTAAGGCCCAGAGGCAGAGTAGAGTATGGAGAAGCTGTAGAAGGAAAGGGATGGCAGGGAGAGCGAGGGGCCATGGAAGTCAACAGGGGTGCCTCCCAGGAGCAGGAGGAAGAGTTCAGAATCAGAAGTGCAGAATGGTACTGAGACGATTATTAGTTTTCTGGAGCTGTTGTAACAAAATATCACAACCTAGATGATTTAAACAACAGGAATGAAGCGAATCATCATTCCAGAGGCTGGAAGTCTGAAATCAAGGCATTGGGAGACACTGCAGTTCCGGAGGCTCTGAGGGAGTATCTGCTCTCCAGCCCTGTCTTAGCTTTCGGTGGCCATCAGCAAGCCTTGGTATTCCTTGATTTATGGACTCTAATCCCTGCTTCCATCATCACACGGCATTCTTTCCGTTATGGCTGAATTTTTATCTTCTTATAAGAACATCGGTATAGATTAGGGTACATTTATTTTTTAAGAACTACTGTATTCAACTTTATTTATGTTAATTTGAACAGAAAGGGACAGAATGAAAGAGAAAGAGAGGTAAAGTGAGAAAGCAAGCTGCCAGGTCCGGGACTAGAGCTGTGGTTGACCATGTGGGAGTCCAGTGCTCTTACCCACCTGTCGGCCCCCAATTAGAGTACATTCTAATCCAGTATGACTTTTATCTTAACTTGATTATATCTACAAAGACCCTCTTTCTTTTCTTTTCTTTTCTTTTCTTTTTTTTTCTTTTCTTTTCTTTTCTTTTCTTTTCTTTTCTTTTCTTTTCTTTTTTTTTTTTTGGAGAGGTTTTCGCTATAGGGTGCGTGCGCTCCCCAGAAAGACAGAGAGAGACAGAGAGACAGAAAGCGAGAAATCACCCTCCCCAGGGGGATGGCCATGCTGCAATCCTTTCTCCTCCATTCTCCTCTCGGGATCCTGGGCACACACACACACACACACACGTGCCCTGAGTGAGTTTAAGCCACCGGGTCCGAGACTCAAACCGCGGACAACTACATGGGAATTCAGCAACATAGCCATTATCCTAACTGCTGGTCCCCAAAGACCCTGTTTCTGAACAATGTGACATTTGCGGTCCTTGGGGTTAAAACTTGAACGTATCTTTGTGGGAAATGCAATTCAACCCAGTACAACACTGTTTAAAAGCCATAAAGGTGACTATTGGATTGATATTGATGATCTTGAAAAAAGGCAATTTCCATGGACTGGTAGGACTCAAAGCCCAATTGTAGAGGTTTGAATAATGAGTAGGAATTGGAAATAGCGAGTGCAGAGATCCTACTTTAGGAAGTTTCAGGGAGGCTCTGGGAGCAGTAAAAGTGTATGAAGATTTCTCTCTCCACATTTATCGTTACTATTTTTAACAAATGATACTGGGTAAACAATAGAAAGGATAACTCAAGGTAAAGAATATGCTATCAAAACTCTGGAGAAGTGGGTAGAAATATGACATTAAAGACAGATTAGAATTTTGACTCTTTTCCTAAAATGAACCAGGAGAAAAAACACTCACAGATATGGGTGTAATAGATACAGGTGGATTTGTGGATGAAGTGGCAAAGAACTGGCAAAGTGTTTTTAGGATGGTTTGTATGTGTGTGTGCATGTGTGTACAAAGATGTGGTGAGGTGGGGAAGCACTGAGATAAGACATTCGAAGAATGAATAAGATTTGAAATATTAATGGTATTAATGGTAGAAAAATAGGAAGGAGGAGTGACTGGGTTCAGGAATGCAGAGTATCCCTCTGGGATTGAAGACCCACATTTTTAGTGATGTTATTTCACATTCTTTTAGTGAAATTAATGTTCACACTTTGCTGATTTTCTTTAAGAGATGTTCATTAGCCCAGGTGGAAACAGGCGTGATTAAAAGAAAACAGGAAGGATTTGAGGGGATTGGACAGAGAGTGGTTAAAAAATGGTCTGTGATGCTTAAGTTGGAGGAGATAGGGAATAAATATGGAAAGGATTGCAGAGACAGCATCCAGGGGTCAAGGGACTGGAGGATTTGTTGGAATCAGTAATAGGCACAGGGAAATAACTATTAAAATTTTGCATAGTGTTGCTTTTTCTCTCTCTCTCTCTCTCCCCCTCTCCCTCTACCTCTCTGGTCAAATTAAAATAAATAAATAAAGTTAAATAAAATAATTTTAAAAAATATTTTTTAAAAGGGGGGACTGGCAAGTGGTTAAGGGCACTGGATTTCCACATGGCCAACTCTGGTTTATGTCCCGGACCTGGCAGCGCTCGCTCGCTCTCTCTCTCTCTCTCTCTCTCTCTCTCTTAAAATAAATAAATAGTTAAATAAAATAGTTTTTACAATTTTTTTTTTAATTTTGCATAATGTAAGTTACTGCTGGAAGCTCTGGGGTGCCAAGAGAAATGCAGAGGCCTAAAGTATAAAAAGAGAGATAAAAGTTACTGGAGTTGATTCTGCAAACCCGTGCATAAATTTTATAATCTGCTTACTAAAACTTTTTAAGTATAGAGCCAGTAGGCGGTGTGGTGAAGGTGCTAGACTCCACATTGATTTCCCACATAAGTCCCAGAACCGACTGCTTGCTTTCTCACTTTCTCTTTCTCTCTCTCTCATATGCTCGCTCTCTCTCTCTCTCTCTCTCTCTCTCTCTCTCTCTCTCCGGTGGGCACATGTGCTCTATAGCAAATTAAAAAATAATAATAATAATAGTAACAAATAAAATTTTAAATAAGAATTTTACATACTAAGAACAGACAATGTAGCTGAATAATTTTAAGAGTACATTTATTTTAAAGATATCCAATATCCTGACTCTGAGTAAAGTTCCGAACTAGTGGGTTTTGTGTATGGCAGAATCTACGCTTCCTCTCAGGTGCTCCTTATTTCTGTAGCTCGTCTCTTTCCCTCACCTCAGACCCACACATCCCCTTCCTCTTGAAAACCCCTTTGTTTTCTCAACATTACTGCCATGTTCCTAAAGCTTTTCTGGTTCTCTAATTGGAATAAGTTGGTTTTAACACCTTAGATTTTCAAGGCAGCTTTTAAAAATTGTTGACTAGAAGAATGGGTGATTCATACTAGTGGACTGAGAGGGGCAAAGCAGAGAGAGCACAGACTATATTCAATGCCTGGCTCAAAGCCCCATTCTAGCCCTCACTAGCTGTGTGACTTTAGGGCATCTTAACCTCTCTGTGCTTCAATTTTCTTATTCAAAACGAAGAGTAAGAGAATTTACCAATCCATTTACACAGTAAGTGCTAAGTGTTCTATAAATAACCTAGTGTTAAGGAACTTGTTTTTCCCTCACATGTAGCTGTTGGGACTGCCTAGATAAAATATTTTAGTGACAGAACTAACTCTCGTAAAGTAATTTCAAACCAGCCGACATCAACATTGTTGATAACTCTCTTGTCCACCAAATCACATTGGGTGTAAATATCTTCAGACTGTGCAGTGCCATCTACTGGTTAAAACATTAAAAATAAATATAAGTAAATTTAATAGTTCCTTCTTAGTAATGCACTTTAAAAGCTTTCAAATTTTAAAAAAATGCACTGAGATCTCAGATCTTTCTCTAGTCTTATTTCCTACTTTTTACCTGTTTGATTTTTTGTAAAAAAAAAAAAAACAACATTTTTTTAAATGAGTAAATGCACAAATAAAAGGAGGAATGCCTTTCCTGACTTGACTAGATTATTGGGTTAAAAAAAATCACTTCTAATCTGCACCTAAGAGTCCAAATCACCATATGGTTTACAAATCCAGTCAGAAAGACAAATGAAGTGGTAAGACCAAACTATTGTAGGCCTATGGTAGAAGAAACCAGCCTCCACGTGGTTTTTCAGCTGGGTTTACTCAAGATTATGTCATTCAGTTCAGTAGCATTAGCTGAACACATACTTTAAGAATAGTAAGAAAGCTGTTTACTTAATGCTACATGTTATTCTAGGAATCGGTAGCTACTCTTTCCCTGAATGTCTCATAGGATTTTAGACTTGAAAAGAAAAATGGGCTTTAGCTAAGTATATAAGCTCTAGAAAAGAGATAAAACAAACAAAAAGAGAAGGGGTAGATAAGCAGGGAACAGAAATTATAGAAGAGAGATCATAATTAGGAGATAAGTACATTAAAGAAGCAGGGCTGGGAACCAGCAGTTAGTGTAATGGCTATGTTGCTGGACTCCCACGTAGTCGACCGCGGTTCGTGTCCTGGACCCGGTGGCTTACAACTCACGCCGGGCGCGTATGCGTGCGTGCCCAATATCCCAAGAGGAGAATGGAGGAGAAGGGATTGTGGCGTGACCATCCCCCCTGGGGGGTGATTTCTCGCTTTCTGTCTCTATGTCTCTCTCTGTCTGTCTGGCGAGCACATGCGCCCTATTGCAAAAACCTCTCCAAAAAAAAAAAAAAAAAAAAGAAGAAGCAGGGCTGGCAGGTGGTGTGGTGGTTAAGGGCACTGGACTCCTACATGGCCAACTGCAGTTTGAATCCCAGACCTGGAAGTTTGCTTTCTCTCTCTTTCTCTCTCTCTCTCTCCCCATCTCTGGTCAAATTAAAATAAATCAATAAAGTGGAATAAAATAATTCTTTAAAAATATATTAAAGAAGCTCATACAATGAGATGCAAAATACAATTAGTCTTTGTGTTTTCTTTTTTTTAAGATACTACAATAGGTCATCCTCAAATTGTTTTTTAAAAGTCATTTTATAATAGGCTCTGTTGCTGGCAGCTGGCATAATGGTTACATTACTGGACTCCCACGTAGTCAACTGTGGTTTGAGTCTCAGACCTAGCGGCTTGAAACTCATGCTGGGTGCAAGTGTGTGTGTGTGTGTGTGTGTGTGTGTGTGTGTCCAAAATCCCAAGAGGAGAATGATAGAGAGGGAATTGCAGTGTAGCCATCTTCCCTGAGGGTGATTTCTTCCTTTCTGTCTCTCTGTCTCACTCTGCCTCTCCAGAAGCACATACACGCTATAGCAAGAATCTCTCTCTCTCTCTCTCAAAAAAAAGAGGCTCTAATGCTGATCTCTAGTTTTGTTTTTATATAATGTCACTGAACTGTTTTTAGAGATCGTCTTTAATGATTTCTTGACTAAATAAGACTTGTTAGTAGCTGAGAATAAGTTCTTATGATTATTTTAAAAGTGTTCTTCAAATATTCTTATAAGGAAACAACTAAATTGGAGGTGATTTTTTTACTTCATTGGTTGGATTTTTTTTTCAGATGATCAGATTCAATGAATTGACAATGTTGCTGTGAGCGCACCAAAAAAAAAAAAAAAAAAAAAGAAAAAAATGCTTCTGTTAGAGGAGTAGGATAAAGGCAATCTCCCCCAAAGGAGTTTGTTTGTTAATTGCTTTGGTCCACTTTACAAGGTCAAATCCATTCTCCTAATGACGAATCTCATCTGTTCTGGCAGAGAATGAAATGTTTTCTTTCACTTCTACGTGTGGCAAGAGCTCATTCATCTCAGTAAGTTCTGAAGAGAAATCTAGCTACATCAGAGAGAGGAGTATTCAAAGGGCAACTGATGGCCAGGAAGATATATGGAATTCACTTTCCTGAGACAGACATTCAAATGGTAACAAGTGATAGAAAACAGCTCTATATTTCAGCATGATGTGTGTTCACTCCTGATGATTAAACCCCCTGTGAGCCATCTGCGTTTAATGGGTTAGAACTACTTTGTAGCTGCAGTTTTTCCTTCCACTGCTCTCTTATTTATTTGAGAGGGGACCGCTCTCCACTCTTTAAAAGTTAAGCATGTAAGAAACCCTGCCAAGAGAATCAGAAAGAAAAGGCAAATTTATAGCCTCGTGTTGTTTTAAGCATTTAGTAGTATAAATAAGAAGTGTAGATAAATGTGTACAAGTAGACGCATAAGTGACCCTCTGTTTATCTCAGTTACATTATTTGCCTAAATTCCAGAGCAAAATTAACCCAATTAGTTTATATAATGGCTAATGCTGTCTTTCAGCTAAGCTATTAGGGATGTGCATAAGTGATGCAAGGCAACGGACAGTGTTCTTTTACCTATAAGTCAAGCCTTGGGGGATTAGTTTGTATCCAGTGACTTCTATTGATAAAAATCGGAAGCCAGTATCAAAATGAATGTATTTAATGCATATTATTGGTGTTATTAATGCAATGAAATGCAACTTGCGGTTTAAAATAGCGATGATGATAATGGCATTCTGTATTTGTGGCTCTCTTGCATGTCACATTTTACTAACATCTCATTATTTCTCTCTGACGTAGGAAAGTCAGCAGCTCGAAGCACTCAATAAATATTTGTTGGATTGAGTTGAACTCTGAGAACTGAGAGGTGAGATGAGCCTGATCATCAATGACACATCTGAAATCAGAGTCTTGATTCTGTTCTGCCACAGAGTTAATGATCTCAACCAAGGCCAATAGAAACACGATGTGAAGGAATTTACATCTAAGAAATCTTAGCACAGCTCGAAATGCTAATCTGAGTCTGAAAGCTGCGTGAGCCTAGCACGTTCTACCTTGTCATTTATTTTCACTGAGAAAACATCGGTTATTTTCAGAGTTTTCCCTCTTAACCTTTAGTTCCCTTACTAGAGATTTTTTTTCCCTAAAGTATTTCCCTGAATACGTTTTTCCTGACTTTTCCTTTGAACCAGAAAGCATATCTGTGAGAAAAAGCTTCTAAGAGCTTTAAAAACATCAATCAATTTCACAGCTAAGGATAGAGGAATCTTGATAAGAAAAAGAACTTCTCCATTCAACTGCTGTTTATAAAATTTAAGCAACCATTTTATATCAAAGACAAGCTTTGACCACACAGAGGAAGATGAAGAGTTAAATTTAAGACACGAAAGCAATGCCCAGCTGCTTCTTTTTCTTCTCCCTTTCATGAACTAGGGAGTTTTTTCCTATAATGACCTAAGAATCTTCTCTCTCTCTTTTTCTTGGTCAGAGATCAAGGGGTATACCAGGGTGGAAACCTTCTTCTTTAACTTGACTCTCTGCTTTCTGCAGATATGTATTTTGAAGCTGCACTTACACAAGTTTTCCACTTTTTTCTGATTATATTATATAATATATATATGAGTGTGTATATATATGAAGATATTTTTAAAATACACGTGCTATCTTTTCCTATTAGGAATATGTAAGAACATGTTAGCATCTATCTAGACTATTTCCTGAAGACAAAGGCCATGGCTTGACTTAATTCATTACCTCTATATCTTACATCACGCATTGTACTACTACGAACTTAGCACACATTCACTGAAATGATAGGAGTGAAATTGAAAAGCATATTGAATAAAGCAAATCATTTTCTGTTGAGCCTGAGCACTTCTTTTCAGTGACTAAGCATAGTAATAATAAAGAGAAGAAATATTTAAAACTGGAAAAAAGTGGTGAACTAATGCCAATAAATAAGGACTGCAAATATTTCGACTGACATGAACACAGCTTTAAAAAACTCCTTTGTGTTCTCTTTCAAAGAATAAGCAATAAGATGCTATTTCAGTAAGATTCGATTCATCTGCTAAAAGGTCTGTCTCTGCTCCACAGTCGGCTATGACAAAAGGATCATGGAAAAGTTGAATTACAGTTTGAGTTTATTCTGGTGCAAAAAAAAAAAAAAAAAAGAAAGAAAGAAAGAAAGAAGAAAATAAAAATGAAATCCATGTATCAATTTTTTCATAATATGAATTTTCCATGAACTTTTTTTTTTTTTTTAGAGAGGTTTTTCGCTATAGGGCGCGTGCGCTTGCCAGAGAGAGACAGAGAGACAGAAAGTGAGAAATCACCCCCAGGGGGGATGACCACCCCACAATCCCTTCTCCTCCGTTCTCCTCTCGGGATGTTGGACATGCACGCACATGCGCCCGGCGTGAGTTTTAAGCCACCGGCTCCGGGATGCGAACCTCGGTCGACTACGTGGGAGTCCAGCAACATAGCCATTACGCTAACTGCTGGTCCCATCCATGAACATTTTTGAAGACTCCCACATATAAAACATTGAATTAGTTTTCCTCCAACTAGTTTTCCAGTAGCATTTCACTTGAGCCACTCCATGTCATACTGTAATTATTTATTTTACTTTTTTTTTTTTTTGGAGAGGTTTTTCGCTATAGGGCGCGTGCGCTTGCCAGATAGACAAAGAGAGACAGAGAGACAGAAAGCGAGAAATCACCCCCCAGGGGGGATGGTCACGCCGCAATCCCTTCTCCTCCATTCTCCTCTCAGGATCTTGGGCACGCACGCACACAAGCGCCCGGTATGAGTTTTAAGCCACCTGGTCCGGACGCGAACCGCGGTCGACTACGTGGGAGTCCAGTGGCATAGCCATTATGCTAACTGCTGGTTCCCTTATTTTACCTTTTTGTCTTCCCAGCAAGCATGTTAGTTTCCCTAAGGTCATGGCACAATGGATATTCTCAATAAGTGTTTGATAAATTGAGTAAAACTGAATTTAAAGATGTTTTCAAAAGAACAGAAAGAAAAACCTAACATTGACTTAATAGGAGGAAAATTAGATCCTGCTGAAAAGTATTTCAGGGACCAGAAGGTGGTACAGCAATAATGCACCTGGACCCCCATGGGAAAGTTCCTCAGTTGAAGGCCTGAGGCGTACGTCAACCCTGGGTATGGTGCACACCCATCAGTGGTCCTGGTTTAAGCTGGGAGAGGATGATGGTGTGAAGACCCAGTTGGGGATGTCTTTCTCTCTGTGTCTCTCATTAATAAGATAAAAACACTTTATAAAAAGCATTGTACTTAAGAACCTCACAGATTATATCAGTTTTCAAACGCATATTTAAATTATCTTTTTTCATATCACTAAGGAAAGTCTGTAGATATGAAGACAGAGAAAAAAGCTTTGCATTTGGAAGGGTTATTTTCTTTTTTATAATTTATTTATTTAATTCCATTTGTTATTATTATTTTTTAATTTGACCAGAGAGACAGAGAGAAAGGGAGAGTGAGAAAGCAAGGCACCAGGTCTGGGACTCAAATCATGGTTGGCCATGTGGGAATCCAGCGCCCTTAACCACCACGCCACCTGCTGCCCCCCTTCTTTTTAATAATTTATTTATTTAATTTTTTCCTTCTTTTTTTGGTCACGCCGCAATAATTTGATTTATTTAATTCCATTGTTGTTTATTTTTTTAAGAGAGATTTTGGTATAGGTTGCATGTGCTCACTAGAGAGACAGAAAATGAGAAGTCACCCTGCACCAGGGGGGATGGCCATGCTACAATCCGTTCTCCTCCATTCTCCTCTCGGGATCTTGGACACACACGCACACATGCCTGACATGAGTTTGAAGCCACCAAGTCCAGGATTCAAACTGCCATAAACTACCTGAGAGTCCAGCCATGTAACCACTGCGCCATCTGCTGCTCACACATCTGGAATATTTTTATACTCTCTGACCATAAGTTTCATCTGTGAGAGATAGATGATAATTGTACCCACTGACACCAAATTGTGAACATCAGATGAGAAAATAAATATAAAAGTGTCCAGTTAATTAAGTTTACACAACTTTTTCAATTCAGTTGATGAGAAACCTAAGGCTCAGAAGAAATGAATGATTCGCCTAAGGCTTTACAGTTAAAAAGTGGTAGAACAATACAGAATTCCTACAGCTATACTCCTCCGATACTGCCTAATTTCTCCTCCTCCTGAATGCCTAGCCCCATCTGGTTTCCTCAGAGATTCTCACTCAAATGCTTCCCTCATTGAAATGAGTGCCCTGGAGCTATGCGCTTTAAGATGTTCCTGCTCAATATACACCGAATTTCTGCACTCTGTAGCAGAAATCAAAAGATTGGAAGGTATGCCAGCAGAGAGTACTAGTGACAGTAATAGGGGGGTTGGTTTTAGCGGGTGGGATAGAGGAGATCTGTGAAAAAAACAAGCAACATATTTAATAGACACAAAAATGAAAAGTTCTCTGCTGATATCCATGTTAGTGTCTCTGACTTGACTAATACGCACTGTGTTCATGCTGGGGGAACTTATGCTGTCACATTCTAAAGTCAAAGGCATGTTATAAAATAGTGCTAAGAAATATTCAAGTGAAGGCATTCATGTTCCTTGGACTCAGAAAATACATAGTATTATATAATTCTAAGGCTAAGAAGGGGGAAAAAAGCTTTCTCCAACTCTCTAGTATTTCATTTAGTAACACTGGAAAATTAGCCTCTGTGTTTAAGCTTTGTTCACCATTTACATTTCCAGGATAAATTATGACAGTATGTTTATCTAAAAAAGAGAGCTACTGAAACAAACAAAAAAATCCTGTTTTAGCATTTATTATATCCTGTAAAATACCATATTTAACTGGCATTTGAGGCTTTGCATTATAAATAAATAGAGTTCCATAGCTAGGCATTCAATTTCTGGTTTCATTCTCATTTGAGTCATTATTGGTATTACTATTTGGCATGTATAAAAGGTATGTGAAAGGATTTAGAGATTAACAACAAAAATATTATTTAATCATATCGTTTTTATTAAATAGATTATCTCACAAAAAGTCATACTTTATTCAATGTAAAAGATGATAAAAAAAAACTATAGGGAAGTAATGTTGGTATTTCAAATGCCTATTTTCTTCAAATAGAGATGGACTAAAGATAGCAATTATGTTTTAAATAATAGAAAATATTTCATATTCTAATGAGTGAAAAGAGAAGTCAGCCCAGCTTGGATTTATAAAATGAGACCACTTTCGTCTTTATCCAAAAATTGTTGGCCTCATAAGTGGTAATTATATTTAATGAAAAATATATCTACATAATTACTCATTATATGCATTACTGATGAAACTAAATGTTGAAGGATACATCAGGGTCACTGATAAATTTAGAATTTAGAAAATTCAATTTCTCATACAGCCAATACAAACACTGAAATTGATCTTTTCAAGCCTTTTTCTTCTTTTCTTCTTCTTCTTTTTTTTTTTTTTTTTTTTGGTCTGAGGCCCTATTTAGTTGTTGATAAACTAAAATTACAGCAGTGTATGTAAAACAATATAATATAAAGCACATAGAGGTGATGAGAAAGTAAAGGTGAATAACAAAGGCGATCATGTACCATCTCTGTGAGAACTGTATTAAATGCAATTGTCTGTCCTTCTTCTTTCCTTGACGGTAAATGTTCAACAATCAGATAAAAACATTAAACTAATACATACTCATTATATATACACAATTTTATGAGTTTCTTTCTTCTAAGTAACTTTTTATTTATTTTTTGAGATATGTTTTCAAGACTGAAGGCAAAGATCACAGTGGCTTTACTTTTCTAATTTCATAAGAGATTATATAACAAGAAAATACAATTTCACATTTTTTTTAAAAAAACTGAGATCTGTTCAAAAATAAGCCACTTTCTGAAATTTCATTTTATGCTTAAGAAACTGCAAACTGTCCCTAATTGAAAATTTATCTATCATGAGGTTTAACTTCTAACAGCATTGCTCAGAAAAAAAGAAGTCCAACAATCATCTTTTAAAACACCTGGGGGGCCAGCCGGTGGTGAGATAGTAATGGCACTGAACTCCCACATGACTGAAAACAGTTCAAGTCCCAAGTCTAACAGACTTGCTTTCTCATTCTCTCGTTCTCTTTGTCTTTCTCTGATGAGCACATGTGTCCTATAGCAAATAATAATAATAATAAATTAGATAAATATATTTTTAAAAATCTGTGCAGGAACTAAGTGTGGAAGGTACCAATAGGTGATGAGACAGTCATGGGAAAAAATGTCCATGTGAATCAAACGTGTACAGAAACTCCCCCAAATCAATAATGTCAATAGTGATCCTGAACAAAACAAATGAAGTACCCCTTAAGTTTTTTTTCTTTTTCCTCATGTACTACAAGATGATGTTTTAGTCAACAATGAACCGCATGTATGATGGTGATTCCAGGAGCTTTTATAGGGATACCACATAGCCTAGAAGTGTGGTAGGCTATGCCATCTAGATCTGTGTAAGTATACTCTATGATGTTCACACAATGACAAAACTGTCTAATATGCATTTCCATATGCTCATTTGTTAGTGGCATATGACTGCATGTAAGTTCAACATTTTGTGGAAAATATTCTAATATTCAAATTTTGTTTAACTTAATTTTAGGAAGAGCAAGAGAACTTTCTGGAAGTACGTTTATGTGTATTCTTTCTTTTAGCTTTATCTTATTCTATCACATACAAAGTTCATTTCGTTATATTTTGGCAGCATAAGTACATAAGAATTTCAGCCAATAATAAAGGAAAATAGAAGGTTAGCAGAGAAAAGAAAAAAAAAAAGAATTAAGCAACTATGTAACGCTTATTGCTATCACACAATGTGAAGGATGGCTGAAGGCATCAACTTTGGGCACCTGTCTGTCTAGGAAGACTCTGAACTCATGGTGGACAATAGCTATGATTCCATTATCTATTTTATTATTCCAAATAACATTTTACCCACTGGAGGTGTTTTAAAATGTGCTAACTGAATTATGTTTATATAAAACATTGCAGAAACAAAATTTCGGTTAAAAAAATTGTTTAAATTTTAAAAATTGAGTACCAGGATCTCCAACTAATTATTAAAAATAATGAAGAGAAAAAAAAAAACTTAAGAGTAGCAAAATACAGGAAGTACATGAAATTAGAAGATTTTAAAAATACAAGGGGACCAGCCCATCGCATGGTGGTTAAAACAGCTGGCTCTCGAATGACCAACAGCACAATTCAAGCCCTGAGTCCAGTGGCTTGAGGAACACACCAGGTGTGTGTGTGCATATGTACATGCCCAAAATCCTGAAAGGACAAATGAAGAAGGGATTCAAGTGTGACCATTCCACATGAGGGATGCTTTCTCTCAATATCTCTCTCTCTCTCTCTCTCTCTCTCTCTCTCTCTCTCCCCCCCCCCATCTCTCCCTGGTGTGCACATACACCCTCTGGCAACATTTTTAAAATAAAAACTAAATTAAATTTAAAACATTAAAATACAAGATCTTAGCCAATGGACACTAATGCTTAAATTAAGAAAACAGAAGAAAATGGAATGAACAGTATTAACTCATGAAAACATTTTTAAAATCTTGCAGTTTAGATCTAAGTTTTAGTTCATGAATTCCTATTAATCACATATATGAATATATCAAAAGAAGTCATTCTCTTCTGAAACAAGGAGGACGTTTAACAGCTGCCAAAACGATCTCTTAACAAAGGCTCCTGCATGTACACATTTTCTCAGGGCCAAATATGAACACATTTTTCTTGGGAACAAAACTAAAAAGAGAAACACAGAAAGCAATAAAGAACAGAGTTATGAAGTCAGGGACTGTTTGTTTAGGACATCACTCATCTCCATCATCTGTTTGATTTAAATTTTATTACAAAAGATGTGTAATTGCTGTAAATATGTTCCCACTAAGAAGAGACACTTACTGGATTTGTGTTTGAAATTTAATTTTAAAAATTCATTTTTTCTTAATGTGCTCTAGCCACGAGGGTTTCAAGTATATCCCTAAATTTGAGTAGGAACCGCAAGAAGTTTCTAAGGGGGCACAAAAAGCAGATCCTGCTCTGATCTGAGCCGTAGAAGTCATCTTCATCTCAATTAATTTACTTTGCCTTTATGAACTTAAGAGTCTTTCGAGGAGGCTGACATTTCACTCATCTGAAAAAGCTTGGAATGTGACAGGGGAAAGGGAGGAGAAGTAAATCAAAGGGGTTAGCAATTTTCCAGATGCAATGTATTTTTCTTCTCTTCTTTTCCAACAGAAATTTGAGAAAGCCTTCTGACATTTTAATTCTCTATGCAAAACCACAGTAGCAAAAAATGCTTAGGGCATAACATGTCAAGAAACATACTCACACATGCATGTGTGCATATACCTATCCACAAAACAAAGATAAATTGTGAGGTCTTGTTTCTATCAAGCAAATTGTTACTTTGATGATATTTATTAGATTTGTGTGTGCACAGTTTAATCCATATAATCAGAGTTTAAAAGCAACAGTAAATTCTGTAATTTTTTCTTGTTTGTGATAACAAAGTCAATGAGTCTATGCTGCCTTTTTCATTAAAAAGATGGCATTTCTAAAATTTGCCCTACCAACTATACTTTAAACCATGTCGGAATATTTCAGTTATCACCTTTAGCCACATGGTTTCAGAAAACTACGCTCAAATATTCCATGCAAGTGCTGGTCATTTTAGATGATTTTTTTTTAATTTTGGTTTGGCTTTGGTTTGATTTACTTTGTTTTCCTCACAGACAAGAAATTCACTAAAAAAAATCTAGAGGTTAAAAAAAATATCTTTGAGGTTTGAAGATAAATTCTCAGCAACAGGGAATATGTTCATTGCTTCTTGGAGTCTGAGGAGGAGAAATGGCAGTTAACTCCCCTAAACACCCTTGTTCATTATTTACCTGACAACTTTGGTATCTTGACGTTTTCCCCAGTGCATTTCCTTCTTTATCAGGTATTATTTTACAAGGGATTTCTTGTTATAAAGAACTAACATAAATCAATCTATAACAGAGGAATTCGTTTAATACATTTATTCTTTAAAGAAGTTGCATGATCATATTTCATAGACTTGTACAATAGAAAAAATCTTACTACTAAAACAGAGTTTGTGGAGTCTGGTGTATGGTAAACCGATTTAAGTCTTTTCAGAGGTTCATTCTTAGATTTTAATGTTAAATAATAACAACTATTCATTTAAGCTGGTCTCACTGTATATCTTGACCTTTAGCAATTCCTCACACAGCAGCTTATTGTGGTACCCTTTAAATACGAGAAATAAGAATGTTTTACTTTGCTATTAAAAGAAAAATAAAAGAGTACTGTATGTTACATGGCCCATGAAATATTGGCGGTGTGTTCCTTGGCTTTCATTCGAAGAACTGCAATACTGGAAGACCTCCTTTCAAACTCTGGCTTTGTTTCAAATGCATGTCCATTGGTAGCCCCAGTAAGAAGAGAGTCAGTGAAAAAGTTGTTGAGGGGCACGTGGCTGAACTGGTTTTGGTGGTTTGAAAACCCTGTGTAACTGGAATCTGTCCGAGGCGAATGAGAATAAGGTGTCATGCAGGAGGAAGTGTCACGTGGTAACATGCATGAAGTAACCACAGAACCACCGCTTGCATTTCCTGCCCACAAATTGTTCTGAATCTGGAATATATAAAACAACAAATATTACATTTACACGTCCTCGCTTTTGTTCCCTTACTTTTGTTGAAATGTGTTTACTAAATTTGCTTAGCTATTCATCGTTTGCCCCGATGGGGTGGTCTGTAATTACATTCTAAGCACATAAAACAATGCCTGAAAAAAAAATTATTTGAGAGACTCTTCAGTTTGTTATAATGTAATAGATCACCAAAACCAACATACTTAACCACATAAAACAGTCTCAAAATATGTCAATTTCTTGAGTATTTGTTTTGTAATCATGATTTTTTAAATGTATCCAGAAGATTTATGTGCTTTAAAAAGTGGTTTAAAAATGGTTTTAAGTATAAGGATAGTTGTCTTCTTGTAAAACAAAACAATACAATTGCATTGTTTTTAAGTTCTGAAGTTAGACTAAAGTTTTTGTTGGAAACCATTGCTGACATTAGGTTGCTCTGTGAAGACATTTTTGATCAGACTCATTTTAGAAAATGTAAGCCCTCTCAGTGTTTCTTATCGTCTTGAGTACTTGAGTAAATAGCTCTGAGGATCTGAGAAATGTATAGTTATTTTAAGCATCTATTTTAGGTAGGAGCGCGCACGCGTGCGCGCATGCATGTGTGTGATTTAGGTATGTGCGTGTGTGTGCATGACTTTGAAAAGATACATGATGTATGAAACAAACTTAGAATTCCAAAACATGGACCATCAACAAATAAAGAAGCACAACTGGTAAAATATGCAAGTATTAGAAAAATACCATATGAGGGTAACTGAGGTACTATATCTTATATAAGGTTGAAAATTGTTATCATTTGTGATCAAGAAATTTACATTTCATATTATTAAATCTCTACAGAAAAGAATTCAGTGCAGTATTACCAATAAGCACGGATTTCTGTAAAGTGACTAGCATGAAAAAAAAAAAAAAAACACTAAGTAGACTTGTATATCATGAATTTTAAATAGAAATTATCTTAATCATAATAGACAAGCTACTTAAACAAGAGAAAAACAAAATGAAAAAAGTGACCACATCCATTTATAAAAAGCCCAGAGAAAATTCTGACTAATGGTAGGACCTGGGAGGAAGGAAAATGTAGCCCAGTAGAGCAACACAGATACAGGCAGGCTCTGAAGACGAAATGCAATTGTATGTATTCTGGAACCTTATTAGAATACATTTGAAATGGACATGGCAGAAGTATGCACGTTTATCACATCTGGCTTTTTAACCTTTTCAAAATCATAAAATACCATCAATGATTTCAGCACATATATATTTTTTATTCTCTTTATTTTTACATAAAGATTCCTGGTTATTACATATAACCTCTGGTATAGTCTTTTTTATTTTTATTTATTTATTTATTTTAGTTTTTTGTTATAGAGCATGTATGCTCACCAGAGAAAGACAGTGAGAGGAAAAGAGAAAATTGCCACCAGGGTGATGGCCACGCTGCAATCCGTTCTCCATTTTCCTTCTGGGATCTTGGGCACAGACACTACACCGGGTGTGATTTTCAAGTTGCCAGGTCAGGGACTCAAACTACAGTTGCCCATGTGGGAGTCCAGAGCCTTAACCACCACACCACCTACTGGTCCCTCTAGTATAGTGTTAACAATACCCGAACTTAAAGTTTCCATAACAACTTATTTTCAATTAATAGAAGAAAATATGTTACTAAATATTCTGAATTGGCACTCGTTACTCTGCCACTCAAGAAGAAGTCTCTAATCCAGTTTTAAAACATAAGTGACAACCTAAACAACTAAATGTATCCCTAAGGCGAATCTTCACTGATTAGTAAGATACTTATTTCTGTGTTGTTTTAAAAATAGTTCCTTATGTAAATATACACTGATTTAAATTTGTTCAATAATACATATATATACTCACATATGTAAGTATGTATATAAAGAAAGAGAAAAAGAAATGTCTATACTTTTACTTTGAGACATATCTATATCTAGACATAAGTACTATAACGATTTGCGTATTTTATTAATCTTTAAATCACCATGGGCTATGTTGTTTTAATTTTGGCTCACTCTATGTCTTCCACTTTAGCCAAAATATAATGATTGGTGTCAGTGATTGCTGAGTTATGTATCTCAAACCAACAAGAGGGCTGTTAATATCATTACTCTGTCAAACTAGACTTTCTAACTTAATCTGGGTGATTTTCCTCTGACAGTCAATCAAACATTGTGCTACACTGCAAAAACCACAGTCACATGTCTGACAAAAGAGCTTTCAGAAATGAAAGTGAACTTGTCTGCTTATTTTTGAAAAAAATTAATGAAAGACGAGATAGTGATAGAGAAAAATTATTGGCCTTTTTTTGTTAAAGAATTTCTCAATTTAAACATAGAGTTGCCTGAATTTGTTTTTAAAATAATCAATTTATATTCCAAATAGACAGAAATATATTTACCAACTGTATAGAAAAGGAAAAGCCAGGATGGTAGAGGCAAGGGAGGTAATCTATGAAGGTAAATTATGAAAATATTGGGTTGTCAAAAAATTCATGATGTGTTTTTCTATGTAAACCTGCATCACGACTTTTCCAACGATCCAATTTTTTCTCCCTGGAAAAATTAACATAAGTCTACTTATAAATTGAAAAACAATTCACTAGAGTCCATAATAAAGTCAAATAATTGCGTTGTGATCAAAACGTCTTATTTGGACATAACCAAACAAGTTAAATGCATTTGATGAAAGCATTTCTAACATAAAAACATGTTATCTGGGGCCAGCAGGTAGCATGGTGATTAAAGGTGCTGGATTTCCACATGGCTGACCTTGGTTTGAGTCCTGGACCTGATGGCTTGCTCTCTCATTCTCTCTCTGTCTCTCTCTGGTCAAATTTAAAAAATAATAATTAACAAATGGAATTAAATAAATAATTTTTTTTTAATTTAACTTTATTTATTTATTTATTTTTTAATTTTTTTATTTATTTGCATTCATTCTCTGAACATCATTACAGCATACAAAATGAGATTTTCCATCCAAATTACACTATATATTGTCTCAATCAAGCACATCAACAAGCATGTTATTGTCAGCAAATGATCTTCCATTTCTTGTCTTCTGTATGTTTTGCTTTTTTCCCCCCATCCTAGATTCTCTATCTCTTACCCTCTGCCATCTCCCACTCTCCTCCCACAGTCTCTGGTATCTATGTTTGCTTTCTATACTGTTTTCTCCTCACATTTTATTGTAACGCCAAAGACCCTAATCAATCCAAATACCCTCATAGCAAACACAGGTGATACCCACATTTCCATGAACACAAGTCTTACTTTACGCATCCTATAAAGTAGCACCTAGCTGTGGCTACATATCCTACTGCAGTCATTGAATATATATATTTTTTTTTCTGAAACTTTTTTTAAATAAATAAATTTTAAAAAAAAAAACCTGTTATCTGAGCAAAATAAATGGATAAAGCAAATTACCATACAGATATTTTAGTTGGGTTTAGAAGATACCCAAATAATATTTTGAAGATTTTGCCATTTATTCCCATGGGTAGAGGAATTCTCATGTATACTTACTATATATCCTCTTTCCCTGATCATGTCATCTTCCTTCCTCCTTATCTCTACCTCCAGTCTTTCATTTGTAAATTTCGGTAATGTCTACAAGTTGGTTTCTGAATATATGCAAATTATAAAAGGTAATATCCCCATGAATAATGATTTTACTTTCTCTGGATATTTAAACACGTGATGTGACAATCATGATCATGCTCATGACAGCAAACGGTTATCAATTAGGTATCACATGTCATGCACGACATTAAAATGAACTATGAGCACTTTTAACAGCTTCAATGTACTGAAAGTGTGAGCTTTTCTATCCCATGTTGTAGAAGGTAAAACTATAGAACAGAAAGCTAAAGAACCTCATCCAAGACCCTGGGATAATAATGGAGGTCAATGTGATCTCAAGAAATCTTAAATACTACAATAGCATACCTAGTTTCCTAAGCTGAAATTGCTTCCTTACTTATTCATAACCCCAACTTCGTAGGGGTTTATACACTCTACTCTGAAAGTGAAACCCATAATTACTATTCCCAACTGTTTCATCATCCTCCAACCTAACACAATACATCTTAAATCCCTAATAAAAATTTATTGAATGACAAGAAAAATCCTAAAATTAGAAATTTGAACTGGTTCATACTGCCGATGTAATGCAATTTTTATAGACAACTAATGCTAATACATATCTCAGTGTTGTTTCATGATTTGAAAGTTAGAATCACTAGACTCTACAATCTTAACAGAAATTATGAAAATTATGTTCTTAGACCCCATTAACTGTAGTTAATTAGTGCTTTTTTTTCACTTATTCTTCATCACAGATGCATCTCTTTGGAAATTCTGATTTATAAAGCATCGGGTGTCACCTAGGGAATCTGTAAAATGATAGTAATAATAATCCATATTTGCAATTCCAAAAATCAACTAGAATTAGGAAACACCATGGGAGTCCAATATCCTTCAAAATCCAAAAATGTCTTGTGCATTTTTAATTTTGTTCACTTTCTGTGATACCAATCTCATCTGTTTAAAAAGTATTCCTTTCTCTTTTCGGGGGGAGGGGTCTTTAAAAGAGGGCCGTTATCTGCCTGTGGCTTCTACTTACTCTCCTTAAAATGATACAGAGTAAGTATCATCCCTCTTACGTGTGAAAATCTGAAAATGTCATCAAACAACCATGACATATTGCCCAAGTCTGTTTTATCCAGGTAAACATCTCCAAGTCCCTTTCATCATTCCTTGTATGACATGATTTCCAGATTCTATCATTCTGGTACGTTCTTCTGATATGCTTGAGGTTGTCCACACCCTTCACCCTTACCAATCTATGGCATCTACAACAAAATACCGTAAACATCATCAGATCACTAGAGTGAAAGATGGAGGTATCATCTTTGTACTAGACCATCTACCTCTGTTAATACCTGAAAGCCATATCTGATTAAATAACGATTTTCAGCTAACGATTGACTAAATCTACGACTGTCAAATGGGCTCAGGTAATGTTTCTCTATCCCTATACTAATTCTATTCTCATATGTATGGTAATTTTCAACCTATATGCTGAAATCTGCAAGTCACATCAGTTAAAACTGCGTATTACTTATTTGTCAACAGGGGAGCCCATCAAAATCTCACTCTCTGACTTACCAAAAGAAATATATCTGTATTAAATTTCAAAATGAAAGAATTTTTTAGGGCAGCCAGCCATGTGATGTGGTGGTTAAGGTGGCTCAATTCCACATGAGTAGTTTGAGTCTTGGTCCCATTGGCCAGAAAAACACACAGGGCACGTATGTGTGCATACCCCAAATCCCAAGAGGAGAGTGGAGGAGAAGGGATAGCATCATGTCATCCCTCCCTTTTTTTCTCACTTTCTATTTTCCTTTTTCTGTGTCTCTCTCCAGTGAGCACACATGCCCTATAACAAAATAAAATAATAACAATAATAGGGGCCAGCAGATGGCATGGTGGTTAACGTTGCTGAACTTCCACATAGTCGACTGTGGTTTGAGTCCCTCACTTGGTGGCTTGCTTTCTCACTTACTTTCTCTCTCTCTCTCTCTTTCTCTCTGCCCCTCTCATCAAAGTAAAATAAATAAATAAAGTTAAAGAAAATAATCCTTTAAAAAATAATAATAATTCTCTTTTTCTAAATTGGATAACTACTCACATTTTGGACTATTTTGTAGACATTACAATGGCAGTACCTGGCACCAAATGATATTTTTGGTGCTTTTGTAAGCCTCTAGCTGTACAATATTCAAGAATTTTACAACCAGAAACAACATTATTAAATAATGCCCACATCCTTCTTTCATGTGTGTTAAAAAAAAAAAAAAAAAAAAAAAAAAAACTGCCTGCCTTTACATTTTTTTTCTTTGTTGTGTTTAAAAGGAACGGAGAACCTAAAACCATTCCATGTTTTAATGTGCTTTGCAATGTTTTTTAGAAGTTCTAGGGGTATGTTCAAAGCATTGTCCAGGGAACATAGCCAACTCCCATTAGCATGAATGGAAGTTCAGCTGACTTACTACAGTCTTCTTTGAACATTTGCCCCTTAGTGTTTTTCTAGTCAAATAAAAAGTTAACACTTAATTATTCCATGACTTTGGAATTTTGGAGAAAAGTTGTTTTTTTTTTGGTTTGTTTGTTTGGTTCTTTCCAAACTGAAACCAAATTAATTTAAGATTCATTTTTCTTCCAAGGAATTAAAAGCAATACAGAAGGAGGAGAGGGATGAATATATAAATATCTGAGGGGTCTGCAAAAAATTCCTGGACATGTATATTATGTAAAAGCTAAGAATAGATTTCAAAATATTTTTGCACCAAAAAAAACATATACTTTAATTCCGTTTTTCCACAAATGTTTTGAAGTCCCTTGTGCATGTGCGTTTGTGTGTGTGTGTGTGTGTGTGTGTGTGTGTGTTTGAGAGAGAGTTATTTACTCTGGGAGTATATGTGTAATAAATTGATATAATACGGTAGATCATGGATAGAAAATTATATATATTATTTTCATAGAAATCTGATAAAAATCTATTCTTTGTAATCAAACTACAAAGTAGATTTAAATATATTAAACCTAGAGTACATTTCTAATTACTGGCTGATTTTATTGTAATAATTTGTAATACTTTTAAAATAAACCTTTTCTAAAAAATGTGAGTTTTTAAAATCATTTCCTTAGTTTTAAAGCAGGATAGTGCAAAGGAAAATTATAGTTTAATGACAGTATTTTAATTCTATATCCTAATGTTAGTGCCACTTAGACACTAGCCTTTTAGATTTAATTGAAATGTTAAACAGTATGAAAAATATATAAGAAACAATCTTTCTTTAAATTTAAAGCATCTCCAAAACAACTAGTTAAATAACACTTCTATTAAAATAACTGTTTAAACCCTATTCTTTCTCTATTTATAGACTGCTACTACCTCCTGCCACCAATATTCTTGAAATTTACATGCATATACACATACACAGATACACACATCATGCACACACCCTACCCTCACATCACATGCTCTCTCATTTCTCTGTGGAGTTAAAGGTTGCTTTCAGAGACAGAACTGAGGGATTCACAAAGAGGTACTTGTGATGATATTATAGCAATACCTCTTTTACATTAACATTTAAAAATTGAGTTGTTTTTTCTTCTCTAACAGTATGTTTACACTTACTGACTACTGTATACTATTCAACACCTACTACATAAACTTATTAGCACATTATCACTATATAATTTATCCGATTTTTGTATGAACTCTCAAAAATGTAAACATCGATTTTTACAAAAGTAGTTCAGTATTTTAAAAGACCACTACAAATTTTACTAGTATGTCCCTTCCTTTAAAATTCAGGGTGACAAAATAGCAATAAGAATCATATGCTTAGCAATTTATAGATATTTTTATATTTTTAGCTGTTGGCTAAGTTTAGGGTCCCATTAACTTTTCTAGTTAGTACATGAGTGAGTTGCTGGCAGGGAGAAAGAGTGTAAGTGTACCTCTAAAAAGTGTGTTTGCTACCAGTGACTAGCACACACTGAGACTTTGTCTATCTGGGAAAAAAATTCCAACGTGAATCAATTAAGTAGTAAAAAGACCAGTCTGAGTATGGTTTAGTTACTAGCTGAGATAAAAGTGACAGTACATTTTCATCAGAACCTACTTATTAGGTCTAATTTTCACCAAAAATTATTATATATAAAATATTAAGTTTTTTTACAATTGATTTACATTTCAAAAATTCCAAAAGATTTTTTTAATATGTGGTATTATAAACCAAAAGGACTAGAAATGACCCATCCATCAGAGAAGTATCATATATTAAATATTGATTGTCAATATTTTGATGTTTTAATAAAATGCCTTTATAGAAATGTACGCAGGGTTTTGAACGAGGAAGGGTGCTTTTTCCATTTGAAAAAATTTAAAAAAAGAACACTATTAGATTTAAAAGTCATATGGGACTTAAACTCTAAGAAGAAAACTGCTAAATAGAAAAGTAAAACTGTATTCCCTAATACTTCAAAAAGTTAAATCAGTAACCTTCATAAAAATGTTAAGGTCTGGAAAGTTCCAGAACATCATAGAGATATGTTTAATTTTTTTATTATTCTAATAACACTTAAAACATACTCCAAGCCAAATATATAAGACTAGGACAGATATTTTAAAATTTTCCTTCAGTATCTCATATCATCTTAAATTTCATAGTAAGTGTGATCATTAAAAAAAAATTATTTGTGGGAAATCTCACTATTTCATAAAAGTGAAACAACTCAGTTACAAAGAAAAATAAATAATGGGTCCCAGTCGTTACTGTTTTATTATTATCAAGCAATGATCACATAGAACATTTTCCAAATAACTGTTACACCATTTTTCACACATTTAAAAACACACATGATAACTATTGCTTATTTTTCAGTGCCTGATTAATTTTTAATAACACAATTACCTTATTAAGATAAAATTCACAAGTATAAGAAAAAAAGATTAAAAACTCAAACTTGTAAATTAGGTTTCCCTTATGAGTAACTTATAATATAAATCAAATATGCAGATACTTTATGGGTAATATTTGTAATCTCAGACATTCCTACTTGGAGTCATTAATGAGCTTTGAACTTATTCTAAAAATCCTGAGAAAAACCATCAATTTTATTCATCTTTTCATTCTATAAACTACAGTCAGAATTTTATTTTTGTGATTTTAAAATCAATTGAGTTTGTGCAAAATTTTCCCTATTTAATAGCCATGATTAAGAATAAAAAAGAAAATCCAAAAAAAAGTTAAAAATAAAATGGCAAGCATAAAATTTTGGATTAAAGCATATGATAAGGTTCATACTAACAAGAATGGTATGAATTGTAGATTTTAGTCATATATCTGTTCTCATAGATTTTCCATGCTCTGATTCCTAATATCCTACCTGATTCCTCTTTATTCTCCTGTGAAAAAGTTTTTCTATTCATAAGTTAACACTAGCACTCTGTAATAATTTATTTTACTATTTATTTTGATAATCTATTAAACTTGTTAGCTTATTTCTCTCAATATATAAAATACTTATGAGAAATTCAGCTAAATTCAATGGTGGTCATCTATTAAAAGCAGAAATAAAAAGTTAAGTCATTATGTGTACAGTCATTGAAACACATTAAATCAGAACATAACATTTTTAAAAAACCTAGCTTCATAATCTAAAACATGGATGCATTTTGCTTCTTTAGGATGATAGTCTTTATTTCTTTAAGGTTTTTTGCATTTTCAACAAAATAGAAATTAATAAAAAAATTTTAAATACAAAACTAAATTTTTAAACAAAATTAACAAAATGCTATTCACTATTTTAGCTAGCTATACCTTCACATGATGGATACTGACAAAGTCTGCCTCATACTACAAACAACTTATTTTTAATAAATTTTAATGAAAGTCTTTATACATATCTATATAAACTCTGTATTATTTTATACATTTGACTAAACGAGAATCTTTACTCATTGCAAAAACTTCATTTATTTGAATAATATTGATTATCTTATATTCCTCCTAAGTTTCAATATATATATATTTACAAACTTATGACAAGTTGTACAAGACCACTATGATTTATTGACCCAATGATGGTAACATTTTTGTGACTTCTCATTGTAAGAAACGTTCCACTGAATCATTATATGATCAACCATAGACATGAAGACATTCATTATATAAGGTATCAATTACAACTGTACTGTTAATGGTTTTTAAATTTTTTGATATTATTTTGAATATATATGGAACAAAACTAGAAATAACAGTGATAAAATATGACACTTTCTCTAAAGAAAAAATTCTTCCAGATGCCTTGAAAAATTGCTAAACCACAGTGATTAAGAAGATGAATTCCACATTCCTTACTTCACTCAAGTAAAAGCAAACTAATATTAGTGTAGGAAAGGGTGATAGAAGGGAAATAGAATGAACAATATCTTTATAGCACTGTGATATGAAAACTTTAAAATATTAATTTAAAAACTGTATAGTATAATTGTAATATTTAAGTTAAAATTGATCAAACTAGACATGGATACAGCTTTAATCTATATTTTAAATTTCCCACATGTCTATAAATTACCTGTAACTCATATCTCTTGGTTGTTCAGACTCCAACCGGTGTATACTTATCAGGCACCAAGAACACAAAAGAACAAGATACGGTGTGTACCTTTATACATTTGATAAACATAGACGTGGTAATGCTTCTTCCTATATACGTAACTAAAATTTCATTCAAAATTTTGGTGGGAAAAATGCTTAAACCCTTTTCTGAAATATTTGATGAAAATAGTTTCTTCATGAGGAAAACATTCTGAATGGAAAATGTACTCAAACATTTCTAAAGCTATCATATTTGGTTGTCAAATTTAAAGAGCAAAGTGTATTTAACTGAATGTTATCTTTCCTAGATCCCTAAATAGTACATTTGCTCATGGATTGGATTTGTTTAAAAGCTACAGCATATAAGAACACTCAAACTATTTTGCTACCTAAAGAGATAGATATTTTAGTGCAAAATTACTAATGACTAATGGAAATCATAGAATCACAACTATTTACTGAAAACTTATATAGGAGGCAATGTCCTAAGTACTTTACATAAACTATTTTGTTTAATACTCAAAAACATCATATACATTTTAATCCCAATTTTATAAAGAAGGAAAAGTGTTTCTAGTGGCTAATTACTTTGCCAAATACCTGAAAGCTATTAAATGGCAAAACCAGAATTTGAACCCATGATCCCTTGACTATGAATCTCAAGATAATTTTTATTCAGAAATCTATTTAATCCTTACATTAACAGAAAAAGCATCATCATTATCATTATCTACATTACCAACACCCTCAACCTCAGTTTCAAAAATACCCCCCATTTTACAAATGAAGATCTGAAGATCAAGGATGTGGAAGAACTTACCAAAAGTTACCCAGCTAGTAAGTAAGTTAATGCACAGGTAATTTATGCCACACCTAACAGCATGAAAATAATGTTCCTTGTAAGAATGAAGGCTGGCTATAATCCTCCAGAATATACTTAAACCGTAACATAAAATATCTTTTTCATGAAAATAATTATTTTTAAATGTTTTGGTTTTGCTAGATTAGAAACAAGTTAGTACCTAATGTCGATAATTCTTTCTTGACTTTTAAATTCAAAGCCAAAATGATTTGTTCTCTTGATTTGTGAGGTCTAGTTTGTACCAAGAAGTGTTTGGAAAATTTAGCACAAGTGCAGAATTTACTTTATAATCAGGGGATTTTGTCTGCATTATTAATATATTTCCCCATGCTTAAGATAGTACCTAGCATATATTCGTTGACAAAATGCAAATAACTTTGGAAAGAAACAAAATAAACTGAAGAGTTCTGCAAAACTTTCTAATCTTTTAACAGAGGAAGAAATTGGGGAAAAGTTAATTGCTTAAGATTAGAATCAGCTAACAGCAGAGATTCAGAAACCAGCTGTTTTATTAAATTCATTTTTATGTTACTGTTTATAATATATTTCTAAAGAAGTATTGAAGAAAATCAGTACTTTTACTCACCTCTATTCAATGTATATGCACCTTGGTTAATACTGTGATGTTACAGAGGAAACTAAGAATTGGATCACTGTCTTAAACATGGTACATTAAAGGGGGAGGCAAAGCTTTTCTGTAAAACACCACAATCCCAGAGAGAAAGTAGTATGCTGATTAGGGGAGGATTCAGAAGCTTCAAGGAGGAAATACGGTTTAAGTAAGGGAAAGGGAATTCAAAATAGAGGGAACAGATTCAGAGCAATGAGATTGGTTTTGTTAAAAAGCATGACTAGAAGAATATCAACTAGTTTGATGTAGTTAAATTACTGTGTAGCCAAATAGCAACTGATATTGTGGGCCAAAACACAGGACTATTTTTTTTAAAGGTAGTATTTTTAGCACATCAAAATATACTAGCTTAAAGTACGTTACTATGGACATCATACTTCTCACTTTATTTGCTTATTTACTTTCAAACATGAGCAAGCTTCAGAAAAACAGTATATTAAAATAGTCTAAGAGGTGTTCACACTTCTTAAACGTTTTATGTCATTATTTTATATATTTAAATAATAAAAAATTTACTTTTCAAAATGATATAATGTTTTGGGGTAAAAATTGAACTATTTCACTATTTGGTGATGAATTAAGAATTTAGTGTTGCATAAAAAGCCCTAGCCTTCTGACTTCAGAAAACCTGGGCTTAAATTAAGGGAGCGAGTAAGTATAAGCAGAAGTCACACTGCCTGGCTCAAAATAAGCCCCCAATTACTTTTTTAAAAAATATTTTATTTAGCTTTATTTATTTATATATTTTTTAATTTGATCAGAGGGGGACAGAGTGAGAGAGAGAGGGAAAGTGAGAAAGCAAACTGCCAGATCCAGGACTAGAACCATGGTCAGCCACATGGGAGTCCAGCACCCTAAACCACCATGCCATGCCACCTGCTGGCCCCATCCCCCAATTACTTTTATTTTTACTTTTATGACAGTTCTTCAACTCAGTTGAAACAAAATATTTAGAATGCTTTAGGAAGTATTTAAACTACAACTATTCACAAGTAAATATATTCTATGTTATATAAAATACCTTTATTCTGATTATCCATATTAAGAAGACTTAAAAAGATAGTTTTCTAAACCTTCTCTGTTTTTCATGTATATCTGTGTATATTTTTACTTTCCTGCCATATAATTAATTCTATATTTCTGTCCTATTTCCAGCTTTTCTAGCTTTCATATTTTCTATAATTAGTAACAGTAACCCTGTTTTACTGCATTGAACTGTTGGATTCTATCTTGGTTCCTGTTTCTCCCATTGTAAGGTTCTATTTTCGAGTCATGGTATAAAAAATATTGCCATTAGGCCAAAGCATGGGAGACATGACACTGGCATAATTATTTTTTCTCAAATAAACTAAAGATTTACTACATGTGAAACAGAATTATCTTCCCTGGCTTTATCCATATCTACAGAGAGTAACTGGAGATGCTTGATCTCAATTTTTGGCAACTAAATATCAAATGACTGATCAATACAGAGAAGTACTGAAGATTTTACCATATTAATTCGTATTGTTATTGATGAGTTGCACTTTTAAAATAATCTCAGTTTATGTTCTCTGTGTTCTCATAATTAAATTCTAAGGTGGGGTAACAAATGTACACAAATTATGGAGACGCCACAGACAAAATTAGTGCAAAATTTCCATGATTTAGGAGGTGAATTTTTTTAATGAACCTTTTGTGGCAATGAAAAGGACTATCAAATATATAATTTAATGTACCATTTCCTTTCCTGCTTCAGGTCTTAGGTTACTCATTCTGTTCACTGACAGTATCTAAAGTTTTGTGGCTCGATGACACAAAAGCAAGATGACTCTAAGGAAAAGGGATGACTTGTTGGAGTATATTAAGCCATCTAAGTCTTTATTTGGCTCTTACTGGGGCCAGGTTCTACTCTAAATGCTTTATGCCATATTGAAGAAGAAAAGAGACATCAGAGACAAAGCAGCCAACATCCAAGAATAGAGAAGTGGGAACTAGCCAGAAATAGAGTTCAAAACAAAATAAATATTGAAACATAAGACACAAAGAAAAAAATGTATCATAGACAATTATTGTGAGATAAAGCTGTCAAAGACTGTTTCAAGCGCATTTGAAAAGAGTTTATAATTGATTATTTTTATTATTTCTGAAGTTATTATGATTAAGTATTTTAAAATTATTTAACTATATGCCATCTGAATTAATTTTATTTCACCGATTGTGGATATATTTTCTGTTCCCCTGAACTAAATGACAGACTAGAATAATGCAACTCAATCCTTATGTTCTTTTGGAATTAATTTATTAATCATTCAGTCATTGAAATATGTTTACAAAGAGAGGGAGTTTATGGTAAGGGTTAACATCTTGTACTTCTGAGCTTTATAGCCTCTAGGCAATTAGTCAAGAATGGGCTTCAACACTCCTGAAAGTGAGTAAAAACTTTGCTTCTTAGTGCCTCAGTTTCCTTATCTTAAAAATGTAGATAATAACACCTACTACATAATGTTGTGGTGGGGATTTAATGAGTTAATATATGTAACTTGCTTAAAATAGTACCTGGATATGCTAATGTTACCAGCTCTGAAGACACTGGGATCCCTGGCCTTCTGGAGCTGTTAGATGAGAAGAGAAACATTCTCATAGCATTTAGTTTAGAACTTAACTAAGACACTCAAAAATATTGATGGGGCCAGCAGGCGGCATGGTGGCTAAGGAACTGGATCTCATATTGCCAACTGCAGGGTTCAAGTTCTGAACCCTGGGACTTGAAAATCATGCTGGGCTTGTGTACATTCACATCTAAAATCCTGAGAGGAGAATGAAGGAGGGATTGTGGAATGACCAGCTCCCTTTGGGGTGATTTGTCACTGCCCTTTCTGTCTGTCTCTGTCTGTCTCTCGTTGGTGAGCACAGACACTCCATGGCAAAAATCTAAAAATAAAAAAAAAGGTGGTGAATAAAGTTATACTAGGCCTAATATAAGAAGTAAAGTATGTATATTCATGCTTTTAGGTGAGAGAAAATATAAGGTAAATGCTTTAAGATAAATTTCAAAAGAGAAACAGGATTCTTCTTATGACAGGTCGGGGCATTTATTCAACAGATATCCCGAAACATAGGCTTCTAGCAAACTGCAGTGGAAAAACTTAGCTGTAGGAGCCCTGTAGAGACTGGACCATAAGAAACTGCTTCTGTGATCTTTAACCAACTCCTTAACTCCAGTTTTCTTAACTTTTAAAAGGAAGGAGCTGCTCTAAGCCTCTTTTTTAACACACAATATTGCATTAATAAATTTGGTGAACTAACCCAGAGAAATGAAGTTCTCAAAATAATTTTTTAAGGATTAGAAAAGGCATGAGAATGCAAAAGAAGCGTAACATTAAAAGACCGAATTAACACAACCTATGACTTAGAGGTGAAAGAAATTAGTATCCTCAAGTTTGGGGCTGGGGTGATCTATTGAGTTATCGGAAAAGTCATGATGCATTTTTGCATAGAAAAAAAGTCATGACTTTTCCGATGACCCCGTAGTTACCAAAATATCAAGGACTACTCCAACATGTATGAGAAGACTTCAAAAAATTTATGTAAAACTTGAAATCAAAATACAAGTTTATTTTGGTGTTAAAATTTTTGAAATTCATGCACAGTTTCTTCATAATCCACATTTTCCTTAAACGTTTGGAAGATGCTGCATCTGTTTCATATGTGTTTTCATAATGGTTTCTTATAGTGCATATCATTAATTAGAAAAGAATAAAACGATGCATGGCTCATTCCTTCTAATACATGTGTTCCTTATCATCTAACAAAAACAATTCTGAGTAGCATTATGCAATACGAAGAAAAAGTAAGATGAGGGCCAGCAAGTGGTATAGTGATTAAGGTGCTAGACTCCCACACTTTGAGTTCTGGACCACCAGGCACACGTGCATGTGTCCCCAAAATCCAAAGAGGAGAATGGAGGAGAAGGGATTATGGCATGGCCATCCCCACCCCCACCCCCCCCAGGGATATTTTCTCACTTTCTTTTCCCTGTCTCTCCAATGAGCACACATGCCCTTTAGCAAATATCTTTCCTTAAAAAAGAAAAAGTAATACAACATAAATTACAAAGATGAAACATTGTGTTTATGCATATTACAAAATCTGTAAAAGGAAAAAAACATACGCTCGAAACTAAAAAGAAAAAAATTTAAGAAGAATTTTTAACACTTTTTGAAATGGGGAAAGAGAGCTCGTGTTACAAAGGAAAAAGTGTTTCTCATACGTGATTAATTTTTAAAAGTATAGCTAGTAGTAATTCTACCAGTGTTTTAAGTCATAAAGGATTAAATGAGCCCTTGAGACAATAACCAACTTCAGAACTAAAAAACAACATAGGAAGAGAAATATTTTAAAGTAGAACTGAGGGCTTAATAGACCACATTTGACAGCAGGTTTTAGTATAGTTCCTAAAACAATAGCCACAAACATTGCATGCCAGGCAAATGCTCTATTTACTTTTGAAAGCTAACAAAGGAAGAGAGTCTGAATAATTAAAAGGTAGAGTAATTTAAATGCGTACTAGATGATGACATTGCATTTGTTGAGTGTATAACAAAATCCAAAAGGATGAAATTCTGAAATATTTTTAAATAAGTGATTCTGAAAGAAAACAGTAATAAAATGAACAATTTAGTAACATAATCATTTAACAACATGAGAAAAATCTTCTGGATAGTACATTTTCATTCTTGACTAATGTATTAGATATAGTAAAGCTTATGCCAACCCTTTTAAAAATACACAAGCCACATCTACTTTTCATGATCAGAACTCTGTGTAGTTTACCATACCTGTGGGTAGCTGTCAGTCCTTGGCAAAACTGATATGTCATAGGTAGCAGCAAAATGGCTTTTAGCTTGTTGTATTTGGCCATAACGTTCCCTTTTTCTCCACTTGGCCCTTCGATTTTGAAACCAAACCTAATTTTTTTAAAAAGTAGAATTTTAGCTACAAAGTATTTGATAAAGCAAATATGATGTTAAAATATTTCAAGCCAGAAAGGTATGCCACGTTAATCAATTTTTAATAAAGCAATTTATATCAGAAAAGGATGCACAAATTTTGCTTTCTCTATTTCCTGATATGATAAGTGGTGTGTTCATGAAGCAATGAAACTTAGTAAAAAGTCCTTCAGAATTTCCATTTACATACCTGAGCCTCTGTTTTATTTATGGAAAATAAGAAGGGATTAGATTATATGATTGTGAAGACTCCTCAGAGCTCCACATCATGGATAACCCTCCTCTAAGAGAATGTTGCAGTCTAGGACACATTTCTCAGTATTTTGGGTTTATGCCATAACAGTAATCCAGTCAATATTTAACCAAATTAGTATCTGGGTCTATTCTCCAAAATCATTTTTAAAACATGTCAAAGTGAAGATTCCTCTATGTCGTACCTATACTTTAGATAATCTTACAAAAATTGAAACATAAAGATTACATCTAAAACATACGGCAACAGTGGAAATACGACTTAGAAGCAAAAAGAATTAGATTATTATATTGAGCATGACAAGGACTATAGGTGAAATGGAATCATCTGAGATTGAACTATGGTTTCAAATACATAAAAGGGCTTATTCATAAGTTACATCACTTATTTATTTTCCCTTGTGGAAAATACTCAGATATTGTCATAATTATTTACCCAATTTAAAACACTTGCAGGTAACATAAATAATAAAAGTAATAGGGCTGATAGAACCAAAAGTCAAGAAAGCCTCTGTGTAACATGGCCTCTTCCCAGGTCACTTAGCTGCCTTCTCTAATTACTTTAATTGCACATTAGAAATACTGATTATAAGAATCATCTTTCTTGGAGAATTAAATACCGATTTATTCACATTTTTAGCTCTCCGGTATTTTTCATTTTAATATTTTAACATATTAAAGGGAGATACAGAAAACTATATTTAATATGTAGACGTCGCTATTTTTTAGTACATATTATCATACCAGCAGCTTTGGGGACTCACTTTGGTCTTTATAGAAGTATGTTCAGAATATAAAATAGTTAGAAAAAAAGCTGGGCATCAGGTATAAATAGGCAAGTGGCAAAAAGTCCCTTCATTAAAATTTACTTGAAATTTTCATTTTTTTTTTATACTTGCTTCAAATTTTCTTTCTCTTTACCTTCACAATTATGGTGATATATCAGTACATCCAGTAAAATGTTTAAGTACACATTGCAAATTTAAGATGGCACTTAGAAGAGTTTTCAGCAATTAAGACAAGGGAGATACCTGTTCACTATAGGTTCCTAGTACACTGCTGTTATTTATTATGCCCAGGGCTTAAGACAACAACAACATGAAACAAAATAAAATACACTGTCTTGTTTCCCCACAGACAAGCAGCAGGAGCATACCAAGGAAATTTAGTAATACCCCCTCCCATTGGCAAAAGACCTTGACAATCCTCTTAAAATGGGTAAATGGGTACCAATTAACACTTCCCCATGAAAAGCAGGAAAGAGAACGCCCTGAGTAAATTAGGTTCAGGTTGACTCTGTGCGTGTTCTTAGACAAAAATTAATCAGGACTTGATGAACTGTTAAGGGGAAATCAGGCATCGTGCACAGCTGATCACTCCGTGTGTAAACATATTTTTCTATGGTTACAAGTATAACTAATTTAAATGTATAGACGCAAGACAAAAAACACACATGTGGGACTGGTACTAATACTTGCCAATTCTAAAATTCTTCGTCAGCATCAACTTTCTATATATTTACTTCCTGAACTAAGATAAAATATCCATTTGCGTCCACAAAGCAAAGCAAAAATCTGCTGCTTGTTATCCGGGCACCACCAGATGTTGTCTTTAATGATGTAAGGGCCTTACAATAGCTTAATCTGAGGAAGAAATACTGTTACTCCATTCAGAACAAAACTTTTCACTATTTTATTTATTTCTCCATGGGAATGGCAAAATTTGATATTCTCCTGTTTATGGCAATAAAAACACATACAAAGTAAAAAAAAAACTGTTCTACTGAATTACTGCTGCACTTTAAACTCTGACTAATTACTTGGAAACTAATAAAATATATTTAAGAATCTCAAATGTAGCCAAAATGAAATACTCCTGAGAGGTACAATTTTACCCAATAGGAATCTTCTTTTTCCAAGTATTAGAAAATTAAATATGTTGAATCATCTGATTTTGTAAATTAAATACATTTTTAAAATATACTTGAGTACATGCAAAACATTACTTTAGGCAGATTTTTCCTACTGGCTCTGCAAAATCCATAAAATGTATCTAGATATGAAAAAGCATAGTTGAATATATTGACAACTATCGGGATAAGAAAATTTTAAATGCATTATTTGGTATTTATTTATAGTGAACATATTTTATGATGTATAAAACAAACAGGAATTTGTGGGATTCTTTCATTTTTCCTTTCATTATAACACCAACCCCAACAAAATTATTGATTTATGGACAATTATACAAATAATTTACAAATATCTGGTATATAACCTAAAAAGAATCTCGGTGGTCGATAAAATAGAAAAACAACATTAAATACATTACTTACTAAATGAACAATTATGATTCTATTTTTTTAAAGAACACTTTTAGAACTTAAAGAACACTTTTTAAAATCAGATATATTAACATATTGTTTTATTAATTGATTGTCAATTTATCTGCCTATCTAATAACTCGTGTCCTTTTGTTTTCTGATCTGTGTGAATTATCAAATCCTCTGTGAGTAAAAGAATTTTAGTGGGCCTCCATGCAAATATATTCCACTGTTTCACATCTTCAGCTCAGGCATCCTTTTTTTCTTTTCTGGCAAAATGCAGTTATTCTATTGTTCTAGCTTTCTTTCTCCCCACCTCACCCGCCCCAAGGCCTCTATTTGCATCTTACCTGGACCCTGGCCTCAGTGAGCTCCGTCCTCAGAGCAAGCTGTTCTCTGACATACACATCCGGGTAATGGGTTTTCTGAAAGACCTTCTCCAGCTCCTCTAGTTGTAAACTGGTAAAGGTGGTTCGGTGTCTCCGCTTCTTACTGCTGGATACATTGCTGTCACATTTATCCCCAAGTTCATCCAGTTCTCCCTTCTCTGGCACCCCTTTCACAGGAGACATTCGCAGGCTGTTACAGTTATCCATAGCTCTGTTGAGTTCTGCGTGAAGGGGCGGTCCTTCTACTTTAGTGATCCCATAGTTCACTGCACTCAGAGGGGGGAATAACAGTTCTCAGCACAGGGAATACATCGCCATTAAATAATTAAGCCGAAGTAATTTAGAGCATCAGGAAAGCACTCTAATGATGTCTATTGTGCCGGTATTAATCCAATCATCACGTTATGTACAATTATCCACTATAGGAGAGGATTTTTAAAATAATTTTAATGTGTGTATGAAATTTACATAATTTGTCAAAATGCACAGTTCTTTTTTACAGGGTTAACATAACATTTATGCTTATAATTTATAATTAATGTAGTCAAATTAAATGAGGTTCTAGGCTTCAGGAGAAAGACCTAGTGTCCACAATTTTTGAAAAGTGAACCTATCTTTATATAAATCATGTATTTAATTCACAGCAGACAAAGGTAAGCTACTTACCTGGTTCAGAAGAGATATTTCAATTTCAAGTAATACCTATGTCCAAAATTTATCTTCTCCCTCCACACAAATCTAGTTACTATAGATTTAAAATGTGGCATTACTTCCCCTAAGTTTTTAATATGTCAATTTGTATATTCACATCTAAAATTTTTTTTTCAAAAAGTGATCTACATAAATTTCTTTAAATAAATTTCATATCAATTTCTGGAAATGTTTTCTCCAGACAAAATATTTAAGTAAAATTATTTAACTTCAAAACTCACCTTGCAGTTTTTTTCATAACTTAACTAATGAAATGTTTTAAGACAGAAGGCCTAATTTTTTTCTCCACTTACAGCACAGAAATTAAAACACATATGAAACATCACAAAGAATGACATCTGACATTGTGTTAAAGAGTGTTTTGATGTCAGTAATCTCCTTCAGATTTGATTGCATGCTTGCAGTATGATATAAAACAAAAGTGTACCATGTAATGCCACACACACACACACACACACACACACACACAATGAATGTATATACTGAAAAGAATCTTTTTTTCTTAAAAAGTAAAGTAAATCTAGTCAGTGCAATAATTTCCAATGGATGGTCATACTTTTCATATGTTTGTTTTTCAAATGATTCCTTATAACGTATTTTTACAACCGTTTCAATCATTACACAAATGTTTCCGACTTTAATGCCTACATAACTTAAGTTCTTAACAGCTTTCCTGCAAAAAAAGATGCGATGTAAAAACTAAATATAAAGAAGAGCATGGTTGATTAACAATACGGTTTTGTCTCCGTGAGCAGAGTTAAAGGGGGAACTGCGGCAATTAGGCATGGGGGAGGGGAAGCGGCGGAGAGGCTAAGGGCATCCCAGGAGAAGCAGGATCCTTCCTAAATTAAGCTCCAGGCTGCCCACGTTCAACTTAGAACAGCCATTCTGATAGTGTGATATTCCTTTAAAAGTTAGTAAACATGTTTTAAAAATCACCCATCTCACTTCTTATTTTGGATTCCCGACAATTTAAAATTTTATGATCGAGTCCATCGGCAGTCAACATAGGACATTTAAGAACCATAAAGGAAAGTCCTGCCGACTTAAATGATTGTACGCATACATGGAAAAATACCAGAGATACAGATATTAAAATCTGAAATACCACCAGAAAGGCAAACATTTAGTGGATTAGTGATAAAAGTGAATTGCGCCTATTTTCCTAAATAAATGCGTGAAATCATTTAACTGATGATTTTCTCTATCATTGGCGCTTTTATTTTTGGTTTGTCCTTACAAATCAAAAGTAGCCTGCCATGCTGAATACAATAAGTAAAACCTAAGGTGTTTTTTTTTTTTTGTTTTTTTTTTTTTTAAAAAAAAAAAGATGGCCTACGCAGTATTCAGAAAATGAGCTTCCACAAGTCAGTGTCTTGACAGATTTTGAACCTCCATTAACACAGGGGGCGGGAGGCTTGTTGTAAATATTTCACACTTAATTCGTTTGTTATTTTAAAGCAACCCGCTCCTTACAGCTTAACTGTGGAATATATACAATGATAAGGAAAAGTCCTCTTGGAATTGTAAACCTGCTTTAGCTGTCGCGATCTGAAATAATAGGTTTGTATTAGGTTACAAGATAGAAAAGATAGATGGTTTGTTTGGATAACATTTTGACTTTGAGATATTTGGGCAGAACATTGACGATTTCTCCCAGAAGCATTCCGAAAGTCTTCTTGGGCGATTTTTAATGTGGACGCAGAAAAATAGACAATGTAGAATCCCGGAATGAGTGATTATATCGAGAATTCTTTGCCTGAAGCTATTTAAAGTGATTTACTGTTTAAAAAACTTTACGAGCGTTGTATTGCAAATGCAAAAAAAAAAAAGTACAAATTCAAATTCATACAAGTTAGTAATCTAGCAACCGCCCAGCTTCCCAATAAAAAGTTATTGCGACGTCTAGGATAGTTTTCTTTTTTAAAAATGGTATTCTCCAAAAGACTGAAAGTTTTCTTATTTGTGAGGACAGTGACGTCCTCTAACAAGCCGTGATCAATTTCAGCTCCGCCCGCCGGAGCAGAGGTAGCGCACTGTCTTGACTCAATTACGCTCTATTTAGTGCCCTATCAGTTTACGCCAGGGTTCAGAATGGAAGGACTTTGGGACCAGGAGGGGACAAGACCCGACAGCCAGAGAAGAATCTTGCAGAGGCAACCGGGTGCCGAATCCTTTCTTCGCTCCCACCCCACCCCCAAGTCTGCCGCCGCAGTAACCGCTTTCTAAAACCGTCCCAAGTGCCTTCCCTAGCCCCCCAGCCCTCTCTCGTTACCCCTTTTCCTTCCTCCCTCTCTTCCTCTAGGACCGGTCCGGTATTTTGGATTTGAGGGAAAGTGTGCAGATCGGGCCGGAGCGCTGGTGACTCACCGCTGCTGTCCTGACAGGGCGAGGTCCTTTCCAGGCGCACGTGATGCTCCGCGCGGGGCAGGGGCCCGAAGGCCTGCACGCATTTGCCCGCCGAGGCTTTGCTGTAAAAGGACTCATTGTCCAGCGTCTCCATAACGTGCTCCAACGCGCTTCCTGCGCCCATGTAAAAATCACTGTTTTTGCTCGGCGGGCTTTTCAGAGCAAACTTCTCGCTCAGAAACTCCATAATCCTGGAAGGCTGTAGCGGAGCTCGGGAGGCGCGGAGGCTGGCGAGCGCTGGGGGAGGGAGCGAGTGGGCGGGAGGAGGGTGGGCCAGAGAGGAGGGAAAGGGAAGCGAGCGCTGCGGCGCCGGGAGCTGCCCAGCTCCGAGTGCTTTAATACGTCCGGGCTGGGAAGGGGGCACCGAAGTTGCTTTTATATCTTTGAAACTCAGCTGGGCTTCTCGGGCAACCTCCCAGTTCTAATGAATATGAAAATAGGCGGGCGACTAACTCCACCCCGGGGCCCCCTCCGCCCCCACCCCACCCCCACCGTCACCACTTAGCCCGGCAGGGCGCGTCCAGGCCTAGGTTAGACAGACAGACAACTGCGTTTCAGACAAATGGCAGGAGGGACGAGGCCCCGACACCCAGAAACATTGTCGCCGCGACAGTGGACTGGCTTTTCGGAAGAGCTTGGTGAGATCGCAAAGCAGTTAACCCTCCTCTCCCCGCTCTCTGCATCCTCTCTGGCCACCCGCCCAGAACCCGGTCCCTACCCCGCCCCCACGTCGGCCACTCACTACCAGAAAGATTTAGAGGCGTCTTAAGAACTTGAAAGGAAGTATTGCTCTAACGGGCTTGTATTTCATCCGTAGATCGTTTACGCGGAAGATCCACATTAATCCCGAGCCAGAGAGGCCGGGCCTATTGGCAGGTATTAATTAATTGGATCGGCCGTGGTAGAGGCGCTGCTTGGCTCCGACACCGGGGAGCTCCGCGGCCCTGCGCGCTCGGCCCCTTCCGAGGTGGCCTTTGCTTTTTCTCTGGAATGGGGCGGCGAGTGGACCTGTTGGCATGGGGGGGGGGGGGGGCTGAGCATCAGGCATTGAACCATTAAACCTGTACCAACCTGTATTGCCTCAGTTCTCCCCTCGGTCCACAATTTTATCTTTACACCCCAATTATTTTAGGAAAGTCCGTTAGGAGAAGTGCCTTCAAAAGACCCTTAGTCTAGGCCGAGGGAGGCTCCACACAAAAGAGTTTATGAAAAAGAGGAAGACCTTCTGCTTGTTATTTTTTAAAATTAGATAGATAGATAGATAGATAGATAGATAGATAGATAGATAGATAGATAGATAGATGATAGATAGATAGTTTTGCTTTGGAATATTCACGATGGAACTGCAATTAAACGCGCTTGCTGGGGAGTGAGTGACCAGCGCGCTCTGAGCTGGGCACAATGGCGGGAATCGTCCCTCCTTTAGACAACTCCAGGGCCTGCATTCCCGCCCGCCGGAGGAGTTGGAAGGGGAGGCCAGGATAGCACTGCGGGCTCAAGGCCCCTCTGTGTGGCTTTGGGTCCGACTTGGGCTTCCGATGAGTTTGCGGGGTCTGGGGAAAAAGCGTTCAGTGTCTTGGACATGAGAGGTAGGCGCTTGTGTTAGGCCCCCTCCACTGGCAAATTTGCGGAATAATCCCACAAATTAGGAACTGGGAGGCCTCTGCTAATGGGTCCTGCCAGTCTCTCTCCCTCCCCAAACCCTTGGAGTAGCAGTCCAGTTTCCCCAGACCAGTTTGAAGATAGGCCTGCGTGCGGGTAGCCCGGGCTCCCGGGATGGCGAAGGTGAACCCAGCCCTGACTGGGCCGGATGATTTAGGAAATTTACACCCTTCCAGGTCTTGACTGATCCACACCCTATGGGTAAGACCCTCCTAGAGACCTCACCAGGCCGCAGCCGGAGTGGAACAATCATCAAAGCGCTTTACACCCCAGAGCTACTCCTGAGCACTGCCCTAAAGGCAGGGCCTACCCGAAACGCCCAAATCGGCCAGGACCGAGCACGAGTGGGCGGGCTGCGAACCGCGCACTTGGTCGCCCGGCTTCTGATCCACTGGAGACGCTCAAGAAGGGGGCAAAGCTCATTTGTAGCCGGGCTCAATATGGGCTTCAGCGCGCATTCAGGTTTGGGCGCTCGAAAGGCTATGTTCTAGCCTTTAGACAGCATTAGTAATAAATAGGAAACGATACGAATTAATAAGTAAATGATTTCTGGAAGTCACAAGAAAGGAGGGGAAAAAGTCAGATTGGAGGCCATTTCACTTTCCCTGAGAGCTACTTGGACTGTTTTTGCGGATGCTTTGGGGATAAATAGCCTCTGCTGAATTATTATTCTTATTTGCAGCAGCGGTAGCCAGCTTTAGCAAGGACTTGTTCAATCTCAAGGGGGCGCGGTTAAAGAAAAGTACTGGGGGGGAACTGAGCTTCAGGAGAAAGCCAAGCGGCTTCCTTGCACAGGAACTCGGAACTTGGCATCCCCGGTATTGCAAGGCGGAGCCTGGGGGTAGGAGGAAGAAAAAGCCCAAGAAACGCATTCGATGGTGTGCCCTACCGCACCCCGACTATGCTCAAAGGCAAGCGCAGCCAGGTGCTTCCTGGGCCCTCGCAAGCGGGTGCCTGGGCAACCCTTGTAGGGAAGTTGGGTGTTGAGTTATCCACTTGTAGCTGGGTGGGTTGGTGATTTTCACTTCCTTATCACCCTCTGTACCTTCTTACCTTCAGGTATCCTGAAAAGTCTGACTTTCTGTACTAAACACAGAAAAAGACAGAGATGGAGGTTGAATAAGTTTTCAAACATTCACAGCAGCAAGAACGCCCATTGCTGACCTGAGGAAGTACACAAACAACTCGTAGTATAAACGTAGTTATGCTTAGAGTTCCCTCAGCTTGTTTATGAATATGCGTCTTAAGAGCCCTACATTTCCTGAAAAGCATTTCATGTCTTTTAAATGCAAGACATATGATGCAAGCTCTAGGGGACTTGTGTACCAACACAGGGCTCACTGGTAGAGGAAACTACAGGGGAGCCAGGACAACAACTGCATTGTAAACCCCTTTCCACCCCACTATCCAAGCCCACTTTGGATGGCAGTGGTTGGAGGAGGGGGGGGGGGGTGCAAGGTGTCACCAACTCCACTTAATATCTTGGAGTCTTCTGAAAACGCAAATATAGTATATGGAATCTTGTGTGATTTTTGACATGGAACCGCATGTGCCCGTAACAGGGGGAACAGCTAACGGCAAACTCCCATAACCAATGCTTAATCTGCAGTTTTTGGCAAGAAGCTGGGTCTTTGGTTGCCAAGAGCTGCATTAAATAGATTCTGAGAGGTTGAGATGAAGTTCATGGTAATGACATAGCTCTAGCCTTTAGAACATTAACAAGTTGAAAATAATACTAATTAAAACAATAATAATCAAATGTTTTCTGGAAGTCACAAGAAAGGAGAAGATATCAGATTGGGGGCCATCTCACCTTCCCTGAGATCTACCTGGACTTTTTTTTTTTTTTTTGGCTGATGCTTTGAGAATAACTTTGGAAATTGCCCACAGCTATAAAAGCTTCCAGCTATTTTTCTCAGACTTCAGCATGCTTTTACAGCCGGCACCTTACACCCATTCTCCCATCCTAACCCTCCCCAGTTCCAACTAGTCCTCAGGCAGGGCCCCAGGCAGAGTTCTGAGAGGCAGTGAGCAGTCCAGGCAAACCCGGCTTATTAAGTGAGGTTCTAGTTGGCATTTTATCCCCACAGGCTCCGCCAGCGACCACCAGGTCATTTTCTTCTTTGCCCTACCTCTTCATATCGCTTTGGAGAGTAAGCATCGTTTCTCTTTCCACATTCAGGGTCTAAACCCAGGACTCAGCTTTCTTTTTCACAGCAGTCAAGAAATCTAACTGCAAAAGCTGCTGCTCATCCCTTTCTCAGGAGCTTTCTTCAGATCTGAACTTCCTGAAGAGGACCCAAACTTTGAAGAGGTGCTGCAAGTGTGGTGAGAGAGGGGGTGGGAGAGGGACAGAGGTGGGAGCCATCACTTTCTTCTGAAGCCTAACAGACTTTAAGGCATCCTAGGATCCCAGCACTGCCAGATCTCTGGGCACAGCATAGCCATTACTGCTTCAGGTCTTCTTGATGGGAAGGAGGTCCAGTGCCTGTGGAAGGCATCAGGATGGAAAGCAAAGAGATAATAAATGAAAGGTTTTGGGGGAAAAAAAAAGAGAGAGAGATATCAAAGGGAGGAGGATTAACAAAGCCTATTGCAAAATCAAGTCTCAGCTTAATTGAAAACTTGTTTTCTTCTATGGTAAATAAGATGTCCTGGAGTAAATAGTTTACTCCCCTGGCACCGTCACATGTTAACAGAGTAGACAGGCTATTTTGTGAAGATGAGTGATGCTCCCACTTGAAGTTAAAACTAACATTATTCCTGCAAGCAGTTTGTTCTTGTTAGGTGGCAGCTCCCCAAAACGGTTATTTTGGGTGTTTTAAAAGGTTTCCTTCCCCCGCCCCCCCCAGTTCCCTGAGAGTCTGGAATTAATGTAGGTAAATAAATTAGAGTTATTTGAAAAGTCCAAAGTCCACTGAAATGACGATTTGACACTAGCCCCCCCAAGGTAGTGCTTTATTAGAAAGTGAAGTTCAGATAAGGGATTGACAGTCTAAGGCAGCTTGACTCATTTTACATTAAAAAAAAAAAAAAAAAAAAAAAAAAAAAAAAAAAAAAAACTCTCATGGACCAAAAGCTGTTTTTAATGCTTCTCTCCCCCTGTGTAATATATTTTAGGAAATGAAAAATATTTCTATGTACGTACATCAAAGCGGCAGAGACACTGTGGAGACTACTCTAGTTCCTTTCCTTTATGACTTATTGAAAGAAACATCACTTCTATCGTAGTAGTGGGAATGTCCAGATAGGACTGCAAGGATTTTGGTCTTAGCACTTTCTTTTTGCAGTGAGAGTTTGAGGCTTCTTATTAGGAAAGCTAGGAAAAATGCATGCAGAATCAGATGAACCATGCCAAGTGCAGAAAAAGAACAGTTTGGAGAGGAGAGGAGGAGCTGGTGGAGGAACAGCTTATGAAAAAGTACTAAAATAATTGAATGTCATGTACCGTGGCAAGAAGCCAGGTGGCCTCGTGTCTATGTGCGCCACCGCTGTTTCCTTCCCTGGCTTCATCCTCAGCCTTCTCACAGCTCTGCAGACATAACACATACAGAAAGATATGCTCCATCAAACAGCTCAAGAGCTTTTCATTGAAATAAAAATATATATACCCACGAGGAATATGTAGGCTTTTCTTTTAAATATGTCTCAACTCATCGTCACCTACTCCGGAAAACTAACCTACAGGCTGACATCTAACTTTGTCACATTGTGGAAGTTGCTGTCATTTAAGAAAAAAATTATCTGAATGTTAATTGATCCTGTAAATCATTTGAGTGGGGTTTGATAAGGCTCTCAAATACGGATTAAGTTTACCTTGAGTTCAATAATAAAATTAAGTGGCATTTCAGAAACTTTTGATTTTTTTAAAGATCTATGCCCTCTTTTTTTGAATTCCAACTTGTTTCAGTAATAGTTTTTTTCAGTTACATTTTCCTTAAAAGAGAGAGAAATGTATTTGACTACTGTTGTCCTGACAGATCCAATTCAAATGTAAAATTCTAAGAGGACTATGCAAGCCATGTGCAAATATTTTTACTTCTCTCAAATGTGTAATTGTTTACATTACTACAGACATTGTTTACACTTACTATAAAATGTATTTAATTACAAACATTAAAAATAATAATTCAATCATGATAATCTGGTCACATTTCTTCCTCTATATGGTTATCACCATTGTTCTAGGAAATTTTGAATATAATAAAAGACCATGAAAGTTAGATTTCTTCTATCACACGTATATCTCTAAACAGTGCATAATTAAACTAAACTGTATTCAATCCAGTGACCCGGATTTCACTACCAAATTATGCATCGTTTTCATAAAACTTGTTTCCTAGTATTTTAGTTGATTTGTAAATAGTTTAAACTTCTGCTCAATGTATTTTAAATACATTTCCCCCCTCCTGCTGATTAACTAGCTAGGTCTTACAGACAGAGCTGTTTATTTTCATGAAGATGTGCATGTGCATTTCACACGTGGAACTTTTACGCTTTAGGGAAAGATTTCTTTTACTTCTTGGTATAGATATTGAAATCAAAAGACAGATTTTCTCCTTTAGGCTGGAGTTACAGAACTTAAGCGTAAGATTCATATTCATTAAACTCCATCAGGGTAAGGTTAATAGACAAAATGAGAAAGGTCCAAACAGAAGACAAGCGGATTCTCCTCTCTCTTAAGTCTCCACCTACCATGTCCCTCCCTCGCCCACAAATAGTCTTTACCTTCACACCAGAGGACCGGGTCTGGGCGCCAAGTCAGTGCGCTTAGAACGTATCTCATTAAAGGCAAGAAAACTATTCGATATCCGGCTTAACCTCTTTGTCGCGGCGCCTTATAAATTAAGTAGAGAGAAGAAAAGCACAAACACATTTATTCCATCAAGAATTATACCGAGAGCGAGGAGTGCGCCAACTCCTATATTTCGGAAATCATTAAAGAACTGTAGAGAGAGGTAAAGATTAATATTCAACCCCTTCTCCCTCCCAACCCGTCCTGCCCGCCCCCAGCAACGTAGATTCCTGATGTGAATTTTGATAAGTGAGTTTTAACTTGCAAAGTGTCCTAAGCAGAGTTGCAGAACAAAAAGTTCTCTGTGGTTCACAGAAGGAAAGCGGAGCTGGTGGGGCGCCCCTCCTGGGGGTGCAGGACCTGGGGCTGCTAGCAGCTGCCCCGCCCTAGCAGCCCGGCGTCTCGGAGCCTGCGTCTCCGCCCTGAGACTGCCACAGCCGGACAGCCCGCCAGTCCTTACTGTTCAGGAACTTGTGGACAGGCTGTGTGCGCAGCAAACTTCCGGAGGCTAGTCGTTGCGCCCCCTTGCATGAGCCGATCGCCACCTGGTGCGCACCTCGGAGAAGGACCACCCTCCCGGCTGCCCGCCCCGGGTCCGCTGTGCTGGGCATCTGGGGAGAGGGCTGAGTCTCCAAACGCCGCCAGACTTGACCTCAGTCCTGCAGGCGAAGACACGGACAACCAGTGAGGATTCTGTGATTAAGGGAGCGTTTGTGGAGGAGGCTCTATTCTGAGCAAAGAGAATGAAGTTTCGCTTCTCCTGCAAACTTGAAAGAACCTTGACGAATACAGAGAGAAGTTAGTGGTTAACCGATTTGCTGCTAATATTTCATCGGTGGTGCTTTCCCCCCTTTAAAGTCTAACTCTTGGAAAAACTACGTATTTTAAGCTTTCCATCTAAATATTGATGTTGGCAAATAGATCATCTAACCATCCCTCGGTAAGGACAGCGCTCTTTCTGTTACACCGGCTGGCAATCTGAATTAATCCGTATCACAAATGACTGCAGATTGAGAGGAGAAAGGCAGCCGACTTGTAACTGTCGTGGACAGCAGCATGTGCGCGTGTGGAGGCCAGGAGGTGCAGTCGCACAGGGGTCACTCTTAACTACCTGTCCTCAACAGCGAATGTCCCTCCCTCCCGTCGGGGAATGCTGGTTTCAGTCGGAATCCTCGATGTTACTAGCGGATACCTTAGATGTCAAGCCACGTCCAGTTTCTTTTTAAGATCTATGTACAGTAAAAATTTCTTAACCTCTGATTTTTAAAAATATCTTTTTTATTACAGAAAGCACATGTATTACCTCTATCAAGGGAACGCCCAGGGTACCCAAAAAAGAAAACCTCAGGACCTCAGCGGAGACTTCATCTGTCATTTCCTAATCTCAGATGCCCACAAAGGGACCCTTGCTAAAAAGTCGTGGAACAATTAAACACATCCCTATTTACAGAGTTGCTAAGATAACAAAACCTCATGGACACACGATTTATTAATGAAGTTTAAATATCATAAGTAATTAAAATATTTACTGTTTTCTATTAAATTCTTAAGCATGTTTTTATTTATCAAAAGGGAAGAAAACACAGTATTTGGACAATTCACTTATTTCAGTTTCAAATACTTATACAGTACCAAAAAGACATATTGAGCTAGATTCTTAAGGAGGACTTTACTTTTAAAAGGAACTTGTGTGAGGGAAATTCTCTTCAGGGCAGTTACTTATAAGGAATCCAAATAAGTCCAATAAAGTGCATTTCTGATGAAGGTTCTTGAGATTCTTTATCTTACACTATATTTAATTCATATGTGCTACTTTTGGAGAGAAGTATACATTCTTTTGCTACACGGAAATGTTCAATAATTAAGTTGTAATTAAACAAATTCTAAGTACTTATTCTATTTTGAGTAAAATGTCCTTTAATTTTGTATCCTTTCTAAAGTTAATGAAACTTGGAAGATTGTCTTAGAGCTTAAAAGAAATTTGAAAGAAACTTTCTTAACTTTAAAAATTTTTTTTGTGAAAATAAGTAGATTTATTAGCAAGGACCCATTTAAGGTACATAATCTTCTTCAGATATCTTTAACTATTGGATCACAATTGGTGCAAGCCCTGTGGGATATAATGGCATTTCCTCAGTGCACACCATATGACTACAACTTTTTAGCTCTAGAAGTGAACATTATAGACTCTTGTAAATCATGTAAATATTATCCACTAAAGATGAACCTTTATTCTTTTCAATATTTTCATCAAAAGCTCAAAGTTTATATATAGATAGGGCGCTTGCAAAGTCATATCAGTGTGCCTTCTTAAGAATGCTAGCAACAGTTTTAGACAACAAAAACTGGAATGCAAATATTTTTGGAGAAGGTAGAATGATGCAATTGACTCAATGAGGACAGACACAAAGTTGCAAATTAAGTTGAAATAATATACATGACTGCCGGAACTAAGCTTACAAGAGTCCAAACACTAAAGATCTGAAGATGTTTTGAGTCTACACCATGACTTAGTAGCTAAGGAAACTAAAACAAATTTAATTTATGTTATATTAAGTGAACACGTAGCAGCCACAGCTGAAGAAAGATCAACTCCTCACTGCCAAGATCTAGAGAATGGAGAAGTGCTAAGGCAATCATTTTTACATAGAAAAAGTAATAATTTTGAACTTTTCTAGTGTACAGTGGCTGAGTAAACAATGATTTGGAAACCATATATGAAGAATGGTTATGAGAACAAATGATTTTGGGCTAAGAGAAGATATGAGAAAATGTGACTAATTCAGTTTAGCCCCAGTGGTGGAACCAGGTGGGCTAGCTTGAGTTAGAACATAGGCTCTTTATGTAAAAGACAAGTTTTGTAACATTGAAAATTCCCTGTGACCAAAGTGGGCTGATTCTCAACTCACTGGATCAGACTTTACAAATCTGTAAAGTGTCATCAAACATTGTTTCCAAATAAAAGTTCCAACTAATGTCTTTAAGACTTATAACAGCTTGTAGCTCTGGAATTTCTTTCACAAGAAATTATAATAGTATTTTCCAAATTAGGGTTAATTTTCTATAAGGAGAAAAAAAATAGCCTTTCGTTATATTTTGCCTTGAGCGGAAATTAAAGACTACACTTACAAAGCGAGCATCTTTTGTCAAGTAACCAGCTTTATTCTGTCCTGTCTATATTTCTATGACATAAAAACCCCTTTGAGTTTCCTATTGACAGCAAGTTAGCTAACTTATTACACACAATTTTTATTATAAGGTATGTTTTTGCAAATATATTTCATGTGTTACATTCAAAATAGAACAATGTCCAGACTAGATTCACACTCACTTGGTTATGTTCAGTTCTATCACCTGCTGGCTGTATGATGCTGGGAAATAAATGTAACCATTCCATGATTCAGTATTATCTTCAGGAAAATAGATGCTGGGAATAGTACATATCTCAAAGGGTAGGAATAAAAATAAAGAAAGTTAATATATGTCAAGCATTTAGGAAAGTGCCTGGTCATAAACTGTGTATTGTTATGATTTTTAAAATTCAGAATGGGACCGAATCTAATAAAAATCTTGAACATGGGAAAAATAATGTTGCTATAAAATGAAAAGTGACTTCAAGAACAGAAATAAAATTCAACTATTTAAATTAAGACAATGTATACAATGGAACTTCAAAAAGTTGACTAAAAAATGGAATTAACATGCAAGTTTATTTCGTGGCAAAAACTTGAAATTCACATTTAGTATTTTTTTATAACATGCATTTTCCATGAACTTTTTGAAGATCCCCCCCCCCTTATATAATTATGATTAGGTTAGAGATAGAAAGAAAGAGAAGGAAAAATGATTATATTGGGTGGTTGGGAAAGTCAGGATGCATTGTACATAGAAAAAACATAGAAAAATACATCATAACATTCCTGACAACCTAATAGATGGAAAAGAAATCTCCATGAAGATCCTAGGCCCTAAGTGTGTGCCCTACATTCAGGTAAGTGTGCTTATCCCAAACTATTTTTGGTTAGGCTATAAACATAGGTACTACATCTAACAGTTTTCCCAACATTTTTGTGAATGAGGAGACTAGAGTCTTACTCCCAGATCTGCCAATAACTATGTATATCTCCTAAAATAGATACAATTACCTTTAAGTTCTCAGCAACTCCTGTTAAAATATTCTGATAAAACTGAGAAAAGGCTATATTGCAGTTATTCATTCGAGTTCACATCCATTAAACTTTATTGTCTCTGAGATGCTTCTATGAACTTGATGTGTCCCCTTAAAAAATTCATATGTTGAAATGGAACTCCAATTTGATGATTATTTGAAGATGGGGCCTTAAAGAGGTTAGATTAGGGCTATGGTGAGATTAGGTCATGGGGTTGGGCTCTCAAAATGGGATTAGCTTCCTCAAAAACAGAATGAAGATCCAGGAGATCTCTCTCCCTGCCACATGAGGACACAGCAAGAAGAGAGACTTCTGTAAACCCAGAAAATAACCATACTAGCACCCTGATCTCAGAATTCCAGCCTCCAAAACTGAGAAATGTTTGTTACTTAAGCCTCTCAATCTCTGATGTTCTGTAAGTGTAGCCCAGCAGACTAAGAAAGAGGGCTTTCCATTGTTTGGTTTTAATATACTCCAAGCAAATAATATTAGAAATTCTAGCTTTCACAGTCATTACCAGAATTAAAGGATGAAGCACAGTACAGCGAGTTCAGGAAATCACTCTCAGTATCAATATCCTTGTGAGGAAATAATTTGCAAATGTTTCTGCTTGGTGTCTGTGCTTGGAAAGAGCGTTACTCTGATTCAAGAAGCATCAGCATATACAAAAAATCAGTTTTCAACAGATTCTGAAAGGCTAACACCTCTGTAGGTAATTCAAGTTTCTCCCACTGAATAATACTAAGAAACAAATCAGTGTGCCCATTAGGTAGGGATTTCAGTGTAAGTAACTTTATTGTTACCTGTTACCGTTACATATTTAGATCGATATGTCCTATAATTATTCATAATAACATCACCTGGGAATACTCTTGCCTTCCTATTTTTAAAAACCACCCAAAATCTGTTTTCCATACAAAAAAACTTAGTCTATAGGCTAGGCAGGTTTCAGAGTATTTGACCCAATCCTATTTTCCAGTCTCATTTCCTACTAATTCTTTGTCTTTACCAGGCTCTTTCAATTTTATCTAATTATCTTGTCCCTGAGTTGTTCTACTCTCCATTTCTTGGACATTTAAAAAATTTTTTTTCTCTAGATATTTACTTCCTTAAATGCCTTAATATAAATTCATCCTTTAAGATCTGTTAAATATACAAACACCCTTTCCAGGGCCAACCTGTGATGTGGTATTAAGTTAGCTGGATTCCACATGGCTAACTGTGTAGTTCTAGTCCCAGACCCCTCAGCTTGAAAAACACACCTGGAGGTGTGCCCAAAATTCTGAAAGGGGAGTGAAATGGAGAAGAGGGGAATGCAGCATGACCATACCCTATTGGGAATGCTTTCTTATGTTCCCTTTCTCTTTCTCTTTTCACTCTCTTTCTCTTCCTATCTCTCTCCATTGAACTTATCTGCCTCCTGGCAAAATTTAAACAAATAGAAAACACTTTTTCCCTATCCATTTTCATTTAAAATTAATCTTTCCCACCTCCAAAACATTTTTATCTCCTTTAATATACTGAAATTCCCTTATGGTATTGTTTATTGGTTATAGTTTAATATTTAAAAATTAGTATGTGAAAATAATAAAATAACATTTTCTAAATGAAAAAGCTAACTGCAAATTTTAAACATCAGATAAAGATTAGTTAGGCCAAGAAATTACTATCTTTTTATAGAGACAATGAACCAATATTTCTCTCAGTCTGGTCAATAACCTGGATCCAGTTAAGGACCCTGGTAATGGAAACATTCCATGGATCAATTTTGGAGTACAGAGGATTGTCTATAAAGCTCTGGTTCTGACATTTTCAACTATTTTCTGGAAATAAATATTTTACCTGTTCATGCACAAAATTAAGTTAACATGCTATCAGAAATCATACTTTTTTACATTTCCAAAGAATTGTAATCACTTTCAATGGAGGATGCTCAAGATACACTTAGTAAGGGCACTGAACTGACTGCCATTTTAAGTTAATCTAGAGGAATCAGTCCTCAAAGATCTTTTGAATATTTTTTCCATCATTTCATGGAAATATTTCTTAAATAGGGTATGCAGAATTGATCCAATTTTGATCTGCTTGGAGAAATTTTGATTTAATTTTGTAAGATTGGTCTGGAAAGGTTTACTGTGTTAAGTCACTATTGCTTTAAGATTCCCAAGATGCTAAGCTAAGGGCTTCTCATAGACTGTGTCATTCGACCTCAGAGTGCCTATGTGTAATATATTATGATCTTAATTTAATGGTAAGCAAACAGGCTTAGAGAGTTTGTCACTTGTTCAAGATGATTCATCAGAGTGAAGATTAGAACACGAGACAGATTATAAAAAACACGTTTTAAAATTTTCTTCCATATGCCACATACCAAAATATGTACTTAGCAGAACAAAATTGCTGTCTTGATTTCTTACTCTGTTCCATGTATTCATATTAAGTTATTCTAAGCATTGGTTTCATTTTGAAGTTAATAGAAAATCCATGGTTAGGCCAAATCTGAATGATACAGAAAGAGATGAGAAACAGACTCACCCCCACTATGTCTCCTTGTAATTTTGTTTACACGTGAACTTTGGTAGAGAAATTTTGAATTCAATAATGTTGAGAGAAAGCCTCAAATCCATATCAAAGTTTAAAGGAGGAAATTTAGCATGTATTTATTTAACTTTGAATATGGATAAGTATTTACTAAGAGTTACACATTTATAGATGTCAATAATCTAAAGTCATTTTATTTGATATATTTTTACTTTTTCCAAGACATATAATTTCTTTTTTTAGAATTATTTAATTTAATTTAATTTATTTATTTTAATTTGACAGACAGAGAGAGAGAGAGAGAGAGAGAGAGAGAGAGAGAGAGAAAGTGAGAAAGTAAGCCTCCAGGTCCAGGACTTGAATTGTGGTGGGCCATGTCTGAGTCCAGCTCCCTTAACCCCCACGCCACCTGCCGGCCCCATCCAAGACATAGAATTTCAAGGACTAATTAAGATGAAGTTTGACAATGTCATTATAATTCTATTTAATAAAATATATATAAAAAATTAAGATAATTTCACCAATTTCTTATTAGACTTGTCATGTGGCTACTAGAAAATTTATGATATCTGTGACTCACATTCTCTCTCTCTCTCTCTCTCTATATATATATATATATATATATATATATATATAGTACAATGCTGTCCTAGACCAATTCTATGAGGATCATAAAACAAGTCTGAATATCTCTATTACAGCCTTAGTGGGAAAAAATTTACCTTTTTGTAATTCCAACGACATATATTTTTGAAGAAAAAGTTATACATTTACTCACCTTGTTGCCACTGACAGATGTGTCCAAGCCTCTGTAAGGAAATGATGGACTTGAAGTGGTTCCTCACCATTGCTCTTGCAATTAAGAGTGGCTATAATGGACCAGCTGGTGGTGTGGGGGGTAAGGCACCTCGATTCCACAAGGCCGACTGTACTGGATCTGGAGGCTTGGAAAACATACTGGGCACTTGTGTGTGCCCAAATTTCCAAGAGAAGAATGGAGGAGATGGGAATACAGTGTGGACCTTGCCCCTGGATAGTGTTTCCTCATTTCTCACTGCCCCCTCTCTGCCTATCTTGGTGAGTGTGAACACTCCACAGCAAAAAAAATGATAAATAGGATAAAAAAAAAAGGTACAAGTGGCTATCACAACAGCTCCTAAAATATGGGGATCCTAATGCAGATTACATTCCCTCAGTAATGGTAGATATATGCCATGAAATATAAGGAGGACTTTTGCTGTTGTACTATTCTTTAATTGGTTCACTTTCTTCAAAAGCTTCATAGAAGGATCTTTCTGTAGTACCGTGGTACTTAAGTATGACAAGTGGCAGAATGGCCCACAATCGATCTAACCTACCAAAGCAGACCTCAGTTGTGCCACTCTCTTTGTTCTCCTTCATGAATTCTTCCTTACCGAGCCTCGTCATCCCGTCCGACACACGACCATTCCAGAGCTTCTGGAGAGGGCTCTTGAAACTTATTTGCCCCCTTGGCATAAAGTGCTGGCAGGGAAACGAATCATAGATTATGGAAGTCATATGAAAAATTTCACTTTAATTTTGATCTGGATAAAATTCTGGATCCCAGGAATAGTAGATGTACTCCATACTTGGGAGGAAAGGGTAAATGATTGTTAGAAGGCACCATATAAAGCATGCTGTCCAGCATATGTTGTCGAGAAACATCTTTAACATAGCAACTATTACCTTTCAAATACATTAATTTATACAATTTATTGGCTTTTATGACTTAGATTAAAAGAGAATTTATGATTCAATAGGATGGCAAGTATAATATGGCTCTCATTATAAGAATTCATCTATATCATAGTTCAAATCATACCATGTGAAAAATTAGGAAGTATCCATTTTTAAAGCCTGTTGTAACATAGATTAGGATGTGGATGATGACTCCATTTTTTCATCATCAATAAATTAAAGGATTTAATCTATCTTTATAAAATGGTCCCTGATTAAAATAAAAATAAAAGCAGGGGACCAGCAGGTAGCATGGTGGTTGAAGGTGCTGGACTCCCAGATGGCTGACTGCGGTTCAAGTCCCAAACTTGGCAGCTTGCTTTCTTACTTTCCCTCCCTCTCTCTCTCTCTCACTCTCTCCTCTCTGGTCAAATTAAAAATAAATAAATAAAATAAGATAAATAAAGTTAAATAAAAACTCTTTAAAAAATAAAAACAGATAAATACAAGAAATAAGAGTGTTAAATTCAATTCATCTCAAAGTCTAGAACCACATGGAGAGTGTCCTCCCTTTTTATTTCATATTGCTATGTTTAGCAGAATCAAAATTCTCTTTTTTTTATAAAGTAGAATTTTTGTACCTTTGTTTTCTATAATCTGCTTCTCCTATATTTTATCAATTATTTTCTGCATAAAAATGCCCTGTAGTCTCACAAAACAGCTTCAAGACTTCTGCTATTCATTAGAAATATTATGTTGACCATACATATAAATTCTTTTAGAATTCAAATTTAAAAAAGAAAGAAAATAACATTACTTTAACATAATCAATCTAAAATTATTGGACACATTTACACTTTTCACACTAAATCATTGAAATCTGATGTAAATTTTATACTTACATCATATTTCAACTGGGATTGACCATCTTAATTGGTTTACAAATGGCTTTTCTCTGAGTCTCCCAATCAAAAATAACAAAAACAGCTCTACCTAGGTAAGCAAAAATACGGTAGATGATAGATTCATCATATACTTAAGAGATGAGAGAGAGAAAGCAAGAAAGCAAGTCCCAGGTCTGGAACTCGAAGTGCGGTCTGAGCATGTGGAAGTCTAGTGCCTCAGCTACCATACCACTTGCTAGCCTTGCAATTTTAAATTAAAAAACCCCTTTAATCCCTGTCTGAGCCTACCACATATTCTTTCTAGATAAAATGTACTCTGTTTTCTTTAAAACAAAACTCAAAATTAATTTCCAAGAATGTCAGGGTATTCTCTTACATCTAAAAATAGTAGCGCCTAGAACAATCTTTTGCCTTTGCTATATCATTCAATTTTTTTCTTTTCTTTTCTTTTTTTTGGAGAGGTTTTTGCTATAGGGCGCATGCGCTCACCAGACAGACAGAAAGAGACAGAGAGATAGAAAGCGAGAAATCACCCCCCAGGGGGGATGGCCATGCCGCAATTCTTTCTCCTCCATTCTCCTCTTGGGATCTTGGGCACGCATGCACACGCGTCCGTCGTGAGTTTAAGACACCAGGTCCAGGACTCAAACCAAAGTCGACTATGTGAGAGTCCAGCGACAGAGCCATTATGCTAACTGCTGGTCCCTAATTTTTTTTCTTTTTTTAAATGGGATTGCTCTACCTCCAAGTTATGAAAATAGTAAGAAATTAAGATATTTACCTAGTAATAATTTGGAATGCTACCAAACAGCTAATAAGTTCTCTTATAATGTACAATGTGTCCAAAGATGTCGATGGACTGGACTTTGAAAAGGTGTTATCTCCATAACCAATGTAATTGATGCTCAGATAAAAAGATTCTGGAACCTTCTAACACCCTACTCACACTTTTGCCAGGCTTCTGTGATCACTTTGTTATCCTTACTAGAAATAGCTGATATTGCTTGTTGGTTGTATTGAATAGCACTGGAGTAAGGGAAAGATAGAAAGTTGAGAATTCAGTTGAGGAGGGGTTGGAAGTAGAAGATAGGGTACAGAAAAGTAGTTATTTTGGGTCAGATATTTTAATAGAAGCATCGCCTAGGTCCATCACAATCCAAATTCAGTGCCTACTAACTGACAAGACAGGCTCATATTTTTACCTTCTTGACTCTCTTAAATTTTATTTATTTACTTAATGTGTGTGGGGGGCACCCTCAACAGGGCTCACCACACCACGACCTACCTACTCCTAAGCTTCCAGCCACCTAGTATCATGGAAGTGCTTGCAGGCATACTTACCACCTTCAAGTCTATCTGGGCTCCAAACCCGAGGCCTTTCCATATGGCCCCAATATCACACAACGGTGGCCTACCACCTGTATCACCACAGTTCGGCCATTTTTAGTTTTTATTTATTTATTTACTTCATGAGAGTAAAAAATAGAAAGAGAGAGAGAGAGAAACAGAAGGTTAAGCAACTTCAACAGAACCTCATGCCTTGATCCTCCCCCAACAGCCAGGACCACAGGTCCCTACGTGTGCTTGATATACACAAATTGACCTGGAACTGAACTTCCATTCTCCACTATGGCTGGTCTGCCTTCTAGAATATTAAAGAAAGACACTTCTTAAAATATATCCTCAGGAAAATGGGAGAAAGAGTATCTCTTGGTTTGATTTATTTCATGTTTTATTCCAATTTTGAAATGTTTACCTTTTCTATTTTCATAAACACAAATAAACTAGTGTTAGAAAATAAGTTTAAGGGGTCCAGTAGATGGCACAGCGATTGAGGCACTAGACTCCCTTAGGCCAACCGTGGTTAAAATCCTGGACCTGGTGGCTTGCTTTTTCACTTTCACTCTCTCTCACTCTGGTGAACTAAAATAATAATAATAATAATAGTAAATAAAATTATTCTTAAACCAATAATAAAGAAAGACGTTTAAGTACTAAAATATTCTAAGTGATCTAGATGCAAAAAGCAATAGTAAAGAACTTCCAATCTGACACCATAATTAGGAAACTGTTTTATTGATTTATATTACCAATAATCACCTACAAATTTAGAAACGTCAGTACCATACAGCCCTCGATATTCATGTTATATAACAATTACACAGATTACAGAATAAGGAAACTATAAAGTTATTTTTAAGCACTTTAACAGTTTAATTATAAGATCTTACTTCTTATTCTAGCCTTTCAACTTCATTGATTTCAGTATATGAACCATAAAACCCCATCGATACCAGCTTTAATGTGGCTTTCTCCTGCAGGGTTCACAATAAGCTGAGATAAAATATTTTCCATCATTACATTATGTCGTTTTGTGGATGTTAGTGAAAGGATGACATAACAGAGTGTTTATACAGAACCGACACATGGAACTTAATTTCTAGGCCACAACACACCAATCCATGTTTTCTTTATTGACTGATAGCTCAAGGCTCATTCACATTTTTTTTTTTCTCCATCAAGTTAAAAGAGATTTATTCGTTTGAAACACAATCGGGCTCCAAAAGCAAATGTTGGACACAAATGAACAAATGCATATCTCAATAAAGAGTAGAAAAAAAACAGAAGAACAAACTGAAGTTCATTGGGTTTTCTCATACAGATACACAGGTAGGTAAGGTCACTGGAGAACAATGACTTTAACTTTGGAAAAAAAGATCCAGACCCGGAGAATAACAGAGCTATGATCATTATATGTAAATACTGCATTGTGCACATTATTTTTACTCAATATATAATAGAACACTAACTAAACAATGGTAAGGCTTTAATAAAACAGACCTGAAATTTAAAAAATATATTAGTATTACAAAGTAAGTTTGAGCTTTGAAAAGTTTTAATAATAAACTGAAGGCATTTTAACAAAAAAAGAAAATGACATATTTTTGATTCAGTAGAGTAATGATCATGAACCAGAATTAACATCCACCTTTTCAAATGATAAAAGAAATAAATATATCTGAAAGAAACATTACAAATAGCCAATTCACTAAATTTATAATTATTTAAATCCATACTTAACTTTTATAAAACTGAATGTTTATTTTCTTATAACTCTGTAAACTAAAGATGATTTAAAATGTAAAAACCAAAAACCATTTTTATTATTTATTTTGAATTATGTTATGTAGTAATTTATCTTTGAAATACCTAAATATAATAATCTGATCAAATATAGCTTATTAATATATTATTTACTAATACTACCTTCAAAAGGGTCAATGAAATATAGTTATATTCTCTTATATATGTGAATGAAATTACAATTTATTATTGGCAACCAAAACCATCTTGCATACATGTGTCATAAAAATTTAAATTAAAAAAAAAACTGGACATACAAATTTCATTACAATATTATTTCAAGAATTGATTTTCTGGAAGTCATTGCAAGTGAACACAGGAAGAGTTGCAAAAACTCTATCTTACAGCTAGAAAATAAGATAACACTATCCGAAGACCAAATTGTAAAATAAAACAAATTAAATACAGTATACTAAAACCTTGTATCTATCGGGTAACAATCACATAGCCACAGACTTCTTGAAAATAAGCCATTTGCTGTATGTTTTGAATGCTGCCACTTGAAGAATTATTTGGAAGTTTTCACCTTCTTTTTGCCACTTCCCCATCCACCACTGAGTTGCACAGGATGATCTCGAAATGATATACGTTCTTTTTTAGATGGTCTTGTATTTGTTATCATTGGTGCAAATATTCCCTTAATTGAGAAACCTGGACAGTGATATTAAATTATATTTTCACTTAACATGATTCAAGTAAAATTACATTTTAAAGTAAGAAATATATTTAAAGCAACCACATGGATTTAAAAATTCTATATTCTTTGAGTTTAATGAAAATATCTCTTTTGAATTTATTTATGTTTGCAAAGTAATATAGTGAAAAAATGGATATAAATTATGTTTAGGTTAAATAAAAGGAATTCATTTAAAAAGTTAAGTAGATAATAACTGTTGACTTCTATCTATAGATTCAAATGTCCCTGGTATTTCAAGAATATGAAATGGTAAAATGTATTCATTTATAGATATTTGTATTTGTTCATATTTTGTTTGCATAAATAGTTTAACATTTTAATAATTAGTTATAGACTTATAAATAAAGCAGATGATAAAAATTGTCTTAGAAATAGACTTACAGAATTAAAATCTTCAAAAAAAGGAATTCTTGGTAAAGTATATTAGATTTGGAATCTAAAGACATTCACAGGTTTTAGTTTGGTACATAAAATATACTTTGTGATTTTGAACGGGCACAGCTTTATAAACAAGGGAACTGATATATATGTATTACATATGTAATACGTATGTATTAGAGGGTTGCTCTAAAGACTATATTATATTGCAACGATAGTAAGATCCGTGAGGATGCTTCACACACAGGTGCTATGAAATGGAAGAAACTGCTATTTATATTCAACAACTTAGAAATTATTCATAGAAAAATAACAACTGTTAAATATTAAAAACAAGGAATAGTCATAAGAATGGGCCAGTAGATGAGGAATGCTTTACTCTGCCAGATTCCAAGATACCCTATCAAGAGTACTATTAAAGAATTATGATCATCTGCTTTAAATCTCCCGAGGATTAAGCAGGAGCACAGTGCTGTATCTGAGGAAACGGTTTAAAAAGCAGCACAGTGAGGCATTCCAGGGCTTCCTCAGAACTGGCTTGAGGCAAAGGTTCAAACCACATGATTCTCTATTGTGATGCTTTTGTGCTTAAATAAGTTCAGGGGAAAAGATCTAATTTTGCTTGAGGTTAATACGTTTCCCACTAAAATTTTAAATATTTCAAAAATATGTGTCCAAATAAAAACATTAGTCAATATTACCCTGTTTATGAAATTAGTCTGCAATTTCAAATTTGGTGCAATGGATTGATGAATATTGATTTTAAAAGTCCATTTCTTTTTTTAAATTTTAGAGCTCTTTAAAGAGAGTATGCTGCGTTTTAGTTTTTAATCTTAAAACTGCAACTAGGAAAACAAATCCAAATAAGTTCATTAGCATCCATAAAGGGAGCATATTCCACCCTTAGTCTAAAAAGAGAACATTACTGAAAATCAGGAAAAAAATGAAAGCTATTGTTTTAGGAGAGAGAATTAGGGATGCAAAGAGACTACTTAACGTCTATTGTCTACAGGCACAAGTCTGTAATGGAGTAGAGAACATACAGCTCAGGAGTTTAGAGACCTCTGCAGCTGGTACTTGGGAAGGCAACCTCAGCAAAGAGGCTGCAATTTAAGAGATGCCAACTGACGTTGTCTTCCACATGTGAACTGGAATTTTCCTGATTTATATGATTCCCTATAAGTAAGTCAGTAGTCCTTTGCTAAACTGAAACAACTTTTTCAAGCCACAGGAATATTATTGGATATAAAAACAAGAAACCTCTACATGATAAACTAGTGGCCTAACAAGCATTCAGAAAACTTCCTGAAAACCCATCCCCCTTCTTCTTACTATGTATGTATTGAAAAGACCTAGTTTATTTTTTTCCCTAAATATTGGACTGTCTACTTTGATTCATCTAACAAAAAAGAAACAAACAAAAAATTAATCACAGTAAAAGCAAACTTGTACCTTGACCAAGTGGTAAAAATTTTCTGGTCAATAAACTATTTCCTGGGTAGCAAGAATATTTATAAGAATGCATTGTATATAGATAGAGTGCTGGGATTGGGGTGGGGGTGCAAGGTGTCTGAGAAATGAGCTATTAGGATGCCTTTACAATTCAGATATATTTACTTATAATAAAAATAGACATTAATAATAGAGTAAGCAGATTTTCATAAACAGCTTACATTTACAAAAGATTTTATTTCAACAGAGAAAGCTAAAATCAAGTCCCTTGCAAGCATCATTCAAAGTAATAAGTAGAAATAACTATTTTAAATTTTTAATTCAACAACGCAGTTATTGGTTAGTAGGTTATTTTTTATAAAACTATCTTAATATAATAATGTATTATTTCAAGTCTTTATTCTGAATATCTTTTGAATCAAAGATGACAAATAACATGTAAAAGGTGAGATTTTCTCCAACAAGCATTGAAATATTTATAATTTCACTTACTTGTAAAATAATGATTTCAAAATTAAGTACACTGAATTGCATAACTTTTCTTTAGACCAAACTCTCATTCTTAACAGTGTTTCTGGTGTTCCAAAGGTTGTTTTTTTTTAATCTATTGACTATAAATTTTCCATATTATACAACTGTTTTCTTAATACTGTTCTGTTATCTATGTTATTTTTAAAATGCTAGTAAATCTTTAAATATTTTTGTCTTTATACATGACATAATTTAGGATTCTAAATATGAAAAGATTGTGACTTTTTCATTGTTTAGTGTAATTCCTTTACCAAATAATTATAATTTAAAAAACACATTATGCAATATTACAAGATAGACTTATAGCAATTTAAAAGTATATTTTCAGTGGAATGAAAATGTTATAGAAATTAGACTTTAAAATAATAAACACTAGTAAATGAATAGTATTTTTGTCAAAGCAATATTTTAGGTGTGATTAAAAGCTTGAGTTTTATTGTTCTGGTATGTGTAAGTAAACAATGTGAGCCGGAATCAATACAGTTTATTCTCTCGTGGCGTTCAGTGAGAGTCTTTTTGTTATCACATAAACTCTCAAATCACCAGATATATAGAAAATAAACTGAGGAGTAAAACAACACATCTATGAAGGAATCACAAATTGACATTCAGTGCAATGTTATTACTTTGTCCTATGATTACTCTAGAAATGAAAAAGGAAAATAAAGAAGCAATTTAATACAGTCAATGTATAATCATTCTAAAATTACTTATCCACATGAAAATAAACTAACAAGAGAGTCTGGCCTCAAAAAAAAAAAAAGAATAAAAAAGATATTAGTGCTAGACATACCGATGGGCTCCTGTAATGAAAAGAAAATATAACTAATAGACTTTTGATAGGTTTTTCTCTTTTCTGCAATATTACTGTTACAGTTTTTATATTTCTTTCCTAACAGTTTGCTGCATACTTAGGTGAGTATAGAAATCATCCAATCATTTGTCTTGATGAGTATGCTGTGTTTTCTAAGAAGTCCCTTTTTTACTACATAATCTGTACTCTGCTCAAAGATTTGTTCTGGCCCTTTAAATTTTTCCTTATTTTTGTTAAATTCTTGGTTCTTTAACAAATGTCAAGGTCTATATATGCTCTGTTTTTATAGCTAATTTAATATGTAAAATGCTTTGAATGCCTCTCTTGGTATGTATTTTTTTAAAAAAAAATCTGTTAAAATAGAAATCTCATGATGTATAGAAATACGTCATTGGATTTCCATCAATACACCCAACGTTATGTGTCTGGATACAGAAACTGTTTCAAAGTCCTTCCCATATTGTATTACTTAACAGCAGATACTGCATAAGTAAACCATGGAGGAAAAAAAATTCAACACGTTAATGAAAGTGACCAGAACAAATTTTTAGCAGCAAAGCGTTCATATCAATTTAAGTGCTGTGAATGGCAAGTGTAGGGTTGAGGCAGATATTACAGCAGTTGCCTTTTAAGGTCATTGCAGTGTCCAGCCCTGAATTATAATCATTATTCACAGAAAACTTCAGGTAGATAAAACTTAATGGTGAGAAAAGAAATAGTTCATAGGTTGTTTATACCATATTAAAATTTCCTCACTGTTAGTAACCTGGTGATTTTGATTGTTTCTGAGATTGTTTTCAAAAATTTTCAGTGAGTAAAAGTTTTGTGTCAATTATAAAAATATGAATAAATTCTGTTTCTCAAAACCCCAGTTGAACAATGGCACTTAATTATTTTCACTCAATGTTTAAGTGACATATAAGTATTTAAAATCAGTTACATTTGGTACACTTTATAGACACAAAGTACCCACAGTATTTATTATTGGTGTTAATAATCAAGATACTAATTTAAAAAAATTGATATGTGTAACATAATTATTTGTCTATGCACATTTATCTGGAAAAAGTAATTTCCAATGGCCACAAAAGCTAATACAAATAATATAGTGTTAGGAATCTTATTCTGACATTTGTATAGATTTTTACTTTTGTTCTTTGCCTGTTTATTGACCTTTTATAATAGCTCCCATGCATATTCGATATGTGAATGTTTGAGGCTAATCTGTAATTTGCAGTACTTTCCCAGGTTTTATTTTTAATGTAATTCTGTGTTTCTTCTGAAAGAAATCTTGTGTTCATGCCTGCTGGGACAGAGATGACTAGAATGCTGCATTAAAAATGTGCTAAAATACTGTTCTATTTCTATAAATTTTGTGGTTATTATACTAATATTGCTCAATCTTGTTTTCCTTTTACTTCCTGAAGGAGGTTTTTCCTTCAAGTGACTTGTTTTTGGTTATAAATGTAAATAGGTTTGTGATTCTTTTTCAGAATTAGGTTGGCCTTTCTTCATTTGGCCTCCAACTAAAACCCTTCTTTCCATTTATGACTCTTCTATATGACTCTGATTATTGCGGTTTTCTGGCTTTCCACTGAAATGGTAGATACCTGTTGGGTATTTAAACTTACAAGCAGACCTAGATAATCAAAAGTGCAACCCAGCAAGCACTTAAGAGTAAATTTTAAGGGCCAACAAATGGCATAGTGAAGGCATTGGACTTTCACGTGGCCGATTGCAGTTCGAGTCTCAAACCCAGCTGTTTAAAACTCACGCCAGGCATGTGTGCATATGTGCCCAAAATCCCAAGAGGACAATGGAAGAGAAAGGATTGTGCCATAGTTGTCCCTCCTGGAAGGGGGAGGGTAATTTCTTACTTTCTGTCTTTCTCTGGTGAGTGCACAAATCCTATAGCAAAAATCTCAAAAAAAAAAAAAAAAAAGAGTGAAATTTAATCTGTAAGGCAATCTAGTCACTCATTTTCTACTGCTCACAGTTGGTTCTACAATTCTAAGACTTAAGTCATGTTAGTCCTATTTCTCTTGTCAATTTGGAAAGGTCTATTCCGAAACGCTGCAATAATTTTTAAAATATCCTGTCCAGGATTCTATTCAATTTCACAAAACTTTTCATGGAAACTTTCATTATCTACAAGTATTTACAATTTAAGAATAATGGGGTAAGTAATGCTAATAATTGAGAACATCTTTAGCCTTGGTTAACATGCTTATTCCTTTGAAACAATCCAGTTGTTACATAGCACTATAGTTCAACTTTTCTTTTTAGAGAGATTTTTGCTATAGGGTATGTGCTCTCACTGGAGAGACAGAGAGATAGAAAGTGAGAAATCATCCCCCCCTCCCCAGGGGAGATAGCCATGCCACAATCCCTTCTCCTCCATTCTCTTCTCAGGATTTTGGAAATGCAAGCAAATGGGCCTGGTGTGAGCTTCAAGCTGTTGGTGCCGGGACTCAAACTGTGGTTGGGTATGTGGGAGCCCGGCGACATAACCATTATGCCATTTGCTGATCCCTTTTTCAGACCTCTAATAACCTTTTCTCACCCCTCATATTCCCATGCTAATGTTGCCAAAGTAAATTCTTAGCAAAATACACATTTTAGGAAAATCCCCAAATGTTCATTACTGAACGATTTCCTATAGAATATAAACATTTAAAGCCCAAATTAGATTTTCAAGATCATTTGAGGTCTTTTAAAGCTTTAATTTAGAATCTTTCATTCACACATTTCTTCAACATGTACTGGTATAGTGACTGCCATGTGGCAGGCACTGTTCTGTTCCTGCCCTTCCAGGGAGCTTTCCTGTCAAGTGTCCTTTGTGAGCCAAATAATATTAGTAACTGTCATCCTGTAGTTGCTTTCCACTTGACTTTATTCTCTTAATTTCATCTTCACAGTTCTCATATGGAACTTGTATAAGACAAATACTTATTTCCACATTTTCAGATAGTGAAGACTTGTGGATAGGTTTCCCAAAATTTTTTCATGGAAACTTTCATTATCCCTTTTCATGCTTATTAGTTCTTAGCAGGGAGACATTTGGCAACAATAAACATGACTAGCCTGAGGATTTATTATATTATTACACTTCGGTTTTACTCATTTGACAAATGTATTTCACATTTGACCATACCCATTTACTTTTGCACCACATTAGCTAGTGTAAGAAATTGGTTTGAAAGCAATAATAACAAAATGAAAGACTCAAACAGTTTATTTAAGAAAGAAAATGATCATGAAGGAAAGGGGTAAGAACTGAAATATGACAGACACATGATGCTGTAATCTATTATCAAAAGAGCATATATGAATCCTGTCCTCAAAAATGTTATTTTTTCTTTTTACAAAGTATAAATGTAGCTGACATATGTACAACTAGTTCTCTCACATAGTACAAATGATATTTGTCTTTCTCTGGATAATGGCAATTGCTGTTGAAACTAGCAACCATTTTATATCTGTACACATTATTCTGTGGTTACTAATAACTATTATATTTATATATGACTGGAATCACTATTGACTGCTCATTAAACTACCTGGAATCTTTGAAAAGGACAGTATCAAATTATAAAGGGCATTGAATCAATAACTGTTTATTGTGTGTCTACTGCTAAGAAGCAGATTTAAAATTAATTTATGAGTCTACTAAGTCATGTAAATGTATTCTTATAACAGTCATTAGTTTTTATTATCCAGTTCTGAGTAGTAGAATATTTTAAGGACTGAAGTGTTAATGTTAACATGTTTGCTTAATTAACAGTCAAAGTATAGGGACAAAATATCAAGAGCTTCCAAATTTGTATTTTGAAGTTCTTGTCCAGTAATTTCTGATCAAGCAAAAGTCAGATTGTAGTTTAAGTGATAATTTGAAAAGTCTTGAAGTTTAAATTTACATAGTTATAGAATATCTCTTAATGACCAAAAATAATAATTCTATGAGATGTAGCCACAGTTTCTTTACTGATATGCTAATTAAAATAGACTACTTCAGATGAAAAACAGAATAGAATTTTAAAAACCCAGATTTCATTATGTTTAGGACAATATTTAACATGGTCATGATTATCTATTTATAAGATCTTATCATTTCCTTGTTTTTATCTGGGGAAATATGATGTAGAAAATGAGATTGATATTTGACTATTTTTAGTGGGAAATATGAATATCAGTTATGACTTTTCCTACAATAAAATTTTACAGCAATTGGCACAGATGGTGGATATGAAGTAATTATTTTATTAGAAGATTTTGCAGGCAAAATGCCATAACTTACAAATGTGCCAATTAATTAAAAGAATTACAGTAATATTCAGTCATTTCCTTACTTCACATTGAGCATTAACCAAAAATATAATTACTTTTTTTTTTTTTGCAGAAGTTTTTTCTTTCGGGTATGTGTGCTTGCCAGAAAGACAGAGAGACTGAAAGTGAGAAATCACCCCCCCCCTCCAGGGGAGATGGCTACACAACAATCTCTTCTCCTCCATTCTCTGCTCAGGATCTTGGGCATGCACACACACGCCTGGGCTGCGTTTAAGCTACCGGGTCTGGGACTTGAACCACAGTAAACAACGTGGGAGTCCAGCGACATAGCCATTACACCATCTGCTGGTCCCTATTATGTAATAATTGTTTTAAAAAATTATTTTACTGGGACCAGCAGTTAGCGTAATGGCTATGTCGCTGGACTCCCACGTAGTCGACCGCGGTTCGCATCCCGGACCCAGCGGCTTAAACTCACGCTGGGCGCGTGTGCGTGAGTGCCCAAGATCCCGAGAGGAGAATGGAGGAGAAGGGATTGCGGCGTGGCCATCCCCCCTGGGGGGTGATTTCTCGCTTTCTGTTTCTCTGTCTCTCTCTGTCTGTCTGGCGAGCCCTATAGCGAAAAAACCTCTCCAAAAAAAAAAAAAAAATTTACTAACAGTATTATGTGCTTATTGCCCATATTGTCTCATCATCTATTTGCTTTTTCCTTGTCTCTCAACATCAGTTCACTCATATGTTTACTGAAAATGTCACACTGAAGGAATAGCAGGAACTTAACAGTTCACTGTATCTCAGGATCTGGCTAGCACTTTATATTCATTGCCTCTTCCAATACTTATTACAACTTTGCAAAATTCATATCAGCACCCACATTTTATAAATGAAGAAACTTAGATAATAAAGTTAAATTACTTGCACAAAGCCAAATGACAGTAACACAATCAAAACTTGACATTGTATGACTCAGATTCTTAAAGAAGTCAACATCTTGTTCAATATTCAATAATAAAATACAGTATGCCGCTAATACAATAATACCATAACAATAATTATCAGGAGGCAGTGGGTGGTGGAGTGGGGGTAACATGTGTATCAGCTCTGCAAGGCTGACTCACATAGCAAGGTTTCTAGATCATGTCTGGAGGGCACCCTCAGTACCCAGGCTCACATGTGCCCGTGGATCGCAGTGTTGAGACCCTGTTGGGGATGCTGTCTCTCAGTCTCACTCATTCATGGATGAAACAAACGTTTAAAAAGTTCATGAATGTCTGTTTCTGCATGTCTTTTTTTTCTTTTTGCATGTCTTGAAATGCAAAGACCAGGTTGGCCCCATAGCCCAGTGGTTAAGTGAATTAGATTCTTTGTAATTGACTGCAGTTTGAATCATATCCCCCGTGGTTTGAAAAATATGCTGGGTGCATGTACTCACAGATCTACAAATCCCAAAGGGATGGAGATATAAAGGAATAGGGATTATGGGGCAGCTGTGCCCCATTGAGGGCTTTCTCTCTCCCTCTTTCTCTTTTTCTGTCTCTCCTATCTCTCTCTGGCAAGTGCATGTGCCTTCAGGCAATTACAAAAAGAAAGAAATGGAGAGACCTGTCCACTACCTGGAAATAAGGCCCATGAAACTAAAAACGAATTAAAAGTTTCAATGACAAACAATGCCACTTTTAACTTTTGTAAGTAAGAAAACAAAGAGAAAAATATTTCTGTGTCTATATTAGTATCTCCATCTACCGATACTGCTGTCTTCTTATATCTCTATTTATTTATCTATCTATAACCCCAACATGATTTTTTAAATTTAAAAATTATTTTATTGGGGCCAGCAGGTGGCATAGTGGTTATGGTGTTGGACTCCCACATGGCCAACCACAGTTTGAGTCCTGGACCCTGAAGTTTGGAATTCATGCTGTGTGTGTGTGTGTGTGTGGGTGTGTGTGTGTGTGTGCGTGCCCAATCCCAAGAGGAGAATAGAGGAGAATGAATCGTGGTATGACCATCCCCTGTCCGGGGGAGTAATTTCTCACTTTCTCACTCTCTGTCTCTCTGGTGAGCACACATGACTAAAGCAAAAAAATCTCTCTTAAAAAAAATGAAAGAATTATTTTATCAAAAACCTTTTTTAGACTTTCTTATCCTTTATTTGTCTCATTGACTTTCTGTTTATCTCTCAAGGTCTTTGAAAACTTGTTACCAGACATTCTCAAGGTCTTCATACAATTCTCCTGCATTTGAGTGATTTTGGCTCTATTACATGAAAATATATTTTGATAAATTAATGAGTATGTCTCCTTTGAACCTAGCAAAATTAGAAGTGGAATATTAGAGACTTTTTCCTCATGTCATTTTCCTTAAGGTTGTATCTAAGGAATGGGCAGCTTAGTGGTTACAATAGCTGGCTCTCACATGTCCTATTGCAGTTTTAATTCCAGCCCCAGAAGCTTGAAGGACATGCTAGGTGTGTGTGAATGGACAACAGAGTATGAAAATCTGTAACAATTTGTGCTAAATAATGTTCTTTAAAGAGTTGAACAATGGACAGGTGCAAGTCCATACTGCAGCTATAATTTCCTAGAAAATATTAGCAGCCTCTAACACTGAGAGCACTGTAGGTCCCCATTGTGCATAGTCTATTTAGGAATTGTCTTAGAAACAGTAGCTGCAGTTAGTCAGACTATGACTTTATGATGATAATTTCCTAAGGAGTATGGTCCATCAAGACCATGTATGTAAGTTTAGTGGGTCTCCTTGAAGAATAAACAGGAGGTCGTCAAAATCTTCATGGAAAATACATATTATGAAAAAAACTATGCAAGGATTTAAAAATCATTTTGCACAAAAATAAACTTGTACATTAATTCCACTTTTCCATGAAATTTAAATAGTCCTGCCATAGAATTTTATTAACCAGATTTTTTTAATGGAAAAAGGAAGGGACAGCTAGTGACCATAGATGTGGGTTCCCCAAGTGTAAAAATTAACACTGTGGGGCGAGCAGGTGGTGTGGTGGTTACGGTGCTAAATTCCTACATGGATGACCATGGTTCCAGTCGCAGACCTGGCAATCTGCTTTCTCACTTATCCTCTCTCTCTCTCTCTCTCTGGTGAATTAAAAGAATAATAATAATAAATAAATAAATAAAATTAAAATAAATAATTCTTTTAAAAAGTTAGAAAAAATTAACACTGCATTATGTCTTTGCATCAGTGCCTATTATCAATGCTTTTAGAGAGAAAAGTCAAAGCTATTTCACATAAGAGATAATGTTTGCCTTTTTGAAATGCCCTTAAAATAAGATAAAATTTTTTCAAAAATAAATTTAAACTCTACTTTAAAAACTGTAATATTTACTATATTAAGTATAATTATAAGATACATATACTGACCTAAAATTTAGAATTTAGATATTTAATTGAATTTGAAATTATACCTACAACATAGAATAGTGCCTAATATATTTTGGGTGCTCCATAGATACTCGATAAACAGTCAAAAACTAACTTAAAATATATAATTTTTCAAGGCTGTGTTTAAAGTGTTGTTAACCTTATCTTCAAAAAAGAGAACCTCATTCTGATTTTGGCCGATTAATATCCTAGAATTCTCTTCAAAATATATACTACTTTCTTTGGGAGAGATTCCAGGCCTGGTTCTCTAATTAATGTACTACATAAGAATTAATCAGATTTAAAACTAAGGTCATCTTTCACACAGTACCATAAACTGGAAAACTAAATTTTCTCTTAAAGAAGAGAAATCTTATTTCTTGTCTAAAATCTTATTCTTTGTTTTTCCTATAATGACCTCTTAGATTTGTTTAAAATTTCATAGACTTTAGTAGCTATTATACTTTCAAGATAATGTAATCATTGTTATTTTTTTAAAGAATAATTTTTCATTTAACTTTATTTAGTTAGTTTAATTTGACCAGAGGGGGATGGACTGAGAGAGAGAGGGAGAGAGAGGGACAGTAAGAAAGCCACCAGATACAGGACTTGTACCATGGTTGGCCATGTGGGAGTCCAGCACCCTTCATCACTACACCACCTACCAGTCCCCATCATTATTGTCATCTTCTAAAAGTTCCTTCATTTTATTGAGAGAAAGGAAGAATAGACAAGATCTCAATAGACAAGATCTCATTCCATGATTCCTCTGCCCCTAGCTTTTACAGCTAGCCAAGATCACAGATTTATTTACTGTATAAGGTAAGATTGACTTGGGATGTGAATTGTGGGTGGCCCAGAATAATCTAATTGTTAAATTATATTGTACCTGTAGGTCTATACAAAGTTCCCTCTTTGATGCCTTCAATTAATTAATTAAGGGAGATTTTTGCTATAGGGCAAGTGTGCTCACCAGAGAGATAAGGAGAAAGCAAGAATTCACCCCCTTAGGGGCATGGCCACCCTGCAATCCCTTCTCCATTTTCCTCTCGGGATTTGGTGCACGCACACAAATGTGTCTGGCCTGAGTTTCAAGTCACCAAGTTGGGACTTGAACCGCAGTTGGCTATGTGGGAGTCCAGTGGATGTCTTTAATTTTCAATTTACAAGGAACTTCTTTCTAAAAAGTAAACACCTAGCTAAAGATTAAGATAAAGATAATTTTCAAATGCCATCCTATAAAATGTTGACTGACTTATTAATAGAAGAACAGTTTCTCTTTATTTCAAGCTGTATTGGAAGACCAGCAGATAGTGTGGAACTTAAAGCAGCTGGATCCCACGTGGCTAACAGTGCACTTGGAGTTCTAGACCCAGCGGCTTGAAAAACATGCCCATCACATGTGTGTGCATACCCAAAACCTCAAGAGGAGAATGGAGGAGAAAAGATTGTGGCATGGCCTTATTCCATGGAGGGGTACTTTCTCACTTTCCTTCTCTCTCTCTGTTTCTCTGGTGAGCATGCATGCCCTATAGGAGAGCAAGAGAGGAAAAAGAGAAAAGGAAAGAAAGAAGGAAAGGAAGAAGGGAGAGAAAGAAAATGTATCAGAACGGTAAAGCAATTACTGAAAATTTACAGTAGAATATTTTTAAACCAGATTATTCCAGTAGGTGTTAGTTTTTAGAATCACTTCTAGATTTTTAAAATTTAATTTGATTTTATAAAATAGCTGTCATTTCTCACAGATGGTGGAATTTTCTAATCTTTACTTGGAAAACATTTAAAGAAAAATTCATTTTTTTCTGCTCTCAGTTGATTGTGCTTAGCTAGAGTAATTAGAGACAATTTAAACAATGTTTGAAATCAGGGTCATTTAGAAGTAATCTGGCATGGAGAAAATTTTCAGTTCCAAGCATGATTTTCATACTGCAAAACATCAGAAATAATAGCTTCTGTTGCCTCTTCATTGGGAAATTATCATATGCAAAATGTTATTATTCTGGTTGCATTATTGTGAAATTTGAAAACTAAAACTCTTGGATCTCCTCCATGTTTGCTGCCTTTCTTGTGCCCCCTCCTCCCACCCTTCCCATGAGTCCAAAAGACCAAAATATTCATCTAATTCTCACTCTAATGGACTGTTAATGAACAAACCAAACCTTAAATGGTTTATCCTAGTTCACAAAGATCTACCATGTTAAAATTGAATTAAAACCCAAACCTAGGCCATGCCAAATCTTTTTCCATTATGCCAGGCTGCTTTTTACCTACAAAATTTACTGAGATTTAATCATTATCACAAACAAGCTGGTGAAGAGCCAAGCAAAGACTATACATTAAATTGCCCAACCTCTGAACATATACTTTTACCAATAGCAAACCTGTCTCTCACTGTGCTTAACACTGCATTGGCATAAAAGCATTCTTCACCTCTCTGTACATCATAATACCAATTTAACAAGAGTTATATTTCATTAGTCATTTCTAGTTAACAGTTTTCCTAGTTAATGACATGGATTTATAAGCTGGAAAATTGCTAGAAAACTTAGAAGAAAGAGAAAAAGATAGATGGAAAAACACCTTTGAAGTCTTATGCTGTTTCTAAATTTCACTCAAAGGCATTTTCTAGCCTAAAGTGCTATGATTAAAATAATAATAAGACTTGAGACCAACAGGTGGTGTGGTGATTAAGGTGCTGAACTCCCCTATGGCCAACTGTGTTTCAAGTCTTGGACCCAGAGGCTTGAAAATCATGCTGGGTTGTGTGTGTATCCAATATCTCAAGGGGAGAATGGAGGAGAAGAGATTGCAGTGTGGTCATACCCCAGGCTGGGTGATTTCTCACTTTCCCTCTTTCTGTCTCTTCCCAGTAAGCACATGTACCCTATGGAAAAACCCTAACAACAAAAAGATAGTAAGACTTAATTTGGGTCAAGCTTGAATCTCTTTTATTTCTTTAAAGGATTACTTATTTCATTTTATTTATTATTACTGTTACTATTCGTTTTAAAAAATTCTTTTCCATTTGCCATAGGGCATGTGTCCTCACCAGAAAGAGAGAGAGAAAGAGAGAGGGAGAAGGAAACCAAGTTTGGGACTCAAACAGTGGCTGGCCATGTGGGAAAGGATCACCCCAACCACCACGCCACCTGCTGGCCCTTGAATATCTTTTAAAGAAAAGTCATTTCACTTTTTTATGAAGATGTTCTTTATACACACATTTATAATTTATACACACACACATACACCTACATATGCACCACAGTTAAAAGTAGTAATTTAACGCATGCATATATGTCCAGTATCAACTTATTTCCCCTTAGCAATGAATGTACTCTTCACTATATGCTTTGTGATAAAAGAATTCCTTTAAGCATTTCTCTCTCCTTTTTTTTGATTTTGTTAGAGACTTTTATTCTTTTACAAACTCCAAAGGTAAAATCATAAAACTTAATTTAAGCAAAAATAAATTATATATAGCATTCCCACCAAGAAATCACATTACATTACTATTTGTGTATGGTTTTCTTTTTTTATTTTTGGATTATTTTTTAAAATTTTTATTTACATTTTTTTAATACATTCAGTCACATTATTTAGCTTACAAGGTGATCATTGCAATATGCGAACATTTCTCTCCGGTCGAGTTGATCAAAATATAACAACACTACCTCCCTGTCTCAACAATGCTGTCTTCGTATTCCTCCTCCAAATGTTTTTCCCCAGGCCCCACTCCTCCACACACACCACATCTGGCATTCACATCCATCTCTTGTGTTTGTACATCCTATAGCCCGTCTGTTTCAGTTATAGAGTACAGACATTCGGTATATATTAAGTGGAGACATACAGTGTTTCTCCTTCATAGCCTGGCTTGCTTTACTCAGCAGTAAATCTTCCATATTCTTCCACTTTCTGTCAAAAGCCAGGGTTTTGTTGTTCTTAATGGCTGAATAGTATTCCATAGAGTATATGTGCCACAGTTTTTCAATCCATTCAGCCGTACGGGGGCATTTGGGTTGGACCATGTCTTAGCAATTGTGAAAAGTGGCGCAATGAACATCGATGTGCAAGCACTTTTCCAATGAGGAATTCTGTCTTTTGAGTAGATGTCAAGAAATGGGATTGCTGGATCATATGGCAGTTCTATTTGTAGATTTTTGAGGAATCTCCAAATTGTTCTCCACAGTGGTTGGACTAACTTACATTCCCACCAGCAGTGTAAGAGAGTTTCCCTTTCACCACAACCCTGCCAACACTTATCATTTTTTTTTTTTTTTTTTTTTTTAATCTTAGCCATTCTGACTGGGGTTAGGTGGTATCTCATTGTTGTTTTGATCTGCATTTCCCTTACAATGAGGGATGATGAACATTTTTTCATATGCCTTTCAGCTATTCGTATGTCATCTTTAGTGAGTGTTCTTTTCAACTCCTTCTCCCATCTTTTAATAGGGTTCATCATCTTTTTTCCAAAAAGCTTCTTTAGTTCCTTATGTATTCTGATTATCAATCCCTTATCTGATGCATAGTTTACAAAAATATTTTCCCAATCTGAGGGCTGTTGATTCACACTAATTACTGTGTCTTTTGCCATGCAGAAACTTCTTAGTCTGATGTAGTCCCACTTGTCTATTTTGGGGATTATCAACTGTGCTTTGGGGGTATTATATAAGAAGTCTTTCCCTACCCCAATGTCTTCCAGAGTTTCCCCAATGTTTTCTAGAAGCAGTTTGATAGTTTGGGGTCTTAGATTTAGATCCTTGATCCACCTTGACTTGATTTTTGTCAAAGGTGAGAGGTAGGGGTTCAGATTCATCTTTTTACAGGTGGAAATCCAGTTTTTCTAGCACCATTTGCTGAAGAGATTTTCCTTTTCCCACTGGATTGACTGGTAACCCTTGTCAAAAATCAGTTGACTGAATGATTGGGGATTTATTCCTGTGGACTCAATTCTGTTCCATTGGTCCACATGTCTGTTCCTGTGCCAATACCATGCTGTTTTGATTACCACAGCTTTGTAGTATATTTTTGGTTCAGGGAGTGAGATGCCGCCCACTCCACTCTTCTTTTGTAGAATTGCTTTGGCAATGCGGGGTCTTTTATTATTCCAGACTAATTTTATGATTGTCTTTTCTAAATCTGTGAAGAATGTGTCTGGGGCTTTGATTGGCATTGCATTAAATAGGTAGATTAATTTGGGTAGAATTGCCATTTTGGTTATATTAATTCTTCCAATCCAGGAACATGGGATGTCCTTCCACTTTTTTGTGTCATTTTCAATTTATTTTTTTAGCTTCTCATAGTTTTCCTTGTGGAGGTCTTTAACTTCTTTGGTTAGATTTATCCCTAAGTATCTTATACTTTTAGTGGCTATGGTAAATGGAATAACTTTTTCAGTTCTATCTCCATCTGCCTGTTGTTTGTATATAGAAACCCTATAGACTTCTGTATATTAATTGTGTATCCTGCAACTTTACTGTATTCATGCATTACTTCCAGAAATTTTTTCATGGAAATCATTGGGTCTTCTATGTACACAATCATGTCATCTGCAAGTAGAGAGAGTTTCACCTCTTCTTTTCCTATTTGAATGCCTTTTATTTTTTCCTCTTTTCTGATTGCATTGGCGAGGACTTCCAGTACTATATTGAAAAGGAGTGGAGAAAGTGGGCATCCTTGTCTCGTACCCATTTTTAGTGGGAAAGCTTTCAGCTTTTCTCCATTCAGGATGATGTTCGCGATGGGTTTTTCATAGATAGCTTTTATTGTGTTGAGAAATGACCCTTGTATGCCAATTTCGCTGAGCGTCTTGATCATAAAGGGATGTTGTATCTTATCAAATGTTTTTTCTGCATCAATCGATACGAACATATGGTTTTTGTCTTTTTTCCTGTTTATATGGTGTATTACATTTATGGTTTAGCGTATGTTGAACCAACCTTGCATTCCTGGAATAAAGTCTACCTGATCATGATGTATAATCTTTTTTATAAGTTGTTGGATATGGTTTGCTTGTATCGTGTTGAGAATCTTTGCGTCTATATTCATCAGAGCATGTCTCTCTTAAAGTGAGGACATGTTAAGCTTTCTCAGTAAAAGATGCTGGAAAGATGCTGAAGAAGGGAGAGACTTTGTAATTCCCAGAGGAGGCCTGCTAGGTGTGAAGAGCTCTACTGTAGCCTGCCAGAGCTACAGGCCCCAAACAGAATTCCTCTGCAACCTTGCAATATCAGTTTAGCAATCCCATGTGTGCCGTCCTTCCCACAGAGAAATAAAAGTCTACTGCTGTACCTCTGCCCTTGCCAGGCCCACCCCCAGCACATCCTATGCCATCCTTTCCTAATCATCAGGTTGTCGCCAAACTAGCTCTCACATGCCAAATCAGATAACTTCTCTGCTACCCGGTGGCTAAACCATACCTCTCTAGGGAAGTCTGAGTCTCTTCCAAGTTCGTTCTTCCTTTGGTACTCTCCCTCAGCCCTAGGGTCCCACACGGTTTCCTTATATTTCTATAGCTCCTCCTTTAAATAGTTAATAATCTTCTATTAACTTTTTCTGTCTAACCAGCTATCTGATATCTACCTCCTGACTGATCCCAGACAATCACAGCACATACAGCATTTATGTAGATCATGGACTCCTTAGTGGCTGGAAATACGCTTGTCTTGCTGAGTACCCTTTCTCTTGCATAATGCATAGCATCTTCAAGAAGCAGTCTGTAACTATTTTTGGATGAACAAATGATAGCACGGGCTTGATGTAAAATGGATTTGTGGAACTTGTATCTTAAAATTGGATTGTTTGAAAAAAATCACTGGAAATAAAATCGCTACCATATGGGTAGACTGTATTCTCAAATGCTTATACATACCAAGATTTTGGACACTTCAGGTGCTCTTAGAACCTGTGACTGCAGCTGTTGAATGTGTATCAAATAAACAATCTTTTAACCTCCTTTTTGTCAGTAAAGTCTGCCTCTCACTCTGGAGGAAGAAAATGTTAGATACTCTCTTCTTATTTCCTATGCTTCTAAAGGATGACCATATTCATCCATCCACTTATGAACCCATTCATTTATCCATCTGTCCAGCCATCCAATATATTTAAAAAAGTCTACCATCTGTGAGGGAATACTTTATTAAATTCCTTGTCTCCTTGCAACATACAAGGGAGTTTTCAAAAAGTTCATAAGAATTCATATTATAAGGGACCAGTAGATGGATTAATGGTTATGTCACTGGACTTCTTCACAGCTGACCACGGTTCAAGTCCTGGACCTAGTGGCTTCAAACTCATGCCAGGTGTGTGTGTGAGTGTATGCCCAAAATTCCAAGAGGAGAATAGAGAAGAAAGGACTGCAGTGTGGACATCCTCCCTGGGGAGTGATTTCTTGCTTTATGTCTCTCTGTCTCTCTGGTGAGTGCATGCACCTTATAGCAAAAATATCTCTTAAAAAAGAATTCTATTATAAAAAAACTAAGAATAGATTTCAAAATTTTTTGGCATCAAAGTAGACTTGTGCTTTAATTCAATTTCTTTTTCTATAAACTTTTTGAAGTCCTTTTGTCTATTCTAGCAGGGAATAAGAAGAAATAACAACAACAACAAAAATTTAGTATAACACTGTTGAGTTTAACAGAATCTGAAAGAAGTCTGTTTAGAGTCACTGAGAGATTTTCCTCCCTGATATAGGCCATGCCTTTCAAAATCTCTTCATATTGACTCAATTCCACATTAGAATGCTATTTATAGTATATAACAATGTTACTTTAATGACTGTAACCATCCATTACTCTAAATTTCATACATAGTTTGGAGAGAAGTCCATAGAATGCTAATGGAAATGTTTTTCCATGTTTTGTTAAAATCAATATCTATTAAAAAAATAAAATTATATGATATGATATAGGTGAGCAACAACACAGGTTTATATATTCGTTATTTTTCTTAATGTAGTTACCTGCTATCTGCCTGGTGTACACAATTCATCTTCATATTTTCTTAATGATATGTAGGAGTGCTTCGCATATTTTAGGTATGTAATTGTTTGCTATTATGGTGTATGGTTTAGTTAATAATCCCAAAATATAGGCAATAATATTTAATTCTTAAGATCAGTGTATGATTATTAACATATATGTTATATATAAATTCCAGCTATGTAAAATAAGATATTCACATATATATGTGCATATAAAATATATATTCATAGACAAACATGAATATACAATATGCTAATGCTTCTTGATTTGAATTTTTTTGACAGAGTTTTGCTATGTGGCACATGTGCTCACCAGAGAGATAGAGAGAGGAAGAGAAAGAGAAAATGAGAAATTATCCCCCACCCCAAGAGAAATGGCCACACCACAATCCCCTCTCCTTCATTTTCTTCTTTGGATTTTGGTCACACATGCAAACATGCCTGGCGTGAGTTTCAAGCTGCAGGGTCCAAGACTCCAACTGCGGTTGGCCATATGGGAGTCCTGCTCATCCACTATACCACCTGCTGGCCCCTTTATTTCAAAATTTAAAGTTATATTATTGGAATATGTTTATTCCATATAGAATAAACCTTAATGGCTACCTATGGAAATACTTATTTGCTATCATCTGTAGTCTCTCAATCTTTATAAAATATTGTGCATGATACCTATTACAATAAACTATTCAATTTTGTATTTTGGGTAACCAAAACTAATATTTACTGGCAAGATAAAGTAAAATTACTTTGTTAATATATTGGAGGCAGTATATAATGTTAGGGCAGATTCAGAATATCTTTCTTCAGATGGTCTTAAGTTTTCTAAAATACTGTTATTTTCAGAAGTCGTCATTAGTTACTCATGATTGGTAGAAAAGTTCAAGTCTTCCACTTTACTTGTAAACTTTTATAAAACTAAGATTCACTTTTAATCCAATTTTATTTTACATTCCTCCAGTGTGTGGAACCTCTGATCCAGACAGTGTCCTCAATGTTTTACCCCTTTGCCTTTATTTTGATGGCTTTCTTCTACCTCTTTCCCTACTTAAATCCCAACTGTCATTTTAGGTACAAATCAAATACATCACCTCCAAGAAGCCTTCCTTTCTTGTTTCAAGCACATAAATTGTTTCACTTTTGAATAATACTTTTTCATATTCGGAAGATTCAATGTCATGTTAAAAGGGTTTACATTTCATAAAATGTGTCCAAAGAAGAACTGGACTAGGGACTGATTATTCATTATTACAGACTGATTATTCATTATTACATTCTCAGTCTCTGGCTAAATTGAAAATAGAATCTATTCTATAAAGGGTAGAGATGGTTAAAATAAGGCACCTGGAAACCATTACTGGGAGTATAAAGAGCGAGCACTGAGTGTTCAGTAAATGTCTCTTTAATGAATTTAAGAACTACATGAAGTTACGTTCTCATTACCATCCAAACTATAGGTTTTGGTTCATAGAAGAATAAAAAGCACTAGACCACGGGGTTTGGGATAAAAAGTGATGGGTTCAAGTTGCTGCTCTCTCTTGCTAACTTTTTTGTGTAAAAAGCAAATTAAATTCTTGGGTCTCACTTATATTAGCTGTCAAAGAAAATATAATCACTATAAGTAAGAAAAGATAATTAAATAAATTGGAAAGCTATAAATTGCACTAGCAATAAAATTATTATTATAATGTATACTTAAAATATTTAAGTACAAAGTGGGGAAATTTATTGGGGAAAACCAAAATAATTTATTGAATTCAAGTGTTTTACCTAAATATTATCTAAATGAGGAAATCTTTTGGCAAAGCCATTCTATGAATGGCAAGTTTTCAATTAATTTTTTTTTTTTTTAGAGAGAGATTTTTGCTATAAGGTGCATGTGCTCGCCAGAGATACAGAAAGAGACAGAGAGACAGAAAGTGAGAAATCACCCCCCCACACACACCCCAGAGGGGATGGCCATGCCACAGTCTCTTCTCCTCCTTTCTCCTCTCATGATTTTGGGCACGCATACATGTGTGCCCAGTGTGAGTTTTAAGCTGCTGTGTCTGGAACTCGAACTGCAATTGACTACGTGGAAGTCCAGCAACATAACCATTATACCATCTGCTGTTCCCAAGAACAGCAAGTTTTAAAGGAAAATGTAACCTTTTTCATCTCTTTGGAAAGTATATGATAGATTGATAATTTGAATAGCAGACAACTGTGTTGGCCCCTTATAAGGGGAAAATAAAACCTAAAAGAAAAAATACAGAAAATTTAGGAAATTCTCCAAGAAAAGACGATATTGTTTGACATGGCTGATATGCTAAAAATAGGCTGGTTCCAGTCTTATTTGACTCACAGAAAATGAAGCCAACTTTCCTTTGGAGTTATTTAAAAATTATGTTGTAGGAACATAAAACAACAATGAAAATGTAAGTATTATTTACAATATGCTAGGCAGTATTTCACATGCTATCAATAATTATTAATTAATTTGAATTCCCAAAGTGTATGTGTGTTCACCAGAGTGATACAGAGGGAACACAGAGAAAAGGGGGAAGAGAGGCAGAAAGCACCATCTCTGAAATTCCTTATCACTTATCTACCCTTTTGTGATTTGGGGCATGCACACATATGCATCTGGCATGCCTTTCAAGCCAGCAGGACTGGATTGGGACCATGGTTGACCATGTGGGATCTGGTTCCCTTAACCACTAGGCTTTGGGGCCAGCCCTATCAAATGTTTTAAATATATTTTTACCCATTTTCTTCACTAAAACTCTATGGGTTAAACATTATTATCCCCATTTTACAGATAGTAAAATCTTTATGGGTTAAATAATTTACCTATCATCATACAGTTTATATGTGATAGCAGAACTAAGATTCTAAATGTGAGTTTATCTGATTCATAAAGAATTACATGTAATACTATAATAAGAAAGAGAAATATCTAGAAAAGTTCAAAGGCTGAAGACAGTTTACAGCTGCAGTTTCTCTCTAAACTATATTATAGAGAAAGCTGGAGGGAAAAGGGTCTCCAAAATACCAAAACTATAAGTACAGGCCTAGGACCATGAAAGTCCAGGACCCAAGGACTTAAGAAGGTTAAAAAATTAGGAACCAGCAGTTGGCATACTGGCTTTGTCGCTAGACTCCCATGTAGTGAACGTGGTTCATGTCCTGGACCTGGTGGCTTAAACTCATGCTGGGCACATGTGCGTGCGTGCCCAAGATCCCGAGAGGAGACTAGAGGAGAAAGGATTGCGGCATGGCCATCACCCTGGGGGGTGATTTCTCGCTTTCTGTCTCTGTGTTTCTCTCTGTCTTTCTGGCGAGCACACGTGCCCTATAGCAAAAACCTCTCAAAAAAAAAAAAAAAAAGTTAAAAAATTAGATTAGAATAGCAGGCTGAGCCAAATATTTTAGTTAAGTAACTATTAAGAGTGGATTTCTTGGGACCAACATTTGGCATAATGACTATGTCACTGGACTCCCATGTAGTCGACAGCGGTTCGAGTCCCGGACCCAGTGGCTTAAACTCACCCGGGTGTGTGTGCGTGTGTGCCCAAGATCCCAAGAGGAGAATGGAAGAGAAGGGATTGTGGCATGGCCATCCCTCCTAGAGGAGAAAGGACTGCGGCATGGCCATCCCCCTGGGGGTGATTTCTCACTTTCTGTCTCTCTGTCTCTCTCTGTCTTTCTGACGAGTGCACGTGCCCTATAGCAAAAACCTCTCCAAAAAAAAAAAAAAAAAAAAAGAGTGGATTTCTTATAAACTGAACTAGTTAGCCCCTGTGTCTAGATATTGTAATATCTTAGTTTAATTACTTATTTTACGTTATGTGTAGATGGGCATATAAAGCACATTTATTAACCACTTACATTGTGCCAGATACTGTTACATATGCTCTATATTTGTTCCTAACAACAAACTCTACAAGACAGGTACTTCTATTTTCATTCCCACTTTAAAGACTAAGTCTGATTCAATCCAGGCCAAAGTAAGTCGAAGGCCAAATTCCTTACCATTATATTATGCTCATGTTATAGTGAACTAGTAACTACAGTAACTAAGTAGTATTTTATTATAATCATTTTGTTATTTAATAAGAACACTACTTTTATTTTTGTAGATGATTTGCCTTACATTTTCAGTAAACAGACTTGGAGATCAGTGGTGTTTGTAATAATGTAACTTACTACCAACTAATTGGAACTATAGTGAGAATAGCACTATTTCAGATTCTTAGAGAGTGTGTTAAGAAATTAATTTTATGTAACAATGTTATAGTCTCTAAAATCTATGATTCAATGTCATGTAAGCAAAAGATGAAACTTATTATTCAGTATAGGCTCTGATTTATCAAGATTTTTATATTCTAATATTGAGATGATACATTATAAACAGATGCTTTGATATTCTGTACAGTGCAAGGCATTTTCTTTATGTGTATGCATGTTTTTTTTTTCTGGTTTGTTTTTACCTGTAATGCTCCAAAGTGGTATGTTTGTAATATGTAATACATAAAATGGATAGATTTATTTATTATTATGCATGATAATAATAAATTATTATTAATTTATTAATAGGTTGACTCCTTCTAAAGTAGAATATAAAGCTTGAAGGTTGATATAATTATTACACTGTATTAATGATAGAACATTTAAATTAGATGAATAATTTTACTTACAGAAATAAACCAAAATATTTTTTAAACTTCTTTTTTTTTGGAGAAGTTTTTGCCATAGGGTGCGTGTGCTCACCAGACAGACAGAGAAAGCTGGACAGAGAGACAGAAAGCGAGAAATTACCCCCCAGGGGGGATGGCCATGCCGCAATCCCTTCTCCTCCATTCTCCTCTTGGGATCTTGGGCACGCACGCACACGCTCCTGGCGTGAGTTTTAAGCCACCGGGTCCGGGACGCGAACCGTGGTCAACTACATGGGAGTCCAGCGACATAGCCATTACGCTAACTGCTGGTCCCTAAACTTCTTGACTAGATCAATTTTTAAATAACCAGAGTTTTTAATAAAGTAGGAAAATTCAAGCACTCTAAAATCTTTGAGGTCTGGGAAATATATTTAAATTAGACATTAAAATTATTATTTCAAAAATATATATATATACACACACACACATATATAGATGCACACATATAAACAAAATTGTTTTCAACCTAAATTAAAGGTAAGAGATGTGTGTGACTGGTTTACAAATATAAAGTCGTCATTAAAAAACAAAATCAACTTTAAAAAATAATAATAACAAATAATAAATAAATCAATAAAAGTCAAACTGTCATCTATCCAATGGAAATAGTTTTTGAAAGCATGGCTTTTGGACAGTATATTATTACCTAAAATTCTGCTGTTCAAAATAAGTTCCTTTAAAAATTTACTTTACCTAGCATGTCTATTATATCAATGTGAAAAGGCCAAATATACTACTTTTTACACACAAATTCAACATTTTAAAATTAGCCTAAACATTCTTTAAAACTAAATGATTGAAGGATCCAATATAATTCACAGGGTTGGTGTTGTGAGGGACATTCAATCATGGAACACAATTAAAATAAAAACTGATGCTGTTAATTTTAGAAATCATTTAATTGTGTTTATATCAAAAGAAGACATTTAAAGAAAGAGAAAAAGTAAGTACACATTGTTGGGTAGTTCTGGTTACTGGCACCCTACCCCCTATCTGTAAAAGAATGCTTGTTGGCATTAGATTCCATCAATTCATTTGTGATTTCTAAATTAATTCTGAAGGAAACCACAACTTACTTGAAGATCCCGCTGAGTGTCTGTGTGCCTGATTTTTTTTTTCTCTTTTCACAGACAAAGCACTTCCACTGGTCATGGAAAAAAGGTCTAAATCCGTGTCTTCTCTGCTTACAAGTCTTGCCTGGGAGCAATGGGAGAGAATGTATACAATCATGAAACAAAATATGGCATTTTCTGAATGCAGCTCACATTACCCCAAATAAACAAACAGCCTCTGTCAAACAACCTTCTTCAAAATGATACCACAATCCTTCATTGCTGCCCAGGCAGAACAAATGCACTATGTCAAAGCATTTTTTGCAAATAAGAGCCGATTTTAAAATTGAGGTTTGCTATTTGAGTCTGTACAACAAAAGAAAACATTTTAGTATAGTAATTTTGGTGAAAACCAATCTTAAGGGCAGCCGATGAAACTTTAAACAGCTTAACATCATTTATTTACCAAGTATATTATTTAATTCTTAATTCAATGTTAGAAATGTCATATTAGATTATTTTCTGCCATGTTTATATTTTCCCACTTGTATTAGCCTTATCAATAAAATTCCCCAAAGTTCCTTTCATCCCCTATTTGTGTATTACAAAGTCACAATCTCCATCTTTTCATTACAACTATTATGGTATAAAAACAGTATACATTAAGAATAATTGTGGGGTAATGGTAAATATGTAGAAATTTAAAGATATTTTATTTTAAGGACATGAGGATTAGATAATTCATTTCATCTAAAATTATCTTTGAAGTTTATTGTATCATAGACTGAACTTATCAGTCAAAAGATGTGCCTCTCACCTATAAAATACTGTTTTACATAATGTCTAATATCATAAGTGTTTATCAGGATTCAGCTCTGAACTAAGGGGGAAGATTGCCCTGATTGAGCAAAGCAGCCTCAAAGTAGCTGGGATTTAACCCAAACCACAGTACGCTTGAGATCCTGTGAAAAAGCATTGTCCTTAATGTTTGATGTGAGGAAAATTTGGATACAGCAAAATAAAAACAGAAAACCACCACTGTGGTTAAAAAATTGTCTCCATATGATGGCTTCAAAGACTCAAGGAACCAGAATCTAAAAATCATCCTCTTTCAAATCAATCCCTTTTAGATATTCGCCATCTCCTTTACAGACCCTTCCCACCTTTTTCTTACTCTCATATACATGAAATTCTATATATGTAAGAGGAGACATCAAAAAGTTCATAGAAAAATAAAGTTATGAATTAGATTTGATGCAAAATACATAAAAATTTGCACATAATTTTTTTCAGAATATGCATTTCCATAACCTTTTTTTTTAGATTTTTGCCATAGGGAATGTGCTCTCACTGATGAGAGACAGAAAGAGGGTAAGTAAGAAACCACCCCCAGTGAGGATGGCCATGCCTCAAGCTCTTTTGCTTCATTTCTTCTCAGAATTTTAGGCACACATGCACACACACCTGGAGTGATCCTCAAGCTGTGGGATCCCGAACTCGACTACAGAGTCGGACATGTGGGCTTGAGTGCCTTAAGCACCATTCCACCTGCTGGACCTTCCATAAACTTTATGAAGACCCCTTCATATATATTTTTTCCTATTTACTTTACACACACACACACACACACACACACACACACACACACATATAAATAAAAATGATATATATATTTATCATGTGCAACCTATTTTGAAATGTGTAGATACTTTGGAATGACTAAATTGAGCTAATTAGTCAATGTATCACCTTACATACTTAGAATCTGTAATTAGCAAATGTTGTTATTGCTAAACTCAGAATAAAAACCATTTTTTTTAAGAGAGTTTTTTATTTTATTATTATTTTTTTTTTCTATAGGATGCCTGCACTCGCCAGAGAGACAGAAAAAGACAGAAAGCAAGAAATCTTCCCCGGGGCGGGTGTCCGCACCACAATCCCTTACACCTCCATTCTCTTCTTGGGATTTTGGGCATATATGTACACAGGCCTGGCCCGAGTTTTAAGCCACCGGATCCAGGACTCAAATTGCAGTTAACTCCGTGGGAGTCCAGCAACGTAACCATTACACCATCTGCTGGTCCCTAGAAACCATTTCTTAATGTCAGTCATTTATTTAAAGTTTATTTCATTTATTTCTTTTATGAGAGAGAGGAGACAGTCATCCTGAACAGGGTCTCTTCATGGCCTGATTCTTCTCAGGTTCCCACTCGGGAGAGTGGGAGCATTCAGGTCAACCTGGGATCCAAATCTGGTCCTCTCACATGCTTCCATTGTTGCGCAGTGTCACCCTAGTGCTGTGCCGCCACCATGGGTGGTGCCAGTCATTACTGGATGAAACTAGCTAAGTATAAAATTACACTATCAAAAAAACCTCACTAGAAAATGAAATTATAGATGGCACAGACGTAAGCACAAGGTTCTGTGACACAATCCCACATAGAAAGGTTCTTAGTTCAAACCTGAAAGGCTCCCTGAGTACGCTGGGCGTATGCACGTCCATGATCTGGGATGGGCTGAGGGCTGGGGGTGGATAGCAGCAAGTCCCTGTGGGGGGTGCTGTCTTTCCTTTTTCTCTGCTTGTCTCTCTTGCTCATGAAAGATATAGGTAAATAAACTTGAAAAAAAAAGAGAATACTTTGGCCTGCCCATAGCACAGTGGGTAAAGGAGCAACATCCCATAGACTTGTCTTGGTTTGAATCCTGACCCAGTGGGCTTGAAAAATACGCTGGGCACATGTGTGCACATGCCCAAAGTCCAAATGGAGGGAGAAAAAGGACTGTGGCATGACCAACCCCCACCACGGGTGCTTTCTCTCTGTTTCTCTCTGGCAAGTACATATGCCTTCTGGCAAAAAAAGAAAAAAAAATCACCTTAAAAAGTAAATAAAATTGGCTCTTAATTTACACTTGCAATTGTAGGGAAATAAATAATAATTGGCTTCTAATTCACACTTGCAATTTTTATGAAAAATGTCACACATTCCTTCTGAAACTTATTTCAGTTAGCAAACAAGAGTATATGTCTAACCTTCCCACTAGAATGGCTCCGTTAGTGCCAAAACTTAAAAATGATCAGTTAAGAAAGGAGCATACATATTATTATGATTTTTTACTTATCACAGGTATATTTAGTAGTGATTCCTAACAAATTACTTCATTCAAGAATCCGAAGCTCATAGAATTTTGACTCGAGTGCCTTTAAAAAAAAAAAAAAAAAAAAAAAAAAACTCTCCCCAATGTTACCTACTGTTAACGGAGTTTTGTTCACATCCTAAATTTTTTCAATTAAGACATTGAAGCTAAAGTGCTTGGGAGGTGTGATCTATTAGTTAGATTTTCTGTGTAGCAAACAGGTTTACATGTTTATTTGCATTTGTCCACTTGCTTTGTTGGAACAATTGCCTTGAACTGAATCTGCCATGGCAAAAGTATATTAAAAAATCTATCTTTAGAGTAAATTTTCCCCTAATTGGAGTAAGTTCTCCCAGTGTTTGAGACTTTTTCCCATTCACTAAAGTGAAAAGAATTAGACTTCGGTGTTTTTAATCATGAATAATGTAATACTGCAAATTACTTTTACTACTATTAAGGTTACAATAGATCACCTTGATATATAACCTTATGAGTCATTGAGGGGATTTCATTTTCTCTGTCCTTTTTTGACTCTGATTTTCCTTGTAACATTAGTCTGTGTTACTGACTTCTTAGAGCTCGTTTTATTTAAGGATGCTAATGTTTTGTGCCATGTATTACAAATTAAATACTGTTTTCCCCTGCCCCCACAAAAATGACCAGTCAAGAAACAAAGGGAAATACCAAAGCAATACCTCACTTTTGGTGAGACTAGTTAGATAAATGGAAAAGCATGCTAAACTACATAAGGGTCACCCCTGCTGGCTAAAGAGGCTTTAACAATAAGCCTCAAGATTTAAAAATGTTTATTTACTTCAGTTTGATGACAGTTTCATTCTGCATATTTAGAAAGTAGATACGATATCCTCCCCTAAATAAGAGAATACTTACATGTCAAGAAAACAATTGTAAAAAAATGCCTTCCAAAAAATCTCATTATTATCTGTCATTAACATTTAAAAGACTGGTTCACCAAATTATAAAATAATGTCGATCAATAATTCTCAATAGTTCATATTATGAAGGGCATAAAATTTAGAAGTGAAATTTTTTAAAGAATTATTTTATTTAACTTTATTTATTCATTTGTTTATTTATTTATTTTTAATTTGACCAGAAAGGGACAGAGCAAGAGAGAGACAGGGAAAGTGAGAAAGCAAGCTGCCAAGTCCAGGACTCGAACCACGGTCAGCCATGTGGGAGTCCAGCACCCTTAACCACCATGCCTCCTGCAGGCCCCTAGAAGTGAAATTTAACAGGAATAAGAATTCACAACGGAGTCACCTAGCAGGTTAAATGCAAACCAAGAAATTTCATACATAGATTTGTTACATGTTTATCTGTACATCTGTAGAATCCACATCTATTAATATTTAGATTCTATTTCTAAAAATATTAGTTTCCAAGCTAAAATCACTCCTGCTTTTTCTGTTAACCAATAGAGAAAATATAAAGAAACACATCTTTTCTTCTGTATCATGCAAACTGGATACATTTAAAAGCAGAAGACAACTGGTCATCCATTCAACACTTTTACAGAAGTGTATGTTAAGCAGGCCAGGGGGAGAGAGAGAGCAGCAAAAGGGAGAAGAAAGAAGCAAATCATTTAAGGGACCCAAAACAGAAAGAACTCTGTTGATTACACTGTATATGGTACTATCTTTGACAAAATTAATCTATGGTGTATTCATGATGGGAAAATTTATTTGGTATGCTATACTAATACACAGCGATTGAATGTAAAAAATAAAGAAAATAAAAGCTTCTAAAACACTTCTTCGAAAGCTTATTTTTTTAATTTCTTCCATGAGTGTAAAACAGAAAGAAAGAGAAACTCAAACAGGGTCTTGATGCCAGGATCTGTCGCCCGTCTCAGCCAGCTCCAGATCACGGGCACACACATGCCAGAAGTCCTCAGGGAGCTCTGTGGATGTAAATTTTCTCATATGTGGGTCAGCCTTTTAGAGCAACTTTTTAAAAACTGCTGTGCCACTTATAGCCCCTCTTCTAAACCACCTGTATATGAAATATTTTCTATGGTTACAATACAATAAATAGTCTCAGGCTAATGCCAAATAAAAATGTTCTAATTTGCCACTCAGTAGCAAATATTCATTAAACAATAATGTTGTAAAATTCTCCTAGGTCTTTTTTTTTTTTTTTTTTTTTTTTTTTCTGAACACATCTCCTTTATAGCCTATCTATATGATTTGTATTTTTTTTTTTTTTTTTTTTTCAGTTTTTGCTATAGGGTATGTGTGCTTGCCAGAGAGAGATGGAAAGAGAGAGGGAAAGTGAGAACTCACACCTTTTTGGGGATGTCTGCCCCACAATCCCTTCTTCTTCTCTATTCTCCTCTTGGGATTTTGGCATGCATGCACAACGCCCCCTGTGTGATTCTCAAGCTGCTGGATCTAGAGCTCAAACTCCTAAATTGGCAATGTGGGATCCAGCACCTTAACCGCCATGCCTCCTGCTGGCCCAAGTCATTAATTTTTTCTCCTCTATTTTCACAAGGAAACGAGGAGTGTGAATTTTGGCAAAGGGCTCTTCAAGAATTTGGATTTTGATTTTCCTCCAACTTTGGCAACTTGCTGAGAAACACTGATTTGCCCCCATTTATTGAAGAACAAAGAGTTCCTCTTTATTCTGTTTCCTTTTATTTTCTCAGAAATATGATTTTATTCAATATTTATTTTAAAAATGTTCTATTTTTGGAAGTAAAGACATATTAAACACCACATGTAAAAATAAATACCTGGGGAGCAGCAGATGGCATAATGGTTACTACCTTGTAGTTTTTTGCATATACGTAATCAGTTTTTAGTATTATTTTCAAAATAAACATAAAAGATATCCTTTTTTTTCTGCAATTCACTTTTTTCACTGTATGTTCTGTGAAATCTAGATTTAGTTTACTCGTTGTAACTAATTTGCAAATTACAGCAAAAATATTACATATGCCATAAACATATTAGCCACATTATTTGCACTGTTTGTAGTCATGCAAATGATATAAAAATCTCTTAACTTTAGTTGTAGGAAGCCAAGTTACATATACCCCTTCATTTATCATATGGCACCTTCTTTGCAAAAACTCCTTTTGTTATATAAAAAGGCTGAGGCTGGGTCAGCAAATGGCATGGTGGTTAAGGCAACTGGATCCCACATGGCCGACTGCCTGGTTTGAGTTTCGTAGACTGCAGTCTGAAAAACAAGCAGGGTGACTGTATATGCATGCCCAAAATCCCAAAAGGCGAATGGAGAAGAAAGGATTAGGGCATGGCCATTCCTCTGGGGTATGTTTTCTCACATTCCCTCCCTCTGTCTGTCTCTCTTAGGTGAGTGCATGCACCCCACAGTCAACAAACAATAAAAGGTAGAGGTTGGATGGATGGATGGATGGATGGATGGATTTATTTATTTATTTATTTATTTATTTATTTATTTATTTATTTTGGAGAGGTTTTTGCTATAGGGCGTGTGCACTCATCAGAAAAACAGAGAGAGGCAGAGAGACAAAAAGTGAAAAGTCACCCCCCCCAGGGGGGATGGCCATGCTGCAGTCCCTTCTCCTTTCTCTTCTCGGGATCTTGGGCACGCATGCATACGCGCCCAGCGTGAGTTTAATCCACTGGGTCCAGGACTTGAACCATGGTCGACTACATGGGAGCCCAGTGACACAGCTATTATGCCAGCTGCTGGTCCCAAGGCAGAGATTTTATTATATAGCACATGTAGGAATGGAGGGAAACACTAGAAATGTTTTAAAGATACAGAAATATAATCAACATGCAATGGCCTGCACAGATCTTAAACAAGAAATTCAATCATTTAAAAAAATTTAATTTTGAAATTTCAAAAATTAAACTCCCATCAAAATTCCAAAAAATAGTATTATTTTTCAAGATTTCCCTGTGCTCTCTACCCCTAGTTTGTCACATTGTCAACACTGTACATAACCAAAGTAAGATTAACACTAACAAATTTTTTTGAGAGATCTATGACATTTTATCATGTGTATAGGCTCATTTAACTATGACCACAATTAGGATATAGAACGATTCCATTTTCCCAAAGAAGTTTCCCTTCTCTCCTTTGCAGTCACACCCTCTCTCCAACCTAACCACTAACCACTGACAACCACTGATGTGTTTCTAGCACTGTAATTATGTGATTTTTAAGGATGTTATGTGAATTAAATCACACAGTATGTAATCTTTTGAGATTACATTATAAAAATAGTCATCATCCTTACTGGGACTTTATAGCAAGTCTTGAAAGTAAGTAGTATAAGTCTTCTTTCCTTTTGTGAAGATGGCATTGGCTATTCTAGTTCTTTTGCATTTCCATATACGTTTTAAAATAAGTTTGTCCATTTCTACCAAAAAGGTTTCTGGGATTGCACTGTATCTATAGATCATGTGGGGAAAATTTACATCTTACAATTTGAGTTTTCTAAGTCATAATTGGTATATCTCTGAATTTTTATGTATGTATGTATTTATCTATGTATCTATGTATGTTTTGTTATAGAGCATGTGTGCTCACCAGAGATAAATTGAGAGAGAGAGAAATTGCTCCCCAGGGAGGATGACCATGCCATAATCCGTTCTCCTCTTGGGATTTTGGGCATGCATGCACACATGTCTGGCATGATTTTTAAACCATTGCACCTAGGACACAACCTGGGAAACAGGCCACGTAGGATCTGTGCCTTAACCTTCACATCTGGTGATTCCTATATCTCTGAATTCTTTACAAGCAGTGCCCTATATTTATCGGTATAGAGTTCTTGCACATTTTAATGCTTATATTTAGTTTTAAATACTTTACACTTGTTAATACTATAGTGAATAAAATACTGTAATTAAAAAATATTTTACTAATATATAGAAATGCAGTTGATTTTTAAACATAATCTTTATCCTACAGCATCAAGTAAATTCACTTACTAGTTCATGTATAATTTTGTGAATTTCTTCATTTTTTTTTTTTTTTAGAGGTTTTTGCTATAGGGCGCATGCGCTCACCAGACAGACAGAGAACAGAGAGACAGAAAGCGAGAAATCACCCCCCAGGGGGGATGGCCACACTGTAATCACTTCTCCTCCATTCTCCTCTCAGGAATCCTGGGCACACACGCATACGTGCTGGCATGAGTTTTAAGCCACTGGGTCCGACTCGAACCGCAGTCGACAACATGGGAGTCCAGTGACATAGCCCTTGCACTAACTGCTGGTCCCTGAATTTCTTAAGATTTTTATGTAAAAGATGATGTCATCTGTGAAAAGATATTTTATATGTGTTTTCCTCCATATTTCTTTCTTTCTTTTCTTTTTTTGGAGAGGTTTTTGCTATAGGGTGCATATTCTCGCCAGAAAGACAGAGAGACAAAAAGCAGAAATCATCTCTCAAAGGGGATGGTCACGCCGCAATCTCTTCTCCTCCATTCTCCTCTTGGGATATTGGGCACACACGCACACGCGCCTGGTGTGAGTTAAAGCCACCGGGTCTGGAACTTGATCTGTGGTCGACTACATGGGAGTCCAGCGACATAGCCATTATGACAATTGCTGGTCCCTTGCCCATGATATTTCTTTATCTTTTTTTTTGGTAGTAGGTATAAAACACTTAATCTTTAACCACTATGCATAAAGTTGAGGAAGTCTTCTCTATTTCTATTTTCTAAGAACTTTAATCATAAGTAAATGTTGAATTCTGTCAAGAAATTTTTCCGTGTATATTGAGATAATTTTTCTACTTTTTATGTTAAGTTTAATTGTTGCAGTTATGTTTTTATTGATATAGAATTGAAGGATGACTCTTTCCTTTCAGAACTTCGAAGATGTTGTTCCATTGTCCTCTGAATTTCAATGTTTATGATGTGCTGAGATAATTCTTAACAAGGTGTTGAACTTTTTGATTATTATTTTTTTTGTCTTTTTAGGTTTTTGCCATAGGGCAAAAGAAAGACAGAGAGAGAAAGTGAGAAATCACATCCCCCGGGAGAATAGTCACGCTGCAATCCCTTCTCCATTCTTCTCTCCGGATCTTGAGCACGCACGCACACGCGCCGGTGTGAGTTTAAGCCTCTGGGTTCGGGACTCGAACCGCTGTCAGCTACATGCAAGTCCAGCAACATAGCCATTACACTAACTGCTGGTCCTTGTTATTATTATTTTTTAATTTGACCAGACAGAGACAGAGAGAGAGAGAGAAAGAGAAAACGAAAGTGAGAAAGCAACCTGCCAGGTCCGGTACTCAGACTACAATTGGCTGTGTGGGAATCCAGTGCCTTTAATCGCTATGCCACGTGCTGGTCCCAAATTAATTCTATACAACTGTCTAAATCTTTGATGTGCCTTCTACTATATTTTTAAATTTAAGGAAAATGATATGTTATTTTCATTAATCTAATTCCTGTTTATTATGCAATATGTTTTGTACTTGTTTATAAGACAGAGAAAATGAACATATTATATACTAGCTTACTCAAAATCTGGAATTTAAATGTTTTATTATTATGCCTTATTTTGTCTTACTATTAAAGGTTAATAAAAATATTTGGATGATATTTATATCTATTATTAAGGCACAAGTCATAGTCTCTTGGCATATGCTGTTTTTGATATAAATTTAATTGTCTTAATTATTGTTCCTTTGTAGGTAATTTTTCAGTTCACTAATTTTCTTTCATTGGTCCAGTCTAGAGTGTATTTATTTATTTATTTTTTGAGAGAGATTTTTGCTATATGGCACATGCGCTCCCGAGAGAGACAGAAAAAGACAAAGGGACAGAAAGCTAGAAATTGCCCCTCAGGGGAGATGGCCACACTGCAATCCCTCCTCCTTCATTCTCCTTTCAGGATTTTGGGCACACACACACACACGTGCTTGACATGAGTTTTAAATCGCTGGGTCCAGAACTCGAACCGTGGTCAACTATGTGGGAGTCCAGCAACGGAACCATTATGTCATCTGCTGGTTCCCAAGTCTACAGTGTATTTATTTATTTATTTATTTATTCATTTATTTATTTATTTTTGGAGAGGTTTTTGCTATAGGGTATGTGAGCTTGCCAGAAAGACAGACAGAAAGTGAGAAATCACCCCCCCCAAGGGGGAGGACCACGCCGCAATCCCTTCTCCTCCATTCTCTCCGTATCTTGGGCATGCACATACACATGCCCAGCGTGAGTTTAAGCTGCCAGGTCTGGGACTCAAACCACGGTTGACTACATGGGAGTCCAGCAACATAGCCATTACACTAACTGCTGGTCCCATCTACAGTGTATTTAAATAATATATTTTTTTATTTCCAGAATTTACCATTGATTCATTTGCATGTCCATTAGTTCTTTATTAACATTGGATCACTTTTCCATAATTTTATGTCTTTTTATTATGGATGTTGTTGTTATTATTATTATTATTATTATTATTATTATTATTAGATTTTGCTATAAAGCATGTGTGTTTGCCAGAGACAGACAGAGAGAGAGAGAAAGTGAGAAATCATCCCCCCCACAGGAGAATGGCCAAGTCTCAAGTCCTTTTCCATTCTTCTCTTGGGATTTTGTGTTTTCACACACATGCACCCAGTGTGATTTTCAAGCCTCTCATTCTGGACTTGAATCACAGAATTGGCCATGTGGGATCCAGCGTCTTAACCTCCTAACTACTTGCTGGTCCTTATGGTGTTTATTTTTATATTTTTCAGAATCATGTATTAGCAGAATTGAAACTTTTTTCCTTCCCCCCACTTTCCTTTTACTTATTGTGTGGTCCCAGTAATGCAATCATCTATCTCTTCCCTTTCATAAGCGGACAATTTTATTTACTCTATAAGAGTTATACTCTGGGTCTTTAGTTGGTCTAGTATCATTTTAATATAAGCCATTGATTTCTTCCTCTGATTCTACTCATCTAAAAAAAAAAAGAAAGAAAAAAGAAAAAGATATCTATTCCACTATCATTTATTTTGTATCTTTTCAATATGAAAAAAGCACCTATCACTTCTATGTATTTGTCATTTATTTGTATATAGGAACACACAGAAGGGTATAAAAAAAGAGGATTAATGTTAGAATATTAATCACATAGAAGTAATCTGATAAGTAATCTGTCCAGCCTGTTTTCATTCCTTTTTAGAAGTATAATAATTAAATGAGATATCATTTCCTCTATCTTGGTATTCCTTGGCACTTTTATGTTCTCCATTCTTGTTCCAGTGGCTACTCACCACCAATCTGTGCCAAAGTGTTAGTCAACAACATACATGGTGTTAATAGCCTGAAATATCAATAGTATAATTGCATGCCACTCTCCAAGGAGACTCTTTCTAAATTAAAATAAGTGTTTATTTCAAATCTATGCACAGATGCCAGAAATACTTTCATAAACACATGCATTGTAGTCAGCTATTGCCCTCTTACTCCTCTTTTAGAAAAACTATTTGAATTGTTAATTAAAATGATAATATAATTGCTCTGAAAACTCTAACACTCATTTCCACCAGAAAGCACATTATCTTTTTATATGAAATTCTACATGGAAAGCTAAATTATAATATTTCCTTAGTGAATGCAGAATCAGACCAAGGGTTATTGGTTGACATAAATGGAAGGTTTTGTAAAGTTAGGGTCACCTGATGGTTTCACCTTCCAAGGAGGCCACACAGTTCTGTCAATTGTCAGGGTAACTTCTCTGGAAATTTCTGGAAACACACTGAAAATTTCTTGTTTTGTGGTATCCACTTTTCTAGACTCCATACTGGCCATTCTCCTTCTGTTTACATAGTCTTCCTTCTAATACAATTAGTACAATTGACTTTAGCTGTGAACATACAATTATACTGTGTAGAGTCTATTCTCTGGTTACCATATTTAGAACTCAGTGACCCCTAAAACTCAAATGACTGATATTTTATGACTGACAGTTGTTGTGCTCATAAGTACTCGTTAATTTTTATATGGTTTGGTTTTCTGAGTTTTGAGGGTATTTTGCTGCTTCTATAAAGTATAGTCTATAAATAATATTCTTTTAAGATATTTGAGAAAATACTTGAAGTGATATCCCATCCAGAAAAATTTCATTGTAAAATGGTAGCATGATAATGCCTTTATATCTGTCACATAAAATTAATATTTTAAAGCCATGTCATTTTTAAAGTTATAAGTTGAAAAAATATGTTACTATTTAAACATATGGTATTTTGAAATTACCCAAAGAGATGTAGTAGTGACATTTTCATAGTTTAAACTAATTGTGGACATATTTTAAAGGGCCATTTATTCAGCATTAGTGTCTACAACTTTTTTTGTAACTTTAAACACATATCTTACCACAAGCTGAACTCTTCCACCATTAAGTACATCTGGATCTAACTCAGGCAAGAAGCGATTGCTACAGTGACAAAAACCAGAAAACATATTGTAAAATAAATATGGGGAGGAAATATAAAATTAATTCCCAAATACAAAGTTTGGGAGAAAGCAGTTATTTACAACATGGAAATAATAATTTTCTTAAATTAGTTTACAAACAGAGATATGTATAAATTTATATTTTCCCAGTTATTTTAAAATTCAGTTTGACATAAAATCTCAATTTCTGAATAATTTCTAATACCTCCTTCTTTACCACACACCAACATATGCAAAGAGTAAAAAGCTGAAAGTACTGATGACAGTCAATAAATTATGGGACATTTATTCTTTTAATTAATTAATAATTTAAAAATTCATAATAGAGCACGTGTGCATGCATATAACAACGTGAGAGAAAGGGAGAGATTGCACCCTTCACAGGGTCTGGCCAGTAATTGCTTTCCTCTGGTCCTCCAGCCCACTGGATCATGTCTAGCCTATGTCAGGCTTACCAGGTTGGGGAGCTGAACTGCAGTAGCCAAGTGGGATCTGTCTTCTCACATAGTGTATTGCTGCTGCACCACAGAGCCAGCACACATTACAGAAATTTTTATTTACATTTACCTCTATGTTTGAATCATCTTTTGAGGAAGATATATTTATTCAGCATTAGTAAAAATAATTATATTGGAAAGAACTCTAGGTTACTAATGTATTACCCTAGTGTAATAATAAACTTCTGTTTCAACTTAGAACACTGACATTCAGCTTTTTAAGAACTTCAGTTTTTTTAAAACAATTTTTCTTAATATATTACTACTTATTCCTTTATATATTTTCCAAGCAGAAAATGCACGAGGAATTGCTTATTGTTTTATACAATTACATATAACATTTATTAGTAAGGATATTGTTACTTGGTTAAACATATCTAAAATTCATACTGAAATAATTTCCTATAGGTGTGGTACAATCGTATAGGTGTGCTACAGTCGTATAGGTGTGCTACCCTGTGAGTGAGAAAGGTAAGATATTCTTATCTCAGTATGAAAGAGAGGAAAATGAAGCATTGGGCATCATTGAAAATTAGCTTTACGATTAAAGTGACAGTTGGAGAGTTGAATAATAATTTGAACTGACAAAACTATAACAAAATAAAATGCAACTTAGTATATATCATGTTTAAAAACAGTTCATAGATACCACACTTTCACTTTATTAAGCAGAATTATTTTCTGTGGTTCATCTGGTGGTTATAAGCATTACAAAATCGAGTTCTTCCCAAACATTTAAGGGTGAACTATATAAAAAAAGAGTGATAAAATTTATTCTATATGAAAGGCCTTTTAATAACCTGGCAATGTGGAGGATTGGCCTTTGGCTATAAAGTCATGTTTGTTTTAGCACAATTAACCCAGGTTTCACTTTTCAAGATGTGTTTACAATACAAAAATCTAATTGAAAGGAAATGACCTCACCTTTTCATATTTCTGGAACTCGTTGTTTCAAAAACCCCAACCTGTGTATGAAGCCATTGGTATGTATATTCTCTACTCCTTTCTAACTTTTCATTTGCAGTAGCATCCTTGTGGATAAAGTCTTCTTCCTTATCTGGGAAAAATATGAAATGTTCACTTGTTATTTAAAAAAAGATCAATTTTGGACAAGAACTTCAGTTGAGGCTAACAATTCTATTATAAAAAAGAAAAAAAACTGATTCATGCGCACTAAATCTTCTCTAACAAAAACATTGCCCCTCACTTACAAACTAAGTATATTTTGCTTAATTTTCATACCCACCTAGTTTAAAAAACAAAGTAAAAATTTAAATGCAACCGCCATGTTAATAAAGTTGTTTTCTTAGTTTATAATCAGAAAATTCAATTATTTCAGTGGATAGAATTCTTATAAAAATAATATCTCTTCATTATTCTGGTTTTTTTTTCAGGATTTTTAAAAAGTCTAATTGGTCTTACAGTGCCTTATCTATATGTAGAATTTATAAAAATATTGAGGGTATTTGAAACAATTTAATTTTACATAAAACTCAGCCTAGTCTGGTTTAGCTAATATGGTATTTTAAGCTAGAAATATAATGTATATCAGGTTTCAGAGAACCTATGCTTGTGGCATAGCAGCTATTTTAGGATGGAGGAAAGTTTAACAATGAAGAAAAGTATGGAAAATATGCAAGATGGGATATTATACTCAGCAAGGATACAAATAACAAACATAAAAGTAAACAAAATATTTAAAGAAGATAAAAACTCCAACTCTTGTATTAAAAAGTTACTATATATGTGTGTATGTGTTAAAAAAAATAATACTGGGGTCAGCAGGTGGTGTAGTGGTTATGGTGCTGTACTCCCATGTGGTCAACCATAGTTTGAGTCCTGGACCTAACAGCTTGAAACTCGCCAGGTGCATGTGTATGCTTGCCCAAAATCCTGAGAGGAGAATGAGAAGGAACTGCGATGTGGCCATTCCACCCTGGGGAGACACTGGCACCAGTTCAGGAACCTGAAGACCAAAGTGTCTTGTTCTCTAACTCTATGGCACTTAGGAAAGTTGAGTTCCTATTACTACTCGCATCAATTTTATGTTTCTAAAATGGCCATAGCTCTTGCATCCCAAACTTAAGCCAGTCCCTCCATGTTGCTATAGTTAGAAGAACAGTTGTCTTTGCTGCGAGAGCACTGACCGTGGAATCCGTGAGCAGTCAACATTTTGATAAATAGCCTTACAAGTATCCAGAAATTACAAAAGACTCAGTAACAGGAAGGAGTTAGCACCATCACATTTAGTTACTGCATAGCATTAAGTCCTCTAGCAGAGTCTCTGCTTCTGATCTGCTTTTCTTGGCTGACCAGATAGAACCTGAGCTCACCAGCACAGTGACAGAAAATCATCAGGACTCTGACCTCAGTGACCAACTGAGCAGACTGGAACTGTACCTACATTGTTTTTATTTTTTATTAAGAATTATTTTATTTAACTATATTTATTTATTTATTTTAATTTGACCAGAGAGGAATGGAGAGAGAAGGAGAGAGAGAGAGGAAAGTGAGAAAGCAAGCCACCAGGTCCGGGACTTGAACTGCGGTCAACCATGTGGGAGGCCAGTGCCCTTAACCACCACGCCACCAGCGAACCCCAACTGATGAAATTTTTATTAAAAAAAAAAATCTTTACTACAGACAATTATCTTGAAAAAAATCCACACATAGCAAAAATAAAAATCTAACTATCCAAAGACAACCACTAAATACAATTTTAAAGCATTTATGTTGAATTCAACTACAGAGGCCATTTCCTTTGACTTAAAATTCTTCTCTCTTTCTTTTTAAGATATTTTTGCTATAGAATATGTGTACTAACCAGAAAGACAGAGAGACAAAAAGTGAGAAATAACCCCCGGGGGTGATGACCATGCTGCCATCCCTTCACCTTCATTCACCTCTCAGGATTTTGGGCAAACACATATACGTGTCCAGCATGAGTTTAAGCCACTGGGTCCAGGACTCAAACCATGGTCGACTATGTGGGAGTCTAGTGATGTAATCATTTTTGCCATTTGCTAGTCCCCAAAATTCTCTTCTCTTTAGGCCTTGGGTCACTTAATTTTGAGTGTTTCCTTACAATCTTCTTTATAAAGTCCTTTAGATGTTGATGCTTCCAATTCTACAAGTATCTAGAAGCCCCTATGCCAGGCATTGTGCTGGCTTCTGATGATAATGAACTAGATAGTTTCTTATCTATTAGGGCTAGCAGTCTAGAGAACTAGTTATCATCAACTTCTCTGTCTTATTCCTGCTCTCTTATATTTCTAGATGAATTTCAGAATCACAGATAATCTTTACCATCAACATCCTACTAAAGTCTGTAGTTCTTCCTGAATTCCCACAACACCCACACTAGACATTCTGTAATCAGCCTTGACAGCTCATTTATTAGGCTCCAATATCAAATCAGAAACTAATACTAGTCTATCTCCTGGGTACCACACGAATCTGGTTCTTCTTTTCCCTATCTTCTACAAACTTGTTAGGCTCCATTTCAAATAGCACTGAGCAAGTGCACGTATGTGGATATGGGTTTTCCTACCTGTCACAAAAGAAGAAGTACCCTTCTTCCTAAACCCAACACCCTCATCTTCCTCTGGGAAACCACATTTCCTTAGAATATATAATATGTGGCCATAAGGTTTCCCTTTTCTTATTTTCAGTACCTCTCAAAAACAATTTGTTGCACTCCCCTCCAGCTAGTCTCTCTCTCCTTCCCTAATCACACAAGCATCTTGATCTAGATGATGCAGGTCAGTTTTTGTTGACTTACTTGCTATTCATACTTCAGCCCTCTGCAATATGGCTTCCTCTCAACACTTTTTCACTGGAATTGTACTCACCAAAATCAACAAAGTGCTAATGTTTGGAGACGTTTAGGAGTTCTTATCTTAATGACTCTGTTACAGCATTATACATCCTGTCCACTTCTTGTTTCCTCTGAATTTTAATTATATACTACTTGTTTTCTGCCAATCTTTTGGCTAAACCTCAATCCTTTCAAGGGCTCCTCTTCCCTTCCCTCCCCTTATTCTTTTCAATTTCATTGTCACGATTCTCATCTTACCTTTTTTTTTGTTTGTTTGTTTTAAAAGAGAGATCTTTGCTATAGATTTTGTGCACTCACCTGAGAAACACAGACAGACAGACAGAAAGTGAGAAATCACCACCACCCTCCCGGGGGTGGGGGGGATGACTATTCCACAATCTCTTCTCCATTCTCCTCTTGGGATTTTGGGCACACATGCACATGCACTCAGCATTAGTTTTAAGCCACAGGGTCTGGGACTCAAACCACGGTCGACTATGTGGGAGTCCAGTGACATTATGCCATCTACTGGTCCCTCATCTGACCTATCTTATTTGTAGGCTACATTCTATCTGTATGATAATGTTTATTCGAATTCTTTAATCACTATTTTTTCTCCTTCTGAGATACGTATCCAAAGCCTCTCCACTTTGATAGCCCACAGAGATATTATTAACTTATTATTATTTTTAATTATTATCCAACCCTTCTCTCAGGTGTTCTATAATGTTATCACCATCATTAATTTATAACTCAAAGCCAGAGTGTTGGACTGAACCATATTCTTCTTCACTTTCCAACTGCATATTTTACATTCTAAATCATTTAGAATCTGTTAAATGTCTTCAATTCCCACTGCCACTATTTCAGTTCAGGTGACTGCTCTTTCTTCTGAATGACTTCTCACTAACCTTTCTGTTCTCTATCACCATACTGATAATGATCTTGCTAAAGTACAATTATACTTGATAATATTTATCACCATACTGCAAATGATCTTGCTAAAGTAGAAATATACTTTTGCTACTTCAGAGGTTAAACTCTTGGTTCTCCACAGACTTTGAATAATGTTCCAAGTTCTTCACACAGCATATAGATCTTGATGTATTATACCTTCAGACATATCTGTTAGGATCCTGCCTCAATTCCACAGCATACTGTAGTTACCCAAAATGCAATCTTGTCTATAGACCTTTGGACACTCTATTTGCTATGTTTAGGATTTTCCGCTTTACCAATAGAACACTTCTTTTTAAACTATTTCATTTTATTTCTCCCATTTATTTTATGATTTCTTACTTACATTCAATCATTGCATACCTCTATAGTGTGCAATATGTTTTTTCAAAATATGCCCTCAGTACATGACAATCAAATCAAGGATATTACCATACACCTTATTTTAAATAGAGACCTTTACATTCTGGCTTGCTTCAGTATTCAACTCTCAGTTTAGAAATCACAATTTTTAAGGTAAGTTCTCTTCCAATTTTACACTCCTTATTTAAGTTAGGTTAGGAATGCTTAGTGCAAAGAATCCTATGAAGATCACACAATACCATTCATTACATTTTATTTTATTTTCCATATTATGTGTCTGGTTTGCCTACCATAATACACTATAATACTTTAAATGATACTTGGTAGGATTATATTCAACAAATATTGGTTAAATAATACTAACACATGCAATCCTACAGAGAAGTGGTTTAGCTTTAAGAAATTCACCAAAATAAATGAATTGCTTTTGAAATTACTGGACAGTTTTTATAAATAAAAAGGCAAAATAAAAGTGTTCATTAAACTCATATGCTTCTAGTAAATCAGTTTTCTAAATTTTCAAGACAGAATATCTTATACTCAGGGATATTAAGGTTCAGTTATTTTGGGCACACAAAAATAAACTAAATCTTTATATTTTTAATACATATGGCAACTTTCCCATAACCATTTTCTCTTCCTTTAATGACTTTTCTTAGTAATATAATAATAAGATACTCTGTTTCATGGCTAGAGATGAGTTCATTTCTTTACCAAAAGCTTATGGAAGGCACAGTTGTGGTTAGGCAAACTGCTTCTTCATGTGATGGAAATATGCTTGGTGACTTTAATAAAAGGCTGATTCTATGTATCTTATGCTGGAAATGTTAAAAATATGATTTACATTATAAAGTAGAGTGGTCTGTATGTGTTTATTAGAGAAATTCTTGAATCATACCTCACAAATAAAGCACAAATAAAATTGGAATTTGGCATAAATGTTACACTGACAGAATTTTAATCTCATTAACATGTGTATAAATACTTGTTGATAGTCTGTTTATGGCTCCTTCCTTAACCAATCCAATCTGTTGTTGGAAAGTTGACAGCACTGGCATAAAACCAGGGAGTCTCTAAGAGCCATTTGTGTGTGACATGCAACATCTCCATTCTTTAAAAATATATTTAAATGTGCATATGATTGATTACTAAGGAAAAGTGATTTCATGAATAAAGAAGAGGATTGTTGGTGCAAAAGTTTAAAAACAGAAATTTTGGGAACAGAGCCAGAGTTATATGTAAGGTCAAAGGTGAACTGCAGCACAAATCACTCCTTAACATATTTCATTATATTTTATGGCAGAAAGAGTTAAAAAAAAAAAAAGTCCTAGAATGAAAGATATTCATTGGTTTCTGACATTTGAATTAATTTTCAAAATTGGTGTGTTTGGCGGGGATGAGGCATACATAAAGTGTAGGGACGACATTTACAAAGGCAGAGAAAAATAAAAGTGAGTTTCTAAACTGTATCTTGTAAAGTATTTGGATTTTGTAAGACGAGTTTTTGTTTTCTTTTGTTTTTTAATATTATGAAATAGCTAGATTTAAGTGACTCCCTCTAGAATAATAGAAAAATTCCAACTATTAGATTGTTGGGAAAGTCATAAGGCATTTTTGTATAGAAAAAAAACATGTCTTGGCTTTCCTGACAATCTAATATAATAAGCATTTAATTTATGTATAATTTTTTTTTTTAAGAGAGCTTTTTGTTATAGGGAGCGTGTGCTCACTGGCGAGACGGAAAGACAGAAAGTGAGAAATCACCCCCTGGGGAGATGGCCACGCCACAATCCCTTCTCCTCCTCTTGGAATCTTGGAAATGCATATACATGCTTTTGGCATGAGTTTTAAGTCACTGAGTCCGGGACTTGAACGCAGTCGACTACGTGGGAGTGCAGCAACGTAACCATTACACCATCTTCCAGTCCCAGCATTTAACTTATGTATAATTCTATCTGAAGGGAAATATGGCCTGCCATTTGCATTATTCAGTTGAGTTGTATCTCCTCACTAGTATCTCCATAGTAGAATACTAAATACCATTTATTTTTTATTTATTTACTTTTTTTGGAGAGGTTTTTGCTATAGGGCGCATGCACTCGCCAGAAAGACAGAGAGAGACAGAAAGCAAGAAATCACCCCCCCGGGGGGATGGCCACGCCACAATCCCTTCTTTCTCCATTCTGCTCTCTGGATCTTGGGCACGCACGCACACGTGCCCGGCGTGAGTTTAAGCCGCCAGGTCCGGGACTCAAACCACGGTCAACTACGTGGGAGTCCAGTGACATAGCCATTACGCTAACTGCTGGTCCCCTAAATACCATTTAAAGGTAGGGGTCTTTGGTTTCTTCTAATAAGACTCACACAACTCAAGAAAATCCGATTGTTAAAAGTTTTAAATACATTGACATGTAATGTGTATCCATGTTTTCTGTTACCTGGGCTGAAACAAGTGTAAGTTGAGGTACTCGCCTTATGAACAAAATTTAAAGGAGTTTCAAAATACCTAGTAATTAAAATAAATTACATTTTATTGTAACATTTTAAAACATTTTATTGTAACATTGCGAACATCCATGACAAACAAAATATTAAAGCTTTAAATGACACACTCACTAAGAGGCTGTACCAATCTATATTGGATCCTAAATTAAAAAGAAAAATTGGTAATACCAATTCTATATCTGCCCTGGTATTATCTAATCCTAAGCACAATAATTCTCATATGTCATTTGGATATTGTTTGTAGAACTATGCATTAGTTGTGGGGTTTAAGATTGTTTTCTATTTTTTCCAATGAATCTGGCACACTTTCTTTCCATTGGAAAAACCTTGGGATTGTGTCATATGGGAGATTATTTATATAATAAATTCCCAGCAACTTACTAACTTGCACATAGTAACTTGACTTTTCCTTTAACTAGCTGTATAATGATGGACAAATTATTTACCTTCTTATTTTTTTTTTTAAGAGAGAATTTTGCTATAGGGTGTATGCACTTGCCAGAGAGGCAGAGACAGAGACAGAAAGCAAGAAATCACCCACCATGGGGTATGGCCAAACCACAATCCTTTCTCCTCCATTCTTCTCTCAGGATTTTGAGCACACACGCAAATGCACCTGACATGAGTTTCAAGCCACTGGGTCTGGGACTCATACTGTGGTTGACTATGAGGGAGTCCAGTGACTTAACCACTATACCATTTGCTGGTCCCAAATTATGTACCTTCTTTCTGTCTCAGTTTTGTTTGTTTGTTTGTTTGTTTATTTATTTATTTTTAAGAGAGATTATTGCTATAGGGTACATGAGCTTGCCAGAAAAACAGTGAGACAGAAAGTGAAAAATCACACCCCCACCCCCAGAGGGCATAACGATGCTGCAATCCTTTCTCCTCCATTCTCCTCTCAGGATTATGGGCATGCACACACAGGCACCTGGCATGAGTTTCAAGCTGCTGGGGCCAGGACTTGAACCACGGTTAATCACGGAGGAGCCCAGAAATGTAACCATTATGCCATCTGATGGTTTCTCTGCTTCCATTTTTAGCTCTTAATGTGCATATAATAAATAGTCAAGATACAGAAACAACTTGGGTATCCATCAACGGATAAACAGGTAAAGGTATTGTGGAATATAAAAGTTGGTGGGAAAAGAGAATTCAAGTATGAGTTTATTTTAGTGCAAAAATAATTTGAGACCCATGTAGAGTTTTTTCATAACATGCATTTTTTTGTGAACCTTTGGAAGACTCATTGTATATATATAATGGATTATTATTCAGCCTTAGAAAAGGAGATTTTTGTCATTTGCTCAATTTGGATGAACCCAAAGAATGTCATGTTCAATGAAATAAATCAGACACAGAAAGAAGAATGTTTCATGATATATGTGGACTCTAAAAAAGGGAGTGATGGTGTCAAAAAAATATAGTGTAGCATAGAGCTACAGAATAAAAGAATGGTTACCACAGTCAGGATGTTAGGGGGAAGAAATGGGGAGATGTAGGTTAAAGAACAGAAAGTGCCAAGTATGTAGGCTGAACAAGTAGAAAGATCTGATGTACCGCATGATACTACAGTTAATCATTGTGTGTTGTATTCTGGGTTTCCATTAAATTCATTCATTCTGTTCTTGGTACGAGGGAGGGGAGAGGTTGGGGACCCCACTATAGTAACCATTTTAATGGTAAAATCTATACATCTCACATATACATGCATTAAAAAAATTTCTTTTGGAGAGGTTTTTGCCATAGGGCACATGCGCTCGCCAGACAGAAATCACTCCCCAGGGGGGATGGCCACACTGCAATCCCTTCTCCATTCTCCTCTCGGGATCTTAGGCACGCACGCACACGCGCCTCACATGAGTTTTAAACCACCAGATCCGGGACTCGAATCGCTGTCGACTACATGGGAATCCAGTGACATAGCCATTACGCTAACTGCTGGTCCCCATTAAAAACTTTTTTGCTAGAGGAAATGTGTACTTCCTGGCGTTGGGGTGGGGGTGGTTCAGGGAGTGAGAAAGCACCCCGCCCCCAACCCTGGGACAAATTTAAATCCCTTCTCCATTCTTTCAGGAGTTTGGACAGGCATGCAAATGTGCTGGGGGTGTTTTTCAAAAAGTCACCAGGTCTGGGACTTGAACTATGTGCAGGTGCCACACAGGATCCAGTAACCTCAATCAACATGCCACCAGTTTATCTCAGAACATCATGCTGCATATCTTTAATATATAGATTAAATGTATTTAAAATGCATATACTAATAATATAAAATGAACACATACAATACTTGACATATAGTAAGGATATAACTGTAGCCATATTAATATTTTTTTTAAGTGAAATGAATTCCCTTATGCATGACCTAAATGCTATCTCAATTGCCACAGGCCTGGACCGACTTACCTATCCTAAATTCTCTAAATTTAGGCCAACTTCAGTGTTCTTGGGGGTCACTGGCAGGAGGGGAAGATTCCAGAATTAACCACAAAACTAGACAGAAAAAATTTCTGGGGCTGAGTCCAGGAAGTCCTCCTTACCAGAATTCTAAATTTGCAACAGGTTTTTTTAAAAAAATGTATTTTATTCATAATACATAAGGATTTTAGTATGTCTTTCATAAAGAAAAATCAATTTTCAAAAGATAAGCGTAGACAGTCCTAATTGATTTTAAGTTATTTCAAATAATTTTTAGCAATTGCTTAGTAATAACCGTGAAGGAGGCTCCACTGACATGATTCTCTCCTGTTTCACCCTCTCAATTTAATTATCCTTGGAAAATATTCCCCTATCCAACCTAGACTCCCTCAGGGAGTGTTAATATAGTAGGTCATCCAAACTAAGGCCCACCCAATAGAATAATGGAGAGTATGATGATGTGAGTAGATTGGTTTTCAGGATAACATGGTCTTACTAGTCACATAAATACTACAGCCACCTACTTTTTGGGTTGTTGTATAGTTTTAGACTTCAGGTCCCTGTCCAAAGTCTTTTGTTCTCTGACAAAAAAGAAATCTTTAATTTATTTATTCACATATATTTACTGAGCACTAAGTAGGAGGTTTTATTCCTTTACTAGTTTTACTTCAAAAGAGGACAAAAAGTGGTATTATATTCATAATATTGATGATAGAGGCTTGAAGGACCCAATTAAACATTTTTTGTTATCATTGTTATCACAGTGTTTGAATTTAGCTATATAACAGAGACACTACATATAGCTACAGATTTGAAATGTATTTCCCAATGTCTATTTACATTATTGTATTATATTTTATTTATTTCTGCATATGATTTTTGTATTTTGTCAAACCGAAGTATACAGATGGCTTCTGTGGCAAAGATAACTTCATATAAAACAATGACTATATATTAAAATATATTGGTCACAATATAAAAAGCAATAAATACTAATACATTTATTTTATAATTTGACAACATATTAGGGATTAATAAACCTGGCCCCAAACTTACTGTTTTCCTAAGGTCATTATACATATTTTTCTCTTTTTTTTTTAAAGAGAGATTTTTGCTACAGGGTGCGTGCACTCGGCAGAGAAACAGAGAGAGACAGAAAGCGAGAAATCACCCCATCACAGACACCCGGGGCAATGGTCACACTGCAATCCCTTGTCCATTCTCTTCTTGGGATCTTGGATATGTACGCACACGTGCCTGGCATGAGTTTAAGCCACTGAGTCCGGGTCTCGTGCCGTAGTCGATTACAGTCTAGTGACATACTCATTACATCCTCTGCTGGTCTTAATAAAAGTAATGATATTAAATGAGTATCCACGTAGCTCCCTTCATTACATTACCTTTAGAAATACAGACTTTTGGGGTCAGCAGGTGGTGTGATGGTTAAGTTTCTGGACTACCATATGGATGACTGAAGTTCAAGTACTGGACCTGGCAGCTTGAAAATCATGCCAGCTGTGCATGTGTGGGTGTTTACAATCCTGAGAGAAGAATAGAAGAGAAGAGATTGCAGGATGGTTATCCCCCGGGGGGGGGGGGGGGGGTGATTTCTCACTTTCTCTCTCTCGCTCTCTGTATATGAAGTATGTATCATATACTACTATAAATTATAAAAATAAAATATTACAAGTAAATAATCCATGTAACCTCTGATCCAAACCTCTGATTTAAAAATGTAGAACACTGCACATTAAAAGTTATACATAAATAGGACAATTCTGTAGATTGTCTTTTGTCTTCATTTGTTCAATAATGTCTACTACTATGTTTAAGCCTAGGTCATTCTTATTTCAGATAGCGTCTTGTTATATTGATATTGCCCAGACCAGCCTCAAACTCTCAATCCTCCTGTTCCAATCCCCTTACTAGCTGGGATTTCAGACCCACACCACCACATCCAGCCTTTAGGTTGAACCAGGAACCAAACCTCCCATGAGTTCCCAACCTGTGGATTTCAGTAGCACACCACTACAGTCTGATCTTTTAGGCTGTTTTTTATTTGGTTGTTAAAACAACAAAATGTATAGTTTTGTTTAAATATTTTTCTCTTAGGATGTCTGCATTTTATTTTATTTTTTAGGAATTAATTATGCATTCTGTAAATGAGCCTTTTGTTGACTTTATGTGTAGGAAATATCTTCTCTACTTCTGTGGGTTGTCTTTTCACTGCTATTATGACATTTTTGGATGTACAGAGGTTCTTAATTTTAATATAAACATTTTTACGGGGGACAGCAGGTGGCATGATTAAGGGCTCTGAACTCCCACATGACTGACAGTGGTTCAAGTCCCTTGACCTGGCAACTTACCTTCTCACTCCTCCCACCCCTCCCCCTAATTTCTGTCTGGTCAAATTAAAATAAGTGAATAAATAAAGTTAAATAAAATAATTCTTTAAAACACATATTTATGAATGTAATCAGCCTCTGTTCATTAAAAATTAATCCCACATCCAAGGTTATGAATATCTTCTTTCAGATTGTCTTCTACAGATGCTATATTTTTATTACTTATGTTTATGACTTTAATGTAGCCAGAATTATTTAGGTATCGATCACTAACTTTTTAAGTAAGATTTATTGAAAATACTGCCTATTCCCTTCTGATTTGGGATGCAACTTCTATTACAACCTAGCAGGTGTGAATGGGCCTGTCCCTTTGCGCTCTGCCTGCCATTTTCTATTTTACCCCATCTGTTCCCACCTTACCTATCCACCATACCATTAGCATTATCCATACCATGCTATATTCACTGTCTCATTTGCTGTAATTCTATATGATTAATTGTGGCATTCGGTATGACAAGTTTTCCCATTTTATTCATCTTTGTTGAGTGTATAATAGCTATTCATTGATTTTTAACTTTCCATTGAAATTTTAGATTCTACTTGCCTACTTCCATAAACACCTCCTAGGATTTAATTGAGGTTGCATTGTATCCATAAGTTAATTAGATAAGGACATAACTTACACATAACATAAGTTAATTTCTGGTGGATATAAACCTTGAAAATGACAATTTTGAGTTTTGAACCAAGGTCTGTATAATTCCAAGACTGTTCTCTCTCGCTGATATAGAACACAGCATGTTTCTTGGGATGTTTATTTGTGCCAGTTCCATAACACCTGTCTTAAAATCACAGTCATAAACATAGGTGAATCTGACACATTATTACGGACTTAAAATATTATGGGCCGGGTTGTGGCCTAGTGGTTAAGGGACCTGGATCCCACATAGCTAATCAGATTATGCACACCGTAGGTCTGTGTCCCAGCTAAGAAATCTTAAGCTTATGGAGCCAAAATCTTTTATAATTGGATGTAAACAAATCTATTCTTCACAGTAGAGGAAAGCATTATCTTTTTAAGAGATATTTTCTATAAGGCAGGTGCGCTTAAGAGAGACAGAGAGAGAAAGTGAGAAATCACCCCTTAGGGAGGATGGCCACACCACAATCCCCTCTTCTCCATTCTCTTCTCGGGGACCTTGGGCATGCACACATGTGCCTGACATGAGTTTCAAGACACAACTCTGGAACTGTGGTCAACTAAGTGGGAGTCCAGCTCTTCAAACACCATGCCTCCTGCTGGCCTAGAAAGTATTACTTTTACCATAATGGAGAGTGTTCACTTTGTAAAAATTTTAATAAAATTATTCCACTAACTTGAAAACAAAATTAAAAAAAAATACTATGAAATTTACATTTACATTTTTTAAAAAAGAAAACACTCCACAAGATTCTGAAATGTTTAGATTAAAAATACATTATCTTGGGACCAGCAGTTGGCATAATGGCTATGTCGCTGGACTCTCATGTAGTCAACTGTGGTTCGAGTCCCGGACACTGTGGCTTAAACTCACAACATGCGTGCCCAAGATCCTGAGAGGAGAATGGAGGAGAAGGGATTGCAGCTTGGCCATCCCCCCGGAGGGGTGATTTCTCACTTTCTGTCTCTCTGTCTCTCTCTGTCTTTCTAGAAAGCGAATGCACCCTATGGCAAAAACTTATTTAAAAAAAAAAGAAAGAAATATACATTATCTTGTAGTTCTTTTGTAGCACAAAAAATGTGTAGCTAAATATTGTTTTACTTTTTCAGGAAGCATTGAAAACAATATACTGTAGGTACTCACAAGTTTATTTAATGTGTGAAATGTGTGAAAAAATTATATTTTTCGGAAAGTATATACAATAGGAAAAGTATGTAGTCACAGGATATTTTGTTTTTTGACCAATTCACACAAAATTTCCTGTGGATAGATTGCTTCTCATGTTTTGTCATTCCCATAATTTAATAGCTGATATGTTTAGTAGAAATTTACAGATTCTATTAAGACCATATATGGAAAATCATATTTCAAAATTATTCATTTTCCAAAAGTTTTCCACAAGAAAAAAGAAATTCTGTATTATTTATTACAGCTGGTATTTTAAAATGTCATTCATTTCTATATTCAGAAATACAACATTAATAGAAATGTCATGGGAAAATACAGCTTCTTGTAAAGTAGAAACACTAGGCTTTGGAGACAGATACAGGTTCATAATGGCACAAAGAGGTATGGTATTATATGTTGAAGATGCTTTGCAGTTTTATCAACTGTACTAAGGAGAAATGTTCAACTGTTGAAATATCCACTTTGTAAGACAAATAAAAATGTGATAGAATGTATAAAAGAAAATGAAATGAAAAAATAAATTAATTAATAACAAAAACAATTCTAATTACTTGTAGGCTTAAAATGTTAATTTCATTTTCCCCAAAACAAGAATAGCTATATTTTTCTTTCAAGGATATTGTCCAAAAACAATGAGGTATATACAAATTGTTAGATAGTATTGCCACACTATTCACATTGCTAAGACATGGAACCAACCAAAATGCCCACAAACAGATGAATGGATTGAAAACCTGTGGCACATATACTCTATGGAATACTATTCAGCCATAAAAAACAACAAAACCTTGGCTTTTGACAGAAAGTGGAAGAATATGGAAGATTTACTGCTGAGTGAAGCAAGCCAGGCTATGAAGGAGAGACATTGTATGTCCCCACTTAATATATACCAAGTATCTGCACTCTATGACTGAAACTGATTGACTGAAGGATGTATAAACACGAGAGATGGTTGTGAATGCCAGATGTGGTGTGTGTGGATGAGTGCGGCCTGGGAAAGGACATTTGGAGGAGGGATACAGAGGAAAGAGCATTGATGTGATGGGGAGGTGTGGTGTTATCTGTTGAAGATAGTTTGATCAACTGGACTGGTGAGAAATGTTCCACATATTGAAATGTTCACTTTGTAAGCTAAATAATGTGATTGAATGTACAAAAAAAAATTTTAAAAAAAGAACAACAACCAAAAAGATAGTATTGTGGTCATTCAACAAATAGCATCCTGTGCTGTTTTCTTTTGTGGCTGCCACCTCAAAATATGAAGATTAAATCTCAGGTATCAATCCATAGATACAGATACTATTAGAGCTCCTTATTATAGTGTGTGACAACTAGGCTAAAGGTAGGAAATTCAAGGCTATATATTAATATCCAATATCTAGAAATAATTTTAAAAATGGAAATGCAGGGCCAGCAGATGGCATAGTGGTTAAGTCACTGGACTCCCACATGGCTGACTGTGGTTCAAGACCCTGACCAGGTGGTTTGAAAATCTTGCCAGACACGTGTGTGTGTGTGTGTGTGTGTGTGTGTGTGCCCAAGATCCCAGGAGGAGAATGGAGGAGAAGGGATTGTGGCATGGTCATCCCCCCTGGGGGGGGTTCTCACTTTCTCTCTGTCTCTGTGTCAGTCTCTCTCTGATGAGTGAATGTACCCTATGGTAAAAACCTCTTAAAAATGCACTTTTCTATAATGTAAACAGATAGTTGTTCGTTTGTTCTTTTTTTTTTTTTTTTTTTTTTTTTTTTTTTTTTGGAGAGGTTTTCGCTATAGGGCGCATGCGCTGGCCAGACAGACAGAAAGAGACATAGAGACAGAAAGCAAGAAATCACCCCCCAGGGGGGATGGTCACACCGCAATCCCTTCTCCTCCATTCTCCTCTCGGGATCTTGGGCACGCACGCACACGCGCCCGGCGTGAGTTTTAAGCCACCGGGTCTGGGACGCGAACCGCGGTCGACTACGTGGGAGTCCAGCGACATAGCCATTACGCTAACTGCTGGTTCCCCATTTGTTCATTTTTAAAGAGATATTTGCTATTGGATGTGTGTGCTAAGTGAAAGAAACTAATCTGAAAAGGCTAAATCTGCATGATTCCAATTCTATAACATTCTGGAAAAGGTAACAGGAGAAAAAGATCAGTAGTCTCCAGGGACTGCAAAGAGGGAGAGATGGATAGAGCATGGAAGATTTTAAGAACAGTGAAATTATTCTGTATGGTTCTATATCAATGGGTGCTTGTAGTTAAACTTTTGTTAAAAGCCAGAGAACGTACAATATCAACAGTGAACCTTATGAACTTTGCATAACAATGATGTGTTAAATGTGGGTTTTTCCACTATGGTGAAGGATGTTTATGATGAAGGAGACTGTGCACGTGTGGGGTATATAGGACTTCCTATACTTTTTGCTCAATTTTTTTAAAGAATTATTTTATTCGGGAACCAGCAGTTAGCGTAATGGCTATGTCACTGGACTCCCATGTAGTCGACCACGGTTCGCGTCCCGGACCCGGTGGCTTAAAACTCACGCTGGGCGCGTGTGCGTGTGTGCCCAGGATCCCGAGAGGAGAATGGAGGAGAAGGGATTGTGGCGTGACTATCCCCCCGGGGGGTGATTTCTCGCTTTCTGTCTCTATGTCTCTCTCTGTCTGGCAAGCGCACGCACCCTATAGCAAAAACCTCTCCAAAAAAAAGAATTATTTTATTTAACTGTATTTATCCATTTATTTATTTTATTTAATTTGACTAGAGAGGGAGAGGCAGAGAGAGAGAGCAAGAGAGAGAGAGAGAGAGAAAAAGCATGCCACCAGGTCCAAGACTCAAACCATGGTTGACCATGTGGGAGTCCAGCACTGTTAACTACCACATCACCTGCTGGCCCTGACTTTTTGCTCAATTTTGCTGTGAACCTGAACTACTCTGAAGAGAATCTATTTAAATATATTTTTAAAATTTCTTCACTTTTAGGTGAGATATACATGAACATTTAGTTTGCCACATTGCCCAAAATAGAAATCTCTTTAATATTTACTGTCAAAGCAATAGCTTAATACCCCAGGTACAATGACTGAGAAATTTTAGTGTGAGAGTATCTATGACAGGGTTAGAGGAGACACTGGGAGGTAGAGATAAGATATTAGTAGCAGTAAGAGTTGCAGATATCTACTAAGTTCTTACTGAATGCACAGCAGTGTTCTACACATACCCAAGAACTCTGAGATGTCCACATTCGTGCTGCTATTTTAAAGATAAGCATTCCCCAACACATAAAGGTTATATATAATATCACATAGTAAGTGGTAGAGCTGTTAATTTAAAATTAATCTGAAGCTCCCATAACAATATTTCTTAATTAAATAATCATATATTTTTTACTCTCCTCACTAGAGAAAGACTAGGTCTCAATTTTATCTACTTTCATATGTAGAGTTTGGGAGGCAAAAATTACTTGCAAACTTTGTAACAAAAAACAATTTTAAAAATTGTATAAACACGTTTTCTACTTTTTATGGTGATTTTCAGAGATTGAGTACTTTGGGCAGATAAACTTTTATGTTTTTTACTCCCTTTGTGTTATAACACATATAATTTTGTCACTTCACTTTTCAAAATTCCTCTTAATTCTCCAGTTGCTTCTTTTTAAAAAATAATCTTAAGTTCTATTTTTTCCTGCATTTACTTCTGTTTCTGTTTCCTTGTATATTTTATTCTGTGCTCATATAAAGGCAAGAATCCAGACGTCTCTGAGAAAGTGGCAGAAGCTTATGACAGTATGCAAAGCCACTTTTTAGGAAGATCAATCCATTAATAGAGTGACATTGGGGTGTTTCGAAAGTGTTGATATCCAATGTGTCTCTTCTTTATTGAATGTAGCCATTTTCTTTTTCTTAGCTTCAAATGTAGTCCCCAAGCGAGGCATTCTTGGACATGCGCTACTTTGATAACAAAGCATACCCTGACACTCCCCGTTGGAGGCACTTTGAATTAGTTATTTGTATAATTTTTTCTCAGATTTTCACTCTTTTTTTTTTTTTAAAAAAAAACTTGATCTTTCAGTCTCACAAATTTTGTAGCTGTACTTGCTTGGATCTGAGATTCTCCACCCTGTTATCTTGTTCAGTCCTAAGGCATTGGGGTTCTGAATGAGGTTTGCAAAACCAAGTAAGTAGTTGCCTTACTGGATGCAATTTCTTCATCCATAAAACTTGGAGAGCATAAAAATGTTTTTGACCCTCAGAGTGGAATCACATTAAAATTTTTATATGTGATAGAGGTGTTAGTAAATTATTCTAAGCTTTATGACATGGGCACTGATAAATCAGAAAAGACCCTGGCTTTGAACTGCAGCAGAATTCTGGAAGGACATTAAGCTTTTAGTTACTTAATATCATAAACTTAAAGGGGTGTCGGGGAAAGAGCTACACAGGCCATAGTGGGCAAGGTGGCTGTAGTGAAGACAGGCTCAGAATGTAGCTATTTCCCAACCAGATAAGAATGTATTAACATTTCTGTATTTTAACAACTGTTTCTGCCAGTTTTCTTTACATCTTATTTAATTAAGTACGTTACAAATTTTAGAGGACTATATTATTTCATAACAATCAAGTAGGTTTTGATGTTGATCTTGCTGGAAAGTGACAAAGGCTTTTATTTAATTTGTTAACGTAGCATGTGGCTGACGACGACTGCAAGCTGCCATCTATTATCCTATGTATGTATTCTGAGACTAGAGAAGTGAAAATGTGATGATGTTCATACCTTGTAATCAATGAAATACCAAATAATTAATAGTCTTATTAAATACTGTATTGCACAATATGACATATAATTATCTGTAACATTAAATTAGCCTAACCAGAGTAAGAATTAATGCCACACAATTTTTGCCTGAATTAGTAAAGTTATTTTTTAAATGAGTGACTACTATGTGCCAGGAATTATTCTTTTTTCTTTTGCTTAATTTTTTTTTTACATTTAATTACTGTACATCTTCACAGTGTAAAACATAGTTTTTCCCATCATGAATACAGTGCGTATTAGTAAAGGCAAAGCCTTACCATAGACATTATCATCAGCAGATAGCTTTTCATTTTCGTGTCTATTAGATGTTTTGTTTGTTTCTAAATAATAGGATGCAGCAGTGAACCAACAGTCCTAAACTTCAGGTAGCATACAGAATGAAGACAGCTTATTTACAGTTATTAAAGATGTATGTCTGTATGCAACAAGCACTAAAACACACATATGCTGGTCCTGGATGCACGGAGAGTACAGAGGAAGGAGGTTACCCTTTGGTAGGTCTCATCAGGTACACCGGTTATAAATTGTTCTCTGTGAAGCCCTAGAAGGCTTTGCAAATACATTTCAGTGGCTGCTATGGGAAGTAGCCAAGAGATCAGACTCATTTCCCAAATTGAACTAGATTACTATGAGCTGTTTTAAACATTACATTGAATTTTTTATAATATTTTATTCAACAAAAAAAGTTTTCTACTGAAATGTAAGGTTTGGAAACTATTCATCTTTGGACAAAGCACTGAATCTCAGCATGAAAATGTTTAAATTAAATTTCCCACCCTATTGCTCATTTACAGTTTGCCTTCAAAGAAACAAACCACTTCTAAACACATGACTGACAAACGAATGATTCTAAATAATCCGGATCCTAGTTTCTAGTTTAATTGTAAAGAAAGTCATCTAAATTATTCTTTCCAAGTTGCTGTGTAATAGAACAAGAGGAACTACCCCATAGTCATTGATGTGCACAGGTTACCCATGTTTTCCCCCTTAGGAGGTATATAAAATAGAATATCATTATCATAAGAGTAATTATGATGTATAATTGGGAATTGTAATAAGCCCTTTATATCAATGTTCATTCAGTTCTTATAAGAATGCTTAGTAACGCTCTACCTTTTTTTTTTTTTTTAAAGGTTTTTGCCATAGGGTGCCTGTGCTTGCTGGAGAGGATAGAAATGAAGATAGGGAGGGAGAAAGTGAGAAATCATCCCCCAAGAGCGGGGAGGAATAGCCATGCCACAACCCCTCCTCACCCATTCTTCCCTTGGAGTTTAGGCATAGACACACATGTGCCTGGTATGATTTTCAAGCCACCAGATCCAGGACTCAAACCATGATCAGCCATGTGGGAGTCTACCATATCCACCATTAACACCTCCTCGCCCCAACTTCCCATTCTTTTTCTTTTTTTTTTTTTTTTTTTTAACCCCATGAAAGAGAGAGAAAGAGAGACAGGGATCTCAGATAGGGTTTGCTATGTTGAAATCCTGCCTGGAGACTTATAGCCAGCCAGGATCACAGGTGTATGAGCACATGCCTGTCCTTAGTATTCAGCTCAGCCCAAGAACCAAATACAAGGCCTTTCTATATGGCTCCAGAATCATCAGTAATGAATGCCCTAACTATTCCATGGTGTCTAAGGTGATGCTCCCATTTTGAATGTGAGAAAATAGGAGGTTCAAAAAAATTGAGTTTGCCCATGGTGAGAGTGGTGAAGTTGTAATTTAAAGCCAGTTTTGCATTTGTTTTTTCTAATCATCATCCTCGGCAAATTGTGCCATGTTGCCTCCCTATATCAACTCTCTATATCCTAGATATGGTAGGATTAGGGAGATGGGGTATGAAAAGCAGTGTATACTTCCCTGAGAAGGTATATAGGTAAGGACTTTTCACATAAATAATTTTAAAACAATAATATTTCTTGAAAATAATGAATAATTTGTTCTAAGAATTTAAAACTCACATATACTTATTTGAAATTCTTTTTGCATATTTCACTAGATGAGAAGTACTATTGTTAAAATACTCAGATAAAAGTATTTATACAAAATAATATGGTAGTATGCCACAGCAGAATATACAGCATATGTAACTCAGACTAAGGCTGACAAATGTGTGCAGTCAGACCAACCTTCCTGGCTAAGAACCAGGAGTTACGCTTATTACATGGAACTCTCAAGGGTACCATGCAATCAGAGGTCACAATCGAGGCAACAGAAGCAATGTCACCATATCAGAGAATGGGCCAATTCAGATCTGGTCTCTGACAGTCACTGAGGTCAAGACTTGAAGCAAATAATTGTATTAAACAGGGATATTCCCTGCACACTTTTAGAATTGTCATCTGAACAAACAAGTCCAGGTCATCTGTAGGTTAAATCTGAGTTCTTTCCTTGGTACTTAAGAGTTTACTTTTTAGTCTTAATCCCTCAGAGTTTTTAATCTTATGACTGTAACTCTTTTGATCAAGTAAATGCTTAGTAAAATTTTTTTGTCTGTCCTTAACAGTGACGAAAACAAAACATTTTTTCATTTAAATGTATGCATTTGTCACTTACTTGCATTTTATTTGCTCTAAAATTTTATTTTAAAGTTCAGACTAAAGTGATAATATTAATACTTTAAACTTCATAATTTAATGTATAGGAAACTTGTTATATATTCCAATGAAATAATCTTATATTTTGACAATTAATTATAACTTTTGTATCACTGTATGTCCTTTATATATTAGCAATGAAATTCAGAAAGTAATTTTTGAAAAGATATACAAAATTTACAAATAGTAATTAAGATATATTTATAAGTAAATAGCTTAAACATTTATTTAAATCAAATAGCAAAAATAAAATATATATAGAATAGAGTTGCATTCATGTTTATATGAGATACATAATATATAATATTCATATTATCCTCATGATTTGGAATTAATGAATCAGTACCACCACTTGCTCAGAAAGCTCAGATCACACTTGAAAATGTCTTATTTTTAATTTAGTCCATGTTGTTAATTTAATGATGCTTAAAATATCTGTACTTATGCTATACCTTTGGTTACTGGAATAATTTAAAGATTATTACTTTAAAATTATTATTTTCAGCATAAATTTTATTTCTATACATATTTTCCATAAATAATGCTTGAATAAGAATAATTCTAGGAGTTCTCTTTTGTCCATCTAAACCCCAAGATATGAGAAAATCAAGTCTGGTGCTTACTTTTATTTTATATTGTTATATTTTGTTTTTGAAAATATTTACTTTTAATATTTAAATCATACACATAAATACACCCTCCCTCATACACAAAACTCCACGACATAGTTACAAATAAAACACAATAAACCAAATTAGAAAATAGTAAGACAAATTGGCAACAGTTCACTTTTCAACTGAAGAGTGAAATTCTGTATTTGCATTATTGTATGGGTATATTAACAATAAAAAGTGTGATTCTTAATATTAATATGTCATATCACATTCCAAAACAGTATCTAAGGTACTTTCTCACAGTTTAATGAATTCTATAGGTTTTAGTTGCTTATTTTATAATCATTCTTTAGACTATGTGAGATAAAAACTGAGAATTTATTTTGTTTGATAAATTATATGATCCTTGTAAAAAGTGTAAATCTCAGCTTAGTTTGAACAGCTCATGCTAAGTGTCAATTTCAGAGACTTTTTTAACATTTACTTTTTAAAAATCGTAATTTTAAGTTCACTTCTAATATATTTTTAACCCATAACTTTATTAACTGTACAAGGAGAAAAGGTATCAAACGTATGTTACACATTAAAACTGTTATTTTAAGGAAACACTTCTTGACCTCATTAAAATAATTAACATTTCATAACATTATATTTCACATCCAAGTTATGGAAAAGCAAAAAAGAATTACCAAAACAAACTATAGTCAATTACATTTTTAGATCAGCAAAATGCACTTGTAAGAGTCTTCCTTTCCCTAATCCAATTGCCTAAGGCATTTTAACAGCTCAAATAAGTGGTTGGAAACATTACTGCCATAGTGTCTGAAATGTACAGGGTTTTGTTGTTATTGGTGTTGTTTTTTTATGATTTTCAATTTTCCATAACTATAAATATTAAATTAATAGTTATCAGGTATTAAGAAAGACAGATTTTACACACACACACACGTCAATTTTTAACATCATTTGTTTCAAACAACTTCTGGAGAGTTATTCCTAAAGTAATATTACATATGAATTTGTTTATTTATTTTATAATTCAAATTGTCTTAAAGAACCAGAAGTTAGGAATTGTATTGCAAATTAATGCTTCAGAGACACCTGGTGATTTATCTCCCTAAAGGAAAATAAAATCAATGATGTGATAGCTTTAAACATGATGGATAAATATAATATAATACATGTCATTTTTATTATTTTATATTTATCCTATATATTCCACTTTTAAAGAAGAACTTTAGTCAAACTGTCTTCCACTTCAATTCTATGGTATTTGACTTGTTTCTAAAATTATCTGAGTTTCACACTCTAAGACCTGGGTCACAACCTTATTTAGGGACAGGAAATAGTTATCAGGTCACCGAGTGGTCAAATGAAAAAGGATTTGAAATGCTTCAGCACTTAGGACTCTATTCATTGACATGATTGACTTTTACGTTGTTTAAAGGCTGAAGTTTCTTTGCTAGAATTGGTCAGCTTATGCCTATTCATAATCAGCAATTTTAAGAAAATTCTATAGTTAGAGTATAAACAGATTACAGGAATATAAGAATAGAAGCAAACAAACTTGTATCTCTACAAATAGGAATGGCCTTTGGGACATGTACAAATCTTTTACTAAACAATTTAGCTGGGTTCACATCCCTTGCCAGTTGAGTGCAAAAAAAAAAAAAAAAGTTAGGTGTAGCAAAGTGAACTAAAAATTATTTATTTTACTATTTTTTTCCTGAAGTAGATATAAAACTTGTCATAGCAATTTTGCAGGATATTTTTACTATCATACTGGATAAATATCAAATAACTACTCTTATAATAGTAATGATTAACCCAAGTCCATGACAGATCTTTTTTGACTATTTTTATATTCACCTGATATTATTTCAAGTGAATGCAACCCATTGCTCTTAATGAAACTAGGAAAAATAGTGGGAAGTTGTGGGCAAAAAGAGTAATATTTGAATTGAGTTATTTAGCACTAGATCAGTTTCCCTGGAGTCTACACTCTTACTGATAATCCAAATGATCATTTTCTCCCCTATCTCCCAGGCACATAGTGGCAGGAATTATATACAAAGAGAAGCTCCTAACTAGAAAGAGTATGAAAACTGATAGAAGATAATTATGAAAATGTATGAAAAGTGATAGAAGATAATTAACACAAAGTTGTGTTTGAAAACCTCACTCTCTAATGTTCAGAAGCCTAAGAACAGGATGTTATGAAAACTGCACCAAGTAAAGGTGTATCATATTTACAAATGCTTCTCTATATGATCACTAGAACGTAAGAAACTGATGTTTTACTCCATAGATTTTGAAGGAAGCAATGCTATCATTGATGGACAGAGGTTGGAAAATTAGGCACAGATTTTATTTTTAAGTTTTATTTTATAATAAGAAACTGGGCCATTAAAACTATGTAACCAAAGCTGGAGTGCGTGCACTGGAAGGCCCCTGCAGTCTTTTACTACTTTTCAGAGGCCGCGGTTGTGAACTGGGTTTGCACTCTGCCAGCAGAGCAGCTCTGACCCATGGAGAGCACTCCTTCAGATCAACACTGCCTCGGGCCTTTCTGCTTTCTCCAAGAAGTCTTACATTTCAGGCATCAAGTTGAATTTCTTCTGGAGATGATTAACCCAAACCCATGACAGATTTTTTCCAAGATATCCAACCCCTTATGTTTATTTTATCCTGGCTCTTTTTTGGATGTACTGGACACAAGTAACTTACTCATTTTACATGTTAAAGGGCTGGTGGAGAGCCATTAATTCCCTTAAAAATGAGAAAATATTTCAACCTGCGAGACTCTATTGTGTGAGCTCGCATTAGCCATTCGATTTAGAATTTTTAAGAAAGATGTTTCTCCTCTACTATAGAATTTTTAAAAGCATTTCATCACATCTCGAGATAGGGATCTGACACTATTGGGGAATGCATTCTGGTGGCCTATTGAAAAACACAATGTTAGATGTCTCAGTTACTGTTTCCATAAGCCCGGTTTGTAGGGGGTTTTAACTAACCTAAATCTTGGCAAACACAATTTTAGTTAATGGTCAAATAAAAACTTAGAAAAGTGTCTATTCTCCTTTGAATATACCAACCCATCAGTGTTCCCATTTCTTCAGCATTTTGTTCTTATCATGAGTGAGATGAATTGCAGGGAAATAATGCAGGTGTTTTTATGTTCCTTTTAAAGTAAAATATTCTAAACTCAAGGATGATTAGACAACTTCTTGCGGACATGACTATTAGTATTTTTTAAACAAGAACCTTTTTTTTCTTTCTCGAAGAAACTCAGTGCAAAAGGGTAAGTTTTTTTTAATAGATTTCTTGAGTATATTAAAACCGCTTACGACCTAAGGGTCCAACTGCAATGTGAATTTTATTGTAAACATTTGAGTTATTTTAAAATACTTTAAACATTAAAATACCTTGAACACATAACTGACTAACATATATAGTAATAAAGAAAGCTTACTTAATAATATAGTCAACATTTACTCTTTTAACATTAAAAGAAAGAATCAAAAGAAAAAAACATGTAAAATGAGTTAAAAAGATATTTTAATGTGAAATTTTAGTTTCAATATAGAACTCGATAAACAAGGCAAGTGATTTAAAGGAAAGGTACGCATTCCAATTCAACATTGCATGCCAAGAATAAGAACTCATTCCATCAGATGGAAGTCTCCCTATATATGTTTAGGCAGACACATAGGAATGGAAATGAATGACCTTGTAGAGGAGCTTATTTGGACACTCTATCACAAACACGAATAAGTTCGTTTGAACACTTGCATACCATTCATAAGTGGCAATTCCGAGAGACTTGCAATTCTGAGTTTAGCATTTGGATGATGACAAAATCTTGACTTTGAGGTAAATAAGAAATTTACTAAAAGTTAGTCAAGTGTTCCTTATAATAATCATTCACTCAACTAATTTTCAAATGTTTGACATAATCTTTTATCTGGAAATTAGAAAAGCTCACATACAATTTAAGTTCACTAGTACAAAGGCCATAGGATAGGTTTTATAAAACTTAAAATAATTTTATTTTCCTATAATACTGATGAACATTCAAAATCTAAAAAAAAAAAAAAAAAAAAAAAACCAAATAACTCCTAGAGTCACAAGAATTATAGAAAATAAATTCAATACTTCAGCTGACAATTCTGGAAGTGTTAGTTTTTTTCTATTGTTCTTAAATAAAATTGCAACATAAATTTTACTTTTACAAAACATATATTGATATCAGAATCAAAATATTTTATCTCTAAGTGGGGATAAAATCTAAGTTAATTTTTATAATTAGATTTATTACTGGAATGTTTAAAGGTATCAGTTACTTGTTTAATTCATGCTTTAATGGGCTACCTAAGTTCAAGACCTTATATGGAGTGAAGAAATGACAAGGGAGAGCATATATATATATTGGGGTTGGTAGGTTAATGCCAGAAGTGTGACTGATTGATTGACTGACATCACCTTGAGGAGTCTGGATTAAAACTGCTTATCAAATTTGTCCAGGTAATATTTACAAAGTAGAATGGATCATTGATTAGAATCTGCGTCTTGTCTAGTCATTTAGGTATGTGCACTAGCCATCACCTGGAAAATCTCTTTCCATTGAAAAATAATTGACTAAGAGGAATAATAAATTTCCTCAACACAGACACACACACACACACACACACTCACACACACGATTCTTTGAAATACAATACTGCAAAGTGTATCCAGTTACTATAATCAAATTCTAAATTTTTTTGAGAGGTTTATGCTATAGGGTGCATGTGCTTGCCAGAAAGACAGAGAGAGAGAGAGAGTGACAGAAAGCGAGAAATCACCTGCCGGGGGGGGGGGGGGGGGTGGCCACACTGCAATCCTTTCTGCTCCATTCTCCTCTTGGGATCTTGGGCACACATGCACATGCGCCTGGCGTGAGTTTAAGCCACTGGGTCCAGGACTTGAACTGCCGTTGACTACATGGGAGTCCAGCGACATAGCCTTTACGCCAACTGCTGGTCCCTCAAATTCTAAATTTTAATAAATTTTATTGATAAGCTACTGTTCATGATATTAACAACAGCTAAAATGCATTGAATTTAATAGTCATTAGGTACTTTTTCCAGCATCATATTGTACATGAACAGATTCATTTACTCAATTCTGAAAGTTATACAGTACCCCATTATGCCAACTTCTAAAAAGAGGAAATAGAAATGTAAAGAGTGTGAGTGAAGTCAAATCCTTACCAAGGGATGGAGTTGGAATTTAAATCCAGGTATTTCAGCTCCCATAGCCCATTCTTTTTCTTAATCACTAAGCTGGGGGGGGGGGGGGGTATCTTTTTTTTTTTTTTTTTAGAGAGAGAGATTTTTACTATAAGGTGTGTGTGACACAGAGACAGAGAAAGAGAGAAAGTGTAAGAAATCACCCCCAAGTGTGGATAGCCATGCTGCAATCCCTTCCCCTCCATTCTCCTCTCAAGATTTTGGACACGCATGCACATACACCTGGTGTGAGTCTCAAGCCACCAGGTCCAGGACTCGAACTGTAGTCAGCCATATGGAGGTCCAGTACCTTAATCACTAAGCCACCTGCTTGCCCCGAGATAATTGTTTAACTGAAAGAATGATCTTGAAAAGTCTTTCAGAAAGTAGTGAACTTTGCTAAAAATCATATGGGATACCATATTTCAATTATACCACCCCAAAATCTCTATGAAAATTTATAAATACTTCAGTTTTCTGAGAAACATAAAAATATGTATTGACTTTAGTATATTGTCCAATATATTACTGATTTTCAGAAAATATCCCAAAAGCTATGAAACTTTAAAATAATACTATTTGTAACAATTATGTTTTTAAAGATCCACAACCTCACAGATGGTTGAGCTTTAGTAGGAAATGATTAAATGAATTCCAAAGTTTGCTAAAGAGATCTCAGGGGTGAGAGAGCAGTGGGACTTACAGCTTGAATGTGAACACTGAATGAGTTGTAAGTTTAAGTTGGAAATAGGCCAATATCTGACTTTGAGTAATAGCAATTGGCAGGAAGAGTGTTGCTGAGAATCCGAAAACTTATTTTTTTTTAAGTCAGAAATGTTTATTAATTCAACAAACACTTATTGAGTGCCTCGTATACATGAACCTAATACTGTTGCTGAATTCTGAGAATAGGAGGATACAAAAACATGAGTAAGATTCGATCCCTGATTTTGAAAAGATTAAGTCAGGGAAGGAAATGGATAAAAATATATAGTCACACGACAATGTTACTGACATGGATAAAGGTCTAGAGAAGGCTTGGTGGTATTGGGACTGACTTACAGATGAAATGACATTTACTAAGTCATGAAAGATAAGTGGAAGACTTAAACTAGGAAGGTGAGGAAGGAGATTATAGATAAGGGAAATAGCCTAAAGGTATAAAGAGCCGGTTATGTTTTAGAAAGAAGAAATCCATACTGTAGCTGGAAATACAGTAAAGCAGTTCAATATAGTTATGAAATATTTCAGGGGCTGGGGAGGAATATCACAAGTGGATGCTGGACAATTAGGCTGGTAACAGTAAGTAAAGGGAATTACATACTAAAGACTTGTGCTAGAGGAAACAAAGGCGTTACACTATTTTCAACAGCAGTGTGCTGTTTGGAGAATTATGGTTTAGGAAGACCTTGCAGTAGAGGTGGAGATGACAGTATTCGCATGACTGAGAGATGTGTAGGTGTCAGAAATGAGAGTATTACAATATCAAGCAAGAATCATTAAAGACAATGGGAGGGACCAGCAGTTAGTGTAATGGCTATGTCGCTGGACTCCCACGTAGTTGACCGCGGTTCAAGTCCAGACCCGGTGGCTTAAACTCATGCCGGGCGCGTGTGCGTGCGTGCCCAAGATCCCGAGAGGAGAATGGAGGAGAAGGGATTGAGGCATGGCCATCCCCCCCCCCCCCCCGAGGGGTGATTTCTTGCTTTCTGTCTCTCTGTCTCTCTCTGTCTGGCAAGTGCACGCGCCCTATAGCAAAAACCTCTCCCAAAAAAAAAAAAAAATGACAATGGGATATGTGGTTGTAATGATTATAATTAGGGAATGACAGTGAATAGAGTTAAGAATGATTCGAATTTTTCTAGTAAGTGAATGACTAATGATAACATTAAGCGAGATAAAAGAACCAAAAAGGTGAGCAGAGTGAAATAAATATGATATGTTTCATATCAGACACACAGGCTTGAAGTACCTAGAAAAAAAAGAAAGAGGGAAGGATGGATGGATATAAATATGAGCATTGTACAGAGAATAAAACCAGAAACAAACAAAAATATAAGTATTTAAAAACAGGAATAGAGAGGCATCCTATGGTATGGTGGTTGAGGCAACTGGATCCCACACGGCTGAATGTGTAGTTCAAGTTCTGCTTGCAATGGCTCGAAAAACACACCAAGGGGACCAGTAGGTGGTATGGTGGTTAAGGCACTTGACTGCCACATGGCCAGCCATGGTTCAAGTCCTGGACCTGGCAGCTTGCTTTCTCATTTGCGTGTGCACTCTCGCTCCCTCTCTCTCTCTCCCTTGCTTTGTCCCTCTCTGGTGAGTGCATGTGCCCTATAGCAATTTTTAAAATAATAATAAAATTAAATAAAAAAATTCTTTAAAATGTGACAGAAAAATAAAAAGAAAGAAAGAAAAATGAACTAAGTATGTGTACATGCATGGCCAAAGTCCTGAGACGAGAATGGAAGAGAAGAGACTGTGGTGGGGCTATCCCTCTGGGTGGTGCTTTCTCATTCCCCCACCACCACCCTCTCTCCCCACCAATTCTCTCTAGTTAATTTTATGTGCCTTATGGCAAAATTAAAAAACAAACAGACAAACAAAACAGAAAAGACTGAAAATATAACTAAAAGGACTGATCATATAAGTAGAAAAATAATTTCTGGAGTAATGAAATACTAATAAAAAAAAAAAGGCATGTAGGAGAACACCAGAAAATTTTTTGAGTTTAGCAATTATGAGGTTAACACTGATTGCCTTAAAGAATGTAGTTTGAGTAGAAGTATGGGGATGTAGCCAGAGTGTACAATCTGGATAAAATAATGATGTATCAATATAAAAAATTCAGCTCATTAGTTTCTCTCTTTCAGTAAGCTGAGCTGAAGCAAAAATTGTTTTTCACTTGTACCTCTTGTCTCAAATATAGTGGGAAAAAAAAGGAGTTTAAGATTTACAAATTTTTTAAAGATGTAAACATTTTTATTTTATTTATTTATATAGATGAATGAGAAAGAGGGCTCAAAGAGTCTGGTTATGTTGGGATCTCATTCCCCCAGGTCTCAGGTTCCTTAAGACCCTGGGCACCTTTGTGCATGCTTGTTGTTTCAGGACAGTCGAGCCCAGGGATCTGAAGTGCAACTAGCCACATGGCTTCCAGAACTGCAGTATGGCATACTAATGACTGCACAGAGGCCGAGCATCAAAATACTTTTTTTTTTTGGAGAGATTTTCGCTATAGGGCGCGTGCGCTCACCAGACAGAGAGAGAGAGAGACAGAAAGCGAGAAATCACCCCCCAGGGGGGATGGTCACGCCGCAATCCCTTCTCCTCCATTCTCCTCTCGGGATCTTGGGCACACACGCACACACGTCTGGTGTGAGTTTTAAGCCACCGGATCCGGGACGCGAACCGCAGTCGACTACGTGGGAGTCCAGCGACATAGACATTACGCTAACTGCTGGTTCCCCCAAAATACTTTTTGAAGGAATAAAAAAATATAGAATAACAGCAGAAGGTAAAGAATCTTAAAGACACTTATTAAACTGCATAAAAAGTTTGGCAAGGAAAAGAGAAAGATAGAGGGGTTATAAGTTAAAGAATAGGTAGAAACCCATTTTTCTATAGCAGAGAAGTAGCTCATCCACATGTTCATTTTAAGAAGTTAGAAAAGTAAAGGGAAATTTAAGATACAACCATGTTATCCAGCAATTCTACTTCTAGAAATATACCCCAAAAGATTGAAGACCTATGTTCAGATAGAACTTGTACATCAAAGTGCTTGGCAGCATTACCCACACTGGCCCCCAAAATGAAAACCACTCAGATGTACATCAATTGATAAATGAATAAACAAAATGTGGTCTATCCATACACTGGAATATTATTTAGCATTAAAATGATATTAAATGTAATGTATGCTACAAAATGATCAATCTTTAAAACATGCTTAAAGATGCCAAACAAAAAAAGACACTTATTGTATGTTACCATATCTATAAAATGTCTACAAGAGCAAATTCATAGAGACAAGGAGTGTAATAGACTAGTGGTTGCTCGGGGCCTGGGAAAGGGGAAAAGGGATTGACACAGCTCACGAATAATTTCTTTTGGAGTAAAGTATTCTGAATTTAAATCGTGGTGATAATTGCAGAACTCCGTGAATATACCCAAAACTAACTAAATGTGCACTTTAAGAGGGTGAATTTTGTGGTATGTAAATTCTATCTCAATAAAGCTGTGTATTAAAAAATAAAAATAAGACAGGAGATAAGAAAAGATGGGATCATCGTGAGAGACCGTCATGGGAGTGGGCAGGATAATATCCAAAGCGAAGATGGAAATTTAAGCCATGAAAGGAAGTAGGGCATCATTTGCAAACAGAGAAGAAAAGTAAGTTACAGAGAACTTTGGAATGAAATGCAAATAAAAATAATGATTACAATCATAAAAATAATGGGCACCATGCTAACCAATGATCTCACTCCTTACAACACCTCTATGAGACAGGTATTATTCTTCTCATTCAATAGGTGAGATGCAAATTGAATATACTCATACCCTGTGACCACTACTTATTTGGAATGTTTCTTCTTAAAACTCCATGTCTGCTGTGTTCACCATTGTCCAACCTACCAGCTCTATGCTGGACTACTGCTATGACCTTCTAACTGTTTTGTCACATTTCCTTTTGATTCCTTCCCATCTGTCCTTCATATCCTATGTTCCAAATCTAACTTAAACAAACTTGACCGTTTCATATTTTCCTTACAGTCCTACAATGTGTTGTTCTTAGAATACAGAAAGTCAACTCCTCAATATAGACTAGAAAGAACAGACTAAACTTGTTCTGTCCGCTGCTTAATTCTCCTAGCTTCATCTCATCCCTGCCATAACAGCCACTTTCAATTCCTTGAATGGTTCAGTCTACTCCATCTTCCAATTCCTTCCACAGGCCCATGCTTTGGCCTGGAAAATGCATTCTACACAGTATCTCTCTTTGCTTATTTTTAGTCAGCCTTCAAACTCAACCCAATTCTCATTTCTCTGGACTAGGTTCATAACTAGCTCTCTTTACTTTTTCTTTATAGTACTTTAGCTAGTTTTATTATCCACTTAAGTGTAAGTTGCCCCCTGCTTTCACTCTATGACCCATGCCTCTGCCAGTTAATAAACTCTACTGTCCATGATCTGTGTTCGTTAATCATCGTATCCTCATCTTTGTATAATGCCAAACTCAAGGTGGATATTCAATAAACATGTATTGATAGAATAGGGAAGATATGGAAATAAAATTTAGTTCCTGCATTCTAAAGCTAGCTTAGTCTAGTAACTCTTAAAGATTTTCATTCAATTTACCCAGTGAATTTATGTGGTATGTATTATTTGCTCCAATTAATTAGTATAGAAAGGTAAAATAACTTAATCAAAATTATATAAGTTTGGGCAGGGATCCCAACTCAGTACTCTGTATTTTCAAGCTAGCGCATGTGTTTTTTTGCTCTACCATCGGGGTGAAGATTTAAAGAACACAAGTAGAAAGGAATGTAAGATTTAAATCGTGGTGATAATTGCAGAACTCTGTGAATATACCCAAAACTAACTGAATGTGCACTTTAAAAGGGTGAATTTTGTGGCATGTGATGTAAAAACATCTTATGCCTGACAAATAATTTTATGTAGAATTAAGAAAAACAAAGCATAACATTATTGTTACCATATCTATATATTAGAAACCCATCAGATATTACTATTATTATTATTGATAGATCTCTCAGGTCAAGCCAATGCTCATATATATTTACCCACATATTTATCTTTCCTTGCACATCAGTATTTCCTATACCTCCAAGATTTTATCTAGAAGCCTTTTCCTTCCAAGTTAAGAATACCTTTTAATATTTATATCAGAACTGATCTGCTGCTGCTGAATTCTCTTTGTTTTTGAGAGATCCTTTGTCTTTTTTTAGCAGTAAATCAGTTTTATTTTATTTTAATTTAAATTGACTTGTTTACATTCATTCACTATGCATCATTACAGCATACAAAATGAGATTTCCCATCAAGAATACACTGTCTATTGGCTCAATCAAGCACATCAACATACATGTTATCATCAACAAGTAATTTTCCATTTCTTGTTTTCTGTATATTTTGCTTTCTTTTACCATCCTTGATTCCCTATCTCTCACCCTCTGCCATGTCTCATCCTCCTCCCACACGGTCTCTGGTATCCATGGTTGCTTTCTATGCCTTTACACCCCATTTTATTGATTCACAAATGAACTTAATTTTCATCTAAATATTTCTGATAGCAAGTGCAGCTGATATATACATATCTATGAACACAAGTCTGACTTTAGGCATAAACCTCAGTGAGTAGAATAAACATACTATAAAGTATGTATGTTATCATCAATAATTTTCCATTTCTAGTTTCATATATGTGTGTGTATATTAGATATACACCCCTATGTCTATCTGCTCTTTCCCACCCTCTTCTCACACTATCTCTGGTGTCTACAGTTGTCTCCCATTCCTTTTCCCCCCACATTTTATTGATCACACAGTTTCTTAAATAATCTATTTTCAATAATAAGCTCAGTTGATAATTTTAAGAAAAGCAGTTTTGAATTGGTAAGGAAATTTGCTTAAAACTTAAAGCCTGGGGACCAGTAGTTAGCGTAATGGCTATGTTGCTGGACTCCCACGTAGTCGACCACGGTTCGCGTCCCGGACCCGGTGGCTTAAAACTCACGCTGGGCGCGTGTGCGTGCGTGCCCAAGATCCTGAGAGGAGAATGGAGGAGAAGGGATTGCGGTGTCGACATCCCCCCTGGGGGGTGATTTCTCACTTTCTGTCTCTATGTTTCTCTCTGTCTGTCTGGCAAGCACACGCGCCCCTATAGCAAAAACCTCTAAAAAAAAAAAAAAAAAAACAAAAACAAAAACAAAAAAAAACCACAACTTAAAGCCTGGAAACAGGTTAGTATTCTGTTCAAATAGTAGGTACATGAACTTATTGACAGCTCAAGACAGGACAAAAACTCTTAAAACTGGACAACAAAGCCTAGAAGAAAAGTAGCAGTATTTTAGTCAAAAGTCACAGAATGCTATTTCACCAGTTCAACCTTATGTACTTAATCTATCTTCTGTTGTGGTTTGATCTTCCCTATTGAATTCTGGGATATAATATTCAACTCTACACTTGTTCTTACAATTAAGTTGGCCATTTTCTTAGTTTTGAACTCTTATTTCTGTGTGTCTGCATTTAATTTTCCTGACATAGCACTCCCTTGAGAACTTCTTGGAGATCTGTTCTGGTGCTGGTAATTTTGCTTGTTTAAAAAAGTCATTTTTTAACTTAGTATGTTGGCATCTATTAACTTTTTTACTAAAAACAAGATCCTTATGTTTATTGTGGCATTGTTCACAATCACTAAGACATGGGATCAACCTAAATGTCCGTGAACATATGACTGAATTAAAAAAATGTGACATATACTCTATGGAATACGACTTTGCCATAAAAACAAGACTCTGGTTTTTGATAGAAAGTAGATAAATATGGAAGATTTACTGTTGAGTGAAGCAAGTGAGGTTATGAAAGAGAGACACTGTATATCTCTACTTCATGTATACTGACTGCACACTATGTTGGAAACTGAAATATAAGAGGATATAGAAGCATGGAAAATGGTTACAGATACTGGATACAGTGTGGGAAAAGAGTAGAAGAAGGGAGAAAAGTGTGAAGAAAAATATTAAGGAGAAAAGTAGAGAGGTAAGACATTTATGGGACACAGAAATGGATTATTGTCTGCTGATGATAATGTGTATAGTATCCTCAACTGGACTGGTGTGAAGTATATTCATATTGGGAGAATCTATTTTCAAGCTAAGTGATGTATAGTTATTGAATGTATAAAAGAAATAAAATAAAAGAAAAGGGCCTTTAGTGTGAGCAATTTCAAATATATCTCATTAAAACATTTAGAAAAATATATTTCATCAAGAATGTGTGTGTGTGTGTGTATACACTATATTTCATCATATATATATATTTTCATCAAGACTGAAAATATAACTATTAATACATATATTCATCGAGTGTGTGTGTGTGTATACTATCAAAATAATTAATAATAATTAGTTTTAAAAATGGAAAAAATTAACCCTATGCTCTAACCCTTCATGGATCCTCAATTTTCACTCTTCAAAGGCAATAACATTCAACCATATTAGTAATTTCTTTTACTATTAGCCCCGATATAGTTTAATTTTTCTATTTTTGAATTTTATATAATACATACTAACTTAAAAATATAAAGGTAAGGATTTGAGGCTCTTATACTATTTCTACTAAATATACACATATTTTATCTGCCTTTTTTTTAAAACAAAGCATACGTTTGGTTAGATCAATAGTGTTTACATATATAATTTTGACTGTAAATATTTTTTTTTTGAGAGGCTTTTGCTATAGGGCACGTACGCTCGCCAGACAGACAGAGAGAGACAGAGAGACAGAAAGTGAGAAATCATCTCCCGGGGGGATGGCCACGCCGCAATCCCTTCTCCTCCGTTTTCCTCTTGGGCACGCACGCTCACGCGCCAGGCGTGAGTTTAAGTCACCTGGTCCGGGACTTGAACTACAGTTGGCTACATGGGAGTCCAGCGACATAGCCATTAAGCTAACTGCTGGTCCCATGACTGTAAATATTATTTACAGTTGGGACACATAGGCCTGGAAGGAAAAGGCTAATAACCTGTTCCATGACTTTATTTTACCTGTATTGTTAGGTCAAGAAATTATTAGAATTCAATCTGTACTGAATACAAGATAAATGAGAATTTTGCTGTACCATATCAAACACTTTCATCTCATTATTGAGATTGTCTATTGAGAAATCAGTAACCAATATTGGTGAAATGCAACCAAATCAGAGAATTGGGAGTTAGTTACATAACCCTAATAGGTGGGTTGGCTAACTAGCTGACTGTAAACCTGAGAATACACATGATTAATTACAACAGCTCCTGGAATCCTCAAAGCTGATGGTTTTCCTTGATTGAAGCTGTCTATACCACCTAAGTACAGAGAACTTAGTTACCAGACACTGTCCCAGGGTCTTATAATATCCTTGCTATATTAGCATGCTGTGTGGTTTCATCTGCATTGCCTTTCCTTGAAGCTAGGGGAGGTTAGTGTTGCGTGAAGCCTATTCTCTCATGAATTTTATTGTTGATTTGAGCCCAAAATACAGAGCTGGCAGTAGGTAAAGGTCTAGATCTGGTAGCAACACAAAACAAGCAAACATTTCACAAATATGGCAAAATTGAAGGGTACAGCATGATATATGGACTGTTCACCTCTACTATTTAATGTACTTTGATATTTCATATAAATTTTTGTTAAAATTTAAGAATAAATTTTACCCTAGACCAACAGAGATAGAGCATATGCACCCTCTGTCTTGCTAATGACAACCACAAAAAGGCCAAAATAATAAAACATTTTAGTATAATTCATAAGAATTATGGCAAACCCACATAACCAGCATTGCAAAATAAAATGAGAAAGTATTTTTGAATTTGGTTTTAAAAAAATACATGGTTGTAACTATAAAATAAATGGGAATTACAGAAAGCAACAGTCAAATAATACTATGATCTAATTTTAACAAAACAAAGGGAATTTGGCATGCTATTGTGCTGAGCTATTTTTTCACATAGAATCGTTTAATCTGAATACATTAGGAGGAGTCAGATGCCCAGCTATTGATTTTATTTGAGTTATTTATTTATTTATTTATTTAAGGGAAGAAATGTCCTTTGAATATGCTGAACTAGATTGTGGCAATTCTTATGTAACTGCACATATACAGAAGTTTATTGTTATGGTTTAAATGATGTCACCTCAAAATTTATGTGTTAACATTTGGTGAGCCATTGCGAAGATATTGAGAGGGTGGATGGGACCAGCAGTTGGCATAATGATTCCATCCCTGAACTCCTACATTATTGACTACAGTTTGAGTCCCAGACCCAGAGGCTTGACACTCATGCTGAGCATCTATGTATGCCAGCTCAAAATCTCGACAGGAGAATGGAGGAGAAGGGATTGCAGCATAGCCATACCCTCAGTGGTGATTCCTCACTTTCTTTCTGTCTCTTTGTCTCACTCTGATTCTCCAGTGAGCACATGTCCCCTATAGCAAAAATCACTCTTAAAAAAAAAAATAAAAAGCAAGAGGGTGGAAGCTTGATCTGATTATTTAAGAGGTTGAGCCTTTGAACAATAATTACGATCGCATAAAGTTATCAGGATAGGACCACCTGAATACTCATGGTTTATAAGAGAAGAAATGACACCAGAGACACACGATTGACACATACACTCAAGCTCTTGTTCTGCTCAACCTCTTGCCCTGTGATGTCTTGTACCACTTTGAGACTCTGAAGAATTCATCAAAACAGGAAGATCCTCAGTAGATGTGACTCTTAGGCCTTGGACCTCCAAACTGTGAGCTAAATAAACTCTATTCTCAGATAATTTCAGTGATGAGCAACACAACAGACTAAAACATTCACTGAATTGTAGTCTTAAAAAGGTGATTCATTTTATAGTATTCAAACTGCATCTCAAAGTGTGGGTTCCAAAATGTAACCCTACCAGCAGCTGTAGTCAGTCAGGCTGCTAACTTGGAAGCTGTCCTCTATGGCATCAGGAATAGATCGTGAGCCTAGGAGATGCGTGAGGCCAGAATAGCAGTTAAAGATAATCCGGAGTTCAACCTAGCCAGCAATAAACAATTCACCTTGCCTCAATCTCTTCTCCTTGTAAAAATGAGGGAGGGAATCAAGAGGAAGAAGAAAGAAGCAAAACATCTAAGGGACCCAACATGGAACGCTATCTGTTGATTAAATGTATATGATTATGTCTTTGACAGGACCAATATGCAGTGTATTTGTGATGGGAAAATTCATTTAGTATGCTGCAATGATACACAGTGATTGATTTTAACATATAAATTAAAAAAAACCTAGAACCCACATGTTAATAAAAATGCAACTATAAGCATATTAGTTGAAAAAATAATTTTTCCGTGTATAATCGAACCAATTTTTTCCCAAGTCTAGTCCTTTAAGAAAAAGCCTTTAACAATTACTCGCTAGTAAGTCTGGTGCATACATTAACCATATTTAGTAAATTTAGTGAAATGCTAAATGTACTCATGGTTGAAAAAAAATAAGTAAACTAAAAATAAAATAAACTTCCCCCACATACAATATCCCTACATCCACACCAAGGAAAACCACATTTCACACAAGAGAAGAAAACAAAAACACAAAACATCACATAAAGCATATGTGAAAATGTTCTACTTACTCTCTTGCTATTCTGAACAACAACTAGCATATTTTCTGTTAATACAATTAAATAAACGTACTCTACATAGGAAAGAAGTAAATGAAAAAAAAATATGCCATACATATATATTACACTATTCTGGATGGTAACCTTTCATACAAGAAGAAATGCAACGGAACATCTGAGGATAGCGTTCTCCTCCATTCTGAGATGCATGCTAAATTAAAAGGCAAAAACACTCTTCTTCATAGGCATTTCCTTCCTAAACTAACAATCATCCTATTTAACAGGTAATAGTTGTGGAGTTGTTATTGGTTTCAGAGAATTTTTACTCTTCTTTTAAAAAACAGTGCAAATTGAAGACTAAGTATTTATGGTACCTACAGTGATTTTTTTTTCTTTTTTTGCTATAGGGCGCGTGCGCTCGCCAGACAGACAGAGAGAGACAGAGAGACAGAAGGCAGGAAATCACCCCCCAGGGAGGATGGCCACGCCGCAATCCCTTCTCCTCCATTCTCCTCTCGGGATCTTGGGCACACACGCACACGCGCCCGGCGTGAGTTTAAGCCACCGGGTCCGGGACTGGAATCGCGGTCGTGGGAGTCCAGCGACATAGCCATTACGCCAACTGCTGGTCCCCCTACAGTGATTTTAAGACTGTAATAAGAACTCTGATTAAAACCCAAGCCTTAGGACCAGCAGTTGGCGTAACAGCTATGTTGCTGGACTCCCATGTTGCCGACAGCGGTTGGAGTCCCGGACCTGGTGACTTAAACTTGTACCGGTTGCATGTGTGTGCATGCCCAATGTCCTGAGAGGAGATTGGAGGAGAAGGGATTGTGGAGTGACCATTCCCCTTGAGGGGTGATTTCTCACTTCCTGTCTCTCTGTCTCTATTGTTCTGGCAAGCGCATGCACCCTGTAGCAAAAACTTCTCAAAAAAAAAAAAAAAAAAAAAAAAAAAAAAAAAAAACCTAAACCCAAGCCTTATTTTATATTGGAAATAGATTTTAATTATGTTTATTATATTATAGTGATAAGTATAATTATAATTACATTTACTTATATTAAAATCTAATCTATATAAATATTTCTCAAGGTTAAATTGAGTTCTGACACCTTTAATGGCCATTAAAAAATTTAAATGTTTTACTATGAAAAAATATAAATTAAAATTTCAATTGTTACAAAAAAAATAAAATAAATTTCCAGATGCCATCATATATCAATTCAACAGTTTCAACAATTTGGCATACTTGCTTTATCGATGTATGGGTTTATGGCTAGGCACTTTAAAGAAATTCCAGACTCTGTATTTTTTTATCTCTATAGTCTTTGGTAGGAATCTCTAAAATGTATCATTTCAGTGGCTACCAAATTTTTCTCTAGTTTGAGACATTACTAAACAGAAATATAAATAACATATATCTAATTTCCAGCATGATATGGAGCTGTTTATGATTTTTTATTTAAAATTTTTTTCTTCAGATTTTTGCCATAGGGTACCTGCGCTGACCGGGGAGAAAGAGACAGAGAGAAGGAAAGTGAGAAATCACCCCCACGGGAATGGCCATGCCACACTTCCTTCTCCAAGCATCTCCTGGGATTCTGGGCATGCACGCACACGTGCCTGGTGTGAATTCAAAGCTGCCAGGTCCAGGACTTGAACGATGGTTGGCCTTAACCACCATGCCATTTGCTGGCCACAAAGATGTTTAAATTTTAGGATTTATTTAAAATTTACAGAAGACAAAGTATTGAAAATTCTCAACACATTACTGCCATTCAAATATAGATGACTCTATTTTCCTGTTGGGAATTACAATTTTATTTTTATTTATTTATTTATTTTTTTGGAGACGTTTTTGCTATAGGGTGCATGCGCTCACCAGAAAGACAGAGACAGAGAGACAGAAAGCGAGAAGTCACCCCCCAGGGGGGATGGCCACGCCGAAATTCCTTCTCCTACATTCTCCTCTTGGGATCTTGGGCATGCACGCACACCCACCCAGTGTGAATCTAAGTCACCAGGTCCAGAACTCGAACCAGAGTCAACTACATGGGAGTCCAACAACATAGCTATTATGCCAACTGCTGGTCCAGGGAATTACAATTTAAAAGTTTGGATGGCAAAGTTCTTTTTAGTACGTGGCTCTATTTCACTGAAGTATTTATGTTTAATAATATAAACCCATAACTCTTCTAATGATGATATGAGAAAAAATAATCTTTTACCTAGATATTCAAATTCTTCACCCCAAAATTAGGTTGAACAAGCTTAAAATACTGTACAATATTTAAGTTAAAGAGTATAATTTATCAGGATTAATGCAATTTGTGTATACTGGCAGTAAATATATTGAAATGTCATTTCAACATATGATCATGTCCACTGATACAGGATAATAGTATCTGTATTGTCTTCATTACTGTAAAATTTAAATAAAGTTAATAACACTAATGATACATTAGAAGACTTACATAAAAAAGGCAAAGAGGTTAAAATTTATGTAAACATTGATACAAATACTAAGTCATTATACTAATGTAGCAATATACTGAATTAGTGTTTCAGCTCTAAGAGCCAGTTTGACTTTTATTCAAGTATATTTTATACCAATTTTTTCATATATAACACATTGAGAATTTAAAAATTTTGTTTTGAATACAATTTTCTATCCTTAGTTTATGTTTCTACTTTTCTATGTGTTTGTTATTAAACTATACCTTCAAAATAACCATCTCTTCTCAGCTGTGTTTTCTTTGGTGGTTTTGTAACAGAAACTTTGTTTTCATTGTTTTTAAATAATGCTAGGCGCACAGTGGGATCTAGATAGAGACAAAAAGAACAAGATAAAGGTTTAGTCTGGTTCATTCCTTCTTGAAATGCCTTACGATACCTTTATGGTGGCATTAAAAAAATGTACACACACACACACACACACACACACACACACACATCCAACAGGGTGTTTGCTGAGAACAATGAATATGGCATTACCCTGATTTGATTGTCACACACTGAATGCATGCTGTGAAGATCTACATTGTGCCCCACAAAGATATGCAACAATTAAATGCAATAGCAAATTAAAAAATAAAGTTTAAAAATCTCCTCTACAAGGCTCTATGAAATGACGAAGCTATTTTGAACTTCATAATTTGAAAAGGTAGCCAATCATGTATATATTCTTGGTTATCTGATTAAACATACAGCTAACAGTTAGTTAAAAGATAAAATTACTAAAAATGTGAAAAATATTCATATGTATACTTTCCAGTTATGGCATCACCTTTTCATTTGTGGAGTTACTTTATAGTTTATTATTTTAGTTCCTTTCTTAAATTCCTGAAATTTCTGATGGAATAAAGCAACACTCTCAAAAATATCTAACTAGGTAAATGCTAGTATTACAGAAGAAAAATAGATACCCTATTTTTCTCCCTCTAAAATATGGGGAGCTGGGATATAGTAAATGAAAGGAAAAGGAAGAGAGGAGAGAGAAAAAGATTATTTCATTACTTTAACACAGAATAACTGTGTTCTTTCTTGCCATAAGGTATTATATTTACATAACAAATATGTATAAATTTTCTATGTTTTAAAGCAAGAAACACATCAATCCTATTAATTTTACAAAATAAATGACATTTTTGTGAATGTACCAATTTTTTTATTGGTAATAAATGGTTATATAAAATATGGGAGTGGGGGATTTGGTACTGCTGCAGTAAGAGTTGTTGCACATGGAAGAATTGTAGGGAAAAGAAGATAGTTACATGAGTAACAGGAGATAACATACTGAATGAAAAGTTACGCATTCATAGTAAGAACATAAAACAATTCAGAGAAGCAAACATTTTCTTAGTATCTTGTATCATCCATATGAGAGTTTAAGAATTGCTGACTAATATCTAGGGCAATAGAATAAGTATGCTAACTGGAAAAACAATATTTTAAATGTCATCAATCCCAAATGGCATACTTATTTTTATTTGCTACAGGGTGTATGAGCTCGCCAGAAAGAAGGAGAGAGGAGAAAGCATCCCCCCCCCCCCCCCCCCCCCCCCAGGGAGATGGCCATCTTTTCACTCAGGCTTTTGGGTGCACACACACACACATGCACTCAGTGTGGATTTTCTTTGTTTTTAAGAGAGAGATTTTTGCTATAGGGTGTATATGTTTGCTAGAGAGACAGAGAGAGAGAAAGCAAGAAATCATCCCCTATGGGGATGGCCATGCTGCAATCCCTTCTCTTCCATTCTCCTCTTGGGATCTTGGGCATGTATGCACACACGCCCGGTGTGAGTTTTAAGCCACCAGGTCTGGGACTTGAGCCACAGTTGACTACGTAGGACCAGCAACCTAACCATTATACTATCTGCTGGTCCCCCAGTGTGTTACTTATTTATTTAAATTTGACCAGAGAGGGTCAGAGTGAGAGAAAGAGAAAGAGTGAGAAAGCAGGCCACCAGGTCCAGGACTCAAATTTCAGTAGGCCATGTAGGAGTCCAGAGCCCTTAACCATCACACAACTTGGAAAACCCCCAAACACCCAGTGTTTTTTTTAAGTTACCAGGCCCAGGAATTAAGCCTCTCACTGTTAGCCATGTGGGACTGAGCCACCTTAACCACTATACCACTGCTGGCCTCTGCATATTTTAATTAAATGCAACAGTAGCATATTTTTTCAGAATGTAAACTAGAGAAGCAGAATAAACAGTATTTTAAGTTATTCTCCTACATAAGCAAACTGATGGTTTCCACTATTTATTTATTTATTTATTGCTATAGGGCACATGCGCTTGCCAGACAGAGAGAGACAGAGAGACAGAAAGCGAGAAATCACCCCCCGTGGGGATGGCCACGCTGCAATCCCATCTCCTCCATTCTCCTCTTGGGATCTTGGGCAGGCACACACACGTGCCTGGCATGAGTTTAAGCCACCAGGTCCGGGATTCGAACTGTGGTCGACTACATGGGAGTCCAGCGACATAGCCATTATGCTACCTGCTGGTCCCAATTTATTTATTTATTTATTTATTTACTTACTTATTTTTAATAGACCATAGATTCGTTTAACACCCATCATGCCATGAATTCATAGGGAATAGGTTCTAGTAGCTCAGGCTCCTTTCCATTGGTTCTCACAATGTATGCTTCTCTGGGTGGAGCGGGCTGGTGCTTTAGTTGAACCCAGGTGCCTTTCTCTTTGACTTCCTTCTTTTTCTTACCATTTTCCTTCACATGTTTTAGAAAGCTATCTCTGCTCTTAGAATGCTTGATATGCTTAATACACACATTCATTCTCTTGTCAAGATCTTGCCCTTGTTTGTTTACAATAATGCCAACAACATACTGGGTAACATGGTAGACTCTTCCAGTTTTGCCATAGTAATATTTGTGGGGCATTCGTTTTTTGTTGTTTTTTTTTTTTTTTTTTTTTTTTTGCTATAGGGCGCGTGCGCTCACCAGACAGAGAGAGACAGAGAGACAGAAAGCGAGAAATCATCCCTCCAGGGGGGATGGTCATGCCGCAATCCCTTCTCCTCCATTCTCCTCTCAGGATCTTGGGCATGCATGCACACGCGCCTGGTGTGAGTTTAAGCCACCGGGTCCGGGACTCGAACCACAGTTGACTAAGTGGGAGTCCAGCAACATGGCCATTACGCTAACTGCTGGTCCCTGGGGCATTCCTTTTTGAACAGTACCTACTCCCTTGATGTCTACAATATCACCTTTCTTCTATTTTCACATATATATTGGCAAAGGAACCACTCCATGTTTTCTAAAAGGCTAGAGAACACATTATCAGATATCTCTCCTCTTTCTGTTCATGTTCATCATTTTGGTTAATTACTGGAAGGTGGCAGTTCCAGTCAAAAGGCACCACCAATTTTACCATCTCTATAGTCTTGCTTTTTACAGAATGTTGTATACTTGGCATAATAAAGTAGTCTTTTTGGGATGGCTTCTTTCATTTAGTAATATGATAGATCATCTCTTTTAGTGCTGAATAATATGCCATTTTTTGGATGTGCCACAGTTTAATTATCCATTATCCATCCATTTAATTATCCACCTAATTAATGAAGGATATCTTGGTTGCTTCTAAATATTGGCAGTTATGTATGTAGCTGCTATAGACATTCATGAGCAAGTTTTTAAAATTTTTTATTTCAATTTCTTTTATATATCCAATCACCTTACTTAGCTTGCAAAGTGAATACTCCAACATGTCTACATTTCTCACCAGTCCAGTTGAGAATGCTATACACATTATTTTCAACAGAAAATAAGCCCTTTCTTTGTCCCATAAATGCCTTGCCTCTCTACTTTTCTCCTTAATGTCCTTCCTCAGACTCTACTCCTTCACCAGTCTTCTTCCCACACTGTATCTGGAATTTATAACCATTTACTATGCTTCTATATCCTCTATCATTCAGTTTAGCTATAGAGTGTGGACACTCAGTATATATTAAGTGAAGACATACACTGTCTCTCCTTCATAGCCTGATTTGCTTCACTCAGCAGTAAATCTTCCATATTCATCCACTTTCTATCAAAAGCCAGGGTTTTGTAATTTTGTTTTGTTTTGTTTTGTTTTATGGCTGAGTAGTATTCCATAGGGCATATGGGCCACACTTTTTCAATCAATTCATTTATTCATGGGCATTTGGGTTGGTTCCATGTCTTAGCGATTGTGAATAATGCTGCAATAAACATCGATGTGCAAGCACTTTTCCAACTAAGGATTCTTCTGTCCTTTGGGTAGATACCAAGGGCTGGTATTGCTGTATCATATGGTAGTTCTATTTGTAGATCTTTGAGGAATATCCATATTGTTCTCCACTGTGGCTGGATCAATTTACATTCCCACTAGCAGTGTAGAAGAGTTCCCCTTTCACCATACCCCTGCCAGAACTTATAATTTTTTTTTTAATCTTAGTCATTCTAACTGGGGTTAGGTAATATCTCATTGTGGTTTTGATCTGTATCTCCCTTACAATGAAAGATGTTGAGCTTTTTTTCATATGCCTTTTGGCTATTCCTTTGTCTTCCTTAGAGAGTGTTTTTTTTTCAATTTACTCTTCGATCTTTTAATAGGGTTGATCATCTTTTTTTGGGGGGACAGCTGCTTGAGTTCCCTGTGTATTCTGGTTATACATCCCTTATCTGATGAACAGTTTACAAAAATATTTTCCCATTCTGAAGGCTGTCGATTCACACTGATTACTGTGTCTTTTGCCATGCATAAACTTCTTAATCTGATGTAATCCCACTTGTCTATTTTTGGGATTACTGACTGTGGTTTGGGAGTCTTATTTAAGAAGTCTTTGCCTACCCTAATGTCTCCCAGTTTCCCCAGTGTTTTCCAGCAGTAGTTTTATAGTTTGAATTCTTAGGTTTAGATCTTTGATACACTTTGAGTTGATTTTTGTCAATGGTGAGAAGTGGGGATTCAAATTCATCTTTCTGCAGGGGAATGAATATCCAGTTTTTCCAGCTCTATTTGCTAAAGAGGTTTTCCTTTTCCTACTTGATTGACTGTTATCCTTTGTCAAAAACCAGTTGGTTGTATGTTCAGGAGTCTATTTATAGGGACTCTATTCTGTTCCATTGGTCCACCTATCTGTTTTTGTGCCAGTACCATGCTGTTTTGATTACCACAGCTTTGTAGTATATTTTTAGGTTAGGGAGTGAGATGCCACCCATTACACTCTTCTTGTCTAGAATTGCTTTAGCAACATGAAGTCTTTTATGATTACAAACTGTATGACTGTCTTTTCTAGATCAGTGAAGAATGTCTCTGGCACTTTGATTGGGATCGTGTTAAATATGTAGATTAATTTCGGTAGAATTGCCATTTTGATTATATTAATTCTTCCAATCTAGAAACATGGGATGTCCTTCCACTCTTTTGTGTCATTTTCAATTTCTTTTTTTCTGCTTCTCATAGTTTTTCTTGTGGAGGTCTTTAATTTCTTTGGCTAGATTACATTCGAGTCTGCTCTTCTATGATCATCAATGGAAGGTTACTGTTGTTTGAAAAATAAAAACTTTATATCTCCCAGTACAACTTTCCCAGTGTTGGGGAAGTAGGTGTTAAACACATCTTAAAGTGCCAGTCTGTGGCCTGAGGGTTTAGGCACCTGGATCCCACATGGCCAATTTTGCTGTTCTAGTACAGACCTGCAAGCTTGAGAAACAAGCCAGGGCATGCATCTGCAAATCCCAGAAAAGAGGGAGAAGTGGAGGAGGAGGGATCCTGGTTTGACAATTCTTCACGGGGGATGCTTTTTCACTTTCCTTCTATCTCTCTGGCAAATGTAAGCACCCTCTGGAAAAATTTAAGGAAGCAAATAAATAGACGTTTAAAAAATACTATTGAGGGGCCAGCACGTCACGTGGTGGTTGAGGCTCTACACTCCACATGACTGGTCATGGTTCAAGTCCCAAACCTGGAAGCTTGCTTTCTCACTTTTCTCCCTCTCTCTCTTTCCCTCTCTCTCTCTCTCTCTCTCTCTCTCTCTCCTGAGCCCAACTGCCCTATATCAAATTTAAAATAATAATAATGATAAATAAAATTTTTAAAAATATGATTGTATTAAACCCTAGGTAAATAAATTCTTATTATTAATGCAGATCTATTCTTGACACTTTATATCCTTTATCTCATTTAAGCAACTTAATTTTAGTTAGGTATTAGAATATCCATAACATTATTTCATTCCCTTAAATAATCCTTTTTCAGTTTTTTACAATCCTAATTTTGTTCACCGGTTTATTATCATTCTGTTTACATAAAAATCTGATTATCATTACTCATTTTCTATAGGTACCAAGTAGAGCAGTTTATGTTAAGGTTGAATGACTAGCTATATTTCATTACCTTATAGGAAATGCTATTTACTAACTTATCTATTATTATTTTTAAATTATTATTTATTATTTTAATTTTTAAAAATTTGCTATAAGACACTTGTGCTCACCAGACACACACACACACACACACAGAGAGAGAGAGAGAGAGAGAGAGAAAGTAAGAATTCAAGGCACCAGGTCAGGCCTCAAACCATGGTTGGTTGGTCATGTGAGAATCCAATGCCACCTGCTGGCCCCACTACTTACTAATTTAAATTAGCCTTCATACATATAAATATATATCTACATGAGTAAAATACACACAAACAATTATACACATTAGTGACTTTTATCTTATTTATTTTTGAGTTAGTTAACTGTGATTTATTGAATCTACTAGGTGCTAGGTTTAGCAGATTCTGGGACTACGATAGGGAAGAAGTGGGGTCACCCTTCAAGGATCTTACTAGTCAAATGAGTTTTATTATAATTTTACTGAGGGCACAACAAAATAACATTTCATCAAAATTCTTGAAATTATTTTGGATATTCTGTAACTACTGAAATTTGTCAGGTAAACAATCACCTTGAATAAACTTAAATTTGCTGGCACATTAACTATTGTATTCTCTTTGAGGCCCTTCCCCTTAACATTCCTTAGTTATATCATCATTTTACAAACTGATTCTTTTTTTTTTTTTTTTTTTTTTTTTTTTTTTTATGAGAGGGACTTTTGTTATAGGGTGTGTGTGCTTGCCAGAGAGACAGAAAGTGAGAAATCACCCCCCAGGGGGGATGGCCACACCACAATCCCTTCTCCATTCTCCTCTCAGGATTTTGGGCACACATACACACATGCCTGGTGTGAGTTTTAAGCCATCAGGTCCAGGACTTTAATGGTGGTCAGTTACGTGGGAGTCCAGCAACGTAACCAGTACCACCGTCTGCTGGTCCCGCAAGCTGATGATTTTGCTATTTATTTACATAAAGAATAACTTTTTAAAATTTTCTACCTGGCTTAATTCTTGACTATTATTATTAAATGTTACCAACACAGGTCCATCCATGTTGGCAGATACGTAGCTAAGATGCTGTGCTCTGTCAGTGAGACCACATGGGAGGCCAGCGTCAATCCCAATCCAACCTAAAGGCCAGAAGCAGTGGCTGTGAACCTGTGGTACCAGCCCCTGAAGCTGAGGCAGCAGAAGTGTGAGCATGAGCTTGGCTGGGCAACAAAGTGAGGCCGTGTCTCAAAAAAGCACCATGAGTGATGGCACCCACCTGTAGTCCCAGGTGGGACAAGACACAAGGACCACAACTTGGTGAGACACTCTTAAAAATAAAAACTGTTAGTCTCCAGCTATTTTCTTCATGGAAATAAAATCAACAACTATTTATCAAATGCTTAGTGTGCAATTAACAACTGCTGGGTGTTACAAACAGCTACAGATGACCAACCTTTAAGGATACTTGTGGCTCTGCCTTTACATCTAAATTAACCCTGACTGCTTCATCTTGCTTTCTTTAGCTGTACAAATTTAAATTTGATATACATAAACACAGTAAATGCAGAGAAACTGGATTACCTCTTCATGCTATATTCTTAGTCCTTCAATTTCTTACCAGCTGCTCTACACTCAGGCCTCATCCTCTCCATGGAAACCAATCACCCACTCCTTTCCCCATTCAGCTCATCTAAGTCTTGCTACCAATTATGCTCATTGCCCTTAGGTTACTGACCTTGTATGCTTTCAATAAACCAGTAACTCTCACCTTACACGTGATGTTCTTTATTGCAGTACTGAGTTCTAAGTCTCCCTTAGTATTTGCTAAATTCCAACACGTGTCACGCAATTCTAAAATTACAGTACTTCTGTATGCAAAGACAGCAGTAAAAAGCAAACAAACAAAAATCCCACAGAAACAAAAGCAGTCATTACTGGTTCAAGCTCATGTCAGTCACGAGGGAAATAGCAATTATTCACTAGAAAAAACAACTACCATAACCCAAACATAAACAGTAAATCATGATAACCTCTTACAATTTTATTAATAGATTTCATCTTCTGGCTTCCAATCAATTCTTCTTTCCCCTGCCCAGGCTATTCCTTCTGCTCCTCCTCCTCTGTAAAGCAGATGGCCTCACTTAGACCAACACAAGTCACTAATACTGCATCTCCCCCAGTAGATGACCACATAGGTTTCCTCTGTTGCTGAATTCCTTGGCTTCTTCAGCAATGTTCTTCCTCCACGCAACCTATTCCATTACACTGTATTTCCTTAATTTACTCTCCGTCTTTTCCCCTATTTCCATTCTCACCTTAAAATCCTATCAATTCATATACCTTGGCTAAAAACACTATCTCCACAGTATAGAGTGAAAATTATTAAGCACTTGCTACTGAGCAAATCGCTATAAGGTTTTTCAGGTTAGAAATTTTAATTAAAGCTTCCTTACTCTTTGTATTTAAATCGCACTTCCTTGAGGATCACTCCTTTGTCAGATTGTAGAACATAATTTAAATAATTTATTATTCAATTCAAATGGGAATTGATGGTCATTCTCTGACACTTCTGCTGTCCTCCCTAACCCCCTAGGGCTGGTTAACATTTTATGGACAATGGTGCCCTCTGGTGGTTCAGAAATTACAAGTTGACAACATACATACTCCGTACTCCGTATGTATTTTCAAATTACTAGTAACGTTTTAAGTGTTTATCAGAATATAAGTATTTAAAAGATTATTTAGCTCATTAGTTAAAATTCCAAAATTATAGCCTTAGTTTGGACAGATTCAAAGAAATTAACAGCAAATCCAGATTGAATTACAATACGTAGACTACTACAAAATGTTTTATTCTGTAAGAAGAAAACCTGGGACACTGAGTCCTAAATGATTACTCACATATATACAATAACATAAATTCCACATCATCAGCCTAATAGGAGACAAAAAATATGATAATTGGAGAGGATCCCTTCTGATTTTCTTTTTAATGTTTTTGTTTGTTTTTTACTTTTATCCTGCTTGAATATTTCTCACCTGTATATCTGTTGCAAAGGAAGAGTAGAGGAAAAGGGCAAAGAGCATATAAAGCTCATGATTAAAATGTGCATTTCAACATTTGAGTTTTAAAGAAAAATGCTTTTGTCTTATTAATATTTTGATTCATAAAAGCAAAATAAAATTGTACCATGGAGATATAAACCTCACATAGTAATAATACAATCTGGATTACAATCATGTAATTGGAGTAATAATCCCCCTAAAAATTATGCAATTGCCGTTTAGGATTATTATCATATTTTATGGATCATACTTAATGACCACTGTCAAAACATTAAGTTCAAGAAGGGGTTTTCAAATTGGCTGACTAGTCATCCTTTTTCATTTGTTACCCTACCATGCCCCCTTGTGACTGATAGAGTCTTAATTTTTTGCCTGATAATTATGTATAATAATGGTCATTAAGGAAATAATTTTTATGGGTGAGTGTGTATATTCTTTATTAATTCCTTTGCTAAATATATTTTATTCTGATTTGTCAAAAATACTCAACCTAAACTAAACAAAATAAAACCCCTTAGTTTCAAGAACGTTCCAGAAAGATCCATCTCTTTCCAGGGATAGAATCATACAGGAAGTTTGCCAAGATAAACTTTTCCTCTGCTTTCACTACTAGAGACCATCTTTTTAAAAAATACAATAGCAAAATTTCTTGAGCATAAATTTGTCAAAGATTGACTGAATCAGATTTTAAACTACTTCTTATATTTAAACTTGCCCAAAACTTTCGGCCATTTTTATTTTTATTCTTAAAACAACAGTCCAAAGAATGTTTCGTGATACTATCGAGGATGGGTAAATATATAGCAAAGCAAAAAAAGAGTTTATAAAACAATCCAAATTTACTATATTGGCTCCTACATCCTCAGAACCAAGAGAGTCACTCTAGCATAGGGTTCTGAGTTGTTATTCCATGGAACCATAATGAACTTAATAAAAAATTTACAAAATGAGAATACAGAAGACACAGACTGGCTGAAAAACACACTGCCACAATATTTTCCTTAAAAATGCTTAAAATTTCAATATTTTTAACCTGACAAATTTTTAGTACACAATGGAAAAATAATTATCTCAGAAAGATAATAGATAAAATTTAGATATCACCAATGTAATACCAAGAAAGAAAAGTTGAACATTTCTGAATATAAAAATGAATCACCAGTAATTAATCAATGGCAAATGAATGATGTGCCAAAAATATCAGTTATTCTTTGGAAATCAACAATATTCTGCTAAACTTTATTTATTTCTTTTAATGAGAAAATATGGTTCTTAGAATCATACTTAAAATAATAAATAGAAAAATGAATAAAGGTAAAAATAAAAATTAAATACTTCTTTGTGTATTTAACAAGCTAAAACTATGGGGTAAATATAGGTTTCTTGCTTTTCTCAGAAATAATGGTAATTTTAGGGAGACATTTATTGACAATAAGGTCTTAACAAATGAGACTGAAGAACAAAATGAACTGAAAACATTTTTTTTCTTAAAGTTATGTGGCTTATATTAAGCCTATATGAGTATGTACTTATACTGCTGTAAGTAAACGTGAAGTTACATGCAATTTTAAGTAGTTTTACAGATATGATATAGAGAGCTATAAAGCACTTTATAAAGCACTATATCTATAAATTGATCCATATGTTAAGTAATTTTACTAAAGTCATTAGACATGTCCAAAGAAAGACAAATGATTTGAAGAGTAGCCTGGCAAGTGGGATAGAAGAAAAGATGTCTTTGAACATTTCCCAAGTTCTACAAAATCATAAAATACATAAATTGTACTTGTTTTCCCAGGTGTCATGTTGTAAAAGCTAAAATCCATAGAGCTGGTTAATTCATATAATTTACTGAATAATCAAGCAGTTATAAACCACACAAAGAAATAAATACATAAAGCAGTTGCCTTTTAAAATCAATATTACCCAAAATGAACCAGTTTAGAAACAAATTATAAAATGATTCTCAATGCCCAAAAGCTGTAACAGTCAATAGCAAAGTAGATAAGAAACAGGGAGAAAAATTAACACCCGAGTATAATAAATCATACTTTTCTGTAAATTTTCTTATGTTTATTTTTTCAGTAATTATCTTTACATATTTATCTGTACATTTGTTTTTATTCTTACTAAATATAATTTGGAAGATGGGAAGATGCAGCTTCAAAAGAATTTATTTTCAATATTACATACATAGTTATTATTCAAAGAGCATTAATCACTCACCTAATTTTTTTTTAAATTTCTTTGATTTCATTTTCTGTGCCCTCTTCAGCATTTGCTGAGCAGTAGAAATATCCTTAAAGCCCCTATAAAAAGAATAAAATTAATCAAGGCAAAACAAATATCCAGACCATATTTATAGGTGCATATACATATAAACACTCATATCTGACTTATAGTAATATAAGTTTGGATTTCCACTTAGGAAATTTTAATCAAATCACATATCTGACTTACAGTAATATAATTTTGGATTTCTACTTAGGAAATTTTAATCAAATCAGATATATAATTTCTTAAAAACTAATCAAGGTATTCTAAAAACCCTGAAAAATCAGGCTTGTACAATTATCAGTCCCTTCATTTTGTAATATTTTTAGTATAAAATAAACCACTTACCATTCTTCTGAAATTTTCTCCTCTTTTTCAGATTTTAGCAAATTCTTCCTACTAGTCTTTGATTCTGGTGTCCAGGATAAAGTTCTATTTTCTGATCTAGCAATGGGGGTAAAAGAAAGCTCCTTTTAATTGAAGCAACCTAAATATTTCAGCACTTTTTAAAACTGCAAGCTGTTTATGTTGTCTCAAACTTAGAATAAGGTCCACTTCAGTTTCAGGAAAACTTTATCTTGAAAAGTAATAAAAGTCTGCCATTAATTTAAAATGTTTACATTTCAATTACTTACAACATATTTTAATCCTTCTGTCAAAAGAAATGCAGCACTGGGATTTTAATTTTAATCCTTATCTCTACCTATATAACAGTATTTAAAGATCCACTTATTTATAATAATTAATTACATTATTTCACTGACACATAAGTTCTGTGGTTGCTTCAATGCATCTACCTCACACATTTTTCCTACACTAGAAACTCCATTAAGTCATTATGATATATTTAACACTAAACATTGTTTCTTGTTTTAAAAAATTAAATTCACATCCATTTTTGTAAGGAATGTAATATTATTGTCATTTCTAGGTTGACCCTCTAAAAGAGTAGTTTGGCTTACCTATTAAGTTTTGGGTGATCCAACGAAAAGAAATTTTCTTTCTCATTACATTGCCATGCTTGAGCTGGCTGACTTGGTAAATTATCTGAAGTATCATCATATTTTAAGGTTCCAGAGATCTTATCAGAAAAATATAAATTAGCATAAATTGAAAAAAATTCTAGCATATACATTGGATTTCTTTAGATGCATACCAGGAGGATCTTAAAGGAAATTTATTATAAAATTTAAAATTATAATAAAGTGAAATTTATAGAAAACACATAAATGCTCTTTTGTTTGTAGTAGTAAAGAATATACTTTTTGGTATAGCTCACATATAGAAAGTGATTTATTGCAAAGATCTTTACAAATCTCAGAAAATAAGAACTTCAAAGATTATCAAATAAATAACTGATATTGCAGCCCAGTGACCTCTGACTGAGCATCTTCAGCTGTTGCCCTCTTAATGCATATTTTTGTATGTTTAAAGTGCCGTCAACTAGTGATTTTAGTCTACTGCCAAATATACAGCTGAAGCAAATCATTTTTTTTTTTTGCTACTGTGAAATAAAGTGTTGAAAGAAATCCAAAATAAAGAAAAAAATTAGGAGCAAATGAAAGAAAAGCTACATGAAAAATTACATCTGGGGATGAGGAGGAAGTCAGAGGCTTCTAAAAGTAATTCTGTGTTTCAAGTCAATAAATTGTATTATTAATCACCACAACATAGCATATAACCTTAAGAAACGAGCAAAGATCGAGAGCTCAGAAGTTTCCATGACATGTTACCTTTGGCCATTGCAGCTGGTCTGAGAGAAACAGTGTTTGTGAAGGGAAGCAGGCAGAATCTAAAGCTAGCCATTCCTTCTCTAAGGCAGCCTGCACAAATAAAAACATTAAATGTATATAATTTAGTTTGTATAACTTTTTCAAAGCTTCTTTTAAAGTATGCATTTATATTTTGCAAATGTTGACAGTTTTTATTTACAGGTAACGTGCTACTCGCTATTCTGAGTTGATATGCATCTGTTTAACGCACACATACTAAAATGCTGGATAAGACCATTCATCACCAAATTTTGGAAAAAGTGAAATTTGGTCCTCAAGTGTTCTGAAAAATGAACTGCAGATTGTTAAGTGTCTTCAGCTGTTTATAACTCTGACTCTGAGCCGAATCTTGATGTAACTGAGGGAAATCGTCTTTATTTTTGCTTTTTTACAAATGTAAGTTATATTATTTTTTAATCAAATGCCATTACTGAAAATTATAGTGCTTTGATACATTAATACAAATTTTACAGTGAACACTGTAAGCTAGAATTTTTTTAAATTATTCTTTCAAAATTTCACAAATTTTCTGAATAAGTGGAAAATGGATTTTGTGACAGTGAATAAAACAACACAAGGAATCTGGCTCCTGAATTATATTCTCTAGCTCAGCTGTTAAAGAACAAAAGTATAAACTTAATTTTTTGGAATTGTAGTTTCAATACCTTTGTGTTAAACATCTTTACTCCATTTATAAAATTTCCAAAATTATTCTATCTGTTCACAATGCAACTATGTAGAGGTATATAATTACTTGAATTTTATTTTATTAGATTATCAAATGCAGCTTAAAATAAAATTCTATGGTCCTATGTTTTTTGGATCCTTATGAAAAAAGAATGATCATAACACAACTGTTTTGCTTTTTAAGAGGTTGTAAAATGACAAAACATTTAAAAGTTAAAAACTAGAAAGACCAGGCTAGCCCCACAGTGGAACAGTTAAGCACTGTGAAAGCGCTAGAAAGCTAGATTCTACATGGCTGATACACCAGTCCTGGCCCCGAGAGCTTAACAAACACGTCCAACATGAGTACATGCCATCAAAATGGAAAAATGAAGACAAGGAATTGCAGCATGACTGTGCTCTAGTAGAGGTGCTTTCTCTCTGTCTCTGCCTCTCTTTCGGGTGAGTGTATGCACTCTGACAATTCAAAAAAGTTAAAAAAAAATACTAGAATTATCATAATACTGAAATGTAAATTTGATTTTCCATTTATATAATCTCAATGTCTCTTACCAGCTTTTAGAAAGACCAGTGGAAAGGCAGGTCTAAGACATACTGATTACAGGCAGGTAACGCAATGACTAACTTCAGTTATAGTATTTACCTTAGAAAATCTAATTAAATTCATGTTATCTGAATATCATGTAAACAGGGTTCCTTTACTCATTGTTAGGCAGGTACACTATCGGATTCGTTTTAGGTAGGGATTATTCACATATATAATAGGATTACACCTGATTTAAGAATACATACCCGGCTTTTAAGAATTTGCTATTTGTCAGACAGGAGTAATAAGTTCGAGAGATCTATTGTACAAGATAGTGACTAAAATTAATTACCATGTATTTGATTCTGGAAAGGCACTAGGAATATTTTTTTTTTTTTTTTTTTTTTTTGCTATAGAGTTGTGCTCAACAGAGACAGACAGAGAGATAGTGAGAGAGAAACCACCCCTTCCCCTCAGGGGAGATGGCTATGCTGCCATCCCTTCTCCTCCAGTCTCTTCATGGGATTTTGTAAACGTGTGTACATGCACCCAGTGTGATTTTCAAGCCACTGGGTCTGGTTCTCAGTTACCACAGTTAGCCATCTGGGATCTGGTGCCTTAACCTCCATGCCATCTGCTGGCCTAAGAGAGTAAATTTTAAGCATTCTCACCACAGAAAATATATATGAGATAACATATATGTTAATAAGCTCTATTTAGCCTTTTTGTAATGTATACATATTTCAAAATATCATTTTGTACATGATAGCCATATATAATTTTATTTGTCAATTAAGGAAGTCAAATTTTAGACCTGGCTACCATGACCCAGTGGTAACACAAGTGCCCTACACGAGCCTAGAAGTCATATGGCCAACTACTGGATCAGATCTCCGGGTCAACCACAAGATATGCCAGGCGGCTAGGATCCCAAGGAGCTTGAGAACTGCAGAGAAGGTATTGTATAATGACCAGACTCTCTTAAGGGTACTTTTCTCCCCTGCTCTGTTCTGTGTCTCTTCTGTGTGTGTGCACCACATTTCACTGTCATAAAAAATTAATTCAATTTTAATATTCCTAAATACAGCAGTATTGAAAAAAAAAGTGAGAGTAGGAGACATCTCTCTCACTAAAACCATTAGCAATCCTTCTCATCCCCACAGAAAAAAACTTAAAAAGTTGAGAATGGTAGTCTGGAAACAATGGCTACACTTCAGGGGGCACTACAATAACAGGAAATGAAAGGCTATGTCATGTTTTTAAATAAAAGAATTGACCTGAAGGGCATTTACTTGGTACATCTGGGAAAGTACAGGAAAACAAGATCCTTCCATTATTTTGCAATATACTTATTTATGTTGATTACTTTTTTTTTTCTTTTTTAAGTTTGTTTATTTTTTGAGAGAAAGACAGAGGAACAGTCCTCACAACAGGGTCTTGACACTGCAATCCATCCCCAGCTTTGGCCAAGGGCATCCATAAGCCTAGCATATTTAGGGATCTCTATATACATGAACCTATAACCTTCCTATGCAATTGCTTACTAAATAAGGCTGGAAATTTGGTAAATTCCCATTAATAACTTGTACAACCTAAATTCTCTGATTAGATCATGATGAATAACAAAGGAGTCTAAAACTGCCAATTACAGTAGTCACAGAAGTGTACCCTTTAAACTGCGTTAATGCAGGAAAACATCAAACTAAAAAACCCAATGATTTCTCTACCTAATTCCCTCACTTCCATTTTCTGTATGTCGCTTTCTCTTTCTTGCATCCCCGCTATGTGGTTATCTGGAGTTCCGTGGAAGCCATTCAGGAGACTGACTGATTTAAATTGTTTTTGCTCAATTTAACTCTGCAATTTAAATTAAATTTTTTTATTTGATGCAAAATCATAAACAGAATTCAGGACTTGGATTTTTTAAAATTATTTTTTGAGGGGTTGGACCAGAGTGCGGCAATAAAACCCAATTCTTTGAGAGGCTGACCCACATGGGAAGGTTCAGATAGCTGAAGACCATTCTGAGTATACCAGGCAAAGATGTGCCCATAACCTGAGGCTGGCAGAAGCTAGGGACGATTGTGGTAACAAGAATCTGTCCCGAGTGCTCTTTCTTTCTCTCTTTCTCTCCCCTTCTCTCTCTCTCTCTTTCTCTGTATCCCTCATTCATGGAATAAATAAATAAATAAGAAACTTTTTAAAACATTCTTTGAATGACAAAATAAAGGGAAATCCAAGTCTACCCCAAGAAAAACAAGGCTACAGCACATCAGCTATAATCAAATTAGTAATCTTATTGTGGTTAAAATTGTTAAAATGAGACATGTGAAGATGTGAAGCAGCTATACTATAAAAAGTATCTTGCCACCTGAGAAGTGGATGTGGAAAACCGCCAGTGTGTCAGGCCAGGATCTTGACTTTGTTACTTAGAGGACTATTATCAAATTTACTTACACATTGAAAATGAACTTAAACTTGAATACATTTTCATTCAATTATATTCACAGTTGAATATTTGATCAGATATACACATATATTTTTGATTTTTTGTTCAGAGAAGAAATTATTCTGCCATAATATAACTTTGACAAAAAATAAGACTATCAGAAAGAGAAACTGTAAATAAGAGTTGTTAATGTGTGTAAGTATATGCAAATTTTTTGGTGCTGTTTAAATACTGCTTTTATTTGACACATGACAATAGGGCCATATTTATCCTAAGCTATAGGTCAATTAGTGCTGAATAGGTCCTAGAAATTCTAAAAGTAATGACTTGATCTCTTTCCTCTTCCTTTCACTTATCTCTTCTTTTCTGCCCCAACACTTTACTCTTCTGCCCAAGCTGACTCTTACAATGCCAAAAAGAATTCTTTATAATATTTCCTGATATCTTCTGCAACATTTTACTAGCCTTAAGGCTGAGAAAGTCAGTCCATTTTGAATCCTAAAATTCATTTCCTAAATGCTGTCTTCTAATAAAGAGAGCATTTTAATAAGCATAGCTATTCATATTATTAGAAACCAATGTTGTATTCATGCAAGTTTTTTCTCACTAAATCAAATCGTAATATTTTTAAGTACTTTACTTTGCCTCTAGTTTTGGTTTTACTTCTCTATTGTCCACTATGTACTATAATATGTAATGTTCAGATTAATTTGAGATAGGGATCAAACATAAACTCTAAGGCTAAAAGTTGCCCAGGTTCACACATTTTGCTTTCTTAAAAATTCTTTCTGGGCCCAGCAGGTAGTATGGTGGTTACAGTGCTACATGGTTGACTCTGGTTTGAGTCCCAGCCACAGCAGCTTGAAAATCATGCCAGGTGCCTGTGCATGTGTGCCCAAAATCCCAGGAGGAGAATGAAAGAGATGGGATTGTGGCATGGCCATCCTCTTCTGGGGATTATTTCTCACTTTCCCTCTAACGGTCTGTCTCTCTCCAGTGAGTACACATACCCTATGGAAAAAATCCTTAATTTTTTTTTTTTCTTTTGGGAGCTGGCCAGTTGTAGGAAAGTACTCCAGTGCTCTGTGAGGTTGACCCACAAGAAAAGGCCTCAGGTTCGCATCTAGAGACGCTCCTGAACATGCTAAGTGTACATGAGTCCTTAAGTCAGGGCTGGCTAGGAATGGGTGGCTGCAGGAAGAATCTGCTGGGGTTTCCTGTCTCTGTCTCTGTCTTTTTCTATCTGAGATAGATGTCTCTTTCACTCATAGAAATAAATTTTAAAAAATTATTCTTGCAAAATTATTAAATTTGCCTTTATGCTGAGATTAAAAAAAAATCCAAATGTGTCTGTTATAGTTTTTTTGTACTAGGTCTTTGGGAAAGTCATGATGTGTTTTTCTGTATTTTTTTATGCAAAAATGCATCCTGACTTTCCTGATAAACCCAATATCTACACTATATTAGATTTTCTCATCTACTCTGGGTTAAGAGATACATAAAGTATTGGTTGTTTAAATGTAAAGATAATCATGTTGTTTCTTTATGTGTTGGTTTCTAAGCATAAGTAAAAGGAAAAAATAAACCTGGCAAACTAAGTCAACAAATAAAAACATTAGCTAAAACTTACTTCACAATTTTAAAGGTAAAAAATGTAAGTAGCAGTGTAGGTACTGCCACATCAGACTATTCACGTCCATTATTTTAGATATTTACTAGGTTATTTTAGGTTTTTTTTTTAGTTTGTTAAATGCCCTGTTTATTCTGCAAACAAGGTTCAGAAATGTACAGACACAACTCGTAGGCTGAGCGATCTGTGTGCAGTTGTGACTTCACAACTACACAAGCAGCAATGACGACTTAGGAGCACATTAGCCAGCCACTTGTTTAATGCGAATGCAGTGAGAATGGATCACAAAGGGTCTGTTCCTCTAACTCACAGGCACATTCTTCTGCTCTAATCTTTAACAAGTGGAGCCTTCACTTGATTGGCCACCTCCTTGTCGCTCAGGGCCTCAACAATCGCGAGAGCAAATTCAAAGCTGGTCCCAGGTCCACGACTTGAAAGAATCAGACCATCCTTTTCCACGATTCTCAGAGTAGGGGTAATGATTTCCATTCATCATTTTATCTTTAGCAAGTGGGTGTGCTGTAACTTTGCTTCCAAAGCCTATCTCATGAGCCAACAGGGCAGTAGGACCTGCACAGATGGCAGCTATGAGGCCCTTCTGCTTTTCCTACTCCTTCAGGATCTCTTTCACAGCAGCAGACTCAAATAAATTCTGCGCACCCAGATTACCTCCTGGTAGAACCACCAGGTCATATGGTCCCTCTTTTTTTGCATCTTCAAAACTGGCATCAGGACAAATGACAACATCATGACTACACTGCACAGGGTCTTTTCCAGCCAGGCCAGCAATAATGACCTTAATCCCAGCGCACCTCATGACATCTGCAGGGATGACTGTCTCCATTTCCTCTGCTCCTTTACCAGGATGATCAAAGCTCTTTTAAAAACCATTTTATGTTATTTTTTTAAAGACTCACACCAGGCTACATGGGTACACATGCCAGCACACATGCGTAGCACCCACGGGGCCTTCAGTTCCGCACTCTATTTTAGATATTTATGACAAAGTGGCAAAACTTCCTCCCATAGGAGGCTGAAATTAAAGCTTAAAATTATTCTTTAAAACCTGCTATACATTGTAGATAAAAGAACAAAAAAAAAGTCTTATTGTTTCAGAAGTTCATTATAACTAGTGAATAAAAGGTGCTTAATGATAGGAGATAATTCTTCAGGGTCTTTCACATGCACATGTCTTATGACAGCTTTATTCCAGACTACATTTTCAAGGATGTTCATACAGTTGACAGGCTAAGAAACAGAAATAGTGCTTTCCTCCATGGCATAAGGCATTATCTAACAAGCTTCATGGAGTACTGAGCACATAGATTCAGCTGATGAATTAGTACACAGGTCACAGTGGAGAAAGTAGCTGAAGTTATTTTGTGAGTGGGTTTCTTTTGGCCAATGCACTGTCCTGCTGTTGCTTCTATATAGGAATGTATAGCAGAAATTAACATGTTAACATGATTTACTTTTCTGTCACATAAACACCAGAAAGGATAATCCTAATAGGGGAAGTGTTTAAGAAGTGCCAATGTACGTTTTGGGATTTCTGGGGCCTACTATTATGCCTGCTTTTGTGCCAGTACCATGTTGTTTCAATACCAAATGTCGGCACTCTATGGCAGTAACTGAATGATTGGAAGATATAAAAACATAGAGAGCAATGATGATACCGGAGACAGTGGGCGAGGAGGGTAGGAAATGGGAGAGGGTGAGAGGGAGGGAATCAAGTGAAGAAGAAAGAAGCAAAATATTTAAGGGATCCAAAATGGAGAGAAATGTGTTGATTACAATGCTTATGGTAGTGTCTTTGACTAGATTGAAATGCAGTGTATTTATGATGGGATAATTCATTTGGTATGCTGTAATGATTCACAGTGATTAAATATATAGAAATAAGTAAATAAATTTATAATACATAAATAAATATCATTTTTATTTTTGGTACATGTGGGAGAAAAAAAGATGAAAGTCCCAATGTGAACAACTCTCCTGTGATTCTCTATCTGGGAGATTTGGTGTGAGCATCTCTGCCCTCTAATTTCCAAAGCTTTCACTATGCAGATGATATTCTCTGGTTGTTGAGTCATAGAGGTCAATTAAAAAAAAAAAAAGCTTTTGCTTCACTCCTGCTTACAGTGGGTGTTATCAATGACACCTCTGCTAGCAGGGGAGGCGGATGATGAATCTGAACAAAACCTGGCACCTGTTCAAGTTAAATTTCTTGGGAGTACAAGAGATCTTCAAATAGTTCATTGGAAGTATGCATAATGAAAAAAAAACTATATATGGATTTCAAATATTTTTGCCCCAAAATACACTCATACTTTAATTCCTTTTTTCCACAAACTTTTTGAAGTCTCCTTATATGTGGGAGAATATGCAATGCTTCAGCCCTTTACCACTAAAAAAGAGGACCAACACTTCATTGAATCCCTTCAGTACTGGAGACAATACATATCTCTGTGACTGATAATTTTTGCTCATTTGAAACCTCTGACAATGGAGGTGGCCTTAACCTGGAGGAATCCCGCGTGACTTTGGTTTTGCAGACTTCTGACACAAGAGCAGGTACACTCTTATTGAAAAGCAGCTCTTAGCATCTTACTGGGTTATTTTACACACTCAATGTCTGGCCCTTGGAAGCCAGTGGTGTCCTTCTGGCTTAAGACTGTCAGTTTTAGGTGAGACAACTTGACTAAAATGTGTGAAGAATCCCAAAAGCATCACTTGTCAAAAGGAAATGGTATATTCAAAATGTAATCAGCCTAATCTCAGAGGTGTGTCTGTTGTACATGAGAAAATAGTAGATATCATTTTTATGGAAACTTTATTCCACTCTACTACCTGAATCAAAGCTGCTGACTTGAATGGACCTCAGTTCACCCAAGTTCCCCTGAATTCTTGGACCCAGTGCAGGGATGGTTTGGCAAAGCTGAATTCCAACTGACCCTTGGGCTATTGCCAACGGTCTCATAGTTTCATCCGCCACGTGGAAAACTACAGACTGGCAGAGTAAAGATATCCTGATTTTGGCTCTCAAATAAGGAAAACAAATCACAGCTGCTTATAGAACTGTCTGGGTTACTCACATGGATGCTCATGGTTAAGGGCTTAATCTCCAATGAGGATGACAAGTATCAAGTCACTGAGGAGGCCTGAAGCTGCTAATATTTCCAGATCTGTAAAGTCCTGAAAACTTTGCCAATTTGTCTTGTACTTGGGGAGGCTACAACTCATGGTTCTTCGCCCCTGCTTATTTCTGGAAAACTGACTTTATTACAGCTACCATCCCTTACCATGACTGACATCATTCAGGGCTATCAATCAGCTAACTTAGGCCATGTTAACGTGGCCTTTGAAGTTTATCTGCATATTTTTTAGTCTTCTGGACTCTCTGAGTCTGACAGGTATGATTACCACAAAAACTACTCAAGAAAGACTTGATGTTATGACTCTGTATCTCTCACCTACTTCTGTCCACAAACCTTGACAGGGCAGTTTGATCAGTGACTATAGCTGTCCCCAGAAAAGGATCACCCTTGCAGCAACTTTCTAGGTAATGATCAGGGGGAAAAAATCCATAGAGGTTAATATAGACCTATTTGGACAGGTCAAATTTTATAAAATATACAAAACGTTATTTGTTTTTGAACTTTCCCAACAAAAGCTCTGGGCATGAATAGAGAATTATTAGAAAAAGATAAAGTTAGAGCTACTAAAATGGGACACCCTAGTTTTGAGTTGGTGGATGTAGAATAACAACCAGAATTTTTAAAGGGATAGTCTAGATTCTAGGGCATATAGGGGAGGGTAGGACATTAATAATCCTTTGTCCTTCCAACACACCTGAAGCCTTCCTTCACAAAGAAAATGCCCCAGAGGCTTTCCCAAACTGCTAAAGTCCTTTAATATAACTTACTGATGATAGGTCTGCCCTCTCCTTCCAGGAGGCTTTGGCCACAAATTGATAGTCATTTCTCTTGGGTCTACTAATAAATCTATCAAGACAGCATCAAATTACCCCAAATCCTGTACTTTTCATGTGAAGCATTTCTGGATGTTTTCTCCACTCCCATTCTCACTCACCTAGCAGATGATATGGTCAATAAGACACCTTCGAGTGTTTAAGAAAGCACTTCTATGACCTTGGAATCCATTTAGGTCAGCTTCAACTCATTGGCCAAGGTGGTTTTGGGTGACAGAATTGCCTCCTTGTTCTTGAGGGAAAAGAAGGAGTCTGTGAAATAGCTATAGCTGGATTAAAATATCAAGCTTAATAGAAAGATCAATAAAGAAATTTAGGAAGATGATCACCTGGCTTACTCATAGTAATCTTAAACACATCATGAGATAGCTATGTGGATCAACCAGATTATTCAGAGTGGCCACTGGAGTGGCATACTTAAGAGAAAATCTGCCATGTAGAAACAAGAGATGGATATTGTTGGGAGAAAATTCTTTATGGGTCTCTTACACTTCTGCATAACTTAAGCAGCTTTTGTTATAGACTGACTTTTCAAAGATGTTCATCTAACTAGCAAACTTGGAAGATATAGTATTTCCTTTGGAATGGGGGCAAAATTAGTTTTCTGTTTAAAATAACCCATACATGGACTTCCTCTAGACCATAGGATATGCAGAATTGCTAACAGCTCCTTAAAATATATGGAGTTTCTTAAATGCAGAATTACTAGGAAGGAATTCTTCAGATTCCCCCTGTGGAACTCAAGGGCAAAGGGGAATTAATAAAAACATGAAGCACCTGCTGCCTGTTGTGACAGGTAAATATAAGCACTGTGAGGTCAGGGATCTTATTTCTTTTATTTATTGTAGTAAGAAAACTGCCTAGGAGAGTCAAGGTGATTATTGACTATTGAAATATTCATTTAGGCTAGTCCCATAGTCAAGTGGCTAAGTATTGTGCACAGGGAGCCAGGTCCTACATGGTTGACCATGGATCAAATCCTGGCTCTAGTGACTTAAAAATATGCAAGTTGCATGTATGTGGGGCATATCCCAAATTTTGACAGGATAATGATATAGAAGAAAAGACATTGTGGCATGACCACACTGTATTGGAGTATCTCTCTCTCTCTCTCTCTCTCTCTCTCTCTCTCTCTCTTCCTCTCCCTCTCCCTATCTCTCTCTCTGGCTAGTGAATGGACCTTCTGGCAATAGGAAAAAGAGGAACGCTCATTTATGAAGATTTCTATTCTACTCAAGATGCTATAGCTTTTTTTTTTGAGAGAGAGATTTTTGCTATAGGGTACATGCACTTGTCGGAGAAACAGACAGAGACAGAGAGAGAGACAGCAAGTGAGAAATCGCCTCCCATTGGGGATGGCCACACCACAATCACTTCTCCTCCATTCTTCTCTCGGGATTTGGACATGCACGTACATGTGGATGGTATAGCTTTAAGGAGAATAACAATCCTCCTGAGAACATCAATAAATATTTTGAAAAACAGTATTTGAAAAGGCACTTAAGAGCAATCAAAGCTGCCACAACTGAAGAAGTAAGTTCTTGGTCTCAGGATGATGTGAACCCTATATGTCCTGACACATTTTCTCTTGAGGCAATTTATAATTTTATTACTAAAGAAGACATTCCTGAGATCTGCTTATAGCAGTTTCACCGAGAATGAACAGAGATAAGTTGAAGTGTAGAGATGTCACGACAGCTAGTGTTTGTCAACTCTAAGCAGTATGTGTGAAGTTTAGATGCTTAGAATCAAAGGGCAATAGAAATGACTGGGTACTAAAGCACTAAGAAAAAAATTTCTTCAGTCATCCAGTGCTGTGGAGGAAGGAATTAGAATTTAGGGAAAAACATGGCAAGACCTGGTAAATAACTGAAGCTTTCATTTGAGATGCGAGTTTGGTTTAAACTCTAAGAGAAATCAGAATCAGAATAGCCATAACAAAGTTTGAAAATAAACCTCGGAAGGCATATATGTGTAAAGTCTGGTACTTAATCAAAGATTGAATTTTATATAGAAAAAAATTAATTGACTAAAAATACAAGAGATAAAAAATCATTAAAAGTAACCTTACAAGTGATTCAGATATTCCATTGAGAAAGCTTTAGAAATATATTTAGTATGTTCAAGAAAACATTAAAAAATAGGAGTCTTCCATAAGAGCTGAGAACTACTGCTTGCAGGGAATAAGAGAAATGAAGATTTTTCTGCTGAGAATTCACCCTGGAGAGGCAAATAGGGCAGCCCTTTAGAAGAAGACTGAGTCCTCCATGGGAGCTGAAGACTAGTGCTTTCAGAGAATAAGAGAAATGAAGATTTTCTGCTGAGAACTCAACCTGGAGAGGCAAAGGGAAGCCCTTCAGAAGAAGACGTAGTCTTCTGTGGGTGCTGAAAACTAGTGCTTTCAGAGAATAAAAGAAATAAAGATTTTTTTTTTTTTTTTTTTTTTTTTTTTTGCTGAGAATTCATCCTAGTAGAGCTCCTAGAGAAAAATGGAATGGCAAAGAGTTTGCAGATCACCTACTCCTGCATGTCTCTGAACACTCAGATTGAACTTCTAGAAATTAGGAAGAAACAAATAACCCATCAGATGACTAAAAATCACCGCAGAGGCATAAGGAGTATGAGAAATCAAGAACACACCTCTCCCCCAAGGGAAAAGAACAACTCTACTTCATCAACAGACAGTGCAATGGAAGTCACAGAAATGTCTGACAAAGAATTTAGAATAGTTATAGTGACAAAGCTAACAGAGATGGAAGAGAAGAGAGACAATGAACTCCAGAAGAGGCAGGAAAAAAAAGCTGACAAGTTCCAGGAGGTGAGAAAGTTCTTGCAAGATCTGAAAGAGGAAATAAATGCACACCATAAAAAAGAATCAAATGGAACTGTTAGAGATGCAGGCTATAATACAGAAAGTCAAAACCTCCCTTGAAAGTATTAAAAGCGGACTAGATCTTACAGAAAATCAGATGTAGAAGATAGAATCGCTGAACTAGAAAAATCCATCACAAAGACTGAGAAAATAGCCCACAAAAATGAGAAGAATATATGAAAAATTCTAGATACCATTAAACTTCCAAATATCTGGATAATTGGTGTCCCAGAAGCTGGAAAGATGAATAAGGATACTTAAAATCTATTCCATGAAATGCTTGAAGAAAACTTTCCAAACCTAGAGAGGCATTCAATGATCCAGACCCAAGAAAAACAGAGGACCCCAAATAGAATCAACCCAAGATCTTCTCCAAGACATATTATAGCGAGATTGTCCAAAGACAAAGACCATACTAAGACTGACAAGAGAGAAACGTCAAGTTATCTTATTAGAAACAATGTGAACAAGGAAAGAATGAGAAAATATACTCAAAAGTGTTGAGTGAAAAACTTTTTCAAACAAGAATACTATATCTGGCAAAATTATCCTTCATATGGGAAGAGAAGACAAGAACATTCTGATATAAACAAACCTGAAAGAATTTACTGACCCCAGACCAATTTTCCAAGAAATTCTAAAGGAAGTGCTATATCATGAAAACTAAAGTCAGACACACAGAAATAAGAGTTCAAAAACAACCAAGAAAATGTCCAACTTAATGGCAGGGACAAGTCCAGAGCTGAATGTTATCTTCCAGAATTTAAACAGAAAGACTGGGACCAGCAGATAGCATAATGACTATGTCGCTTGATTCCCATGTAGTTGACCACGGTTTGAGTCCCAGACCCAGTGGCTTAAATTCATGCCGGGCGCATGTGCATGCATGCCCTAGATTTAAACATGAGACTGGAGGAGAAGGTATTGTGGCATGGCCATTTCCTCTGGGGGGTGATTTCTTGCTTTCTGTTTCTCTGCCTCTGTCTTTTTGGTGAGTGCTTGCACCCTATAGCAAAAAACTCTCAAAACAAACAAACAAACAAAACAAGAAAAAAAAATCTAGAAAGATTGGACCACAACAGAAGATAGATTAAGTACATGAGTCTGAACTGGTGAAACAGAATTTTATGACTTTTGACTAAAACATTACTGATCTTCTATGCTTTGTTTCCCAGAGTTAAGGATTTTTGTCTTCTCTTGAGTTGTTGACAGGGCCATATACCTACTATTTGAACAGAATCCTAAACTTTTTCCTGGCTTTAAGTCTTAAGCAAATTCTCTTAATATTTTTAAAACTTCAATTTATTAAAGCTAAAACTGTTTTTCTTGAAATTAAAAAAATACTAAAAATATATTTAAAAATACCTATTTAATGACCACAGTAAGCTTACATAGCTTCAGCTAGGTGCTATTTTATAGTATAATCATCCTACTAACAGAGTTTCATGTCTAAAGTCATCATGTGTTCACAGATAAGTATATATCAGCTAAAATTCTATTGAAGGTAGTTAGATTAGTTAAGATACTTTGTGGATTAATAAAATGTGGGAAAAAATTAAAATGGAATGGAAAGCAACTGCAGATACCAGAGACAGTGTGAGAGACGGTGAGAAATGGCAGAGGGTGAGAAATGAAGGGGGAATGGAAAATTATTTGTTGATGATAACATGTATGATTAAGCCACTATACAGTATATTCTGGATGGGAAATTGTATTTTGTATGCTGTGATGACGTTCAGTGAAAAAATGTGAAATAAATAAATATATTTTAAAAAGAAAATATGAAATAATAGAAAAGTTCAAAATATAAATAGAATTTACAAAAAAGAATGAAATAGAAATTCTTTAATTCTAAAATTAAAGAATTGAAAAACTGAAATTAAGAATGAAATAGAATGATTAAACAGGACAAATGGCACATGAACTATAAGATAGGGCTGTAGAATATACACAAATCAAAACACTGAATACTCCAAGATGCTGGCCTGGTCATTTTTTTGTTGTTGTTGCTTGTGTTTGTTTGTTTGTTTGTTTTGAATATGACCTCAAAGCACAGGCAACAAAAACAAACATAGAAAATGAAATTACATCAAATTAAAAACATTTTGCACAATTAAGTTAATAATCAACAAACAGAAGAGACAACTTACAGAATGGGAGAAAATATTTGCAAACTATACACATGAAAAGGGGTTAATATCCATAATATACAAGGAACTCAAACAACTCAATAGCAAGAAAACAAATTAATTTTAAAATAAGCAAAAGATCTGAATAGACACCTTTTAAGAGAAAACATACAAAAGATCAATAGCTATATTTTTAAAATATTCAATATCACTAATCATCAGGAAAATGCAAATTAAAACCACAAAATAAGGGGCCAACAGTTAGTGTCATGGCTATGTCGCTGGACTCCCATGTAGTCGACCGCGGTTCACGTCCCGGACCCGGTGGCTTAAAACTCATGCTGGGCGCGTGTGCGTGCGTGCCCAAGATCCTGAGAGGAGAATGGAGGAGAAAGGGTTGCGGCATGGCCATCCCCCCTGGGGGGTGATTTCTTGCTTTCTGTCGGTCTGTCTCTCTCTGTCTGGCAAGCGCACGTGCCCTATAGTAAAAACCTTTCAAAAAAAAAAAAAAAAAAAAAAAAAGACATGACCTCACACCTGTCAAAATGGTTATGATCAAAATAATAAAAGGTATGTATTGGTAAGTATGAGAAGAAAAGGGAAACTTTGAACACTGTTGGTAGGAAAATAAATTGTTATAAGCCATTACGAAAAACAGAATGGAGGTGCTCCAAAAATTAAAAAATAGAACTATCTTATCTTATATTGCAGAAATTCCAATACTGAGTAGGTCTTCAAAAAGTTCACGGAATAAGTGTTTTATGAAAAAACCTACATAATTCTAAAATATTTTTGCCCCAAAATAAACTTGTACTTTAATTCCATTTTTAATGAACTTTTTGAAGTCGCTTTGCATATTCAAAGTATATAAAATCAGTATGTCAAAGACAGAGCTCCGAACATGAGTAAACTCATGTTTATTCCAGCATTATTCACAATAGCCAACCTTTAGAATCAACCTAAGTGTCCATCAATGGATGAATGGATAAAGAAAGTGCAGGATATATATGCAATGCAATATCCTTCAGCCATAAAGAAGTAAATCATGTAATTTGTGACAACATGATGAATCTGGAGGACATTACATTAAGTAAAACATACCATGCACAGAAAGACAAATATCACATGGTCTCACTCAAATGTGGAATCTAAAAAAGTTGATCTAAGAAACGTAGAATGTTGTTACCGGGGTTGAAGTGTTTGGGTGGGAGAGATGTTGGTCAAAGGATACAAAATGTCAGTGAGGTAGGAGAATAAGTTCAAGAGATCTATTATACACAATATGGGGACTATAGTTAACAATATATTTTTGAAAATGCTGAGTGTACATAAAGTACTCTCATCACAAAATGAAAACTATTTGAGCTAATGCATATATTACTTAGCTGGTTTTAGTTGTACAGCTATGTCTTCTTCTGAGAAATGTCTATTCAGGTTATTTAGGTCCTTGCTTATTTTTAAATCAATTAAATTTGTTTCCTTAAATACATATATATATATATATATATATACACACACACACACACACACACACACACTTTAAAACATCATGTTATACAAAATAAATACATACTGATTTATTTGTCACTTAAATTTAAAGGAAATATTTAACAGACACAAGAATGGAAAATTATTTGATGAAGATGATATATGTGGTAATATCTTTGACTTCATTGCAATGCAATGGATGTGTGCTTTGAAAACCATATCATATGCTGTAAAGATGTACAATAATTAAATGTAAATTAAAAAATAATAATTTTAAAAAATGTCCATTCAGATCTTTTGCTTATTTTAAAATTAATTAATTTGTTTTCTTACTATTGAGTTGTTTGAGTTCCTTATATATTATGGATATTAACCTCTTTTCAAGTGTATAGTTTGTAAATATTTTCTCCCATTCTGTAAGTTGTCTCTTCTGTTTGTTGATTATTAACTTAATTGTGCAAAATATTTTTAATTTGATGTAATTTCATTTTCTGTTTGTTTTTGTTGCCTGTGCTTTGAGGTCATATTCAAAACAAACAAAAATAAACACAAAACAGGGGCCAGCAGGTGGTGCAGTGGTTGAGGTGGTGGACTCCCATGTAGTTAGCTATGGTTTGAGTCCTGGACTCAGTGGCTTAAAAATCACACTGAGTGTCTGTTCATGCAAGAATGGAGGAGAAGGAATTGTGGCATGGTCATCTCCCCTGGGGGAAGGGGGCGATTTCTCACTTTCCCTCTCTCTGTGTCTGTCTCTGGTGAGTATGCATGCACTATGGAAAAAAATAAGGACACCCTAAAAACAAACAAACACAGAGCAAAAAAGAATGTAACAGACATATGTGAAATGGTAAAAAATCTAACATATATATTTTTGGTATGCTTTTACTTTAATAGAGAAGATAATGAAAAAGAAAGAATATTTAACTCTGGACATGAAATTTCCAAAACTATATGATATCCCAACCCCAAACACATACACACATACACACACACACACACACACACACACACACTCACACACATACACACACACACACACTCACACATACATATATATACATACATATATATATATATACACATATATATAAGTAAATAATTATACTGAGTTGAAAAAAAAAGAAGAAAATAAACTATCAAAGTAACTAGGAGTATAAATAAGGAGGGCAAATTCTTCAGAGGAAGAAAAAAAATAAAACTTAGAACTGACTTTTCAATAGAAACTATGGAATCCAGAAATTAATACATAAAATAACATATTTAAACACTCAAAGCTTATATAGAATTTTATATCTAGAAAAGAGATATCGAATTTTAGGTTAAAAAATTAATCTAGGGAACCAGCAGTTAGCGTAATGGCTATGTCGCTGGACTCCCACGTAGTCGACCGCGGTTCGCGTCCTGGACCCGGTGGCTTAAAACTCACGCCGGGCGCGTGTGCGTGCGTGCCCAAGATCCCGAGAGGAGAATGGAGGAGAAAGGATTGCGGCGTGACCATCCCCCCTGGGGGGTGATTTCTCGCTTTCTGTCTCTATGTCTCTCTCTGTCTGTCTGGCGAGCGCACGCGCCCTATATCGAAAAAACCTCTCCAAAAAAAAAAAAAAAAAAATTAATCTACAAGTAGTCAAAAACTGACCCACACTTAAATAAAAACTAAAGAGAATCTTTCAGTCAAAGGAAAAAGTCCCAGGTGGAAGCATGTTAATTCAGGCAGCAATGAAGTGCATGGGAAAGGGAAATCACTGATTAATAAGCTAATAATGGGGAAAAAAAGTACTTGATTAAGGCAGAAGAAGCAAAAAAAATAAATAAATAAAAGGAAAATAAAACAAATACAAATAAAAACAAAAAGAAAGATAGTATGTACCAACCAAATCATACTCTTAATTAAAATAGTCTGAGAACAGTAAAAAAAATAATGTCAGAATTTAAAAATAAGCAAACTTCAATAATATTCTATTATGAGACACACTTTAAAGACACAGAAATGTGGAATGAGCATGGTTAGTAAAATATTGGAAATTCAACCTAAAGAAAGATGCTATGGATATAAAAATATCAGAGGAAATGCTCTTTAAAGCAAACATGGAAATCAGAGTTAAAAAGGAAAATAAAAATATAATACAATGACAAAATGGTCAGTGATACGATGACTTAATTATCCAGAATAGGTACACCCTAATAACATAACTTCAAAGTATAAGGCCAAATGTGATCAAAATAAAGGCCAATTTAGAGGAAACTCATAATTACAATATGAAATTATAGCATTCTTCTACCAATAACTCATAAGACTACCCTTTTCCCTAAATCACAAAGGATACACAAGATTTTAGAAAACATGATTAATAAACTTGACATAATTAGGATATTTTTGTTTTTAATTTGCTATAAGATGTGTGCATTTTCTGAAGAGAGACAGAATGATAGAGAGAGACAAAGTGTGAAAGCACCCCAATGGCGGTAGGAGGGTTGGCTATCCTGCAATTCTTTCTCTTTCATTCTCCTCTTGAAGTTTTGGGCACACATGGACTCGTGCCTAGCGTGTCTTTCAAGTCACCAGGTCTGGGATTCAAACGCCATGTAGAATCCAGCAGCCTTAACTAGCTCACCACTAACTGCCCAGAAGTAAGTAAATTTTAGTAACAATGTATTAAACACTGTAGGGTGCACATTCCATTCAAATTCACATGGAATATTTCCCAAATATATTATGTGCCAAGACAAACTTAAGAAATACAGAACACCAATCTTAAATTAACTTTTATCAGAAAGCAGAAAAAAGTGCTCATTTCCCAATCAAATTGATAAGGCCATATAACCTTGATATCAAAACCTTAAGAAAGAGCTCTATAAGAAATAACATTTACAGGCCCCAACATCTGAATACAAATGAAAACAATTGTAAACAAAATATTAGCAAATCAAATCCATTGACAATGCTTATAGCTGAGTTGGTTTATACTAGGAATATAATTCTTTAATTTAATTTAATTTAATTTTTTCCTTAGGTTTTACAATAGGATGCAAGTGCTTACCAGAGAGAGACAGAGAGATATAAAGTGATAAATCACCCCCACCCACCCACCCAAGAGAGGATGCCATGCAGCAATCCCTTTCTCCTCCTAGAATTTTGGGCACACATGCACACACGCTAGGCATGATTTTCAAGCTGCCAGGTCTAGGAGTTGAACTGTGGCAGACCACGTGAGAATCCAACATCTTAACCACCATGCCACCTGCTGTCTCCTAGGAATACAATTTTTAATATCTGAAAATTAGTCAGTTTTGGATTCATAAAACCTATCTGATAAAATCCAAATATATGCAAGCACTATCCTCATCCTCATCATTCTTACCATCATCATCTTGATCTCTAAAATGGTAAAAGGTTAACTTCCTTAACCTGTATAGTTTCTACAAGAAACCACAGGAAGCATCTTACTTAGGGGTGAAACATTGAAAGCTCTTATCCTGAGACCAGGAGCTAGAAAAGAAAGTTTGCTAACAACACCACTATTTAGCATTGTAGTTGAGGTAGCCATCAAAAAAAAAAAAAAAAAAAAAAAAAAAGGCAAATTAAGAGAAATAAAAACTGAAAAAATATATTATTCTCAGATGACATGATTAAAGACATACAATAATCAAAAGCAAAAATCCTATTAAAACAAATAAGTGTTTTAAGCAAAGTGGATGAATACAAGATCAATAGAAAATAAATTGTATTTCTATGTACTAATTGAGCATAATGTCAGAAAACATCAAATACTTAGCAATAAATTTAAGCCAAAATGTACAAGACCATTATGAAGAAAACCTTGATGATTTCTTGCTACAGTAGATATTCCAAAAAGCTTTGTATATTTTATTTTAATCAGTATTATCATATCAAAAAAAAACAAAAAAACAGAAAGTGGCCTGTCATTAATACAAGTCATTATGAAATGCTATTTTAAATGTTAAAGTTCATTGTGAATAAATTCTGCTCAGTGAAGAAAGCAGGCTCAAGTCAGTCAGGTGACATGGTGGTTAAGCTGGCTAGATCCCACTGGCAGACTCCAAGGTTCAAGTTCCAGACCTGGCAGCTTGAAAAATACACCAGGCATGTGTGTGTGCACGCCAAAAATCCTAAGAGGAGAGCAGAGGAGAAAGGATTGCAGTGTGGTCCTCCTCCCTGAGGGGTGATTTCTCACCTTCTCTCTCTTCCTCTGTTTCTTTCTGGCAAATTCATGTGCCTCTAACTAAAAAGAAAGGAAGGAAGGAAGGAAGGAAGGAAGGAAGGAAGGAAGGAAGGAAGGGAGGGAGGGAAGGAGGGAGGGAGGGAGGGAGGGAGGGAGGAAGTAGGGAGGAAGGAGAAGAAAGAAAGAAAGAAGCTTCAATTCACTAACTTCTTCAAAAATGAGATAAATAAGATCTAATTTTAAAGAATATTGTAAAGACATTTACAATGGAAAGTAAACCATTATGATTCTTCAGGTGTGATATAATTGTATTCAAAAACATTGTTTTTAAAATAGATTGTTTTGTTTTATTAAATAGAAATAAAACATGTTTTACTGAGACTAAATAACTGATTTTATAAAGACAATTTCAAAAAGGAAACAATTCAATTTCTTCCAGCATTGGAAGTTTTAGACAGGAAAAGGTATAAAATATTTGTAAATTTTACATTACATTATCCATGCATCACCTAAAAAACATTAGTCCTGACTTTTCTAGTAACATGCTGACTAGGATCATGTTTCAAAAAGCAATTTCCTATCTTAAAAGAATAATCAAATTTATTTTTTAACCTGCCAGAGGGTGTGTGGACTCACCAGAGACAGAGATAGAGAGAGGAAAAGTAAGAAAGCTCCCGCTCCCGCAGGGGGAGGATAGTCATGCTGCAATCTCTTCTTCATTATTCTCTTCCTTCAGGAGTCTGGACATGCACATACACACATGCATTGTGTTTTTCAAAGCACTGGGTCTGGACATGAATCACATAGCCAGCCACATGGATTCAGCCACCTTAACCACCAGGCCACCAGCTGGCCTAAATGTTGAATTTTTAAAGGTTCCCTTTTGATTAAGGTATGATTATAATATGGAAAACAAACCTTTTATTGATGCAAATTTTTTGAGTACATAATATAGTATTGCAATAAAATTTGAAGACTCTAGCTCAGTTACGTGTGATGAAAAAAACGGAAAATATATAATATCAATGTTATGTCTCTTCATTAAATTTTGAATGAAACTATACCATTGAATGTTAAAATTCTCATCCAAGTGTCACATGGACACGCTTGGAGCTCTAAGGTTACATTTAACTCACAGAGTAGGATGTGTTGTAATACCACTCACGTTTTAATTTTCTGTATGATATATTAAAATAATTAGAAATAAATTACTATATCAGTTATTATGAGAGAAACTTGAAGCTGATTTAGATTATTCTGTTTTTATTAGCAGATCCTAGAAATGCTGTAGAAATCTCCGTCTTCTGGGCCCTTTTTAAAGATAGAGCAGTAGTCCAATGGACTTCCCAGACTATGCTGTCTCCATAACCAAAAGGGTTTGCCAAGGCATCCTTCTTAGTGGTGGAAAATACTAGAAGCAGTAATCCATTAGATTCAGGGTGACATTCCAGCTTTCTTAAGTTTATTACACTCTGAAAAATTCCATTGATTGATACTAGGTTTATCTCTATACCATCATGTACTTGTTTCCATCTCGTGACCCCAGGCTAAGAGGTAGGGTCCATTCAAACATGTAAAATTGGAGACAACTACAAATACAATGGTCAGAGTATATATCACATGATCAGGTTTTCTTTTCTTTTTAAAGATTTTTTTTTTATTTAGCTTTATTTATTTTTTATTTATTTTCATGTTGACCAGAGAGAGACAGAGGGAAAGAGAGAAGGAAAGTGAGAAAGCAAGCCACCAGGTCTGGGACTCAAACCGTGGTTGACCATGTGGGAGTCCAGCACCCTTAACCATCATGAGACCTGCTGGTCACTCATGATCAGGTTTTAAGAAGAATAGGTAGAACTTTGAAAAAAATGATAATTAGCATAGGTGGATGTAGAAATTGGGGGGGAAATGTATATGTTTCATGTTAGTTAGGCTGCTTTCTAATACAAAAGATAATTATTGGAACCAGCAGTTAGCGTAATGGCTACGTCACTGGACTCCCACGTAGTCGACCACAGTTCGCGTCCCGGACCCGCTGGCTTAAAACTCACACCGGGTGCGTGTGCGTGCGTGCCCAAGATCCCAAGAGGAGAATGGAGGAGAAGGGATTGCGGTGTGGCCATCTCCCCTGGGGGGGTGATTTCTTGCTTTCTTTCTCTCTGTCTCTCTCTGTCTGGTGAGTGCACATGCCCTATAGCAAAAACCTCTAAAAAATATTATAAAATTTTAAAAAGAAACAAAAGATAATTATTTATTAAATTATGTAATTACAGCATTTTTTGAAATTCTGTTTTATATCATATGCCCCTTATAATTATATTAATTTGTATTCCAGCCACTTATAAAATAGAGTTTAAGGCAGAGCTTCTATAATTTGATAGCCAATAAAAATGCAGTTTGGGATAATTTTGTGTTCTAAAGAATTCCATTACTTTCCTTTCATAATGTAGTGAGAAGAATGTAGTATCTATTCTGTTGTATTCTTGCCAAAAACAGTAACCTGACTTTAATCAGAAAGAACTAAATGACAAACACAAATTTAGAGACATTCTATAAAATAATGTATCAGTACATTTTAAAAGTATCAAGTCTCTGAAACGCAAAAAATAAAAAAGTGAAAAACAAAAAAACTGAGGAACTGTTCCATTTTAAAGGGGACTAAAGGAAAATGTCAACTAAATGCAACTTGTAATCTTGGATTGGATCTCAGAGTTAAAACAGGACACTGGCAAGACAACTGGCAAACCTGGATCAGGTCAACTAGGTCACAGTATTGTTATAACTGTTAATTCCCTAATTTTGGTAACCTCAGGAGAATCTGGTTAAAGAGTACAAAGGTACTCCAGTAAAAAACATTCTATGTCCACCTTTATGCAGTGTACAAATTTGCAGGGCAAATGAAGATGATCAGAAAGTTATGAGCACTCTTTTTCAAGTGTTATTCATATATATATATATATATATATATATATATATATATATATACTCCAAAATACCTTTTAAAACTATTTTAAGACCACTATCCATATGTTAGAGTTGGTACTTACTTCACCAAAAGTCAAATCCTCTATATTTATTTCTTCATATTCTTCTTCAGATTCTTCATTTTTAATAGCCTGTAGAGCTGTTGTCAGTTTCTTTCTCAAAATAAAGCCTTTCCAAATGGCCTAAACAAAAATTTAAAGTATGTTATACAAGGTTATAGATCAAATCCCAACCAGATTCTCTGTGTTATCCCATTAGGAAGATAAAGCATCTTAGAATTTAGTTTAATGGCTCAATAATCTGTTTTTTGAACTTTATGTGACACTTAAAACTACAAGATAAATTAAACGACTACATATGTCTGAAGTGCTGAATCTCAGGAGACTTCCCTTCTGGTAAGCCGAAAAGAATCTTTAAAACTCCCTCAACTGCACATGTAGGTCAACCAATCAATTATCTGACAATTCCTCTAGGACTCATTCTAAACAAAGGAGGAGATACAAAGGAAAACCAATTTTGCTAATTTTCAAATGATTATGTGTAAGACAAGTTAAAGCACATTTAGGAAAACTTCAACATGCCTAAATGGTCATGTTAGAGGTAAGATCATGACCAATAAAAATTAACTAATTTTATTTTAAAATAAATTAAACCCAGGATAATATAATAAAAAAAAAAAACTCTAGATCTCTCAATAAATACTGGAGTAGAGAAAATTTTAGCTAAAACCCCAAGTACAATGCAACTTTTTAAAAAATGAATACATTTATTTCTGTGGTGTGAGCTTCAAGCTATTAGGTGGTCAAGAAAGTCAGGATAAATTTTTTTATTGCCTTTCCCGACAACCCAATGTATTTAGTGTAAAAACCAAAGGATAAATGTGTTTTGCATACTACTGTTTCTCGGTGAACAATTATATGTATGGGGCCAGTCCCACAGCCTAGCAATTAAAGGAATTGGATCCCATATAGCCAACCATATGGTTTAAGTTCTGGAGTAGATAGCATGGAAACACACTAGCCGTGTGTGTGTGCAAGCCCAAAATCCCAACAGGAGAAGAAATGAAAGAGAGGATTGTGGCCTAACCACACCCCACTAGGGTGTGCTCTCTCCCTCCCTCTTGTTCTGTGTCTTGGTCTCTGTCTCTCTCTGTTGAGAGCAAACAGCCTCTGGCAATTAAAAAAAAAGGGAGATGTGGAATATGGTATGCAGTAAGTAAAAATCTGACAGTTCTAAATGTAATTTACAAGTGTAAGTATAAACCCATGGTATACTTCTTATTAAAACATATTTTTGGTACCCTCAGATGGCATAATGGGTTATATCACTGGACTTCCATGTAGTCAACTGAGGTTCAAGTCCCAGATTCAGTGGCTTAAAACTCATGCTGGGCACATGTGCGTGCATGCCCAAAATCCTGAGAAGAGAATGGAGGAGAAGGGATTGCAGCATAGCCACCCCTCTTGTGGGGGAGGTGATTACTTGCTTTTAGACTCTGTCTCTTGGGTGAGCACATATGTCCTATAGCAAAAATATCTCTGTCAAAAAAAAATATATATATGTGTGTGTGTGTATATATATATATTATATATATATATTATATATATATATATAATATATATATATATATATAAAATATATATGTGAATTTTTAACCTTAGCACATTTTTCTAGCAGAAGAAAAAATGTTGAGTTGACTTCAAATGTTCCAGGCTTGTCCCTACGTCTCACACACTACATTTACATGAATTTATATTTTCAGCTGTACTGCCAAGGTATATACACATACCCTCAAGATAAATCAATACATATTTTCAAATGTGATATTCCTATCTTCCCACAGCCAATATCCTGGCCCATGCCAAAGTTACCTCTTAACTGGATTATAGCAATAGTCTCCTAATTGATCTTGCTGCTTCTACTCCTACCCTCCTTCAGTAAAATTACAATACAAAGTAAACTTGACCATGTCATTCCATGTTATAAGTCTTCCAATGTCTTCCACATCATTAGGAGTAAAAGCCAAAGTCTTAACAACAACTAATGACTTATAAATCCTATTGTTCTCCCTTCATCACTCTCCATCACACTGGCTTCTTGCTGATCCTTAAATACTATGGGTAAGCTATTAAATCGAGGTCTTTGGATCTGCTATTCCTTTACCTGAAATATTCTCTCCTAGATAAACAACTTCTGTCACCACAACATCACCTTTTTTGGTCTTCCATACCCATCCTACCTCAAATGATAAACTTCTCCTTAATACTCCCATTTCACTTTTCCTGCATTATTTTCCACTTACCACTATCTATCAGATTTATTAACTGCACAGCCCAACAGAATGTAAGCTAGTGAGATTTTTTTCTGTCAAGAAATCATTGAAACAAGTAAAGAGAAATGCTAAATTTTGGTTTAGTTACTATCACGCAATCCATGTACAGTATCACACATTTCCACACTTTATTTTTATGTATTTACTTAGTTTATATTTCCCACCTCCACCAGTATGTCAAATATTTGGGAAGACATCTTGTCAATGTTGTTCATAGTTTAAATTCATGAGCTAGAACAGTGCTGGGCAAATCATATGTCTTAAAGAAATATTTGATGTGTAAATAAGTAAAAAGATGAACGTGACTGAGCTGAATATCGTGCTTAAAAATCTCATTTTGGTGAGGTTAAATCAAGTGTATTCACTATTTTATTTCTGAATATTTAAAATGAAATTAGTATTTGAAGGACTTTAACAATTATTTTGGTAGCTTAAGCATGCTTCTAGAAATAGCTGTCAATGAGCTCAAGTGAAACCTGTTTATGTTAATCAAATGTTAGCAGATGTGACAAATGACACATGTGAGAAGGTTCAACTATGATAGCTTGACTCAGTCACAAAAACAGTACTTCTAATTTAAGGACAATTCAATGTAGTTATTAAGCAGAGCCAACCTACAGCTAACCTGCAGCCTACAGGTCATGTGAACAAGAAATAAATCCATCTAACTGTAAATCACTGAAATCCAGAGTTTTTTTGTTTGTTTGTTTGTTTGTTTGTTTGTTTTTGTACAAAATAGCCCAGTGAAAGATTAATACATCTTTCATGACTATGCTATGGAAAGAATGAAATTAACCTGAATAAGAATAGCAGCTTTCTCCCTCTGTCCTTGGATATGCACAATATCTTCTCGTTTTTCTTTCTTTAACATAGTCCAATCCTTGATGCAGGAATTTAGCAGGGGTCTTGCTGCAGCAGTATGTAGACTTGTAGAGAAGGGAATCTGTCTGCGCACAATGTAACCACGCCAGTGAGCCTGGATCACCACAGCTGCCATACTATTAAGAGAAGGAAAGAAAGCATTTCTAGTACTCACAAATGTCAAGTTGTAGATGAGAGGTCCTCGTAACTTACTTGTAGTTACATTTTAAACATGAACCACATAAAGCATTTTTAAAAATAAGACCATTCTTTTCATTATAGTCATAGAGGTAAAAAAAATAATATGTATACCTTAAAATCTGAAAGAGAGAAATGGGACAATGTGTTTGAGCAGGATGTGTTTACAAGGGAGTTTTATTTGTGTACTTAAAGGAGTGGGATTGTCAGAGATTTTTGTGGATACTGGTCTGTGAAATGGGGGAAAATGTGACGATGTAAAAGAAGACAATGTTAATGTTGATTTGGCAAGACAGCGTGAGACAATTCACGGTGGAGAAATTCTCTTTGGGGAATAAGAATGGAAGCTTCCAGGAAAACCACTCTCTTGCCTCTGTGGCATCGCAAGATTGATCAGAAAGCTATGAACTCGCAAATTTTACCAAAAATCAAAGCTGTTCCTCAGCTCCAGGGCTACCTGTGATCCGTGTTTGCCCTTACAAATGGAGTTTATCCTCACAAATTGGTGTTTAAATTTTTTGCCAAGAACCTAATTAAATATATATATATATATATATATATATATATATATATATATATATATATATAAAGAATGGAAGCTTCCTTGTAAGAGGGAAGGATACTATCAGGTCCTTCCTGGCTTTACTTTCCCATGGACAAATACTGTAGCTCTACTCTTATAACCCCAGTGGCAAATTCTAACATTTTCCCAGACCACATGTATTTGCCAATTTCAGGCACTGAATCAATCAGTGCTGTGTGTTTTTCATATTCCCCTTAGCTTCCCGGAAACATCGGGGAATTTTGAATAAAAATGAACATTGATTATAAGTGGGTTCTGAGTGTGTTTTATCATATAATTCTTCCATACTAAAAATATTTTCCTCCTCAAAGAGATTGTTATCTTTCAGCACAGATACTTCCTTTCCCTATGCAGACATTACAATTATATTAGAATATGATCAAGGAAAGGAGTCAAAGTGCTAATTATTCTGCAGTCTCTCTTCAAATTCCTGGTGTTGGCTTAAAAGGTGTATGGAGATGAAAGGATTCTTAGCCTATCTCTGTTCCTCAGTGCTTCCTTGAAACAGTTTTCAGTAATATTATATTTGTCAAAGCCAATGAAATGTTCTCTTTTTCATACTATTTATTAGGTTTAAGGCAAAGAGAAATTAAGTGATATAATGTACCAGACATGACTAGACCTTTTTTTCTCATAACAAAATGAGAGGGTCTTCAAAATATTAATAAAAAATGTTTATTATAAAAAAAATCTATGGACTTTTTAAAAAGTTTTTTGTATGAAAATAATATTTTAATTCCATTTTTTCATGTACATTTTGAAGTCCCCTCAAGTATTTGTGGGAAATTAGAAAGGAATGATATAACCATTTCCTATTCATTATTGTCATTACTATCATTATCATATATTCTTGGAAGGAAAACGACTTTGGAATCTTACATTTTTTCACTATATTCAATATTTTGGTGATTGTACAGTCCAGAATTTGTCATTACGGTTTCTGTGAGTGGGATTCTTTTGGTAGGAATACAGCTTGCATTGTTGTCTTCTCTCTTCTGACCTATTAATTTTTCCCGATTTCTTCTTTCCACGCTTTCACAAAGGGAAGAGTTGCTTACTAGGGAGTGACTACAGCCAAAGTTCATGCCTTTCTCAGCAACAGGTGGTGAATCCAGCTTGCACTCATTTGCATAAGAACTGACCACTTTATTTTGCAGTACGCCGTTGCCCTCACTGTTTGTACAGGCCAGATGACTCTGCTGGACTTCTGATGGACCATTCTTGGTGATTTGTACGTCCCCACGTTCATGTGCACATCGGTATTCATGACTAAGTGTCATCAATGCCTTCAAATAATGACAGAGGCTTTCTGCTGTATCCAAGGTGAATTCATCTCTGGACAAATAAATTATGAGGACATTTAATAAAAAGAATTATATCAGCAATTATTATAACTTGTATCGGTTTAGAAAATCTTGCTATAGGGTCTAAAATGAATATTAAGCTTGATTACAGCATTCATTATAAATAATTTCTAGTTGTTTATATAAAGATTGATCTCATTTTAACAAAATTTGAAAATATTTGTTTAGTTAATTTAGATCTGTCAGTCCAGACAAAATGTCTGGAGGTTTTAGGATCATTTTGACTCTTGGTATTTTTGGGAACAAACGAATGAGAAAAATCCATGTTTTTACCACCATAAACACAAGAAATCATGGCTGCCTAAATTTGGAGAAGTTATTTATGAAATAAAGTTAAAAGTACTTTCTACATTGACTCTTGCCACACAAAATATTTGTATTGGACTTTTAAACAAAGAACTTGTATTATGGGAATGTTTTTATTTCCATTTTTCTCTGAAAAAATAATACATTGCAAGGAGAATTCAAATACTTACAGACATAAATGGCTGAGATTATTTGAACAATTGAATTTCTATCTTTTTATGACTTGTGTACTTAATCAAACTTTCAGATTTGAAGCTCCCAATAACAAATGTAAAGAATTCTGCACTCGCACATGCCTTATTCTTATGTATAATTTATCTGTCTTTCTTTATTACCATTCTATTATTTTTTAAAATTTTACTTATTTCAAATGTATATTTTATGGCTATATTTAATAGTCATGAGTGGTCTTAATTTTTTCTGAGATAATTATGCAAAAAATATATATTTATTTTTTGGAGAGGTTTTTGCTATAGGGTGCATGCGCTCGCCAGATAGACAGAGAGAGAGAGACAGAGAGACAGAAAGCGAGAAATCACCCCCTAGGGGGGATGGCCATGCCGCAATCCCTTCTCCTCTGTTCTCCTCTTGGGATCATGGGCACACATGCACATGCACCTGGCGTGAGTTTTAAGCCACCAGGTCTGGGACGCGAACCGCGGTTGACTACGTAGGAGCCCAGCGACATAGCCATTACACTAACTGCTGGTCCCACAAAAAAAAGTTTTTGAGAGGTTTTTGCTATTGAGCATGTGCACTAACCAGAGAGACAGAGAAAGACAGAGAAACGGAAAGTGAGAAATCACTTCCCAAGGGGATGGCCATGTCACAATCCCTTCTTCGTTTTCCTTTAGGAATTTTGGGCATGCACACATATGCACCCAGCATGAGTTTTAAGTGGCCAGGTCCAAAATTCAAACTATGGTTGACTACGTCGGAGTCCAGCAACATAATCATTATGCCATCTGCTGGTTCCCAGCAAAATTTTTTAATAAAAAAATTAAAGAATTAATTATAACAAATGAAATGAAAGTTATATTTATTTCCTAAAATGTAGAGAAAAATAGCTACTTCATATGTTCACAGAGGTAATTATTAGACAACAGTATGGGCGCCTTCAACATACTTTTGATATTTTGTGTTTCACTAATTCTCTTGGTTATTATGTAGATAAGCACCAATTCAAATACTGGAATATCAAATGTTTGTAGTTAGGTGTTGCTTCATGCATTAAACATATAAATTACAATCTACCTTCTATTTTCACTGCTAAAATGAAAAAAAGTTGCATGATTACAAGGATTACATTTTAAATTTCATGTCAAAATTTATATTTTCATATGAGGAATGACAAGGATCACCTTTAAATACAAAATTGTACTTCACCCTATGTATACAGGAAATATTAGTTTAGATTTGCATGAAGCTAAATGTAAATAACTCTCTTGTTTGTTAAAAGTAAACATTGTATGTAACAATTATTTTATATGTGAGATTTGTTTTCAGACTGAATAGACTATTAAAATATATAAACAGAAAACCAAATTACAGGGATTAGCAGTTAACATAATGGCTATGTCGCTGGACTCCCATGTAGTTGACTGCGGTTTGAGTCCCGGACCCGGTGGCTTAAAACTCACGCCGGCGCATGTGTGTAAGTGCCCAGGATCCTGAGAGGAGAATGGAAGAGATGGAATTGCCACGTGGCCATCCCCCCGGGGGTGATTTCTCGCTTTCTGTCTCTGTAGCACACGTGCCCTATAGCAAAAACCTCTCCCCCCCCCCAAAAAAAAAAAAAACTTACATAAAATGAGCATGTATGAAAATACAAATAGCAATATAATTTACTAATTAGGGTTGTTTTTATTTATTTTCCTTCATGTAAAAGAAAGAAGTAAAAGGCGGGGGCACCGCCCACAGGGTCTTCATGTTCTTATCCCTGAAGCCCATCCAATCACGTGTGCACCTGCAGGCATACCTGGCATGTTGAGGCGGACTGGGCATATGAACCCAGAGCCTTCCCACATAGTCTCCACCATCATAAAACAGTGCTCCCACTGCCTGTGCAACTGTATCTGGACCAGTAATCAAATTTAAATATTTGGAAGTATAATTATTTTCATAGTGCTAATAGAGTCATAATAAATGAAAAAAAAATGAAGTCATTTTTAATTTTTTATTTGTATTTTGTGGAGTAATGTAAATTTAGAAGATAAAGTCATAAAAATTTCAATTACAATTCATTCATTATAATTAACTCAGAATTCAAGGTGGGCAATAAATTATCTTTCGTATTTGACTATTCTGTCAGCTTTTATCCTCTGAATATTTGCAAGTATTAAACTGCTTTTATACTCTGTGCTCTTAGAATATCTTAATATATGAGTATGTGTGTACTTTGATACCTTAGTACATTATATGTATTATATGTTATAAACATGTCATACTCCAATTTTACTATCTACCTAATTTTATCCTTATTTATCTAATTTTTCTTTCAATTATTTAAGTATAAACAATCTTGCCCTAAGTAATTATTTAATAAATTTATTATTGATTGACTGATAACTACTGGAATGAATGTTTGCCTTCTATATCAAAGCTATCCTTACACTTTCATTTCTTTTTCTAATATTTTAGCATTTAAATATTTTATGTCAGATTTAAAAGAATTATTTATTTAATTTTATTTATTGTTATTATTTTTTTCTAATTTGCTACACTGCACACACGCTCACCAGAGAGAGAGAAAAAAAGAGAAGGACGGAAGTTGAGAAAGCAAGTATCCAGGTTCAGGATTCAAACTGTGGTCAGTCATTCAGGACTCTGGCATCTTAACCACCATGCCACCTGCTGGCCTCAAATTTCAACATTTTAAATTATGTTCAAATATATAAATATATTTCACAGTTTTATTAAAAGGTAGGCTATTTCTCAAACATAGTGTTCTAATCTACAAAAGCATGATTGAGTTAATCAGAATATTTTTAATCATATGTATAAATTATATTATTTCAAATAGAAGAGAAACAACAATCTTACCTCTTACCAGAGATATAGTTTTCAATTAGTAAGTTAAATTCTTGAATCTGAGATTGACAAAAAAACAGGAAATGTCCTGATTCTTGTTGATAGTGTTGTTCAGTGTGGCTTTCTGAATAAGAGTTTAGCATAACCCCATTGAGGATTCTTAAAGAAGGTAATTTTTCAAGTAGAGGATGCCTATTAAAAACATAAATGAAAGTTAATAATCTTGATAAAGAGAGTTTATATCTAAAATAGCTATATGCCAATCACTTAATGGGAACACAGAGTGTATATCTCAAAAAAAGATTGATTTTGCAGAAAAAGAATGATAGTTAAACTTGCTTTAAAAATGTATAATATCATACCACATATAAAAGAAGTTTTGAGTTCTTGATATATATTTAAACATTGCTTTTTAAACCAGAAATGGGAGAATCAAACATTAAAGCTTTGGCTAGAATTTAGTACAAAATTGATCTATTATTAAAAAAACCTTAAATAAATTATTTTAAAAAGAAGACAATTAGATAATCTTTTTGAAAGCTGCAGTTTATATCCAAAGCACAATAAATTCTGGTATTTCCCTTAGTAAAATACAGTGAGAATATTGCTAAAACAAAGTGTTCAGTCATATTAAAATAATTTATTTAGTTATAATTATGAAATTCTAGACATGAAGTCAACAATGCTTTTGAGATGTGAGAATTGTTTTTTTTTTCTTTTTTTTTTTGGAGAGTTTTTTAGCTATAGGGCACGTGCATTCTCCAGAAAGACAGAGAGAGAAAGAGAAACAGAAGGCGAGAAATCACCCCCCAGGGGGGATGGCCATGCCACAATCTCTTCTCCTCCATTCTCCTTTCGGGATCTTGGGCTCGCACGCACCCGCGCCTGGCGTGAGTTTAAGCCATCAGGTCCGGGACTCGAACTGCAGTCAACTACATGGGAGTCCAGCGACATAGCCATTACACTAACTGCTGGTCCCGAGAATTGAAATTTAAGAATGTAGCAGCAGTCTTTATGAAGCACAAAAGAGAAGATACTCTGATTCCACGAAAGGGTCCAGTTTCTTAAGATTTAGTTTTCTAAATTATAAAACAGCAAACACAAGACTTTAAAAACTTTATGAAAATAGTCTTTGAGATTAACCCATAGTTTTTCTTTATTCTTCGGTACAAAACAAATTTCTGTCTGATATCTTGGCTTCCAGAGTTCTCTAGTCTTTGAAATAGGTATGTTTTATAAGAAAAATTAATAAATAGCAGCATATGCTATCAGAATCACTAAATAAAAAAGATATTATGGACCTGATGCAGTTATATTACAATGATTTGTTCACAGATTGTTGTCATTGGTTTTACATAAATGACATACATAGCATGGAATTTCCAAAACAGTGGAAAACTGAATGTAGAGAGTACTTAGAAAATATTGGGTTATCGGAAAAGTCTGACGTATTTTTCTACGCAAAAATGCGTCATGAGTTTTCTGATGACCCAATATATAGAGACATTGACATTCTATCCAGAAATCACTGAAGATAAAATACACACACACACACACACATACACAGCTATATATATTATTGTTTGTTTGTTTTTGCTTACATTTTTGTCATAGGGCACATGCACTTGCCAGAGAGAGAGAGAGAGAGAGAGAGAGAGAGAGAGAGAGAAAGTGACAAGTCACCTTCCAGGGGAGATTGTCATACTGCAATCCCTTCTCTACCATTCTCCTCTTGGGATTTTTGGACATACACATGCACATGCCTGGCATGTTTTTCAAGCTACTGGGTCTGAGAATCAAACTGAAAGGCTGGCTATGTGGGATCCAGTGCCTTGACCACCATGCCATCTGCTGGTCCAATGAAGAACCATTTTAACCCAATAATCTAATCTAATCCTAGAGGCAAAACATAAGGATTTGTTTGAACAGATTAATAGGAGGATAATATATTTTATCATAAGCCTATTTTATTTAATAAAACAAGTGTTTATGCTTTATGCATCCAAATTAATGAGCATTCTCACATCTAAAAAGCATTGTTGACTTCATGTCTAGAATTTCATAATTATAACTAAATAATTTTGTTATGACTGAGCACTTTGATGAAGATTTAGAATACAATGTAGCTTCATTAGTAATATAATGATTAGTCGTAAATGTGGATTGATGATCTCACTGTAGCCTTTGACTGTTACCACCTTTAATAAATTCAAATATAATATGGACATAAAGCTTGTTTCTTGCTGCAATCGGCACAACATGGTAGCTGTTCACATCAAAAAGCAAGGGACAAAATGAGGACTTTATCATCAAACAGTATAATTTGGACATAGTTACTGATAAAGGTATTATTATATTTATAATTTTTACATGATGATATAATTATATAATTTTTACAATGTTAAGTATAATATTTGTTAAAGACTGTGGGTCAACAGGGCTTAAACTAATTTTGTTTAAGTTAGAATCTAACAATGTTGTGATCCACCTGCCTTAGCCTCTTTTTCTTTAACTATTTATTCATTCTATTATTTTTACATTCAATTACTATACATCATTTAGATTGTAAAGAGAATTTACCCAATATGAACTACATCTCAGATCAGACCAGCTGAGAATACTATATACATCATTATCGACAGGGAATAAACTAAGGCTTCCACACTTGGCTGTTATACTCAGGGCTTCACTATGCTACCCAGGATAACCTGAGCTCATTGTCTTCCTGTCTCAGCTTCCTGAGGATTACAGGTGCGAACCACCAAGTCTGATCTTTAGGTTGAACCAGAAATTGAACCTGGACCTCCCATGTGATTTCCACCTGAGGAGACAGTGTATTAGCAACATGCACCACCATGGATGGACCAAAAAGGCTTGAAACAGTTTTATGATACATTCATCAGCTTTCTACAAAAAATTCCCTAAAGATTTTTTTTTTTTTTTTTTTTTTTTTTTGGGAGAGGTTTTTGCTATAGGGCGTGTGCGCTCGCCAGACAGACAGAGAGAGACAGAGAGACAGAAAGCAGGAAATCACCCCCCAGGGGGGATGGCCACGCCGCAATCCCTTCTCCTCCATTCTCCTCTCGGGATCTTGGGCATGCACGCACACGCGCCCGGCGTGAGTTTAAGCCGCCGGGTCCGGGACTCGAACCGCGGTCGACTACGTGGGAGTCCAGCGACATAGCCATTACGCTAACTGCTGGTCCCCCCCTAAAGATTTTAATCAGAATCTTTTGAAATTCCTTAGGATATAAAAATTTAGTTTCCTTGAATCTTTGATGTAATGATATCTTGAAATTTGTGATTTATGTAATCAATATCGAGATTAGTGTTTTATTTTAAACATTTCTTCTTATTCCTTTTTTTAAGGATCAAGTTAGGGGAAACCAGCAGAGAGTGCAATGGTTATGTTGCTGGGCTCCCACATAATGGACTACAGTTTGAGTCCTGGACTCTGCAGCTTAAAACTCATTCTGGGCACACATGCTTATGTAACCAAAATCCTGAGAGGAGAATGGAAGAGAAGGGATTGTGGCATAGCCATCCCTCCTAGGGGGAAATTTCTCCATTTCTGTCTCTGTCTTGCCAGTAGGTACAACACACTATAGCAAAACTTACTCCAAAAAAAAATGGTTAAAAAAGAACAGTTCAGGCATGCAAAATATAGCACTGACTGGATTGGTCTTAAGTTAAAAATGCAGACTTAGAAGAGTTTATGATGAATATATAGGAAAGTGCTGCAACAAGTTGATTAACGTTGGAAATGAAGTGTAGGAATGCTGTGATATCTCAACATTAGTTTTTCCAGCTGGGCTCTTCCTAGTCAAAGGCTGAACCAATATTTCATTTACTGAGAATGTTCTGATGAATATTCTGTCACTTAAGGAACCTCTATCAATCATTAATGAATAAAACAAATTCCCAAAGGGGATTTCAAACTGAACCTGTGGATTAAGTTTTAAATACAAATTTCTTAGTACATCAGTTTGTCCATGTTATCACTGGCTAGACATAAAAGTAAGAAACCAATTGGGAAAATCTATAACTAATCCCTTTGTTGGTATCAAGGGGTTATGTAAAGTTCATTGAAATACACTGCCTAAAGTATGAATTGATCCTTTCATTAACAAATTCATTTCTGTAGAGTTTTAGATTTTAAACCCTTTAGATAAATGAATCTCTTTTTAAAATACTTAAGGCTACATTAAGCCAACTGAACTAAGTAACATTCAACACATAAGATGATCAAGTTGCAATTATTCTAGTCCAAAAACCTCATTCAAACACAGAAGTAATAATTGCCATGTGACTATACATATAAATTATATAAACACTATTTATTTTTTCATATTGATTATTTCTTGTTCAATATTCTCTTTGACATTCAAAAATATATACTTAGTAATAGCAGTAAAATGTGAATATTTATGTTCATATATTTATAATATATTCCTGTCAATATATTTTGTTACAGGCATATTCATTCAATAATATAAGTGTTTATGGGGCCAGCTGGTGGTATGGTGGTTAAGGTGGCTAGAATACACATGGCCAACTGTATGGTTTGAGTCCTGGATCCTGTGGCTTGAGAAACATGCTGGGTGCATATGTGTGATGCCCACAGTCTTGAAAAGGAGAAAGAAATGGAGAAGGAATTATGGCATGATCATCCCCCTTGGGGGTGGAGGGTGCTTTCTCACTTTCTGTCTCTCTTTGGCAAGTGCACAAATCCAGCAAATGTCTTAAAAAATTGTGTTTATGCTCCATACAAGCAAAATATTAAAATGTAAATAAATACGAAAATTATTTGCTTTTTTTCTGCATATTACAACAGACAATGCAGCAGCTACTGAACGTAAAAAGAGACAAGAGAGTAGGCTAGAATCATCAACATTAGAAAATTCCATAGTGGACATATAAAAATTTATTTAGTATTCTGGGAAGTAATTTACTTAAACTTGAGCAAATAAGTTATTATCTGAGAATGAGTGAGAGTAACCCTCCTAAGGCAGAAGAAAAAATAAAATAGAAAGAAAAAGGCAGAACAATTACAGGAACTAACAACATACGGTATTAGTTCACACGAGCCAAAGTAAAAGGCTATATACATAAGAGGAATCTGGTAAAATGTTAAAGAAGTTGGCATTATGATAGCATATTTAAATTAGCATTAGTTGGGACCAGCAGTTGGCATAATGGCTATGTCCCTGGACTCCCATGTAGTCAACCGCAGTTCAAGTCCCAAGCCTGGTGGCTTAAACTCATGCCGGGTGCGTGTGCGTGCGTGCCCAAGATCCCAAGAGAAGAATGGAGGAGAAGGGACTGTGGCATGGCCATCCCCCTGGGGGGTGATTTCTCGCTTTCTGTCTCTCTGTCTCTCTCTGTCTTTCTGGCAATTGCACATGCCCTATAGCAAAAACCTCTCAAAAAAATTCGCATTAGTCTAAAGATTTCTTTGGAATTGTTGTAATAGAACTTGAAAATAAGATTTGAAAGTATCTCACTGGTTGCAAATAATTTAGCACTTGTACCTCAGACATAAAAGAGATGTTATTTAAAGAAATACAACAAAAGTAAGAATTGACAATATAAAATTTGAAATGACTGAGATATGACCAAATGAAAAAATAGTCAGAATGGGATTAACAGAAGAATAGGTACTTAAAATATATGAGAAGACTTGAAAACATACCAATAGAAACTATTCAAAGTGATACACATGAAGAAAACAAAAAGAACAATAAATATAGGAATAAAGCAACTGCAACTTCTGCAATAATATCAAGGGGCCTAATATAGTTAAAAATGGGGGTCCAGTATGACAGACAGTAGGAAAGAGGCAGAAAAATATCTGAAAGAATAAGGGACAAAAGTTTTCCAAATTATATGAAAACTGTAAATGTACAGATCAAGTGCCTTAATAAATCTTAAACAGAGAAAAACTAAATAAAATCAGACTATAGCACATCAAAATCAAATCACTGAAAATCAGTTATAAAGATTAAATCTTGACATCATGCAGAAACGAAAGAACAAAGACAATGTCAGTAGACTTCTTATCAGGAAAGACTTAAGAGAGTGGAGAGACATTTTAAAACTATTGAAATACTAGAGAGGGAACTGACTGCAAGGGGCACGAGGTAATTTTTAAGGTGAAAAATATTTAGTATCGTGTTCATTACAAAACATTCATATTCAAAAGCAAAAAATGATGGAATCTATAATATTATATATGAAATTATCACAAAATAATGATAAAAAAGATACTGGCCAATTTAAGGGACATTGCATTAATCTATTATGAGAGTTTTGAATTGAATAACCTTTTTCCTAGTAAAAAAAAATTATTAAAAACTTTTGGTATAGGGGCCAGTAGGTGGTGTGGTGGTTAAGGTGCTGGACTCCCACATGGCCAGCCCTGTGGTTTGAGTCCCAAACCAGGCAGCTTGAAAATCACACTGGGCACATGTACACATGCATGCCCAGAATCCCAAGAGAATGTAGGAGAAATGACTGCAGTGTGGCCATCCGCCCTGGGGATGATTTCTTACTTTCCCTCTCACTGTCTTGATGTCTCTCTCTAGCGAGCATACATACCCTATAGCAAAAAGATAAAAAAAATTACAGAATATTTTTCTTGGTTTATACATAGATATTGAAGTATTCCAAAGAGAGGCAAGAATTCACACATTTATAATACATAATTTTTTAAAAAAGCAAGATGTAAAAATGTCTTTATTTGCATAGAACATAATCATGTATGTAGAAAATCCTACACTATAGCAGAATTATTAAGTGAGATAAAAGGGTTGCAGAATCCCAGGTCAATATACAGAGTCAATTTTATTTCTATATATTAGCAATGAAAAATTTAAAAAATAAAATTGAAATAACAAGTCCATTAACAGTGCCTTAAAATAATAAATACAATGAAAAATTTGCAAGATCTGTATACTGATAACAAAACATACTTTTAATAGATACCAACTTTCTGTTTTCTTGTTTTTTTGTTTTTTTTTTTCTTCAGGTTTTCACTGGAAAGAGACAGAAAATGAGAGAGGGAAAGTGAGAAATCACCCCTGCAGTGGTGATGGCCACCAGGGAGAGACAGTGAGAGGGAAGTGAGAAATCACCCCTAAAGAGGATGGCCATACTGCAATCCCTTCTCCTCCCATCTCCTCTCAAAATTTTTGTCACACACACACACATGCCCAGAGTGATTTGCAAGATGCCAGGTCCAGGATTCAAACCACAGAGTTGGTCATGTGAGAATCCAGTGAATTAACCACCATGCCACCTGCTGGTCTCCTAACTTTCTTTTTTAAGAAAATAAAACAAAGCTAAATTTCTGCTGGAAAAAAAGTAATTAAAATGCAAGCTATGTGATTTAGATGACTTACAAAAAGTAATTTCTATAAATGCAATATCTAAATTAACATCATACCAAACGTATTATATAAGCAATGATTTGAAGAACAATTATAGTTTAAAATTTTCATTAGTTCACACATGTGCAGAAAAATTATTTTAAGTTCAATACATTTTAAAAATTATTTTTATAAACCATTTTGAATAATATTTATTTTTATTAACTTTTCCTAAGTAAGTTGTAGCCCTAGAACAATCTTGTGCTGTTTACAAATAAAATAAAGGGTGTTCATAGGGTGAACCAATGCTTCTTTACCTCCAGTTTACTTCTTGAAGCAGTGGGTTTCCAATGAGAGACAATTCCTGGAGAGAATGGCATTCATCAAACCACTTTATGGCACCTGTAAGATCTACAGAAAATAACCAAAATCATTATGGCAGGTATCACAGGTAAAGAAAAAATAAAATCAATGACCATATTATTTGTTGGTTAGCTGTTATAGAAAAGCAAAATTTTTATTTCTTCTGCAGAATACTATATAGTTTAAAAATCATACTGTTACTGGGACCAGCAGGAGGCACAGTGGTTTAGGAGCTGGACATCCAGATGGCCGACTGTGGTTCGAGTCCTGGACCAGCAGCCTGAAAATCATCTTGGGCGCATATGTGTGCATACCCAAGATTCCAAGAAGAGAGTGCAGAAGGGGTTGTAGTGTGGCCAATCCCTCTAGGAGATGATATCTCACTTTCTCTCTCTTTGTCTCTTTGGTGAGTACATGCACCCTGTAGCAAAAATCTCTTAAAAAAAAAAAAAAAACTGGGATGAGCAAATGGCATAATGGTTACATCTCTGGACTCCCAATGTAGTCAACTGCAGTTTGAGCCCCAGTCCCAGTGGCTTAAAACTCATATCAGGCACATATATGTTTGTGCCCATAATCCAGAGAGAATGGAAGAGAAGGGATTACTGTGTGGATAGCCTACCCCTGACCCCAGGGTGTGATTTCTTGCTTTCTCTCTCTGTCTCTGCCTCTCTGGTGAACACACATGCCCTATGGCAAAAATCTCTCAGCAAAAAAAGATAAGAAGTTACCAAAAAGTACTTGTAAATGGTTTAATCTTTATTTATCAGGGAAAGGCAAACTTAAACCTCAATAAAACAACCAAATGAAAATTAAACACTCTCTAGAATGGAGCAACTGGAACTCATACATTCTTGGTAGAAGAATTAAATGTTACAGTTACTTTGGATAATAGTTTGCGCATTGCTTTTTAAGTTAAATGTGTATATCAATTATATTCTTATATATTTACCCAAGAGAACTTAAAACATATGTGTGCAGAAAGACTAATACAAGAATGTCCACAAGGAAATTTATATTTATGGTTGCTTCAAATCACAATCAAATATTAATCAACAGGGGAATGGAGGAGAAGGATTTGCAGCATGACCATCACCCCTGGGGTGGGAGGTGATTTCTCACTTTCCCTCTCTCTGATTCTGTCTCAGGGAGGTACACACATCCCATACCAAAAATAATAAAATAAAATAAAATAAAATAAAATAAAATAAAATAAAATAAAATAAAATAAAATAAAATAATTAAATGAAAATAATTGTGATATTTGTCTACTACTACTAAAATAATATGAAAGTGGGCCAGCCAGTGGCATGACAATCAGGGCAGCTAGATCCCACATGGTTAATTACGCAGTCCAAGTCCCAGACCCAGTGGCTTGAAAAGCATACCAGATGTATGTACGTGCCCAAAATCCCAATAAGAGAGAGAGATGGAGGAGAAGGAATTGTGGCATGATCATTCCCATGGTCATCTCACTTTACCTCTCTTTCTCTTCCTCTGTCTCTCTTCAGCAAGTGTATGCACCCTCTGGTTAAAAAAAATTAAAGTAATATCATTTTTAAAATGAAAAAAACATTTTAATTGAATTATTTTGGGATGCTATATTATTTAGGTTTGTTATTTATATATAAATAACATCAATGCATGTATTCAAAACAACTCCATAACATACATTGGAACAGAAACTCAATAGTGTGTTATTTTAAAAAATTATATATTATTCTAAACTTACCAGAAAGACAATTGTTGCTGACATCTAGTTTTTCCAAGGAAACAAAGTGGAAAAGTGGCACCATTTTTGTCAAACTGAGAGTAAAAACACAAAATTCATAAGATGTTTATTTCAGAATTCCCTTCATATTACTGATACAAATATATAATAAAACTTACATAAAATAATTATATAGTTATATGCAATTGTATGTGATTACATATATAATTGTATCATATAATACGATCATAACATTTACTATAAGTACTTATTAAAAATCCAGTAATTATAGGATTTTAAACATTTATCAGCTAAGGAAAGATTTTATACTTTTACAAAGGAAATTATAATGGAATCTCCAATTCCACTCCCAAATATCATAGACTTTGATACATATTTGCTATTTAAATATGACTGTGTGTGCGTGTGAGGTGTGTGTGTGTGTGTGTGTGTGTGTGGGTGTGTTGGGGAAGTTGTTCTTATTATTTTGTTTTGTCTTCGTATAAATCCAAATTTACAGTGAACTTATATTATTGATTTTTTTTTCTCCCTGGAGCCAACATTATAATCTAAACCTCTATGGTACAAAGATAAAGATAATTTATTTTCTGTATTAAGCAGAAAAATGAATCAGCATCACTATTTTTTTTTATTCTAAAGTGCTTTGTTTACTAGATTAAACATATCATAAACACTGTAAGTACATAAAATACATTGACTTAATTCTAAACTGGTAATATGCTCAGAGTATAAGAAACATGTCAAAGAAAAATAATATAAAACATTTTATATCAATAGAATAAATTTAAACTTAGCAGAAATAGATTGATATTTAAAATTAGTACTTTTAATATTAATTATGTATATAAAAATTATAATAATAAACTCTCCTCCTATTTTAAAATTTTTAAAATAATTTTCTAAGTTACCACTGTCATTATAAACCTATATTCATGTAAAAAATATGTGATATTCCAAATATATGCATCATTGGAAACAAAAGCTATAAAGACAAATTAACCTCAGTTTGATTTGCATTTAAAACCAAGACAAGCCTACTTGTACTCTAACATAATATTACATTACCGTAGCTAGTGAGAAATTAGTCAGCTCATCTGAATCTTTACAACACAAAAATCCCCTTGCATAAAATACATTCTCAACAGAATTATAAAAGTCTTCTAAATTAATTTCCCCTGTAAATGTTGGAATTCCATAACTATTTAAAATATGCTTTGCCTAAAAGAATATTTTTAGTACCAAAAAATAAAAAATGTGCATTAGTTTCTACTTCTTTTTCTTTCTTGTTTTTAAATACTTTCCCTCCAGTGAGGGTTCTTTATGTATTTATTTTCTTTCTATGAAATCCATGTCATTATAAAACAAAAATAAATGTAAAAAAACATTATTGTAGGGTCAGAAGCTCACAGAGTAACTCTGAGACTAGGAGTCCCACGGGATCTGGCATAAAACTAACCTTTGCATTGACCTTGACTCCTCTCATACTATCCTGTTCTGCGTTAGCAGAGAGAAAAAAGATATCACTGATGAAAAGTGGATTAAATAATAAGGCTAGAAGATCTCTATTGCTGATCTAAAGGACAGTATTATTATTCATATTAAGCCTATATGGTACCACTTCTTAAAAATGGCTGGAGAAAGAGGGGTGAAATCCAAGGTAATAAAAAACGAGAAAATACTCATTACATTTTTACATATACTTCATTATTTGTACATGTATCCTATAATAGTAAAATTTAGTGAAATATTACATGAATATTGAAGAAACAAACAACAGAAACAAAAACAGAAATATCTAAAGAAAAGAAGGAACTTATAATGTTATTGATACATAACAGATTTAAGTATTAATTTTATGGCACTTTCTATTTGAGTGTGGTCTGAATCATTACTGCACGTAATATATAGACTCTTCAAGAAAATACGTAATTTTAATATAGCATGAATGTATTTAATAACAAGAAAAGTCTTGTTTGTGTTTTACCTTTAATGTAGTTCTAATGCTAAATCTTTGCCCTTCTACTCAAATGATGTTAAAGGAGTAATAGCCAAAGGCATATTAAATCTTTCAAATACAACATTTTATTTTTCAGACTATCTTGTGTTTTTAATCAGTAATGTTCTATGGTGTCATATAGGTTATATGAAGATGTCAAATGAAGATAACCAGCAATATTTTAGAATTAAAATTAATAACAATTGTTTTTACAAAAATTGACCTAAGTAAAGAAATATCTGCTTGACTAATATTTTTGTGATATTGAAATTTTATCTTCTTATATAACCATGCTTTTAAAATGTTTTTTTCTTTATTTCAGTCAAGAATACTGGCTATTCATTCACCTTTATGACTATTCATTAGAATGGTAGAAACCTAATAGTAGAATCCTTTTTTCAAACTTCTAGAACATTTCCTTTTACTGACATTCTGTGTATATTTTTTTCCAAGAAAATTCAAACCAGAAAGACAAAGGACATTACTGAAAACCTAATACCATTTGACCTTGTCACATTAGCCCTGGGCATTAAAAAGATATAAATTTCAAAGACGACAAAAAGTAAAAGATTTGTACAATGAATAGTCAATGGGTGATGGTTTCCACTTTCTGCTCCTACTTAGAGTATCAATGGAAGTAGAAAGGCTTATGAAGCCAGAGAGTCTTCCAGTTAGAACTCCGCTGAGTCAAACTTAAAACAGTCACATGTCCTAATGAAAATTTAAAACAGAAGTCAGGATGAAACAAGTATTTCAAACAATATGTACTAAGTATCATTCTCTATATGTATTCCATTTGTCGGGGGGGGGGGGGGAAGCATATGGGCATGTAATTTCTTCCTTGTGATGAAAATATTTATCAAAAATTAAAAGAAAAAGATATACAATTTAAAAGCCATACCAACCACAAATCCAAATATTACATTTATATAATTCTTCTCAGGTTTGCAAATTGTTCACATTCTCTTTGGTGGATCATCATTAAAATCCCACAAAATAAGTAAGGTAGGTATTATTATCCCTTTTACATGTGGGGGGGGGGGAACCCAAGGCTCAGATAGTGAGAAGAGAGTCACTCAACATCAACAGATTGCTAAATTGTAGATTCAAAATTCAAACTCAGAACTGTTGATTTTGAGTTTTATTAAATGTGACATGGTTCTTAAAAAGTCCATATACGTGTAAAAGCAGAATGTAACATAGATAATTTCAATAGTTAACAGTCATAAGCCAGTTGTGGAAAATGCTAAAGGAAGTATTAGACTACATTAGGAAATCACTTTGCTACTCTATGTTTGTTCCTGTCACTCATTCCTCTAAATGCCCTCTCCCTTCATTTCAGAAATGATATCAGGTCACATGTGCAAAGAGCTTTAAGAGATTCACAAGACTATATTCAACTACAAGTAAAGTATAACTAAATATTTAAAACAGCACATATAATAATTCTACTTTATTTTTTATAGATAAGTTAAACAACGTTAAGTTCTTTTTATCCTTGAGACTTCTTCAAGGTTAAGGACATGTATCACTCATTTTTGTATCCTCCAAACAGCAAGCTCCAACTCAATATACAAATATTGTAAGTCTAGATATACAAAATAATAAATGGAATCATTTGGATTAATTATCCCAATTATCATTATTGATTCAAAAAATTAATGCTCTATTTAATATAATACATCATCATATTAGGATTGATATGCACAAGTCATATCAGATTAATAGAGCAAAAGTCTATTAGCTAGAAATATTAATTTTTACAAATAGAGTATTACTTTGACGATTTAAATCATCCAAAGAAGGTAGACATTATTTTTCAAAACAAGTGTTTGCAATTTAAATATTTTCTCACCTGCTTAAATATCTTTATTATCAAATGTGTTCGAGATCTATTTCTATAAAAAATGCTAGGTATGTCAATTCCTGAGTGATTTACAATATGTGCCCAAAGCATAGCTGAGTATTTAATTTCAAAACTGTATTTCTTATATGCAAAATATTCTGAAAAGATTCAATGAGTTTATGAATGGCCCAAATCATGTACACAGTGATATGATAAAACCAGCTCTACTAACAAATGCCCTTTTAAATGCAAATCAACCCCCATATTGTAGCTCCGATTAAAATAATTAGAGAGGATTTTTGAATGTAAGTCAACATTTCAACTATCAGAGGTTAACAGGTGGAAGTTATATCATTTAGTGCATACATGCTCAAATGATGAGTACTGCTGTGGTAGAGGTTGAGAGATAATTCCATATGTTTTAGAGAAAAAGTAGGTACATATATAACAATCAGGTTGTCACTGTTCACTTGTTTTATAAGCATTATATAACTCAAAGAAGCAATCTCTTGTCAAGGATGGTTCCTTTCCCTTACTCCATGTGCCTTTGATGAACAAATTAATCATATTAGAGTGGATTGGTCTCAATGAAATATTAAGCAGAGAGAGAAGTACACATATTGTACTTCTGTTTTGGCTTTAGTTATTTTCTGCAAAGATCCAGATGTCTGGTGGTCTCAAATAGATCATCTAAAGCAGGTACCCATTTCAATTTAAAGTTAAGGTATTTTTTTAAGTGTTACTTTATATCCTCAGGGAAATCAAATTTAAATCCATTTTAACAGTTACAAAAAGACATGCAAGTTGAGAGCAGATTAAAAATCGTTCTTCCAGGACTTAATAAGTACCATTTGAGAGAATGAGACATCCTTCTAAATTAAATTAACTACCTCCTCTATTTTCCAAGGACTATGTTCTTTACAAATATAAACAAACTTGCCCTCTGAGATTTCTACAAGTGCATCTTTGAGAAGAAATAAAATGAGGAGCACAAATTGACAATTAAAATTCTACTAAAGTTCTATAGTCTACCACTGCATCATTTTAATTTTTAAAATTCTATGTTATCTTTATAACTTATGTCCTATGTTATTTTACTGCACTCCCACTGAATTACTGGAGAAACCCAAGTCTTCTAGTTTTTTATAAGAACATCCTTTATTTGAAGCAATGATTCACTGTCTATATTGCTAAGAAAAGTACTGTAGGTTTTTTACCTGTTTTGAGAGAGAGTAAGATTTTGTAGTAAAGGCAGCCAATATGAAGACAACGCTTCCACAGTTGAAATGCTATTCTCATCCAAGTGCAATTCTCTTAGAAGGACATGATTCTCCAAGGATGGAAACTATATTTAATTTGGTTTATTAGTTTACATTAAGAAAAATATTTTTTCATTTAACAAAATTGAAAAATATAAAATCTACCCAAACTGACAACAGATAGATTCTGTTAAACATCATATCACAAATCAAAGTGTAATACCACTCATCTTTAGGTTTGAATATCTAATAACTTTAAAATTTTTTAATATTCTTCATAAAAGCTGTATCTTATTGAAATATAATTAGAATTTCATGAATGATAAATCTATATTATTTACATGGTGAAATATAACTGAAAAGTAATTGTTTATTTTTATATTATAAAAAATAATGTCAAATTAGATTTATTTATAAAATATTACAGCTGTTAAATAGTTCTTAAACAGAGAAAAGTCTAAAATAGTTAAATATACGAAAAATCAAATGCAGCCTATTAGTAAAAAGGAACACAGAAACATTAAAGATTCCTTTTATACATATAGTTGATATTTCTAGCAGGAGAAAAAGTTAGAGCCAGGTGATGACACAGGCAGAATGTGATGCTCTGTGAGGCAGACCCACACCGGAACGCTGACATAGACCTCCCCAAGTATATGAGCATGTGTGTGCCCATGATAAAGTTAGTTGAGGCTGGGCGTAGATCACAGTATTGAGAGCCTATCCGGAGTGCCTCTCTAGCTCTCTTTCTCTATCTCACTCATGGACTAAATAAATAAATTGAAAAGGAAGAAAGGGGGGAAAAAAGAGAGAGAGAGAGAAGAAAGGTAAAGAAGAAAGAAAGAAAAGGGGAGGAGTGGGGAGGGGAAGGGGTAGGGCAAGGAGATAGAGGGTCCAGCCATTATGGCATGCTGGTCAATGCTGCTACTTGGAAGTCCAGGACCACATGAGAGGCTCATGTTCAATTACTGACCCATCTTAAAAGATGTGCACAATAGCATACGTATAGTTCTACCTACTCTAGAGACCACGGCAGGAGGATTTTTACATAGGGAGACCTTGTCTTAAAATAAAAAAGGAAAGGAAAATGAAAAAAAGGAAGGAAAAAATTCATTTAGATATTACCTCAGTTAGATAATTTCCCTGTAACTTCAATATCTGGAGCAATCCACAATTTTCAATGCCTTCAACATCAGTAAGATGATTATGTGAGCAATCCAGGTATATAATGGTAGGTGTATCACGAAGACCTCTTGTACTAATTAAGTGGTTGTGATCCACAATTAGTTGCTGAAGATTTTTCAAAGATTCTAGACCACCTGAAAAAAATTTTTTCTAAGATCACTTGAATCATACATTCTTCCAGAATCTAAAGGAGAGTTTCAATTTTTTTCTAAACGATTACACATTCGTAGTCCCTAATACTTTAATTATAAGTGAAAACAGTCTAAATTTCTCATGAATCTTATAAAAGGTGCCATTTTAAAACTGGCATCTGGGGATATAATTTTAAATGACATAAGTATTTATCAACTGAAAATTGAACAAAGTTAAAAAGTATAGATAGGCCATTTAATATTTTATTTTCAAATACCAGCGGAAAAAAGGAAGAGATAGAATTTGTCTTTTTTTTTTTTTTTGCAATTGCTAGAGGGCATGTGCACTTCTCTGAGAGAGACGGAGAGGGAAAAAAACACCCCATAATGGCACGAATCATGCCACAATCCCTTCTCTTCCATTTCTCCATCATGTCGGAACTCTGGGCACCCTGAACCCAGTGTATTTTTCAACCTGCTTGGGCTGGCAGTCAGCCATGTGAGATCTGGCTCCCTTAATCACTAAGCTACGGAGCTAGCATAAAACTTAGTTTTTAAAAGACATTTTCTAGGCTAGCTAGTGGTCTAATGGTTAAGGGAACTTGATCCCACATGGCCAGCCAAATATTTTGAGTCCTGAACCCAACAGCTTGAAAAACATAACAGGGTGGGAACCAGCAGTTAGCGTAATGGCTATGTCGCTGGACTCTCATGTAGTCGACAGCGGTTCACGTCCCGGACCCGGTGGCTTTAAACTCACGCCGGGCGCATGTGCGTGCGTGCCCAAGATCCTGAGAGGAGAATGGAGGAGAAGGGATTGTGGCATGACCATCCCCCCTGGGGGGTGGTTTCTCGCTTTCTGTCTCTATGTCTCTCTCTCTCTGTCTGGCGAGCGCACACGCCCTATAGCGAAAAACCTCTCCAAAAAAAAAAAAAAAAAAACAACATAACAGGGTCATGTGTATGCATGTCCCAAATCCCAACAGGATGAAGAAATGGAGGAGAAGGGATTGCAACATGAGGATACTCCATTGCGGTGCCTTTTTCCTCTCCCTCTTTCTCTGTCTCTCTTTCCCTATTTGGTGAGTAGACGCACTCTCTGGCAAATTATAAACAAATACAAATAAAAATAATTTTTCAACTCATTCCAGGACCTCTGAACTTAGAATCCTTGCATAAAACTGTGTATAATGTCAAAATGCCATTTTCTGGGACCAGCAAGTGGCATAATGGTTACATCACTGGATTTCCACATGGCTGACTGCGGTTCAAGTCCCAGACTCAGAGGCTTAAAACTCATGTCGGACACGTGTATGCGCATGCCCAAAATCTTGAGAGAAAAATGGAGGAGAAGGGATTGCAGCATGGCCATGCCCCAAGGGGGTTATTTCTCACTTTCTGTCTCTCTGTTTCTCTGGTAAATGTATAATCCTTATAACAAAAATCTCTCTCAATAAAATGCCATATTCCTACTATTGGAATGTCTACCTTAGATTCTCAAATAAAGTAAGCACAACAATGTCAGAATCATCAAAATGCAGTATTACCATATTATTTAGATATTTCAAGATTTTCATGTGTGACTTCCTTTTTGACCAGATATGTTAAAAATCAATGATACTACATGAAAAATAATAGATGAGGCTTAAAAACTATATTTCAGTAATCATACAGGAAAAAAAAAAACCTGAGAAAATTATTTAGATAGAAATGTATCAAAGACCCATAGAAGAAAAAAGAGACTGAATCCACAAACCAGCAGGTGGTGTGGTGGTTAAGGTAATGGACTCTCAAATGGCTAATTGCGGTTTGAGTCTCAGATCTGGCAGTTTGCTTTCTCACTTTACCTCTCTCTTATCATATTAAAGGGAACTCACAGAGAACAGCAGATCAAGCTAACAATAGGAGGGTAAAAGAAGAGAAGGTATGAATAAAATAATATACCCTTTACAATTATGAAAAACATCTTTATACTAAACCATATAAAGTCAACAGTGTCAGGCACAGTTGCAAAGGCATGAGAGAGGTCTCCACTTTGAAAGTGATGAATGAATCCTCTTCTACTGTCCCTTTCCCTCACTTCATTCTAACATGTCTGCTTTCTTGCTATTCTTCAAATATGTTACACATGCATCCACCTTAAAGCTGTGTATGTGAGAAACAACTCTCAATGTGTGACATATTAGACTTCACAAAATTAAATAAAGCTTGCTAACCAATATCAAATTTTTAAGACCATGATTTTCAATCAATACACAGAGAAGGTACCGCTAATTTATTCAGCAATCTGCTGAAGATTTCAATTAGGTGGTATGATTTCCAGCCTCAGAATACTGAGGAATATTTAACTTGCCACTTCTACTTTTATGAATCTACTACATAGTAATACACAATATAAATGAATTTAAATAAAATATAAACTAATATACAACAAATTTAAATAGACCATATCATTTAAATTCAAAGAAATGGAGACAAGTTAAATATCCATGAATAAGAGAATAGTTAATGGAATATCTCTAAAACAAACATAATTTTCAACATGCAGTCATACTGACAAGGAAGGTTGTCTAAGATATATTACCGTATGTAAAACCTAAGTAGAGGGCCAGCAGGTGGCATGGTGGTTAAGGTGCTAGACTCCCACATGCCTGATCACAGTTCAAGTCCCAGATCTGGTGGCTTACTTTCTCACTTTCCCTCTCTGGTGAGAATGCATGCTCTGTAGCAAATTAAAAATGATAATAGATGAAGTTAAATGATTCTTAAAAAACACTTAAGTTGAATACATTAGCTTCTAGCTATTGGATACACTTAAATCTATAGCTTGTTGTCTATAGTTGTGTTGAATAGGATGAGATCTGAAATACTTCAAAAGCAATTAACAGTGGTCACCACTGCAAAATGAGATGGAGAAGAGGTAAGCATACAGACAGTCTCACTGCTTACATTGCGGATGGCTCTCTCAATTTTTTATTTTTAAAAGATAATGTACTTATGTGAATTTTAAAAAATATATTTGAAAAAATAATCACAGCAAGTATTTAAAAGAATAGTTATTCTATGGACCAGCAGTTAGCGTAATGGCTATGTCGCTGGACTCCCACGTAGTCGACCGTGGTTCGAGTCCCGGACCCGGTGGCTTAAAACTCACGCCGGGCGCGTGTGCGTGCGTGCCCAAGATCCTGAGAGGAGAATGGAGGAGAAGGGATTGCGGCGTGACCATCCCCACTGGGGGGTGATTTCTTGCTTTCTGTCTCTCTGTCTCTCTCTGTCTGTCTGGCGAGCGCACGCCCCCTATAGCAAAAAAAAAAAAAAAAAAAGAAAAGAAAAAAAACCTCTCCAAAAGAAAAAAGGAACAGTTATTCTGTATTTAATCCTCACCTACAACATCAAAAAAGGTGGTTGTTGACTTGAACTACTGAAAAACTTGATAAATTGCCTCTAAGCCTAGTGGTTAAGGGAGTTAGATTCTACATAGCTGACTGGTACGAATCCCAGGTTAGTGGCTTGAGAAACTTGTTAGGCATGTGTGTGTGCATGCCCCAAATTCTGGCTGGATGGCAAAATGGAGGAGAAGGGATTGTGGTATGATTACACCTCTTGGGGTGGGGGGTGCATGTACACTCTAGCAATTTAAAAATAGGAAAAGGCAAGACCATGGTTTGAGTCCTGGACCTGGCCTTGCTTTCTCACTTTCGCCTTCTCCCTCTCCCTCTCTCTCTCTGTTGCTCTGTAGTCAAATTTTAAAAACCATAATAAAAAATGATGATGAATTTTAAAAATTCTTAAAAAAAAGAAAAACTTGAAAAACCTGGTGATACTCTTTATCATAAAGGTTTACTATACAGACACAGTGAGAGAACATTGTAACTAAGAAAAAAGGCATATCTCTTAGATTTTAAAATAAAAGATTTAAAAGAAATGTAAGAAAATAGCAATGAAAGTGACTCAGTTTGGTCTCCAAAACACTGACCAAACTATAGGTGAGAAGGAAAGTGCATTTAAGAAAAGCAAATTATGATTATACAATTTAAAAACTAGCATAATGGGAAAAACAAGAGAAAATCATTTAAAAAACACATAGAGCTGGAATCTGCCAACAACCAGGTGAATAAGCTTGGAAGCAGACCTTTCAGCTCTGTTGATCCTTGAGAGGATGGCAGTCCTGTGGTCAGCCTGACAGCAAGCTCATGAGGAACTCTGACACAAAACTACTCAGCTAAGCCATTTCAACATTTCTATTCCACTGAAAATGTCAGGCCATAAATGTCTGATTGGTTTAAATTACTAAATTTTGGGCTTGCTTGCTTCACAGCAAAATATAACTAATACAGTGAGGATTTTATTCTGAAAAAGAAAAACATAACTCAAGGTTGAAGAAATAATGTTGAAAATGAGAGAGAGAGAGACAGAGAAGAGAGAGAGGCACAGAGAGTGAGAAAGCAATCTCCACCCCACCAGGGCAGATGGCCACATAACAATTCCTTCTCCTCCATCCTCCTCTGAAGATTTTGGACATGGATATACACATGTTCCATGTATTTTTCAAGCCAATGGGTCCAAGACTCCAACCATGTAGTTGGTCATGTGGGGTTCAGTCACCTTAACCACCAAGCAACTGGCTGGTGTGGAAGAACATTTTAAAAGAAATTTAACTAAAAAAAACAGTTCAAAGATAATAAAACAACAGTAGTAGTTAAAGGAGTAAAGCAAAATAACTCCATGACAGAATTAATAAATGATTTAGAAACAACACTGTAGAGAGTGAAATTAAAAGCTGAATTGCCCTGGAATAGGGAACAATCACATTGAAAATAAAGTGTGAAGTAAAAGGAAAGTGACATAGATGAAATCAATTAAACTCTAATAGACATAACAGAAAGATAAATATGACCAAAATATGGATCACCTATAACTGTAAAATAAGACTAAATGATATTTGAAATATATATGAAACAAAATTTTCTAGAACTGAACAAACAACTTAATCTATGGTGTATAAAAGATATTACATTCCAAGAAAAACTTACTTGGATGTACTGACAACAATGTTTCTGGATTAAGTTACTGATTTAGAAGAAAGAAAATAGTATTCAGGCAGAAATCGGTTATGAGGAAAGGCAAATTCAGTTAGCTTCAAAGTTCAGCACAGCCACACACAATACCATATATGAAACAGAGCAATGACTACAAAATACCAAGGGAAAGCATGACTTAAAAATAGAATGCACAGCCACATTCTCATTCAAGTGTAAGGCAACTGACAGGCAGTCTCAAATGTGAAAGAATTCAGGAAATAGAGTATCCATTAGACCATCTTTGAAAAATAAAATTTAAAAAGAGCCAATGGACCATGTCATCCAGACAAGCAAGAAATGAAAGGAGCATTTGTACAAATAACTGGTATTGGCCAATCTGCATATGTTGCCACAGGATACAGACAGAGCAGGTAAATGACACATAGTTAGGCATGAGTAACAAAAATTGTGAGGGGGGAAAAGACTTGAGAAAGTATAAATATTTTAATTTATTCCATATTTTTAAAGTGGAATTCATATACTCTAAAACAGATTAATCACAAGCCAATGTCTTACTACATTTTTTAACACAAGACATTATAATTGACAAAACTGAAAAAAGCAGAGGAAAAAAGCTTAAACATAATAATAATCCTTAATATGAGAAAGCCAATAGGTGCAGTGCAAAATCTGAAGTTAAAACATTTTCAGAGAATTCCTTGCTCTACTTAACAATGCTTTCATGAGTTTTCAAGTTTTATGTCCCATCTTTTTTTTTTGAGAGGTTTATTTTATTTTATTTTATTATTATTTTTTGCTATAGGGCGCGCTAACCAGAAAGACAGAGAGAGACAGAGAGATAGAAAGAGACAAATCACCCCCAAGGGGGATGGCCATGCTGCAATCCCTTCTCTTCCATTCTCTCAGTATCTTGGGCATGCATGCACACGCGCCTGGCGTGAGTTTAAGCCACCGGGTCCAGGACTTGAACCGCTCGACTACATGGGAGTTCAGCAATATAGCCATTATGCCAACTGCTGGTTCCTCAAGTTTTATGTCCCATCTTAATGAGTTATCTATAAGGAAATTGTTGAGAATGAAAGTTTCCAACCAATAATTTTCATGTGTATAATTTCTGGGCAATATAAGATGATTTTATAATATATTAATATAGTTCAACAATTACTTATTTTGAAATCTTTGTATAGTTAAAAAATTAAAATTGATGTGCTATTTCAGTAATGGTAAAATTCTGGCTTCATCATCCCAACAGCACTACTAAAATGTTAAAGATTTGTATAATATTAGAATGTACAATAAATGCCTAAAACATATCTCTTTATACGTACTCTAATAATCACAGATATTATTAAAATTTCTCTAACACTTCATTGAAATTTACCTAACTATTTACTTAAGCTTTCTCTAATTAAACTTTACCCTAAGTACATTCATACTTAGGGAAAGTAGGCATCACTGGCTGAAGTTGTTAAAATATTCACCTCAAAAAATCATCTTATACTGATTAACATTTTTACTGGGTCATCAGAAAAGTCATGACACATTTTTGCACAGATAAACAAAGAAAAATATGTCATGACTTTTCCAATGACCCAAAATATATGGTATGTCTCCTTCATATATAAGCACATATTGTTTTTTATTTTATATTTGTTGTTACAGAGTCTTAAATCTTCTATGTTCATTACAGTTTTATTTTCTAAACAATGATAAGTGATGATTTATTTCTAATTTCTTGAAATAATAGACAAATATATGTAATAATAGCCCTCTTGTTGAGACCAGCAGATGTTGTAAGGGTTACATCACCAGAATCCCACACAGCATACCCTGGTTTGAGTCCCAGACCAGGCAGCTTAAAACTCAAAACAGGTGTGCGTACAAGCATGCCCAAAATCCTGACAGGAGAATGGAGAAGAAGGGACTGCAGTATGGCCATTCTCCCTGGGGGGAGATTTCTTGCTTTCTGTCTCTCTGCCTCTCTCTGTCTCTCTAGCAAATATACATGCCCTACAGAAAAATCTCTCTCTTAAAAAAAAAAAGCCCTCTGTCTCTCTCTGTCTTTCTGGCGAACGCATGCGCCCTATAGCAAAAATCTCTTCAAAAAAAAAAAGGGAACCAGCAGTTAGCGTAATGGCTGTGTCGCTGGACTCCTACGTAGCTGACCGCGGTTCACGTCCTGGACCCGGTGGCTTAAAACTCACGCCAGGCACGTGTGCGTGCGTGCCCAAGATCCCGAGAGGAGAATGGAGGAGAAGGGACTGCGGTGTGGCCATCCCCCCTGGGGGGTGATTTCTCGCTTTCTATCTCTATGTCTCTCTCTGTCTGTCTGGCGAGCACACGTGCCCTATAGTGAAAATCTCTCCAAAAAAAAAAAAAAAAAGAAAGAAAGAAAGAAAGAAAAAAATGAGAATTAAAATAATAGTTAAAAAAAAAGAAAAGAAATAAATTAAAAAGTCAAAAATGAATGTAGTGTCATTCCCTCTGTGTGACATGGAAAGGCCTCCTAGGCGAAGTCTGGATATAAGTTAGGCCCTTGAACCCCTGGTATTATGGAAAGGAAGATGTGTTTTGACATCAACTTGGACTCAAAAGACCCAAGTCTATGTCTTCGTGAATATTACCTTTGATAGGAAAGACAGACGTTAAGGGAGTAACTAGAGTTGAGTTGGGAGAACAGTTATCATGGAAGTATAGTGGCTGTAAAGTACACAGTTTCGTATAAACTGAAAGTGTACAAAGGATGAAAACTTCTGTAAGAATGGACTGCAAACTATTAACTATTTATGAGGTGGGATAACAAAGGTCTACAATTTTCCAAGATCTTTATGTATTACTTCATGTTTTACAACTATATTGCTGTTGATAAAAAAATAAAGAAATTTAAAAAAAAGCCCTCTTCTCTCTTCTCATTGTGTCTTTGTGCTTAGAAAATGTAGTTAAAATTTAGGACTTTCATTAATTTAAGTGCCTTATTTTAAATTTAAAATAAATTAATTAATAAAAATGATTTTTTTTAATTGCTAAAGGGCATATGTGCTCACCAGAGAAAGAGAAAGCACTCTCCAATACCCCAATGAGGTATGGTCACACTGCAATTCTTTTTCCTTCATTTTTCCATCCCATCAGAATTTTAGAAACATGCACACATGCATAAGGGCCAGGACCCAAACCACGGACAGCCATGTGGGATCCAGTTTTATATATGCACAGTGCTGTGTATATGGAGCCAGCCTCCATTTTGTTTTTTTGATACTGTCATAACCCTTATAAATAAAAGCTGTTTGAGAGACGTTCTTGATCATTTAAGAATGTAAGACAGTTCCGCATCCAAAATAAAGTTGTTTTGCTGATATCAAACACAGAAGACTAAGGCAGAAAGCTTTACTATAGACGAAAAATTGGTCAATTCAACAAAAACATATGATGGCTATAAATTTTCATGCACCAAACAATATATCCTCAAAAATATTTTTAAAATATTCACTTTTTTATAAAAATTTGCCAGAGGGGGCATGTGCTTGCCAGAGAGAGACACGGAAAAAGAGGGCTAAAGGGAAAGTGAAAAGCAGCCTCCCACCATGGGAAATAGTCACTTCATAATACCTTCTCCATTTCTCATTCTTTTTGGGATTTTGGTCACACAGATACACACACTCACACTTACCAGGCATGTTTCTCAGCCACCAGGGCCAGGACTCCAACATACAGTCAACTAAGGGGGAATCCAGCCACCTGTCCCCCTCAAAAATATTTAAAGCTAAAATGTATATACTTAACTTTTCCTCCATGGCTATGCTAACATTATCAGTACTACACTTAATCACAGGCAGCATGGCGTAATGAAAAATGGACCTTGAGGGAGGCCGTCCTGGGTTTCAATAGCATAGGCCTGTTCTTGAGCAGCTGTGTGTGACATAGGCAGGTTACTAAACTTCTTGAATTCTTACTTCTTTTATTTGTGGAGTGAGGGTAATTTCGCTGATAGAATTATGCATATACTTTAAAGCATTTTTTAATGACACTTTCACGTGATAGGTACTACAAAGGATAGCTGCTGCTGTTTCCCAATGATTTTTCTCAATAAACAAAGAATTAAAAAGCTATAAATCTGTAGTGACCAAGTAAGGCTTCAGAGAGAGAGGAGACTTTGGAACTAAATCTTGAAAGAGGAACACAGTAGTAATATACATTCAAAAATGTCTCTGCACTGCTTAAACAGTAATTTGATCTAGAATATGTATTTAGAACAAAGGCAGAATCTAGATGAGAAAAAAGTTAAAAGTTAGTTGTTCCTCTTTAAATCTTAAAAATGTTTTGGGGCCAGGAAGTGGCATTACCAGAAAGGGGCTAGACTTCCACATGGCCAACTGCAGTTCAAGTCCTAAACCAGGCGGCTTGCTTTCTTCCTCTCCCTCTCTCTTTTTCCTCTCTCTCTCTGGTTAGCGCATGTGCCCTACAGCAAATTAAAATAATAATAATATTAAATAAATAATCCCCCCCAAAAAACTCTTATGAATGTTTTACTGTCAAAAGAATAATAAGAACTAAGCAGATATATCAATAGCAAAACTTACCTTGGAATACCATTAATTCCTCAACCTCTAAGTTTCCTGTTTCCCAGTCAAAATACCTGATGTTTCTTCCACTTGTCATTCAAAACAAAACAAGCAATAGCCACAAAAATATTAAAGAGCTTCTTTCAAATGACTTAACAATGTAAAATGACTATTTAAATATCTTTGACTTTACTGTTTAAGTACATTCTTTAAAAAGTTATTTTCACGCTTGCTAGGTCCCACAAAATAAAACAAACCAAGTATATTTACTCCTCAAAGGGCCCCTGCCTGTGTTAAATTAGCATTGGCCCATACTTGCTACAAATATCTATTTCAAAGAATTCTTCCCATAGAAATGAGCAGAAAACCCTGTAAGGAATAGCAAAATTAAAGATGTTAAATTAGACTGGAGGTTTTCACTAAGTAAGTATTTGGTAGAGGTACCTATCTTTCAGCTGCTCATTGATTGCTATATCTGACAATTTTTAATCCACATGTTAATCCATATGCTAAATAGCATTTGAAATTTTTGTTCCATGCAAAAGTCCTTCAAGATTACACATGTTCTTTAGAAACAAGAATACTAAAACAGAAATAAGTAAATTTGGTTGTAGTCCCTCCATCCCATAAGTTAAATGAAAACTATGTGGGTCTGTTATTTCCATTTGTAAACTAAGGAGTTTACACTGGCAGATGGGTAAAGTCCTAGAGCTTTACATTAGACATTGCATTGTATTTCAAAACTAAAAAGTAAACTAGCACCATCTAGTGGACTCCCAAAAATCATTAAGTATATAATAGTGAAAAATAGTCCTATGAGCAAAATGCTAGAACCTTATTTATTCCCCAACGACCTAAATGCAATTTTTGGAAGAAAGAATTATTCCAGGAACATTTCCCCTATGAGTCATGGCATAGTAATCAAGCCTATGTGAAAATATTGAATTATTTCAAAACCCTTCATATTTATGGTACTAATGTCATTTTTTCCAGAAAGCAACATTACCTGGAAAATGAAGCAGCAAAATACACATACACGCACACAACACACAATCCTGCTTGTATCTCCACGTACTTAAAATGATATTTTCTAGCAACAAAATTACCTGAAATTTATAAATCAGTCAAATGCTAAAATTCAAGAAATATTTTTCTACAACAGTTTTCCTCAAAGAGACAGACAGAAACTTCATGAATGAGAAGACAAAAGTATTTGCTCTTATGTATTATCATGCTATTTATCACTTTTATTCAATAGTCAAGAAATGAACTAAAACAATTTAATCAATGACTAGGATATATGCTCCAGTCAGAATAGTGATTTGTTTTGTTTATTGCCACATCCCCAGCAATATTCCAGTACTGTAATCTAGTGCCTGGGAACTGCTTACATATAGTAAATGCTCAATAAATGTGTTCATTAATAAATTTATGAACGAATAAGCCTTCAGAATACTACATTTGTTCAGAACACAGAGCAGTAATACAATATTGAAGCTGTAACAATTTCAAGTATTAAATGTTTGTTTCTAAGTAAAGACGCAAAATGATCAGGCAGCTTAAAAATTAGGCACTAAGGGCAGACTGCTGAGTTTCAAATTCTGTCTATCATTTACAGCTGTTTGCTTTGAGGCAATTACTTAACCATTCTCTGCCACATTTTTCTTACCAGGTTGGGAGGGGAAAAAAAGAAACAATGAATAGTTCCCAGCTCATAGCACTGATGTGCAAAGCAAATGAGTTAATATATACAAACTATTTAAATCAAATGCATAGTGCTAAAAAAGCCATTACTATTTATATTAAGATATATTTCTCTGTAAAGAAAATTATAAGGCAATTTTTGTCATACAACAGGTTTTTTTTTCAAAATTAATTTAGTTTAGAAACATTTATGCTATAAATTCAATAAAATCCAACAAAAAATGTGAGAAATGAAAAAAAACTGAATGAAAAGTCACCTATTTTTCATTTGCTTTGACCATTCCAGAAAAAAAAAATAAGTTAAAAATGCTAATTCAAAAAAGGAACCATTGCCTATTGATCAGTTTTTAAACTTAGCAGTCTGACAACAATTTATTCAACAATTTTTCTCCATATCATATGCTGAAAATAAAAGTTTTGCTAATTTTGCCTTAAATTTCAGAACAAAAAAAGAAGTATAAAATACAAAAATGGTATCAAAACAAATCTTCAAGTGTGATTCATCCAAATTAAACTGAGTGGTCTATAAACATAGAAAAAACTATTAAATTAATAAAATAAATTAATAAAAGATATAATAAAATATCTTGTCTGATTAAAATTAATTCATTTTTAAAATCATCAGCCTAACATGAAATTGAGTTTAAATTATTTTCTGTATTCATAATATGCAAGAATAACTCCAGATCATGTTAAGATAATTTACAATTTAAAACTTCCTTCCAAAACAAACCCAATGATGGAGAAAAATATAAAAATTATAAACAGTAGTCTTTAAATTATTATACAATATGTATAAAATATATATAATAGTTTTTTCTCCATCTGCCCAGAAAATAATCTGTATCTTCTATATCTTTCAGCTTCTATTTTTCATTATATTTTGAATTTATATTTCAGTATTTACTGCTACCAATATTAATAAGAACAAATCAGTTCTTTCCAAGGCCATAGAACACAATATATTTAAATATAAAAGGCAGTAACAACAATATGCTATTAACTTCATTACTTTCAATTGATAGATTTATAATTTAAACTATCATTTTTCTAAAGAAGAAAAATATCTCTTATTTGAAACTGGTCATAACTATTTCACATTGTGCTTCTATTTCTGTAATTAAAAGTGTTTATTAAGAATGGAAAACATTGAGCATAACTAACTTATAATAAATTAGTCTTAAAGAGGTTGACATAGTTGCTACTCTTATTTCATCAAATGTAAAGAAAATCAAATAAAATATGCAGTAATGTTTTCTAATAGAAAGAGTAATTAGAGTTAACTTTATATATATACTACTGCAATGACTGTAGTTTAGTAAGAATTATGAACAAATCAAACTTGAAACTACAAATGTAAAATATTATGATATTGCTTCCAATTTTATTTCACCTCCTTAAGAAATATTATAGCTTGGAATAGTAATGTATTAACTTTAAACACAAATCCATCTTTGTGCCCCTTCATAAAAGTTCTTAACATCGATACATCACTGAAAGACAAAAATCTATGCTTTTCACTTAGCTCACCCAGAATCTTTAAGCAGTTCCTGAAGATGAAAAACAGACTTCCAACTGGTCTTCAGAAAAATCTACGTTCTCATGTATAGTCTCCTCACACTCAATAAGTACAGTGTTTTCATTGTACCCAACAGGCAGCAAAGAAGCCTTTTCACCTTGTTCACTCAGTACCACACAGAGATACCTCAAGTACATCAATTAATAGGCAATTCTCACATAAATTCTTATCCCAGGAATTCCACCTCTTACAAAACATCCCATACAGTGCTATTGGCAATGAAAATGGAAGCAAATGGGAATTCAAGCATTTTTTTGTACAAACAGCATTCTTTTTTAGTTTGCTTCAGTGCGTGCCAACATAGTGACATACACTATCAATGCACTTGCCCTCATTCCAACAACAACACAATTATTTCTATATGCATGTGAAACTAGAGTTTTAAAATAAAGTTTTAAAAATCTAGAGGATCAGCATTTCTATATGAAAGAAGTTATGGGTGGTCCCAAAGCAGCAGCACATGAACACATTAAAAATATTATATATCATATTTTCAAAAATGTATCTTAAAATGTTTGCAAGACAAACTGGCTTTATGAAAACTATACTTTTTTCCATATGAAAATAAAAGGGAAAGTCCTGTGACCCTCTAGATCCAACTTTGACTATTCAGAAATTCACAAAGAACAATAATAATTAAAATACCCATAAATTATACTTCCAGTATAAATGAGAGATAAATTACAATCTGAATTGCTTTTTCTAAAGTGGAACAATAAATATCCGGAACCAACATAACCCAGTCTAAATCCACACTCGTGCAGAGGGAATCCTATGGAAATGGAATGGATAGACATAAACATGCCCGAGTGCTGGAAGAGCCCACGTATCATCAAGCCTTCCTTCTAGAAACAGAGGATATCATCCTGAGTGTGGTGACAGGATTTAGACCAAATATATAAATGAAACTAATAAATGCAAATGGCCATGACCCTTATGAGACAAAAATTTTAAGCATGGATCCAAAAGTAAAATCTAAATCTATACTGTATAAAGAGTAAATACCAGGCCCAGTCATGGTAGTGCATGCCGGATGCTACTGCTCAATAGGCTGAGGACACATGGAAGGCCCAGGTTGGGTTTCCAGTCCACCCAGAAAAACAAAACAAAACGAAGCAAAAAACAAACATCTCTTTTTTAATTGCATGTGAAATATTTTTGAAAACCAACTGGCAATAGATTAGCAAGCAAGCTGCAATATGTTTCAAATAGCAGAAATGGCACAAAAAGAATAATAAAGCAACTGGCAAAATATTCTAAACCTTAAAGTTCTATGAGCACATGCCTAGAAATGCAAAAACAAAGTAAAATAAATAGAACAAAAAATACACTGCTACTACTAAAGGCACAAAGGCCACTACGATCCTACTCTAAAAACTTGTCAATACAAGAGTAAGCATTAGGCCCTCCAATGGTGCAGTGGTTAAGGTGGCTGGACTGCACGGTTCAAGTCCTGAAACTGTTGGCTTGAAAAATACCTTAAGCATGTGTGTGTACATGCCCAAAAACCTGAAAGGCGGGAGAGATGGAGAAAGGACTGTGGTGAGACAATCTTCTGTGGTGGTGCCAGGAGAATTTCTCACCCTCTCTCCTCTCTCTCTCTCACTCTCTCTCTGGCAAGCACATGTATCCTCCAGAAAGTTTTTTAAAAACAACAGAAACAAAAATAAAGGAACAAAAGTAAGTATTTATTCCTGCAATCTTTCTAGAAATGCTTTCAAAATAATTTTAGCTACTAAAGAATTCCAGTGTAAACTACATGGTGAAAATGGTCAAATTAGAAACCTCACATTTTACATTTTACACCTATGCAAACAAATAAAACTAATAGAACCTAAGTAGAAATATGCATAACCACAGAAAGCAGGCTTTCTTCATTCTGCCATCCCACTCCCCAATGGGATTTTTGTCAAGTTCTTAATTTTACTTTTTTGTTTTTGTAGGGGTTTTTGTCTTAAGGTGCATGTGCTGTTCGGAGAGAGAGTCAGAGAGAGTGAGAGGGAAAGTGAAATGGGGAATGGCCACGCCACAATCCCTTATCCTCCATTCTTTCTTTTTTTTTTTTTTTTAGAGAGGGTTTTTTTTTTTTTTTTTTTTTTTTTCACTGTAGGGCACATACGCTTGCCAGCCAGAGAGAGACACAGAGACAGAAAGCGAGAAATTACCCCCCGGGGGGATGGTCACACCACAATCCCTTCTCCTCCATTCTCCTCTCGGGATCTTGGGCACACATGCACATGCGCCCGGCGTGAGTTTTAAGCCACCGGGTCTGGGATGCGAACCGCGGTCAACTACATGGGAGTCCAGTGACATAGCCATTACGCTAACTGCTGGTTCCCTTATCCTCCATTCTCATCCCGGGATCTTGGGCACAAACTCACATGCTCCTGAGTGAGTTTCAAGCTACCAGGTTGAGGACTCAAACCACAGTCGACCATGTAGGAGTCCAGCAATGTAGCTGCTACGCCATGTGCTGGCCTCAAGTTTCTCATTTTTGACAAATCTATATCTCTTCACTAACTTTTCTTAACCCCTGATTGAGGTCCTTGAGAATCTCACAATGAATTAAATAGTGAAAAATAAACCATAGTAGGGACCAGCAGTTAGCATAATGGCTATGTCGCTAGACTCCCATGTAGTCGACTGCGGTTCGAGTCCCGGACCTGGTGGCTTAAACTCACGCTGGATGTGTGTGCATGCGTGCCCAAGATCCCGAGAGGAGAATGGAGGAGAAGGGATTGCGGCGTGGCCATCCCCCCTGGGGGGTGATTTCTCGCTTTCTGTCTGTCTGGCGAGCGCACGCGCCCTATAGCAAAAACCTCTCAAAAAAAAAAAAAAAAAAAAAAAAAGAAAAGAAAAAGAAACCATGGTAAATAATAAATACCATAAGATTGTTTTAAAATTATCATGTAAAAAACAATATAGAAGTAAATTAATGCTTAATTTCAGTGAGTGGAAGAAAGGTAATAAGTGAGAGCAAGAACAGAACACTTTTTCACAAAATTTGACAAGAAGTGGTATAAGAGATAAGGCAATGATAGAACTCAGTGTGAGGTAAAAGAAAAGCTTAAAATAAAAAAAATTAAAAACTTGAGAAGCAAGAGATGGCATGATGGAGTTAAGTATCAGAGAGAATTGATAGGAGTATTTACAGAAAATAGAAGGACTTGGGACAGCCTATATCCTGGTAGTTAAGACAACTGGATCCCACACAGCAGTCCCCACAATTTGAGTCTTGGATCTGGTGGCTTGAAAATCATGCCAGGCACGTGTGCAGCCCTGCCCAAAATCCTGAAAGGAAGGAGAAATGTACCATGCCCAGTAGGGGTGCTTTCTTGTGCTCTCGCTCTCTCTCTCTCTCTCTCTCTCTGGTAAGCACACCCTTTGACAAATAAAAAAAAAAAGAAAAAGAAATGGAAAGAAAGAAAGAAAATAGGACTGGGCTTAAATAAGAAAATACTTTTTGTTTCTGAGTTCTATGGATTATAAAATACGAGAAAGGAAGCTGACACAGACACATGGACATCCAGATATGGCGATGGAAGGACCTAGAAGTTTAGGTAGTTTCAGCCTGATGGATTCTTTCAAATAGTATTAAAATCCTTATCTGAAGAATTAAAGATGAGTATAAACAATGTATACAGTCAAGGAGAGTAGTGGGGAAAGTTTATCAGGGAATAGTTATAACAATAACTGAGAACTGTGTAAATCATACAGCCCATAAGATATTGTAGCACTAAACTGAGGGGTTAAATTTCCCAGTGAAGCTAGATCACTACTGGTTAAGAGAGAAGGAACGTAAATGAGAAATAAGGAGGCTAACAACAACTACCCATTTGCCAGTGGTGGAAACATATTACTTTAACATGCATCGAAATCACCTTTATTTTTCTAATCTAGATAAAAGACTTAATAATTACAGCTTGAATAAAATATGTAAGTTAGTGATGGTAACCTGTTTTTTTAAAAGAAATAACAGACAAAATATAGCCATGAGGAAAAAAGTTTAAATATTAAAATGCCATTGATCTCACCAATTCTAGTGATTTTGTTATGTGAAAGTTCAAGACTTTGGATATTAGTGCATCCATCCAAACCATGAAAAGAAGTCAACTGATTTCTATTAAGAAGAACAATACGGAGATTTTCCAAATTTTCACAACTGATAGTCTCAATATGGTTTTCCTAAAGCAAGAACAAATGTAATTAGTTTTATTTTGATGGATTATTTATTAAATATTTAAAATTTACAAAAGCAGAAGGATGACATATGATCTTCAAATGAATATCTGAATCTCAAACTCCTAAGATAACCAGGGAAACAATTACATTATCTGGTTGGGAAAATATATTAAGTAGTATAATAAAGAATTAACTAATCATTAATTTATTTGTTAATATTATTTTAAAATGTAGAAAATGCAAAGCATAATATGACAAAGTATTTCAAACACTCTAAAAGAATGGAATGGGAATGTCTACTGTAGTTAGCCAAGCCCTGTCTCACCATTATTTGTCAGTGTATGGAGGGGTAAACAATTTTTCATTTTACTTTGCAGATCTCTGAGTTAAGAGGTCTCCACCTCAGTGGATACACCCAAGTAATTATACCTGAGGTGCCTCATCTCCACCTGGATCTTATTTAGATTAGAATATCCTGTACTTTAAGTCTAAGCCTGTTGCCATCGTTGGTGAGACTTTGAGGTCTTTGTGATTTGAATGTATTTTCTATGTAGGAAGGATATGAATTGTTAAAAGCCAGAGGGAAGACTGTGATAGACTGTTACTTTGGTAGCCCTACTAAACCTTACAACCCAAGAGTAACATATCTGCATAGTCTACTCCCACACAAACTGCAACATGTTGCAGACAGATGCTTGATAAACACATGCATATTGGAGCTTGTCCTTCTGGAACTCTCACTACTGAAATCTGGCAACCTAGGTAGGAAAAAAAGCCCAAACTAGCCATGTGAAATTTGAACCTCCCAGACATCCCTGTCAGGTACATGCCATATTGGTGAAAACATTATGGATCCTAAAGCCCTAGAATCATCTGACTACAATTACCTGAGACCCAATCCACACAGTATAAAGCTGAAAAAAAAATGCTCAACCAAGCTCGGCCTTAATTCATGGACCACAGAACCATGACCCAAATAAGACTATAGTTGTTTTATGCTACTAGGTAATGTAGTAGTTTGTTATGCAGCAAAAAGTAACAAAACCAATAACCACATCATCTGCAAAAAAGAGGGGACTAATTTCCAGGTCATACCACCTATTCGTCTCCCTTCCTGATTCTCACAAATTTAGGTTCATGGTCTCTTTAGATAATGAGTTAAGGCTTATTTTAATAATTGGTTTTTCAAAATTACTATCTTTGAAATGTAAACATGAACCCATTCCTATTGATTTGTAAGATTAATAACAGTAAAACAGAAGACATACCTGTGCATCTATGTACTTAAGTTTTGTGCAGTTACTCAGGCTGTGCAAAGAAATTAATCCACAGCGTCGAAGAGATAGAAACTGAAGATTTATACACTCTGCCAATGTGGAGAGACTACAACCTGGCAAGTCTTGAAACGTAACTGTTGTAACCTAGAGAATTCAAAACAACTGGGGTGGATAACTTTATTTAACAGTACTACATATAAGCTATATTAGCCTTCTAAAGTATTCAGAAAATTTACCTAAAAGAGTGACTCTATATATATCGAAACCCACATTTATTAACAGATCAATTTGAGTTAAGCTACCTGGTCTCTTGTTTCCCACATAAGATGATAACTGCAATTACCCATAATCAAAGTTCTGAAGTAAAATACATAAAAGCAATATTATAATCAACTATTATTTCACTCCCTGACTTTTCACCAGATGCACCTTGTCTTTCAACATTACTTTAAAAAAAAAAATGCTCTCAGAATTACTTTTTTTTAAAAAAAAAAAAACATTTTATTTATTATCATTATTATTTTTCAACTTGCCACAGGGCGCATGTAGGCACATATGCTTACCATAGAGAGAGAGAGAAAGTGAGAAAGTAAGCCGCCACGTTCAGAACTTGAACCACATCCAGGACGGAGCATGCTGGACCCATGCATACTGTGATTTAGGCTGGCTGGGACTAGGCATGGATCGCAGTGTGAAGACCCTTTTGGGGGGTGCCTGTCTCTCTCTTTCCCTCTCTCTTATAATAAATAAATGTACAATCTTAAAAACGAATTCTATGAGTAGAACTATGCCATAATAATTGAACCATGCAATACATATAACATCCTATAATAAGTACTATAAAGTTGTGAATCATTGCTTACTACAATACATATAACAAAACCAGACATAGAATCTGTGGAATACTGAATTGTAAATAGTATTTATTTTCTGTATTTCTTCAAACATGTTGAAAACTACACATGTACATCATTTATCACTGATCTATCCTTGTGGACTCAATACATTACTTTTCTCTTATGAAACTTTTTTTTAATCTTTTAGTCTTTTGACTTAAAGAAAATTCAGTATCAAAGAATATATTCAACTTTATGAGAGGTATATCAGAACTAATACTTATACTATACTATTATATACTTATAATTCTGTAAGACTATGTAAGAGAGGCCAGCAGATGGTGTAAACAGTTACATTGCTGGACTCCTACATGGCCGACCGTGGTTCAAGTCTCAGACCTGGTGGCTAGAAACTCATGCCAGGCGTGTGTGCATGTATGGCCAAGATCCTGGGAGGAGAATCGAGCAGAAGGGATTACAGCCTGGCCATCCCACCTGGGGGGTGATTTCTCACTTTTCTTTTCGCTGTCTTTCTCTCTCCCTTTCCAGCGAGTGCACATGCCCTAAGGCAAAAACCTCTACCCCTCCCCAGAAAAGACTATGTTAGATAGATTTTTTTAATTTTTATTAATTGCCATTATTTTATTTTTTTGTTTTGAAGTTGACCAGAGATAGACAGAGAGAGAGAGAGAGAAGAGAAGTGAGACAGCAAGTTGCCAGGTTCAGAATTCAAACCATTGTTAGCCATGTGGGAGTCCAGCTGCCTTAACCACCATGCCACCTGCCAGTCCAATAGAAATATTTTCAAAAGGACTATGGAAAAGCATTTCCATTGATTTATGTATTTACTGTATTATTAGTTTTCTTTCCATGACAAAGAGAGATGCAGAGAGAGATAAGAAAAGGAACTCCCAGGGTCATCACACTGCGATCTACCCCTATCTCAGCCAGCCCAGATCATAGGTACATGCAAGAGCCGGGCATACTCAAGGAGGTCATAGGACATGAACCCTCAACCTTTTCCATGTGAGTCCAGTTGGGTTAGTGATGCACCATTGCTTGGACCCTATTTATTATTTTCTTTAAGACAGGGTTTCGCTATGGTGCCCAGGACTGCCTTAAGCTCTTCATACTTCTGCCTCAGCGTCCCGAGAAGCTGAAATTATAGGCACAAACTACTGTGCCCAGCTTTCAGGTTGGACTAGAAATCAAACCCAAGCCTCCTACATGGTCCCAGCTTATGGTGCACAGCATCTTAACCTCACACACCACCATGGCTGGACCTTTTCCTCTTCTTAAACTCAAAAGGTCTCACCTGAATCTGATGGTAGAATACTGATAATATCCTGGTTCTTTAATATAACTGAATCCATGCACTGAAGTAACTACAGGGTGATCAGAAAAGTCATGTATTTTTCTATGCAAAAGTGCATTATGACTTTCAACAACCCAATACATAAGCTAAATCACGTCACAATAAGAATATTTCCACAATGCCACATTGAAAATCTTAAAGCAAGTTTTCCATGTACATAACATGCGTTTGAAAATTATTGATTTTATAGGAAGAGTAGTCTAGTGTATATTATATTCAAAACAGAGTTATAAAAATATTCTATTAAATTATATATTATTGTTTTAAAAGATTCTTAGAAAAGTATAAAATTGTAAAGTGCAGTAACTCCTCTTCATTTGGAACATTTCCTATGCATTAAACTAAATGTTTCAAATTTACATATTTATGTATGTGATGAGAGGACCATATTTTCAAGGGGATATAGGAAGGATTCAATCTATCTCTTGCTTTAAATAGCAAAAGCAGTAATTCACACTTTCAAGATGCAATTTTTTAAACAAATTTCATTTTCATTTTTTTCAGAAAGAAAATATATACATTGGTTCACATAGGATGACTTCTATGTATTGCCTATTTAATCTGCACACAAACAGACATAAATTCTGTAACTGGAAAACTGACTCTGCACTCAAAAATAAATCACTAGCATTGAACACTTAAAAAACTGAAATTCAATAATTACATCTATATAGTAATAAATACTACTCAACTTTGTAATTTATATTATTCTGCCTGATTTAATAACATGCTACTTTCAATATCTATATAAACATATTTAAATTCTAGTTATTTATTATGTGGCAACGTTTCTGGTTTAATTTCATTATGACATAGTAGTAATGACTGCTGCAGTATCCTCCTTAGTAATATACACTTTTGAATATAAGAAGTTGTATAGTATTTCATCTTCCTTATTTATTATTATTCATATATTAAATCACTATACATCATTTTGACTGTGAAGAGAACGTTACCCAGCATGATATACACTTCAGTCCAGCCTAGTTGAGACCACCATACACATCCTCATCAACAGATAATAAATTTTACCTGTGTCCCACAAGTGTCTTTCCTCTCCATTTCCCCCCCCCCAAATTTCCTATGCTCTTCCCCTCCCACACTGTCTTTCCACTTTGTCTCTAGTGTCCATTACAATTTTTAATACTTTTATGTACTCCAGTCTCAGTCTCTACCATAGAGTGCAGACAGTTGGTATATGTTAAATGTAGATATATGATGTCTCTCTTTCATAGCCTGACTTGCTTCACTCAGGAACAGATTTTTCATATTTGTTCACTTTCTATCAAATTCCAGGGCCTTGTTGGTTTTTTATGTCTGAATAGTATTCCACGGAGCATATGTGCCACAATCTTTCAATCCATTCATTTGTCCATGGACATTTGGGTTGGTTCCATGTCTTAGCAATCATGAATAACGCTGCAATGTTGTGCAAGCACTTTTCCAAGTGAGTGCTCTCCTGTCCTTTGGGTAGATACCCAGGAGTGGAATTGCTGGATCATATGATAGTTCTATTAGAAGGTCTTTGAGGAACCTCCATATCATTCTCCACAGTGGCTGGAACAATTTACATTTCCACCAACAGTCTAGGAGTGTTCCCCTTTCACCACATCACCCCCCAGCACTTAATCATTATTTTTTTAGATTTTCACCGTTCTGATTGGGGTTAAGCGGTATCTCACTGTGGTTTTGATCTGCATCTCCCTTACAATGAGGGATGTTGAGCATTTTTTCATGCTTTTTGGATGTTCCTATATCTTCCTTAGAGAGTTGTTTATTCAACTCATTTTCCCATCTTTCAACTGAGTTAATCATTTTCTTCTGGGTAAGCTGCTTGAATTCCCTGTGTATTCTTGTTATCAGTCCCTTATCTGAGGCACAGTTAACAAAAATTTTCTCCCATTCTGAGAGTTATCGATTTACTCTAATTATAGTGTCCTTTGTTGTGCAGAAACTCCTTAATCTGATGTAATTACTACCTGTGCTTTGGGGGGTCTTGCTTAACATGTCTTTGCCTACCCCAATGTCTCCCAGAGTTTCCCCAGTGTTTTCCACCAGTAGTTTTATAGTTTGCGGTCTTATGTTTAGATCTTTGATCTACTTTGATTTGATTTTTGTCAATGGTGACAGATAGGGGTTCAGATTCATCTTTCTACAGGAGGATACCCAGTTTTTCCAGCACCATTTGCTAAAGAGGTTTTCTTTTTCCCATTGGACTGACTGGTACTCTTTGTCAAAGATGAGTTGGCTGTATGTTTTGGGGTTTATTTCTGGAGTCTCTACTCTGTTCCATTGGTCCTCATGTCTATTTTGTGCTAATACCATCCTGTTTTGATTATCACAGCTTGTAATATATTTTGGGGTCAGGAAGTGAGATGCCACCTACTGCAGTCTTCTTGCACAGGATAGCTTTAGCAAAATGGGGTCTTCTATGGTTCCAGACAAATTCTATGACTGTCTTTTCTTATTAAACATTTTTAAAAAGTCCTATGACTGGAACCAGCAGATGGCATAATGGTTTGCTGGACTCTCATGTAGTCGACTGCAGTTCGAGTCATGGACCCTGAGACTTAAAACTCATGCCTGGTGCATGTGCATGCATGCCCAAAATCCCAAGAGGAGAATGGAGAAGAATGGACTGTGGTGTGGCCACGCCCTCTGTGGGGTGATTTCTTGCTTTCTGTCCCTCTCTGTCTCTCTGCTAAGCACATGCACCCTCTAGTAAAAATCTTCCTTAAAAAAAAAAATCTTTATGATATAGCAATGCATTCTCCATTTAGATTTTTCCCCTAAACATATGAGATCAAAATTAGTTCTTTACTATTTATTAGTACATGCTTAATCATAATCACATGTATCAAACTGCTTATGCTCATAATAATGGTCAGTATATAGTTAATAATTATATGTACTAATCACTACAGAGTCAGTGTGAAAATCAGCATTTGGAGCAGAATAGATGTTGGCTAAATGTTTCTTAAATAAATGAATGAAGTTCCCTGGCCTGTGGCAAAATTCAAATATATTTATAATATTCATTGTTTCTTTGGAGGATGATATAAAATATTTGAAAAATTTATATTTTCAGGCTCTCATGATTTGTATAAAACTGTTCTACCTATAGAACCTCTGAGTCGTTCATTTTATTTTAATAAAAGATCACAAGTCTGGGACCAGCAGATGGTGTAATGATTATGTTGCCGAACTCCCATGTATTCGAACATGGTTTGAATCCTTGATCCAGCAGCTTAAAACTTATGCCAGGTGCGTGTTTGTGCATGCTCAAGATCCTGAGAAGAGAATGGAGGACAAGGGAGATTTCTCATTGTCTCTCTGTCTCTTTTTGTCTCTCTGGAGAGTTCATGTGCCCTATAGCAAAATAAAAATCTAAAAAAAGTCAATTTTTCATTTAATGATCTATATTTTTCCAAATCACAGATTATTGTATATAAAAGGACCTTCACCAGCTACATATATTTGAGAGATTTCATTCTCAATTATTCTTGAGTTCAAGCTGAGGAGTATCAGTCATCTCTGATAAACTGTAATTACAAAAAAAAAAAACTTCATTTTAAAATTTTTTTGCGGAACAGTGATCCAATCTACTCTTAATACTGTTTTAAAAACCAGCTGCTGGCCAGTCAGTAGCATAGTGTTTAAGGTGCAGGACGCCCATGGCCAACTGTGTGATTCAAGTCTTAGACCTGGAGACTTGAAAAACACACAGGCATGTATGTGTGTGGGCCCCAAATCCTGAAAGGAGAGAGAAACAGAGGAGAAAGAATTGTGGCTTGACCATTCCCCACAGAGGAGTTCTCTCCCACCTTCCTTCTCTCTTTCTCACTCTCTGTCCCTCTCCAGCAATTGCATGCACCTTGTGGCAATTTTTTTTTAAAAATGAAAATAAATAAATAAATAAATAAATAAATAAATAAACCACCTGCGAAGAGACCAAGTCCAAGGTATGATTAAAGGCTTAAATGAAACTAGTGTCAAGTAATTATGTAGCATCCCGACAGCAGCTCATTACAATCTACTATGTAAAAGAAATAAGACATCTTGATCTAAAAGTTAATCAGCAGCTAAAATGCTATCATACATGGCATAAAGCAATATTTAAGAAATCCTTAACCGTTTATGCAGTTGTTGTCATTGTAAACAAGTTACCATTAGTAGCAATATGTCAAAATAAAATAAAAAATTTTAAAACACTAAAAGGAGAAAAAAAATTAATTCATTATCTAAAGTCATTGTTCTTTAGTCATATCCTTTTGGACATTACTGCATTTCAGTAGTGGGATGGTCCAGGGTTTTTAACTTTATAACTTCTTCCATGAAACAGGCTATTAAGAAGCCTTTAAAATTCTATTTGCTGGGCCAGCAGGTTAAGGTTGCTAGAGCCCACATGGCTGACTGCACAGTTTAGTAGCGGATCTGGCAGTTCGAAAAACATACCGGATGCAACATGTATGCCCAATGTCTGAAATGAAGGAGAACACTGCAGTGTGGCCATCCCCCTCAGAGGGTGATTTCTCATTTTCCTTCTCTCCTCCTTCAGCCCATACCCCTCCCCGCTTCTCCCTCTCCCCCTCCACTCCCCCCCCAAACTCATTTGCCTTATCGAAAAGTAAAAATAAATAAATAAATAAATTCATTTGTCTTTTTCTTTAATTGTTTGAGTTCTACACTTGATAAGTGACTATTACACACATTAGGGTACATGAACCATGTCCTTCAAATATAGTATTTTAAGACTCAACAATCCTTTCTAATATTATTACTCTTTCTAGTTTATGAAAGACAAACCTGAGGCTGAAAAAGACCAAGCACCTGTACAAGAATATATGGCCAGTAAATGACAAAAACAAAATTAAAACCAAAAATCTTACTCAATACAGGATTTGTTAGTACTTTATTAAATGACTTTCAAGTAATTTTTAACATTAATTTCCTTCCTAATCAATACACACTAAACTATGAAGCTAGTAGCAATGTCAAGATAAGATTATCATTCAGTTGGATTTATTTATTCACCCAATGATTCATCCTCTCATTCATCTAAACCACAATCAAATAGCGGAAAACACTATTTGCCTAGCGACATGTAGTGGAAGACAAAAGGAAGCCGCATGACTTAAAGTCTCAAAGTGAGAGAGATTCATATAAGCAAAATGAATTCTTTACTGCATGAAATTTCAAAACAGTAGTTTTCTCTTCTAAATGTTCTCTATAAAGAGTCTTCCAAAGCTGGTAATGAGGGATCAGGATTAAGACAAAGATGCAAAGCTAAAATATTATAAAATCAAAGTAGGAAAGTGAGTTATTGGTCAGTAGCAGTGGTGAATGAAAACACCACGATAAGCCATCTGCCTCAGTCATTTCGAAAACTTGGAAACATAAGATGATATTTTATAACACTTAATATTTATATGGCAGATCCGCAGGGAGTTTTCATCTGTATACTGTATATTTGATCCTTCAAAGAAAAATTAAAATTCAAAATAGTTTGTTTGAATAGTGGTGAAAGGATTATAGGGTCCTTTAGAAAACTGCTACTAAAATTAGTCTATGGATTAGAACCATCAGTATCACTTAGGAATATTGCAAAAATTCAGAGCATTGGGTCAATTCCTGGAACTACTGAGAATCAACATTTTTTAACAAGTCCTCAGGTGACCTGTATACACATGAGTTTGCCCAGCAGTGCTCTAAGAAGCAAAACAAAGAGTGTTAAATTTCATTTTCTGTACCTCGCCAAGTGTGGCAAAGAAGAAACACCAAATCAAAAAAGGCTCATATGGTTTAACTGCCTCAGTGCTCTCTGCATGGGAGGAGAGACCTATGATGAAAGGGGTGAAATTACTGTTTCTGTAACTTCAGTTTTACTTTTCAAACAGCCACATAGGCACAACACTGTCACTCATGTATATGTCTAACAGATATTCATGAAGAAAATTAGTTTAAATAAAATAATTGTCAATGTCACCATATCAGAGAGACTACAGCAACACCTTGGGCAAAAGGAAAGTAGAAAGGGAACCAGCAGTTAGCGTAGTGGCAAAGTCTCTGGACTCCCATGTAGTCGACCGTGGTTCACGTCCCGGACCCGGTGGCTTATAACTCATGCCGGGCACGTGTGCGTGCGTGCCCAAGATCCCGAGAGGAAAGTGGAGGAGAAAGGATTGCGGCGTGACCACCCCTCCTGGGGGGTGATTTCTCGCTTTCTGTCTCTGTCTCTCTCTCTGTCTGGCAAGCGCACGCGCCCTATAGCGAAAACCTCTCCAAAAAAAAAAAAAAAAAAGGAAAGTAGAAAAAAAAATAGAAAAACATACATTCCAGAGACAACATAGCTTAAGGGGGAAAAAAATAAGGAAAGAGCAAATGAGAAATTCTACATGTAGCCCAAGACATCTGATGGACATAGTCTAAAAAATGAAGGACACTTCAAAGTATAGGTCCTCCTTCTTGTTCCTTATATTGGTTCTTTGTACTGCAGAGAGCTCTTCTAAACTCCAATGTTTTAATATCCTCTCACAGAACACTCTGAATTTATATCTATGGCAATGGGCAAGATTCATAATAATACATTTATCTGTATACTTATTTGTTTAAACTCCATAAGGGAAAAGACTAGGTTTTCTTTGTTTTTGTCCCTTTAGACTACCAATAAATATTGATCAATCATATTGGACAGATGACTATTTGCTGAGTGAATGAATAAAATAATATATGTATATCTATTAATATGAGTGTTTCTTTCCCTAGGTATTCGTCTATATCCACAAACTAAGTTAACATTTTGAATTTGACTTTCTGTTCTTTGCCAAATATACTTATTTTAATCATAAATCTTTCCTAGTATCACAGGTTGCTGCTATTATCTCCATAACCATTGAAGATTAGTAGCATTTGATGACAACCACTTCAAATCCTACCATATATGAAATTTATAAGTATATATTAAATGTATTATTTTTATATACACCACAATCATGAATCACATGCCTGAATAATTATGCTTCCATTTATAAATTATAGAGTCTTAAATAATCTAAGCCCTTCTTTGAAAGCAGTGGTCATATAGAGAAACCCAACTCATTTCAAAAGGAGCCACTAGGTGGTGCTGTGGCCTAAATCTGAAGCTAATTTACAACTGATTATCAAATTTGGAGTTTTTTACTCTAATTCTAACTCTAAATTCCCAGATGCTTTGACTTGTAGAGGCTTAAAAATGACAAGACCCTTTAATACAATCTGAAAAGTATTAAAAATTATAAATCAAAGTGTGTTAATAGTGCCTCACTTAGGGAGAAGATGCCCTGAATAATCTGAGTTGCTTTTTTTTAAAAAAATATTATACATCACCTTTGAAATGGGGCACAATATCATTTGTATTATCATTAATAAGAGAGTTTTTACTAATATTTGAAAAGTTAAATTTTAGAAAACTAATTGTAATTAAATGTGAAAAATGATTATAAAATTAGAAATACCTGCTGTAAAGTATTCCAAGGACCATATTGAAGAATTTCTAGTGTGTTCAAAGGCGGCATCATGTCGGCTGGACACTTCACAGGTCTCTTGATTTTAACAATTTTCTTTTGTTGATTTTGCTTTAAAATTTCAAACCAAGGTTTAAATGATTTCATCCAAGCTAGTCTCTTTTCTTCAATAGAAAATGGAAGTGCTGACTCTGGTACAGAGCCAGTCACGATGTTTTCAGGTTGAGCTCTAACGTCAAAGCATTTTTCTGGAATTTCTTGAATCTCAGGTATAAGAGAATTCCCTTCCTTAGAAACCAAAGAGCTTCTTGCATTATAGCCATCCAAGTTTTCACAAGGGCCATGTCTACCTAAACCATAATCTTGTTTGTCTGTTTTGCCTTCTATATTTATCATGGCATCAGTTGTGTTAAAAATCATGCCACTATTCAGAGTGTTGACTTCCAGGTTCTCTTCCATTTCTTTGGATTTTAAATCACTTTCTTTTTCTTGTAGTATTACATTTTCCCCTCTACGCTGAGAATTTTCTAATGTTAGTGGCAGTGCCTTTTGTTCTGTTGAAATAAATGAATTATTATTCTCTTCATATAATGATCCCTTGTATACTGGCATCTCTTCTTTTTCTACTTTATCTAGCTTTTTCTGTTGATTATCTTTGGCTCTTTTCTGTACTTCATTATTTTTCACTTTACTGATTTCTTGATTATGTCCTAATGTTACTATGTGGACTTCTCCTACATTCTCATTTAGGGCATGTTCTGTGATTTCCTCTTTTTGTATCTGAGACTTCAATTCTTGCAGCTCCAACTGTTCTTTCACATTTTCTTTTAGAATTGGGTTTTCCAATTCTGTTTTCTTGTCTCTATTTTCATATTTTGTTTCTTGCAGGGCCAATTTTTCTGAACACTGCCTTTTTGATAGGTCTTCATTCCTTTCTTCTAGTTTTAATTCTGTCAAATTTGCTTGGTTTGATATTGATTCTTTTAATTGTACTTGTACTGATTTTTCCCATACAGGCTGTCTGTCTACATTTTGTCTCCTATTTGATTCATCAGCTAGCCAAAGGGGAGCATCTTCCTGCTTGTTTGAATTCTCATCCACTAGCTTTCTGACTATATGGCCCTTATTCTTTGATATATCTTCAGCAATTAAAAGTTTCACATTAAATTCTTTCTTTAATGTACTACTTATTAGCTGTTGGCTTGAACTGTCTCTTAATTTTTCCTTGATTAGCAGTTGCTCTATTTCTTGTCTCAAGATGTTCTTTTTTTCCTCATATTCTTTTTTTCTCATTTCCATCTTCTCTTGCTTCTGCTTCTTAATCTCGGCTTCTAACCTTTGTTCCTCCTCTAACCTTTTTTGTTTTTCTTCTTCTCTCTGTCTTATATATGCTTCCTTTTCTTTCCATTCCTGTGCTTTCCTTTTCTTACTTTCTATTTTTTCTTTTATGATTGGGCCATATTTTTGGTAAGCTATAAATGCTTTATATTTAGCTTGAATTTTTATGGCTGCATTATGCTGCAGTTCTAACAAACGCGTTTTTTCTTTTTCCTGTAGGTCTTTAAATTTCGTTCTTTCCTCTTCCATTTGTAAATGCAAACTTCTTATAAATTCCTGAAATAAAGTATGTATTAGCATAAACAAAACGTGTAATTTAAAAAAGTATTATTTAAACTTTAGATTGAAAACAAATACTAAAACTGAAATCATAATGAAGTTACTATAAAATTCATTTAGAGAGGGGCCGGCAGGTGGTCTGGTGTTAAGGGTAATGGACCCTCACACGGCCAACAGCAATTCGAGTCCTGGACTTTTCAGTATGCTTTCTAACGCACTCTCTCTCTCTCTCTATGTCCCCCTCTGGTCAAATTAAAATAAATAAATAAAGTTAAATAAATAAATAAATAAAGTTAAAATAATTCTTTAAAAAAATTCACTTGGAGGAACTAAAATCACTAACTTTAAAGGATAATAATTGGTTAAATATTTAGGAGACTGGATCATGCTGATAAATTGATATTCTAATATAATGGTCTACTATATAACCAAATATCACTTTGTTCAATATAGAAAACATGTGAAATCAGAATGGTACTAAAATAAAGCAAAGAAAACCAGAAACCAAAATTCATATAGGAGAAAAGGACTTCAGAGTTTCTGGGGTGGGAGTTCTGGGAATGGAGACTCGGAGCTAACACTAGAAGTACAAAAGCAGGAATTACTTATATTTTGTGAGACATGATACCAAGGAGACCAGTTAATCCGTTCATATAAGCAATATGAAGAACAAGTCTACTCACACATCTTATCCCTTCTTAACTAGCCAGAGAACTGATAAGTACATACTGCATTATGTGAGATAATTGGGAATTGGGCAAGAAAATATAAATGTCACTAGAGTCCTAAAACAAAAATAAACAGCTCAACAAAAATTCAGCAAATGTTTAAGGGAAACTAACACAAAAGATGTGGGACTATACATTCAACAAGCAGAAAGAAGAACCAATTTTTTTAGAAAAGAGAACTATCATACTAGGTAAAATCTTAAGTAGCAATACTTTTTTTAAAAAAAATTGATTCAACAAGAATAGCTTCATATGATAATAAAATGCAAGTGTTAAAATTGAAAAATGATTTGCAGAAACAAAAAATCAAAATAGAATGGTGTAATAGCTGACAACAGAAATAAAACATTCAAAATTAGATGTTTTCCAAACACAACATACAAAACAACAAAGATATGAAATACATGCCAGAGACAATAAGTGTAAGACAGATCAACAAAGAAACTACAACATATGACTATGTGGATATACAAATAAAAAATGGAAAAAACTGAAGGAACGAAACAATAGAAAAATATATTTTCTAAACCACACACACTAAAAAACACTATAAGATACAGAGTTAATTTTAGACAAAAATGACACACTTAGATAGATATTAGCAATACTTCATAACCCTAAGGAAACGCCATGAAAGCTAGGAGTATTTTGTTTTAGTCACTGCAATATCTTTTTTGTTTTTTGGAGAGGTTTTTTTGCTATAGGGTGCGTGCGCTCGCCAGACAGGCAGAGAGAGACAGAGAGATAGAAAGCAAGAAATCACCCCCCAGGGGGGATGGCCACACCGCAATCCCTTCTCCTCTGTTCTCCTCTCCGGATCTTGGGCATGCATGCACACGAGCCCGGCGTGAGTTGTAAGCCACCGGGTCCGGGACGCGAACCGCGGTTGACTACGTGGGAGTCCAGCGACATAGCCATTACGCTAACTGCTGGTCCCCGTCACTGCAATATCTTTAGCAGGGAAGTGCCTGGCACATAATACAAGACCAATAAATATGGGTGAATCAATGTATAAAGTTAAAAATCCTACAGCTCCAAAATATTCTAAGTAATAAGCATATAATGTGCAATTGTAGATAGCACAGGCAAAATAGATAAATATATTTTGGAGTCATATTTCAAATAATTAAAAGTTAAGTGGTAATAAACTTGAACTCTATAAAGAAATTAATCATTCGGTTTTAAAGGAAAATAAAAATCTTTTAAACCATGTAAAGATTGAAAAAGTTTACTATCCAAAAAATGTTTTTTGGTAAATATTTAAGTACATACTCCAGGAAATAAAAAATGAGCTCAGAAATCAAGAAAATACTTCAGGATTTTCAAAGAACACCAACAAGCAAAAAACCCATTAACACTTAGCATTCAAATTTTTGGTGCCATTGTCTTCTTCCATTATTTTACTTTCAGATTAAGCTATTAATTTTACTATTGATCTTTCTTGGGTATGTTATCTTTTCTTTTTTAAGCTGGATGCTTTTTTTTCTTTGAGAGAGGTTTTTGCTATAGGGCACATGCACTTGCTAGAGACATAGAGAGAGATGAGGAAGAAGAGAGAGTGAGAAATCACTTCTGCATCCCAAGGAGAGTAGGCAACGCTGCAATCCCTTCTATTCCATTATCCTCTTGGTATTTTTGGCATGCACACACACACTGTGAGTTTCAAGTCAGTGGGTCTGGGTTTTGAACCACAGTCAACCATGTGGGAGTCCGGTGCCTTAACCACTACTCCACTCGATGGCCCTTAGATGGATGGTTTTAACACTTTTTTCCCCCTCTGCCTTGAATTTCAGTAACTGTACTATTACATTCTCAAGTATTATTTTCTTAGTACCTATCCTACTTGGAATCATTAATCATCTCTGAATGTCAGGATGATACTTTAAAATAATGTAAAACCTTTTATATTAGTGGTATATAAATTTTATATCTTCATGGTATGTTTCATCAATTCTTATGCTCTTTTCTGTTTTTTCCATTTTCTGTCTCTCTGTTTACTTTCTATTGATCTTTGTTTTACTAATGCTCTCATCTTCTTTGTCCAATCTACTGCCAAACTCACCCACTGAATTTTAAATTTTATATATTGAATTTGTAAACTCTAGAACAAATACTTGATATTTTATTATAGAGGTTTACTCTCTTTTCACATTCCTATTAGCTATTTTGTTCATGAGTTGACAGTTATTAGGTATATTAATGGCTCACTAAATTCAACATCTGTCGAATTACATGCATTTACATACAGGTGAGCTATTATTGTCTTTTCTTTCTCTTATCATTAATATGAACCTATTTTTTCAGATGCCTAACCAATGTTTTAATTAAAAAATGTAATAGTAGAAACATACTTTCTCTAGAGTGTATTTATATAAAGAAAAGATTTAAAAGAAACATAACAATGGTTAGCTCCATAAGAGGATTTTATCTCATTTATATTTGTAATTACTTGAAATGATTTTATAAATGATTTTATAAAAACTGTGTCATCAATAAATAAATCATCATAATCATCTTAAATTCAAAGATGTTATTCAACACAATTATTATAATTGTGTTCAGGAAATACTGTAATAACCTTTTGTAATAATCTTCAAACATAACAAAATGTTCATAATAGTACCATTCAAACCTTGAAAAGTACTTTGATATTACAGTTTTATACTAACACACTCACTGAGTGTGTTAACTCACTCACTCAGTTAAATTTCACTTTCAGTAGATTCTATTTATAGAGAGTTCCTGAAGATTAATAATCTTTTAATGATGTTGGGCCTGGCAAGTGGCGTGGTAGTTAAGGGTGCTGGACTCTCCCATGACTGACCATGGTTTGAGTTCCAGACCTGGTATTTGTTGTCTCTCTCTCTCTCTTGCTCGCTCTCACTCTCACTCTTGCTCTTGACCTTGCTCTGTCCCTTTCTTTTGAAATTAAAATAAATGAATAAATAAAATTGAATTAAATCATTTAAAAATAATCTTTTAATACTGAAATAAATTACTAATAATTATACAGCAGCTAGGAAATATATTAAAATACTCAATTCAAGCACAGTAACATTTCAAATGAGGAAAGATTAATGTGCTGATTAAAAACAACAAATAGATACCTCATGCTGTTTAAATTTATCTTTCCACATCTTTTCTTCTTTATGGAGTTCATCATTCATTTTGTCCTGTTCTTGCTGAACATGCAATAGTAAAACAGTATTATATTCAAATATCAAAGAATATTATGTTAATCATATATGATTCTCACAACATGCATTTAAAAAATGGTTAAAAATGACAACATACCAAAAAAAAAAATGACAACATACCTAATGGTTCTGGGTTAGTACTGAGATAGCAACTTTAACCTTAAACTAAAATATCACAAAAATAATATATTGCTTCCTATTCTGAGGATGTAAAGATGTTTGCACTTGGGAAAATTGTTCTATTTATTTGAATATATAAAGTCATCTACTAAAATGGGCTGACTAAAACACTAGTTGGCATTGTAAACATTGCAAATAATAAGGTTTGTAAGATGGATTTTGCATACAATTGTTTTCACTTCACATAATACCATTTAATTGATAATAAATCAATCCAGTCAGTTCTTTCATTAACTCTTTATTAGCACATATCTTTTGAGGCTCTGCAGAACAAACCAAGTTCAGTAACATGCAACCTCCTTCCTCAAAAACTCTATATGGGGAACTATCATAAATTTACACATTACTACAAATCTAGCAGAGTAAGTTTATCATTAAGACAAGAACTATAAAGGATCATGATTGCAATGTGTTTTATAATTAGAGGGTGATGAATGGTTACAGGCAGAAGATTATATTTGAAATTATTAGATTTTTCAAAAGGTGAAACATATTGTTGGCATTTGCTAAGTGTTTTGAACTAGAAAAATGATTAAATAGAATTAGCCAAAGAGAGCCAACAGGACACTAAGAAGATGAGTGAAAATGTCTTGAAATATCTATGTAAGACTCAGTGAGGGTCTTCTGTAGACAGGGTTCAGGAGTGAGAACAGATGCAAACAGCATAAATGTGAAATTTCTACAAGTTGTCAATTGAGCAGATAAAAAGGAATTGATATAAAAAATTGGGGGACATTATCTGATATGAGTGGTGAGACCTGTTGATGGTATTTAAGCAGAAAGAAAGCTAATTTTTTTTGTTTTTTTAATTTGAGCGGTGTCTTCAAAGTTCATGGAAAATGTGTACTATGAAAACCTTAGGGCCAGGTCTATGGTAAGATTTTAGGTAGCTAGATCCCCCACAGCCAACTACACCATTTGAGTCTCAGACCTAGTGGCTAAAAAAAATACACTGGACACTTGTGCATTTGTGCCCAAAACCAAAAAAAAAGGGGAGAGATGGAGGAAAAAGGATTATGGCATGACTATTCCCCATGACTACATATAAGGACAGAGAAAAAGAAGTGTAAAATGGATATTAAGAAGGCATAGTCAAGCATGTAAAAAGACAATCAAGACAAGTGTGATCCCACAGAAGACAAAGGAAAGGGAAATGATCCACAATTAAATTTTTCTTCACATAAAATGCTATATATGCCAAACTTAGAACAGAGAAAGAAATTAAAAGTCACTAAATATCTTTGCCACGAGCAGTTTAACTCAGTAAACTGCTGGTAGAAGAAACCTAGCAGGTTTAGGATTGTATCAGAGGGGCCACTAGGAGGCGTAGTGGTTACTGCTCTGGACTCCCACATGGCACAGCGCAGCTCAGGTCCCAGACGTGTGTCTTAAAAATCATACTGGGCACATGTGTGTGCATGCTTAAAATCCCCAGGAGGAGAACGGAAGAGAAAGGATTGTAGCATGGCCATTCCCTCAGAGGGTGATCTCCTCCCTCTCCTCACTGTTTCTGTCCTGAGAATGCACTTACCCTGGGCAAAAACCATTAAAAAAAATTGTATGAGAGATGAGGAAGTAGATATAACAAAAATAATTACTCTATAAGAAGCCTGTCTATAATAAGTAGAGCTAAAGAGAAGCTAAAGTAAAACATAAGAACAAAAGTGACTAGAATTTTGCTTTCTTTATTTATGTTATACATTGAAAATAGTTGAACTGCTTCTACAATATTATAATTCCTTTTATTTTTTTCTGTTACTTAGAAAATAAAATGTCCTCAACATAGAGAGCTGGAATACCCTGACCTGCCTGAATTGCCTTATGCTAATACTCTCTATATGGAACACTCAGACTAGTAAATTTTGATTTACATATTCAACATAAACATTAACTTAATTAAAAAAGAGTTCTGTCCTACCTGCTATCTACATATTTCAAGACCTTGATAACCCTCAAATAGTCCCAAAATTTACCATTTTTCAAAATGGCACTACTATTACCTGACTGTGTGGATCTCCTGAGGAGAAAACAAGCCCAAAACACACACAATAGAAATAAAACACAGAACCCCTTTACATAAAAAAAAATTTCGTTCAATAAATTACTGTAATTGTAGAGATAGGGCACAGACTGTCACCTAAATGGCTGAACCACTTCAATTAAATACGTTTTCATAATGTGTCATATGCCAGACCACGCCGAAATGACAGTGACTAATCAAGAAAATTCTGTTGCCATTTTCTGTAATTAAAATGGTATAAAAAAAGCAATCATTTATGTTGTAAATTTCAGACTTAGTTATCACCCTTGAAACTTCATATACTCAAGAGCCCCACAAGATCTAAAGTAGTATCTGGAATTCCAATGAATTTCAGTGAAAACTAATCAAGAAGTCCACCTTAAATGTTGCTCACTCAAAATCAATTGTTTCCACTATCAAAAATAGCTAAAAGCCATTGAACTAATGTCAGTCCATACTATTACTCAAATATCAATATTCTTCGAATGTAGCTACTGACTCAAAATATGTATGAAAACCTAAAACAAAAAAGCTTTACCTTCTGAATATTCTCTAATTTCTTCTTCTCAACTTCAAATTGTTTCATCCAGCAATGTCTCTTTTCTTCTTCTTCTTGAAATTGCTTTTCTTCTCTATCCCTCTGAGCTTTGAGAGTTTCCTTCTCTTTGTCTTCTAGTTCTTTCTGTTTGTCTTGCCAGGCCTCGAAAGACTGTCTACATCTTTCTTCCACTTCACAGTATCCAAAATTTACATCAGCATCATCTACATTCATAAAAAAATTATTATTCTTAAAATCAAACCTGTCAAAACTGATTCAGTTTAAAGCTCAAAAGAGAGGATACATCAATATATTGCCTGAGTAAAAATAAGTAATAATATGCCACAAAAAAACCTTGAGTATATGTGAAAATTCCATCACAGACAATAAAGAAGTTTCATAACTTGTCTTAAAATATTCCACAAAACTTAACGTAAAATATAAGTGTGTGGGTGTGTGTTTTGTAGTTAAGGGATATATTATAGTTCAGAGATGCTTAATTAATTCAGTGCTAGTTAGATCAATTGCAGTCAGACATACATGTAGAAAAATTTTAAGTGTATTTGAATCAAGTTAATTAAGAAGACATAAAGAAAACCATGAGAACTAAAATTAAATTACTACAGAAAAGTCATTAATTTTTAAACATTGTAATTGTGTTTTTCTAAATGTTAAAAAAAGAACATTTTCTCCATTTCTTTAAAGCAACTGTGGTCAGTCACATAAAAATTATCAAAAATATCATCGAACTATTTAGCTCACCTGGTAAAACATATTCATCCATAGGCAAGTCTTGACAACCAGGTTCAGGAACAAAGTCAGGACTGACACAAAGAGTTTTACTTCTCATAAATTCTTCTTTTTCTATTTCAGATAATATCTAAATGGTAAAAAGAGCACCAATAACTAAAAAAATAAAGATACCATTTTGATGATATATTAAATATTTATATATTAATAATTTTATTTACTCTAAAGATTTTTCAAATATAAATCTAGAGCACATTGATAATTATTCTCCTTATGATGAATAAAAATGTTTTTCCCATTGAAGCAAACTATATTTTACCCTCTTTATATTTTTTAGAACTCTAATCAGTCCTTAATATTAGTACAAAATAATTTATTAAACTGTTTATCATTTCAAAATGATTCTATCATACTAATCTTATTTTCCTCCAACAGTTCTTTCTTTCCCATAATGACTATTAATAATACAAATTATTGATATATTCCATTTGATAAAAAATAGAACTATTCTTTATTTTAACTTGAATTATAAATAAGTCATAATTTCAATCAATACTTTTTTTGTAATCATATTTGTACCATACTTTGTTGGAAAGATATAGGATATGTATTACAATGAAGTAGCAGTATAGTAATTTAAAATTAGTATTTAAAATTTGCATGTTAAATCTCAAAACAAAGAGAAAGAGATATGTATGCAATTTTCAAATTATGTTAAGCATATTTAAGAACAAGAATAAAGTTAAGTAAAAGAAGAGAGAGGCAAAATGAGATGTAAAAATGAAATCCAAGATGTGAATTGTGTAGAAGAGACTTTCTCTTAAATACATTTGTGGAGTTTTATTCTTGTTTTTTTAAAGGATGTTTTATATATTTTTAAAACTAATTTAAGCTCTACGTTTAAAATTTCTATTGAATATTTAAAGTCTCTCCTGAAACACAGTACATTCCTAAATAAGGCAATAACACTACACTGTTTTATTGCTTTCCTCAGAGTTCTTAGAGGAAAAAAATGTATCATGCAATATAGTTCTCTTTTACAAACATTAAAGTCCCCCAAGTACTGATGGCTGAAACCACTAATTTTTGTTTTAGAGAGATTTTGCTATAGGGCATGTGCTCACCAAAGAGACAGAAGACACAGAGATCAGAAAGTGAGAAATCACCCCCCTAGGGGGGATGGTCACATTGCAATCCCTTCTCCATTTTCCTCTCAGGACTCTGGCCATGTGCACACATGCAGCTGGTGTGAGTTTCAAGCCTCTAGCTCTGGAATTCAAACTGCAGTTGGCCATGTGGGAGTCCAGTGACGGAACCACTATGCCATCTGCTGGTCCCAGATTACTGTTATTAATATTCTCAAAGATTGAAATTTGAGTGGCTTTAAATGATATATGTTAATGAAATCATAAAAACAAATATTGATTTCCTTAAGGAAAATTATTTTTTTAATTTCTAAATCAGTTAACTTAAATCAGTGAACTATCATCCTACGAAAGAGGAAAAGATAAATGTCTAATTGATATGGAGTAGTTTTAGTCAAATACTCAACATATACCTTCATTAATTGCTTTGGATGTTCCTTATGTTCAGTTGCTAATCCTATTCTTAAATGCAAATGATTATCAGAAGCTGCTCCATAACTACAACCTAGAGAAAGAAAAATATAACTTTAAATATTACAGTATAACATGTCAAAATCTCAAACCCTTTCATAATCCTTAAATCTTAAATTCTAAAAGAGTATGTTCTTAATCAGTTAAAAATAAATCAAAACAACAGAATATAATGAAGAATAAAGAACAGAGGAAATTTGTTCTTTATTGTTAAAATGAAAGTAACACATTTCTAAAACACTCTAGCTCCTTATCATTTTTCATAATGATAAGTTGTTTTTTTTGATGTGTGTGTGTATGTGCATACAAAATTATGCTTTGCTGGATATTGAAATGGCATCTTGACTAGACATCAACAAAGGCTGAAGTATACATGATACTAACTAGCAATATAATCTAGTACAAGATACTGAAAACACTTTAATAAAAGCATTAATTAAGGGCTGGCTCCATAGCCTAGTGGTTAAGAAAGCCAGATCCCACAAGGCTAACAGTAATTCAAATCCTGGCTCTAGTGGTTTGAAAAACATGCAGCGCACAAGTGTTCAAAATCCCAATGGGACAGAGAAATAGAGAAGTGATTACAGCCAGGCCATACCCTACTGAGGGATGCTTTCCCCTGGCAAAGTGGTAATTCCCTGCTCAGGGGAGGCCAGATCCCACATGGTGACAGTATTTTGAATCTCCAGCTTTGTCAACCTGAAACATGGATGGCAAACACAAAAGTGACCAAAATTAAACCGGCCTAATGACTGGTTAGTATAATTGGAAACATAAAGAAGATAGTAAGGAGAAAAAAAAAAAAAAAAGAATAAGCTATTGTAAATACAACAATCTAACTTACAGGACATATTATATTAGAGATAAATATAAGTTCATGTACATAGCAAGAGATAAGAATGTCAAGCAATTTAGTCTCCTTAAATATAATTTACTCATATTTCTAAAAAAGTTATCTGCTAAGCATATGAAAACAGTACTTACTTAAAACATCAGTATCTTCCAAGTCCTGAAGAATCAGCTCTTCAACAGTTTTACTCTTGTTCTTTATGATGTTAATACAGTGGAGAACAGACTCTGGTAATTCATCTAAATCCTATAAATTTGAATGAAAGAAATTGTGAAAATGTTTATTATGAAAACATGACAAATATTGTATTCATTCCACACAAAAAAATTTGAGAAAATTATATAAATGAGGTTTTAAAACAGGGTTCCATACAAAAAGTATAATTCAGACAAATAGGTTAAAATTTGCTTTTAGTTTTCAGTTGTATGTAGAGAAATAAATGAAGAGTTTTCTACACGTCATCTACATTCACTTTATTAGAGGCAATTAGAAACCCTCAATAATCATATATATTTTTAGATTAGTCCCTTTTACAAATAATATTAGAAAATATTAATAAAACCTGTAAGGTTTTCTCTTCAAAACATTTAATGTATAACTAACGTCTTATATAATTATTTAATACATTCCAAAAATTATTCTGTGATTATCAAACTCAAATTCAGTCATATTTATAAGGCTCTTATAGAATGCTTACCAATATAATTATAGAATGCTTACCAATATAACCTATGTAAACCAATTTGTAAATTTTCTAAATAGTTAAATATGTTGACATTAATCTACAAAATTTAAAAGTAAAATTCTTTTTTTCCATAAATATCATATCTAGTTGAAAAATATAATGCAAAGAAATCATTCTCAAAATAATAACAAAATATTGAAGCATCTTAGGAATGATTATAGTAACAATCTTGAAACTATAACTACATAATTATAAAACTTCATTGAGAGACATAAAATATGATGTAAATGAATCTATATAGATATTTCTAATAAAAAGACATTACCTGTATCTGATTTCATCTAATAAAAAAAATTGTTTTTCCTGCCACAGAGTTCCAATGTATTAAACTTACGATTTTCCATCAGTTTTCTTCTCTCTAGGCTAATAGAGAGATAAGGATGAACATCTTTTGAGGATGAACATCAGATGATAAAAATGTTACCTTTCCCTTTAGTAAGATAGGAAAGAAAACAAAATTCTGTCATAAAGTTAGTCTCAAAAAGTGGTGTATTGAAAATATTTACAAAAATATCAGCTCAACTCTTTTGTCCTCTGACCTGCATTGAGATTTCTATTTCTTCTTTAATTAAGGAATCTGTTAAGACAGTTGGGCTGTAGACATTGTTGCTATGTGCTGTGAAATAATATTTAGAATTCCTAAATCTCTCATTCTCAGTTAATAATCTCTTCTCCTGGTAATAATATTTAAATGGACTCTGAATGATACACATACATTGTCAGATATTTTAATTAGATCAGGAGAGCTTGAAAATTCTATTTTCCTTTCTTTATGAAAAGACATAATAAAATCCATGATTCTGTTACATGAAGAATTTCAGCATTTTTGTCTCATTTAAATTAACTCTGGATAAAAGATATAATAGAGTAAAAATATTCATCGTTTTAGAAGTAGTATGTAGTTTTATGCAATCCTAGATAAAAATAACAATAGAATTATCTTTTGAAACCCTACAAAATATTTTTCTTGAAAAAACTTAGTTAAGAAGATTTTGAAACAAACAATTTGATATTTGGTGCATTCAATATCTTAAAATGTAATACTAAAATAGAACCAAAATTAATGGAATAATTTAAAATACAGATATCCTTAAACAGATAGAGCATTTAAAAACAAAACATACACAAAAGACATGTGAAAAATTGATTGAGAAGAGGCAGATTACTCAACAACAAATGGTGGAAATATTGTCTAAATATGTGCAGAAGATTTTCAAATTAGGTCTACATTTCATATCATTCCTGAAAATAAATTCTAATTAGATTAGGAATTTTAGTGTAAAAGGATGAATCGATAAATGAACTTTGTAAGCATAAATATTTAACACTAGGGAAGTTATCTGTTGATAATGTACATGATAATATTAATAACTGGACCAATATGCACTATATTCTCTCTGGAAAAAACATTTTATAGGCTGTAAAGATGTACAGTGACTAGATGTAAATTTAAAAATACTATATATAAAAAATTGGGGAAAACACACAAATGAAAACCTAACTTTTTCCCAAAAAGTATTTTTATGTACCTAAATGTTTAATCTTAATTTTTTTCATGTAATCTAATCATACTGAAATGTGATCCTAAGGTACATAAAAAATTAGATAGCTATACAAACCATTCTGAGGAAAGTAATATTTCTCTTGAAAATACTACTGCTGTTAAAAGGCTCAAAAAACAAAAAATGCAACACTTAACACTTACTCTATCACTATCATCACTCTGGGTTTCCGATTTTGATTCACTCTCAACCTCATCTTTTTCCAAGGAGGAAATGCTGATTTTATCCAATTCAGCTTCTATTTCTTCTTTGAGTTTTGCATCATCATCATCATCTTCCATTGTTCTTCATAATGAAATACAGAATAATTAAAAGAAAAACAAAGAGGGGGACCAGCAGATGGCATAATGGCTACGTTACTGGACTCCCATATAGTCAACCGCAGTTCAAGTCCCAGACCTGGTGGTTTAAACTCATGCCGGGCACATGTGCTTGCGTGCCCAAGATCCCAAGAGAAGAATGGAGAAGAAGGGATTGCGGCATGGCCATCCCCCCCGGGGTGGGGGGGTGTGATTTCTCGCTTTATGTCTCTCTGCCTTTCTGGCAAGCATACACACTCTATAGAAAAAACTTCTCCCCCCACAAAAAAAAAAAAAAGAAAAAAAAGAAAAAAGAAAAACAAAGAGTTTAGTACGTGACTAAAAGCTATTGGTTTCTCAATTTGTCACACCAATAAAACATGTTCAATGTAAACTTATCTTTCAATTTTACAAATGTTTATCACAGCTTATTATGCTTGCATCATATATTAGAGAGCATTGTTTAACCTCTCCATTAATTAACTCATTCTTTTTTAATGCTCCACTACAAAATGATCAACTCTAATATTACTCTTATTTTTCTATGGTAAAGGTACATGGAATAGGTTGGTTTATCTTCAAGAATCAAGAAATTTCAAGATATAACTCATTTTCATGGGCAAAATCAATGACAAAATACCTTAGGACAGAACGCAAATTAGGAATAATGTCTGTGTATGGGGAAATACATGACTACTTTCTAGAAATTAACTCAAAGTTCTGTTAATTCCACCAATATAACCACGTGCTTTTGACAACATAAAATATTATAATGATAGATAATAAATGGCATATAACCTCAATATTTATTTTGTTTAAATCCAGCTTGTAATGTGGGTCAAGAAATGTATTACATTATTATTCCCATCATCATTACCTCATCATCACCATGACCATTATTAAACCTCCATTTAGTGAGTGAGTACCTGTGATAAACCAGGTACTAAATGATACCTGTGTAACTAACTGATCATCCTCAAAATATTTTAACAGGTAAAAGGTTATCATAGCCAAGGCATGTATGATAAACCAAGGTTAGAAGAGGTTACTTAACTACTGATGTCATTACGGTAGTAAGGCATAGAGACAGGATCCTAACTTGTAGATGCTGAATCCTAAATCTGTGCCCTTTCTACTACCAAGAGGTCTCCAAACCCAGCCAAACTCTTAATCTGCCCAGCAGTCCCTCCACAAAATCCTCTAATCCAGCAGTCTTCAAACTGCAGGTGATGACCCTTAGGTGGGTGAAAAGATTAATTTACTGGCTCTTGATCAGCAAATTTTAGTAATAGAAGAAAACAGAAAAAGTTAAATTAAAAACTAAACTATATTTTCTAAAGTTATATATTTTTGTTTTGCTAAAAACAAACAAAAAAACAAACAAACAAAAAACTACTAAACTACAGAGTAGTTTTACCATAGGGCGGGCGCCACCACGCCTGAGAGTAGTTTTAAAAACTACTAAAAATAAGGATTGTTTGGGCCAGCAGATGGCATAGCAGTTACATAGCTGGACTCCCTCATGGTTGACTATGGTTTGAGTTCTGGACTTGGTGGCTTGAAAATCAGGCCAGGCTTGTACACGCATATGCCCAAAATCCTGGGAAAGGGAATGCAGGAGTAGGGATTGCAGCATGGCCATCCCTCTGAGGGGATTATTTCTCACTTCCCCTCTCACTCTCACAAGTGGTCTAAGGCAAGCACCACTATCAAAAAAATAAATAAGAAGAATTGTTTAAAAGTTTTTCATTTCAGTTATGAGTTTGTAAACATGTGCAAGAGCTGCAATATAATGTGTGTTTTTTTATTTTGTTTTTGTTATTTTACTGGAGGTCTCTGTTAATAAATGTTTGAAAAATATTAGTCCACTATTTTTTTATTTTCCATGTCATTATTCCAAATTTGCATTCTTTCCTTAAGGCCCTGGTTTTTCCATTTCTGTCTTCTTGTTCTTTTCTTCCTTCCTTTTTCCCTTCAGTTCCCCTTTCTTTTAACTCCATCTTTTACTCGTTCATTTCAAAATCAACTTTTTAAGACAACATCAGGTCTACTCACAATAGTCCTAGGTACTATGAAAACATTAAATTAGACATGTCTCATGTTCTTATAGAGATCATAGTCATTTTAACAAAGAAATTAAATACCCTCATTTTCCTATTTATTTTCATAAAATCCATTCTTACTCATCCTACTAGGAAAGGAGCCCTTCTTCCTAATAAGGTATAACCTTCTACCTATGCTCTGAATCTGACAACTGAACTGTGTTCCAACTGCTATTCCTTGTTTACTGCCTCACCATGTATTTTTATTCTTCTGGTCCCCTTCTATGCATAAACATTAGTATGTGCTACAAAAACAAAATCTGACTGCTTCTGCTCTAGCTATAGATATTACATATCTTGCAATCACACATAAGCAATATCGTCAGACTGATTTTCATATATTGCTTGAACTCTTGGGCATTATTCCAGAGAAACGAAAACTTAACATTCACACCAAAACTTGTACAAGAGTGTTTGCAACAACTTTATTCACAGGCCAGCTGGTGGTGTGTTGGTTAAGGCAGCTGGATCTCACATAGCTGACCCCACTGGTTTTAGTTCTGGACCCAGTGGCTTAAAAATCACACTGAGCCCATGTGCATGCACACTCAAAATACTGAAAGGAAAGACAAATGGAGGAAAATGGATAGTGGCATGAGCATCTCCTATGGGAAGGGGAAGGGGTGCTTTCTCACTTTCCTTTCTCTCTCTCTCTCTCTCTCTCTCTCTCTCTCTGCCTCTCTCCAGTAAGATCATATACCCTCTGGCAAATTAAAAAAAAATCTAAAACAAATTGTATTAGTAATAGCAGCAAACAGGAAAAACGAACATGTCTCTCAAAAAGTGAATGGTTATACAAACTCTAGTATATCCATACCATGGAATATTATTCAGCAATGAAAGGAACAAACTATTGAAACATACACAGTGCCAACAAATCTCAATGAATTTCCAAGGAACTATAGTGACAGGAAAAAGCCCAAACCAAAAAGTAACATATGATTCAATTTACATAACATTTTAAAAACATGATTTTATAAATGGTAGACAGATTAGTGGTTGAGAATTGGGGTGAGTAGGGAAGGGGGGAGATAGTTTTGGCTATAAAAGTTCAACACGAGGAACCCTAGCAGAGTTAGAACTATTCTGTATTTTAATTATGCCAGTAGATAAATAAACTTATTCCTGTGATTAAAAAATGTACAAAAAAGGGACCAACAAGTGGCTTGGCAGTTAAGATGCTGGACTTTCATATGGCTGAAAGCAGTTTGAGTCCTGAATCTGGTTGCTTGAAAATCATGCTGGGAACATGTGTGTGCATACCCAAAATCCCAAGAGGAGAATGGAGGAGAAGGGATTGTAGCATGGCCATCCTTCCTGGGGGGTGATTTCCCACTTTCCCTCTCTCTGTCTCTCTCTGTCCCTCTGATGAATGCAAGCACCCTATAACAAAAATCTAAAAAAGAGGAAAGAACAGAATATGATACACAAATGCATACCAGTAAAACTGAAGAAATATGAACAGTATCAGTGAATTGTATCAATGTCAATATCCTGATTATGTGTGAGGATATCTAAAAGTTCATAGAAAAAAATAAAATTAAAGTATGAGGTGTTTTTTTTTTTTTTTTTTTTTTTTTTTTTTTGAGAAACTTTTGCTATAGGGCACGTGCTATAGGGCACGTGCCAGAAAGTCAGAGAGAGACAGAAAGCGAGAAATCACCCCTCGGGGGGGTGGCCATGCAGCAGTCCCTTCTCCTCCACTCTCCTCTCCGGATCTTGGACACACACGCACACGCGCCCAGCATGAGTTTAAGCCACCGGGTCCGGGACTTGAACTGCGGTCCACTACATGGAAGTCCAGTGACATAGCCATTATGCTAACTGCTGGTCCCTAAAGTATGAGTTTATTTCTATACAAAAAAATGAAATTCATGCATATTTTTTCATAATATACATTTCTCATAAACATTTTGAATACCAAATTATTACCATTGGGAAACATTGTACAAAATATACAAGGAATATTTCTGTATATTTTAAAGGATTATTTAATTTTATTCATTATTATTTTAACTTGCTATAGGCACGTGTGTTCTCCAGAGAAAAACAGAGAAAGTGAGAAAACAAGGCTCCACGTCTAGGACTCAAACTGTGGTTGGTCATGTTGAGGTCCAGCGCTTTAACCTCCATGCCACTGGCTCTCCATAATTTTCCTTAAAATTGGCTATTAATCTACAGTTATATATATTTTTATAGTTTCTTTCTTCTATGTATGCATGCACATACACAGTGTTTTTTAGACATAGAAATGCTTTTCTGGAAGAAATTGGGAAATTTTAAACTTTCATTTCTATGCTTCTACATTAAGTGACTTTTTAAATTAGGAATGAATACTACTTTTTTATAATTTAAAAGAATATTTAAAAATACTCCAGTCAACAGGTGGTGAAATAGTTAAAGCACTGAATCTCTCATGGCTGACTGCTAGGTGCAAGTCCTGGAACTGGCAGCTTGAAACTCATGCCAGGTGTTGAGACCAGCAGATGGCGTGATACACGTGCTGGACTCCCATGTAGTTGGACTCCTAAGGAGTCAACCTCATTTTCAAGTCCCGGACCCGGCAACTTAAAATTCACGCTGGGGGCAAATGCATGCATGCCCAAGATCCTAAGAGGAAAAGGGATTGCAGCATGGCCAACACCCCCCCCCCCCCCCCACCCCAAGATTTCTCACTTTCTTTCTCTCCAGTCAGTACTTACACCCTATACTAAAAAACAAACAAAAAACAAAACAAAAAACAAAACAAAACAAAACAAAAAAGCCAGTGTTTGTACATTCCCAATATCCCAGGATATTGGGAGAATGGAGAAGGCAGGATTGTGGTGTGGCCATGCCCCCTGGAAAGTGATATTTCTCTCTCTCTCTCTCTCTCTCTCTCTCTCTCTCCAGGGAACACACATGCTGTATGGCAAAAAACTAAAAACAAACAAACCAAAAAACCCTCAATTTTACTATAAACCCCACTCCAAAGAAAAACAAACACACATAAAAAAAAACGAACAGAACCAGTGCAATATGCGCTCACTCATAGCGCAATTTAATTCAATGTGCAATTCAAAAGTTTTGTTGGTGGTAAGATTTTTTTTTCTAGTAAGCCTATAAAGCAAAACGCACAGGTCTATACAAGTGAGAGAGAGAGAGAGAGAGAGAGAGAGAAGAGAGAGAAGAGAGAAGGGTGAAGGTAAGAGTCATTTCCTTCACATGCTCCTCTCTGCTCATCTACTGGTGCCTTATTTATTTTATTTACCCGAGTTTTGGATCAGTCCTGTTCAACCCCATATTTAAGCACATACACAAGTATAAGTTTTCTAGTAGCAATTTGTCTTTTCAGAAAAAAAGGGTAAAATTAATTTTAATATTTAAGCCAACATACCAAAAATATTATTTAACCCAAATACCAAAAATATTATTTCAACATGTGATCAATATAAAACGTATTAAGATCAGTGTAAAAAACTTAGTCTTGTTACACATACTCATTCCTCAAAATGGGGTGTGTATTGTACACCTGCAGCACATCTCCATTAGCCTTTCAGGTTCTAAGTAGCTCCCTAGCCAGTGGCTATCCTACAGGACAGTGCAGCCCTGGAAGGATCCCACTGTAAATAGCCTGTAATCACTTACTACAAAAAGATAATGAATCAACTGGAATCAGCTACAAAAGTGGGAGAACTTACGGAACTCCATTCTTCAACCCCTGTTAAAAAGGAAGGAATGTGATATACTTTATGACATATCCCTAAACTATACATTTAGAAAAGGAAGGGGGAAAGAGAGGGACGAAGAAAAGAATTGCCACTTGGTGTGGGGGTGTTGGGGTGGGAGCGCATGGGGCCAGGGAACCCCTCCTAGGTCCTAAGGATGGATCCTTAAGTTCGGAGTGAGCTACCAAAATCTCCAGTGTTCAACGGAGCTTCAGGCTTCCCACGTCTGCGCAGCCACCCGTCGCCGCCCGCAGTTTCTCCCTTCCCTGGAAGCCTGGTCCGAGGACAGGCGTCCGGCCCCGCTCGGTCGGCGTTATTAAGGCTCTGCCTCGCCACCCTCAACCCAAGTCCGCGCTTGGAAGGGCGAAAACTCACCCACCAGCCGCGAAATCCCTCCGCTGGGCTGGAGCCCAGAACCCCGAGCCGCTAAACATAGCGTAACCACGGCAACAGCCAATCCCCGGGAAGCTAGACGGGCCTGTCCTTACAGGTGCCCCGGAAGGACAAATTATCTTCAGCCTAGCTAGGCATGAGCGCTGCATCTCAGGGGCTGATGAGAAGCTTAAAGTTTTTGTCCAGGTGGGTTTTCGTACTTAAATAATTTTGGAGACTACTTAGTGAAGAAATGTCATTTATCATAATTCCCTAAGCAGAAGTACACTGGCCTTTGTATTATTTCTCAGTTATCTATTCTGTTACCGAATCTATTGAATGCTGAGTTGTCCATGGGTAAATTTGTTCACTCCACAAACCCCTAATTCTGAATAGCAATTTGTGGGGCCTGGAGTAAAGAAGTCAGCAGGTTGTTTGCCTTCTGCTATAATCTCTTTTTAATAAACAAAAGAAAAATGATCAATTATCAATCAATACCCACCAAAAAAAACCTCTAACTGAAGGGATGTGTGGCATGAAAATATGGAACTGCTTTTTTCAGGAATTCTTTTATTGTACAAATATTTATATAAGACATCCACTATCTTAATGTATGGTCTAAAGTTTTAAGAACATGTCATGCGATTTAATGTTAACTTTAAAATTCTTCAAAATTTCTCCCATGGAGAAAAGATAGAGTACAAAATGTGAACATTTGTTTTAACTAATAACAGATATATCTGATCTTAACTTTTTGAAAGAATTCCAAAAAGTCATTAAGTCCCAGGAGGAAGTGGTTAAGTATAATTATAAAAGATACATACCGTACAATAAGCTAAAAGTAAACATTTCATTGAGCCTCTGAAAGAAAATAGATTATTTCCTGGTAACAATAAAACTGAATTGCACCAGCATAGGAACTAGTAAGACACAATGAGAAAACAGACTTTTGATATAAAAAACACATGATAGTGCCTTTTCAAGAAAGGTAATTTTTTTTTTTTTTTGTCTTTTTTTGGAGAGGTTTTTTCGCTACAGGGCACCTACGCTTGCCAGACAGACAGACAGAGACAGAGAGACAGAAAGCGAGAAGTCACCCCCCAGGGGGATGGCCACGCCACAGTCCCTTCTTCTCTGTTCTCCTCTTGGGATCTTGGTCACGCACGCACACATGCCCTGCGTGAGTTTTAAGCCACCGGGTCCGGGATTCAAACCACGGTCGACTACATGGGAGTCCAGCGACATAGCCATTACGCTAACTGCTGGTCCCTAGGTATAACTAATTTTGAAAACCCTATATAAATTGCTTTCCTTCTTAAAGCTTTTTTGTCATACAAATTGATAGCAAAACAAAAATATTGAAAGTCAGTCTGGGGGTCCAGCCGGTGGTATAGTGTTGGAGGTGCTGGACTCCCACATGGCTGGCTGTGGTTCGAACCTGGACCTGGTGGCTTGTTTTTTACTTTCTTCTCCTTCTTCCTCTTCCTCTTCCTCCTCCTTCTTCTCCTCCTCCTCCTCCTCTTCTTCTTCTTCTCTCTCTCTCTCTGTCTCTCTCTCTCTCTCTCTATCTCTCTCTGGTCAGATAAAAATAAATGAATAAATAAGTAAAAAGAAATGAATCATTAATAAAAAAAAGTAAAGTCAGTCTGAAGATAAATAAAGCTATTGTCAAAGATCTCTTATATCCTTATGTTACTTTTTATTACTTTGGAAGAAAACTGAAAACTCTGTAAACCAATCATAATTTGACTCAATATTACTAATAAAGAAGGAAAAAAATGCAAAAATTATCTAAAATAGTTACAGATTATACATAAATTAAACTTGAAATTTTGCTTATATATGGTGTTTAGCAGAAGTCCATTTAATTTGCAGACTTCCTAGAAATAATAGCCCTACATTGAGGATGTTTGTTTGCCCATGACCTTTTTAACTGATTAGGTGTTTTTTTTTTCTTTCAAATGGTAACTTTATCTCATTTAAATTTAAAAAATCATTCGTGGATCTGGTTGATTTATAACTATTGCCCTAAAATACACGTTTTCTTTCAAGAATGCATGTTTATTGAGTGAATGAAAGTATGAGAAAGAACTCTTTGTTCACTGTTATCTGATAATAATATTTCTTTGAAAAATGTTAATTCTGTGGTGGAAGCACTTTAGTTCAATAGCAAATTTCAACAGCTGCAGTGACATAATTTAAATATCCCAGGATATCATCATGGTCTCAAAAGGGTTTCATAGCAGATTTTCCTTGTTTGTTTTTTTAAAGACAAGGTAATTACAGAGAAATAATGCTTCAGCATATGGTTCATAGTGCCTCATATCAGATATTTAGGCCTTTTCCTCTCTTCTACTTGGTGGGTGTCACAACCTTCAGGTTCCCTCTCTGATGTTCTTTGTGCTCCTTCCTTGCAGTTGAAATGACCACCTACTTCTAAGGAAATTCAGAGTTTATCATCTTCCACAACTCCCATTCCATTCCCCATCCTCACATGCACCCCCACCCCCACCCCACCTCCAATATAATTTTAGTATTTTTATACTAAAATGTGGTAGAATTTAATTGACAGCTAACATTTAGGCAGCACTGGGCTATGTGCTTTACAAGTGTAATCTCATACAATGTCCCTTTGAGATGTGTACTATATATTATAATGTACATTTACAGAGGATGCCACTGGAGAAAGGTTATCTAGAGAGCACTTTATATCTCTGAGTCTTAATCTCAGCTCTGCCACTTACTGACTAGTTGACCTCAGGCAAGTTATTTTACCTTGCTCTCTTTCCTCACTGGTGATACTGGAGATGCTGATATAATAACGCGTAATGTGCAAAATTCTGAGGATCAGGCAAATCAATTTAAGTGATGCCTTGTATGATATGTGATGATGTTGAGAGCTTACTCACTTAAGCTGCACAGACTTGGGTTCAGGCTCTTTGGTTCTTTCTAAGGGCAGTTTGGGCAATTCTGGTTCCTACTGTATCTCTCATATTCTGGTACTCTCTTCTGTCCCTGCTGCCATCTTGTAGTTTTGAATACATTCATCTTTTATGAATTAGTACATTTGCTTTGTAAGGTTTCCCTGGTCTTAGGTTTCTTTTCTAATTTGACTCCTAAATGCATGCCGAATTACAGCTCCCCATTCTCTTCAGGGAAAAAAAAGAAAAAGGAAACATTTTAGCAAAGCACACATGATTCTTCATTACTTCTATTGAGTCGCTTTCTCTAGGCTGACCTTCCATCTTATGCCACTCTGATGGAGCCCTCCTTACCTCTCACGGTAAAGCTCGGGAATATTTTGTTTCATCTGTCTTGAGCGCTTCCTACCTCCACCCTATTTCATCTGATTAGGGCCGCCTTAATCATCCTTCCAGAATCATCTCAAATTCTCTGTGAATCTTCCCTTTTCCCTTTCATAGCCCTACCCCAAGACATAATTCAGAATTGGACATAGATTTTAATATTTGACTTCTTGATGTGCTCTGTCTTGTATATTTTGGTATTCCCAACTCCTTGCCCTTAGAATGAATGTAAAAGTAATAACAAGTAGGTAGAGTTTATTTAACTAGTGAGCAATAACACCTATGAATAGCTGAATTATTGTAAGTTGTTTGTCTATATAGCATTGAAAAATATCTCTGCCGTTGGACCATGAATTAAGTATTCATGTGCTGAAGCACAAGAACAAAAGCACATCAGGACCTTATTTGATTGATTTAAAAACAGTCTTTGTTTACAGCAAAAGAAAATATAGTTCTTAGATACTGCAAATATGTACAATAAATAAGAATGGCAGCCACTTATTGTGTATCCTTGTGTAAGCACATTTCTATTGTGATAGACATTGTTTCCAGTATGTGGGGCTTGTGGCTGAAAAGATGAACATATGACACTTCTTTACCATTCAGAGTAAACGTGCCAAGGGCTTCCTTGGCCAGTTGCTTGGACACCCAGTTTGTTGTGTTCTGTTTTCCTGAACTGCTGTTTTGAAACTGTAATGTACATCTTCCTTTATGACTTTGGCTGTCTTTGAAAATACTGAATTTCCTCCCTTTTTGACCTCAATATTATGTAACACCAATCTAGAAGTGTCTTCCTTTATTGGTTGTCATGAGATCATTTTGTAAAGGTGTGCTTTAAAAATCAAATTTAAAGAGAAATCAAAGTCAAATATCTGCCCATTTCTATCTCTAGACAATTCTTCTCACTTTTTTTAAAGTTTTATTTTATTCATTATCAAGAGCATGTGCAGAAGAGAGGAAGAGAGATGCACCCTCTAAAGGATGATGTGGTCATGATCACATTCCTTAGCCTTTCAGCTCATCAGGATCTTGGGTACCCACACACGTGTGCCATGTGTTTCAGGCTGACCAAGCCAAGGATCCACACCCACAGTGACCATGTTGCTCCCAGCATTGCAGTTCCGTAAGCTCTCTCCTGACTGTCATAGAGGCTGGGCCCTTCTCTTTGATTCACTGTCATGACATTGGCTTTGTAGGGATGACTCCCAAGTCTGACTCCCTCCCTTTTTGACCTCAATATCAACTCCCAGCACTTAAGAATGAATGTAAAAGTAATAACAAGTAAGCAGAGTTTATTTAACTAGTGAGCAATATCACCGATGAATAGCTGAATTGTTGTAGCATCTATCCATTTATCTGCATTCCAATTCCAGTGCTTTGGGGGCATAACCTCATATATAGCCCATTGCCAGTTCAAGCTCAGGTATCAAAATAATAAACTTTTCTTCCAATATTTCCCTTAAATTTTCTGATTTCCAGTGATTATGCATTTATTTTCCCATCCTTCTAACCATCTGTCATTCTTTCTTTTCCATAGTAAAGCATATTGATAGTTTATCCTAGCCCTTTTCTTCTCCTTAAGTGATCTTTTAAAATTGCCCTTTCCTAACTTCCCTCCTTGCCATTCACCTCTTTTCTTCACCCTGGGAACATGGCTGCCTGTACCTACAGCTGAGTGTTATTATGTGTTCAAGTCTGTGCCTGTGGAATAGGAGTAGAAGGAAGGTGTGCAGCGTCTACCTTACTTGCCTGAGAGATGCTTGCCTGAGTTTACTATCCTCTTTTACTTTCTGCTAGGTATGAAAGATGGCACCTGGAACAAATTTGAGAGCCGCATGCTAAATAGGTCAGAGCTACCCTCAAGTTCTAAGATGATTTCTTAAAAGAGAATGAGCCACCCATTTTTGACTGAGACAGAAGTAAGCTTCAGCTTATTTCCATACTTGGATCCCATAACAAAGCATTTTGACTTGTCCCTATTTAACACACTCATTATTACCACATCAGCACCCAAGTCCATGCTTTTGACATTACACACCAGAGTTACTGCAGAGATTTCTGGTTCATTAGTCTCCATTCTGTTTCTCAATCACAGGCAAACAGAGGCCAAGACTTTGGGGTTGAGTTCTTGTTCAGGCTGTTGGGTAACAGCTTTGTCATATGGTGTCATAAATAAAACTGAAACAAGAAATATGTATCGATAGGGCATTTGGAAGAAACTGAAATAAAAACATGTAGTCTTTCTAATTGTGTCCCATTAAAATGTGTCAGGCATTGGAGGAATTCGGGGAAAAAGACTCTAGACAGAAACCAGAGAACTCAAAAGCAGAAGCAGGAAATGAAGCCTGCAGACACTTTTTAGGCTGGGAAGAACACTGGGAGTTTTTAGGAAGAATGTGGCTTCTGGTTAAAGGAGAGAGGGAAGTACATAGACTGTAATATTGATATCTCTGATTTCTCTACTTTCCCATACTTCCTTCAGCTCAATAGACAGACTGGTTTATTCCTAATTAGGAACAAATAGCTTCAAATTACACTTATTAAATCTGTTTTCACCATGTCAATTATGCACTGCATATATTAAAATATTGTAAACTGCAATACATATTAAGAATATGAATTGAAATAATGAAAGAGAAGAGAGAGAACCCAGAAATAACCAAAAATAAAAAATTAAATCTTCATGTCCAATGAAGAAAAAACTAATGGGGTTAGTGTTGATTTTTCCATAAATGTTTTAATAAAAGTTGCTACTTAGAAAATTATTGTTAATGAAAACAACCTTAAGTTAATTTTCATTCCTTATAGTTTACACCAAACTAAACTGTAGAATAATTAAGTAACTTAATTCATCTAACCTTTTGTTTATTTAACAAATGTCTCTTGAGTACCTACTGTGTGCTAGTCTTGGGAGTTATAAGATAGACATACAAGACCTGCTGTCTCCACTTGAATACCTCTGATTTTAAGTGGAGAAGAAGACAGGTAAATGAGAAAATAATGCTACCACTGATGTGTTATACAAATCCCTTTTTGATTTTGACTGTTAACTTAAAAAAAAACACAGACACATGCTTATTTTAAATGTAGATGCTGCCTAGCCAAAAAACATGTAGATACAGGTACAGGTTAAAAAAATCTTCAACTTGGTCTTGTATTCTGGTATGGGAGATGTTATACCAACAAGTGTTTTGAGAAGAAAAATGTGAAAATATAGGACAGAAGTAGGGAGACATCTAAATTTGTTATTGTGCTGAGTGTTAATAGTGAAAGTTGTGGTTATCTTTTCAGAATCATCACTATCCAGAGAGAAAAGAATGCTAAGAAAAAACAAGATATTAATTTTTAAGTACTTTCTTAATCTCATTAATGGAGTTTTCATGGTAAGAATCTTCATAATTATTCAGTAGAGAAAATATAATGCATTTTTATAGACAATTACTTTTAAAAATAAGCATTATCATTACCTGTGCTTTTTTAGGTTCTTGGACTTTCATTTATTGGATTTGGTGTATGGCTTTTATTAGATAGAAATATTTTAACACTGCTGGGTATGTATCTATTTTTTTTTTCTCTCTCAATGAAGTGAACAAAGTATTTCCTTTTAAACAGTTACATATGTGATTTATTCACCAGGTGGCAGTATTTCTCTAAAATTCATTGTGTATCTTATGTTTCCTATGAAGGGTAACTTGTTTCTCTCCCTTATGGTCTTGTCAACTAATTCTCACTCCTAATCCTAAAGTATTCGCTGAGAAAAAGCTCCTGCCAAGATAGTCAGAAACTTATCCTGTGAGTTCTGTTTTTAAAATCATGTACTCAAAACACTGAATGGAATCTTAATTAAAATGTCAGGATCTACAGCATAGGAGTGAGTAGGTAATAAAGAGTGGAAGAGAAGATCAGGGAAAAAAATAACCAGACACAAAAATGAAAAAGTTATCTGTTGATGAGACTGTATGTAGTAATCTCTTTGACTTGTCTAATATATGCTGAAAAATCTAATATGCTGAGCAGAAACATTTTGTATGCTGTAAAGATGCACAGAGATTAAATGTAATGTAAAAGAAGACAAAAAAAAAAAAAAGATTTCACAATCTAGAATGGAAAATAGCCAGTTTAAAGCAAAAGATATTGGGAACTCCCCTCTTCTTTATCTATAATTTTAATTCATTGACCTCTTTATAAGTAATTCTGCCCTCTCCATTGGTAATAAGTTCACCATTAGTAATAACATGGTGCCATGTAAGTTACTATTTATCCTCTGCCCCTGTAATGGTCTTCTATAGCCTTTTGCTCTGATTTTTCTCAGCTATTTTTCAAGTGCTACTGAAATATTTTCAAATGAAATTTAACCACATAACTTCTCTATTAAAAACCTTTATCTGGTTCCCCATTGCTATTATTTACTCACATGACAAGTATTTTTTTGAGCATCTTCTACATGTCAGGCACTGCCCCATGAGCCATGGAGACAATAGTCCACAAAAAACATAAATAAAATTTGGGAGTCAGCAGGTGGCATAGTGATTAAGGTGCTGGACTCTCACATTGCTGGGTGCAGTTCGAATCCTGGATGTGGTGGCTTGAAAATCACTCCAGGCGCAGGTGTGTGCATGCCCCCCAAAATTTCAGGAGGTGAGTGGAGGGGAAGAGGTTGTGGTGTGGCCATCACCCTTAGGGGGAGATTTCCTCACTTTCCTTCTCTCTGTGTCTCTACAGTGAAAGCACACATTTTATTGCAAAAAAAAAAGAAAAGTCAAATGTCTGTCCTCATAGACTAATTCCAGTGAGCAAGACCAGAAACACACAAAGTGCTTATAATTTCATCCTCAAACCCCTCAGTTTCATCTGCTTCAAATTATAAGTGCCAACAAAACAGAATTTTCTACACATTGTGCTATTGTATGTCTCATAAATGCTTCAGCCATTTCAACCTGTGTTTTTCTAATTATAATTTAAAACTAAAACAGAGGTGTTGCCTTCTCTAATAAACTGCTGAAAACCTTCCAACTTCCTCTTCTTACTGGATTAGCTGCCTCTGTATCCACTAGTGGGCTAGGAAATGTTTAGCAACCATTTTTGGGTGCAGAGTCTTGATTTATGGCATTTGCCCATTCACATAGTTTAAATACTCCCACAATGACTGATTTCAAGGTGCCAGTGTGAAATCCCTTGGCCTGCAGATTTTGTGAGAATTTGGTGGTTGGTTTTTACGAGCCCACAGGAGCTGCCTGTAGCACACCACTTCCTCCACTCCTCTGCTGTCACATCTAATTCATTTATTCATCTTTTTCTTAAACAAATATTTGGTGAGCATTTACTCTTCTAGTCGGTACGGTGGCACTAAACATTCAACAGTTAGTTTGTTGGTATACTTGTTCTTGTCTGAAATGCTTGACCCGAAATGTTTCAGATTTCAGAATATTTATTTTCATATATATGATGAAATATCTTGGGGGTTGGGACTCGAGTCTGAAATCAAAATCCTCTAATGTTTCATATACACTTTAATACACATAGCCTGAACAGTTTATATTTTTTTTATTGCAGCATTTTAACTATGACCCATCACAGAAGGGCCCCACACCCTCATGTGAATTTTCTACTTGTATTGTCATGTTGGCACTCAAAAAGTTCCAGATTTTGAAGAATTTCAGCTTTCTGAGTTTTGAATTAAGGATGCTCATCCTTTAGTCTCCAGCACTGAGAGCTTACTGTCTAAGTGAAGAAATAATAAAATAGAGTTTGCAAAGAGTCATGTCAGCAATGAATTCCAAATGTACACAAAAGAAACCTAACCCACATATTGTGTACTGAAGTTTTTTGATGATGCCTAAATGAGTGTTTGTATCTATATTCAAATATAGATACAGAAAAAAATTTTTTTCTCTCATAGAAGAACAGATAAGGATAGAAAGGTATCCTGAGATTGAAGACATTTGCTATCATGTAAGAAAAGAAAAATTATTACTGAAAGTAAGTAAGAGGTACTAGAATGTGGTAAAAGATTTTTTAAAAAGGAAGAATCTTCATATTCAGTGATTTTAAGGAAATGTTGAGCTGCTGCAATTATGATATAGAAAACAAAATATCTATTCATAATAAGTAATTTTATGGTTTCCACAGATGGAAATCATCACTTCATAGTATATGTTTCTCAAATTTTGACTGGAATGGGATCCACAATCATTCTTCTTTGTCTGTTGGGTTATGTGGGAATTCGCACCAAAATCAGATGGCTCCTAATTCTGGTATGTATTTCAGTTCAGTAGCTTGAATTTGTATCTTAGATTGTAAGGGGCCAAGTTACACAAATTATCAATACTGATTTGTTTTTCATGGCATTGCCATAGAGTCATATCCTTGGAGGTAAACCAAATGTAGCACTTCTCTCCTAAGAAACTTTTTCAGATAGGATTTTCTTTGTGAGTTTCCCATGGATCAGATCTGGACCTCAGCACCTGTCCATTTAGGTACTTAATTTTCAACACAGACTCAATGAGAATCCATCTTCGGAGTGAGGTATAGTTAACCAAACATGAGAATATAAAGACTATAATTAGGAAAAGTGTGTTCCAATCAGTGAGCACCATAGCTCACCAAGGAAATGGAAACATGGTCTCTGCTCAGCACATTTTCTCCCTGTGGGAATTCCATGAGGAAAGCTAACTTATCATTGAGCCTCAATTTATTATTTAACAAAGAGAAATAGAACCGCTGAGAGGGCCATACTGGCATCAGGCTAACACGCTGTCTCTCCCTAGAAATGTAACATGAAAAGAGAAATTTTAATCCTGAGTATACTTATGAACGTGAGCCACTGTACTTGTGGCACTATGGATCATAATCCTCACTCAGGTAAAATATGACTTTTAATATTTTCCTCAAATCAGATTGATTTTAATTCATAGCCTAGCAGATAGGAATTTCAAATGTGTATGTTTTGTTTCTTAGAAGAATACAGAGTCTTGCCTTTTTTTTTTTTTTTTTTTTTTTTTTTTTTCTTTTTTAATTTGCTAGAGGGTGCATGTGCTCACTGGGGAGAGACATACACACACTCAGAGCCAGAGAGTGAGAAATCACTCCCCCCATGGGTAATAGCCACACTGCAATCTCTTCTTCTCCATTTATTTTTTGGGGATTTGAGGTTTGCACACAAATGTGCTCTGCATGTCTTTCTAGTTGTTGGGGCTGGAACTTGAACTGTGCCCTCAGCCACAGGGGATGCAGCTGCCTTAACTGTCACAGCTCAGGCTGGCCTGAGATATTTAGCTTTTGTGTAGTACTGAAAATCTGGAAGGTCACTGGTTATCAATCCATAGTGATTACTACAAATGCATTCCCTTGATTCTCCTGGTACCTTCTTTTTTGAGAGTTTTTTTGCTATAAAGCGTGTGCACTCGCCAGAAAGACAGAGAGAGACAGAGAGACAGAAAGTGAGAAATCACCCCCCAGGGGGGATGGCCACGCTGCAGTCCCTTCTCCATTCTGTTCTTGGGATCTTGGGCATACACACACACACACACACACACACACACACACACACGCCTGGAGTGAGTTTAAGCCACCGAGTCCGGGACTCGAACTTCGGTAAACTACATGGGAGTCCAATGACATAGCCGTTATGCTAACTCCTGGTTTCTTCTCCTGGTCCCTTCTGCTGTTTGAATGGCCTAGGGTGGCACAGATAAGGCTGTTATTCATCCAGCGTACACCAGTACAGGCATACCAGTACCACCGGTTCATGAAAGATTAGTCATAGATGTTACCTCGTTACATCCCTGCAGTATCCCTTCCCTGAGATGAAACATTCAGACCTCTCCAGTGGCAGCAAATAAAGGAGCCATGCCTGACATAGGGATCGATTCCTGCCTATTCATCATTTCTACTATTATTTAAATATTCATCCAACACAGGCATTTTAGGCAAACCTGGAAACCATGTCTCATTTCATTCCAATTTTACCACCTCACCAGGACAATGTCAGGAAGTGCCATCCCCCTTTGCTTTGGGAACTCACAGACCTCAGCATCAGTCTCAGGATCTTTTACATCTAAAGAGAGACTGGTTCACTCCTATTATCTTCCAATGCCTGCCCTATCCTCACAAATCTTATTTTTCTCTCTTTCCAGGACACTTACTATAATTTTCTCACTGGAGTCTAGATTTTGAATGTCAAAATCAGGAGAGAAATGACTGGCAGGAAAACCTTGATTTCTCTCCTTACACATTTCCATTTGGGCCAAGGAAATGCAAACACCTCTACCACCTACTGTACTGTTGGAGATCAGGGGGAGGAACAAAGCAGGGTGGAAAACATCTCACAAGTGTCTGCCTCCTGTGGTTCAAGTGTTAATGGCATCCTAATGAGAATGTCTGGTAAACACTATTATGACAATATCCAACAGGTTAGGGCCCGGAGCCAAACATCACTGTCCCTTCTAAATACTGCATGCTTTTTGCCATCATGAACCTTTTGCTATTATCCTCTGAACTTTCCTGGTGAATACACTTTTTTCTTTAACAAAAATAACTCATACAGTTTATTTATGAACAAAGCTTATGATCCTAAGAGCTGTCCATGATTTAAATGTAATTTTACATATTCCTGCTATAAGACAGCAATATTTTTGTTTTATACAATTTTTCTTGCCCCTGCTCATCTCTCACTAATGTAAGATTAAGTTTAACTTGGACTTAGAAATGTTATAAATTTAAACATCTAAATATATGTAAAGATTATTTTTGTAATGTAGTACCGTGGAGAGAGAAGAGTCTCTTTTTAGACTGAGAAGATCCTGAGATAGTTTCAGAAGTCTCTGAGTTCCCAGAGCAAGAGGGGCTAGCATTTGTTTTCTGACATTGTCTTTACATTTATTTAAAAATTTTTGTCTAAAAATCAGAAATATAATTTATGTTGAATAGAACATTTTACATGGATATTTTAAAGTATTAAATGTTTAAAATGTGTGATATTAATAACAATAAATTATTACTAATATTTTGTTTAGCAAATAGACTACTGACTTTTTAAATTGTGAATTATAGATTATATATATCAATATGCACTGCTCTAATAAATAAGACTATAAATTTTAAAATGGAACATGGTCTAATAGATGTGAAAATTATTTTGTTTGGCTTTGCAGAGAAATATTTTTAGTTTTCAAATAAATTGTCTATACATATAGAATTAAGATGTTATTGCAGTTATTTTTTGTTGTATTAATACTTTCTACTTTCTGCATGATGGAATAGTTTACACAATAGCTCACAAAAGTACTGAATTCTCGGGACCAGCAGTTAGCGTAATGGCTATGTCGCTGGACTCCCACGTAGTCGACCGCGGTTCGAGTCCCGGACCCGGCGGCTTAAACTCACGCCCGGCGCGTGTGCGTGCGTGCCCAAGATCCCGGGAGGAGAATGGAGGAGAAGGGATTGCGGCGTGGCCATCCCCCCTGGGGGGGTGATTTCCTGCTTTCTATCTCTCTGTCTCTCTCTGTCTGTCTCGACGCGCCCTATAGCAAAAACCTCTCAAAAAAAAAAAAAAAAAAGTACTGAATTCTCTAGCTGAGTCAAATGGTTTGCTAAGTGGAGGTCGAGATGATTGGATTTTTCTCTATAAAAGTTTTATATCATAATTAAGATGGTTTCATCAACAACTCCACTAGACCAAGAAGTCTGTTTGAGTTTTCATAAAATACTGTCACTTCTTTCAATCTTAATTTTATCCAAATATTTGTTGACTTTTTTCTTTGCCTTTTTATTCCAGTAATTTCACTTGTATTTATTAATGCAGGAAAGTTCAGTGATATCTATCTATATTCCATGTATTTTAAGGCTGAATGTTTTATATGATACTTGTTATCCCATAATTGTAGCATCTTTTGTGTTGTCAGAAAAGTCAGGACACATTTTTTTTTTGAATAGAAAAACATAGGAAAAATACATCATGACTTTTCTAACAACCCAATAAGATATATATTAGGGGCATAGCTGTCATTTCTTTTTCTTTTGTTTTAGTATGCAGTGCTGCTTACATGGGCACTTGGTGTTCAAGTTGTACTTTCACTACTCATCTTCACAAAGAAAGAGGAGGTACGAAAAGTGAATCCTTATCAATACATTCTTTTACTTCAAATCTACAGAAAATTGAAACCTTAAATTATTGACATCTCAGAGCCCATATTACATGCCAAAAGTAAGTGTCTTTGAGAGAAGAATATATTCAGTAGACGTACTAAAATTCTGTTTAGGTTGGGGCCAGGGGTCAGATTGGAAAAGTAGGCTACAGAAACTTGTCTTTCATATTTTTCTGAGGGTTATGAGAAGAAATGTAGAATACTTAGAAATTCATGAGAATAGCATCTTGCTTCCTCCCTAATCATAAATAAGCCTAATATATTCTTCTTATAGATCACAAAGAGCAAGACTAAATGCTTTCATACTTACCAAGATCGCAAAAAAATAAAAAATACAAGAAAGAAAAAAACTCTTAGAAATAAGAAGAAGATAGCAAACTGACATTGAATACTCTTTTCTAAGGAACAACTGGGAAGTGTTACTATAAAATTTTCACTGTTTATACAATTTTCAACAGGTTCACCAGCTATGGCAAAATAAAATTGATTTAGTCATATCTGAGTATGGATCTAAAGATAAGCCTGAAGACAAACCCAAGTGGATGATTCTGAATGCTTTACAGAAAACAGTAAGATGAAATTAGCATAAAACTGAAAATTAGATGTCAAAGGTCACACTGTGGGATAAGGCAGAGAACAGGTGGGGACAGAGGCTGAGAGTTGGTGTTTCTTATAAAATGTGCAGAACGGTATTGTCCCCACTTACAATTTGAGATTTATCCTCTTGTAACTCCTATCTCCTTTTTTTGGGTTAATTAATGTTCCTTTTAACCTGAATAAATATTTTGCCAACTGGATGGTCAATCTTTGGTTAGCTTTTGCCATCTGGGATGGTCATCTTTGCTATACTGATGGGAGTAAGTAAGCAGCAGTCCCTGTTCGCAGTAGAGTAGCAGGGTGGTAACCCATTGACCCCAAAAGTCAGGATTGCCATGTAGTAGCTCTGTGATCCTGGACAAGCAACCCCCAGAGTTTCAGGTTCCATATTAATAAAAGGGGCATAATAACCCTTATTTGTGGTTAGCAGGAATAAATGAAGTAATATGAGAATATATACAACAGCAAGCCTTTGGTCTGGGACATGATAAACAACTAATAGTTGATAGCAAATGTTACCAGGATTATTATTATTATTTCACAGTAGTTCAGACTTTTCTTTTCTTTCTTTCTTTCTTTTTTTTTTTTTTTTTTTTTTTTTTGGTAGAGGTTTTTGCTATAGGGTGCATGTCCTTGCCAGAAAGACAGAGAGAGACAGAGAGATAGAAAGCAAGAAATCACCCCCCCAGGGGGGATGGCCATCTGCAGTCCCTTCTCCTCCATTCTTCTCTCGGCATCTTGGGCACACATGCACACATGCCTGGCATGAGTTTAAATCACCAGGTCCGGGACTTGAATGGCAGTCGACTACATGGGAGTCCAGCAACATAGTCATTACGCCATCTGCTGGTCCCACACAGTTCAGACTTTTCTAAGTAGGCATAGCAGAAGGGTAAGAGAACTAGTATTGTCTGCCAAATGATTGACAGAAATAAATCAGTACCTGGAACATAGTAAGTGCTCAGTAAAGAAAACAGCAAACATTTACATAAGTGCTTTGCACATATTAACTCATTTAATCCTCCTAACCCAGTGATGTAGGGATTATTATCCTCATTTTATACACGAAGAAGAGAGAAATTCTGTAATGTAACCAGGATCACACAGCTAATAAGAGGCAGAGCCAAGATAGAAACCCACATATTCTGGCGTTAGATTCTGTGCTCGTAACTGCAATACCAGATACTTCACGTAAAAATAGCTACTATATTTAGCACATGTAATAATAGAAATGCATTTTAAGAGATTTGAAAGTGTAATTACAAATGCTTCCACTCATCTTATTTTTCTCTGAGGTATGCGATCTGTTCATTTATCTCATCTTCAGATTTCATCACAAATTTTTTTTTGGAGAGGTTTTTTTTGCTATAGGGCGCGTGCGCTCGCCAGACAGACAGAGACAGACAGAGAGATAGGAAGTGAGAAATCATCCCCCCAGGGGGGATGGCCACGCCGCAATCCCTTCTCCTCCATTATCCTCTCGGGATCTTAGGCATGCACGCACACGCGTCCGGAGTGAGTTTAAGCCACCGGGTCCGGGACTCGAACCGCGATCGACTACGTGGGAGTCCAGCGACATAGCCATTACGCTAACTGCTGGTCCCAAGATTTCATCACAATTTATAGCAGAGGACCAAACCTTCCTTTCTATGGTCATAAAATGAGTAGTGGGAAAATAACTGTGTGTATACTATCACCATTATTAGTGGGTTTCCAGCTTACAGTTCTTTTTTTTTTTTTTTTTTTTTTTTTTTGGAGAGGTTTTTGCTATAGGGCGCGTGCGCTCGCCAGACAGACAGAGAGAGACAGAGAGACAGAAAGCAGGAAATCACCCCCAGGGGGGATGGCCAGGCCACAATCCCTTCTCCTCCATTCTCCTCTCTGGATCTTGAGCACGCACGCACACGCGCCCGGCGTGAGTTTAAGCCACCAGGTCCGGGACTCGAACCGCGGTCGACTACGTGGAAGTCCAGCGACATAGCCATTACGCTAACTGCTGGTCCCGAGCTTACAGTTCTGAGCATAAATACAAATAAGATACTATGAGTAGCTTTGGTGCTTAAACTAATTTTCAGTATCCTAACCCTGAAGTACTATTTTAGTCATTATATATTATCTACATTGTACCAAGATTGTTGGTACATATGGAAACACAGGCAGTACTGTTGTTATAACTTACAATAACAATCTTTCACCTTTTTCCTTTTTTAAATTAAAAAAAAAATTTTTTTAGAGAATTTTGCTCTATGGTGCATTTGTTTGCTGGAGAGACAGAGAGTGAGAAAGCAAGAAATTACCTCCTAGGGGGAATGGTCATGCCACAATCCCTTCTCCTCATTCTCCTCTTGGTATTTTGGATACATACTCACATGCACCCAGGATTCTAGAATCAGCACAGGAAATGAGATACTTATTAGATATTTGATCATTATGATTATTTTATTATCTTTTTTTGGCTCTTTGTGGCGATTTTTCTCACAATACAAAATTGGAAGTTAGCATTTCACATTAATCCTAAGAAAGTATAAATAACCCTGGAATTTTTTTGTGTATACTAAACACATACAGCAGCATACTCTGAATAAATGTAAAGAAAACTGCTATAGTTAGGAGCAAGAAGTAGCTATTCTATATTCTGATCCTAAACATAGTTTATACATAAGCAATCAAGTATATTACCACCCTAGACATTCATGAGACAAAGTTCATATATAATAATTTCATCTAAGTATAACTCACTCTCGTGAGTAGTGATCTTTCACTCTGGTTGACAGCAAAACCAGCCACAAAATAATGACTTAAATAATCAAAATCACACTTGTGTGTTTCATCCACTACATTTCAATAGGGAATACATCATCTTCATCAAATAACTACTTCGGTATGTATGAGAATGATATAATTAACTGCATTTTGAATACTTTGCAGTAAAATTTATAGAACCTTTTTCCTAGTTACAGTGTTGTGGCCAACATAATTACACAGATTGGATAAAGAATAAGAATAAAGAAAATTCAAAGCAAGTGCCATGTTCTTGCACAAATTCTACATTAAAAAAGTGGTTTTGTGAAGAGCCACTGAATTCAATTTACATAGAGGTAAGAATAAGTCAGTCCTTTTCCAAGTGTTTAGAGTGTTTTTATTTGTGTTATTGATTTGCAAGTCACTTTTTTTTTTTTTTTTTGAGAGGTTTTCTTTGCTATAGGGCATGTGCGCTTACCAGAAAGAGAGAGAAAAGGGACAGAAAGTGAGAAATCACCCCCCCAGGGAGGATGGCCACGTTGCAATCCCTTCTCCTCCATTCTCCTCTCGGGATCTTGGGTCATGCATGTACACACGCCTGGTGTGAGTTTAAGGCACTGGGTCCAGGACTCAGACCACAGTCAACTACATGGGAGTCCAACGACATAGCCATTATGCCAACTGCTGGTGTCAGTCATTTAAAAATGCTAAGCAAATTTTGTGTTTATTTGTTATTATCATTATTATTGCTAGAGACCATGTGTGCTCACCAGAGACAGAGTAGGAGAAGGGAAATCTCCCCTGCGGGGAGTGTCGCATGCAATGCCTTCTACCTCTGTCTCCTCCTCCTTTTGGGATTTGGGGGATCCTTGAACACACACGTGGTGTTTCTCAAGCAGCTGGGTCTGGTACTCATATGAGGTTGGCCGTATGGGATCAAGCTGTCTTAACTTCCAGACCATGAAGCTGGCCCAACCAAATTTTTACACAAAAAAGAATATTGTTCGTGGCTACATTTTTAAGCCATTTTACTCTATTGAATACATAATTAGGTAAGTAGTAGCATTATTTCATGACTATAATAAGTAAATTGAATAAAATTTCTGGGGTTATATGATTTAAGTGCCCCTGGACCTTAGGATACCATCAGCCTTTCTCCCCCACCTTTTTTCAAAAATCCGAAGGAAAACAAAACAAAACAAATGAAAGTACGTTTGTTAACCCAGATATATTATAGAATTGGTAAGGGAGCTGCAACATCAGAAGTAGAATATATGAGAGTTTCGAAAACTAAAGGGAGGGAACTGTAGTGATGACAATAGTGGTATTCAGGTAAGTACAGCAGAGGCAAGAGTAAAGGCTCATCTGGAACCATGAAAACATCTGCAGAAAATAAAATCTCGTTCCAAAACTTAATGCAGAAAAGTGCTGATGTCAAAGACAGGATAACATCTTAGTTACTTTAAAATTAGTGACGGAGGTTTCCTAATATGATATGAAACTCCCTGAACTATAAAGGCTTACTCTTCTGTTAGAAATTGACTTGCTATTTAGACTTTGGTAAATTATTTATCTCTATATGCCATTTCTTCATAATAGAATTATGTGTAAGACCACTTCCACCTCCAGGTCAATCTAGGAAACTTATTTTCTTTAGGGATGTGAAAATAAAATCAGTGCATGGTATCATGTTAATGCTTTAGCCTTAATTGGAATTAACCTTGGACTTCTGGCTTCAGAGGTAAGCTTTTATTTATATACTTAAAGATAGAAAATATTACATATAAACTGTAAAGAATTGTCTGCAGAACAAGGTAGAGACTTCATCAGATAAGTTAAAACAGTAAGAGCCAGGATCTTGAGATTTTATTTATACCCAGGAGATATATTTTTTTTAATTTTTATTTTTTGGAGAGGTTTTTTTTGTTTTGTTTTTTGCTATAGGGCGCGTGCGCTTGCCAGACAAACAGAGAGAGACAGAGAGACAGAAAGCGAGAAATCACCCCCCGGGGGGGGATGGCCACGCCGCAGTCCCTTCTCCTCCATTCTCCTCTCGGGATCTTGGGCACGCACGCACACGTGCCCGGCATGAGTTTTAAGCTACCGGGTCCAGGACGCGAACCACGGTCAACTACATGGGAGTCCAGTGACATAGCCATTACGCTAACTGCTGGCCCCTATACCCAGGAGATATTTCAGTCCAGCTGGAGGTCATCCCTGAATTAGGGAGGTGTTAATAAATGTTCATTATGGAGGTAGTGATTTCATTGCTTTGAGATATCTGACTTTCTTATCATCTTTCATATATGTGTGTGTGTATATATATATATATAAATATATATGAATTATCACCAAGGTGCCAGTTGCAAAATTGGGACCGATAAGCAGTGAAGACTGATAAGAGCAAGTGCAGGCTATGTGTTTGAAGAAACTATGGGAATGTGGAGGTTTTTTTTTTTTTTTTTTCCTTTGGACGTTTTTGCTACAGGGCATGTGTGCTTGCCAGAAAGACAGAGACCGAAAGACAGAAATCACCCCCCGGGGGGATGGCCACGCTGTAATCCCTTCTCCTCCATTCTCCTCTCGGGATCTTGGGCACACGTGCACCCACCCAGCATGAGTTTAAATCACTGTGTCTGGTACTTGAACCACGGTCGACTACATGGGAGTCCAGCGACATAGCCATTACTCCAACTGCTGGTCCCTATAGTGGAGTTTTAAGATCGGAAAAAAAAAAACATATTGCATGGTTTGCCAGAATATGGTGCTGAGCCCGAATCTGATTTTAAATCAGTTCACAAAGCCATCGACCTAAGGTGCCATCTTCAACTGGTTAACTGCTTTAGTCTCAGAATGGTAGTAAGCCAAAACATCCCTATAAGCATTAGTATCATTGTTTATAATGTTGATTCTCTGTTGTGTTTATGTCTGAGTACTTAAGACAAAACTCGAAGAGGGAATAGTGTCTCTGTTCTATTTTATCTTCTAGCTTTTCACACCCCCTCTCATGATCCTATGCCAAAACTCCAAAAAGGAGGCAGTTTTGTAGGACTAATGATATCATTAGAAAGAGAATAAACAAAAAAACAGCCCAGCAGATCCTGAAGGCATCTAGCCCAGTGATAGCCCATATAATTAGAATCTAAAAGGATTTTTTTTAGTCCCTGTATACATAAACTTGGTATCAGCTGCGTTACTCTAAAAGGCTCATTTTGCTGACTTCTTATTCTTAACCATAAGTAACTTATTTTGAATTTATCTGAGCTGTAGAATCCTTTTTTTAGAAAAATAAAAGATTTATTTATTTTATGTTTTTGCCCTAAGGTGTGCTCACCAGAGAGAGACAGAGAAAGTGAGATTTGAGCTGCCCTTGTCCTGGACTCAAACCACAGTCAACCATGTGGAAGTCCAGCACCCCTACCACCACACCACCTGCTGGCCCTGTTTGACTCCTTTTCCTTTTACAATATACATTTTGGTGATTATAATGTAAATGTTATCTTTATAAATTATTCTGATTGACTAAATCTCATATTGTTTTCTTTTCTCCCAGGTTTTGCAAATCTTATTAACTATTTCTTTCTTAAGACACATCAAGAATAGAATACATGCAGAAGCATGACGTCTGTTTAGTTTGTTCAGAAGAAATAAGTTAATTCTCAACTAATCATATTATTCTATTCCAAAATGTTTTGAATGATATTAACTAAGTTTAGAACTGATTCAAATCATTGATTATATGTAATATAGAATCACTGAGCATTATAATCACAAAACATTCATGATATTTTATCAATTTCATTTGTCAAAATATCAAATTTGGTGGTTCAAAACTGTTCTCTTCAATTATTTTCTAAATTCAGATGATATCATCATATACACTGAGTTGAAAATATGGTGAAGTAGGTCCACCTGGATGGCATGGTGGTAGGGTGTCATGCCTAATACTGGAGCTGTATGAGAGCCCTGTGTTTGTATCAGGATCCACCTGAACCTTCTGGACATGCTCACAGGCACATCTGTGACCTTGGCTGGCTGGAAGGCATGTGTGTGGGTGTCATGGCAAAAAGTGTCTAGTGTAGCTGTTTCTCAAAAGAAGGAAAGAAGGAGAAAAATGAGGCGAAAATGTGTCTAGCATAGCTGTTTCTCGAAAGAAGGGAAGGAGAGAAGGAAAGAAATTAGGGAAAAGAAGAAAGGAAGGAAAGAAGAAAATAGAGAAAAAACTTTTTTTAGACCTTAAAATGTGGTGAAGTCTCATTACTTTTTTCATTATGTAGAGAAAATACCAATATGATTTTAGAAAATGTTAATTAAGGGAGCAATTTTTTTTTAGAGATTTTTGCTTGAGGGCATGTCCACTCACCAGAGAAACAGAAAGCAAGAAATCACCCCACAAGGGTGCCATTCCTTCTCCAGTCTCCTCTCAGGATTTCAGGCATACATGCACGTGTGCCTGGTGTGAGTTTTTAAGCTGCTGAGTCCAGGACTTGAACCATGGTCAACTACATGGGAGTCCAAGGATATGACCATTACTCCATCTGCTGGACCTTAAGTAAACAAATTTTAACATGTACCTCTCATTGGAAAATCATAAGAAAACAACCCTAATATATAGGATATGTACAGGAATACTGAAAATCTTCATGACACTAACCTCTATACTGAATTAATCATGTATTTCTCTCTTCTTATAATGTTTGCAAGTAGATAATAAACTTAAGAGTTTTGTATATGCTTTCGTGGCAATAACATAACATTGAAATAGCAGTGAATTTATAACCCTAGCAAAAATAATCTATTCTAAATGATCACTGAAATCTCATTCACTTTACTCGCCACTCCTTTTCTTCTTTTTCCTTAGATTTTGTTTCATACTTATGTACACAATTCTCTGAAGGATATAAAAATAACCCACCTGTCCTATTTTCCCTAACAATGATTTTGCGAGAAGAGAAACATATATCCTTTGAAAAATAAAAGTTACTATACAGATGTGAAGTATTATCATTGTTGTCCTTAATAGCAAAAGGCTGTCTTGACCTTGAAGAAATAAAGATAAATTAACTGAAGATCCTGCATTGCTCTGCCCCCAATAGATGGCTCACTCTCATTTACTAACGCAGTCATTTCTATTTTCATCCATCTCTTCAGAACATTGTATACTTAAGATGTACAGACTCTTGAAAATCAGCACAGAAAAAAAATAGAATAACTATTTTCTCTAAAGAAACCTTATTTAGGTTTCGGTATGTCAAGTAGGCATACCTCCTATTCTTTGGGGAATATTGTCTTGGGATTAAAAACATCTTCAAATTACCATTTCCTTGAAAATATACCACTGTAACATGCTGATAGCAAATTGCTCTCTCATACTGGAAAACCAAGTTATAGGTAGTCAAATAAATATGTATTTGACTACATATTTGGTTTTGTGTCAAGAAAAAAGATCTCTGTGGGACCAGCAGTTGGCAAAATGGCTGTCTCTGGACTCCCATGTAATCGACCGTGGTTCGAGTCCCAGACCCAGTGGCTTAAACTCACTCCGGGTGCATGTACATGTGTGCCCAAGATCCCGAGGCAAGAATGGAAGAGAAGGGATTGTGGTGTGGCCATCCCCCGTGGGGGTGATTTCTCACTTTGTGTGTCTCTGTCTCTGTCTTTCTGGTCAGTGCACGTGCCCTATAGCAAAAACCTTTCCAAAAAAAGAGAAAAGATCTCTATAGGTTATATTGTCTTCAATTAATATGGTTATTCAAATACTATATGCACCATTGACTGACTCTATTGTCTTTGTGATCGAAGGAAAATGAAGTTGCTTTACACCTTGAATAAACTAAAGACTTATTTGATAAAGCAGGTCAGAATTATGTCTTATTTCCTCATCTCATTTTTTAAATTTCTGAGATAGAAAATTTGGAAAGATCTAAAAAGCTGGATCCGAACTGAAACAGTGAATCAGAATTTAGGACAACACCAAATCCTGACTTTCCTTTCAAATTGTATTACTTAGAAAAATCCATTTAACTTGCTTCAGATTTCCCCATTTTATTGGTGTTTCTTAAAAAAATCAAAACTATTTTCTGATGGTGCTATTTAAGTAGACTTTTTTCAAATTCCAAACATTTAAAACATTTATGGAGAACCTACTATTCACCAGGAACATTGCTAACTATTGGAATATGAAAATGAAAAGATACCCAGAGCAGACTTCATAAGCATGCAACTTGCAGTTAGAAGAGCCCCACATGGGTATAATGCTTGTCAATTGCCATGTTGACATTTTTAATAATTTCTGATCAAGGGAAGCCACGTATACATTTTTCAGAGTCCTGTGAGGTTTATAGCTGGCCCTGTCCAGTAGTTAAACTTGGAGTCCGATCATATGACCAAACTCATGAACAAATACATTTTATATATGAGATCTTTTTTTGGACACCCCAAGAGAGAATGCCTCTCTCCTTTCCTTGAGGTTCAGAGAACACTTTTTTTGTTTGCTTTAAGAGGTATTTTTGCTATAAGGTGTGTGCACTCACCAGAGAGACAGAAACAGAAAGCGAGAAATCACCCCCCATCCCCACCCCAAAGGGATGGCCATGCTTCAATCCTTTCTCCTTCATTCTCCTCGGGATTTGGGCACTCGCACCTGCGCGCCTGGTGTGAGTTTTAAGCCGACAGGTCTGAGGCTGGAACTGTGGTCAATTACATGATAATCTAGCAATATAGACATTACACCATCCCAGAGAGCACTTTTAAAAAGAACAACATTCCTTTAACAATTACTTATTGGACAATGACTATGTGCCAACTATTCTAAGTTCTGGAGACACGGCAGTGAATAAAAACAAAACAAAAAAACATTGTTTTCATGTTGGTTAATTTCATGTCAGGTAGCAAAGAAACCACATATAAACAAAACTAGATATTATGTCAGATGGTGTGAAGTGTAATGCAGAAAAAGGAGTAGAATAAGCAGTGTTGGGAAGTTAAAGGGATTGCAGGGGTTTTTTAAATTTTTTTTTATAAATATTTTCTTTTATTTTATTTATTCATTCATTTATTTTAATTTGACCAGAGAGACACACACAGAGAGAAAAAGAGAGAGAGGGAGGGTGGGAAGTGAGAAAGCAAGCCACCAGGTCTGGGACTCAAACCATGATTGGCCATGTGGGAGTGTCCAGCACCTTCACCACCACGCCACCTGCTGGTCCCCAGGGATTGCAGTTTTAAGTAGAGTGTACAGAGAAGGCCTTGTTGAGAAAATAACTTGAGTAAAGAACCAAAGAAGATGAGAAAGTAAGAGGAAAGAATATTTCAAGCAAGAAGAAAGAAGAAGGAAGTTAGTGAGACAAAGGCCAGCATGTTGAGCTCAAGGGAGGGCAAGGAATCAGTGTTCCTAGAGTAGAAAGAGTGGGGATGCTAGAAAACTGGGGAGAGTAGAGAGAGGTCTTGAAGGAGCTTTCCAACCACTCTCAGGGCTTTACTTTTTACCCTGAATAAGATGGGAAGCAACTGGCAGATTTGGGCCTAAGCGACCTGGTCAGACATAGTTCAGTAGGAACAATCTGGTGGCCATGTTCAAGGTAGATTTAAAAGGCACAGTATAGAAGTAGGGAGTACATATTGGATTTTATTTAATAATCCAGGTAAGAGATGGTGGTGGATCTGGCCAGAGGGTAGAGGTGGAGTTATTAATAAATGATCAATTTCTGATACATTTCATGGTGATCACTGAAATTTGCTCACAACATGAGGTAGGGATGTGAAAGAAGAGAAATATAGAAATCAAGGATTATTTGAATTACCTCAATTAAAAAAAACATAGATAGATAGATAGATATAGATACACACACACACATATATATGACTTGAGTAACTAGAAAGATGGAGTTATAATTTTCTAAGATGACAAAAGACTTTGGGAGAGACAAGTGATTTTAATTTAACACTTTAAAAATATTATCAAAATGTTTTCTTGTGTATCTATCTGCATCTCTCACTAATCTTCAAGAAACTCCAGGATGGGGATATCTTTCATCATCTTTGTAGCCCCAAAGCCTTGCTCCAAACTTGACAAGGTAGATGATCAATAAATATTACTAGACTTTAAAAGTCAGATTACTCGATATGGCGTCAGGTAATGCCCAATTGCCCTCTGAGGTTGTCTAATGCTGACTGCACTTTTGATTTCTTTAGGTTATCATAATATTGGGTTGTTGGAAAAGTCATGACACATTTTAGCATAGAAAACAGAAAAACACATCATAACTTTTCCAACAGCCCAGTATAAAACATCCAAACTTGTTTGTTAAACAATAGCTGCTAGTTCAGTGAATCACTGCCACATCTTCTTTCTCCAGAAACCTGAATGAGAGATGTTTCAGAATAAAAACGTCATTAAAAAGATGTACTGAGGGCCAGCATGTGGCATGGTGGTTAAGGTGCTGGACTCCCACATAACCAACCACAGTTCAAGTCCGGAACATGGCAGTTTGCTTTCTCACTGTCTCTCTGTCTCTCACTGGTGAGAACACATGCCCTATAGAAAAATAAATAATAATAATAATACATACAATGAAACAAATGATTCTTTAAAAAGAAAGATGTACTGAAACAACATTTAAAAATTAAACAGTAAGAGCTGGCCAGAGGCACAGCAGGAAAACACGATGCTCTTTTGAGGTTGTGCCACATGGAATGGTTCTGGTTTACATCCAGAGATCTGCCTGAGTGTGCTGGGCATGTGTGTGCCGTGATCCTGAAATGGCGGAAGTGGGAGTGATTCCAACGTCAGGGCACTGTCTGTCTGTCTCTTTCTCTCTCATGGAAAAGTAAAACACACACACAATAGAGATGTTATTATAGGTCAACCATGTGCTAGAGGTGGGGGTGGGGGATGCACCACTGCACAGCAATGGAGTTTGGCTCCGGGTGGACCTGAACATGCCCAGGATCCTCGATGGCTGGAAGGCTGTGGGAAGATTGTAGCATGAAACCCTCTGAAGAGTTGCATGCTCTCTCTCTCTCTCTCTCCTTCTCTCTCTCTCTCCCAGTAAACAAAAGAAATTCAAGAAAAATACAAAGCAATGCTATTAGCCCTCTTTGTTTATTGTTTGTGACTTTTATTTATAATAGTATATCTGTATACTCTTTTGTTGATCTTAGAGAAATAACTGTCTAGGAACATAAGAGTCGCTGGCAAAAAGGAAAATACAAAAATCTAATGTTTTCACTACCCTGAGATAAGGCTAAAAAAGAAAACAAACTTCACTTTATACTATATGTATTTTTTTAGCGTTTTTCATTTATTTTTCTTTTCTTTGGTTTACTTTTATTTTTAATTTTGCTATAAAGCATGTGTACTCACTGAAGACAGAGAAAAAGAGAGGAAAAGTGAAAAAACACCCCCTAAAGGAATGGCCACGCTGCAAATCCCTTCTCCATTTTCCTCTTGGGATTGTAGGCACACATGCACACGTGCCCAGTATATTTTTTAAGCCACTGGGTCCGGAACTCAGACCACACAGTCAGTCATGTGGGATCAGTCACTTTAACTGCCATGCCACCAGCCCACCCTATTTTTAACTTTTTACATCCTTTCCTAAATTTTTGAAATCTCATGTTAGATTCAAGAAAATAATGGGATATTTCCAGTAAATGTATAAATAATTATTAAACAATAATGGATTTTATGCTGTAAAAATGACATGATCAGAAAGAGAAAAAGCTATTCTTTGACAAATTAAATTATAGAAATTAAACCTTCACTAATATTCTTACTACTTGGAACAAAGTAAAGGGAAATATTTTTGCATGGGAACATTCATATGTGACAACAATGCCAAATAGTGGTTGAAATGTATTAAAGTTTGTTACTAATTGCCTTTAAGCACATTAGACATTCTCCTGAATGAGAAAATGTATGGAATGAAATGTACAAAATTATTTATTGGTTATTTGTTCATTGCAGTTGCATATTTTATTTCATGGGGAAAATGTAAAACATACTAGATAACAGAACATGTCTGCATGAATCTGTGGGTTTGGGTTCAGCTGTGGTGGCTCAGTGGCAGCTTGACACTGCAAAGTTGGAGCCATCTAAAGACGGGTTCAGCTCCTGGAAGGACCTGCACATGATGGGTGGGTTCATGTGCACTTATGATCCTGGCTGGCTGGGAAGGCTGGGGGAAGGGTTATGGCGTGAGATCCTTCTCTTTCTTTCCCTCTCCCTCCTTGTCTGTCTTTTTCATGAAAGATACAAGCTTAAGAAACATTACAAGTTGATATTAAAATATTAGTTTAATATATGTGTAAATGTATGTGTATATGTAATATAAATTATCATGTCGTGGCATTAGAAGATATATGAAAAACAGTCATTTCATGATGAATTTTCTAGAAATACATATATTATTGATGCATCAAAATGTATAACTTATATGCTATTGTAAGTTGTTTACTGTTTACTTATTTTATTTTACACAGGAGCAAATGTTTTTCCACTTGGGAATGTGTTGCTATAGCTCAAGTATCTCTTATCCAAAATACCTGGGACTAGCAAGTTTCAGGATTTTTTCAGGTTTTGTAATATTTGCACATACATAATGAGGTATCTTGGAAACGGCATTCATGTTATGTTTCACACATACTTTATACACATAACCTGAAGGTAGTTTTAATACTATTCCAATATTTTTAATAGTTTTGTGCATGAAACTCTTTGTGGTTTTGCATGCGTGACAGAATCTGGAAGAGTTACATCATCCCTGAAGGGGCTGGGAGAGTTTGTTCTCTTACAGACACTCAATAAACTGTTTGCTGTGCGCTTGCATTTTTTTTACTTTGGCTACCACATGAGGTCAGGTGTGGCACGAGGGCTACAAATTAGTGAATTTGGGAGTGTTTTCATGTTTTGATAGACTGGACTGAACAGGTCTCCTAGTCTCCTAAAGTAACAGTTGGAACTGAGGGAATTGCTAGGGGCCTGATTTCAGAATGTTTCTAGGGGGCACTGTTATATAAGGTCTCAAATATTGTGGCCAGCAGATTGCATAGCAGTTATGTTGCTGGACTCCCACATGCCCAACTACAGTTCAAATCCCAGACACAGTGGCTTGAAGTGCATGCCCAAGAACCTAGGAGGAGAATGAAGGAGGAGGGATTGTGGCATGGCCATTCCTCCTGAGGGGTGAGTTCTCACTATCTCTGTCTCTCTGCAGTGAGTGTGCATACCCTAAGGCAAAAACCTCCAAAAAGTCTCAAATATTAATAATATCACACAAAAATCTGTCAAACACTTAAACCACCTCAAAATAAATTGTGAACATAGTCACAGCATTAGAAAGTTTTCTTTTTAAGTCTATAGGATACTGGGAAAAGCAAACAAACAAACAAAAAAACAAACAAACTGAGTTTGGATCCACCAGTGTTTGACTTCAAGTTATAAATCTTTTCTTCTAAATTCACACAGCTGGGACATTTGGGCCTCTTGGGCCCCCCGAGCCCAGAGGACTTAAAGTGAGACTAGACTAGAAAAATACCTTGGCATCTTCCTATGCATCCTGCCACTCTGCCCTTAAGTGCCCCATAAAAACTGTTCTACCATTGACCTTTTCCCATCCTTACTATTCACACCTACCTCCTGTCTCATCTCTTTAAAAATTTAATTAGATTCATGATTTATTACTGACAACTTTACAACCACCCTTATCTCTCCCTTAATCTCATCAGCCAAGTCTATGCTAGCTCCAATGTAGTTCAAGTTTGCTGGAGAAAATATTACTGTAGAAAACCCTATAAAATCATGATCACTGACATTAAATCAGCACTCAGAACTTCCTGGCGGTGTGAGTGGTTTTCTGGTAAGACCCCTGTCTCATGTAAAAAAAGATCGTAAATAATAAATTTATAAATACACATTCCCTGTTTATAGACCTAGCAAGAGCTCATCTTAATCCTTAGACCAGTATGTTATGTCAGAAAAAAAAAAAAAGCTATGAATTAAATGAACTGAATTTAAGTACTAGATCCATTGCTTTATAGACTTTGGAGTCATATAATCTCTTGAGCCTCAGAAGCCTCCCCACTAAACTGACTTCAGATGACTTTGACAGCAAATGAAATATCTTGGAAGCACACAATCTATTCTTAATACAGAATGAGATGCAGGAGGGAATTGATGTATGGCTACCTTCCGGTGTAGCTATAATTCTTTTGTTTTTCTCTCAGCTTCCAATTACAGGCTGTGAACCTTAGTAATTCTAATGTGAAGCTGTTGAAAAATATTCCTCTTCACAGATCTTTCACCAAATTGTATCCAAAAGCTTTGTACAGCCCCTAGCACCCTAAAGCTCTTCCAAAATCCTACCTAATCCTTACTGGAGAAAATACCAAGGGAACATTTTTCCTCCCTCTGGAATTATTATACTAAACTTGGATTTGAGGTATAGTCTTTGTTTAGTTTTGTAAAGGTCTAAATTTATGTGTGTATTTATTTATTTTTGTCATAGGTGCCTGCACTTTCTGGAAAGAGATAAAGACAGAGAAAGTGAGAAATCACCCCCTGGGTGGGGGGAGGGGCGTTGGCCATGCTGCAATCCTTTTTCTTCTATTCTCCTCTCAGGATTTTGGGCATGCACACACACATACCCAGCATGAGTTTCAAGCCTCAAGGTCCAGAATGGAATCACCCTCGGTCATGGGAGTCCAGGACCTTCACCACCACACTACCTGCTGGCCCCAGAGGTTGTGACATTTCATTATGGTGTATGTTTTTGTTCCATTTCAGCACAACTAGTCTAAAACCAGGTGAGCATACTGCGATTGAGTTTTGCAGCTCACTGCTGGAAGTAGGACAGACTCCATAAGTTAACAGGCATGGTTCTCAGCAAAACTGCCCTTACCTCACTAGCCAAACTTAGGGATCAGCAAGGGCCACCCCACTCCTGACTTATTGGCTATAAATGAAGACATTCCCACGATCCTCTCAGGTTTGATAATTGGCTGAAGCAACTCAGAGTGCTGAAAAGCACCATCCTTATGATTACAGTTTTATTATAAAGGATATAATTTGGTAACACTAGACAAATAAAGAGACACATTGGGTGCCATCTGGGAAAGAACACAGAGCTTCTGTGAGTGCTCCCCTGTTAAATCACCTTCTTGGTACATCAAAAATGTTCTTTAACCGGGAAGCTCCACTGAGTTTTGGTGTCCAGAGCTTTTTTCTTTGAGAAATTTTTGCTATAGGACACATGCACTCCCCAGAAAGACAGAAAGTGAGAAATCACCACCCTCCAGGGGAGATGGCCATGGCACAATTCCTCTTCCTACGCTCTCCTCTCGGGATCTTGGGTGTACACACACACACACACACACACACACATTCCTAGAGTGAGGTTTAAGCCACTGGGTCTAGGACTCAAACCATGCTGGACTACATGGGAGTCCAGCGATGTAACTATTACGCCATCTGCTGGCCCTGGTGTCCAGAGCTTCTACTGCCATATTATTATGTAGGCATAATTGACTGAATCATTGGCCGTGTGACTGAATTCAATCTCCAGACTCCTTTTCCTCCCTTGAGGTTAGAACTTGGGCTGGTATCAGTGGCTCAAAACTCCAATCCTTTAATCACATAGTTTATTATTATGGAGTGGCCTGTTCCTATCCTAAATCATCTTGATAACATAAAATAAGCAGGGTTCCATCCTGAGTCTTCTCATTAGCATAAACTCTCAAATCTCCCTGTGAATAGCAAAGAAATTCTTTCATTCAGGAAATCCCAAGGATTTGACATTTCCCAGCTAAGAACCAGAGATAAAGACCAATCAAATTCTTTATGATACTGTTTGTATTATAATACACTTGCCAATAAACAAATGGAATAAAGATGTATAGGAATATAACACAGAAAACGTGTAATATTGTCTTCTATCTACTGGTTAGCAATTTTTAAGTCGAAGTACCTCAGTATGCAGTTTCATCCCTTGTTACTCACCTTCGTAGGCAGTTCCTTAAATTCAGTGTCTCAATTTTCTTATTTATATGGTGAAAATAAAAGTATTTCCCTCATTTTTGATTACTTGTTACCTATCTGTGCTAGATTTTATGCTCCTAATGTTAACGGATGAAAAAGTATCACGCTGTGTTGTGAAGTCCTTAGTTCTTTGGGTCCAGATCACTAAAATTAGAGATCTGTCCCTACGTGCAAAGTGAAATTGCAACCACGAATGAAGTAGGTAGAAAAGATGATTTAATAGGAAAGAAAGGAAAGTACATCCAAAAGGGTCTTGGGCGGGCAGGTTGCCAGGTGGCAACCGCGCTTGGTACTGGGTAACCATTACTTTTATTACTAGAGGTCATAAATATTTATTGGTGGGAGGTCTGTTACATTACCTATGTCCTTCATTTGAATTCAAATGGGCACGTTTTCTCCTGCACTTGCGAACTTTTCTCACAGGTAAAGAATAAGGAATTTGATTACCTAATTGCACATACGCAATGTGAGCCAGGTTGTTTTAATTTAGACTGTCTAATTAGTTTACTGCCCTAGTGGGAATTAGGGCGTTGACCTAGTGGGAATTAGGGCATTGACCAAAATGCTTACTTGAGGATTAGGGTGTTGACCAAAATGTTTGCTTGGGTCTTTTTGATAAGAGAAAAATCTACGAACCATCCCTGTGTACTTCCCTCAGGCCCCAAGGAAGGAAGATGGCAAATTGCCTCACCCTCCTGGTGCCCAGAGCGAGGGGAGCCTTTCGCTTTTCTCTTAGGGCTGCCCACTCATGACTAACTAACTGACTACCACCCTAATGCCACAGATTTTGCCTAGTTCATTTTCATATGCTTTCTAATGTACATAGGAAGCAATAAATAAGTTCCAAGGAATTTCATGAATTCCTAATCCAAGGACACAACCACTATTTTGTACTTTAATTATTTTACTTACTATCCTTTAGCTGAAAAGAATGAGAATATTTAGAAACTAAGAGAAATATTTTACAGAATTCTTTCCTAAAGGCTTGAAATGAAAAACCCATCTCAAAATGGCTTGGGCAAAATAGGGAAAGAAACTGGCCTTGTATATGAATAGTGCATGGATAATTCTGGCTTCTGTTGTGGTTGGTTCAGGACTGAAATATCACTAGGTCAAAGTCAGTTTCCTCTTGGGTATCTCTTTCCCTAGACTTCGTTTCTGCCAGTTTCAAGCTTTCTTCTAGTGGTATCAAGGTGACTACATAGAAAACTCAAGTCCTTAAAATCTTACTCTAGGAGAAGTTCAAAAGGTTTATTTAGTTTTTTTTCTAGGAATTTTAATCAAACATTAATGCACTGGATTAAATTGTGTCATCAGCCCATCCCTGAATGAATACCACTTTATTCAGGAGAGAATGGATTATACTATAAACTTAGGTCAAACACTACCCTCAGAACTAGCCGTGGTCCTGCCATAATCTATTCCTCTCCATTTCTCATCTTGTCCAAAGTTTGGGAATGTTTTTCAAGCCACTGGGTCCAGGATTCAAACAGCGGTTGGTTGGGTGGGAGTCAGTTCTCTCAATCACTAAGATATAGGGTGACCCAACCTGGTTTATTAAAAGAAACTTGTAATACTCAAATAAGAGAATATTCTTGACCTTAAATGCCCTATGTCTTACAGCATAGTTTGCTACATCATCCAAAAAATAAATTGGTCTTTCTTTAATAGCCAGAAACTAGAATTCACAATTTTCTGTTGGAATATGACTTTCGCAAAAGCATTTGATTTTAATGTGCAGTTGTTTTGTCAGTAGAACTGCTTCCTGACCTATATCCTTTCTTCTGAATAGTCTCTTCAGCTGGGGAGGAAATGCTACAATGGCAACATGGCAGCTGTTGCCACCTCTTCATGGCTTCAGTTGCCTATTAAAAAGAAATCAAGTCTTCAAAACCAACTTTCAGTGAAGTTCACCAGCAGATTAAGTGAGCTCAGCATCCTTTGCTTCTCGGTACTGTTTTTAGAAACTCTTGTATGTCTTTTAGAATTCATTATATCCTCTCATGGAAAGTTAACCACATTTTACATCTTAGAACTGTTCTACCTCTGGTAATTATATTTTTTAAGGAGGGGAATCCTCTCAAACAATTTGTGGATCTTGCTCAAGTGGAGTGATATTTGATTTAGCGCTCTGTAAATAAACTTTTGTCTTGTTTTTAGCTAAAAAGCATCAGTGTTATCTCTTGACTTTTGCTTTACTTTCATTATCGAGCCTGGGAATTTTGTTCTTTGATTATTTTTTTGATCAGTTTTGTAAGTTCACATACATTAAAGCATCCTGTATATTTACATATAATTGTCATGCTTGTTTGCTCATAAGCTAAATGTCCTATCCCATACTATACACCATAAATCTATCTTCTGTGTTTTTAGTTTTTTTATCATTAATTTTTTAAAACATTACATTATTATTTCTTATACTTTCTGAAATAGTTCTTCAAATAGACCTTCCAACTTCCCATTTTGTCTTGAACTACATTGATCCTATTGTTTTCCACGTCAATTTTATTTTTTTATTTTGAGTATAAGCTCTGCCCTTCTATTTACTCTTTCTCGTGGGGAACAATCAAGGTTCCCATTATTTTTTATTTTAGTATAAGCTCTGCCCTTCACTTTCTCGGAACAATAGGAAGTTGGTAGCAATGATTTGGACTATACATTTTCCAAGGTACTAAATCAGGAAGCACGATATATTTGTCAGGGAGGATAACAAGAACTAGGAATGAAATCAGTTGTTTACTGCATTCTGCTTTGGATATCATCCACTTTAATCTCATAAGCTCATAGGGAAGATAAAAACTAAAACCTGGCTTTTGACCCTTTTCATATCCATTACTAGACAGTAACGAATGTCTATTAGAATAGTCTGACCTCAGAGACAAAAATAACCAGAAACCAAAGGAGTAAAACTACCATGATAGAAAAGGGAAAAAAAAAAAAAAAAAAAAAAGGTAGTGAAAAACATATACCCTCTGAGGACATATTATTAAAAACAGAAGGATTAAGCCTTTATAATAAGCTTAAAGATACAGTTAACATTGCAAAAAAAAAAAAAAAAAAAAAAAAAAAAAGGAACAAATTGAAGCTAGAACAAAACAGTCCCCAAAAATGTCAAATGAAACTATATCTAATATGAAAAATCGTGTTTGAAATGCACACAGATGCTGTACGAAAAGCAGGGTACATGCTACTGAAGACTAAAATAGCCAATTGGAAAGTTCAGACTCAGGAACTCTCCCGTAAAGAAGTAAGGAAGGATACTACATGAGGGAAAAGTTGAAAGACATGGAAAGTAAAATAAGTGACAGCATCAAAACATAAAGAGTCACACAGGAACGAGAGGAGAAAATTAAGAGTAAAATGTTTCAAACTGAAAGTGTCCATTTGATGTCAAACAGAGGTGTGATAATTAAAACGGTTGAAACAAACTTTTATAAATTTCGAGAGACATGATCATCTTCTCAAAAAGAAAGAAAAAGAAAACTCGAAACAATAGAACCAATGGCAATACTTTAAGAACTTGTAAAGTGGTCGAGGTAGCTTTTCAGATTAAATATATGATTGGTCTCACCAGTAATAATAAGCTAGACAATTTAATAAAATTGAAGTTTATAATAGAATGAAATGCTTTTATGTAATGCCACTCATAGAATCAATAATAGCTATAAAGTAAATTTTAATTAAAATAATTCAGGAAGCCTTACCAACTTTACAGAGGAAGAATAAGCTGTTTTTCAAGAGTACCAGCTCAGTGGTACAGCAGTAATATAATGCTCAGGGAAGCTTGACCCCATACAGTGAGTGCAATGTTAATTCCCCAGTCCCGCCCTCTGGAAACACACTGAGCATGCATGCAAGTGTCCAGGATCCAACAGGATGGACTACGGAAGAAGAGAATCATGAAATGACCAGACTTTGTGGAGGGTTCCTCTCTCTCTCTCTCTCTTTCTCTCTCTCTCTCATTTGCACACGGACATACTCTATCATAAGTAAAGAAGAAAGAATAGTTTTTTGTTTCTTCATTTGTTTGTTATATAGAGATTTTTGCTATAGGGCATGTGCTCTTGCTAGAGAGACAGAGACAGAAAGCGAGAAATCACTCCCTAGGGGGAATGGCCATGCCACAGTCCTTTCTCCTGCATTCTCCTCTCAGGATCTTGGACATGCACACACACACACACACACACACACACACACACACACACACTAGGCATGAATTTCAAGTCTCCGGGTCCAGGACTCGAACCGTGGTTTATTATGTGGGAGTCCAGTGATGTAGCCATTATACCATCTGCTGGTCCTGAAAAAACTGTTTTTTAAAAAGAGACATAGAGAGTGATGTAAAAAATAGGAGAAACTTCATTCTCTTTGATAGAATATCAGTTCTCCACAAATTAATTCATCCATTTAATACAATCCAAATAAAAAATCCAAGTGGATACATTTTTTCTCTGTGTATCGTCCTTTATATTTTTAAAAATATGTACTTTATTTTTTACTGTTTCTCTTGGCTGTTGCTTTCAGTCCAGAAAAGCAATGAAGATGTTATGCACAACTTTCTTTACCTGTTCAGAAAACTGTGGGGCCAGGCACAGAACAGTGAATGATGACTCTGAGAAAAATATTTTGCAGTTTATTCCTTCACACATCTTTTTAAAAAATATTTATTTAATTTTACTATTATTATTATTAATTTGACTGGAGCGAGGGATAGAGAAAGGAAAGTTAGAAAGCAAGCCGCTGGGTCCGGGAATCAAAACATGGACAACCATTGGGAGTCCAGCACTTTATGCCAGCTGCCGACCCTGTTCACACATCTTTTTAAAAGGTTTACTGGGAACCAGCAGTTAGCGTAATGGCTATGTCGCTGGACTCCCATGTAGTCGACCGCGGTTCGCGTCCCGGACCCGGTGGCTTAAAACTCACGCCGGGTGCGTGTGCGTGCGTGCCCAAGATCCCGAGAGGAGAATGGAGGAGAAGGGATTGCAGCATTGGCCATCCCCCCTGGGGAGTGATTTCTCACTTTCTGTCTCTGTCTTTCTGGCGCCTGCTCCTGTACTATAGCAAAAACCTCTCAAAAGAAAAAAAAAAGTATTATTTCACACTTTCAAAGGTGTTTTTAACAGGGCTTTCTAACTTGCAAATTATGTTAATAACTGTGTAGTGTGAGTGAGTTAATATTTGTTCTTATGAAAACACAACACAATCTGGATTGAGTAATTATGACTATGGTAAATGAGGCAAAAGAGTTTAAGATATTTTTACTAATCTATATCTTGAATACTCTTCAACTATAATAGCATAAACAATCTCATTTAATCTTCATGACAACCATTTTTATTGATGAGGAAATTGAGGCAGAGAGGCATGAAGTAGCTTGCACAGCACTTGCATTTAGAAGTGAATAGATCCGGGATTGGAACAAGCAGTCTGGTTAGAGCGAGCTCTTGAACTTCTGTGTTCTGAAGGTGTTACCAACCAGGCAGAGTCAAGGAACTTGCAGACGACTAGGATTTGAGAAACACTAGCATATACTGTCAAGTGTACAAATGCTCCTCTCCTATGAACAGGGAAAATTATGCAATGTTTAATTTGAAGTTATTTATTTATAAGATATAACAATATTGTACAAGTGAAGGTTAATTTCACTTATATCGAGGACAGACAGTTGACATGCTTTTGTTCTAGAAAAGTATTTTCAAATCAGCGAAAGTTTGCAAGTTGAAGAAGTCTGTCAAAGGGGGAGTTTCTGATTCTTTTTATCTGACTGTATTAAAATAGAGGCTGGTGGCTAGGACAAAACGCTAAACAAAGAAAATCAGAAATAGGGCTTAAACTTGAGGTAAGATTAATTAGTATTCACCTAAACCACAAGCACAAAATATATTAACAATACTTTACAAACAAGTATTCTATTAATACACCCCCCTAAATTTCTTGATGGTATATAAAGTATTTTTGTTTCTGTTTTTGCTATAGGGCACATGTATTCACCAGATAAGAGAGAATCAATGAGAAATTATGCCCCCCCCCCCCCCCCCCCCCCAGGGAGGATGGTCTCACTGCAATCCCCTTCTCCTCCAGTCTCCTCTTGGGGTTTTGGGCAAGCATGTACATGCTTTTCAAACCACCAGGTCCAGAGCTTAAGCCACACAGTCAGCCATGTGTGATCCAGTGCCTTAACTTCCACACCACCTGCAGGCTCCAGTATATTTGAGTTGGATCAGTAGATATTTCACTTAAGGAGAGAGATATTTGTGATAGAATTCAAATAAGAATTCAGTTTGGGACCTGTGGTTATGTCACTGGACTCGTCCCGCACGGCCAACCGTGTTTTGTGTCTCAGACCCAGAGATTGAAACTCACACCAGGCGTGTGTGCATGTGTGTCCAAAATCCTGAAAGGAGAATGAAGGAGGAGGGATTGCACTGTGATTTCTTGCTTTTTGTTCTCTGCCTCTCTAGTGAGCCAGTGAGCACACACGCCTAATAACAAAAATATCTCTAAAAAAATAAAAAGAATTCAGTTTATGTCATCAAGACAGTAATGACATATGCAAAGAATTAGACACCTTGTCTTTGTACTCCAAATAAACCACTTATTAGCTGTGGGACACTGAATACAAGGCCTCTCTGACTGTATTTCTAAATTCTTAATTTAATAAAACATCTCTTGGAATCATTATTTTTATTAAGTAAACTAACATATTGGGTTATTGGAAAAGTCATGATGGATTTTTGCATTAAAAAACAGAAAAATATGTCATGACTTTTTCAACAACCCACAATCAAAGATCTTTACATTTAACACCGTCCTCATATTACTAATACTAATCATGCTCCTTGTGCTACCTAATTTTTTGTGTTACCTATATAGCCTGGAAAGTATGTAATATAATTATATTAATTTTGAACCTCACAGAGTCATATTTATTAAATACGGCTTTGCCATTAGTTAATATATAGTCCCTGAGACTTAAAAGCAGTTGTTCAACACACAGTACATATTTCTTTTTTAGAATGTTCTTAAATATATCTTGAAAATATGAGGATCCCAAAGGAAAGTTCTCCCAAGTCTCAGAGCCAAGAAAAATTGATATGCACAATCATACTTGCATATATGTAACACAAGTGTGATTCTCAATTCTTACACTTTCTTAATGACTTTACCAATTTCTTTTTACTATGGTGCTTCTGATTTCTTTTTCCATGGAATACTTCCTGTATTAGAGGTGTAGTCTAAGCCACTAGAAAGAAGAGATTTCAAAATAAAGCGTTGTAATAATATAAATGCTTATTTCTATCTTACCTGGTTTGTTTAGAGGCGAGTGCCAAGGGATCTCTGATCATTCAAGAGGTTCCTTTTCTCGTTAGTCCTCCTCTTGGTGTAATTAGGTCACCGCAACTTCTATATTACAGCCTGTAGCAAGAAGGGGAGAGAACTTAATTTCATTTTAGCTAGGCTTTGTGGAGTTGCAAAGGCCACTTTTATTCATATACCACTGGTTAGAATATGGTCTTACGGTCAAACTTTGTTGTAAAGGACATTGAAATATGTAGTCTCTGAATGGCAATGTGCCTGGCTAAAACTCTTTTTTTTTTATTAAATTTATTTATTTATTCCATGAGCAAGAGGCAGAGAGGTAAGAGAGAAAGACATCTCCACCAAGAGGCTATTGACATCACTGACCTACCCTCTGCCTTAGCCAGCTCTGTATCCTGGGCACCTAAGTGCCCAGCATATACAGGGAGGTCTCTAAGTGCAAGCCCTGAATCTTCACATACAGGTCAACCTCACAAAGCACAGCATTTTGTCACTGCTCCAACTTCCGGTCCCATCAGTGAAAACATATTTTGGGAAAAGAGAATAACTTTTGGAGGACAAGCTGAAGAAGCCACACTTCTACTAAACATATATGCCTTTTGAGTTTCTTCTATTTTTTTTAAAAAGCAAACAAAACAAAAGCAAGGTAAAGTTAAGCATTACAACTCTTGCCTTTCTCTATTTTACCTTCTTGCTATTAATACTCTTACTCATTTCTCATTTGTAGACAAATTTAACTGTTGTTTTCAATCACCGTTCTAATTTCATTTCTTTTCCTCATTTCTGAAGCTATCTGGTATCCCTTCTTGCCCCTTAGAAGAACAATATGTCTCTTTTCATAGTTTTAAATGATGTTTTTAGGTGTTTAATCTCTCACTGAAGCACAATTATAGGGTCTATGAAGCTGTGATTACCTGAGGCAAGGCAGGAACACATAAGGCAGGAAATATGTCTGTTTTTCTCCATGGTATTTGTTCATAATTATTATTTTGATTTATTTTATACATTCAGTCATTGTACATCACTACAGCTTGTAAAATGAGTTACCCAACATGAATGCACTTCCCACCAGTCCAGTTGAAAACATCATACATGTTATCGTCAACAGACAAGCCTCTATTTCTGTGTCCCTTAAATGTCTCCATTGTATTTCTAGTGACTAGTATAGTGTCTGACACAGAGATACTGAGTAAATATTTGTTGAAAACGTCAGAGTGCTGGACATATTTATCTTATTTGTTTGACTTTTTAGAAACTCAGAGTTCATATGTATTGTTCACCTCCTACAATTGTACAACATGTTATCACATTTAATGTGCACACACACACACACACACACACACACACTTTCTTCTAAGTACCTAGGGAAAAGCAAGGGTATGAAATAAAACTTGGGTGCAAATATAGACTCAGTTATTAAGTAGCTGTCTTGAGACGGTCACTTTAGTAAAGTTTCAAGCTTCTCATCTGTTACATGAGTACAACACATGCACTTAACATTTCACACTGGTATAGTAATGTGAAAAACTTAACTATCACAAGTGCTCAGTTTTTGATGATCGTCATATCAGGTGTAATATTTGTACAGAGTAATATACTTCTTCTTCTCTTTACAATAATAAATATATGATGGTAAAAGTGAAGATATTTGCCCTCTTCTGATTTATTCTCTTCTCCAAAATTCTCTTCATGATAAACTACTATACATTGAAACTTATATTAAAGGGTAAAATGACCAGAAGCACATTGTTCTACATGATACCCATCTAGCACTGGTCCTTATGTCATCACATTTGCATTATTTTTTCTTTCTGGCTGAAGATATATAGTATCATCTTTCTCCTACTTTTACTATTGAAGTTTTCCAAACCAAAAAATGTATATTAAAATTTTTTATGTTTTGGCATTAGGCATGCTTAGGTCATGTTATTCTATATACATGATCTTATAATTCTGTTCACTTTATGTTATTTTATGAACTACAAGAAAAAAATTTCCCTGAGATCTATTTCTCTGGCTTTTTAAAATGAGCATGGCAATAGTTTCTAGAATCTTCAGTATTTTTCTTATTTATGATGGTAACAGAGAAAGATATTTGTGATTATAGAACCAATCCTTTTCCTATCAAGCAACCAGGGTGAGATTTTAATTTATTTCCTATATGTAAATTATAAAATGTGGAACAAAGAGACAAAACAATCATTATCTGTTCTACATGTACAAAAGTTAAATTAAATTTTACAATCACCTCTGGAAAATATACCACTTTAGGTTACATAGCCTCTTGTTCCAATTTTCTTGGCCGATTTTCTTTGCTCCTGTCTTCTCTTTTCTTAACCAATCTGTACGATCATTGCAATATGCTTGAAAACTCCAGTTGTCTGGATCAATATTTCTGTCTGTTTCATTTTGCTTAAATCCTTCTCCACACTGTTGCAGGCCAGCAGAGTCACATAAGCACTGTCACATGGTTTTTTGTTGCTAAGGGCAACACTACAGATGGCAAAAAACTAGTTATTGTACGTCACACGTTACACACACAAACACATGATCGTTTTGAAACAGCTTAAACCACACAAGGGCAGTTAGTTTTTAGGTGTTAGGATTTTATACGTCATGTGATCATGCAGCCTTTAAAACACTGTGCTGAATTCAGCTAAATAAAATTATTTCCTTTCCATATTATTACAAAATCAATTAATTATGTTCATGACTAGGCTAAATGGTATGCCCAAAAGGGATTTATAACAAACCAGTACCTTTGTCTAAATAATAAGCATAGATTGTATAAAAGTCCTTGATTTTTCAGGGGCTATTTCCTTTGACTATAGATAACAACCACTACCTAACCTCATATCAAAAATAACAGAAAAAATACAAAATATGTAAGTATAAGGTCATGTCTAAAAAAGGATATGGTTAAATTATACTATGTTTGAATTTCTAATTTCTGTATCTCTGCATGATCCATTTTCACGGTGTTTTTCTGCAGATTTTTACTCCAAGTAAATGTGTTTCTAACTTGGACATGTCACAATTGTTTACAAAATAATTACTAAAGATTTAGAAATAGATATCCAAAAATATAAGTCGGTGTAAATAAATCACATTTATCACATAAACATGTGCACATATATTTAATGACACAAACTATCATCAAATTCCAAGCCTAGGATTTTTTTCTTTCAGAGCAAGAAACTATTCTTTCACGGATGAGTGATTCTTAGTATGGGGCTTTGTCTGGATTTCGTTCATTCTGAACAGTTGTCAATCATTTTGATGAACAAAATTGAACAGATTATCTTGGAAAAAGCGGAATGTGATTTTTATGCAATGAAAGTTGAGTCTCAAGTCTCCACAAACACAGAGAATTGAAAAGCTGAAGTGATTATTCAACTAATTAAAGTGACATGGGGCACATTATGTACCTAAACTCATGGAGTCATAATTCAGCATTGCATTGTTATTGCAGATATAAATTAATAATGTACTTAAATAATCATCGGAAACCTGTCATACTTAGAGGCATAAAAATGAAATTTTACTTTTAGGGGTCATTTGCCTATATCTAAATTACCTCTGCGTTTTTTATTTTTTGTGAGGTTGAAGAAAAATTAATTTATTGTAAATCAGAAATTGGGATTTGAATTCCTCTTTTCCCACTAAGTAGCAATAAGATTTATATTCACTTAGATCTCTCTTAGTCTCTGTTTCTTCAATGTACGATAGAAACACACAGAGGCTCGACATGTTTACATGACTTTTAGTGATGTGTTTTCATATAATTATGTTGGGTGTTAGTGTCAGGTACTGAATTACAATTTTAGGACTTTATAAGAGTTAGTGTTCAAACGGAAAAACCATGTGAGGTCAAGCCAAAATGAAAGCAAAAACAAAGAAAAACCCCACAAACGAACATTATCTGATCTATTTATTAAAAAATATTGCTTATTAGCCTACTTTAAAATATAGTCTGACACAGAATCATGTACATTTATTTGTTTCTATTTAATTAAATGATCTCAAAATACAGCAAATGAGAGCATTTAAAATAAAACAGTAATTTTTCAGATATCTATTTCTGGGAAATAATAATATTGTTTGGAGCTCTCATAGAAGAATGCTTTTACTTTATCTTGCCACCTTGGATATAATTTTCATAAGAGTTCTTCACTAAAGTTAACAAAATTGAATTATTTCATGACACTCACTTTATTAATCAGTATGTGTTTTAGCTAATTGAATGGAAAGTAATGGTAATAAAATATGTACTTAAATATTTGAGTCAGTTATGCAGGCAGAACATCATAAATCTGAGAGCTATGAAAGTCTCAGATCATCCAGCCCCGTCACATGCTGAATGATTAATCACGTTATAAATAAGACACTCTGAAAAGAGATTGTGAAATGACTCAGTTCAAGGAAAAAAACCTTCAATGAAAGAAGTAAGATTATATTTCATATTCTTAAAATTTGCATGACTTTTCAATGAACTACTGATTTGCCTTTTAACATTTGTTATCCCTAAAATAATATAGTTCAAGTTGTTCAAGCCTAGCTTTGCTTTTCTTATTTAGCCCTGTTGCTGTTTTGACTAATTTACTGATGAAGTTACTGAATTTCACAGTTTTCTTCCTTAAGAGATGGTCTTTAGGCATGGTGATTAAGTTACTGGACTCCCATGTGATTGACCATAGTCTGAGTCTTGGACCTGGTGGTTGACTTTCTCACTTTCTTGCTCTCTGTCTCTCTGTGGTGAGTGCACATGCCTTATTGCAAATTTAAAATAATAATTATAATAATAAATAAAGGGTTTTTTTTAGAGGTTTTTGCCATAGGGCATGTGCACTTGCCAGAGAGAGAGTGACAGATAAAGACAGTGAGAGGGAAAGTGAGAAATCACCCCCAGGGGGATGGGCACGCTGCTATCCATTTTCCTTCTAGGATCTTGAGCATGCTCGCACACACACCTGGTGTGATTTTCAAGCCACCAGGTCTGGGACTCAAACCATGGTCAGCCATGTGGGATTTAAGCAATATATCCACTATGCCATCTGCTGGCTCAATGGTTCTTTAAAATAAGAGATAGTCCTTGATCTGATTGTCACATACTGCCTGCATACTTTGAAGAAAATAAAAAAAAAAAATACATATTATATGCTATAAAGATGTATAACAATTCAATGTGAATAAGAAATCATAAAATAAAAAATAATTTAAAAAGTACACTATACATCATGACTTCAAGACAAATAGAGAGAAAAGAAGGGAAAAAGGAAAGGAAATGGTAAAGGAAAGAAAGATAGCCTTGGTTGTTCTCTGAGAAGACTAGTTGGGGATGTTAGCTTTAAATACCTGGTCTCTGTGTAGACATCTAAACTTTTCTAAGTTAAAAATGTTACCACATTTTCTTTCTTTTTTCTTTTTTTTTTCTTTTTTTTTTTTTTAGAGAGGTTTTCGCTATAGGGCGCGTGCACTCGCCAGACAGACAGAGAGAGACAGAGAGACAGAAAGCGAGAAATCGCCCCCCAGGGGGGATGGTCACGCCGCAATCCCTTCTCCTCCATTCTCCTCTCGGGATCTTGGGCATGCACGCACACGCGCCCGGCGTGAGTTTTAAGCCACCGGGTCTGGGACGCGAACCACGGTCGACTACGTGGGAATCCAGCGACATAGCCATTACGCTAACTGCTGGTTCCCCACATTTTCTTTTTGAGGAGTTACTTTTAGAGGTCTCAGCTCCTTTCAGGAGTGCTGTTTCTCTGGCATTCTCTGTTTTATCTAAGGGCAACTTAGATGAGAATGTTAGACCCTTCAAGAATTTGCATCATTAGTCCACTTGGACCAAATGTTTTACGGGCTTCAGGGTACTCACCTGGAGATATGGCAGGTATCATTGCTGTAGCAAGTGACAGCATCTCTCCTCCTTCCTTTTCTTCTCCACATGCACTCACCGAAGAGACAGAGAGAGATGGAGAAAGAGAAAGTGGCAAATCACACTGCAATCCTTTCTCCTCATTCTCGCTTGGGATTTTGGGCATGCACACACATGAAACAGGCATGAGTTTCAAGCCGCCCGGTCTGGGACTCAGACTGCAGTCGGCCATGTACTATGCTGCCTTGCCACCTGCTGGCCCTGGTATTTCTGTTATTAATACCACGATAGACTAAAACAGACTTGTCTTTACTTCTTTCTTTCTTTCTCTCTCTCTTTCTTTCTTTCTTTCTCTCTTTCTCTCTCTCTCTCTCTCTCTCTCTCTCTCTCTCTCTCTCTCTCTCTCTCTTTCTCTCTCTTCCTTCCTTCCTTCCTTCCTTCCTTCCTTCCTTCCTTCCTTCCTTCCTTCCTTCCTTTCTTTTTCTTTTCCCCCCCAAAGTTTAGTGTCATGACTCTTCAACAGCTCATTTATCTCAACTGGTATGTATTTGATATCTGCTGTGTTTCAGAACTTCTCTATGCTATGGAGATTTTAGAGAAGAATAGGACATGGCCTTTGACTTGAAAGAGATTCATGATGCTTATGGAAGACAAAGTCAACCACAGAAATAATTTAGAGAACAAAGTAATATTGTATCCCTAGAATAAATCAAGCTTTCGTCTTCCTGTTCTTCCTCCTCCTCCTCTTCCTCTCCTCTTCCTTCCCTCCTCCTCCTCCTCCTCCTCCTCCTCCTCCTCCTCCTCCTCCTTCTTCTTCTTCTTCTTTTATTTTGTTTTTAGGCTACACAATATTTAAGTCTTTTGTTTGTGCCAAGCTTTCTGTTTGGTGCTTGAGATATAATGTTGAAAAATATGAATAATCTTTGCCCTTGTGGAAGGCAGATACTAAAATATGTTACATAAGAAATTGCACAAATGGGGTAGTGATTAAAATCATCATAAGCAGAAGAGAAAAAATATCAGAAATTGTATGTTTCAGTAATAAAAACTACGTGTCCATAGAGAATGCCATATTTACGCTAATCACTGCAAGAGGGCTAAGATGTGGGTGCACAGAAGAGAGGAAGCAACCCCTAGGACAGATATAACACAGTGCTGATTAGGAAAGGAGCCTGGGGCGTTTGAGGGTGATAGTGAGCAGGGGAGACTGCAAAGGAAACAGTGAGAGATACTAATAAAAAGCAGCCAGATCCTGAAGGATATTGGAGGACATAAAAGGGATTTGGGATTCTATCCTAAGTGCAATAAAAATCTATCCACAGAGTTTTAAGTAAGGCAGTAAGTACAGTGATCAAATTTACCTTCTAAAAATGTCACTAAGATCACTAAAAGAGAATGAATTATGAGTTGTAGAGAGGGCTATTCCAGTCTAGGTAGAACAGCATCACGGCCAGGTCAGGCAAAGTGGCAATGCTGATAGTGATAAGTAAGGGAATTTAAACTGTATTTATGAAGTAGATTTAAGATTACAGCCTGTCCCTGATTTATAATGTTTAGCTTACAAATTCTCAACTTTACCATGGTATGAAAGTGATAGGCATTCAATAGGAAGTGTATTTCAAATTAAATTTTAATCTTTCCCTGGCCTAGTGATATAGGCAAATGTACTATCTATTTCTTATTTCTTTAAGAGTATTTGCTATAAATATAGTAAGAGTGCTTGCCAGAGAGAGACAGAGAGGGAAAGTGAGAAATCACCCCCCACTATGGGGGATGGCCACTCTGCAATCCCTTCTCTTCCCTTCTCCTCTCAGGATTTTGGGCATGCAGGGACACGCATGCTCTCAGCATGATTTTATTTTTTTAAGGGAGATTTCTGGTACAGAGCAAGTGCACTTGCCAGAGAGAGACAGAGAGACAGAAAGCAAGAAATCACTTCCCAGGAGGGATGACCACACTGCAACCCCTTCTCCATTTTTTTCTTAAGATTTTGGGCATGCACATACATGTACCTGGCATGAGTTTTAAGTCTCCAGGTCCAGGACTCGAACCACAGTCAATTATGTGGGAGTCCAGTGGTGTATCCGTTACACCATCAGTTAGTCACCCTGGTGTGATTTTAAAGCTGCTGTGTCCAGGACTCAAACCACAGTTGACCATGTGGGAGTCCAGCACCTTAACCACTACATCACTTGCTGGTCCAGGAAATATACTGTCTTTGAATGCTGGGTGGCAAATAGAACCAGAGCTTCCAAGCCACATGAATGTAGATAGCAAATATTCTATGGTGTAGCCTAGGCCAGGTGATGATGTTTGGTATTTTGGGTGTGTTAAATGCATCCAAATTCCAACATTTGAATTTGAATCCAAATCATGGCACTTGGGAAAGATGGATACATCACAGTGAAGCTGAGCCAGGAACTGAACGTCTACCCTCCATGTAGTCCCACTCATGGTGCAGTGGTGCTCTCTTGTTTGTGACACAAGGCTGGGCCAGTAAGGGTTTTTTTTTTGTTTTTTTTTAACAATAATGCAAAATTCTTTTAAAAAAATTTTTGCCATGGGGGCATACACAGAGAGCAAGAGAGAGGGGAAGTGTGAATTCACCCATCATGGGGATGGGCACACAGCAGTCCCTTCTCCTCATTCTCTTCTTGGGATTCTGGGCATACATGCATACACATCTGGTGTGACTTTCAAGCTGGGATCTGGGGCTTGAACTGCTATCAGTCATGTGGGAGTCCAGCACTCTAGCCACTATGCCACCTACTGCCCTTGCACCCTTCTTTTTAAGGGTGATAAAGTAGACACTTCTACACTGCTGGATGTAAGACTAGAAGGAAATTTGATAAGATTATTTTACATTGCAGTAATTCATACTATTTAACCACTATTTTCACCTTTTGGTATTATCTTTAGAAAATAACCACATTCATGCAAACATGTATACTCGCAGATGGTCATATTGATATTATTTATAATAAGAAATTAGCAATAAAACATTGTAAATATGCAAGTGTGGGTTAAAGATGTAAATGCTGGTTTATTTGTGAGAAAGTAACATATATATATATATATATATATATATATATATATATATATATATATATATACTAAAATCACAATTTTAGAGTCAGATGGTGATGCAGCAGTGTAACTTGCTGCTCTTCGTGGCTGGCCCACTTGAAAACCTTTGGGTTCACATCTGAAGACGCTCCTGAGTACACAGACTACGCACATGCCTATTATCCAAGGCTGGCTGCAGGTGGGGGGTGGATTGCCCCATCAAGATCCTGTCGGGGGGGCCAGCAGATGGTGTGGTGGTGAAGGTGCTGGATTCCTACATGGTCAATTGAAGTTTGAGTCCCAGATCTGGTGGCTGGATTTCTCACTTTCTCTCTCTCTCTCTCTCTTCATGCACATGCCCTATAGCAAATTTTAAAAGTAATACTAATAAATGGAATCAGATAAATACATTTAAAAATTTCTAGATGGTCAATTGAAGTTTGAGTCCCAGATCTGGTGGCTGGATTTCTCACTTTCTCTCTCTCTCTCTTCACGCATATGCCCTATAGCAAATTTTAAAAATAATACTAATAAATGAAATTAAATAAATACATTTAAAAATTTCCAGCCAAGGGTGCTATCTCTTTATCTCTGTATCTCTCTAGCTTTCTTGCACATGGGATAAATTAATAATAAAAAAATCATGTTTTCAAAGAAAAGTGAGAAGCAACTAGGAGCTTATGCGATGAAATGTTGGTAACTGTTTTAACAACTCATAGCAGCACCAAAAGTTATGCTTCATATTCCTTATGTTTTAAATATTTTTTTTATTTCTGATATTTTTACTAGTTGGAAGAAAATAATAAATTTTACTTTTAAAAGAAATTGTGGGCCAGTTGGTGCCATGGTGGCTAAAGCAACTGAATCCCACGTCTGATTATGTGGTTGGAGTCTTGACCCTGCAGCTTGAAAAGCATGTCAGTGTATGGGAACCAGCAGTTAGCATAATGGCTATGTCGCTGGACTCCCACGTATTCGACCGCGGTTCGCGTCCCGGACCCGGTGGCTTAAAACTCACGCCGGGCGCATGTGCGTGCATGCCCAAGATCACGAGAGGAGAATGGAGGAGAAGGGATTGCGGCGTGACCATCCCCTCTGGAGGGTGATTTCTCGCTTTCTGTCTCTATGTCTCTCTCTGTCTGGCTGGCGAGCGCACGCGCCCTATAGTGAAAACCTCTCCAAAAAAAAAAAAAAAAAAAAAAGCATGTCAGTGTATGTGTGTGTGCCCAAAATCCCAAAAGGAGAAATGAAGAAGGAATCGTGGCATGGCCATTCCCTTTAGGGAATGCTTTCTTCTTTTCTGCTCTCTCTCATTCTGGAAAGCACATGTGCCTTTTGCAAATTAAAGAAAAAACTTAAAAGTAATTGCAATACAAGTTCAGTATAAGATCATTTAATTAGATTGGTAGCAATCAGAATATAAAGAAGGAAAAAAAGATGTTTGAAAAACTTTTTTTTTTTTTGAGAGGTTTTTGTTATAGGGCTTGTGCTCTTGCCAGACAGACAGAGTTAGACCGAGAAACAGAAAGCAAGAAATCACCCCCCCCAGGGGCGATGGTCACACCGCAATTCCTTCTTTGTTCTCCTCTTGGGATCTTGGGCACGCATGCACACGTGCCTGACATGAGTTTAAGCCCCCAGGTCTGGGACTCGAAGTGCAGTCAACTACATGGGAGTCCAGCAACATAGCCATTACACCAACTGCTGGTCCCGAAAAACTATTTCGAAGGGAAAACTAATAAAATTCAGTAACTTAGCAGACTATATTAACACAAAAATAAATTATATTTAGCTTCTGAATAATGAGAGTAGAATTATGGTTCAATAAAGTTGCATGGATTTTGAGGGGAGCAAGATGAAAAGTTTACTGTTGAAATGTTTTTTAAAAAAACATTCAGTATTCTATAGGAGAAATATGATTGGAGATTAGGGTAATGCTTAGGTGGGTAAATTCACAGAAGAAAAGAACAGACAGAATAGAATAATGAGGACTAGACCAAATATCCTACTGATCAAATGCTTGCTTTTAGCATTTCAGTCATAGAGATAATACGATTTGTATTTAAAGTCAGTAACTAAAAAACTAATATTTTTTGACAGCTGCGTATACACTCTCTGGATGAGCTTATAAATTAACTTGCTTAAAGCTATTTACTTCAGTTATGTCTGGGCTCTGTGGCTTTATTGCAGAGACATGCCAGATGTAATTTACATTATGTAGGTATTAAGGACAAATCTTGTGATGTTGCTGGCTATGTTTCAGAAAACTTTTTTTTTTTTTTTGATTTAACAATTTTTTTTCTATATTGTTCTTCTAAATTATATTCAACTGATTTCTTTTTGGATTAGTTACTTGCATTAACAGTTACTTTTATAAACTATCTTCTGGCTATATATGAAAAATAAGAGGAATATTAATTGGAGGTAAGTTGCTAACTATTTGTTCAATATAGAAAGTACCATAAAGCCTATTTGTGAAACTTTTTTATTTCTGTTTTTGGAGAGGTGTTTGCTATAGGGTGTGTGCACTCACCAGAAAAACAGAGAGAAACAGAGACAGAAAGCGAGAAATCACCCTCCAGGGAGGATGGCCACACCACAATCCTTTCTCTTCCATTCTCCTCTCAGCATCTTGGGCACTCACGCACACGCGCCCGGCGTGAGTTTAAGCCACTGGATCTGGGACTCAAATTGCGGTCGACTACATAAGAGTCCAGCGACGTAGCCATTAGGCTAACTGCTGGTCCCTGAAACTTATTTTCATAACAGTTAATTATTCTTCATTGTAAATATTTTAAATCAAATTTAACTAAAATACTCAAGTGATGTTAGGAATTTTAAAAGAAATTTTCCACTCTAAAGTTACTTTAAATGTAAGTAGCATATTGTTTATATAAAGAATAGTTATTTTACAAATTACATTTTCTTCTCCCATTCAACTAGAAGGACAATAACAGACTATTGTGTCTATCTTAGAGACTGACTACTAGTTGCTTAAAAAATAATAATCGAATTGAAATAATTAGTGAATAAATATATCTTTTATTGTCTTTCTTATGTTAATAAGAGGTATGTAACAGAGTTATGACATATTCAGTTTTTGAGTTTTTACAATAATCAAAGGTAATAAAATCATATTTTAGTTCAAATACAGATTTTTTTTTCTTGAGTATTATTTTGAACATTATCAAGCTCATAGAAAAAAGAACTGTGGGGACCAGCAGTTATCGTAATGGCTATGTCGCTGGACTCCATGTAGTTGACCACAGTTCGAGTCCCAGACCAGGGGCTTAAACTCACGCCAGGCGTGTGTGCGTGCATGCCCAAGATCCCGAGAGGAGACTGGAGGAGAAGGGATTGCGGCGTGGCCATCCCCCCTGGGGGGTGATTTCTCACTTTCTGTCTCTCTGTCTCTGTCTGTCTGGTGAGCGTACGCGCCCTATAACAAAAACCTCTCAAAAAAAAAAAAAGAAAGAATTGTGTAGTAAATAAACATGTACCTATCACCTAGATTACATTAGTAACCTTTTATTATACTTGTTTGATTACGTAATAAACAATATTACCATATCCATAACTCATTTTATTTTTTATGCTTTTCCATATATGTTATAGACATCAGTGCATTTCTCATATATTTAAGCACATATGGTATTAACTAGAGTTTAATATTTTATAAAATTATTTTTTCTTTTAATGTAATATTTGCACATAATGAAATGCAAAAACTTAAGTGTATTTTTCTATTAGTTCAAGTACTATTCACAGAATCATATCTGTACAACCAAAAAATCTCTATCAAGATAGAGGGATGTCTATACTACCAAAAAGTTCCTTCATGATTTTTCCAAGTCAGTCATTGCTTCCACCATCCCAGAGACAATCACTATCCTTATTTTTATCCATAGATTAGTTTTTACTGTTCTAGATTCTTCTTTATATCATTCATTATATCTTCTTATACTCTGTGTAAGATTTCTCTCACTCAGCACTGTGTGCTTGGTATTTCTTCATGTTATTACATTATGTTTTATTGGTAAGTATTCTGTGGTATTAATAAGTCACAGTTTATTTGCCAGTTGGTAAGTATCTGACATGTTTCTAGTTTTTAGCCATTAGGAATAAGCTGTTATGAACATTCTTATAAATTAATTTATTTTGTGTGTATGAACATATTGCCATGTTGCCTGTCTAATTGTTTTTGTTTGTCTGATTGTTTCTCTTTTTTTTTTTTTTTTTTTTTCTTTTTTTTTTTTTTTGAGAGGTTTTTGCTATAGGGCGCGTGCGCTCGCCAGACAGACAGAGAGAGACAGAGAGATAGAAAGCAGGAAATCACCCCCCAGGGGGGATGGCCACGCCGCAATCCCTTCTCCTCCATTCTCCTCTCGGGATCTTGGGCACGCACGTACACGCGCCCGGCGTGAGTTTAAGCCGCCGGGTCCGGGACTCGAACCGCGGTCGACTACGTGGGAGTCCAGCGACATAGCCATTACGCTAACTGCTGGTCCCCTGATTGTTTCTCTTGATTAAATTGTGGGCTACAGAGAAAGTATATGTTTGATTTAATAAAAACTGCCAGAGTAGTTGTACCACTTCCCATTCCCACCAGTAACATATAAGATCGCAGATTGGCCTATGGGTGGACCCGTATTTGGTGGTGTTAGTTTCTTCATGATAAAAAAAGGTAGAAGTAAGATTTTTGAAATGACTCATGTTTCTAAAATTTTTTATAGGTCACAGAAACAGTCTTTCATGTAGGTTAGAAAGGATTCACACAAGCATAATCCTAAAAAACAGGTGGTTATTTTGCTTTTTGTTGTTGTTGTTCCTATGTGCAATATACCGATTATCATAAAGGAACATGATGTAAAGAGCTCTAGATAAGACTGCCCTCTTAATCCTCTGAAGAATCCACTGGGGCTAAGAGAGAGTCCAGAAGATTTGTGTACTCTAAGATCACCGTTGCTGGTCTCAACGTCATCATTGTCCAGCAAAAGAGGAGGCCCTCGATCTCCTGCATCGTCTTTCTTTCCTTTCTTAAGCATTATTCAATCTCATTATCATTATCTGCTTGTAGAAGTAAAAAAAAAATCACTTAATGTCCTTAACATGGGACTTCCATGCTCCCCTAAACGCAAGTCCTCATGGGGTCCTATGGGCAATGGAATAATCATAAGGCATATCACATATTTCATTTTTTTTATTTGTTTGTTTGGATCCTACCACTAATGTATCACCACCATGATGCCAGAAACTTTTCCTCTTTTTGTTCACTGCTGAATCCTTAGGGCACAGTGTCATGACACAAGTGTATGCTTCATAAACACTTGCCAGATGAATGGTTTTGCTTGCTTGTTTGCTTTTTAGAGAGATGTTTGCTATAGGGCATGAGAGTTCACTGGAAAATGAGAGAGAGACAGAGAGACAGAAAGCTAGAAGTCACCCCCCCCCCCAAGGGGGGATGGCCATGCCCCAATCCCTTCTATTCCATTCTCCTCTTGGGATTTTGGGTACACACTCTCATGTGCCCTCTGTGAGTTACAAGGAACCAGGTCCCGAACTCAAACCATGCTCAGCCATGTGGGACTCCAGCAACATAATCATTATACTATCTGCTGGTCCTGAATGAATGGTTTTGACATATCATTTTTTATATCCTGGAATTAGAAAAACTCTGAATCTTACATATGAATGAGAAAATCAAGCAATGTGAGTTATTAACCTACTTTAGGTCACACAGAACTTACTGGCAGTATTGAACCTCTGGCCAACTTGCCAGTCTAATTGAATCTCAATTTTAAAATTGGTGTATTCTTAGACATTACCCTCCACCCTTGTGTATAGCTAATTTCTCTAACATGTTTGCTATCTCAGATTTTGACTGACATTTGCGAGGATAAAGAAAAAGTTGATTAGATGTTAAAATAAGATTCTTCTTGACTTCTGGATCACTCTTTTCAGGGCCCTATACTATTAATTTATTTAACCATCACAGTGAACTTAAGTAGACATTAATATCAATCAAGTGAGTTAATTTGATGGAAGAGGAAACCAAAGCCTTGTAAGGGTTAGTAAGTTGGAATTTGAAGCTGGGAAATATAGTTCCTAAGTCCTTGCTTTTATCTACTAAACCGTTCTATTTCTCAGAAACCAGAGTTAGGCAAACAGTGCTGAAGAACTTGCACAGAAACCATTTATGAGTCTTGAACACTTTCATGCACTGCAGGCACATAAAGGGCAGCAGGACTAGGTCTTGACTAGAACCTTCCCCAGGGAGGTGAGGTAGGGTACTCACTCCTTTTTCCTTTCAAGTTGCAAGTGAGAGGACATAAAATTTAGAGATACTTCAGGAGCCATCTCAGAAAATGTGGTGGTACTCCATGAAGATAGGGAAGCATAGTGGATTTGTGAAGACTCCCTTGAATACAAGATGCCTGAATAGCTGCTCCAAGGGCAAGGGTAAAACGGTTTTGCCACCTAGTTAGAATCAGCTTTCCTTTTCACTAATTGTGGAACAAAGGGTATGTGAGTATTTCCTAAAGGCCATGTGTAGCCACCATGTAAAATAGCAGCATACAGAAAATCTTAACCCTTCACAAGTAGGATCATTTTAGAAGTACAAAAGAATCTTAGTGTCAAGTGGTGGAAATCACTGTATTCTTAGGGGTCATAAGAATAACTAGGATCCAGCAGAGAGAAGCATTGAGTCAGGTGGAGGGAACTACATGCCACTGAGAAAGAAACACCTTGAAAAACATGTGAACAAGCTAATAAGCCTAAGGCAAAAGGAGATTACCTATGACTTTGAATGAAATCAAAAGATTTGACTAATACATAGGACCAGATATTTTTCATATTGAATCGATACTGTTTTGTGACATGAAGAGATCAAGGAAATTTTAATTTCCTAATAATAAAGCTAAAATGATGGGACTATCTACATTTTCACCTAGAGGCAAGAAAAAAGCTTTCCTACAAAGACAAAAACAAATGTTTTCTGACTGCCGTTGCTGACACTCTTCCTGTAACCAGTTCAATACACTGGTTCAGTACACGGATTACAGGAAGGACTCCTTAAGTCCAGGGGTTACTTAGGCCATTACCCAGTCTTTTATGCTGTCACATGGTGGAATTCAAGCATGGCATTTTCAGAGCAGGCTGGGAGAACTTTTATTTTCCCCATTCTATCACAGAAATACAAGCTTACTATTTTTTCTTCTCTTCTATGATTATAAAGAGTGGTTATACTCAGGCAGACATAGACTGAAACCACAAAGCAAATTTGAATTAGGCATTGTTATTATTGGGATTTTTAAACATTTATTTATTGTTATTTCTTTCTTGGAAAGAGTGCTAGAGAGAAAATGGTACCTTCTGTAGGGTCCTGCCATACCACAATCCTTTTACCTCCATACTCTAGCCAGTCAGTATCTTGTTCTAACTAACTACTAGGAAAAAAAAGAAGATGTGAAAATGTATAATCCTCCCTCCCATTTTAAATTCGAGCTGCTCTGGCTGGTCTTCCATCCATCTTGCATCCTAGGTGTCTTCACTTCTGATTCCTCTAATTCTACCTAAAATGGGAAAGATCTGGGTAAGTAAGCATTCTTTTCACATCTCATCTCTGTTAGACATGTCAGTTCAGAGAGAAAAAAAATGCCGGTATCCATAAGAACCTTTCTTTGTAGAGTCACAAGAGTAACAAAGACTGGGGAATTAATTGCTTGGGTGGCAAATGGATTCTTGGCTTTTATTCTTTGTTTTCTCCACACATGCAATAAATGCTAGTCTCCCTTTGTAAAAAGTACATATGTAAAATTGGATAGTATAGTTTAGCTACATACAGCCAAGGAGAGTTGCAATAACTTGTTTAAAAATCACAGAAATGCTTTCACAAAGCATTCAATACCCTACTTTCAGACACCACAATCGTCAATAATCTGGATATATTGATATTTAGCTAACAGAACAATATTTAGCTAGTTTCCAAAGACAGTTCCAAACAATATCACTCATCTCTGTTACTGAATGCTGCTCCTCCCAGAGGTAGAGGGTTATGTCTTCTCTTGTTGAATCTAGGCTGGGTTTACTATGGCTTTGACAAGTGGAATGTAAAGGAAGAGACTTTGGCATTTGTGAACCTAGGAATTTTAAAGGCCTGCCTTGCAACATTCTTCTTTTCTCTTAGAACACATCTCCACATGAATGAAGTGCAGCCAGGTTTGCTGGAGAAAGAGAGGTCACAAGGAGGAGCAATGAGGGGCCAGACATTTCATCACAGTTACCATTTGATGGTAAGAGTGTGAAGACCCTAAGCAAGATCAAATGAGTATCTGGGCCTTAGCTAACCCACAGAATCTGGGCTACAGGAAAATGGTTCTTATGTTTTTGCTTTTCACCAGAGGGTACTTGTGCTCACAGGAGAGAGCTAGAGTGAGAGCGAGAAGAGAGAAAGTGAGAAAGCACTTCCCATGGGAAATGGTCAGGCACAATTTCTTCTCCATTTTTCTCTCCTTTTGGAATTTTGGACACTCACACATATGCACCTGCTGGGATGTTTCTTAAGCCAGAGTCTGGGACTCTAACTACATAGTTGGCCAAGTGGGATCCAGCTGCCTCAACCACCACACCATAAGCTGGCCCCAAAATGATTTTTGTTTTAAGCCGCTATATTTTGATGTGTTTGTAATATAGCAACAGGTAACTAAAGTCATGAGGATCTCCTAACTCTTGCCTCCTCTCAAGTGTATTGAATTTTAGCTTTTTTTCAATCAAATAAACAAGTCTACTTCTGCTAAGGCCATTAAGTATGAGTTATGTTTTGCATTGACCTATAACTCTTTACTCACACCTATGGCTTCACATCCACCTAAAGCAAATCCCTTGATAAAAGTTATTGCCACATGATGGGGTTACATTAGCTGGTAAACAGAAAGATCCACTATCCAGAAAAAATGAATTTGAAATTATTTGTCTTGTCAATTATACAATCTGTGAGGATCAACATTTCTTGAATAAGATGTCACTCTTCTTAGTACTTCAGGATGTGTTGCCTGAAGTAATAGAGATGAGTGAAGAAAAGTGGCAGTTTTCAAGACTTTTTTTTAAGACTTAAGAGTTATTTGTCTATCAGAGGTCATTAAATATTTATACAATGTTTAGAGGCTTTTCTTAGGATTCAGGATATCTGAGGGGACTCTAAATCTAGATCTACCACTTACAAAATGAGTCCAGTGTGTCCCTCAGCCTCTCTATAAGTACTTCAAGGACAAGATATATTCATTATTTTCATTTTTTATCCACTTACTCAGCAAATTTGTTTTTCAAAAGAATTATTCTATTTAACTATTTATTTAAATTTGATCAGAGAGGGACAGAGTGAGAGAAAGAGAGAGAGAGAGAAAGCAAGAAAGCAAGTCACCAGGTCTGGGACTTGAATCACAATCAGCCATGTGGGAGTTCAGTACCTTTAACAACCACGACATCTGCTAGTCCCTCAATGCACTTTTTTGAAATGTCTACAGTAAGACAGGCAATGTGCCAAAATAATACAAATATAAATACATAAAAATTATTGGTATTATAGAGCTGATAACACCTTAGAGAAAACAGAGATATATGTAATAGATAATCTCCAGAGTATTCTTTAGTTTGAAAACTTTAATTTTGATTTCTCTTGAGGTTCTGTCACAACTGAAATTCAAAATGAGGAAGTCAAGGTACATATTAACTTTTTGTTGTCTTGAAGCTGTAAGAAATCAACACACTTTCCAAAGAGACTGCACATTTTTATATCCTTGTAGCATCCCTGTCTAGTTTTGTAATATTTAATAAAACATTCCTTGAGCAACAGTATAGCCATTAGGAAAAGTTATGTATCTCTTGTGATATTCTGTGGACTTAGAGTGGCCTCCATACAGATGTTAAAAACCTGAATGGATGAGCTGGAACACTTTAATAATATCAAAATTCTTCCCTACTTTACCTTTGGGAGCCAGAAAATTAGTTTTTATTCTTTTTTATGAAATCTAAAGGAAATGTTAACTTGGGGGTTTATAATAGGTGGAAGGAGCCTTGGAAAGAATTTGCCAGCTTTAGACTACTTCCTTCACATTTTGATGGGAACTTGTTTAAAAAGGCAGATACAAAGACAAGACCCATCTCACTAAATAAAAATTTTGAGGCTGGTCTTGAAAATCTGCATTTCAACGAGCTGTCTATGTTGATTCTTACACCTCTCTAAAGTTTGTGCACCACATAGCGAATCTCCACATAGGGGAGGCACTGAGAAGTTAAGTGATTTGTAAGTAGCCCAACAAATTTCTGTCTTTAAAACCACAGAAACAGAATCAGGGTGGTATTTCTAACTAGGTTCTAAAGTGGAAAAGAAAAAAAAGGTATGAGGATGACAAAGGAAATTTTCTGCAACTTGTTTTTTTGTTTGTTTGTTTGGATTTACGACAGGTCTATTCACTCCTTTCCATTCTCCTTGGAAAATTCCTTCAGCTGATCACTGTTCAACTAGAATTTTAATGCTGTTGACCTAAAGTCTGCTTCAAATCATTTGACAAGTAAGACAAGTCAAGTCACAATAACTCTATTCTCTCAGCATGTATCAGCTTAGGCTGAATACAAAATCAAAACAGAGTACAAGAGGTAGACATACGTCAGTACAAACAACTGAATATATTTAAAATCACCTGTCTTGTGGGTATTCTGAATGACACAGTATGCATTTTTTTTTGAGAGGTTTTTGCTAATAAGGCACGTGCGCTCACCAGACAGACAGAGACAGACAGAGAGACAGAAGCAAGAAATCACCCCCCCCCCCCCAAGGGGGATGGCCACGCCGCAATCCCTTCTCCTTCATTCTTCTCTCGGAATCTTGGGCATGCTCACACATGTGCCCCGCATAAATTTAAGTCACCAGATCCAAGACTCAAACCACGGTCAACTACATGGGAGTCCAGCGACAGCCGTTACGCCAACTGCTGGTCCCTATTTGTATATTCTTAATGTTGATTTATGAAGTGATAATAATTTTATGTAGCTATACATGTAGATGTTTTGCTATCACAGATTACTTTTTTGGCAGTAAAATAGTATTTTTAAAGTTTTGATCTTTGGAAGGTAATGTCCTCAAAATAAGATTCCAGTTACTTATGATGCTCGCTTCATGGGAAATGGAGAAAATGGAAACACATTTTAAAATTAGCTTTGGGGCAACTGTGACTTTAAAAAGAATGCAGGTGTTAGCAATATCATCCTGTCTGGATTAGAGTTTCATGCAACATTGCTGGTAGAAATTAATTTTTATTTGATGTGAAATTCTTGATGAAGTTTTAACTTGTCAAGAGTTGTAGGCTTATTAACATGTGTATATGGTGAAATTTTATTCAATTAAGCCTCATAATGCTCTAGGTATTTTACTGCTCTGGAAAGGAGATCTCTTGAACATGTTGTTTCCTGTACCCGTGGGCTAATCCTGAAAGTGTACATTCATAACTAAACATTAGTCTATGATTTTGGAATAAACCCTGTGGCATTTATTAGTTAAACATGCATTACTTCCTGTATAACACAGCTTTTCAGTTGACTTTTTCTGTGTGTCTTTTGGAATATAAAATTGAATGAATGCCTTTTATATCCTATTTCTTTTTGGTTTTAATTATTATTATTTTTAAAATTTCCTATAAGGAATGTGTGCTTGCGAGACACGGAAAGAAAGAGAGAGAGAGAGAAAGAGCTAAAATGAGAAAACACACCCTGGCAGGGCGGGCACATTTTCCTCTTGGAATTTTGGGCACACATACACATGTGCCCAGTGTCTTTTACAAGCCATTGGATCCAGGAATCAAACCATGTAGTCAGCCATGGGAGATCCAACTGCCTTAACCACCACTTCACCACCTGACCCTAATATATCCTCTTCATTTGAAGTTTTGAGGAGATCTGATCTTCAACAAGATTTCCGGTCACCAATGGAGATGAAACTAGAAGTGCATAGTTGATGCAGCTGTGCTTTCAAAGATTCCAATGTAATGACCTAGTATACTTATCATTATGAGTTTATGTAAACAATTTAAGGTTTTTATGCAAAACCCTAATAGGTATCTTCCTCTCTTTTCTCTCCTAATAACAAGTAATTAAACTTTAAATAATTAAAAGTCAACAAACATTTCTTCATAGAGATATGAAATTGAAGTTTACTGGAGGTGCCAGCATCTGTTCAGCATAGTTAATACCTAATGAAATGACTTACTACTGCAGTATTATAAAAAAAAAAAAGCATCTTCTGAATTAGTACAACTCTCAGTGAATGTGACATAAATTTTCCTGAATATAAATTACTTAGGGAAGTAAAGAAAAGTATATATGCATTAATTGTGGACCTAGTGAAATAACAATTGATTGTATGATAAAACATCAAACTATGATAAGGAGCATAATAAAATGCCTAGAGTGTTATTTTACCTTTTTCTTTTTAGAGAGAGGTGTTTTTTCTAGAGGGCACCTGTGCTTGCTAGAGAGATACAGAGAGACAGAAAGAGAGAAATCACCCCCTGTGCTGCAACCCATTCTCCTTCATTCTCCTCTCGGGATCTTGGGCATGCATGAATGCACCTGGAGTGAGTTTTAAACCACTGGGTCCTGGACTTGAACCATGGTTGACTATGTGGGTGTCCAGTGACATAATCACTATGCCATCTGCTGGTCCCATGTTTAACTTTTATTCTTTTTTTTAAACGATACCTAATTTTGGGGGGCCAGCAAGTGATGTGGTGGATAAAGGCACTGGACTCCCACATGGCCGACCACAGTTTGAGTCCTGGATCTGGTGGCTTGCTTTCTCACTTTCCCTCTCTCTCTCACTCTGTCCCTCTCTGGTAAAATATTAAAATAAATAAATAAATACAGTTAAATATAAAGTAATTCTTTAAAAATGCCTGATATTTATAACTTTTCTAATGGAGTAAAATTATATTAATATATATTGTTATGCTCATGTCATTTATAAAGAAAAAATTCAAGTTATATTAAAATACTAAATGGATATTTTGAAAGTTTCAGTAATTAGTGACTGAGAAGAGAAAGTCTGCCCATCCAGTTTTGTGTTGACATAAACCAATGAATGCGTTGGTGAAAATAGTCTACACTAGCACAATTAAATAGTTCTGAACAGCTTAATAAATATAAAACTTTAGCCAAAGGAAGGTTCAAATGCTTGTTAATGTCTTTCGTTTAAAGCTGCTAACACTGGAGGTAATTTATTATGCAGCGATAGATGGCTAATAGCAATCTAGAAACAATATGGTAAGAGAAAGTAAAGGTGACCTGTCATGCTCCGATGCACAGAGGGAGGGAACTTTTCCTAATATGAGTTTTACTAAAGGCTTTTTAAAGGAGCTGATGCTAAAGCTGGCCTATATAGATGAGTAACAGCTACTCAGCTAAAGAAAAGTGTGAGTCAAGTTGAAGTCAGCAGGAATAACAGGAATAAAGGTCTAAAGGTCATGAAAACACATGGCATGTTTGAGAAACATTCTTTGTCTTTCCATATCATTAGAACCTGAATTGCTACATGAAGAATGGTGGTAAATAAAGTTAACTAGTTAAGCAAGGGGTTTGCTTTTATTCTTCAGGTTATGAAGGTTTTAATTGGGCAAATGACCTGCTCTATTAGATGACCTTGCTTATATATAATGAAGAAAGCATAAGGAGTTGATACTAGTATTTTACATTAATGAGAAGAAAGGTTGGACTTATATGGATGTCCCTTTAGCTTAACAGTTAAGGCCTGGGCATAGGGAGTTGGATCCCATATGGCTGACTACGGCTTGAATCTCAGCCGTGGAGCCTTGAAAAACACATTGGGCATGAGTGAGTGCATTCCCCAAATCCCCATGGGATGGGGAAATGGGGGGGGGGGGGGAAAGGATTGCAACAAATCCCCATGGGATAGGGAAATGGGGGGGGGGGGAAGGATTGCAACATGGCCATGCCCTATTGTGGGTGCTTTCTTTTCTTTTCTTTCTTTTTTTTGGGAGAGGTTTTCACTATAGGGCGCGTGCACTCGCCAGACAGAGGGAGACATAGAGATAGAAAGCGAGAAATCACCCCCCGGGGGGATGGTCACGCCACAATCCCTTCTCCTCCATGCTCCTCTCAGGATCTTGGGCACGCATGCACATGCGCCCAGCGTGAGTTCTAAGCCACCGGGTCCGGGACGCGAACCGCTGTCGACTACGTGGGAGTCCAGCGACATAGCCATTACACTAACTGCTGGTTTCCGATGCTTTCCTTTCTCACAGTATCTGAAAAGCACATGTGCCCTCTGATAATAAAATTAAAAAAAAAAAAAGCCAAAAAAAGTCTTATATGACTGGACAAAAAAAGACTGACTTAAAAAATACTTGGAAGAGCACATGAAGAGGACTTCACAGATGATCTGATGTGGGATAAGGTAGGGAGATAGGAAGTCTGAGAACTTGAAGGTAATTAATAATTTTCTGCTTTGGCTCATCTGTCAGTGTATTCTCCCCTTTCTCCTTTATGAAAAAAAAAAAACAAACATAGAATTTTTGTCAGAGTGACAAGATGCCCAGATAAAAGACATCTCTGAACCTTTCTTTCAGACCTGCATGGCCCTATGACTGATCTACAGATAGTAAAAGATGAAAGAGTCACATTTATTTTCCCACGTCCATTCTCTTGCTTCCCATATAGCATGTGATTTCTGGAGCTCCACTAACTATTTTGAATCATCAGATATCCTTTAAGTTTACAGTTATTTGGTCATTGGAAAAGCCATGATACATTTTTGCATAGAAAAACATTAAAAAAAAGACATTATGACTTTCCTAATGACCCCAAATAAGGTATAATGTTGGAGATCTACCATGCTATTCTGCAAAACTTGACTTTTTCATGTGATAGAATAAACTTCTGTGTAGTTTTTTAGTTGAGTCTTTTGTGATATAATTAATATATATTAAAATACATTTTTAAGTATACTGGTACATGAATTTTGATAAATGCATGTTGTCATGCAGCCACCACTAGTTATTATTTGGAATATTTTCATCATCCCATAAACTTTTCTTGTGATCCTTTGCAGAAAATCCCCACCTTGCCCCCAGTTTCAGATAATTACTGATCTGGTTTCTATCCCTATAGCTTTGTACTTTTCAGAATGTGTATAAATAGAATCAACATGTGTAATAGTTATTTTTTTATGTGTCAACTTGACTGGATCAGAGATACCCAGATATTTAATCGAACATTACTCTCTCTATATATGAGGATGGTTCTGGGACAGAGAATCCTAAATCAGTAGACTGAGTAGAGTAGATTCCTTCTTTGTTGCAGGTGGGCCTCAGCTATTCCATTGTAGGTTTGAATAGAACAAAAAGGCTGTGAATAAGAGAGAACTGCTCCTGCCCGACTTTTGAACTGAGATACTGGTCTTTCAGGTATTTATTTTATTTTATTTTTCAAAATTTCATTTTCTTTTATACATTCGATCACGTTATTTAGCTTACAAAGTGAATATTCCAACATGTGAACATTTCTCCCTAGTCCAGTTGATAAAACTATAAAATTATCTTCAACAGATAATACCACATTTCTTTGTCCCATTGGATCTAGTAAAACATATGTTCTTGAGTTTTGAGCCTGCTAGGCTGAAACATACACCACAGGCTTTAAAGATTCTCAGGCCTTTAGCCTGGAAATACACATAAACTGGACCTCCATCTTGCTGACTACAGACCTTAAGGCTTACCAGACTGGGACCAGCAGTTGGCATAATGGCTATGTCACTGGACTCCCATGTAGTCTACCACAGTTCGAGTCCCAGACCTGGTGGTTTAAAACTCATGTCAGGCACGTGTGTGTGCATGCCCAAGATCCCAACAGCAGAATGGAGGAGAAGGGATTGAGGAGTGACCATGCCCCCCGGGGAGTGATTTCTTGCTTTCTGTCTCTCTATCTCGCTCTGTCTTTCTGGTGAGTGCACCTGACCTATAGCAAAAAAAAAAAAAAAAAAAAAAAAAGAAAGAAAGAAACAAAGAAAAAAAAAAGAAAAGAAAAAAAACCTCTCCAAAAAAAGACTTACCAGACTACACAACTACATTGCATGAGCCAATTTCTTATAATAAATCCTATTGTTTTGTCTCTATTGAGGATCCTAATATAACACATAATCTGTCATTTCTAGATCTATTTACTAAGTATGGTTTATGTATGTATGTGTGTATATACATATATGTGTATATATACATACATACATATTCATTCATATATATATATATATATATATATATATATATATATATATATATGTAAATGCATATAAACATAGCATGAACGCATAATCATCCTGTTCTTCCAGGATGGAAGTCTGTCATCAAGCAGTTGGATGATTGCCCCAAGGAATGGTAGCATACTGAAGACGGTTCAGATTGGGCACTCATTAGTGGTTGTGGCCAGGTCATTCTTGGTGAGTACAAGTCCAGGTGGTTGAATCCATGCATAGCCTCCATCCCTGCCACAGTGGCCTCTTGGTTTATGAGCCCTTGGGCAATGCTAAGAACAACTAGGGAAAGTTGCTGATTGATATTGACAGACTAGGGCATCATTTGCACTTCATTATTGAAATTTTCCTCTACTTAGATCACCTGTTGTAAGCATTCAAAAGGATATATATATACACACACACACACACACACACACACACACACACACATATATATACACACATATATATGTGTGTATATATATGTACACATATACATATATATCTGCATCTGCCATTTTGGGCCCATTCAGAAAGGTATATCCATATACCTCAGATCTCCTTGTTACCAACTTTTCAATCACGTTCCTTCCAAGTTTCCCTAACTATCCAGCCAAACCATGGGTTGTGACCACAACCAATTGATTAGTATGTAATTGTATATCTGGCTATTTCTTATTCCAGACTTCCTTCCTGTGTTAGGATTCTCCAGATAAATGAAACCAATATGGAATATGTATGTGTATGGAGAAAGTGAGAGAGAGAAAAAAATTACTTTAAGATATTGTCTCACATGATTGTAGGGGATGGCACACCTGAAATCTTCAGGGCAGACTGCCAATTCCGGCAGGAATCAGTATTGCTGTCTTGAGTCTGAAACAGTTGAGGAGAATTCTTCCCCAATCAGAAACCTTAGTCTTTGCTCTTAAGGTCTTCAAATGATTGTTTAAGTCCTACCCATGTTATGGAGGGTAATATGTTTTAATCAAAACCTGCTGCTTTTGATGTTAATCTTTATTCAATGTGTATTGATTTCAATGTTAACTAGATCTAAGAAAAATTACCTTTACAGCAATAACTACATGTTCCATGCCAACTAATTGAGTATCGTATCTTTGTCAAATTGACACATAAAATTAGCCATCACCATCACTATATATATTCTCATACATATTTCATGTGAACATATTTTTATTACCTTTAGATAATACCTAAGAATTGCTGGTCATCTGGTAGGTATATCTTTAACTTTCTAAGAAAAAGCAATCTGTTTTTGTAATATTTGTACTTTGAAGTCATTACTTTAAAGATATTTTTGTAACTAAACCTTGTTTTAACAAATTGCACACAGGAGATTCTATCTTTAATTGATAGAAATACTCAGAAAGAAATTGATACCTTTACATTTGATCAGGAAGACAATAGAATAATTACTTATGGTTTTGGTAGTTTGATTTGTTAGATTGTGAGAGTATGGTGCAGATTGTTAGTGTTCAGCAAATGGGTATGTTTTCCCCTATATTTCAGAGACCCCACATGTCTAACAGGGTACAAGTAGTGATTTATTATCAATGAATTGGGAGTAGACGGGAGGTTATGAGTCACTTCTGGTTTGAAGCAGCCAAGGTTGTGATGTGTAGATCTCTTCATTTTATTCATTTTTTCTTCCTCCTCTGTGTAGCTATGAATAATTCAAGGGAGCTGGAACAGTTTAGATGAAAACAACCTGAGCATTTTCATCATTATTTAGAACAGAGTTCTTTTGGAGTTGTCTGCTGCAGCAGCTGGTATACTTACCTTGACTAATGTATAGGATTATTATCAATATTTTAATTCCAGCCTCATCTTTCTCTGGGGAAAGCTTTTATTCCACTCCTAATTATAGTTGTCTTATTAGCCTTGATGGTCCTACTACTGTAGGATTTCTTTATATAATTTTTATTAGTCGGTAGATAGACTCTGACAATCTATTCTAGATGATGCAGAAGGCCTCCTTAACCCCACAAATCTCCGTGCTTACCTTCCTAAGCCCCAGGGAGAACTGGATCTCAGATAACAACGTACAGGGTTTTATTTTAGTCTTCAGCTCTAGAACTCAGCATTTTGTTACTTAGAAGTCTTGATTTGTAATTGCACACTGTAAAACAGAATCCCCCATTTCTCTCAGCTCTTTTCTCCTCCAAAATATCAAAGAGAGGCAATTAATTCTTCTATGCTAATGCAATCTGAAATAAAATCTAGAGTATTTAATACCATGATTATTGAAATATTCTTTGTAAATGAATATTCTTTGTAAATATTCTTTGTAAATTCAACAGCTAATCAAAGATTTTTCCTAATGCCCCAGTTATGATCAAAGAAGTCTCTAGCCATCTGGACTAAGGGGACACCAGCTGTGTTTACATAAAATTTCCATAGGAGGTAAAGTAGATAAAAAGAATAGAACTGGTTCTTCAAAAGGGGCAGAAGATAATATTTCTGGACTGGTATTAATAAGGACATCAAAAAATCTATTCCTTAGTCCAGCTACAGTGACACAGAGACAGGGATACTGCTGCAGGATGCTGAAGACCATGTGGAATGCTCCAAGCCCATGTGCCAGGCCTACCTCAACACACCAGGCCTGCCAGTGAATGTGTCTGTGCCCCTGGCTGACTGTGGGGCTGGTGAGACAATCATGGCATGAGAGCCCTATCAAAGGTGCTCCCCTCCTTTCTAGAAATAAACTTCAGAAAATTTATTCCTCCAGAAGACCTATGAGAAAACTCTGTAATTATTAAAATCAACCTCTCAGAACCCTGCAAATTAACCGAAGGGTTGCAGCACTCAGAAATATTTATACACTGAAAAAGGGTAGAATTTTGGCAAGAATAGTGAACTTTACAAGGTTTAATGTGTCTTCTCTCAGCTTTATGGTAATCTAGAAAACAAACAGCTTCACGATTAAGATAGCTATTAAAACCAACAGTCTAGGAATCAGTGGAAGGAATATACACCAAGTTTGAAATACCTCAAAAAATCCTCATCCCTAGAGAATAGTCACTATTGTGGTGTCTGGTAGCTCCCTGGAAAAGCCTCATTTGTGGACATTGTCTTTCCCAAGCTCACTCAATGGGAAAAACTATCCCCAGGCCACATGTCAAAAAATATAAGCAGCAATTCTTTAGTATTTAGTTTGTGTGAGGCAGTGATAGCAACGGAGGTAAACAAAGGTTGACAAAAAAATCATAAAGTATGATTTAGGGAATACAGTAAATGTGTGAGGGCTTGCAAAGTAATCTTCCTAGGAATCTGAGCCACATATGATGTACAGAGACTCTAATCTCTCTCTCTTTTTTTGTTTAAAAATTATTTAATTTAATTGATTATTATTTAAGTTTTCTACAGGGTCTGTGCTCTCACAGAGAGAGAGAGAGAGAAGAGAGAGAGAGAGAGAGAGAAAGAGAGAGAGAGAGAGAAAGAAAGAGACAGGAAGTCTGCCAGGTCTGGGACTCAAACCAGGGCCAGCCACGTGGGAGTACAGCACCTTAACCACCACACCACCTTCTTGTCCCAAGACCCTAATCCCTTAACTCTGACTGACCTTGAAGCTCTGTGAGACCAGCAAGTAAAAGTAAGAAGGCACAACTGTAAACTTCCAAAGTATCGAAGGCACATCCCAACACAAGCATAGAATCCTTTGTCATGAAGTAGAATTAAAGCATCTAAGGATGTCTCTGTCTAGTTGTGAGCTGACAGCTCAGCTAATGAAACAGAGACTCCAAAATCTGCAACTGACAAGAAATACAAACATTACAGCATAAGTCTAGGAAAACAAGAAAAAAAATAGCAGCATTTATTATAACAAAACAGCAATAACAATCAACTTGGATCTGATTTTCAGATTTGCCACATTACTTTAATTAAAATGCTGAGTTTTCAACAAAAAAATTATGAAACATATAAAGAAACATAATTTGGGCCCATACATATGAAAAAAAAAATGAAATCATCCCTGAGGTAGCCCAGACATTGGATTTAACAAAGCAAAGGCTGAATAATAGCTATTGCAACATGTTCAAGAAACTAAAGAAAGGCTTATTTAAGGGATTAAAGTATGAGAACAATATTTTAATAAATAGAGTTTATTAATAAAAGAAATTATTAACTGAGAGTTCCATATCAAGCAAAACTGTCCTTCAAAAATGAAAAGAAACTATGGGGATTTTTTTGGCCCATTAAAACTAGGAGAATTTTTTATAGTAAGTATATCTTATAAGAATTACTAGATAGAGTTCTTCAATATGGAATGAAGTACCTTTGAAATTAACTTGATTCCACATAAGAGAACTGTTACCTGAAAAGAATAATAGAAGGGTTACCCCATAATTGGGGCAACACTGAATCTAATTTTAAATATTAGATTTTTAAAATATTTTTATTTATTTATTTTATATATATTTTAATCATTCTTATTTTTTTAAACATTTAATCACTATGGCTTGTATGTAGACCAGTCCAGATGAGAATACTATATAAATTATCATCAACAGATAATAAAACTTTTCTGTGTTCCACAAATGCCTTGCATCTCTATTATTTCTCCCTGATTTCCTTCTTTATACTCTTCCCCTCTTCCATTCTTCTTCCACACTGTCTCCAGTGTCCATAATTATTTTCACTGTTTTTAAGTCCTCCAGTCTTTCAATGTCTACCACAGAGTGTGGACAGTTGGTATATATTAAGTGGAGACATACAATGACTCTCTTTCATAGCCTGGCTTGCTTCACTCATTTTTGACAACTTTCTATCAAATGCCAGCGTCTTGTTTTTTTTATGACTGTATAATATTCCATAGAGTATATGTGCAACACTTTTTCAGTACATTCTTCTGTTCATGGACATTTGGTTTGGTTCCATCTCTTAGCAATCATGAATATCTAATTTTATTTTTAATCTTGGCATCCATTATGACTTTTAGTTATTGTCCCAAACTGCTCACATAGGAAGAAAATGAAGGATAAGAAAGATGGAGAAAAGGGAGAAGGAAAAGAAACTAAGAGGTAAAGGAATAAAGGAGGAATGGAGAAAGACGGGGAGAAAAGAAGGAAAACAAACATGATGCTATAGTTTAGACAATGGTTTTGTTTCCAAAAAATTTGCCTTTTGGAATTTGGTCCCCAGTGTAATGGTGGTGGGAGCTAGAGAAATCCTTAAGAGGTAAGGCCTACTGAGCAGTGATAGGATTATGGAGGCTTCGTCCTCGTGAATAAATTAATGCTTTCTTGTGAGACAGACAAGTTCTCTCTCTCATGAGAAGGGGTTAGGTTTTGTGAGAGTTGTTTGTTATAAAGGAAAGTGGTTGTTCCCAGGTTTCTCTTTTTTTATATACACCTGCCATTCTCTTTGCTTTTGTCAGCTATGTTGTGATATAACACCAGAGGCCAGCCTGTTGCCAGCTCTATGCCTTTGGACTTTTTGGCTACCAGAATTGTAAGCCAAATAAACCTCTATTTCACCCAGTCTCAGGCATTTCTGTTAGCAACGCACTGGCAGACTTAGACACAAGCAGACAATGAATTAGCTCTCCACATATGTCTATGCGATCCCAGGCCTGAAATACCATTCTCACTCAACTGTACCTGTTGGTAGGACATGCACTGCTCAAGATTAGTTTCAAATCTGACAAATTCTGTATTCCTACAGTTAGTCTCAGATTAATATAATTACTTGTTTCCACACCATATTTAAGCTTATCTCTTTGTAGACTTTATTCTAGGTAACCTCTCAGCTATGAGATGTAACTCAGATGACATAGTGGTTACGTTGTTGGACTCCCACATAGCCTACAGTGGTTTGAATCCTGGACCAATGGCCTGAAACTCATGCCAGGTGCATGTGCATGTGTGCCCAAGATCCTAGGAGGAGAATGAAGGAGCAGGGAATTGCAGTGTGGCTATCCCTCCTGGGGGGTTATTTCTCACTTTTTCTCTCACTGTCTCTGTCTCTCTCTTCAGTGAATACACATGACTTAAGTCAAAAAATTCTACAATAAAAATTCAATGTATAATAAGACAATAAATAAATATCACCTAGATAGATGAATAAATTAATGAATATATTTATGTTATTTTAACTGACAGTTTTGTAATAATAAGCATACACTAAGCTGGAAAAGGAGGCATGCCTTAGAAGCAGGTAAACCATACCATAAAAATGGTTGAACATTTCAATCTATTTAAAATTCTTATTTTTTAATATAGGTTCCTTATAATAGGATATGGATATTAAACTCATTTAACCCAATTATGGCTTTCTTAATCCTTTCTAACAGTTGATTAAAGCTTTTGAACTTGTGAAAAATTGCCTGGAAGCATGATTCATGTTTTCAAAAAAAAATGTGAACCAGATTTGTTGAGTTGGGTTATTGCTTAATTAAAACTGAAAAAAAAGGAGAGATTTATAACATGAAAAAGAAGTGCTAGTACAATCTGGCAAACACAATTTTGCTCTACATTAAATTAACATTAAATTTACTGTAGTGATATTTTTCAGTTGGTCAGTGATTTCAAATATTACACAGTATGAATGGAGTAAAACTGAAAAGTTACTGTATGAATAGAATGGTTTCCTTTGGTTTTCACATGTGTTCATCTAATCAATTTGTATTTTTTGATTATGCAGAGTATTCTTTAAGCACTAACATTCACAGCAGTGAACTCTTAATTTATTAAAAGTGGCCTAATTTTCAAATGAAAATTACAATTGTATTGGTCAGTTTCTTGAGCTTGTATCAGGAAAATATATATATATATATATATATATATATATATATATATATATACTGTTTTTTATAATGCTTCAGGCCACTTTTAGCATCTGTTTATAGACATTTTACACTGGGCTGCTGAAAAAGTGCAGCATCACTTTAAGGTCCCAACAGTATGCTTGTAAATCTTGAGTACAAAATTTTTCACTGAAAGCAGTGAGTAGCATAACGAATAAATCCATCCTTTTCATGAATACCAGAATTCACAAGAAATTTTTAACAATTTTTTTCTGTCTCCTGCCTCTGACTAATTCTCACCAAATTTATTTTCACCGAACATCAGTCACAGTGGTTTTTGTTGTTGTTTTGTTTTGTTTTTTAAAGAGGTTTTTGCCTCAGGGCACCTAGCAGAGTGAGACAGAGAGAGAGAGAATGAAAGGGGAAAGTGAGAAATCACCCCCCGGGGGGGATGGCCATATCACAGTCCCTTCTCCTCCATTTTCCTCCCAGGATCTTGGGCACATAATGCACACATGCTTGGCATGATTTTCAAGTCACTGAGTCCAGGGCTCAAAGTAGAGTTGGCCATGTGCAAGTCCAGTGACATAACCACTACTTATCTGCTGGCCACAGAGAGTTTTGTTTTTAATGGACCATGCATTGTTCCACCAAAGTGGAACCCACCTATTTGCAGCAATGTATATGTTGGGTATACGAGAAGATCTGCTCATTTTCTAATACTGACTTAAGGGCTGGTACAAAGTTGGATTTTACAATATAAACTTTCAGTATTTTATTAACCCGGTAAAAAAAATCTCTATATTGGGGGGATGGCCACGCCGCAATCCCTTCTCCTCCATTCTCCTCTCGGGATCTTGGGCACGCACGCACACGCGCCCGGCGTGAGTTTAAGCCGCCGGGTCCGGGACTCGAACCGCGGTCGACTACGTGGGAGTCCAGTGACATAGCCATTACGCTAACTGCTGGTCCCAGTAGCTTCACTTTTTAATACTATTCACAAACACCTAGTCAACATGTATAAAATCATACTGTATCCAGTTTCAGGCAGTAACAGTGTTGGGAACGAAATTATACAATTAGTGAAATCTACCATCTAGTCTAGACACAACGTGAGGAACACACAATATGCAAAGATACCTTTGAAATTGGATGGTGGATAATGAGAACTACAAATTCAGATTTAGGAGACTTTAGAGATCATGAAAATGAGGCACAGGAAAAAAACAAAACAAAACAAAACAAAAACAAACAAACAGAGATCTTGATCCCTAGATCCTGTTAAGTATTATGTTGTTTAGTGACATTGGCTTTTTTTAAAAATCCTTTAAAATGATACTTTTAAATTTTATTTGTTCATTCATTTATTTTAATTTGACTGGTGACAGAGAGAGAGAGAGAGAGAGAGAGAGAGAGAAAGAGAGAGAGAGAGAGAAAGCAAACCACCAGGTCTGGGACTTGAACTGTGGTCAATCATGTGGGAGTGTCCAGCACCTTAACCACCATGCCACCTGCTTGTCCCTGAAATTGGCTTTTTAACACAATCCTCTGTTTTCATTTTCTGTCACATCTCCACAATCACAAAACATTATTACTTTCAAATCTAAGAGCCACACACTGACAACTTTTAAGGACAAAAAGATGTTGTAATGTCTTGCTACTATCTGCTGTTCCTCTGACATAGACCCATATATATCTTATGTATTGAAAGTCCCAACTACTGCCAATCCTATAAAAGTTTCCAAACAAAACTAATATAGAACCAATCAAATATTACAGTTCATTCTAGAGCTAACTCTGATGCCTTTATTTTTTTGGTACTGGTTAACACTGCAATCCAGCCATAGCCTTTATATGTTACATTGTATTCCAAACTAACTTTATATATTTGTGTTAAAATTAGCCTAAAATTAAACAACATTAATAATTTTTTTTTCAAATTTTATATATAGGACATTATCTTCCTGTTCCATCTCAGAAAAATCACTTTAATAACTAAGAAAACCTTCTGGCCTAGAAATTAATATTCTAATTTAATTCTCTTATGTTGCTGGTATGATTTGATGAGTATAATATTTCTCAATGGCAGAAAAATGACCCTAATTGTAAGAAATGGTTCAAATATTACCAGAAAACCAATACAGGACCAATTCTTAAGAGGACAAGATATGGAGCTGTCTCTGTGGTGCAGTGGTAATGAATTGTTCAAGAAAACTTGGATCTCACATGGTGTCTCTGATTTGAATCCCCAATCTGGTCAGCCTGAAATGCAATAGGCCCATACATGAGGGCCCAAGACACAATGGGCTGAAGAACTAGAGGAAAGAGATCAGTCTGTGAAGAGACTCTGTGGATCTTACTTCTCTCTCTCTCTCTATCTCTCTCTCTCTCTTCCTGATGCACACATGCACTATCATAAATTAAAAAAAAAATTTTTCAAAATAAGATTTCAAATACATAAACCTGGACCAACATGTTGGCTCAGTGAGATAATGAAAATGTGACACACGGAAAGGCAATGTACAGCTAGAAGTAGGATCAACTTTTAATATAATTTGATTGGATTCTTTGTATTTTCATCCTGTTTGAGTCAATAAGAATCTAAGTAATTGAGGTAAATTATCAATCTTAGTTCCTTATGAATATGTATCTTTTAGGGTCATAGAGATTTCCTTTGCAATATTGGATAATCTATAATTTAAAAAATGTATGTGTTTCATGGAGTAGCTAGAAGGTACTGCACCTGGAAATAAAGATACGTAGTTTCACGCTGAACAGTGGAGCAGCAGTAAAATGTGATGCTCTACAAGGCCGCTCTACACACAGGAAGGTTCCAGGTTCACATCTAGGGACTACCCTGAGCATACCAGTCATGCACATACCCATGAACTAGAGCTGCTGTAACTCATCTGGATTTTGGCATCAAGGTGCTGTTGGGGTTTTTCTGTCTCTCTGTCTCTATCCATTTTACTTATGGAAAAAAGAAAGAAACTTTTTAAAAAAGATAACATAGTGGGGCCAGCAGGTAGCATAGTGGTTAAGGTACTGGACTCCCACATGGGAGACCAGTGGTTTGAGTCTTGGACCCAGCAGCTTAAAAATCATGCAGGGTATATGTGTATGTATGCCCAAAATCCCATGAGGAGAAGGGATTGCAGCATGGCTATCCCTTCTGTGGGATGATTTCTCACTTTCCCGCTCTCTAAATTTCTCTCTTTCCTTTCTGGTACATGCACCCACCCTATGACAAAAACATAGTAAATACAAAAATTCATAGTTTCCTGTCTTGGAGTTGTGAATGAAAGTTAGACAAATGTTAATAGATTTAAAATTGGTTCCAGGTTAAGAAATAATGAAAGAAAATAAGTTATATATATAATGTATTTCTAGGCTGTTACTTTGAAAATTATTTCTACTCAGATCACTGCATTGTTTTTGAATTTTGCCAGAGGATGTGCATGTTCACTGATGAGAGACAAAAAGAGAGAGAGGAAGTGAGAAAGCACTCCCACCCCATGGAGGAATAAGGGATAGTAATCCCTTCTCCTCCATTTTTTCTCTCCTTTTAGGATTTTAGGCACACACACACATACACACATGCTCCCCACATGTTTTTCAAGCTGCTTGAAATCTGGGACCTCACAGTCAACCATGTAGGATCCAGCCGTTTTAACCACACCACAAGTTGGCCCACAAGGTATTGTTTTAAAGAGTAATCTTAATGTATTAATGTAGAATTTCTATTGAGTCTAACATAAAATCATGAATTCGTTTAGGCTAGGAGAATCAGTTGAACTAAATGTAGATGCTTTCAGAAATATTTCCACTGACACACATATAAAAATCAGAAACATATAAAATGGCCAAATTAAACTAATTTTAATTAATACTTATTGATCAATTACTTTATATAAATATTGTGAGAAAGATAAGGGAACATAAATGAGTTTTGTATTTCTTCTTATTAGAGTATTCTAGCCAGGTTGAAATAGAGGTAAATTAGCAAATATTTAAAATGTGATAAGATAAATGCAAAAGGAAAACCTTTAAATACAACTCCAAAGGCATTAAGTAGGGCACATGATTTTGTGGCCTCAGGAAAGGCTTCAGAGAATTTGGATATAAGTTTTAAGGGCTGACAGGTGGCATGGTGGTTAAGGATGAGGACTTCCACATGACCGACCACAGTTTGAGTCCCAGACCTGGAGGCTTGTTTTTTTTTTTCTCTCTCTCTCTTTGTCCCTCTTTGGTCAAATTAAAATCAAATCAATTAATTAATTAAATAAATAATAAAAGTTTAAAAAAAGAGAAAGTTTTAAAGGCTAAGCAGAGTTTACTTGTGGGTGAGGCTGCAATGTTAATCTACATATGGAAAACAGTGTGAAAAAAGATTGAGAAGGATGAAGAAATACATATGGTTTGTTTTGAGGAAGTTTTAAGTAATTCTGCATTGTTGAAACAGAAAGGAGAACAGTCCTTGCAAAGAGGAGAAGGTTATGTTTGTAAAATCAAAATGTAGAGGAAACCATGAAAAGTAACAATGGAGGGTCAGGTTTTGGGGGGCTTTTTTGTTTGTGTTCTTTTTTTCTTTTTCTTTAGAGAGATCTTTGCTAGAGGGTGGGGCACTAGCCAGAGTGAGAAATCATCCCCTGGGGGGATGGCCACACCACAGTCACTTCTTCTTCACTGTCCTTTCAGGATTTGGGGGATGCATACACATGCACCCAGCATGAGTTTTAAGCTGCCATGTCCAGGACTCGAACTATCGTCAACTACGTGGGAGTCCAGCAAAGCAACCATTATGCCATCCGCTGGCTTCAAGTGTCAAGTTTTGAAAGGCTACAAAGTGAGACTAGCAGATGGCATAGTGATTACATTGCCGGATGGCCATATGGCCAACCGTAGTTTGAGTCCCGGACTAGTTTGCTTGAAAAAAAAAATTATACCAGGTGTGTGTTTGTGCGCGTGTCCAAGATCCCAGGAGAAGAATGCAGAAGAAAAGATTGCATTGTGGCCATCGCCCTCTCACTGTCTCTGCCTCTGTCTCTCTCTGGTGATCGCCTAAACCCTAAAGCAAAATCCTCTAAAAAAGAAAGGAAGGAAGGAAAGCCACATAGTTCCTGGGAGGATGAGGGCATGAGATGACTTTAAGTACAGAGAAACAATCGGAGATCTTTTCATAAACGCCATGTTCAGCCTCTGTCAAGGGACTGATAACCAGAATACACAGGGAACTCAAGTGGCTGACCCCCCAAAAAAAATGTCTAACCCAATTAAAAGATGGGAAAATGAGCTGAACAAAAATCTCTCTAAGGAAGACATATGAACAGCCAAAAAGTATATGAGGAAATGATCAACATTCCTCATTGTAAGGGAGATGCAGATTAAAACCACAATGAGATACCACCTAGCCCCTGTCAGAATGGCCAAGATTTAAAATACAAAAAGTGGTAAGTGTTGGTGGGGATGTGGTGGAAAGGGAACTCGCCTACACTGTTGGTGGGAATGTAAACTGGTTCAGCCACTGTGGAAAACAATATGGAGGTTCCTCAAAGATCTACAGATAGAATTACCATTTGATGCAATCTCATTTCTGGGTATCTGCCCAAATGACAGAGAATGCTCAGTCGGAAAAGTGCTTACACATCAGTATTTATTGCAGCATCATTCACGATTGCTAAGACATGGAACCAACCCAAATGTTCACAAACAGTTGAATGTCCACAAACAGATGAAATGTCCACAAATAGATGAAAAAAAATGTGGCACATATACTCTATGGAATACTATTCATCCATGAAAAACAAGTCTCTGGCATTTGATGGACAGTGGTTAAATATGGAAGATCTATTGCTGAGTGAAGCAAGCCAGGATATGAAAGAAAGATATTGTATGTACCCACTTAATATATACCAACTATCCACACATTATGATAGAGATCAAAATGTTGGAGGGCATAAAAGCAGTGAAAATAGTTATGAATGCTGAAGATAGTGTAGAATGGGGGAGGGGAGAAGAAAAGAGTATAGAGAAGGATAGCAAGAGAATAAATAGAAAGGCATGACATTAGTGGGACACAGAAATGGTTTATTATCTGTTAATGATAACATGTATAGTATTCTCAACTGGACTGGTCTGAGAAGTATTTCATGTTGGGTAAATTCTCTTTACAAGCTGGATGATATTTAGTGATTGAATGTTTTAAAAAATAATGAGAATAAATAATAATAATCCAAAAAAATGATGAAAATCTGCTTGATGATGATGTGGATAGTAATGTCTTTGTATTGACTGATATGCATGGTAATCATGCTGGAAAGAGAAATGTAATACACTGTAAACATACATGTGATTAAATGTAATATAAAAATTATGATAACAATAAATAAAATTAAATTTAAAGAAGAAATAAAAGTGATAACTAAAATAAAAAAAGAAGTGCCATGTTCATATCTATGTAGAAAATTTAGTTTATAAATGCATATTCTTATGTAATTTCAAGATAAAGATGTTATCACCCAATCAAAATCACAGAATCCTCAAAATATAGAAATAATTGAGCTAAATTTTAGGGAATGTTAATTCTTCAGCTTCAGAGAGAAATTTCTTTTTACCTATGGAACTTTTGCTTACATTTGGCTGCCGAGAGAGAGTATCATATCTTATTCTGTTTTTCTCTCTCCTCTCCTAATAGTCCATGATTTATTTATTTATTTATTTATTTATTTCTCTCTCTTTCTCACTCTTCCTTTCTTCTTTCTTTCTTTCTCTTTATTACTTCCTTTCTTTCTTCCTTCTCACTTTCTTTCTTTTCTTTTTCTTCTTTCTTCCTCTCTCTCTCCCCCTATCCTTTCCTTCCTTCCTTCCTTCCTTCCTTCCTTCCTTCCTTCCTTCCTTCCTTCCTTTCTTTTTCTCGTTTCTGTTTTTGCTATAGTGTATATGCACTTGCCAGAGACAGAGAGAGAGAACATTAGACATCACCCTCAAGAGGGAATAGCCCAGCCACAATCCCTTTCCCTCCAGTCTCTTCTCAGATTTTGTGTATATACGCACATGCACCTGGAAAGACTGGAACCACACAGCCAGCCATGTGGAATTCAATGTCTTAATCTTTGCACTACCTGCTGGCCTGATTGTAAGGACCATGCCTTATATTTGTCCCATTACACAGCATCTCTGAACCATGACCTTCAATAACTATTGTACAATTTAATGAATGAATAAATAATAAAAGTTCTAGTTAACTCCTTGTGTTCCTCTGAAAAGCATAGCCATAAATTAATATGGTCATGATTTTTTATTTGGTGTCAAAAGTCTCTACTGCTTTGTCACCTATTCTACAATATATTAGTAACTTGTATTTACACGAGGCAAAGAACCAACATTTGTGCATTTTATTTAAAAGTTTTATAAAAAGTTAGATTAGATACACAACTTTGTGTGTGTGTGTGTGTGTGTGTGTGTGTGTGTATAAAATTTTTGGAGAGGTTTTTTTCTACAGGGTGCATGCACTCCCCAGAAAGACAGACAGAGACAGAGACAGAAAGCAAGAAATCATCCCCCCAGGGGGTATGGCCACACTGCAATCCCTTCTCCTCCTTTCTCCTCTAGGGATCTTGGGCACACACACACACGCACACGCGCCAGGCATGAGTTTAAGCCACCAGTCCAGGGCTCGAACCACAGTCAGCTACATTGGAGTTCAGCGACATAACCATTACTCTAACTGCTGGTCCCATGTTTTTACATTTTTAAAATATATTTTTATAAGAAATTAGGTGAGATATACCATTACTCACCTTGCTGGCATCCTGATATGATTTTGTATGTGTTTAGTAGAAGAGACAGAGGTAGAGCTATAGTTAACATACACATGAATTTCAGCACTTCTATTCATATCCTGAAGTATGTACTAGTGATGTATGTCCTGGCCAAAACAAAAAAAGAGTACTTGAGCCAATAAAGAGAGAAAGACACCTAGACAGGTGTGCAGAGGTCTGTTCTCATCAACGAGGAGAAGCTATCCAGTCTGTTCCTTCCACAAACCTACATGAGGTTCGCCTTCCTGAAGATGGCCCAAAGCCCAGACTTTGGTCTGTCTGTTGAAAGTTAAGACTAATAAATTCTCTAATGCAGCATCACAAAAATACTTTCTTTTTGAATAGCAAATAGCAAAATAATTAGACTTTACCTTTAAACTTTTATATTTAATCAGTTATAAAGAAGGGAAGCTCATTGACCATATTTTAATTATTTCTTTTTTATTTTGCCCTTCATACACTGGTGAGAGTGTATTGGTCTTTATAAAAATAAATTTCATTATTTGAAATGAAAGAATAATAAAAATTGAAACACAATATTATTAGCTTTTATGCTAGTAAGAACTAATCCATTTAGGGGGGGAAAAACACTGTAGTTTAATTTCCTATCTGATCACATTGGTTCATTTAGCCCCTACCTTCTAAGAAGGCCTTCTTACTAAAGACCTTCTGTAAATACTGCATTCCCCTACTAACTTGAGATGTATGGCAAGCAATAGAAAGAATCTTAGTGTCATGAGATTAAGGAAGAAAAAAGTAAACATAAGCAAAATAAATAATTGTAATTCATTAGGATGAAATACGTTCTATGGAAAAAACAGTAAGCAAAGCAAGATAAGGAGAATTGAGAGTGACAGAACTGAGGTGTGAGATGCAATCTTAACTGGGATCAAAAGGTACTTGGGCATAGTAGAAGGAGATGAGGACATCTCACTTTGGTGCAGGAGTGCTGCAGATAGAGGGAACAGCCATCGCGGAGGCTCTCCAGAGGGTGGAGCACATCTGGAATGCGTAAGGATAGGAAGAAATCCAAGGAAGGAGCTGACTGAGCAAAGGGGATGAACAAGGGAGTATCGCATGTGAGTGAACCTGTGCAGTGTGTTAGGGGATAGCGGAAGGAGATCACGGGAAGTCTTCAGTCATTTGAGGAAATTTTACTTCACTCTGAATGAAATGAGGTGCCATTGCAACTTTTAAGCATGGAAGTGACAAAATAGTACTTCTATTTAAAAGCAGTATTTTGACTGCTATTACAAATGCAGTGTAAAGGGACAAGAGCAGAACTGGGTCAACCATGTAGGAAGCTATTGAATAATACAGGTGACAGATAGATGGTGACTCATTCAAGGGTAGTGGGAGGAGGGGGATGAGAATTAGTCAATTTTCTGAGTGTAGTTGAAGGTTCATCAACATTTTAATTTGGTTTAAACAGTTTAATTTGTTCCTATAGGAATTTAACTAGAGATTACCATCTTAAAATGACCATATAGGGGGACCAACAGGTGGTGTAGTGGTTACATCACTGGACTCCCACATGGATGACCACCGTTTAAGTCCGAGACCCTGTGGCTTGAAACTTATGCTGCGCACATGTGTATGTGGCACATGCCCAAAATACCAGGAGGAGAATGGAGGAGAACGGGTTACACAGCCATCTCCCTTGGGGAGGTGATTTCTCACATTGCCTTTCTGTCTCTGTCTCTTTCTCTCTCTAGTGAGCACGTGTCCCCTATGGCAAAAAATCTCTTAAAAAATAAAGGCCACAAAAGGACCAATAGATGACATCATGGTTACATTGCTGGACTCCCATGTAGTTGACCGCTGTTTGAGTACTGGATCCCGCAACTAAAAATCATGCTGGGCACATGTGAGTGTGTGTCCAAAATCCCAAGAGGAGAATGGAGGAGAAGGGATTGTGGTGTGACCATCCTCCTGAGGGTGATTTCTCACTTTCTGTCTCTCTGTCAAGCACATGCACTCTATAGCAAAAATCTCTCTCTAAAAAGAAAAGAGAAGAGAAGGGAAGGGAAGGGAAGGGAAGGGAAGGGAAGGGAAGGGAAGGGAAAAGGGAAGGGAAGGGGAGGGAAGGGAAGGGAAGGGAAGGGAAGGGAAGGGAAGGGAAGGGAAGGGAAGGGAAGGGAAGGGAAGGGAAGGGAAGGGAGAAGAGGGGAGGGGAGGGAAGGGAAGAGAGAAGAGAAGAGAAGAGAGGCCATATATACTAAAACACTCAAAATGTTGTATTTATTTTTCAAGTATGTTTGCATTATCTCTATTAGGAGAGGAGAGTGAGTTTCTTAAGGACAGGGTACAATTGCATGTATCACTTTGCCTTAATTGTACAATATTCTCTGTCAATATTCCTAAATTGAGGTTTCTTAAATTAAGACTTGGAAAATTTTCAGCTTTGCTCAGCTGCATTATTTACTGGGGCTCCTGTGATAAAAACCATTATGTGGGACCAGCAGTTAGTATAATGGCTATGTCGCTGGACTCCCACGTAGTCGACCGTGGTTCGCGTCCCGGACCCGGTGGCTTAAACTCACGCCAGGCGCGTGTGCGTGCGTGCCCAAGATCCCGAGAGGAGAATGGAGGAGAAGGGATTGCGGCATGGCCATCCCCCCTGGGGGGTGATTTCTCGCTTTCTGTCTCTCTGTCTCTCTCTGTCTGGCGAGCGCACGTGCCCTATAGCAAAAACCTCTCAAAAAATAAAAAAAATTAAAAATAAATAAAAACCATTACGTGAGTCTAAGGACATGTTTCATTACTCATGATTATTTTAATAAAATAGCGTAATTACGAAACTTAATTCTATTAAGCCTTTCATCAACATTGTGGTAAAAAAAAAAAACTCCATTTGTCTTTTTGACAAAAATACACAATCAAGAAATAAACTCTAACAATGAAAGAAAACAGGTTTAAGAGGGAAAAAAGAAAGATTAGTTTGAGACTAAATTCTTCCTAGGAAGGATATGTGAGTTTAAGACAATGTTCATTCTTAAGAATGAATGATCAAGAGAGTATCATTGGATATGATTTTTTCCATAAAGATACAAACATTAGTACAATAAGTGTAATTACCTTTGGTCTTATAGTTTTAAAGTTTATGTTAATTTTAGCACCAACTGAATAGAAATGTCTACTATTCTCTATAAGTTTTAGCTATAGAGTGAGGCAAACTAAATATAACTCCCAAATCTGACAAGAAATTGAAAAGATATACCCGTGTACTTATGTAGATGGTAATGTTTCCTTTCATCTTGATCTGGGAGAATATATATAGTCTTAAAGTTAAAAAAATATTGGAAAGAAATTTTTATTTAAATGTATAAACTGAAAATTCATTTAATGATTTTAGTCTAATTTTACTCTTTTTATTATTTTGATCTAAAGCTAGTAGTATTAGTGAAAGTACCTTATCCAAGAAGTGGAAGAACATACCTTGTTAACAGAGAAACAAAAGATATGTTTTCATTATTGAGATAAAATGCACTATATAAGCTCAGCCTACATGTACTTTTTTTTTAATTTTTTTTTTTTTTTGGAGAAGTTTTTCGCTATAGGGCGCGTGCGCTCGCCAGACAGACAGAGAGAGACATAGAGACAGAAAGCGAGAAATCACCCCCCAGGGGGGATGGTCACGCCGCAATCCCTTCTCCTCCATTCTCCTCTCGGGATCTTGGGCACGCACGCACACGCGCCCGGCGTGAGTTGTAAGCCACCGGGTCCGAGACGCGAACCGCGGTCGACTACGTGGGAGTCCAGCGACATAGCCATTACGCTAACTGCTGGTTCCCAGCCTACATGTACTTTTAAAAAAGTATTTAATTTAACTTATTATTATTGTTTTAATTTTGCTATGGGGGGGAGAGAGAATGAGAGAGAGAGAGAGAGAGAGAGAGAGAGAGAGAGAGAGAGAGAGAAAGAGAAAGAGAAAGCTACCAGGTCCAAGACACCAACCATAGTTGGCCATGTGGGACACCAGCACCTCAATAACCATGCCACCTGCTGGCTCCAGCCAATGTGTACTTTTAAATTGATATTTAAATTTCAAAGTGATGGAGACCAGATCTTTTACTGGTTAGGAAAAATAAACACAATGTTAGTAACTATTATAATAGATGGAAGATATTTAGGCCATTGGAGAAAATGAGTAGTGGTAAGTTTTCCTAGAACTTCATGTAACACAAGAAGTACAGTTCAAAAACATATTTGAAGCATCTGCTCTTTCAAAATCTTAGTTCAGTGGATAGTTTCATATTTTTTGTTCAAAAATAGTTGGATAATAATGTTATGCAAATCACAAAACTATTTGAGAAGTATCCTTGTGGGTTTGGTATTTTTTATTTTTTGTTTTTTGGGTTTTGAGTTTTGTTTTGTTTTTCCTGTCAACAATTTAAAAGCAAAAAATAAAATAGAAAGAAAAGCCCTGAAAAACATGTTTTGTAGAGAAAGATATTAGATATTTTTATATTGAACTTTTAAAATATTTTGAATGCATTTTTATTATTTTACACAAATTTATTTTTAATATCTTGAGCTATTTTGAAGTCAAATAGAAAATGATTCAAGTGGAACCACTTGTGTTTTAAAACTCTTAACTGTCTCAGGGGCCAGGAGGTGGCATGGAGGTAAGGTGGCTGGATCCCACATGGCTGACTTCACAGCTCAAGCCCAGTACCCAGCTGCTGTGTGAGTGTGCATGCATGCCCCAGATCCCAAGAGGACAATGGAGGAGAGGGATTGCAATGTGGCCATCCCCCCTCGAGGCTGATTTCTCACTTTCCCTCTCTCTCTCTCAACTCTTAGCTCTCTCTAAAATAAAAGCTATCAAGACTTTGAAATAAAATCTGAAACAGGGCCAGCTGGTGGCATGGTGGTTAAGGCAGCTGGTTCCCGCACGGCTAACTGCGGAGTTCTGCAGTTGGAAAAACATACCAGGCATACATGCATGAGTGCCCAAAATCCTGAGAGGAGAGTAAAGGAGAAGGGATTGTTCATTGTTCATTCACCCTGAGGGGTTCTTTCTCAGTCTTTCTCTTTCACTTCTTCTCTGTGCAGGAAAGAAGAAAGAAAGAAAGAGAGAAGATAAAAAATAAAATCTGAGACACCTATTTATTCCAGTTTATTATGAGAAGTACTTAATGCAACATCTATATCTGGTAGCAGGCCAATTTATTAAGCTTACATGATCTTGTATCCTTACTGACAATACTTTTACCTGTAAATAGGTCAATTTTGTTGCAGGACACCCACCTTTTCAAGGTAACTTTCTCCTATTACTTCCTATCTTCACTGAGAATAAAAATCACTCACACAAGAAACCCTCAGAAACCCACAACTTGGGTTTATACTTCTCCTCTAATTGCACAGAACCTCTTTTATGCCTGCAGATATTTTTACATCTAAGACAGCCTGCAGTTCTGCTTGCCAACCTGAAACTTGTTTCACAAATTTTTCAGCAGCTGGTATGATAATAAGCCAGTTTTTATGTAAATTAGTAATCTTCCTAATCAATTTTTAACTATGAAATTGAAATTTTAAATATTTTAAGTAAACTATTTTTTAGGAAAATATACTTTATCAAATCCATTTATCTAGCTTGATTATAATTATATTAAGTCCAATTTTAAGAAATGTTTCTATGACTCAGAAAAGAGTTTTCTGTTGAAACTAGTTTTTAAATGTATGATGCAGTTAATTCTTTATTGAAAGGTTCGTCTTACTTTTCCTTTCAGTTAACGTTCTTATAAAATGATACATTTTTACTAATTTAAAGGTTGACTAATTTAAGGTTGACATATATTTTTTGCACTACTAAATGCTGTATGTTTGTATCAATCATTTCTTTAGAAATACAAAGTACCGTAATAAAATGTTATAAAATAAAATTGCTACTTTTAATGCTGAAGAAAATTATTCCTTTTAATTGCCTGGGTCAACTTTTTTCAAACCACAGACTAAGCAACTATTAAATGTATTCAGTTATTTACAAAGTTAAAGTTACTTTATTATTATTCTTTGTAATGACCATACTTTTGAGAGTAAAGTGTAATAGATCTATTACTGATGGGTTTTTGCCCTGTGGCTTTTTTTTTGTGTGTGTAAGTAGACCTATCTTCTCAATACACAGAAGTGCAGTAGTGTCCTCAAGATTAAGAAGAAAAATGCAAAAAAAAAAAAAAAATGCAGTCAACCTTTACCACCAATGAGGAAATAGTTTATTATGTTATTTTTTTTATCTTAGTGTCATGAATTTTTCTCTAAATCATAATAGGCCATATCTTTGAATTCAGTTATTTCCATGGTAAACAGGGAAAACATTTGAATTTAAAAATTAAAAGGTCACACAAAAGATTGATATCAAGGTTACTTCAAATATGCATAGGGAATATGGCAAAGCACCAATAATGTAACTTAAAGTATGTAGAAAGTTTTTATTATTATCAATTTAAATGAATGAATGAATCATTAATATTAAAAGATGAGGTTTTTCAAAAGCATGAATTTGGCTGATAGTTACAATAGGTATTATTTTTTAAAATCAGCACTTTGTTCGAAGACTTCAATGTGCTAATAATACATGCTGGTGCAGAGCAGAGTGTAACAGATTTGAAAACTAAAACTAGTAACTATTTGATTACTGCCATTATCATTTCTTTCTTTTATCTCCAGATTGAAAGTTCACTTCCTGTTTAAATGTTTCTTTTTCTGCCCTATGAAATTCAACATTTACACAAATGCCTAGCACATGTTCAATTCTCCATACATATTTATCGAATAAATGAATGAAAACGAGAGTGATTTATTATTGTACCAACACGGAATACCTCAAGATAATTTCAGTTACCTCCTTTTTTTAGTAACCTCTTTGCCTAATTACTGCTTTGATTTCTATAACACTGTACTTTTCTGTTAATTTGGTTTTTTTCTCTGTAGTTTTTCTCTTAATACTAATTAAACAAAATAAAACTAATAATAGAGAAGAATAATCGTCACAATGGATTTACTTAAGGTTCTCTTATTTTACTTTTATTTTCCTCTTTCTCAGAATTTTCCCTTCCTTCCCTTCTCCTTCTTTATCTTCTTCTGGTAGTTCATTTCTTTCTTTCTTAAGATATCAAAACATGCACACTGTTCGTGTATTCGTTCTCTCACCCATGGTACAAATAGATGTTACTCAAAATATTCAGGACTGACATGATCTACTGTCATATATAGTGACACTTAATCTAGTTTCCTCAAGGACTAAGTGATGACCCAATATTGACCTCAAATGTTTATTACTTCTTACAACGTAACACAGTGTAAATGGAAACATGTTTAAGGGTTTTGATTTTTTTCCCTCCAATTCTGCTTTTAACTACTCATGTGATAAGCAAATTATCCAGTTTCTCTGGCCCTCAGAATTTTCCTCTAATAAAATGTAGAACTTGTACTATCAAATATAATCCCTAAGCTTTCTACAAACTTCCAGTTCAGTCTCTGTGATCTCTATATAAATGCTTTTCTTCAAAATGGTTCCTCATTTGATAATTTCGTTTCTTTTATTGGTGACTCATTTGTTTACTCTCTAAATTGAATAATTTGAATTTTCCCTACTTTCCCTTCACCTTCTCCCTGTTTTTCCATTATGGCAAGAAAAATGAATCTGGGTTTAAAGAAAAAGCAGCGTTGTGATATCCAGAGGAAAAAAGAAAGTGCAATAACTTATACAAAGTAAAAAGAAAAAATAAAGGACATTGTAAATATTTTATCTCATTTTCATTTGTATTTGACATTATGCATAGTCTCTTTGAGTTTATGTAACTATTTTTGTTTGTTTTTTAGTAGTAGTAACTTTACTCTTTTTTTTTTTTTTTTTTTTTTTTTTTTTGTCTCCCACCCCTGGAAGGAGCTCAGGCGAGGAGTGGAATTCTTTTTCAAAAAAAAAAATTTTATTTTTTTATATTACATTTAATCACATATATCTTTTTTTCATTTCATTTTCTTTTATATATTCAATCACATTATTATTTGTCTTACAAAGTGGATATTTCAACAGGTGAACATTTCTCCCTAATACAGTTGATCAAACTACAAAATATCTTCAACAGATAATACCACACCTCTTTGTGCCATTAATGCCTTGCCTCCCTAACCCTCCCCCAAATGTCCTTCCTCAGACCTTCCTCTTTCACACACACTATATCTGGTATTTACATCTATATGCTGTGTTTCTATATCCTTTAGTCAATTATTTTCAGTCATAGAGTGCAGACATTCGGTATATATTAAGTGGGGACATACAATGCCTCTCCTTCAAAGCCTGGCTTGCTTCACTCAGCAGTGAGTCTTCCATATTCATCCACTTACTGTCAAAAGCCAGGGTTTTATTATTTTTTATGGCTGAATAGTATTCCATTGAGTATATGTGCCACAGTTTTTCTATCCATTCATCTGTTCATAGGCAGTTGGGTTGTTTCCATGACTTAGCAATTGTGAATAGTGCCGCAATAAATTTGTTAGGTTTTCCCAACAAGGTGTGAAATCTCAGCATTGAACAGGGAAAGTAAAACAAGTTCACCATATGTCCATATTGACCTTTTAAAAATCCTTTACATAGGGACCAGCAGTTGGCTTAATGGCTATGTTGCTGGACTCCCATGCAGTCAACTGTGGTTTGAATCCCAGACCCGGTGGCTTAAACGCATGCCGGGCACATGTGTGTGTGTTCCCAAGATCCCGAGAGAAGAGGAGAAGGTATTGCGGCGTGAGCATATCTCCCTGGGGGTGATTTCTTGCTTTCTGTCTCTCTGTCTCTCTCTGTCTTTCTGGCAAGAGCACATGCCCTATGCAAAAAACTCTCAAAAAACAAAATTCTTGGGACCAGCAGTTAGCGTAATGGCTATGTCACTGGATTTCCATGTAGTCGACCGTGGTTCGAATCCCGCATCTGGTGGCTTGGACTCACGCCAGGCGCATGTGTATGCATGCCCAAGATCGCAAGAAGAGAATGGAGGAGAAGGGATTGTGGCATGGCCATCCCTCCCGGGAGGGTGATTCCTCGCTTTCTGTCTCTCTGTTTCTCTCTGTCTTTCTGGTGAGCGCAGGCGCTCTATAGCAAAAACCTCTCCAAAAACAGAAAAAAATAATCCTTTACATAATGTTTTAACCCTTATAACTGCTCTGCAAGATAGACACTTGCTATGGTTTGGTTAATAGTTTGTCCCCAAAGTTCATGTTCTAGAAGCTCGGTCCCTAGTGTAATGGTATAGGACATGGTGAAATTTTTAAGAGGCAGGCCTGGTGGATGGTGTTTGAATCCATCCCTCATTAATGGATTAATGCTGTGTCTCACTAAAGGAAGTGATTTCTTGGTCTCATGAGAAAAGTTTAGTCCTGGGCCTGTCGGCTTAAAAGATGCACTGGGCATGTATATGTACATGTCCCAAATCCCAGGAGAAGAGTGAAGGAGAGAGAACTGTGACATGGCTGTCCCCCCTCAAGGGTGATTTATAACTTCCACCTCTCTCTTTATCTCTTTCTGTCTCTCTCTCCCTCTCTGACAAACACATGCACCGTATGGCAAAAATCTAAAAATAAAATGAAATGAAGAAAAGTAAAGAAACAGGTGAAACAGTTCTGAATGAAGCTCATAAACAAGAGAACCGGGCCAGTTTAGAAAAGATCATGTGTAACCACCACATACATATATGATGAGGATAATAATTATAGTTTTTAAGCCTTTGAGTTTGGGAAGGACTTGTTTTGCAGCGTTATTGCGACAATAGCCAACTTAATCTGTGCTACTCATTTTATTCTTGAATCAGTACTATCTTTCACATGAATCTCCCAGTTTCTTCTCCTTATGCCCGTCATGCTATATTATTTCTAAGTGTGACTTTTGTCATGACTTTTATAGCCAGAAATTGACAGAGCTATGGAAATGGGTGAAAAGGGACCATTAAGTGGTGGTCCCAGTATTATTAAATATAGGAAGAACCTAAGTGATGAAAAAATTCAGAATTTAATTTAATATGTAAATGTACTTAGCTAAATGCGAAATATAATGTACAAGTATTACTCACAAGAGAAGTATGTGCAAATAACCAAGAGATTACGATACTACAATTAGACTCAGGATTAAGGGTGTGTGAAATAAATGAAAAAGAAATTGTTAGTAGAGCTTTTATAAGACTATAGATTATCTTCTGACTCACTCTGGATTCTCATGTTTTACACGTATCTCCAAATCCTTTTTAGGCAGAACATTAAAGTAACATATTATTAAATATGATTATACACTGTTTTTCCTTGAAAGATGTGTTATTATATTTCCCTCTATCACTAAGTTCTTCAAATTAGTTTGGCCTAGGTCCAAAAAAGAACTGATACTTATGCATTATTAAATTTTAAAAGCCCTGAAAGCAATCATTAAATCACTGAATATTGTATTTTCAAAGGAAACATAATCTTCTTGGCTATATGTCTTACAATAAACAAAAACTATTCTAAGAAAATTTTGACAGATTCTTAAAACTGTAATTGGACTATGTTATATTAACTTAGAATAAAAATAGCCCTAGGTTTATTATAGAGTAGTTTAAACAAGTTTATATCTATGTAAAATCTGGAACACTTATATTCTGTTACAAATGAGAACCTCTTTTATAAAGTCCCTGGTATTACAGCAGAAGTTCAGTGTTTCCTAGCAGGTGTGTATTCAAAAACACTTTCTGTTTCCAGTTTTCTAGGTCTAACTTGATTATCCTTTCAGATTTCTGTTTTGATTAAAGGCAATAGCACCTTCTCAATTATTCAGACTTGGGCTAATATCAAGACCTTACACTCTTTCAGGAATCACATCTAGTCAACCTTAAAATCCTTTAGAATTTTCCTTTCCAGTTAATCAAAGATGCCCTGTCCTTTTCTGAGGTTTTGCAGTCTCAGAGCCTCAGCACCTCTTCTTAAATCATGAGAAAGACCACTATGGTCTTATGTATGTTTAGCATTCATCAAATATTTTCTGAAGAGAATGAATCAGTGAATGAAAATATGGTTATTCCTTTCTCCATCCTCAAACTCATGATTGCCTTTTTTTTCAGGTAGTATGATTTATTTTCGAATATCTTGTTTTTTTAAAAAAATATTTTTTATTTCAATTTATTTTATACATTCAATCACATATGTCACTTAGCTTGCAAAGTGAATATTCCAGCATGGATACATTTCTCACCAATACAGTTGGGAATACTACACACATCTACCTCAACAGACAATAATCCATCTCTTTGTCCCACAAATGCCCTGCCCCTCCATTTCTTTCCCCAATGTCCTGCCTCGTCTCTCCTCCTTCACCCACCCTCTTCTCACACTGTATCCTGTATTTATAACCATTTTCTATGTTTCTATATCCTCTAGTCATTCAGTTTCAGTCATAAAATGTAGACAGTTGGCATATATTAAGTGGAGACATACAATGTCTCTCCTTCATAGTTCATGGCTTCACTCAGCAGTAAATCTGTCATATTCATCCACTTTTTGTCAAAAGCCAGGGTCTTGGTTTTTATGGCTGAGTAGTATTCCGTAGAGTATATGTGCCACATTTTTCAATCCATTCATCTGTTTGCGGGGATTGCCCATTAAAAAAAAAATGTCATTAAGCTCCAAATACTTAGTATTGCAATCAATAAAATCTCCAGGACATAATTTAATTACATTTGTAATTTCGTTTCTCACTATATCCAAGCATATATCTCATGTCCTTTTAATGGGAAAAATGTACTCTCTCAAGTCTATGTATTTGTCAGTAGCATTATCTCAATTCAAAGTATATTTAAATTTCCTATTTAAAAAAAATCCTGGTTTGGGGGATCAGCAGATGGCATAATGGTTACATTGCTGTATTCCCATGTAGTCAACTGTAGTTTGAACCCCCAATTCTGCATCTTAAAACTCACACCAGGCACGTCTCCCAGGAGGAGACTGGAGAAGGGATTGAGGCATGGCCACCCCCTCCCGCAAGGTGATTTCTAGCTTTCTGTCTCTCTGTCTGTCTCTGTCTTTCTGGTGAGCGCATGCACCCTATAACAAAAACCTCTCAAAACAAAATCCTTTTTTTTTAGTAAGGCCTGCCTCAACTCTATAGCATAATTTTTAAGAGCACAAACTTGGAAGCCAGACCTAACAGAGTTTTCTATAAAAGTAAATATACACCTGATATACCTGCATGGCATAGGAATTCTACTCCCAGGAATTTACACAAAGTAAATAAAAAGATACATCATAAAAAAAAAAAAGAAAAAGGAAGAAATGTTCAAGATATTTTATCAAATGCATTTATAACAGCCCCAAATGGATATACCCCAGGCATTTATCAATAGGAGTAAAGCTAATTGTATACATGAATTGACATGAATATTCTACACATTAATTAAAAAAAAACTAAACATGGATGATTATGCTGAGTAAAAGAAGCCTTAATAAAAGAGCACTGCTCTATTATTTCATATATCTAAAATTTTAAGAAGTTAAATTTGATATACATTGGGGGAAAAATCATAAATTAGTTACCTCTGGCGAATGGTGTTAGGAATTGCCTGGAAACAGGCAGGAGCAAAGTTTCTGGCATGATGGCAGTGTTTTATATCTTGAAATTTCATTGGGTCATACAGTTGTGTCAAAACTCACCAAATAATATGCTTCAGACTTGTTAATTTTTATGTAAATTTTATCACAAAAGAACTGTAAACATTGAATTCTAGTAAGGGATTTGTATGCTGATATGCTTAGAGAAAAAATGCTCTAATGTATAAAATGCATTTTGAAAAGCTTCAAAAGAATAAGATGGACTGGTGGATAAGTAGAATGATGGATTAATGTGGAAAGCAAAATTGCCTCTCTACATGCAATACTTTTGATAACAAACTTGTGGATTTCTCATACCAAACAATTCTCCAATCCTCTGTGGACGCCAAGTGAATATCTAAAATTTAATTCAATTCTGATACTAACTACTTGGGTTTAATGCAGACCCCACAGGTTGGGGCTCAATCCTACAAGACTTTCCCCCCACTTCACATGCTAGTGGCAAGTACCGGATTCCTAGGGTACTCATACTTCTGTTCTACTTGAACATACTCTAGAGGTTCCTACAACTCCTGTTTCATGTTTGATAATTTGTCAAAAAGGCTTACAGAACTCAAGAAAGCACTTATTTATGTTTGCCTGTTTATTAAAAAACATATAAGTTATCTGCCAAATAAAGAGATATATGCAGACATGAAAGGGTCTCAAGCACAGGAGGTTCTGTTTCCATGGAGTTGGGGTGCGCCACTCTTCGTGAACATGGGTGTATTCCCAACCTGGAAGTTTTTAAAAGGGGTTTCACCACATAGGCATAATACATTATTAACTCAGTTCCCAGCCTCTGTCCTCTCTTTAGAGAATGGAGGTTGGGCTCTAAGTTCCAAGCTTTCTTTTTTCCTAATTATTTATTTAATTTTATTTATTACTATTATTTAATTTTGCTATAGGACATGTGAACTCACCAGAGACAGACAGAAAGAAGAGGGAAAGTGAAAAGGAGGCTGCCAAAATTGGGGCTTGAACCCGTGGCCAGACATGTGGGAGTCCAGCCCCTTAACCATGTTACCTACTGGCCCAAGCTTTTAATATGGCTTAGTTTTTCTGATGATCAGCCCCCATCCTGAAGCTACCCAAAGAGCTATCTGAAAGTCCACCAAAAGTTGCCTCATCAGGAAAAACAATACTCCTAAAACTGGGGAAGTTCCAAGGAATTTAGAAACTCTGTGTCAGGATCTGGACTCAGAGACAAAGTACGTATTTCTTATTCTGTCACAATGTGTAATAAACCACATGGAGTAAAACGTTAATGGTAAAATCTAAATGGATGTATTGGCATTCATTGGAAAGCTCCTTAAACTTTTCTGCCTGTTAGACAGATTTCATAGTAAATATGAGGAAAAAATTAACCCTAGTTTTAGTAATTATAGATTATTCATAAATAAAACAATTATTACTCTCCCGTTTGCAAAATGGTAGTTTTTTTTTAAGTTCCTCATTCCATCCACCCTTATTAGTTGCCATTTTACAATAAGAAAACACATTCTTTTTTCCAATATTATTGATTTTTTTTTGCAAGCATGACCAATATTATTAACAAATTCCAAACTCAGAATGCCCCATATTTAGTAAGTTGGAAGCCTTTCAAGCTATCTTCTGTTTCTTTAGATATGGCCTTATGTCTTTTAGTCACTGAAAGGTTAAAACCTTAAATTACTTGGAGGTTAAATTACATATTTAAATAATAACTTTATTCTTATGTCTGCAGTTTTTATCAGAAAAATTAGGTGGGCCTTTGCATTTGTCCTTCTTTGACTTCCATCACTGCATGTTTTCATCATCCTTCTTCTCCAGCGAATTCACTGCCTGTCAACATCAGTGTATTTACACATTGTTCAAATCCTACAATATACTCTATATGTGTATTTCAAGGGGGGATTTCTGGGTAGAAGATGATGATGTGAACGCAGACAATTAACTTCCTTTTGGATCTCCACTGCAATCATCAAAAGGAATTTTAAAGAAGAAATGTCTGAATATAAACTGAATACTAAAGAAAGATGTTTTTTTAAAGAACTGTGAAGAATTTTAAGAAGATACAATGAAGAAAGACACCAAGATAATTCTTTTTCTTCTTGAGAATATTGTGTCACTTCAAAATAATATAGATACACTGTTTCAGGGCATCTTTTTATTTTTCAGTTGATTTATTCATTTCTTTTATGAGTGAAAGAGAGGGAGGCACCCCCAAAAGGGTCTTCATGCTGTGATTCACCTCCGTTTTCTTAGCCAGCCTGTATCACAGGCAAGCACAGGCCCCAGTGTTGTGTACAGAGAGGCCTTAGGATGGAAACCAGAACTTCCCCATGTGTGTCTGGCATCACAGAATGCTGCCTAATGGGTTGTCCCCCTTTTTAGAACATCTTAAGTGCACTTTGATTTGTAGAATGAGAGATAAATCCTCACTGAACTATGGGTAGAGATTTCTTTCTTTTCCCTCCCTTCCTTCCTTCCTTCCTTCCTTCCTTCCTTCCTTCCTTCCTTCCTTCCTTCCTTTCTTCCTCTCTCTCTCTCTCTCCCTCCTCTCCCTTCCTTTCTTTTTCTTTCTCTCTTTCTTTCTTTCATTCTTTTCTTTCTTTTTTTTTTTTTTTAACACATCATGGAACAGTATAAATTTGAAAGCAGTTGAAGTTGAACTTGAAGCTATAGCCCAAAAGACAACAAACAGTAGCTTTCAAAAAGCCAAAAGGCTACCAGGGGAAAGTTCCTGCACTTTAAAAGAGGCTGAATAGATGATCACTTTGTAACTGGTGTGATCCTTTCCTTATTAAGAAAAAGAAAGAAAAATTAATAAAGCATTAATTTAGGGAATTGGAAATAAAAATGCAGACCAAATAAAGGCAGGATAAAAATATACCAGAGTTGAAGCCTAATATAGTAAGTTAGAAAAAATATAAAATATATAAATAAGAGTTAAGTCTTTCACAAAATGGAACATTCTCCATATCTTAAGAGTGTAAAACATAATTGTGTGATTGAGTTTATATTCTAGCCCCTCTTCTTTGCCTTAGTAAACAACCATGTACTAAATAGGGTGTGATCCTTCAGTCTGAGTTCCTGAATGAAAAGCCACATGAAGCATGTTTGTTATGAAATACAGCCAGTAGAACAAGTGATGCAAGAGGTAAGTTTTGACATAACACATAATGAACAAATAAGAACAACAAAAAACTAACATATGTGGCATTGTCTTGTGATTAATGCCACACAGAGATAGTAAGCAGTTATTGGAGACTGTAAAAATAGCAACCAATATGACACCATGGTAAAATGTTTAGTAAACCTGTCACAGGCCAGTCATCAATTTTTTTATCTTTTTTTAAAACCAGAATGTGTCTTAAAAATAAATCTTTCACTGTAAGAGAAGTTTTAAATAGAATGTTATTAGTATGCATTTTTGATATTAGCTACATTTAATAAGGTACCCTCCAAGTAAAAATTAAGTTCAGGGAAGAATTGGCTCATTTTCAAGGAAAGATTAAAAAGAAAAATAGATAGCTTAGAGATTTCAGGTCTTATAGGATTTAAATTATAATTATTTTTTTCCCTAACTGGTAAAAGGAAAAATTAAACCCCCCCCAAAGTTTTTGGTAACTTCAGTTTTGTTTTAAACTCACATTTTATTAATTTACCTGTCCCCCATCAAATCCTTTCAGTTGGACAAAATTTCTCTGGGAAAGAAATCAAAGTCATGATCCCACAGATATCTAATAGGCTCAAACTACCTATAATTAAGTCTTACGAGAGAGGCATGTCTTGAGCTGTGAGTGTGGCGATTAATATATACAGTTGATTGGAAACAAACACTTTATGATATATATTTTTAAATTTCTTTTATACATTCAATCACTATACATCACTTAGCTTATAAAGTAAATTTTCCAACATGAATACATTTCACACCAGTCTAGTTAGGGATACTATACACATTATCAACTGATAATAATCCATTAAATATCTTACTTCTCTATTTTTATCCTTAATGTCTTTCCTCACACTCTCTTCCTTCTCCCACCCTCTTTCCACATTGTATCCAGTATCTATAACCATTTTTTCTTGTTTATATATCCTCTAATTTTTCAATTTCAGTCACAGAGTGCAGTCAGTATATATTAAGTGGAGACATACAATATCTCTCCTTCATAGCCTGGCTTCCTTCACTCAACAGTAAATCTTCCATATTCATCCCCTTTCTATCAAAAGCCAGGGTCTTGTTGTTTTTTAAGACTGAGTAGTATTCCATAGAGTATATGTGCCACACTTTTTCAATCCATTCTTCTGTTCATGGACATTTGGGTTGGTTCCACATCTTAGCAATTGTGAATAATGCCGCAATAAACATAGATGTACAAGTACTTTTCTGATTTAGTATTCTTTTTTTGGGTAGCTACCCAGGAATGTAATTGCTGGATCATATGGTAGATCTATCTGTAGATCTTTCAGGCATCTCCATATTGTTCTCCATAGTGGCTGGACCAATTTACATTCTCACCAGCAGTGTAGTAGAGTTCTTCTATGATCACATCCCCACCAGCACTTATCATTTATTATTTTTGTTTTTGTTCTTTAACATTAGTCATTCTGACTGGAGTTAGGTAGTGTCTTATTGTAGTTTTGATCTTCATCTCCCTTATGGTGAGAAATGTTGACCATGTTTTTAGCTCATTTTCTCATTATGTAATTGGGTTGGTCATTTTGGGGGAGGGATAAGCCACTTGAGTTCCCTTTGTATTCTAGTTTTCAGTCCTTTATCTGAAACATAGTTTACAAAAATATTCTCCCATTCTGAGGGTTGTCATTTCATGTTAATTACTGTGTCTTTTGCTGTGCAGAAACTTCTTAATCTAATGTATTCCCACTTGTTTACTTCTGAGATTATTCACTGTGCTTTGGGGGTCTTATTTAAGAAGATTTTGCTTTTCCCAGTGTCTCCCAGAGTTTCCCCAGTGTTTTCCAGCAGTAGTTTCATAGTTTGAGGTCTTAGGTTTAGATCTTTGATCCACTTTGAGTTGATTTTTGTCAATGGTGGAAGGTAGGGGTTCAGATTCATCTTCCTGCAGGTTGATATCTAGTTTTTCCAGCACCATTTGCTAAATAGGTCTTTCTTTTCCCAAGAGATTGACTGGTAAAATCATTCTATTTAAAACCTATGTTTTGAGGTTTATTTCTGGGGTCTCTATTCTGTTCCATTAGTTTACCTACATGTTATTGTGCTAATACTATGCTGTTTTGATGATCACAGCTTTGTAATATATTTTGGTGTCAGGGAGTGAGATGCCTCCTACTCCACTCTTCTTGTGCAGGATTGCTTAGGCAATAGAGGGTATTTTTTACACTTTAAAAAATGTTTTTAGAGTTACACTTCTAGAAGTACCATCAATTTGGATAAAGAGACAAATAATTTGAGGCACAATGACCTCTACTTACAATGTGGCCAAAGATGATCATGAAAAAGGAAACACTAGTTATAGTGGAAAACCCAGAACAAATAATAAGGGCACTACTTTCAAGGAGCTGAACCATGACTTTTATGTAATATTTCCTTGATCAGAGTAAGATCATGTAACTAAGTAAGCTCAGTAAAATTCAGAATTCAAATCATAGACCATTCTGAACCATAGACCACCATGAATGGCAGTGCTTCTCATAGTTTTCTGATTTTTTAAAATATTATTATTATGATTTCTGATTTGCATACATTTGATATACATCTTTTTGGGCGAAGTATGATTTTTTAAAAAACATAAAAATAGTGAGTACTAATCAAACCAAGGATATACATAAATTTATCTTCAACATTGAACATTAAATTTTATTGTGCACATTTGATAATAGCTCTAGTAGTTCTGGAGAATTTTTTTTTTCCAAAGTGTGTTTTAAAATATATGTTTAAAATTGTCCATATTTTTTAATTGGCTGCGGTACACTATTCCATAACCTCTTCCCCTTATTTACTTACATACATTCTTATGTCTGTGTAAAATTTTCTCCTAAATCACTTCTTTCACCCCTGGAAGTTTCTGGTATCTATTAGTACTCTCTATATTTCTAGCTTTTGGGTCTTCAGTTTCGGCCATAGAGTGTGGATATTTGGTATAGGTTAAGCAGGGACATGTGTAATAGCATTTTCTTTCATAGTCTGGCTTATTTCATTTATTATTATATCTTCTAAGCTCATCCACTTTGTGTAAAATGACAAGAAATTCCTGTCCGTTATGGCTGAGTAGCATTATATAGTGTCTGTGTGTGTCACAGTATTTGAATCCATTCAGTTCTTGGGCATTTAGGTTGATCCCATGCCTTGGTTACTGTGAATAATGCTGAAATAAATATGGGTGTACCAATGTGTCTCTGAGTGACCTAATTTCTTGGCCTTTGGGTATATTCCATCATTATACACTGGATTTTTGCTTTGAGGGTTACAGAGAGGGCAAGAAGGAAGAAGGGATATGCAATTTGTCTTTTTCCTTCATGTCTCCAGATCAAGATCAGCTAAACATGGGCCTGACTTGCTTTGAAGATGGAAAGTGAATGCTCTGAAATATACCACATCTGCACAGAAGATCTATCTGTCATTACATGGTTTGATTTGGCTTCTCATTCTTTTCTTCCTCTAAAAGAACAGGTGTGTTCTCTCTAAAGCTGGCACCTCTAGGCAAGGGCCCAGGATGGGAAAATCCATGGAGCAAAGCTGGGCAGAGTCAAATACAGCCAGGCAAACTTCACTTGAGAACGTGTAATATAAATGAGAAATAATGCTTGTCAGGTTGTAAGTCACTGAGATTCTTGGATGGTTGGAGGTGCAGCAAGGCTGACTAACACAAGCTGCTGTGGACTAGACTGATCCATAATTAGGTAATGAGATCATGAGCGGGTGGCGCCCTCATGAATGGGATTAGCGTCCTTATAAGAAGTAACTGCACAGCTTACTTCCCCTCTCTTTGTTCCCTGCCATGTGAGGACACAGCAAGAAGCTGGCGGTATGCAAACCAGGAAGCAGCCCTGCAACAGACACAGGATCTGTCGCTATCTTTCTCTTGAACTGCCACCCTCCAGATCTGTGAAAAATAAATATATGTTGTTTAAACCACCCAGTTTATGGTAATTTGCTATAGTATTCTAAAGTCATCAAAACACAAGCTTAGTGGGTAAAATGATTTTTAAAGTACAAAATGCACAGCTCTATGCTTGAAATTTGCATAAAATAATGATTTCTGAAAAATAATTCCAAAACAACTAAAGAAAAAAAAACTGAATAGGCAGATTTTTAAGGGCTCTTGGGGAGGAGAAGTGGAAGAATTACCTCCCAAAGAGTACTAGGCCCAGAGGGTTTTCTAAGCTAATTCATTTCAAACTTTCAAAGAATATATACTTCCAAGAAGATATGTATGGGCTAGTCAACAATTTCGTAAAACATAAAATATTCCTACTTCTTTTATAAAATCAGCATAGTCATAACAACACCTAACAAAAATATCATCCAAAAATAGAAACTCAGAAAAAGAAATCTGAGTTGTAGAGTTACTCTGTGTTGGATTGGCTGTTGGCAATTTGATACTACCATTACTTCTTGCTAGTGTAGGGGATGCTGCATTTTTTTTTTTTCTTTGAATTTGCCAGAGGGTGCATGTACTTGCAGGATATATGTATGTGTGTGTAATATATATATATATACACACACACAATATATATATATATATATATATATATATATATATATATATATATATACACACACACACTATATATATATATATACACACACACACACACACACACACACTATATATATATATATACACACACGCACACACATATATATAGGGGAGGGGAGAGAGAGAAAGAGAGAAACCCCATGTGGAACAGTCATGCTACAATCCTTTCTCCTCCATTTCTCCCTCCTTTCAGGATTTTAGGCATCCATCCACATGTGCCTGGTGTGTTTCTTAAGCTTTTGGGGTCTATACAGCTGGTCATGTGTGATCTAGCCACCTTAACGACCACGCCACCTGCTGACCCAGGAGTCACTGCATTTCTAAGAATCCACTTCCCTGTAGGTTCTTTGTGTCATCAATAAGATATACTTTGGAAGACTTAAGTGAAATGAAAGTCACCAATTTCAGGAGTCACACAGTCCCAGACAATGACTTCTTGGACTCCTCTGTGAGTTTAGGAATCTTCATCTGCTACATGACTGTAAGTTGTTAGTGACTATTTTCTTTTTTCTTTTTCTTCGTTTTTTCTTTCTTTTTTTTTTTTTTTTTTTTTTTTTTTTTTTTTTTTTTTTTTTTTTTTTTTTGCTATAAGGCATGTGTACTAGCCAGACAGAGAGAGACAGAGAGACAGACAGTGAGAAATCATCCCCCAGGGGAGATGTCCAGGCCACAATCCCTTCTCCATTCTCCTCTTGGGATCTTAGGCACGCACACACGTGCGCCTAGTGTGAGTTTTAAGTCACCGGGTCCAGGACTCAAACCGTGGTCGACTACATGGGAGTTCAGCGACATAGCCATTACGCAACCTGCTGGTCCCATTAGTGACTATTTTCTAGCTGTTTTACTCCCTACCCTAATCCTTCCACATTATTAAAGTTCTATTTCCCACATTAAATATTTTATTTCTGTAACATTTATAGTGGTTTTGCTTTGCTGACCAAACCAAAACTAATAAGAATGTTTATATCAGAACGATTTAGAGGAACAGATTGTAAGGGAAGAAGGCTGGTATTGATTGTGGGGTCTGCTTACACTTAAGGTCTTTAATGATTTCCCTGTCAATGGTAAATGGGATTCTGATAGACTCTCCAGTATTCGAATAGAGACAAAGAGCTGTGGCAGAAAGGGGTCTGAGAGGTGACACTGAAGACATATTTGCAACATTTGAACCTCAAAGATGGGTCATTGACCTAGGTTTCAGCTATTCCTGTCCCTCACTCAGACACTGGTGACTGATGTAGTTTAGCTTACTACAAACATCCCTCCTTTATTCTTACTCTCTTCCAGCAAGTAACTTTGTTCATGTAACAGAGAATATCGTAACTATTTTATTCAGTTACAGTGTTGCCATTGTGATTCTTGGACTATTCTCTGGGGAAGATTGCTATAAAACAATTTTACCCTTCTCCTTAGGAAAATTTGGAGGCATGGAGAAATCTTTCCCATGGGTTTTAAATCTGTGTGTGTCATTCTTTGGTGTGTGTTTAGACTGAAGCAATATTGGAAGTCGAGAAGGGGGAATCCGTGAAGGAATATACATAGGTATTTGTTTGATAATAAGCAAATTTCCCATGCAATAGACCCTGAGTACCTTCTGCCTTAGTATTAACCATGGTTAAACTAAAAGGTAAAAAGAAAATTGACAAAGGTTACTTGTAGGGTTGGGAAGAACACTAGATACAAGATTCTTTGTCTTAGTAGGGACTTTGAAAAGTTTATGAAAAATTGGAATTAAAATATGAGTTTATTCTAGTGTAAAACATTTTAAATGAGTAAATAAACTTAAAGAAAAAAATAGTATCTCATAGTTAATTATTATTTATTCCACGAATGCAAGCATGGTCCAATAACAGAAAATTTATTAATATAAGTTTATAAAATACATTAAATGACTGAAAACAATCAGCTTGCCTCGACAGAGCAAAACAAATAATTGCTGTGGCTGGGTAACTTTTGTCTTCCTGAAAGTGGCCAGGACAACGCTTCTTTTTTTAGGGCCTTTCACTTACTCTAAGATATTTTCACTGACTGAAAAGACCCTTTCTTCTAATCTCTGCTTGGAACAATGTTTTGGTTTTAAATGTCTAACCAGCTGTCAGGTACCAGTATGGTACCTGTATGGTACCAGTATGGTACCTGACAAACATAAAGTGTTTTAGAAACCTAATCTACTTTGTCTAAAAAAAAAACAAAAAAACTTATCTTTAACTTATAAAGATAAGTTAAAAACTTAGTAATTGTGATCAGTACACAGAGGCAATGGAATGCCTTGCTGTGTCAATAAACTGACAATTTGTGTTGACGTTGTTACTTTCCCAAACTACAAATTGCTGAAACATTAGCAAAAATCAGTAATTTTCAAGACTGCAGGTGGTGTAATGGTTGTTAACACTAGACTCCCACATGGCTAACTGCAATTTGAGTCACAACTCAAATTGAGGCTTCAGATACTCTGGGGTGGCAAGTGGCATGAGGGTTCGGAACTGGACTCCCATATGGCTGACCATGGTTCAAGTCCTGGAACTGGTAGCTTGAATATCATGCTGGGCAAATGAAAGGAAGAACTTTCCCTTTCTTTCTCTCTCTTTCTGGGCAAATTAAAAAATAATAACAAGCAAAGTCAAATACATAAATAATCTAAAAAAGAAAAAAGAAACACCTGGGCATATGTGTGTACATGCCCCAAATCCTGAGAGAATAGTCGAGAAGGGATTTCAGCCTGGCCACTCCCCTGAGAGGTGATTTCTCACTTTTAGTCTGTGTCTTTGGTGAGGACATAAGCCCTATAGCAAAAATCTCTAAAAATCAAAATAAAACAAAGCACAATCAATAATTGTTTTCCATCGTCTTGAATACTTTACTATCTGAGCCAATTCATCAAAAAACTGATGATTGCTTTGATATTTGCAAATTCAGTTAACCCATCTTCTACCTATAGAGAAATCAGATAACTGAGAAATTTGCCTTGCATATACCTTTTAACTCTTCATTATAAAAGTGTAGGACTAATGGGACAAGCAGTTGGCATAATGGCTATGTCACTGGACTCCCACGTAGTTGACTGTGGTTTGAGTCCTGGACCTGGTGGCTTAAACTCATGCCGGGAACATGTGTGTGTGTGCCCTCGATCCCGAGAGGAGAATGGAGGAGAAGGGATTGTGGCATGGCCATCCCCCCGGGGGGTGGTTTCTCACTTTCTGTCTCTCTGTCTCTGGCTTCCTGGCAAGCACACGCACCCCTATAGCAAAAACTTTAAAAAAAAATCAGTATCAAAATCAGAAACTGATTTAGATATGGACAGCTATTCATTTACAACGTCCAACCAATGCCTCCTTACTGTATGACCTTGGACAACCAAAATCTCAGTTTTTTCTTCTGCAGTGTTTGGCTAATTACTACACATACATCATAAGGTTGGAATAAGTATTAAGAAAAAGTAGATATATAGATTATTCTTCACATTGTGAAGGCATAATTAACATTGAATCAGGGACCAGCAGTTACCGTAATGGCTATGTCACTGGACTCCCACGTAGTCGACCACAGTTCAAGTCCTGGACCCGGTGGCTTAAACTCAGGCCGGGCGCGTGTGCGTGCGTGCCCAAGATCCCCAGAGGAGAATGGAGGAGAAGGGATTGTGGTGTGACCATCCCACCTGGGGGGTGATTTCTCGCTTTCTGCCTCTCTGTCTCTCTCTGTCTGCCTGGTGAGCGCACGCGCCCTATAGCAAAAACCTCTCAAAACACACACACACACACACAAAAACAAAAACAAAACACAAAAAATTGAATCAGTGCTTGCTAATATCAAATACAACTGGGCCAAAAGATTTTTTTTTTTTTTAACTTATAGGGTAAATTACTCTTCCCAGTTCAGATATTCCCCTTCTGTGTGTGACCAACACCATGTAGTCATTTTCCACAGTGTGACAGAGAAAACACTCTTAACTAATAACCTAAAAGATATTAGCAATTGAACTTAAAATCTTTAAAGAGCCTTTGTTGTGAAAAATTTTAAATGTATACATTTTACCTGTGATTAGACTCTTTCTCCTCCTAAAAGTGTGGGAATAAGAGACTATTCAGTAGAGACTTTGGGATTGTGCACACTTACCTCCACGGAAATTTTGAAACCATTTATCAAATAACATTGGGTATGGAGGACACTATGATAAAATTTTTATTAGAATTTCAAAAAAGACTCCCTGCAATCTACTGCATATATAACAATGTAGGAAAATAAACTGATGTGATCTCATGATGTAAATTGATTACAATGTTGCCCTTTAGAATTGTGGTTTTACATTTTTTTCCTTTGGTAAATCCTCGAATTATTTTTTCTGAAGTCTGGCCCTACGTCTTTGGGAGGTTTCACATAATATTGTCATTCTAGGAAATTTAGTTTAATAAATTTAGTTTAATAAATACTAGGGTAGAGGTTGGAATTTTTTCCATCTCCCAGCATCTTCCACTCTTTGTTTGCAAAGCTACTTGTTATTGCTTCTATCCATTCCTCCTGTTAATGATGTATGAATTCATTAAGGGTAACAAGATAACATGAAAAAATAAATTATAAAGCCAGCAAATCTCTGTTTAATTCTCCATTCTGTCATTGAAGTAGCTTGCTTGACTTTCTGCAATATTTTTCTGAGTATCACTTCTCTAATCGCCAAATTAGAAAACACCACCCTATTAATTAGGAAGATTAAATAATATATCATAAAGTACTGGTGTTGCATGGAAAACTCAATATAGCAGTGGCTATCTCCTACTTCATCGGCATCCAAAGATAAATTAGTACTCATCATTACTGAGGGCACGTCTTCACAAATATTTTGTCATTTAGAGCTTCATATATGCATTTGAGACAGGTGTCAAGCAGCAGTGAAACGCTGGGTGTGTGTGTGTGTGTGTGTGTGTGTGTGTGTGCCCAAGATCCCAAGAGGAGAATGGAGGAGAAGGGAATGGGGCGTGGCCATCCCCCCTGGGGGGTGATCTCTCACTTTCTGTCTCTCTGTCTCTCTCTCTGTCTGGAGAGTGTACATGCCCTATAGCAAAAACCTCTTCATAAATAAATAAATAAATAAATAAGAAAACAGCAGTGAAAAAGTGTAAGAGGGAAATACTTTTAGTACCTTTTGGTACTACGGTAAACCATCACAGCAAGCATACAGATAATAGGTTTCTCACAGGTAAGCCGAATCCTGATTACAGAAGACATAACTCTATTGTCTTAAATTCTTCTCAGTTGTTATTGGTATTATCTCTACTGTATTTCAGCTTACATATATAATATAAACATGAATATCTGCCTCTCACTGATACGTGGAGTACAAACCAAATTATGTAAGATGTTCTATAAGAGATTTATTGTAACTTTTATTTTTTACTTTGGTGCATCTATCAAAAGGCATTTAATTTACGTGTGGAAGTGGGGGGAAGGGAATTACATGGGGCCTAAATTTAACTTATTTTTTTAATATTCAATTTTTTTAAAGGTGGGATTGGAAGCGAGGCTGAGAAAAAGCTCTGTTGGCTGCTTTAAAAGCAAAGGATTAGCAGCAATGTTCTGACCTGAAATTGTGGTCTTGTGATTTCTTTCCAGGAGATTTTTCGCTGCATGAAAAACCTGTCTGTAATGGCTTTATTATTTAATTCAATCTTAATTGGATACAAACCGTCAAAATCTAAGAGATTGTTGGAAGGCCTAAAAGTGCACAAAGGTATTTCTGAAATAATATTAATCACCTGGAAGTGAAAAAATACTTTGCCAAGCCACTGAACCTTTCTGCTATAGTACATTCTGGGTTCGTTTTACTTTTCTTTCAAATTTGGAAAGTTTCAAATATTGAATATTTAATCCCTACAGCATGTGTCTGGTTTAGGGGACAGCTCAGCCATTTTCAAAAGGCTAAGCTTTGTGTTCAGATAGGTATATGTTAGGGACACTCCACGTGGCTTAATTATGACCATTCCTTGATTGCCAAAACTGGTAAGTCAGCCTTCCTCTCCGTAAGAGGTACTTTTGAGAAGAGGAGGCTACGGAGAGACCCACACAGGGTGAGGACCGGTCCCCTAAAATAGCCCGTTTTTAGCCTTGGCCAGAATCACTGCCTATCAAGCTACTGTTTGATGGGGAAGCAAATGCTCAATATTTTCCTTTCTCTCTCTCTCTCTCTCTCTCTCTCTCTCTCTCTCTCTCTCTCTCTCTCTCTCTTTTTTTTTTTACAAGAGATGTAAATGACCAGCCTGGGGAGAAAGCTAGAGAATGGAGTTATTTTTTTCCCATTTCTTACAGTCCCCCCACTGACTCTTGGAAAATAGAGGGTGAGAGGTAGGATCCTTCCTATTGTTATTTTCGCAGAGACAAAGGCAGGGCGCGGACAACTCGTGCCCATCCTTACGGCTGGGTGGGCTGGGGGGAGACGCGCTGGCTGGGAGAATGCGTGTTGTTTTGCTCCCAGCCAGCTTCCCCGGGTCCACCCCGCATCACGCCGGCCCAGCCCCAGGCGCAGGGAGGACGCGGTGAGGCAGCCGCAGTGGCCTCTGAGTCAAGGGGTGGAGGGGCGGAGAGGTGCGGCGCCCAGCCCGCCGCCCCGGCTCCCTCCTCCGCGCAGGCCGCCGCCCGCGTCCTCCCCCACTCCCCCGCAGCCTGTCGGCGGCCGCAACGCGGGCGGGCCGGGCACGTGGGCGCCTCCGTCACACCCTCACTCACACACACACACACACGCGCGCGCACACGCACCCGCGCGCCTGCATCCCGTGCTGTCTCCCTGGCAGACACACAGGCGCTCTCGAGTTTCTCCTGGCCAGCCCGCAGGGCAGCGACCCCCTAACCCAGCCCCGAGCCCGCCCTTGGCCAGCAGCCGCTTCACTCCCGACGGCTCCCTGGAGGCCTCGGTCACAGCCATCTGGCCCCGACCCTTCCGTGACTGCTGCTGCTGCTGTCGCCGGGACGTGGAAGCTGCAAGGGGCACTGGGTCACGACAGACTCACGGTAATGGCACGTTCTGTGCTGAGGGCACAGTTGGGGGTGAGGTAGGGCTCCCCATTAGACACCCGGGAGCTCGGGGATCCAGAACCAGAGTGGAATTGATGCATGGGTGCTGGGAAAGACAGACAGTGTCCTGGGGTGGGAGGAGGAAGGGCCACTCTCACGCCCTGCGAGGGCGAAGCTGGGTGGGCGGGCGACCCTCCAGGCTCTGTGTCCTGCACCTGTGCCCTATCAGCGGCGAGAGGCGGCACATGCCGGGGAAGCACATGGGTGGAAACGTGCCGCCATCCTTGCTTCTTTCCATCGTGGAAACTACCCATGGCATCCGCGGAGACTCGCTCGTTTCCAAGTCGAGTCAGGGATGGAGGGTGGAGTCCGACTCGGGAAGTCCGAGAGGAAAGTTGGGAGGGTCGGGGCGGAGGCTCTCCGGAGGTGAATTGGAAGCGGTTGCTCTTGCGGGTGGGCGATGGGGCAGGGAGAGCAGCTGGCCTCCTTCCCCATTCGTTTCTGGTCCTTCGCAACCTGAGAAGGCGACTCCTGAGGGCAGAGTATTTTCACGTGATCCCGATTCCCTTTTGCTCAAGGCAGCCAGTGATGAACGGCCCGAAAGTGGGGCCTTTCGCTCGAGTAAGGCACGTGGCTGCTGGAGAAAGCACAGCGGGCGCCTTTCTGCGCATCCAGGAATCTGAGGAGTGTGGCGGTGAGGGTGGTGATGCAGGCATTTTAAGGAGAGGATGCAAAGGAGTTGGAAACCCGATCGTTTCTACCTTGCGTTCCCTGGGCTGGTCTGAGCATGGCTCGGGCAGAAAACGAGCTCCAAGTAGGGGAGAGCCTTTCCGTCTTAACTTGCGCACCAGCCTTACAGATTTGAGTGAATCAAACGCCCGAGGCGTCCCGGGGGCCGGTGTGACCCACCCTGTCCCAGAGACTGCAGGGCAGGGAATTCTTTTCCTTTGAGTCGAGAAGCGCCTATTAATGTGCGTTAGCGGACCGTGAGGCCCGCAGGCTGGAGCTCTCTAGTGTCTCGCGTTCCCTTTCCACCATCCTCCTCCCCTCGCAGGGAACGGCTGGAGTAAGACCGGGCGGGGTCCGGGCTTGGGCGCGGTGACGTCGGCAGTGTTTGGGTGCTTATGCAAATGAGACTGCGACCGTTTCTGCGGGTCTGTCCGTTCTCCCCACCGGGTCTTAAAGGTGGATTCAGTCTTGTTTCTGCACGGTTTGTGCGGTTACTACCCAAGAACAATGGAGGTTTAGCTAATGTGCTGCGTTTGGGCTCCTCATCGCTCTTTCTATAAAAGCTCTTTTAGACCTGCCAATGCCTGGTTCCTTTTCCTGCGTGCAGGGAACAAGTGTTGTGTTGGGGTAACCAACATTCTCTGCCGATGCAGCACCATGGAGCTCCTCACCCCACCCAGACTAATATCTGCAAGAGCGAGGCTGAGATAGAGACCGCCTAGTACTGGCCTGGACTGTTGTAGATACTTCCTAAGTTCTTGATGGTGGACTGAGTTTTCTTTGACGTGCTTTATTCCTCTCACTTTACAATCAGGATATTCGCCCCTCAGGATCAGAAGAGATTATTTCTGTGGATGTGTTATTGTCTTTTCTGTTCTTATGGCCAGTGATCCATATATATTTATTTGAGTAAAATGTATTATCCCACTCAATTTAAAATTGAGTTCACTGACCATTTTCTCTGAGTAAAACTTTAAATGTTTGTGTGTGTGTGTTTTAGAAAGACAGGAATTAAAGAATTTTGAAACGGTTCATAAGCTTTTCCTTTTCTGATTACACATTATGAAGGCAAGAATTATGTTATAATTTCAGTATGTTTAACTCAACACTGTAGTGTTTTAGTGGAATTAAGAAAGGCATTTGTAAATGTTTCTGGGACAAAATTATTCTATTACCCAATTGCTAAACAAAAATAGTGGAGAATTTTAAAAATTGTGTAAGTTAAATATTTGTGATACAGTCATTGGATAAAATGCCTTATTTGTCAATTATTGAAACATTTCCAATACATCAGAGTAGTTTCTAAACCTAAATTCTATATTTATGATTATTAATTTCCCAGGGTCACAGTTAAATTTGTACTATGTGTATGTTAGGAGATAAGTTTTTCCTGTCATAAAATAAAAGTTGTGTATGACTAGGTATGAACTTTGCATTCCTTTAAACTGTCGAGTTTATCATCAAGGCAATTAAAAATATCATTGACTTAGAGTGAGGGACCTGAAAGAAACCTTAGTGATTATCGAAAGCTCTAAAAATTTTAATTTTACTTCTCAATTTCTCAAATTCTTTAGGAGATTATGTTAATTATTACTACATAATATGTATGAGTGGATATATCATAGATTCCTTTGCAGAGTAGATTTTGGTTTCTGAACAGATGGCATTATTAACAAAAATTCACAGGCATATTTTGATGCATGAAAAACCTTGAAGGTTACATAGCACGAATCTTTAGGTTTGTTTCTTTCTTTTTTGCTGTAGGGCACACACTCTGCTGAAGAGAGACAGAAAGAGGAAAGTGAAAAAATCACTCCCAGGGGGGATGACCATGCCTTAAACCCTTCTCCTCCATTCTCATCTGGGAATATTGGGCACACACTAGTATGTTTATAACCCCTGGGTCTTATGTTCAAACTGTATAGTCAGCCGTGTGAGATCCAGTCCCCTTAACCTACATGCCACCAGCTGGCCCTTTAGGTTTATTTATTACTTGCTTTTACTTTATAACACTACTCTTCTGACTATATTTAGTAAATATTTTTTGATAAATTTTATCCACTCAAATAAGATGTTCTTGATAGGTTTATCTGTTTAACTAATTATATCAATAACTATTATCTCTTTCTCTGTGAACACCAAGTCCTGAAGATAGACTGAATTACAGGTAATTTTAAATACACAGTATTACATGATACAGGATAGAACAGTTCTCAGCCTTGAAGGTCACTTTATTTTCTTGTCATTGATGCACAAAGGTATGATTTCACATAAGATTGTTTGTTGTCTTTTCAGAGAATGCTTACCTTGGGCGTTTTTAAACTTCTCAGATTGGCAAAGATTAAGAAAAATGTTTGCTTATTGTAGTAAAGTGGGCAGAAGAAAATACACATTCGTATACGTTATTTGTGTAGTGCAAACTAAGACAATTTTTATAGAGCCATTTGGCAATATTTGTCAAAAATTTAAAATCTCATACCATTTTTTTTAAGTAGTTCCACTTCTAGGAATTTATTCTACAGACATATAAATGTAATATATACGAAGTTATTTGTTGAGACATATAGTAGCAGATTATCAGAAATGAGATAAATATATGGGCACACACATACCAAAGAATATCACAGTTTTTAAAAAGTGAATCTATTATACTGAGATGAAAAGTTTTTGAAGATCTTTTAAGTGAAAAATCAAGTTGCTGAATTATGTATATAATGATGGTTGTATAAAAGAAGCAGGTGGGAGGAGGAGCTTTGGAGAGAAAACATATTAACCTAAATGGATGCAAAATATCTGTAGAAGACATTACTTATAGGGAGGTAGAGGTGGTACTGGAAAGATATACTGAGAGACAGGACGGGAAAATATTTTTCACTATGTGCTCGTCAGTACCATGTTATTGTGTTTTTCATTTTCAAAAATATAATTTTAAAATTTTCTAAAGTGAAAACAACAGGAAATGAACAATTCTTCGTAAAGCAATAGTTAGGCATCAAATGTCATCATATTAGTAAGGTATGAAAAGCCATAGAATCCAGGATTTTTGTTATTGTTTCTGATTTTATAAGAAAGTTTCCTCTTTCAACAATTTTAATATTATTACATCTTTCAGTTTCTGTCATGAAGTATAAACATTAGTTATATTTTAAGCAGGACATACAATACCTGTTTTTCATAGTGTAGCTTGTTTTGCTTAGCATTAAATCCTCTATTCATCCACTTTGTAGCAAATGTCAGGATCTCATTTTTTTTCTGACTGAGTAGTATTCCATAGTGTATATGTGCCACAGTTTTTCAGTCTAGTCTTCACTTCTTTGGCATTTACATTGTGTCTATGTCTTAATTGTGAATAATGCTCCAATAAACATAAATGTGCAAGTGTCAGATTGAGTGTTTACCTCTCCTTTGGGTAAATACTCAGGAGTGGTGTTACCGGGTCATATGGTAGTTCTAGTTGTAGATTTTTTTTTTTTTTTTTTTTTTTTGGAGAGATTTTTTGCTACAGGGCGCGTGCGCTTGCCAGACAGACAGAGAGAGACATAGAGACAGAAAGCGAGAAATCACCCCCCAGGGGGGATGGTCACGCCGCAATCCCTTCTCCTCCATTCTCCTCTTGGGATCCTGGGCACGCACGCACATGCGCCCGGCGTGAGTTTTAAGCCACCGGGTCCGGGATGCGAACCGCGGTCGACTACGTGGGAGTCCAGCGACATAGCCATTACGCTAACTGCTGGTTCCCTAGTTGTAGATTTTTGAAGTACCACCATATTGTTTTCCACAGTGGTTGAACTAATCTGCATTCCCACTAACATGTAGGAGGATTTCCTGTTCGCCACAACTTTGCCACAGTTGTTCTTTATTTTTCTGATTGTTGCCATTCTGACTGGGATTAACTAGCATCTCATTATGGTTTTGATTTGTATTTTCCTTATAATGAAAGATGTTGGGCATTTTTTCATATGCTTTTTGGCCATTCATATATCTTCTTTGGAGAGTTGTTTATTAAGTTCATTTGCCTATTTTTTAATTGGATCGTTTATTTATTTATTTTGCAGGTAAGCAGTTCCCTACATATTCTGGTTATCACTGTTTATCTGAACCACAGTTTGCAAATATTTTCTCCCATTCTGAGGGGTGTTTCTTCATTCTGATTATTTCCTTTGCTGTGTAGAAGCATTTTACTCTGATGTCATCCCACTTCTCCAATTTTGGGATTATTGCCTATGCTATTGGGGTCTTATTTAAGATATCTCTACCTATGTCAGTGTCTTCAAGAGTTTTCCCTGTGTGTTCCACCAGTAGTTTTATGGTTTGAGGTCTTATGTTTAGATCTTTGATCCATTTTGATTTGATTTTTGTTAATGGTGAGGGAGAGTCTAGTTTTATTTTTCTGCAGCTGAAGTTCTAACAAGGTTTTTAATTTTAATTTTGAGAATAATATAAGGGCACACTTGGTTAAGAAATAGTGCAGAGTTCTTGTGAGATTTTTAACAAAGTTTTCTATAAATGTAACATTTTGCAAAAACTATACTATTGATACACATCATAATCAGTATATTGATATTATTACAGAATAGTTCTATCACATAAGAAATCCTCTATGTTGTCCTTTTAAAACCACAGCCACTTTATTCCTTCCCACAGACTCTCTTAAACTCCACTAATCTGTTTTCCTTAGCAACTTTTAATCTGTTCATTTTTACTATTTAGTCATTTCAAGAATGTTTTATAAGTGAAATTATACAGTCTTTAAAAATTGGCTTTTTTTACTTGGTATAATACTGTGTAGGTTCATTCAAGTTGCTGTTTGTTTCAGTAGTTTGTTTTTACTGCTGAATAATATTCTGTAGTATGGATGTAACAGTTAAACCACTCACTCATTGCATGACATCTGAGTTATTTCCAGTTTGGGGTTATTGTGAGTGAAGTTGCTGTGGACACTTCTGTATAGGTTGTTATGGAACACAGATTCATTTATCTGGGATAAATGCCCAGGATTGCCATTGCTAGGTTATATAGTAGTTGCATGCTTAGTTTTTTTTTTTTTTTTCTTTAAGAAACTCCCAGTTTTTCAGAGTGGTTGTGTCATTATACTTTTTCACCAGCAATAAACACATGATCCATTTTCTATGCATTCTTGCCAGAATTTGGTTGTCACTATATTTTAGCCATTCTGAGAGGTAAACTGTGACATCTCATTGTGGTTTTTAACTTGCATTTCCCTAATGGCTAATAATATTAAACCTAATTTTGTATGCTGATTTACCATGCATACATAACATTAAGTTAAATGTCCCCTTATCCCCTTTTCCTATTTTTCAATTTTATTTTTAATGGTTGAGTTTTAAGAGTATTTATTTTTCAATAGTTAACATTTCTTTATAATCCTAAATGCTAGCCCTTTCTTCGCTATATGATCTTCAAATAATTTCTCCCAGTCTAGCTTGTTTTCTTGAATGGGCCCTTTCTCAGAGAAAAAAGTTTTTAATTTTGATTTAATCAGTTTTTGGTTTGGCGAATCCTGCTTTTGGTGTCATGTCTAAGAACTCTTTGCTTTGCTCTAGGTTTCAAAGATTTTCTCCAATGATTTTTTTTAAACTTACAGTTTTATGTTTTACATTTAAGCCTGTGATCCCATTTGAGTTAATTTTTGTATAAGGCATGGTATTATTTATTTATTTATTTAAATTATTTCATTTAATCGTTCATTTATTTTAATTTGACCAGACACACACACACACACACACTGAGAGAGAGAAAGAGAGAGAGAGAGAGAAAGAGAGAGAAAGTGCGAAAGCAAGTCACCGGATCTGGGACTCGAACCATGGTCGGCCATGTGGGAGTGTCCAGTGCCTTAACCACCATACCACCTGTTGGTTCCATAAGGCACGGTTTTAGATCAAGGTTATATTTTTGTCTAGGCATGTCCAGTTGTTTCCGGAACCATTGTTGAAAAGACTGTTTTTTCCCTTCATTGAAATATTTTTGTTTTTGTTTTTATTTTTAACCTTCATCCAAAAATCAGTGGTGCATATTTGTATGCATTTTTTTCTGAGCTGTATCTTCTTTTCCCTTGACTCATATTTAATCTTCCTGCGAGTCTCATATGGTCTTTATTACTGAGGACATGTAATATATGTCATGAAATCAGAATTATTTTTCCTCCTTTATTCTTCTATTTTAAAATTGTTGTTGCTATTCTCGTATTCTTTTTTATTTATTTATTTTTTGGGGTATCTTTACATATATTTTAGAATACTCTTGTCCATACAAAATTTTTGCTGAGATTTTTATAGAAATTGCCTTAAACCCATATACACATTTAGGGAGAATTGACATATTTACTATGTTGAGTCTTCTAGCCCATGAACATGAAATTCTGTCCATGTATTTAGATCATACTTAATTTATTTTATCACCACTTTCACTTTTAACAAAAAAGTACTGTCTGTGTTTTACTATATTTTCATGTAAACGTTTCTTTCTCTCTTTTTTTAAACAATTATATATGCTGTTGTATTTTCAATTTCCATGTCAACTTGTTCATTATCAACATATAGAAACATATGATTAGTGTGTGTTTCTTTCCTATCCTTTGACTTTGTTGAACTCATTTATTTTGTAACAATTTTTTGTGAATTCTTTAGAATTTTCAACATACATAATCATAATGTCTGAAAATACGGAAAGTTTTCTTTTTTCCTTCTTGATACAGATGCCTTACATTTTCTTTCTCTTGCCTTATTATACTGGCTAGAATTTCCAATACTATATGAATAAAAGTGTTAAAGTGAACATTTTGATCTTGTTCTTTATCTTTGGGGGCAATAATTTAGTCTTTCACCAGTAAATGTAATATCAACAGTATGTATTTTTTAAATGCTTTTTATCAAGTTGAGAAAGTTCTCTTCTGTATATAAATTTTTTTTTGAGAGGTTTTCGCTATAGGGCGCGTACGCTCACCAGACAGAGAGAGACATAGAGACAGAAAGCGAGAAACACTCCCCCGGGGGGGGGGATGACCATGCCACAATCCCTTCTCCTCCATTCTCCTCTTGGGATCTTGGGCACGCATGCACACGCGCCCAGCGTGAGTTTAAGCCACCAGGTCCGGGACGCGAACCACGGTCGACTACATGGGAGGCCAGCGACATACCATTACGCTAAATGCTGGTTCGCACTTCTGTATATAAATTTGTAAACACTTTTTAGATATTAATGGAATTTAAATTTTCTCAAATGCCCTTCATCAATTAATATGGTTACATGAATTTTTTAGCCTGTTTTATGGTATATATTGATTTTAAAAATATGGTCATAGTGTATAATTTTTCTCATATATTACTGAAAAGATTTTTAATATTGTATGAAGCAATATTAGGTTTATATTCATTATGAAAATTGATATGTAGTTTTATTTTTTTGGTACTATCTTTGATTTTGGTATCATAAAATTAGTTGTGTATTCTAATATCTATTGTGTAGAGACTGTGCAAAGTTATGATTCACTTTTAAAAGTTTGGAAGGGCCATTCTGTGAAACCTGGGTCTGAAAATTTCTTTTGTGAATTCTGAAATTAGGCATTCAAGTTTCTTAGTATAAAACTATTAAATTAACTTTAATAGTGGGTCAGTTGTGGTAGTTTATGTCTGTAAAGAACTTGACCATTACCTCAAATTATCTGTTTTATGTATGTAGAGTTTTTGCTAGTATTCGTTTATGATCATTTTGAGGTCTGGAGATTTTGCAATGATAATTGTTGTTTTATATCTGATATTCAAGATGTCTTAAACATGAGATCGACTGCATGAAATTTTATGGAAGACTGACTACATGTGGGGTTGAGAATTAAAACTTATTTTATGATTAAAAGAAAATCACAGTGTGAATTTCAAAACCTAAATCATACCTCTTATGTATAGGTCTAGCTTTCTTGTGAACAGTTTCTTGGATGATATTTCTAATTTCAGTAAACTATTTATTCATACTTTCAGTTAAATCTAGTAAATATTTAATTTGCCATCCCCATAGGCAAATGTTATCTATGCTACACAACAGGCCAATAAAAACACAGTGGCTCAAAATAATCATTAACTACTATTTCTCATTATACTTTGGAGTAGCTGGGCTCAGTTGGGTGGTTCATCTGTTTTAATCAGTGTTAGTTGGCAGTTCAACTGGGGCTAAATTATCAATGCCTTTTTTCTCTTGCCTGAAGCTTTAGCCTGGAGGTCTGGATATACAGAATTGCGAGAAATTGTTAGCATTCATTTTTGCAAACTTATTACAGAAAATAACTATAAAATATACTTGATACTGTACAAAGATATAAGACATGTGTCATATTAGCATAAGGCATGATAATACAAATATATGTAATAAATAAGTATAAATAATTGTATGTGACATGGTAGGGCACTTTCTAATCCACTTTCTAGTCCCTGACACCTAAAATATATTCTTAATTTGGAGAAAGGGTCTTTCCAGAGATAATCGTAAGATGAAAACATTATCCTAGAATATTCATATGGGTCCTACATGCCATCACAGTGCCCTGTGAAAAAGGCACAGGGAGATTAGACACACACAGAAAAGCCAGTATGACTACAGAGACAGAGATTGGAGTGTTGTGGTCACAGTCAAGAAATGTCAGCAGTCACCAGATGCTGGAAGAGGCAATGTCCGGACTTTCTCCAAGAGACTTCTGAAGATATATGAACCAGCCAACCCCTTGATTTTGGTTTATTAGCACTTATTTTAAACCTCTAACTTACAGAGCTATTGAAAAATACATTTCTATTGTTTTAAGCCATGAGATTTAAAATAATTTGTTACAGCAGCCTCAGGAAATGAATACAGTGCCTAAGTTGGAGATGTTGTATTTCTGTTTTTAGACTGGCCCCATGGCCTGGTGGTTAGAGGAGCCAGATCCCACAGGTCAATCCCATGGTTCAAATCCCAGCCTCAGAGACTTTAAAACCATGCTAGGCACAAGTGTGTGCATGCCCAAAGTGGAGAAACAGAGAAGGGATTGTGATGTGACCATATCCTGTTAGGGGGATGGTGCTTTTCCCCTCTTCCTATCTCTCTCTCTCTCTCTCTCTCTCTGTCTTTCTCTGAATAGTGCACATGCCCTTTGGCAATTAATAAAAAAAATGAAAGAAAAAGAAAAGACTTATCTATTTCAAAAATATATAAAAGACTTTAAAAATAAATTGTTTTAGTCAAGGTTTAAAACCTGTCATTATTAGACCAGCAAGTGGCATGGAAGTTAAGGTACTGGATCCCACATGGTTGACATCATGGTTTGAGTCCTTGACAGGGCAAATTGAGAATCACGTTGGGCACATGTGTATGTGTGCCCAAAATCCTGAGAGGAAGATGGAGGAGAAGGGGATTGCAGCATGGCCATCACCCCTGGGGAGAGGAATGACTTCTAATTTTCCTTCTCTCTCTCTGTCTCTGGGGAGCACATTCACCTTATAGCCAAAACTAAAAACAAAAACATCCTGTCATTATTTCATAAAGGTCAACAAAAATTTACTCAATTTATTGGAATTGCTTTGAGTATAATTAATTTTGAAATAATTACAAGGTCACAGGAAGATGCAAAGGGTGGTTTTTGTGTACCATTCATCTAGCCTTCCCCATCTAAACATTTGTGTGAAAAATAATTTAAAAGCTAAACCAGCATATTGACATTAATATAATCTGTAGAGTTTTTTCAGATTGTGCAATTATTTTCTCTGTGTTTGAGTGTATGTGCATGTATGCATAGCACTATGAAATTTTAAAGTTCATTATTTTGGTATTTCATCAAATCTCTTCTTCCTTTTATAATTATTCTATAACTATAAAATTCTCATATTGTGCCAGTTTTTCTTGAATGTTGTAATATGCCCAACATTTTGACTTTAATTAGATACTCTTCATTTTATATTCTATATATTAGAAATAGAAAAATATATTTCATTTGAATCCACAATGAATTTCATATTTAATGTTCAGATTGGTTTATACTTAAAATGTTCAGACTGGCCCTGTGGTATAGTGGTTAAAGAAGCTGGAACCCACATAGTTGACCACAGTTCGAATTTCAGCCCTGGCAGCTTGGAAGACATACCAGGCTTGTGTGCATGTGTGCCCAAATTCTGAACAGGATAAAGACATGGATGAGAAAGGATTGTATCATGACCATGCCCCATTGAGGAATGCTTTATCTCTCTGTCTTTTCTGTCTGTCTGGTAAGCGCACACACCTTTTGGCAATAGCAAGTAAGAAACGGAGAACTTTTCTTCAGTAAAATTTAAGTTTGTCAAAGTCAGGTAGATCATTTACTGGTATGCTACTGCTTATTTTGGAATTTTAACCTGTGCAAATTCCAGTAATCCATTGTGGGCAAGTCTGTTTGAGTCATTCCTCATCTCTAAGATGCAAGTTTCTGCATGCTACTTTATATCTTTGCATATTTTCATTGGAAATATTAACCAAAATTAAATATAACATGTTTCAAAAGAAGTTTTAACAATAATTTTGGAGCTACAAAGTTTTGACAAAATCGAACAAGAATTGCCCAAAGCATTCAGTTAAATTAATGAAATATTAGCAAGACTGGTCAAGACAAAAGCCAAGAAAAGACCTATTATCCATATCAGGAATAAACATAGAAAATGACCATAAATCCTACAGATATTAAAAACAACTGCAGAACATTATGAATGTTTTATGACAATAAAGTTGATAATTACATGAAACAAACATTCCTTTGTAAAGATTACTCACTGTTTATAGACAAGATAAAGAAAATCTAAGTGGATGAATATCAATGAATGAAATTAAGTTTTTTATTTTATTTTATTTTTCAGACAGAGTCTTTCTGCTGCTTTCCTTTGGCCTTCAGTGTCCCCAAATTGTTGGGATTATAGGTGCACAATTCTGTGCTTGGCCTTTAGGTTCAGCTGGAAATTAAACCCAAGCCTCCCATGTGGTCCTAACTCGTGGGGCACAGTATTTCAGTACTGCATGCCACCGTGTTTGGACCAGAAGCTGAATTTTTAATTAGAAAAATTTCAAAAAAATAGACTCCAGACCCAGATGGCTTTATTGGTAAGGGCTACCAAACATCTAAAAGAGAAATAGGACTAAGACTTTATATATTCTTCCAGAAAATAAAGAAGAGCTCATTTTAAAGCTCCTTTTAGGTCCACCAAAACCAGAAAAGCAAAATAGAAGAAAAGAAATATGGACCTACATTTACGTAAATGTAGTTGGAAAAATAATATATATGAGCAAGTTTATTCCAGTGAGATATTAAACTAGTTACATATCATGACTAAATAGGGTTTATTTCATAATGAAAGATGAAGATGTAAAACCACTGTAATATTCTATATTTAAAGATCAATAAATTATATGACTATCTTAATAAAGGCAGAAAATTTTATGTGAAAATTCAACACTTAACCATGATTCAAAACAATAATAAAACCTCACTGAACTAGAAATAAAAATTAACTTACCTAAGCCAATCAAGTGTATGTATAAAGGAAACAAAAGCCCATAAGTAACATTTTATTTAGGTGAAATGTTGAATAATTTTTCAGTAATATCAGGACGTAAATGAGGATGTCTGCTTTTAGCACTTCTGTTAAACATTTCAGTGAATGTCCTTGCTAGTAAAATTAGTAGACAAGAAACTGAAGGTAAACAATTAGAAAAGTACAAGTTAAATTTTTTTTATTTACTGATGACATGGTTGTGTAAGTGGAAATCCCAAAGGTTCTTAAAAAAAGACATAACTTGGTTTAGAATCATTGCAGGACAGAAAGTCTGTATTTAAAGAACCTATTTTATTCTATATGCTATCAGAAAAAAGTTATTGCAACCTGACTTTCAGAAAAAAATGATAATTATACCCAAAAACACAAACTAGAGAAAGAAATTTAACAAGATATCTCTAAGACCAGTACACTAAAATCTTTGAAATATAGTTGAGGGAAATAAAAGAAGACATTTATAAATACAATGATAAACCAAGTTCATAGACTAGGAAATTATTTTCTTTTTTTTTTCTCTCCCTTCCTTCCTGCTCCTTTCTTTCCTTCCTTCCTCTCTCCCCTCCTCCCTTCCCTTTTTTTTTCTTTCTTTTTGTTTTTAGATGTAAGTGTTCACCAAATGGACCTATAGAATTAATACTATCCCATTTAAAATCTCAGCAAGCTGATTTTTCTGGTAGAGATTGTCAAGCCATGGTCCAGCCAGTGGCTTGGTGATTAAGGCAGCTGGATCTCACATGGTCAGAAAGGAAGGTTATAGTCTTGGACTCAGCAGCTTGAAAAAACACTGGGCATAGGTTGTGCTCAAAATCCTGAGAAGAGGATGAAGAAGGATTGTGGTGTGGCCATCCCCCAAGGGATGGTTTCTCATGTTCCTTCTCTCCCTGTCTCTTTCCAACAAGTGCACATGCCCTATACCAAATTAAAAAAGGAAAAAAAAAAAATTGTCAAGCCATTTCAAATTTGTGTGAAAAGACAAGAACTTAGAATAAGTGAAACAGTCTTAAAAAGGAAGAATATATGAGATAAAATGCTGGGATTGAAGACCACAGAGAGATTTTTTTGCTGTAAGGCAGGCATGTGTGCTCAGCAGAAAGACAGAGAGAGACAAAAAGACAGAAAGTGAGAAATCATCCCCCAGGGAGGAGATGGTCACGCCACAGTCCCTTCTCTTCCATTCTCCTCTCGGAATCTTGGGCACACATGCACACGTGTGAGTTTTAAGCCACTGAATCTGGGACTCAAACTGCGGTCAACTATGTGGGAGTCTAGTGATGTATCCATTACGCCATCTGCTGGTCCCAATTTCCAACATTTTTATGTATTTATGTCCATATACATGGATAAATAAACAGGAAGATAACAATAGTCTTTCATTTATAATTGGTGTATTATTTAGAGTTCTTTGCAAGCTGTAGAGGCTGATGCTGGCTAAGAGGCAAAAGAAAAAAATATTGGCAGAGTTGCAGGGGCCCAAAGAAACAATGGGGCACTTGGCAATGGGGTAAGAGAGGGCAAGAATGAAAATAGTTCTGGAAACTAGGGACCAGGATCCATGACTACAGTAATAATTACAGCCTGGGCATATTCTCTTTCATGGAAATGAAAGAAAAGTCAACGTTTTGATCTCTTTGTTCCTTTTTTCAAGATTTAAATTCTTGGGAGGTAGAATCTAACTGGACAAATGTAGATTATTTTTAAAGATGGTGACAGTATTTTTCTCTTCCTTCTACTCATGTGTTTTGCAGTTTGTTCTGTTGCCCATTTCATCAGAAGTGTTTAAGAAATTATATTATGAGTTTACCCAATGTGCTATATCTAAGCACTGTATTATAAATAAGTATATTATTTCCTTCATTTTATAAATGAAGAAATGTAGATACAGTTAGAAACTTCCCCAATGTCACTGAATCATAAGTGGTAGAATTGTGACTTGAATTCAGTGTGTCACTAATACCCAGGTATAAATGTGTTTCTTCTCATCAAGACATATTAATTTTTTAAAAATTATTTTGTTGAGTTTATTTATTATTATTACTTTTTAATTTGACCAGAGACAGACAGAGAGAGAAAGAGAAAGAAAATGAGAAAGCAAGCTGCCAGGTCTGGGACTTGAACTCTGGTCAGCCATGTGGGAGCCCAGTGCCTTAACCACCACACCACCTGCTAGCCCTAAGACATATTAATTCTTGCAAGTTTTTATGATAATGGAATAAAGATTATGGCAAAAGCTGAAGATACTGTGATCATTATCTTCTAGGCTATGAGTTTCATATTTAGACGGTATCTATTACTTCAGGGAATGAAAGATAAGGGCATTTTTCACACTTTCATTCTATCTGTCTGTCTCCCTTCCATTCTTGATTTTGTTAGTTTTGTTATTTTTAAATTTAAATTTTTACTTTTCCCCCTCAACGTAATTGTCACAGATTATCAACCTTATCTCCTTGTTTAAATTAATGTTAGTTTGTATCTTTTATCTTCTCTCTCACTTGGTTTTACTTTGCTTTCCCTCTTCATTGGCTAAATTTAGTAATCATGTAGCTCCTCCTTGACCCATCTCCAACACCTCACTTTCATGGGATTTATTGGCTCAGTTCTTTTTAAAAAAAGTTTGCCAGAGGCTGTGTGCCAGAGTGATAGCCAGGGAGACACACACAGAAAGAAAGTGAGAAAGCATACTCCCAATGGGGGATGATCACACCACAATCCCTTCTCTTCCACCCCCCGCCCCTTCTTTTGTGATTTTGGGCATGCACACACATATGCCTGGCATGTTTTTCACGCTGCCAGGTCCAGGACTTGAACAGTGCAGTTTGGCCATATGGGAACCAGTTCCCTTAACCCCCGATACCCAGCTGGCCTCTTTTCATTTTTTTATTGGTGAAATTTCTTTAATTCTGTCCTCAATGTCTTTGGATTTTGTTTCAGTAACATTTCTTCTACTTTTAGTTGTTTATAATATGACATTTATTTCTATGATTGTCCCATTTCTCACCGGTATTCATAAACAAACTTTTTTCTTACAGTAAATCTTTATTTCACTTCTATGAGATTTTTTTTAAAAAGTGATCTCCACAACTCTTAAAGACTCTTGCTTCCTGATGTGTATTCATATTTCACATTTCTTTGTTTTTTTTTATCTTTTTTAATTTATCTTTTACACTATTACTTTTAATGTAAATTACACCAGACAAGATGACAAATACAGTACTTATGTACCATGTACTTTTCTTTTTTCTGAGAACATACTTATGTCCCCATCAACAAATAATAACCCATATCCATGTTTCTTTTTTGCTAGTACTCCTCCCCCTTTCAATCACTACCATTACATCCCCATTTCTATGCAAAACTTTCACAATCTTGTAACTATTCCTCTTTGAATGGAGAGTGTTCCATTATGGCACATGTGCTTGTAAGTTTATATCTTCCATGAGAAAGAGAGAGGCACCTCTAAGGAAGTTTTCATGCTGTGATTCACTTCCATTCTCAGCTGGCCCTGATCACAGACAGTAATGTGTACATCTAGCGTGCTCAATGGAGTTCTGGGACTGAACCCTTTTCTGTGTAGGTTCAGTAGTGTAGTGCCACCACCTGGCCCACATCATGTCGTGTGAGTGTATATATAATTTCTTTCATGAGCAAGAGAGAGGGAGAGAGAGAGAGAGAGAGAGAGAGAGAGAGAGAGAGAGAGAGAACAGCATTTCCAACAGGGTTCTGATGCCACCCACCCTCAGCTTCAGCCAACCCTGAATCATGGGCACGCATGTGCATAGTGTACTCACGGAGGTCCCTGGACATGGCCTTGGAACCTTCCCGTGTAAGTCAGCCTCACAGAGTGTCACCTTTTACCTCTATGCCACCATTTGTCCTCATATATTTTTTGATTAAGAAAGTAGCACCATAGAACTGCAGCACAGATTAAGTGAGCTGGGGAACTCTTACCTCCTTAGATCTGACTTATTCTCTGGGAAAGAGGGTGGCAATTTTTTCTGTAAAATATCAAGAAATATTTTAAGCTTTGCAGTCAGACGATAAGAGCAACTCTGCTGTTGCAACACAAAAATTAGGTATAGGTTATATGTAAGTGTATGATATGTTTCAGATAAAACTTTATTAACAAAATACAGACAGGGAAAGTACTTGGCCTGTGGGCGATATTTTGTTGACCCTGTTCTGTTGTGCAGTTGTAGATAGGAAGTCTTTACCAAATAATGATGAGGAGAACTGATGTGATTTCTGGATGGAGGTGAAGTACCAAGGGTGATGGCTTGTCCCCAGTTGCATCTGTCAAGAGACTGGATGGAGCTAATTTGGCAGAAGTTATGCAGTTACTTGATCCAGATTTACTACTTTTTCGTATTTGACCTTCCTTCCTTCCCGGACTTTCCTGTTTCTGTTCTTCTATTCTTAGTAGACACTGTACACTTTTAGCAATAGCCAACTCCTCTTATTCTCTTTTTAGTCTATGTTTATGTCCAACATTTATGGACCAAGTTCTTCAGGCAAGCTTTTGGAATTCATGGAAGTGTTTATCCATCAAAAATGTCAGGTCTTGAAAATTTGAAATTCATTTTACTTCCAAATTGTTGTCTCTAAACTTAGTTTTTGCAAATCTGTTCAGAAACTCAATTTATATTTTTACTCTTGGCTTTGTCAAGCCTGTGCACAAGGAATGAAAGCCTCTGGGTGCAGGATCTTGGGATAAAAACACAAATAAAAACAAAAACATGTAATAGTGTCAGATACACAAAGTAATTATCCAGGAAATGATTCCCTCCCACCCTGACTTACATGTTATTGTGAAAATTTCAGTGCTACATGCAATCCCTCCCCTTATCTTCCTACAACTACCAAAGACAAGATGGAAGGGTAATACTCAAAGAGTAAGAAATGGGAAATTAATTATTTTTGGGGGGGAGGTTTTCACTATAGGGCGCGTGCGCCCGCCAGACAGACAGAGAGAGACATAGAGACAGAAAGCCAGAAATCACCCCCCAGAGGGGATGGTCACGCCGCAATCCCTTCTCCTCCATTCTCCTCTGGGATCTTGGGCACACATGCACACGTGCCTGGCGTGAGTTTTAAGCCACCAGGTCCGGGACGCGAACCACGGTCGACCATGTGGGAGTCCAGTGACATAGCCATTACGCTAACTGCTGGTTCCCCTTGCAATACTATTAATGTTCTACCTCTTTTATTTTTTGCTTATAATAGAAAAGAACCTATCAGTGCATACAAATACATGTTTTAAAATCCATTTTTAAAATGTCTATTTTAATTTATTAAGGTTGCCTAGGGTTGTTTAATTATACATATGGATATGTATATTTATATATGTATTTAAGCAATTTATAATGTTGCATTTAAATTTTGTTTATATTAAATACTGATTTTTTAATAGAAAAATACGATCTTAAGGTTGCCTGATCAGAATTTTTAAATATAAACTTTATCAGAGAATAACTTATGTAAATTAGTGATGAATATTCATCCAATATGTAAAAATATGCAGTAGTATCTGAAGGTGTTAGCTTTCACTCTGAGTGTTTTGCATACTTTTTCTGCAAAGAGCAGAAATATATCAAAGAAATGTAGCAGTCTCTGAGATAATTAATTTGGGGCAGTTCATGATAAATACTATCTTTAAAATTTTTTCTTTATCAGGGCCAGCTGGTGTGTGGTGGTTCAGGTACTAGACTTTCACATGGTGGACCACAGTTTGAGGCTCAGGCCTGTGAGATGCTTTCTCATTTTCTCTCTCTCTCTGTCTCTCTTTAGTCAAATTTGAAAAATAATAAGAATTGGGACCAGGCGATGGCATAATGATTATGTCGCTGGACTCCTATGTCATTGACTGCAGTTCAAGTCCCAGACCCAGCGGCTTACAACGCATGCCGGGCATGTGTGTGTGTGCGTGTGTGTGCTCAAAATTCCAAAAGGAGATGGAGGAGAAGGTATTGCAGTGTGGCCATCCCACCTGGGAGATGATATACCACTTTCTGTCTCCATCTCTGTTGCTCCAGCAAGTACATGCATCCTATAGCAAAAATCTCTCTTAAAATAAATAACATAAAGTAATTCTTTATAAAAATTTATAAAAAATTTTTTCTTTATAAAATCATGGGTGTTTTCACACTTACAGTATCTCTACACATAGATACATTCCTTACTTTTCTATTTGTTTGGCAAAAAAGGAAAAGAGACCAATATTAATTGAGGTAACTAATGTTAAGAAAGAAATAATTATCAGAAGTTGTTACCTGATTGATAACAGTCAAATCAATGCTTTTATCCATATCACTTGTTACTATGGCAACACCTTGTGGCTTTAGATAATTCAATAAATACAGGGCTTTAATCTAGATAATCCATGTCTCACAAATCACAATATTTCAGGTCAATTGGTTTTTCCAGCAAAGCTTTGGTACATTTATTTATTTCAATTTTTCAGTGGTTGCATTTATTCATTTATTCATCTAATATTTACTGAGTTTCAGGGGGAAATACTGCGAATCAAACAGACACAATTCTGAACTTCAGGAAGCATTTACATATCGAAACCTTGTCAGTCTCTTTCAAATAGTCAAAAAATTCTCTTTCAAAGAGAGACTTATTCTAGAGATGTGTCTGTCACTCAAAATATTTTGAGAATGCTTTTCTTTCAAAATTTCTTTCACAGTTTCCTGTTACTCTAAGTAAGTGTTTTATTTTAAGGTATATATTTTAATTTTGGAAACAAACATTATAAAAGCCCAAAAGAAACAAATCAGTATACATGTTAAGTTAAAGAATAATTTTTTCCCAATTGGGTTTCCCAGACTTCTGTGTTACTCATTAAAATTATAGATTGAGAGATGAGCAGATGGTGTAATGGTTACATCGCTGGACTCTCATGTACTTGACCACCGTTTGAGTCCCTAACTCACACTGGGCTCATGTAAGTGCATGACCAAAATCCCTAGAGAAAAAATAGAGGGGAAGGGACTGTGACATAGCCATTCCCCCGGGGTGTGATTTTTCTTTCTGTCTCTCTGTCTCTCTGGTGAGCACATGTGCTCTATAGCAAAGATCTTAAAAAAAAAAAAAATCATAGAATGGAGAGTAACATTAATTTCCCTTGACTCTTAATGTAAATTCATAGCAGTTTTGTCAAGAAGTTGCATTTTTTTCCCATCAGTGAACAATATTAGGTTATCCTTTTTGAAGCTTCTTAATCAAAATTTAAAAAGAAGCACTCCAGTCTAACCACTTTTTAAAAAAGACAACATCACTGATCTATAGGCATGCTTTGTATACTTGGTATATCTTTGAATAGGGGAAAAGATATGTGATTAATATACCAATAGAAAAAGGGAAAAATCCCAAAATGATGGCAGTGTTTTCTTAATTTGTTTAAGAGAATGTTCACACTTGTATCATGAGTTTCTGCCACATCATATTTCTGTTTATACTATTATGTTTGGTGTGGCCTCATTAGACTTTTGCCCAACTCTAATATCACTTTTATGCAACATTTCTGATCTCTCCATGGGTAATGATATTAGGTTGTTTAATTTCTACAATGTAGTATAATTATTTGAGATGTGTCTTTCTCTTTACTAGATAAAAGCTCCTTAAAAGCAATTATTGTATGTTTCATGGCTGATTGTATCTCAGCACTCCCATCATAATTAATATCAAATGAATAAATTGATGAATACAGGAACAGAAGAGAGTATGTATAAAACAATAGGTTTGGCATGCATTTGTATATGTAATGCTATAAAGAACAAAATAAAAGATGTGTAATAAAGGACCTACTCTAGTCAAGGAGGAAAAAGGAAATAGAAAAAGAATCTCAAAATTTTAATTACCAATTAACATATTATACATTGTACATTAGATTTTATCTGAGATCAAAGCAGATTTTTTTGCAGGAGAAAGTTAGCTGAAAGAAAATGTATGTGAAACACATATGTGTTTTATATTTCTTACACCTGTGGAAATATTAAGCACTGAAAAGCCGAGGCCAATCATGCTTTTTAAACTGTGTAGAAAGAGGTTATATAATAAAAATACACCAGAGAAATGGATGAATTATTTTTAATATTTTTCATCGTTAAATGTAATCACATTTAAATTTATTATTTTACAGGTGATTACAGACTATTGGACATACAAATCCAGGATCCATAAGACTTCACCACCTTGAATCAAAGATTTATTTCATACTCTCCTTGTCTTTACTTCATATCAAGTGTCATTTTGTTTTAAAGAATTAGTGCATTTGCCACAAGGAAGTTTTTAAAAATAAACTCCTGTACTTTCCAATGCCTAAGAATAGCAAGGTGGTAAAAAGAGAATTAGACGATGAGGTTATTGAGTCTGTCAAAGACCTTCTTTCCAATGAAGACTCGGCTGATGATGCTTTTAAAAAGAGTGAACTAATTGTTGATGTCCAAGAAGACAAAGATACAGATGTTGAAGAAGGGTCAGAAGTTGAAGATGAGAGACCAGCTTGGAACAGTAAACTGCAATACATCCTGGCCCAAGTTGGATTTTCTGTAGGTTTAGGGAATGTGTGGCGATTTCCTTACCTATGTCAGAAGAATGGAGGTGGTAAGTTTTTGTTTTTAAGTAAAAAATTATGGTAGTAAATTGCAACTGGTTATATCAGATAGCTTCTATTGCTGCTGTAGTTTCTTATTTTTGAAGCTCTGCATTCCATTGTACAGCCAAGGCGACTCCTTTGTGAGAAGGGAGCCTAGCTCTGTTTTTGGCTTAGTGGCAAGTACACTTGGCTCCAGATACTCCAAGACTGCTTAGAGCTACCACATTCCTGAGTTCTTTCTTTGGATCCTATACACATCTTTGAATTACTGACTAAAACATTTCTAACGAATGTTGCATCTTTTGTTCTTGTCAATTACTGATTTTGAAGAATAACCTAAAACTTCTGGTGTAAGACAGCACTGGGGAAGGAAGATAGCATTTTCTTTGTGTGCTATATTCTAAGTTTTCAGTTGCCTTACGCTTCAAAAACAAAACTAAAAATTTACACGTAATTTATTGTATAATTGTGGACTTCAGTTGCTGATCAGAACTTTTAGATTCCAATAGAAGGGATGTAACAGGGTAATTAATATACCACCAGACATTCTTCATTCTCAGATATCTTAAATATATAGTTTTCAATTATATAGTGCTTTGGGACAATTCTAGTTTAAAATAAAGCTTTAAAGAAACTGACATTTAAAAAATATTATTAATTTTTTTTTTCTATAGGGTACTTTTTTTTTCTTTTCTTAGCAAAAATGGCTCCTTCATTTTTCTGGAAAGAAGGGGAAAATGAGAATCCTGCCCCCCACACTCTGGAGGGGATGACCACATCACAATCCCCTCTCCATTCTCCTCTCAGGATTTTGGGCATGCATGCACAGCACCTGCTATGGTTTTTAAAGCCACCAGGTTGAGACTCAAACTGTGAAGTTGATCATGTGGGATCCAGCCACCTTAACCTCCATGCCCACCGTGAACCCGCTGGTTCCAACATCTTTAATTTTAAACAAAAATATTTGCACCATGATTGATAGTTTTGCTTTTTTTATTTGTGCATATGATTGCTAAGGGTTATTGACCATAAATCATCTTTAAAATGCAGGCAAAAAAGATCTTTACAAATCAAGAAATAATTCATGTGTGATACTACTTCTATAGCACTCCAAAATAAAACTGAATGTTAAATTAACTAACATTTGGGTTGAAATTTTATCTTCCGTGTACATGAAAGCTGCTAAAAGTAAGTGTGGTTAAAAATATTGCATAAGTCATGCATTTCAACACACAAAGAATAGAAAGAATCATTTGGTATTTAATTATAGTTTACAATAGTTTAGTCTACCAGGCAAAAATACAATTTTGATTTAGAGGTGATTGTAATCTACAAACCTTACATCAAATGAAACAATGTAGCCATTCAAATGTGAGGTTTTTTTCTTTTTCCTTAACCTTTAAGAAATTAAAAAAAAAAACTAAGGTGTTATAGAATTATCAGTGAAATATGTTCAAGAATTTTTAGTTAATTTGACCCGGTACAAGACAAGAGGTGTGGAGAAAAAAACAGACAAATTGTCTATTTGATAAATCTTCCTGAGGGGTTAAGAATCAATACATGAAGTCAGTGATGTACTGTCTAGTACTCTATTGAAATTGTAAGCTCCTTCCCTAGTTGGTAACATCATATAGAAATTATTTATCAAATCACCTATAAGCAACTGTGCACTACTCTACTTTTTTATTTCTCACAAGTCGTTACATATTCCAAGACTGACAGAAGGTAATTTCTCATTTTGCTACCTTTCACTTTGTAAAGCTTACTGCTAAATAAGAAGGCTATTTTGCTGAAAGGTCAGATTGCCATCTATTTAGTACACATTCTGTCTTGGTGGAGAGTATGATAAGATTTAATATTTAGTCATTGACTCTTTCTTTCTTTCTTTCTTTCTTTTTTTTTCCTTAGCAAAAATGGCTCCTTCATTTTTCCATACATATAAACAGTCAAAATACCTTGACTTGGGGCCAGCAGGTGGTGTGATGGTTAAGGCTCTGGATTTCCACATGGTTGGCCATATTTGAATCCTAGACCTGGAAGCTTGAAAATCATGCTGGGTGTGTGTGCCCAAAATCCTGGGAAGAGAATGGAGGAGAAGGGGTTATGGTGCAGCCATCCCTTTAAGGGGTTGATTTCTCACTTTTCCTCTCTCTGTCTCTGTCTCTCTCTCTTTGGCGATTACATGTGCCCTATAGCAAACAAACAAACAAACAAAAACTTAAAGAAAAAAATACCCTTCCTAGAGTTGTTTTCTTGCTCCCAGATGTAAATACTAGAGAGCAATATTACATGTAAATAAAATACCACCAGATTTCCCCATTTCAAGATGGCAATTAGAGTACCAAAGTTTGTACTTAACATGCAGTGTAGCAGCGCACCTCCTAGTATTGAAAGCTATCTTCCGGCTGTTTAGCCAAGTGGCTTCAGCTAACAAAGTCCAATTCATTAATTATCCTGAAGAACAGAAAAAAGTAGATCCAATATAAGTTGGCTGGTCCAAAGATAGAATATGGAAAACACAATGATTAAGCTTAATAAATGGTATAGTGGAGAGGCTACCAGGTCAGATTTTTGAAGTCAACTTGACTCTGTAAGGCTTCACTATTTTTCTGCACCAACCATGACTTTTCACATTACTTCCCTTCTTCAGGTCTAGTTCCCACATCTGTAACATGGGGTTAATAATTGTGCTTTACCTCACAGAAGTCTTATAAGAGATAAGTGAATAATTACAAGTACTATACTTATACATTTCCCTGGAAGAATATTAAATTCTCTAATATATTTGAGCTGTGACTTTTCATTGGGATGGCTAATGTTAGAGTAACTCGAGTTAGTTAAAAAAAAAAAGGCTAAGGGGACCAGCAGTTGGCGTAATGGCTATGTTGCTGGACTCCCATGTAGTCGACTGCGGTTCGCGTCCCGGACCCAGTGGCTTAAAACTCACGCTGGGCGCGTGTGCGTGCGTGCCCAAGATCCCGAGAGGAGAATGGAGGAGAAGGGATTGCGGCGTGGCCATCCCCCCTGGGGGGTGATTTCTCGCTTTCTGTCTCTCTGTCTCTCTCTGTCTGGCGAGCGCACGCGCCCTATAGCAAAAACCTCTCAAAAAAAAAAAAAAAAAAAAAGGCTAAGTATCCAACAATGTATCATGCATTCTACAGAAAAAGTTCATGGAAACTATATTCTGTGAATAACACTATCCATGGAGTTCAATTGTTTTGCACCAAAATACACTCATACTTTTATTCCTATTCCCTTTGAACTTTTTGTAGTCTCCTTTAATTAAGGAAAGACTCCCAATTATCCCAGTCTTAATTCTCTCTCTCTTTCTCTCACTCTCTTTTTATTCTTAGTCATTTATGTGCAAGTAAAACCACTCCCAGTCTAAGATTTGATGCAAAGTGTTAACATTCACTTTAGTTGTTTTTTTCTTTTTTTTTTGGGGGGGGAATGCTTTCAGATTAGCAGTCCCTGAATGTTATTAATCATTTTAGAATTTGAATTTTGATACTTTCTATTTATAAAATAAAACCTGCTTTATATTGAGAAACTTGAAAATAAAATTCATTACTATTTATTTCTGTAGCCAAATAACCACCAGAACAATAGGAATAGCTTCCAAAATTATTCAGGACCATTAGACACTTTCTTTTTTATCAATTATTTTATTTAATTTTAATCATCATTATTACTATTTTTTAATTTGACCAAAGAGAGAAAGAGAGAGAAAGTGAGAGAGACAAATTGAGAAAGCAGGCCACCACATCTGGGGCTAGAACCACCTTTGGCCATGTGGGAATCCAGCACCTTAACCTCCATGCCACCTGCCAGCCCCAATTAGACACTTTCAAAAAATAGGAAAAATATCATAAAATCCCTCATACAAAGATAGGAATTAGTACCATTGATTGCATGATTGCACTTAGCAGTGTTAGGACAGAACTCCAGATTGGAAATGTAAATGTAGGGGGCCAGCTGGTAGATTCTTAAGGCTGCTGATCCCACATGGCCTACCATACGGTTTGAGTCTCGACTCGAGGAGCACTCCCAGCTTATGTATGTGTGCCCAGAATCTGGAGAGGAGAGAGAAGTCAAGGATGGTGTGGCCATCCCTCGTGGGAGGGACTGTCTCACTTTCCCTCCCTCTCTCTCTCTCTCTCTCTCTCTCTCTCTGTCTCTCTCTGGTTAGTGCATGTGCCCTCTGACAAATTAAACTGAATGTAGGGAGTCCAATTTAGAGGTAACTTAACAGTAATTTGCTATGTATTCTCCTGAGGAAATGAGTATAAGGTTTCACATTTAACTCTTTTATCCGGTTGATTGAATCTAAGGTTAACATTGTCAAACTATTCAGCACAATCTTTCTATTTTTTTTAAGGTTTTTAATGAGAGTAAGAGAAAAAAAGAGAGAGAGAGAAAGAGAAACAGAGAGAGACAGGCATACACAACATGGTCTTCATAAACGATCCATCCGCTTCCTCAGCCAACCTAGATCTGAGGACAGGCGTGTGTCCAGCATTCACAAGGAGGCTCAGGGATGCAAACCCCAGGACCTTCCCATGTGGGTCAGCATCGTAAGCATCACGTTACTGCTGTGCCGCCATGTGGCCCCTCAGTACATTTGAAAATTATTAGTTAACTTGCATACTTTGAAAAACCATGTTGTATGCAATACAGATGTACAATTAAATTTACATAAGAAATCATCAAATAAAATGATGAATCTTTGCTCACATTTGTGACATAGCTGAAAAATGGTTATATTTTTTAAGTGTGGAAACTTTCTGCAAGTATAATAGCATGTAGATTTTTATAAGAGACAGAAAATGTTTTAGTTTTTCAATTATTCTTATCAACCCATCTTAGAATTTTGGAAAACAAGAAATCATTTCCTGAAGTGCACTGGTTAAATGTGGCATATATGGAAAAAAAATAACATTTGTCTCTGGAAAAGTTATTTTGCCTTTATTCTTTTTCAGTTTAGGCAGCCATTTATTCTTCCAGTGTGTTATTTTATTTAGAAAAAAAAAGAGTAAGGTTTAATGCCATTAAATCTCATTCTCTGTAAATTATCAGTGTTGGAATACATGATTTAAATATTTGCATAAAATTTAGTAAATGACTTCATCAACATTATATGAATACGATTTTTAGGCTTATAAAAACTATTCTAGTAAACAATGAATTTTAAAGAATCATTTATTTTTTGGAGAGGTTTTTGCTATAGGGCACGTACACTCGCCAGAAAGACAGAGAGAGAGAGACAGAAAGCGAGAAATCACCCTCCAGGGGGGATGGCCATGAAGCAATCCCTTCTCCATTCTCCTCTCAGAATCTTGGGCATGCATGCACACGTGCCTGGCGTGAGTTTAAGTCACCGGGTCTGGGACTCGAACCACGGTTGACTACATGGGAGTCCAGTGACACAGGCATTACACCAACTGCTGGTCCCAGAATCAATTATTTTTTATGGAAAATGAAGGTGTTTTATCGTTTCAATAAAGTGTAACTAAAGCAATTAATTTATAATCCTTTTGTTGCAATTATTACTTTTATTGAAAACTCTTTGTAGCAATCAAATTTAGCTTTCGAGTTCTAGAAAGTCTGAAGTAATGAAATTATATTTTCTTCTAAGTTTTCTGTAATTTTACTATATAAATTTTTAAATATTGTCTTTTGCTGTCTACTGTGAATATTACAAATATAACTATTGTATTTGTTCTTGTCCCTGTAGGTGCATATCTTTTACCATATTTAATACTACTTCTGGTAATCGGTATTCCCCTTTTTTTCCTGGAACTTTCTGTTGGTCAAAGAATTCGGCGAGGCAGCATTGGTGTATGGAATTACATAAGCCCTAAACTAGGCGGGATTGGATTTGCAAGTTGTGTAGTAAGTTTCCTCTTCTGTTTTTTTTTAGTATAATTCTAGTAGGGTGTGGAATTACAAAATTCACATTTAAATGATACCTCTGAGTATGTGTTTCTATATAACTCTTATCTTGTTCAAAAGAACACTGCTGGAGTGTGGATGAGTACTTAAATTAGCTGCTAATACTGCAATTACTGAATCTTATTAATCTAAGTTCTAAGACCTGTGAGAACCATTAACTTTCTCAAAAAGATTAATGTGTTTCACATAAAAAATAAAATGAGGATTTCTAAAATATTCAATGGAGTCTGTGCATTTCATTTTATTATTTTTGAGAAAAAGGCATGGTAGGTTGAATGTAATCTTGTTCTTTTATTTTGCAGGTGTGCTATTTTGTGGCCCTTTACTACAACGTCATCATTGGCTGGAGTTTGTTTTATTTCTCTCAGTCTTTTCAGCAACCACTTCCTTGGGATCAGTGTCCTTTGGTGAAAAATGCTTCACACACTTGTAAGACATGTACAATGTAGTGGTTTTTTTTTTTTTTTTTTTTTTTTTTTTTTTTTTTTTTTTTTTTTTTTTTAATATAGGAGACTGGTAAAGGCATAAGCTTTTAAGATTTTTTTTTCTTTTAAAAAAATAATGTGAAAAGATCTTTCAAAATTATAACAGATCTTCCTCACATTTAGGATTGGCATATCTTAGGGATAGCTGTTTTGTTTGTTTGTTTTAGTTTCTTTGCTATCAGGTACATGCACTTGCCAGAGAGAGACAGACAGAAAGTGAGAGATCCCCCCTCAGGAGAGATGGCCATTCCTGCAATCCCCTCTCCATTCTTCTGTTGGGGTTTTGTGCAAGAATTCACACATACCAGATGTGACTTTCAAGCTTCTAGATTCAAGACTTGAACCACGCTGTTGGCCATGTGAGAATCAGCTGCCTTAACCACCATGTCACGGGCTGGCTCTGAGAAAGACTTTAGATACCATCTAATTTTACTAGCTCTTTTCAAAGTACTTTACTGTGCCTCATGGCATCAGAGTAAAATACTCTAAGCCTTCAATTATTAGTTTTGACAGTCTTTTATTTTGTTCATCCTGATTGATGCCTTACATTTTTGATTCTGTTGTTTCAGTCTTTCCATCATGCTTAGGATCCTAGGATATAATAAAGAACAATTCCCTAAAGTAGCAATGTCTAGTGTCAGCCCTTAAAGAAGCAGCTCAAATTTTAATGAAACAAAAGAGTTTACCTGGGCTTGTGTAAATTACAACTTGGGAGGGGTGTAACCCAGGAAACAGATTCAAACAGACTTGAGAATGTGTTCAGAGGTCTTCTAACCTTCAGGCAGGTTTTTCTTTGTTTTAATGTTGTGTATTTATTTTAATTTATTTTATACATTTAATCACAATACATCACTTAGCTTGTAAACTGAATTTTCCTAATACGATGCTTCACACCAGTCCATTTGAGAATACAAAACACCTTTTCATCAATAGATAATAATCTATTTCTGTGTCCCATAAATAACTTGGCTCTCGATTTTCCTCTTTAATTTCTTTTCTTACACTCATCCCCTTCTCTCACTCTCTTCCCCCACTGTTTCCAGTATCCGTAACTATTTTCAATGCTTTTATATCCTCTAATCTTTCAGTTTCCACCAAAGAGTGGGCACAATTGGTGTATCTTAAATAGAGACATACAGGCAGGTTTTAAAGGCAAACAGCACAAATGAGGTTGAGGGGATAGGTACATCAGTTGTTTGGGGACAATTATCTTGGTAACCAGAATCAATGGCAAGGCTGAAGTCAGTCCAAGTTTGGACAGGCAGGTTCTGGGCATATATCTTGCAGAAATAGTTTTTTTTTGTAAGGTTGTAGTGGTTACTTTACAAGGCTGTGGTTCTGGCATATCTGCATGAGAATCATCCCCTTGGTGCCTGCTCCAGCTGCATTTAGTCAGGGTTTACCAGGAGTTGACACAAATGATTTCATTTTGATTCTGACAACTTTCACACCACAAGTAAGCCTTAAATGCATCTCACTTACATAGTTTAATATTTTCTTATAGCTACCCTTAAGAAAAGTCAAAACAAACAGGTGAAATATTTAATTTTATATATTCAAAATATTATCATCTCAAGATATAACTAATATAAACTACTTTAAGGCAATAAGCTGACATTATTTTCCTTATACTACATCTGAAATCCACTTTGCGTTTTACATTTGCAGCACACTGATAACTCCAGGCATGGACAGGCTGATAAACCTCATTCTTTTTAAGTACTTTGATAAGTAGGTCATATGTTCACACTTCAGAAATACATAATAAGAAATAGCAAAAAAGATACGTGTCTAGTAGTTTTCATAGTTTTTCAGTTGAGGTTTTTAGTCTTTATTGTGGTTCCAATGCTGTGGAGTAGCAGTAGTGCTCTTTAAGGGGACGTTAAGAATTTGTTCCCAAGCGTACTTGAAGGAAATATGGTCTCATTACTCTTTCTAGTTTGTGATTGTGTGTTACCTTTATTTCTACAGTTGTAGAGCCAGAGTGTGAAAAAAGTTCTGCCACCACCTATTACTGGTACAGAGAAGCCCTGAATATCTCCAGCTCCATTTCTGAGAGTGGGGGCTTAAACTGGAAGATGACCGTCTGCTTGTTGGCTGCCTGGGTCATGGTCTGTTTGGCTATGATCAAAGGCATTCAGTCTTCTGGAAAAGTTAGTATTTTGGAGCCTTTCCCAATTCTGCTGATCATTATTCCTGGTTACCCTACACTCCATAAGCACTATTACAGATTTTTGTGGATAAACTGTGTATAATGCCTCATTCTAGGTAGTTAATTAAGGATTAGTAAAAAGTGGTGCACTAAAAGATGTTTAAATTAAAGAACGCACATACATTAAAATGTGTTTTATAGTGAATTCTCATGTCATTTATAACCTTTTGTTTTATTTTCATTTTCTGATTACTAATTAGTTCCAATTATGGAAATTGAGCAGAATGGTAGAGTGAAGAATTTCCTCATTTTGCTTGTACTGTTTTATTTATTTCTCTCTGTTGTAAGTCTTCTAAGGAATAGTTGCATAAATAATTTAAAAATAGTGTAGTGTCGGGAACCAGCAGTTAGCGTAATGGCTATGTTGCTGGACTCCCACGTAGTCGATCGCGGTTCGCGTCCCGGACCCAGTGGCTTAAAACTCACGCTGGGCACGTGTGCATGCGTGCCCAAGATCCCGAGAGGAGAATGGAGGAGAAGGGATTGCGGCGTGACCATCCCCCCTGGGGGGTGATTTCTCGCTTTCTGTCTCTATGTCTCTCTCTGTCTGTATGGCGAGCGCACGCACCCTATAGCGAAAAACCTCTCAAAAAAATTAAATAAAAAGTAAAAATAAAAACATAGTGTAGTGTGGAGTGTTTTTTTAAAGCTCTGATCAGCAATAGGTAGGTATGATAACCCGACAAGATATTCAGAATAATGTAGAAGACTAAAGAGTGTGTCTAATAGGGAAGATTGGAAATTTAAAAGCCTGGAGTTGAAAAAGACCTAGTGACTTCTAAAACGTAAAAGCTAGTCACTATTTTGCTTTCATATTGTATATTTTCCCCCATTATCACTGCCATTATTTTAAAACTCTGTACATTTCTTGGACCATAGTAGAATTTATTGTTAACTGTTGTTTTCTCTTGCCCTTAAGAGTTCATCTCTACTATTTTTCTTTCCAAAGAATAGCTCAGATCATATATATTTTCGGGCTAACTTGTTCCTACTCACTATCATATACTAGCAGGAGTGGGAATAGTATTAGCAGTAGTTGTAATATTAATAATAGTATTAGGGCCATCAGCTGGCATGGTGGTTAAGGTGCTAGATCATACCTAGCTGACTCTGCAGTTTGAGTCCCGGACCTGGTAGCTTGAAAGTCCACTGGACACACGTGCATATGTGCCCAGAATACTGAGAGGAGAATAGAAGAGAAAGAATTGCAGAGTGGCCATCCCCTCTGGGCGGTGATTTATCTCTTTAGCGAGCCACGTGTGCCCTATAGGAAAAACCTTAAAAAAAAAAAAAAAAAGTAGTAAATGTTGATGGCAAAGATGATTCTTATGATGATTAGAGCAAGAACAATAATAGAAACCAATTTTTATTATATGCTTATTTTGCTCTGGGCACCATGATAAATACTTTATATACTTTATCTCATTGAATTCTAAAAACAACCGTAAAAAATAATCCCTACTTTTGGGTCCATTTTACTGATAAAGAAAGCAAGAAAAATAGGTTTAAGAAACTAGGTAACTTGTACAAAGTTTCATTGCTAGAAATTCCTAGTACTTGGAGTCAAATACAGACTTGTCTAACTGTAGAGTTCATGTTTTTTAATTGAAATGCTATATTATCTCTCACTTTTATATTTGTTCCCACAAAATAGTGAACTCTTTCAAAAAGGATATCTGTCTAATTCATTTTTGCTTCTTGTTATTTCATATGCAATTAAAAATATTTTCTTTTTCTGCTTAAAATGACATTTTTAACTTGTAAATCATAGCTTATTTTCCATTTTCCTTCCTGATGGAAACTCTATACCATTTTTTTTTGCCTTTGAAGAAGTAAATATAATAGATAACACATCTGAATATCTTTAAACCCTTTCTACTGTTAGTGTATGACTAAGAAAGTTCAATCAGTTGGCTCAGTTGAACTTGTACTATGTCAGAACAGTATTAAAATCAAATTATAAATAAAGCAATAGGTTCTTAAACCAGATCTAACCACATTTACATGACTCCTAAGATAATGTCATATGATAGAAAGAGAACCAAGTCTCTGTGGAATCCGGCCAGAGACGTTCAAAAACCCTCATGTTCAATGACCGTGTCACCATCTTTTGTTTCTTTGTTTCTCCTTAGGCTTGGACTTCTTGTCACCTACAGAACTATTCCTTCTTATTATTGTTGCATTTTTTTGGGGGGGTTTCTCATATCATGTAATATAATTTTAAATAGCAAAAGGTAATACAATTTATGTTATATGGAGTTTATTATTTCAATGAGAAGGTTTCAGAGAGAGTGTGGCATTTGGGTAGAGTTTGATGCAAGAATGTAATAGGTATGGAGGGTGAGAAAGTTAGCTGTAAGTAACACAAGCACATTTTGGAAGTCTAAATTATCCCAGTTCCTTAGTCTGAAACAATGAAACAATAAGAGGAATTTTATGAGGAATAAATGTAAAGCCCTGTGTTTGCCTACTAATAAAAAATGCTTCCAAATAGTAACAAAAGTCCAGAATAGAGAAATATGGGTTAAGTCTAATATGTGAGAAAAGAACTCAAAGGATTTAGCAGCTAAACGAATGTGAGTCATCCTGTGATGTGCTTGTTTAACACACACACAAAAGCACACTTGTATATACATCCCCCAAAATGGTAGCTGGAAATTACGTGAATTAAAAGAGGGATATGATACGTCATTATCCTTTGAGCTTGGTAGACACCTTGCAATGGGTTCACATCTGCAGTACTAGACTTGATTAAAATCTTTCATCTTTCCTTGTATTATGGAGAAGAGAAATCTCAGCCCTGTGACCACAGTCTTCAAATAGTTGAATCAAAAGAAGGCTGTTCTGAGTATCTACAGAAAGAATTATGGCTGAATACTGGAGATTATGAAGGGTGGTAGAGTGGTGATAAAAACCTTTAAAGGAAGAGCTTTCAGAAATCATGCCTGGTAACAGGAAGTAATCACTTCAGTGGTAGAAAGCTCAGCGTCAGTGAAGGTGGGTGGACAAGCTATGTGCCTCCTCCTTACCACATCTATTAAAGGAATGTCTGCCCCAAAGAGAAAAGGTAGAAATGAGAAGTTCTAAGATTTCTTGTACTTCTAAGGCAGTACTTTCTACTACTTTGCATTATGATTATCACTGTGCTAAGTACTTTGCATACATTAGCATTTTAATCTATCAGCTATATGACTTTTATATTTTTATTTATAATTATTATTTTTTTTTCTGTAGGATACATGTGCTTGCCAGAAAGACAGAAAGACAGAGACACAGAAAGCCAGAAATTATACACACACACCCCCCAGAGGAATGGCCTTGCCGCAAACCCCTCTCCTCCACTCCTCTCAGGATCTTGGATACACACACACATGTGCCTGTGTGAACTTTAAGCTGCCAGATCTGGGACCCGAACAGTGGTTGACTACATGGGAGTCCAGTGATATAACCATTACGCCATCCACTAGTCCTGATTTTCATGTTTTTATATCCACTTGAATGCAAAGCTGACAATTTTAAGAAAAGTAAATAGTTGGCCAGAAAGAATTAAACCAGCAGGAAATGACAGAGCTAAAATGAGTCTTCTTGAAGGTGTGTTTACAATAAACATTTTAATATGTAAGGAAAACAAATGATTTGTTACATGCTTTCTAGTTCAGTAAAATTATAATATTTTCATACAACATTCTGATTGACAAATTAATCTCTCTTACTTAATGTTCTTATTGCAGAAGTTATTTTTGTTGTCAAGGCCTAAGGGGTGTCAGTATCAGCCAGAACATATCTCATCATTTCATTTCCTAGCTATAAAAATGTGCATTTTGGGGGCAATGTAAAGATCACTTATTCATTCATGTAGTATTTAACAAATCTTTATTGAACACTTAGTCTGTGCCAGACATGAAACTAGTTTTGGAAATGCAGCAGTGAGCAATGGCGACGAAAGACCTGTCCACATGAAGTTCTTGTTCTGGTTGCAGAGACAGACAAGACACAAATTCCTAAAGTAATTTCAGGTAGCAATGCATAGACTATAGTAGGGATAAAATACTTGGGGTACTATGGCCAGTTAGATGAATTTTTTTAAATTTAATTAATTTTTTTTCTGAGAGGGAGAGAGAGAGAGAGGGAAGAAAGAAAGAGAGAGGGAGGGGAGAGAGAGAGAGAGAGAGAGAGAGAGAGAGAGAGAGAGAGAGAGAGAGAACCTCCCACAGGGTCCTGATACTGCTTCACTCCTAGTTCAACTAGCCCTGGAGTATGGCAACTGCACCCTGTATGTTTAGGAATGTTATTGAGGGTTATTGAGGACCTCTTAAATCTGGAACCTTCTTATATGGGTTAGCCTTGTAGAGTGTTGCATTACTACCACTCCAATGTCTCAACCCTGGCTAGGTTGAATTAAATCTATTTTTAATAATCTGAATATTATGCAAGTATTTTGGTGTAATAAGACTAGAGCCTTGTGATTAGATGCAAAGAATTTGTGTTTAAAAGCAGCATGGATGCCTCTATAAAGTTCTAAGGATATATCTTGTTAAATCTTGGAATCTAACAATGAAATGTTTTGTCCTTTTACTTGCTCAAGGAAGAATAAAATTGTGGTATGATCTACTTAATACTACTTATGTGCTTAATATCTTGGTTGTTACTTTTCTCCACATTATATGATTGAAATGTTTCTTTTCCTTTGTAGAAATCTGTGTTAGAGTCTTATCACAGAATCCAGATCAGTGTCTTTAAGAACCCAAATGTTTGCTGGATTAATAAATGGAAATCAGTGGGGCCAGCAGTTGGCATGGTGATTAAGGTGCTGGACTCCTGCATGGCCAATGGTAGTTTGAGTCTTGGACCTGATGGCTTGCTTTCCCTTTCCTTCTCTCTGGTCAAATTAAAAAATAAATAATAGTAACAAATAAAATAAGTAAGTTTTTTTAAGAGAGATTTTTGTATGTGTGCTTGCTGGAGAGACAGACAGAAAGTGAGAAATCATCACCCTCTAGGGGGAGGAATGTTCACACTGTAATCTCTTCTCCTCCATTCTACTCTTGTGATTTTGGGTGTTTTTTTTTTTTTTTTTTTTTTTTTTTTTGTTTGTTTGTTTTCCTGAGATTTTTGGTATAGGATGCATGCACTTGCCAGAAACAGAGAGACAGAAAGTGAGAAATCACCCCCCAGGGGTGATTTGACCACACCGCAATCCCTTCTCCTCCATTCTCCTCTTGGCATCTTGAGCATGCACACAAACACACCCGGTGTGAGTTTAAGCCACTGGGTCCGGGACTCGAATTATGATCGACTACATGGGAGTCCAGTGACATAAGCATTAAGCCAACTGCTGGACCCACACGCATGTGAGTTTTAAGCCACTGGTTCTGAGACCCAAGCTACAGTTAACTATGTGGGAGTCCAGCAATGTAACCATTTCACCATCTGCTGGTCAATAACCAAATGCTTTTAAAAAATGAAAATCCAGATCTCTGTTCATATAACTAGTGATTTAATAAATACTGCAGAGGAAAGATAAGTTTGTATTTTAAGAAAGTGTGTTCAGAGGGGCCAGCATGTGGCATGGTGGTTAAGGGCTTAGGACTCCCACCTGGCCAATCTCAGTTTGAGTTCCAGACTTGGCTTCTTGCTTTCTCATTTCCTTTCTCTCTCTCTCTCTCTCTCTCTCTCTCTCTCTCTCTCTCTCTCTCTCTCTCTCATTCACTCTGTCCCTCTCTGGTCAAATTAAAATAAGGAAAGAAAAAGAAAAAGAAAGAAAGAAAGGGAGGAAGGAAGAAAGAAAGAGTGTTCAGAAAATCCCCTATACTCACGCCAGGCGCGTGTGCGTGCATGCCCAAGATCCCGAGAGGAGAATGGAGGAGAAGGGATTGCGGCGTGACCATCCCCCCTGGGGGGTGATTTCTTGCTTTCTGTCTCTATGTCTCTCTCTGTCTGTCTGGTGAGCGCACGCACCCTATAGCAAAAACCTCTCAAAAAAAAAAAAAAAAAAAAAGAAAAAACTCCCTATGAATCCTCCTTTCATGTTTTTGAGTATCTACTATGTCAGGTGCTGGATGTGCAAAAATGAGAGCTGATGGAGAATCTGGAGGCAAGATGAGCAGGAAACTGTTGTAGTGAAAGATGACCCATCATTGGGGGGGGAGACAAAAGGGCAGATATGAATGTGGTAGGACTGGGACTTGGTGATCTGTCGACTATGGCACATGGAGAAGGGTGGGCTATGTTAAGGAAGTGTAAAAGTTTTTTAGGCAGGAAAATACAAGAACAGGAAAAGTCTTTTCTTCCCTTAGTACCTAATCTGGAATTATGTTAAAATATAAAGTGAAAAGGTACATTTCTATTAGAAAAATCATAATCTATCCAGACTAGCTCCTTTTCACTTTTAAGGTAAGAGGTATTAATAGAAGTCATTTAAGTCACTGAAAAGATAAGTTTCTTTAAATTAAAAAAAATAGTAAGTTATTGTTCAAAATGAGTCCATGTTTCTGGCTAACCTTATAAAGAAGAATTATAAAAGGGCTAACTTTAATCCAAGTGAGTTCAAGAAATTTAAAGAATGCTAAGAGTAGTCAGGGAGAATGTAAAACAAATACTTTATCTGAAAGCATTGTGATAAATCAAGAAATGTGCGTGAAGGAATATAATCAAAGAATTAAACCCATTTGAAATGACTGACAAAATTATGTCAGTTACAACTAATTAAATGAACAATTTGAGTATCCTTTCTTCAAAATACTTGGGACCAGAGTGTTTCAGATTTTGAAATTTTTGAGTTTGGAATATTTGCATGTATATCATGAGATATTTTGGGGATAGAAACCATATCTAAACATGAAATTTATTTATGTTGCATATATACCTTACATGCATTATCTGAGAGCAACTTTATACAGTATTTTTATACTATAGGATTTTGACTGTGACCCTGCACATAAGGTCAGATGTGGAATTTTCCACTTGTGATGTCATATGGGTGCTCGAAAAGTTTTGGGTTTTGGAGTATTTCAGATTTTGGATTTTCGGATTAAAGATGCTCAATCTGTATTATTATTTTTGTTCAACTATAGATTTTAAATATGCTGTGGTTTTAATCATAATACGAATTTGTTTTCTCAGAGTGGGTGTTCCACATGTATTTAAATGTGATTAGTAGGTGAACTGTAGAGGAAGTGCAAATTACTTTATTGTCCTACACTTTATGCTGTTGATAGTTATTATTGCATTCAATGTATTACCTGCCCTGAGTTATCCTCGGCTATGACAGTTCCATTCTTCCTACCCTCCTCTATTCCTTCCTTCCACAGTTACGTATTATACCAGAGGACTTTAAACACTCACGGAAAGTGCATGTTATGAAAGAAGTATGCATGGATTTCAAATATTTTTGCACCAAAATGAACTCATGTTTTCCTTCCATTTTTCCATGAAGTTTTGGAGATTGCTCTTTCTAGCTACTATGTGTCAGCAACTCTCTTAGGGGTTTAGCATATGGTAGCAAACAGGAGGAAATAAAAGTTCCTTGGCCTCACGGAGTTTATATTCCGGCAGAAGGGACTAAAAGTAAATAGGTAAACACATAAATCAGATCATTTCTAGAGTGCTAGGTGCTATTTAAAACACACACACACACACACACACACACACACACACACACACACACGGTGGTATTATTAAAAGTTCCTAGAGCAGAGAGTAGGGCATATAGGAGACCAAGAGAGGGAAAGGCGTAGCTTTCTTTTGGGTGGTCAGGCAAGTTCTCCAAGAGAAGACGATGAACATGAGACCTAAGAGGAGCAGATGAGGAAGGGGCATGCTTGAGTCCAAGGGCACAGCCCTGCTCCGTGCACCCCTGCGCTGACTGAACCTGGTCTACTCACAAAGTAGCAGGCCCCAGGGGCTGTGTGCAAAGAGAGAAGGTGGTGGAGCGGTCAGGCAGGCAGTTTAGTTCAGGACTTTGTGGGTCAGGGGAGGAATTAGCATTTTATCTCAATGATATTAGAAATTCCTGGATTGTTTTAAGCGGGGAAATGACATAACCAGGGTTGTAGCCTGGTAATCAGTAGGAGGAATGTTGCCTGTAGTCTCAGGCTGCTCTTAGGTGTCTGGCTTCACTAGTGGGATGGATGCCTGTGCCATTTTCTCGAATGGAGATGGGTGGTAACAGCTTTCGGGGGGAATGAACTTGTAGACCTGAAACATTTTGGAGACCAAGACACGGCGATGTCAGGGAGGCAGTGAATGTCTGGGTAGGGAAGCTCCTTTTCAGCGATAAATACTTGCTGAGCTGTTTAAATGAATGACAAATGTTGCGAAAGGAGAAGGTAAGATCTTTACATGGCTCAACGCTCAGGTTTGGGAGATTTCAGCCAAGGGACCCTCTCTATTGTAGAAGCGTTACAGAATCATAATGGAATTTTGGGTAAAAGAAAAAGGATTTTTTTTTTTTCTATTTAGAGTAGTAAAAGTAAGAATTTTTTAGGGAGTTAGTATCATCTTCATTTCTGTCTAAAATATTGCTTGTCTTATGAACTTGAAGGAATCAATGCTGTGTTAAGCCACACAATACTTATGGACTCTATCGGAGGAGATTAAACAAAGGTTTCTTATTTTTTATTGTATTTCAAATCGGATCTTACATAAGACCCAGTCAAGACTAAAAAAATTGTTTTTGGAGGGTGACTTTAGGAGATATTTAAAATATTAATCACATTATAAGAACCATCAAACTATGGAACAGAGCATCCAATCTCGACTAGAAAAAAGTTGTTTGTGCATCTCATCTATTTTTATGTCTCTGTCTTTGCAGATCATGTATTTTAGTTCTCTGTTCCCATACGTGGTACTTATATGCTTCCTAATCAGAGCACTCCTTTTAAACGGTTCCATTGATGGTATTCGCCACATGTTTACCCCCAAGGTATGTACTGTATTTACTGGATTTCCGCTTACGGCTTATAATCATGAAAGCATTTTGTTTACTGTTGAAATATTTTCACAGTAAGATTTAAGGGCTAACGGTTCTAACATACATACAGTAAACTTTTAAATTATAGTTGTTATGTGAACCAACCCGGAAAAACCTGAGCTTTTATTTAGCTATGATTGCATCCAGCTAGCTCCAATTGTAAATGTCCCGTTTTGGTTTTAAAGTAAGATGCTCAGTATTTCAACTGTACAACTTATTCTTTTATAATAAGTTAACTGCTGGTTTTTATACTGATCCATTTTAGAACTTTCAGGTTTTTTTCCTTTACTCTTTCTTCTCTATTTCCATGGTTTTTAAATCATTTTGTGTCATGGCTCTCTTGAAAAACTGACAGTAAGATCTTGTCTGAAAAAATAATGAACATAGTAATTTGTGTAGTATCTCAGGAGGTTGTCAGATCGCCTGAGATCTGACATGGATTCCCGTTAGGAACCTTACGTGTTATAAAATACTGTCTCAGAGAAAAACCAGTGTTTTTGATTTCTTTGGAGGTTTTGTACATTCTGGAATAATATTTATGGCGGTCAGTTTGGAAAGTTCTGTGACTTATATGAATGCATGTACATTTTAGGAAAATTATCACTAGGCTTCTTGGAGGGCTCCGATTTATACTTTGTCATTCAATTTAGCAGAGCTACACTCAGTGCTGGATATATTGAACCTGATTAATCAAAACTTGTGGACTTAATGGTAGCTTCTACTCGATTTGGCAGGAAACAGGAATAAGTTTTGGGGTTGGATATAATTTTGTTATTCATGGAAATGAAATTGCACCTCACTAGCAGTTTGTAATTTTTTTTTTTTTGCTAGTAGTCAGACCTAAAGATACCACTCCCTAAAGATAAAATTTCAAAATTAGTTTGGACATTAGAAGTTATTTGAAGGATGAATGCGTGGTCAGCATCACGCTGTGAAATCTCCGCAGAGGGGATTAGCTCCTCTGGCGTTCTTTGTCATCCCCCGCAGCTGCTTGCTACTACGGAAAAGAAGCTGTGTTTTTTGTGTGTCTGGCTCTGAGCTGGTATTCATTCTGTAGTAGCAAAAGTGCTGACACTGGTGTCTAGTTTCCTCGGCTAGATCAAAAGTCCTGTTAACATTTAGAGTTGTTGGCACAAGTGGGCCATGCTTAATGAACAAAGGTATTTTTATTTATAATATTGAAAAAATGTTTTCTGAGTTCAAAACAATGACATTCTCTGTGAATGTCTAAAATCATATATATTCTAGTTAGTAATTGCTGTGACTCAATTCTAAGTATTTGATTTAAGTAGAGCAATTTTAGAATTTAGATGTTTTAAAATGCAAACACTTCGATACAACACTTTTACGTGATACCAATATTTAAAATGGCAGCATAAGTGAACATTTTTAACCTGGACAGGAATTCTTTTTAAAATGTTAATTCTTTCCTAAGCTCACTTTTCACTCACTGTAATTTGTACATTACTTTCTAGTTCACATTATTTAATGTGAGGGAAAATGTATCTAAGTACATGAAATGGTCTGGAAGTGGCGGATAGAAATGTAGTTCAAAAATTGGAGTCTCAATGTCTTTAGTAAATGGGTCTTTTCTGCCATCTAGTGGACAAGGTAGAAATAGGCCATGGATGAATTTAGCATTATCATGAACGGTAATGTAGCAATGGTCTATACAGGATATGCGTATCTTAGTTAACGCCCATACATTATAAAGATGCTCATAATTATGTTCCATTAGGATATTTTGTAAATTTCAGTGAAGGTAACTAAAATGAACTGGAGCAATAAATCCTAATATTTAAGAGAACCTGGATTTGGGAGTTGTCTTCACATTTTCAAATTTTATCTCTACCTAGCACTGGTGTGTATGTAACCTTAGGCAGGTTACTTCACCTTTATAAGACTCAGATTCTGGTAGCAACAACTTGACAAGTCGTGAATATTGAAAAAGATAACCACTGATGAGTGGTTATCAGTGTGTCTCCCGCTGCAGTTCACGTCTGTAAGCAATTACGGAGCACTTTAGGGTGTTGTGGGCACTACAGTTAGGAATACACTTCACCTCTCTCCCTTCCTTTTGTTGAGGAAGCTGAAATGCAGAGAGGATGTGCCATTTGCCTCAGCTTGCACTATTTTTGAATTATTAAATGGCAGAATCAGAATCTACAAATCTCTATGGGACTCAGATTCTCAGTCATATTTGAAATTTCTTCCAATTTTATTGCAGTGGTGAAAAGAGATAAAATACCAATTTAAACTCTATTATTCAAACATAATTGAAATCAAACATAATTTCTTATTAAACTCTATGTTAGATGTAGCTAATATTAATTGATTTTTTAAAAAAGTTTTAGTTATATACAGTGATAGTTATCTAAGAAGTAAAACAGTTATTTGAAATATGTGTTCAGTATAGGTTCAGAACATTAAAAGTGTGGATCTAAGAGGGTATTTTAAAGATGATATATTCGAACTTCTATTTTCAAAGAAAGGTTTTCAGGAAACTTTAAGGAATGAATAATACAAATATGCATCTTGTAAATGTGCAAATTATAAATAGTTCATCTCTGTTTCTGTTATGTGATTCAGTCATTAGATTTATGCTATAAAACCCAAAAAGAATATTATTGAAGTGATTATTTAAATATTTAAAAGTTCCTATAAAAGTAGCAAATCTCTATATTAGTAAAATTTACATGTAAAGGTTTAATAGTCTTCCTCATCCATATTCTTTGTTTCTTCCCTAATTAAAAACACGTTAATTTGGGTTATATGAATATCATCATCATCTATTTAATAATATTGGTTTGTTGGAAAAGTCATGATGTACTTTTCTAAGTTTTGCTATGCAAGAATGTGTCGTGACAACCTAGTAGGACTCATTCCATATAAAATGAATTGTTCTGATAGCTGATTTTATTATGTTTAATTTTAAACAGCTGGAAATAATGCTGGAGCCTAAAGTCTGGAGAGAAGCTGCTACTCAGGTGTTCTTTGCCTTAGGTCTGGGATTTGGTGGCGTCATTGCCTTTTCAAGCTACAACAAGAGAGACAACAACTGCCACTTTGACGCTGTCCTGGTGTCCTTCATCAATTTTTTCACTTCTGTCCTGGCGACCCTGGTGGTGTTTGCAGTTCTGGGATTCAAAGCAAATGTCATAAATGAGAAATGCATTGCACAGTATGGCTATTACTTTCCATTCGCTTTTGATGGCATATTTGCATAGGAAATATACACCGGCAACCCCTAAGCACTCATTCATATGTTCTGTTTTCCAGAAATTCAGAAATGATCATAAAATTTTTGAAAATGGGAAACCTCAGTCAGGATATTATTCCTCATCATATCAACCTTTCAGCTGTTACTGCAGAAGATTACCATCTAGTTTATGACATCATTCAGAAAGTGAAAGAAGAAGAGTTTTCTGTTCTTCAGCTCAATTCCTGTCAAACTGAAGATGAGCTAAATAAAGTTAGTAGGCCATGTTTGAGCAATAAAATAATTATCGTTACATTAAAATATGCATTATCCGGCAGGCTTCTTTCAGGAGAATGGATTTTAAAATGCTTGGCGAAGATTATGCTGTTTCAAAATTCACGCTCTTCATTTCAGAAAATGTGCTGTCTTAAGCCATAAAGATTTACTCTCCTTTAAATAGCAATCGCATTGATTCAGTCATGATAATTTAAAATCTGAATGTAAATAAAGTGATTTTCATCATAGAGTGAAGATAGTCTGAGACCTATCTTAGTATCATTTTTAACACAGAATTTGGATTATAGGCTCTCATTTACATATTTACCCTACGGTTGTTTGAATGCAGGAATAATATTTGAAATGGTCATTGTAACAGTCATGTTCAACAAGTCATGATTAGGTCCTTTATTCTAGCCACTGTCATATATTTTAATAAAAAAGAAATAGGTGAACATTAATCAATGTCCTTGTATTAGCTGCTGCCATTTCTCCACATTTCAAAAGAAGGGGGAGGGGGGGAGAATATAATGGCTAAATTGGCCATTCATCTCTTGATTTAAGGTGGCTAGTATTAGACTGGTCCTGGTAGTGCACTGCCAGGATGGTGCACTCTGTAAGCTGAAACCACACAGGAGGCTGTTTGGGTTCCTGGTCCAACCTAAAGGCCAGGTGTGGTGGCTTAGTTTTGTAATCCCAGAGAGTCTAGAAACTGAAGCAGGAAGATTTAGAGCTCCAGGCTGGCCTGGGCAACATAGTGAGACCCTGTTGGAAAGAGCTGGATATACTGTGAAGTGCCTATAGTTCTAGTTGGGAGCTGAAGATGGAGGATCATGCCTCAGAGAGACCCTATCTTAAAAAAATAAAGAGACCACCAGGTGGCGTAGTAGTTAAGGCACTAGATGACCACATGGTTGACCCTGCTTCGAGGGTTGGACCCAGTGGCTTGAAACTCACGCCAGGCATGTGTGTGTGCGTGCCCAAAATTCCCAGAGAAGAATGGAGGATGTGGCCATCCTCCTTGGAGGGGTGATTTCTCACATTCTCTTTCAGTGTCTCTGTCTCTCTTTTGAGTGCATGCACCCTATGGCAAAAAAAAAAAAAAAAAAAAAAATTTGCAAAAAAAAAATGGAAAAGAAATTGCTGACTATGGTTGAGATTAAATGTAAAGAATCATGTACAGGATATTATAGTTGAATTCATCATTAATATAAAAATCTTGAATTATATAAGGAAAAATTTAATTACTAAATTTGTTTCAATTTTTTGTTTGTTTTGTACTTCACTTTTAAAAATTCTGGTCGATCTGTTGCCTTTCTGCAGTAAACCAGTCAACTTCAAGTTTGGTTAGAAATAGTTCTTTAAAAAAAAGTTAAAAAGTTAATTTTTATCAAAAAACAAATCAGTGTTTGGAGACCAGCAGATGGCATAATGGTTATGTTGCTGGACTCTCATGTAGTCAACCATGGTTCAAATTCCAGACCCAGCAGCTTAAAACTCATGCTGGATACATGTATGCATGCCCAAAATCCCGAGGGGAGAATGGAGGAGAAAGAATTGAGGTGTGGTTATTCTCTTTCTGGCGAGCTCATGTGCCCTATAGCAAAAATCTCTCTCTTAAAAAGAATCAATATTCATAATATTTACTATAAAATTGACTCATTAATATTTGCTACAGAACCCCATCTTATTCTGCTGATAGGAGTGCTTTTTTTAAAAATTCATTTAATTATTAATTTTGACTGGAAGTTCACTTTGTCTCTTAAATTTTGAAAACCAGCATATCTGTCCAACCTTTTCAGCAGGGAGATTGGAATATAAGTAGAAGATGAAACATGCATTATATTTTTATTTTTTAGGATTGCAAATTGACTTTTATAATCTAGTGTTTCTGTTTACCTACTTTTATCTTGCATTTATGTTTTTAGAAATATAAACAATTTTATGATTTACAGCTTCTATTTTCTTTATGCTAATTGTTTAAACTACATTAAGGTAAGTCAAACTAAATGTTTTCAATATTTGCATATAGGACAATAAATATTTGTGTATATTTGTATTTATGTATCTCTGATAATAAACCACTATTTAGATTACTAAACTTTAATAGAACAAAAGATAGTAAGTTTTCTTTAATAAAATGTGTCATTCCAGGATCTATGTGACATATTGAGCACACAAAACAATGTAACTGTGTACTCTGTTAAATAATTCTAAGCAGAGTTCCATTACATGGGTCTATTTGATTTGCTTAATCTGGGTTCTAGGATTGAGCACATACTCTCATAGGCTAAAGGCTGACGTCAGCATGTTTATTTCCAGTGGCTACTAGCCAGTACTCGGAGATTTCCTTCCCCTTTGTAACTGATGCATAGAGCCATTGCGTAGTGTTGCTGTGCATTAAGGTTGCTGTTCTGTGTATTTTACAGGCTGTGCAGGGAACTGGTTTAGCTTTTATTGCCTTTACAGAAGCGATGACACATTTCCCTGCCTCTCCCTTCTGGTCAGTGATGTTTTTCCTCATGCTGGTGAATCTGGGGCTTGGCAGCATGTTTGGAACCATTGAAGGAATCATCACGCCTATTGTGGACACTTTCAAAGTGAGGAAAGAAATTCTTACGGGTGGGTGTTCCTATGTTTGACTTTTCATTGAACTGATACAAGTTATTATTATTATTATTTTTTTTTGGAGAGGTTTTCACTATAGGGCATGTGCGCTTGCCAAGCAGAGAGAGACAGACTGAAAGCGAGAAATCACCCCCCATGGGGGATGGCCACGCCACAGTCCCTTCTCCTCCATTCTCCTCTCAGGATCTTGGGCACGCACGCACACGTGCCCAGTGTGAGTTTTAAGCCACCCAGTCCGGGACACGAATGGCGGTCAACTATGTGGGAGTCCAGCGACATAGCTATTATGCTAACTGCTGGTCCCGATACAAGTTATTTTATGCTTGATGAGAGATGAGTGATGGGAACAGGAAGCATGTTACTTTTTTCAATGTCTATTAATTTATGTATTTATATAATATATAAGAATTGTAAATATTATTTTATTCACTAATGTTTATTGCATACTGTTTATTAATGGTAATGTCATTGTAATCATGAAACTAAAGTCATAGAATGTTCATGTAAAGTTTTGTATACAATTCAAATAACTATAAATAGAATAGTTCAGATCTAATACTTATCCCAAAAAGTACATAGTTAAAAATGATAAGCCTAGGGACCAGCAGTTAGCGTAATGGCTATGTCGCTGGACTCCCACGTAGTCGACCGCGGTTCGCATCCTGGACCCGGTGGCTTAAAACTCACGCTGGGCACGTGTGCGTGCGTGCCCAAGATCCCGAGAGGAGAATGGAGGAGAAGGGATTGCGGCGTGGCCATCCCCGCTGGGGGGTAATTTCTCGCTTTCTATCTCTCTGTCTCTCTCTGTCTGTCTGGCGAGCGCACGCGCCCTATAGTAAAAACCTCTCCAAAAAAAAAAAAAAAAAAAGAAATGATAAGCCTAAATCTAGTTCTCCTCTACAACTAATTACTAGTAATTAAGTTTACTAGTAATGTCTCTAGGTAGGAAAGAAAATAAAGCCATTTATCAATACGAATGACTGCAAATATGCCAATCCACAAGGGATTATTAAAGTTTACCAGTTCTGTACAGTGTCATACTTGCACTTGAGGATATGAATGATACAAGATAAATTATAAGAGAAATGCATAAATATGAAAGAACTTCTTTTCCAAAATAAATAGGACTAAAATTAAAATCAAATTTGTAGATAAGACTTGTGTCACGTAATATAGGAATAGAAATATAATAGAGATTTTACATGCTACAGAAACTCAGAAAAGGCTGTCTTCTAATACAGAAAAAGGTGGATCTGACTTGCAGGCTAAAAAAAAGTCATCATTTGCATTCTTATCTTTGCTCCTAGATCCCAAACATCCCCTCCTGTAGTAAAGGGCTTGCAAAATCAAGGGAGGAGTATGGTAGAGAGGGAAAAATAGTCTCGGTAGTATTTGTTGAGTTCCACTGGAAGACTCACTTGGAAAAAGCAAATGGCAATGAATACATCTCTTCCTCAACTTGCTGTCTTTTGGGATACACCTGAAGTATCAGGTCATATTTGACCTTCATGAAATGTTTTTTTCAACCCCTTTGTTAGGTGTGTTTTCTTTCTTCTTTAGTACTGTGAGACTTAGATAAATGAGTTACTCATTGTCTTTCCTTCTGACATCTTAGATAAGTGAATTATCTTTTCCTCTCGCATCTTACTGTCTGCACTACCTAGAATGCTCTTTCTTCATATTTGCCTCATATTATGGTGTAATTATGAGAGAGAGAGCATGTCACAGGCTGTGGAGACAGACTTATGTGAATATCGACCAATGCTGCTTCCACCTGAGACATTTTTTTAAGAGGTTTTTGCCTGAGGCGGGCACGTGTGCTTGTGGGAGGGAGGGAGGGAGAGAGAGAGAGAGAGAGAGAGAGAGAGAGAGAGAGAGAGAGAGAGAGAAAGAAAGAGGGGAGATGGCCATCCTACAATCCTTTCTCCGCCTGGGATCTTGGGTACACACTCACACATGCACAGCATGATTTTGAAGCTACTGGGTCCATTACTGAAACTGCAGTTGGCATGCTGGAGTCCAGCGACCTAACTTTTACACCATGACCCTCAACCTGAGACTTTAAATACAGTACAGAAGTTTCTCAAGGACATTGCTCTGATCTGTGGAATAAAGATAGCAATACATTATTCAATTAGGATATTAAAGAAATGAAGTGTGGGCTTGGCATGGAGGTTAAGGCGCTGGATCCCACATAGCCAAGTCTGAAGTTTGAATCCTGAACCCAGTGGCTTAAAAATCACACCACATTTATGTGTCCAAAATTCCAAGAGGGGACTAGAGGAGAGGGGATCATGGTGTGGCCCACCTCCCTGGAGGGTGATGTCTCACACTTCCTCTCTCTCTCTCTCTCTGTCACTCTCTCTGTCTCTCACCAATAAGTGTACGTGCCCTATAGCAAAAGACAAGAAAGGGGAAATAATTAAAATAATTAAATTGGAGACTATGATAAGCATTTAACTTTAATACATAAGTAAATGATACTTTTCAATTTTCTACATTATAGGTTTACATATAATATTCATTTCTGTGAGGTGTAACTCACAGCACTATCATTCTGCTCATAGAGCTAACTAGTGGAGGTAACTGTTAATGTCCATACGTATTGCGATAGTTAGGGAACCGTTGCATGATTGAACCCATGGATGTCTGTTTTCTCTTCCTAAAAGGTGGTTGAGAAATAGAATCAAGTAATTTTGTACTCTCAAAGACTCCTCTGGATAATGAGTAAGGGAGAATAAAAAGTCTAATATAAATATGGGAATATTATATGGCTTCCCCAAACCCAAGTTGTGATATTAATGGTAGCTGGTCACAAGTATACACATCTGATTTTAGATATTACTGGGCAAGGGACCAGCAGTTAGCATAATGGCTATGTTGCTATACTCCCATGTAGTTGACCGCAGTTCAACTCCCGGAACTGGTGGCTTAAACTCATGCCAGGCGTGTGTGTGTGTGCGTGCCCAAGATCCCAAGAGGAGAATGGAGGAGAAGGGATTGCGACGTGGCCATCCCCCTGGGGGATGATTTCTCGCTTTCTATCTCTCTGTCTCCCTCTGTCTTTCTGGCGAGTGCACGTGCCCTATAACAACAACAACAACAAAAACTGTCCCCCCCCAAAAAATAAATAAATAAAAAAGATATTACCAGGCAAGATGAAGATATAAAGTGGGTTGGTACTGATGTTAGGTCTGATGAGATTTTCCCAATTATGCTTCAAAATTAACCTTATTTTAATCAGATATAAATGCAGACGTTTCTAATAATTACATTAGTCTCATTATTAGATCATAAGTTACAGACAGGTTCCAATACCACAGAACATTATTTTTTTTATTTTTTTTTTTTTTTTTTTTTTTTAGTTTGCTATAGGGCAAGAATGCTCACAAGAGACAGAGAGAGAGAGAGAGAGAGAGAGAGAGAGAGAGAGAGAGAGAGAGAGAAGGAAAGTGAAAAATCACTCCCCCTCCAGGGGTGATGGCCATGCTGCAATTCCTTCTCCTTCATTGTCCTCTTGGGATTTGGGGCACACTTGTACATGTGCCCAGCAGGATTTTAAAGCCATTGGGTCCATGACTCAAGTGGCAAGTCGGTCATTTGGGTTCCAGCCACCTTAACCTCTGTGTCACCTGCTGGTCCTACTACAGAACATTATGAAATGTAGCAATGACCTATGAATAATTTGCTGCCCCCAAAGCTCACTTTGTATTAATGAGTGTAGTATGGAAATTTATACTTTAAAATTTTCTCTGAATTTTGTCTCATTTATCATTTGTGTTTGGTCAGTAAATATCCATAGTAAACTTAGGGAGATGAGTTACTACTTTATAATACATTTATATTAAAAGCTGAGGCTAACCCCACCAACCTAACTCTCAATATCATATATGCCATAGGATCAGGAAAGGTATTGTTTATTCATAATATAAAATGTTTAAAAATATTGTTTGAACACAATAATTCATAATGAAATTTAAAATACTTGACTTTGAGTAGGGGCTCATTTTCTTTCCCATTTATTCCCTTTGTCCAGTTATCTGTTGTCTCCTGGCATTTTGTATTGGCCTGATATTTGTGCAACGCTCTGGAAATTACTTCGTTACGATGTTTGATGATTATTCTGCTACACTGCCTCTGCTCATTGTAGTCATTTTGGAGAACATTGCTGTATGCTTCGTTTATGGCATAGATAAGTGAGTATATTTGCCTTTATGCATTTGTTTTTATCTCTAGTTTTAAGAGATCAATTACCATTATTTAGTTCACTTAGAGAGAAATGAATAGAGGGGAAATTTTTACAAAATACAATCTGTTGTAGACTCTTGTTCATTCAACAATTTTACTGAGTAAGTAGTTGTTTTTTGTAAAGTATAATATGGTCTAGAATTTGGCAAATTTAATTTAACTCTCTTTGTACAATAGTAGCTTCTAAGATCTAGTGAGTTTTGGTTATTTCCCCCAAACCTTAAGCTCTTGTGCGCTATTGTTGTTATCTAGATGAGGAAAATCAGTCTTAGTGAGATACCAAGGGGCTTTTCAGCACACACCCGGATAGCAGCAGAGATGGGATTCAAAGCCATTTCTGTTAGTTCTGAAGCTCATGTTCTAATTATTCTGTCAGACTATATTAGAGGAGGATTGAGTGCGTTATATGGCATTATGTAGCAGGACAATTGTAGGAAATGCTATCTCCTACTCTAAGATTTATGTATCATTTTCTGCACACAAACCTCTTATTTGTGACATCATTACTTGTATTCACTATATGCCTAAGCCTCTGAATTATATACATACTTGATATGGAAAGTACATGTATGTGATGTAAAATAAAGCATTAGAGTAATATTGGGGGGGGAGGAAGAGCATTGAAGTGTTTGTCTAATAACTTTTAGAGTCATTGTCTCTAATCCACACACACAGACTAAACGGCAGTAAAATCGTTAAGCTTATTACATCCCCATGTAAAGTAGGAAGGAGTGAAAACTGAGTGTAGACCATAGTCTTAAGCTATTTGTATTGAATGAACTTTGTAGCAAGGTTTAGAGAATGTTTTTAATTACTGTCAAAAGCTCTAGGACAGGAAGAGTAGAACTTTCATTGAATAATTATGAACTACATAGCAATAATTGTAATAGCTGTGCAACATAAATTAACTGTTAAACCTCATAAGAATGTAAGCAAGTGAGAAGGTGTTCCACATCATATGTCATCAGGGAAATGCAAATTAAAATAACAATGTGCTACCACTTCATCTATTAATATGGCCAACATCCAGAACACCTATAACACAAACTTCGGGGGAGGATGTGGGACTCACTTTTTCCCCCAGCTTTGCGTTAAAGGGTGTGTGTACTCACCAGAGAGAGAAAGGGAGAGAGAAAAAGAGAAAGAGAGAGGGAATATCTCCCAGAAGGAACGACACTGCTGCAATCCCTTCTCCTCCATTCTGCTCTCAGGACTTTGGGCATGCACACACATGCACCCAGTGTGATTTTCAAGCTTCTGGATCTGGGACTCCAACCATTCAGTTGGTCATTTGGGATCCAGCCACTTCAATCTGCACACCACCTGCTCGCCTAGGAACTCTCATTAATTGCTGGTGAGACAACCACATTAGGAGACAGTTTGGCAGTTTCGAATAAAACTACACATACTCTTGTTACCCTATGATCCAGCAATTGCATTCCCAAAGGAGTTGAGAAGGTATGTCCATGTAAACATGCACACAAATACTTACAGTACCTTTATTTATAATTGTCAGAACTTGGAAGTAACCAATAAATCCTTCAGTTCTCAAATGAATTAATAAATCGTGGTACATTCAGACAATTGGAATTTATTCAGCACTAAAAACAAATGATCTATTGAGCCATCAACAGACATGGAAGAAACATAAAACATATTACTAAGTGAAAAAAAAAATACCTGTAAAGTCTACATCTTGAAGGATAGCAACTATATTAAATTCATGAAAAGGAAAAATGTGGAGCTAGTAAAAGATCAGTGGTCGACAGGATTGGGGATGAATAGGGAGGAATGAATAGATGGAACATGGATAATTTTTAGGCCAGGGAAGCTGTTTCATCCCTGTGTAGGAATGAGTGACTGATACTATAATGGTGAAAAGATTTCATTAGACCTTTGTACAAACCCATAAAAGGTACAACACCAAGAAGAAATCCCAGCACAAACTCTGGACCCTGGTGATAACCATGTGTCAATGTAGATTGATCAGTTGTAACAGATATATCACTCTGCTGGGGGACATTGATAATGGAGGAGGCTGTGTACCTGTAGAGGTGGGGGACAAAAGGGCATCTCTGTACCTTCAGCTTAATTTTTCTGTGAGCCTAAAATTGTTCCTCACAGAATACAGTCTGTCAAAGAACAGTCTGTGGGGACTAATGTCACCATTATCTTATGTATAAGAATTTGGTTCTTCTTGTGCAGGAAAATATAGTATCTTAGTTTCAGAGCCAGGACTTACCCTAGACCTTGATTTAAAAGCCAGATTTCTTTATACTCTACCAAAACACACCCCGTTCCTAATCAGCACTGTGATGGAATTTGATATGGTTGTTAGAGTGCTCTGTGGGTCCATAAATTCATGATTTAAGATTTGTATTCAGGGGGACCAGTAGTTACCATAATGGCTTTGTCACTGGACTCCCATGTAGTCAGTCGACCACGGTTCGCGTCCCGGATCCGGTGGCTTAAAACTCACGCCGGGCACATGTGCGTGCGTGCCCAAGATCCCGAGAGGAGAGCGGAGGAGAAGGGATTGCGGCGTGGCCATCCCCCCTGGGGCGGGTGATTTCTTCCTTTCTGTCTCTCTGTCTGGTGAGTACATGTGCCCTATAGCAAAAAAACAAAAACAAAACAAAACAAAAAAAAAAACCCAAAAAACAAAAAACAAAAAGAAAACTCTTCAAAAAAAAGATTTGTATTTAGACAATTCATTACTTATGATATATTTATTGGAGAATGTATTTTAGTAGTGTTCCTAAATAATAATAGTTACAAGAGGAGGAAAAATAATATATTTAAAATCGTAATATTCAAGGATCAGCAGATGGTGTAATGGTTACCTCACTGGGATCCCACGTAGACAACTGTGGTTCGAGTCTTAGACTCAATGGCTGAAAACTCATGCCAGGCACATGTGCGTGTGTGCCCAAAATCCCAAGAGAGGAATGGAGGAGAAGGGATTGTGGTGTGTCCATTCCCCCTGGGGGGAGTGATTCTAGCTTTCTGTCTTTCTGTCTCTCTGGTGAGTGCACGTGCCCTATAGCAAAAATCTCTCTCTCTCTCAAAAAAAAAAAAAAAAAAAAAGAATCATAGTATTCAATAGCTTCTATTGAATTCCTACTCATGTTAGGTAATGGACTCTGCATACTTTATGATTCTAACAATAATCTTCTGAGGTAGATATTATAGCATATATATATATATATATATATATATATATATATATTTTTTTTTTTTTTTTTTTTTTTTTTTTTTTTGGAGAGGTTTTCACTATAGGGCGCGTGTGCTCGCCAGACAGGCAGAGAGAGACATAGAGACAGAAAGCAAGAAATCACCCCCCAGGAGGGATGGTCACGCCGCAATCCCTTCTCCTCCATTCTCCTCTCGGGATCTTGGGCACGCACGCACACGCACCCGGCGTGAGTTTTAAGCCACCGGGTCCAGGATGTGAACCACGGTCGACTACGTGGGAGCCCAGCGACATAGCCATTACGCTAACTGCTGGTTCCCTTATAGCATATATTTTTGAAAATGCCAAAAGTAAAGCTCAGATAGACTAATGTATATTAAAAGATGGCAAAACTATTATTTGAAACTAGATTCATTACTCTCCAAATTTCTTATTTTGTTTAGAAGCAGGTATAGAATCCTCATGTTGAAGATCACTTTTCCCCCCTCTAAGATTCTGGAGCAACTTTGCATTCTTACTGTTCTACTTTGATGACTTCATGAACTAATTTCTACTCTGTGTCCTTTGCCACTTTCACTTACATTTCTACAGAGTCAAGAAAAATGAAGGCAATCAAAACCTAAACTTTTTTTTTTTTAAAAAAATCTGAATGCAGAAAAGGAAAATATTAGAGCATAGCAATTTAGGGTTCAGGAAGAAATGAATAAGGGACATGAAGAAGAGGAATTTGTGAAATTGAAAGTGATGACAGTGGGGACCAGCAGCTGGCGTAATGGCTATATTGCTGGACTCCCATGTAGTTGACCGCGGTTCGAGTCCAGACCTGGTGATTTAAACTCATGCCAGGTGCATGTGCTTGCATGCCCAAGATGTGGAGTGGAAAATGGAGGAGAAGGGATTGTGGTGTGGCCATCGCCCCTTGGGGGTGATTTCTTGCTTTCTGTCTCTCTGTCTTTCTGGTGAGTGCATATGTCCTATAGCAAAAACCTCTCAAAAAAAAAAAAAGAAAGTGATGACAGTGTAGTTTGGGTATCTCTCCAAATCTTATTTTTAAAAAGAGAAAGAGAGAGAAAGAGTGACTAGATCAGCATAGCCAGAAATCCTGAACATAGGCATGAAGATATCTCCATGAACCCTCAAATACGAGAGTGGTAATAAGCCACACATAGTTCTGAGGGCTATGGTGTCACATCTGAGTTGGCGATGACAGAATTTTCATCTGTTTTTCTGACACCTCCATCATCACCCATAGTCCTCCCCGAAAAGGACCATGTCATGTTGCATGCCAATCTAAGGACGGACACCTAAGCTGGGAGAAATTTTATAGGATCCTTTAGCTCATTTCAGGGAATATGAAGGGATTAAAATGTAGTAAGATTACCAGTGCTAGAACAGTCTGGTCACTCAAAACTCTTGAAACTGAGAAACCAGAGTCTCTTTCCAAGACATAGCTTTGCACTAAAGAGAAAGCGATGGGAGCAAACTGTGAACTGAGCAGAACAGAGACAATGGGACAATACAAACAGGAAGTTCAGACAAATATAAAAAGAGAAGAGGTGGTAGAGCTGAGACTTCATGAGGTCAATCTTTGATAACTTTGCAAGAAAAGAGGATACGCTCATTCCTCTCTCCTAAAATACAGGAGAATTCACGTGACTTAAACATGGTAAGTCTTAAGAAAAGTTATTGTAAGAAAAAAGGAAAGAGCAGAATAATATCCATGCAGAAGATAAAAGTACATAGCAGAAAAAGGAAAATTAAACTAACAGTATTTCAAAATGAGCTGAGATAAACTTTCAGAATTGATAGACATTATAAGATGACTGCATATATAAGACTTATTTTCAATTCCAAAAATGTAATCATTAGAGTAAAGGAAGATTTGAAAACAGAGGAGGTAGAACTCAGGAAATAATTGTGAATCAAATGAAAACATCTCAGAAATGAAGAGCAAGTGAAAAGGAATACAAAACAATAAGCACATGAGTATTACCACAAGGATTAGAAGATAGAAAATACTTTTGAAGGATCAAGAAGAGATAGTACAAAATTTAAGAAAAGAAGTTAGAACTAAAGTGTAAGAAAGATGATTCATCACTTAAGTAATGAAGCTTCCTAAAAGCAGTGAGCTTGGGACCTGATGCTATTGCTGTAGAAAAAATGTGATGCTGGGTGAGGCAGACTCTCAGGGCAAGATTTCTGATGCACATCTGAAGGAAGACCTCCTAGAATTTGCAGGCCACACATGTGCCTGCGATTTGGGCTGGCTGAGGTGAGGAGTGGATCATAGTGACCATACCCTGTTGTCTCTCTTCTTTTCTCACTGTCTCTGTTTCTATCACTTTCACGCATGGTGTTAATTTTTTTACAAAGAAAACTCTAACAAATAAAAATAAAAGCATGGCTAAAAGAAATATTAAAAAATATAATTCAAGACACTTAACCTGAACTAAACAACAACTTGAATGCTGAAAGGGCACACAGTGTACTTGGAAAAGTCGATACAGTGGCCAACACCAAGATGTAGCCCAGGTTATTACTTCAAGAAAAATATAGCCTACCTTCTTTTAAGTAATAATTTTTTAAAATAAGAATACTTTTTTTTCTTTAAAGAAATAAAAATCAGGGAATCCAGGAAAACATAGTAAAAGGAAAATCACTTATAAGAGAAAAATATGATGGTCCACCACTTTTGGAACGATATCATGTCATTACGCATATTTTTGACACCCAAAGAAAGAATAAGCCACAGCTTCTAAATTCAACCAAATTGATATTTAAGTATAGTGACTGCACACAAAAAAGTAAACATACCAAAATGTAGGATATATAGTTAATATGACTCTTCTTCGAGGAATCTACTACAGAACAATAATTTCAGATGATCAAAAAATTCTCAAAAACACCAATATGAAGCCTGGAATGGGTGGGCACTTAATGTGTATCTTTAGGTAAACGTAAAGGGAGATAGAGTATCATGTAATAGCTAAATAATCTGACATCTAAAAGGGCCGAATTTTATTTTATGTAAATTATATTTCAATAACTGGACTTTAAAAAAATCCAACATTCATCTTAATATGATTCTAGGTCTAAGTACTAATTATGGGAAATAGTACTAATTATGGCTAAATGCTCTGAGACCTAAAAGGGCTGAATTTTATTTTATGCAAATTGTATTTCAATAAGCAGACTTTTAAAAAATTCAACATTCATCTTAATATGATTCTAGGTCTCAGTACTAATTATGGGAAATAGGATCAGATGCACTTCAAAACCCCGTGGGGGGTGCAATCAGCAAAATTTAGACTGTGGGAAAGTTTAAGACAAGTACCGAGCTGATTCAACAAAAAATTGGAACAAACAAACAAAAGAACAGATGAAGGGGGAATCCTGAGAATAAAGAGAATTTGAGAGCTTTATCAATTAGTTACAGCAGTAGGATCTTCTTTCAATTCAAACAGACTGGGAAGAGAAGTAAAAATTCAGAAAATAGAAACACTGATCAGTAATACTGGATGATATTAAGGAATTATTGCTGTGTAGCAAAATGAGACAATTCTTAATGCCCTATAACATTTTAATGTTCACAGAATAGAAGAGAAAGTTATCAGTAGGAGGAGACTTTTCAATAATTGACTTAAGAGGATTTTCATTAAATAAAAATTATAGTGCTTCACTGGTTTCATTTTATATTATACGTTTTCTTAATTTACAAGTCATCTTCCAATATGAGTTTTTGATCCATTGTATAATATCATGGAGTATGTATGGCTAATTCTCTGCTAAAGCATTGATATAATACACATTTCTGGAGTACAGCAGTGCTAACTCAAGTAATAATTAAATACTTTCTTTTTGTTTAGGTTTATGGAAGACCTTAAAGACATGCTGGGCTTTGCTCCCAGCAGATATTACTACTATATGTGGAAATATATTTCTCCTCTAATGCTGTTGTCATTGCTAATAGCTAGCATTGTGAATATGGGATTAAGTCCTCCTGGTTATAATGCATGGATTGAAGATAAGGTAAAACACAAAATAAGGAAGTTGGATTTTAAATGTATATACAAAGCCAACTTAGAGGGTCTTATCTTTTGTTTCCTTCATTGGATCTTTTGTTGTTTAATACATGTCTTGATTTTATGGGAGGATCTTGAGATTTATGTTTTGAGCCCCAAGCATTTACATTTTTAAATACATTGTGCATTTCTTTAATACATGAGAAGTACTGACCTTCTTATAAAGCACATTTATTCATCTTAACATTGGTGAAATAATGATTATTGGGCCTATGACTCTAGAAAATATATTAGTCAATTCCCTCCAGAAATATTTTCCCACATAAATTTATTAAATTATATCCTGGATATTCTATAACAATAGAAATGTGCCCTAGCCATGCAAACATAGTTTAACACAAGTAAATATTGAACTAAATGGTTATAACCCTTTTATATAGTAACGGCTATTTCCTTTCTATTCTAAAGCTGAATTAGCCACATCATAACATGTTCATGAGCTATCTGGTAGCTGTTATAAAATCAGAGTACTTTTTTTTTAATTGCTGGAGTGCACATGCACTTGCCAGAGAGAGAGAGAGTGAGAGGGAGAGAGAGAGAGAGAGAGAGAGAGAGAGGGAGAGGGAGAGGGAAAGCACCCTTCAATGGGGGATAGTCATGTTACATTCCTTTTTCCTCCATTTCTCCCTTCCATCAGGATTTTGGGTATGGCATGCAATGTGCCTGGGGTGTTTTTTAAGCCACTGGGCCTGGGATTGCCACTGTAGTTGGCCATGTGGAATCTGGCCAGCCGTTTAGATACTGTACTGTGGGGTCGGCTCTAGCATGCTTGTTTTGTAGATACTTCTGATTTTTAGCTATCCTGTGGTCAGATTCTATGTAACAGACAACTAAAGTCACATTTGAGGCACAAACAAGTCTGTCATCCCTTATCAAAACCCCTGGGGACAAATGTGCTTCAAAATTTAGGTTTTGAAGTTTTTAGAAAGATAATATGGCACAAGTAACAGGCATATATTGCTTAGGGAAACAAAACAAAACAAAACAAAACAAAACAATAACCAAAAACCAAAAAATGACCCCAAAATTTAATAACTAAACACACTGCTGATTTATTATTTCTTATGTTTCTGTGGGTGGGCTTGGCAATTCTTCTTTTGATTTTTGCCTAGGCTAACTCATGGGTTGATTTCAGCTGGGAGAGTCAGCCTCTCTCTCTGAGTGGTCTTTCATTCTTGGCTTCTTCCAAGCATCATGGATTCAGGGCATTCTGAGAAACAGAAGCAGGAATTGCAAGGCCTTTGCAGCCTAGTCTTGGAAGTTACTGAATGTCACTTCTACTACTTTCTGTTGGCCAAAACAATTTACACAGCGGACCTAGATCATCTGTTTAAAAACCTGAGATGAATATATTTTTTCCACGTATGTGTAGAGACACATAGATGATGGGTAATTGTGTTTTTGGCTCTAACAGGCATCTGAAGAATTTCTGAGCTACCCCACGTGGGGAATGGTCATCTGCATCTCTCTGATGGTCCTTGCAATACTCCCCGTCCCGGTGGTCTTCATTGTTCGTCGCTGTAACCTCATAGATGATAGTTCTGGCAATTTGGCATCTGTGACCTATAAGAGAGGAAGAGTCCTCAAAGAGCCTGTAAACTTAGAGGGAGATGATGCCAGTCTCATTCACGGAAAGATACCGAGCGAGATGTCATCTCCAAATTTTGGTAAAAATATTTATAGAAAACAGAGTGGATCACCAACTCTGGATACTGCTCCCAATGGACGGTATGGAATAGGGTACTTAATGGCGGATATGCCAGATATGCCAGAGTCTGATTTGTAGTTGGGAGGGAAAGTCAGGGGGTTTTATTTGGCTTATTTTTATCAATGAATATTGGCTCTACTAAGAGAAGCATTAGGCTTCACTTATCAGAGGGCGATCTCAGGTGTTCCATGGCTGTGATCTTTAATCTTAACAGTCCGTGAAATTCAACTAGAGCGTTCCTTTGGATTCTTTGGTTTACATTTGTGTGGAAAGGATTACAGACAAAACTTAACAATGACTGAGGTCCATGTATGTCAGGATTTTTTAAAGTACTTTTGGTATATTTTCAAGTATTTCTATCTCTTAACAGGTGTTACCTCAGTTTATAATAATTTCTGGATTTAAGAGTATTGGCAATTCAACAATGGCATATCTTAAAATTTTTAAGTTTGCCTTCAGGAAAACTCCCAGTGTTACAATAAATCAATTCTGTAAATCGGTGCCTCTCAGCACATTTCCCTGAATATATCGTGTAGATAGGCTATACTTATTTTGGTAGCATTGATGATACCTTCTTAGGCAATTAGCTGAAGAAAACTGCAAAGTATTTTTCTTATGTAATAGCTGTATAGAGCAATAGTTTCAAAGAATAAGAAGGCACTCATGCGAGGATGCAAGGTTAGATTCAGAGGTGACTGAGGATCATGTGAGCGATGGCTGTGTATTTTATGTAAAATATATGTGTGAAAATGAGCTAAGAGTGAGTAACTCAGCACTCTCAAGAAGTATGCAGGTTCTGCATTTTTCTTATGCCGTGTGCCTAAAAACCTACTTGATATTTATTGTGGTGTCAAGATTACTCATAGTATATTTATAAAATATACTTGCAATGTACATAGATGTATATTAGTACTTTAAGTACTGATTTGAAAACTTGAAGCAAGATGGCATTTTATTTCCAATATTTCTGTTTTGCTTCTGTTTTATGCAAATACAAATCCTTTTTTTAAGTGATTGTTAAAATTGTATGGCATTACATTTTAATCTACAAATAAACAAACTTTAAAAATGATGTTTGTTTTTTATGCGGATTTTCTTTGTATCGCCTGAGCTGGATTGCCTTGCCTTTCAGTCTGCACTTAGGGCATTTCAAAATTAATTAATCATCACATTCCAAGTGGGATTAATAGATTGATTAAAAAAGCTCCCAGCACTTTACAGACAAAGGAGACATAGACTATTGTGGTTAAATGGTATCCTACTGTATTGTCACAATTCTTAGAACAATAATTATAGTTTCCCAAGAAACCATGTGTAAGTTGACTGCTTGCTGGGTCACTACTGTCTCTTAACTGAAAAATGTTATATTTCTTAGAATAAAATTGTATATATAAAATTAGTATAGCAGAGGAACCCCCCTGAATGACCTCTAGTTAAGAGACTTTTATTAGAACTATCCTATCACAATATCAGTTACATTAAATTTTTAAAAGTTTGTGGTTTCTTGGTCATGTTCAATCATTGTATATCTCTATAACACTCAGTATGATTTTACAAAGTGTGCAGGTTGTATGTGACAATCAAATCAAGGATATTACTGTATACTTCATTTTTTTTCTTTTTAAGAGAGATTTTTGCTGTATGGCACGTCCACTCTCTGGAGAGACAGAGAGAGACAGAAAGTGAGAAATTACCTCCTTGGGGGATGGTCATGCTGCAGTCCCTTCTCCATTCTCCTCTTGGGGCTTTGGGCATGCACCTACAAATGTCTGGCGAGAGTTTGAAGCCGCTGGGTCCGGGACTCAAACTGTGGTGGACTATGTGGGAGTCTAGTGACAAAACCATTATACCATCTGCTGGTTCCTATATACTTCATTTTCAATGGAGAACTTTCTATTCTTTTTTTTTTTTTTTTTTCCCCTGCAGGGTGTGCGTGTTCACTGGAGAGAGAAAGAGACAGAGACAGTGAGAAGGAAAGTGAGAAATCACCTCCCAGGGGGTATAGCCATGCCGCAATCCCTTCTCCAATCTCCTGCCAGGATCTTGGGCACACACGCACATGGTCTTGGTGTGATTTTCAAATTACTGGGTCTGGGACTTGAACCATGGTCGGCCATGTGGGAGTCCAGCAACGTAAACACTACACCGTCTGCTGACTGAAGAACTTTATATTCTTAAGTCTGTTTTTATTTTTTCTTTTAAAATGAAATGAAATGAAAAATGCTGAATGGCTTTACAAATTGATTCATTGCTTCATGATTGTCAATGCCATTTCTGAAATAACAGAACAAAATGATGCAAAATATATAAAGAATAAGGAAAATGAAAAAGGTGTACCAAACCCCATTTTTTTTTTTTTTTGGAGAGTTTTTTGCTATAGGGCGCGTGCGCTCGCCAGACAGACAGAGACAGAGAGACAGAAAGCGAGAAATCACCCCCCAGGGGGGATGGCCACGCCGCGATCCCTTCTCCTCCATTCTCCTCTGGGGATCTTGGGCACGCACGCACACGCGCCCGGCGTGAGTTTAAGCCACCGGGTCCACGACGCGAACCGCGGTCGACTACATGGGAGTCCAGTGACATAGCCATTACGCTAACTGCTGGTCCCCCAAACCCCATTTTGAAAAAAAAGCTGGTATAGCAGTATTAGTACAGAGACAAAAAGGAACAATTTACTCTGACAGTGTGCCAAGATAGAATAACTATGATGTTCCTAAATAACACAGCCTAGAAAAATGTAAAGTACTTAAGTATTACTTTCTAGAGCATCCCTGCTACCCACCCACCACCATCCACTCCTCCTCCCATGGAGTCGCTGGTACCTACACTTATTCTCCCTACTATTATATCTTCGGATCTTTCCATTTCTGCCATAGAGTGCAGGCATTCAGTATATATTGAGTGGGAATATACAGTGTTTGCATGAAATATTTTTTATTTTTAAGAGAGAATTTTGCTATAGTGCACATGCGCTTACTGGAGAGACAGAGAGACAGAAAGCAAGAAATCACTCCCCTGGGGGAGGGGCTAGCCATGCTGCAATCCTTTCTCCTCCATTCTCCTCTCAGGATTTTGGACAGACACTACACATGCATGAATTTGAAGCTGCTGGGTCCAGGACTCAAACTGCAGTAGGCTGAGTGCGAGTTCAACGATGTAATCATTCTGCCATATGCTGGTCCCTAAATCTTCCATTCTAATTGATACAAAATAATTGTACCTGTTTATGTGGTTCAGTGTAAGCGCATACGATGTGTAATGATCAAATCAGAGAAATTAGCATGCCAGTTACGTATTAAAAATAATGATGGAGGGGCCAGCAGATGGCATAATGGTTACATTGCTGGACTCCCACTTAGTTGACTGCAGTTTGAGTCCCAGATCTGGTGACCTAAAACTCACACGAGGCACATGTGCATATGTGCCCAAGATCCCAAGAGGATACTGGAAGAGAAAGGATTGTGGCATGCCCATCACCCCTGGTGGGTGATTTCTCACTTTCTGTCTCTCTGTCTCCATCTCTCTGGCGAATGCACGCACCCGATAGCAAAAATCTCAAAAAAAAAAAAAAAAGATGGATACAATACAACAGCAATATAGGTGAGATAGCACATAGTATACCCCTTGATTTATTTCTGCAGAATATTCTTTTTCTGCCATAAACATATATTAACAGATTGCATTTAAAATATGAATTCCACTGGTGATTATGAATAGTCTTGATTACTATGTTTTGCCTCACTTTAAAATAGTTTCTTTCATAAAATAAATGTCTATTAATGCATAGAAAAATGAGACTAAACAATTTATCAAAATACTTGTAATTGAAACTTCAAGATATTTATAAATAAGCAGTATATACACGTTATGCAAAAGGCAAAAAGTGAATCAATCTGGTACAAATCAGGTTTCCCATCCAACACTTTTCCTAGCCACCCCATTCTCATCTTAAAAGCAACCACCATTCCCAGATCCTTACTGATCTTTTTAGTGATGCTTAATGTACATATACACTACATATACATTCTCTATACTCTCTACTGCATCCTACTAATCCCAATAAATAACTTATATTGGACAATATCTTCATATGAAGACACATAGATCTGTCTCATTTCTTCAGAAGTTTAAGTAATAATTTTTTTGCTTATTTGTGTATTGAAGAAATATTTTCTTTCATAAGCTACACCAATACTAGAGTTTGTAGCAAATACTTAACCTACCAGCTTTTAACTTAATGAGGTAATACATTAACAAATAGCACCATCTTTATTTTCTCCCTTTCTATAAGGTCTCCCCTTTTTAAAAGTATATATTTAAGGTATACTATGTTCTGTTTTGATATACATATACATGGTGAAATGCTTACTACAGTTAAGCAAATTAACCTATTCATGATCTTTTTTTATTTACACTTTTTTATTTCACTTTCTTTTATACAATCACATTATTTAGCTTACAAAGTGAATATTTCAACATGTGAACATTTCTCCCTAGTCCAATTGATAAAACTATAAAATACCTTCAACAGATAAGTGCATTTAATATCTACTTTTTCAGCAAATTATTAGTGTGCAATGTAATTTATACTTCTCATGCTTTACATTAGCTCTCTAGACTTATTCATCCTACAGAACTGTAACTGCAGGTTTGCACCTTTTGACCTACTCCTCATTTCCTCCTTTTCCCCACCACTGATACCCACTCTGTTTCTCTGTATTTGACTTTTTAAAATTTCACATATAAGTAAGATCATCAGGTATTTGTCTTTTTGTGTCTTATTTTACTTAACATAATGTCCTCCAGGTTGATCCTCTAGATTTACCATAGTACCCATGACAGCATATGCTCTTTATTTTCTGTATTTGCGGTAGAATGCATACACGTACATGCGAGGAAGAGAGAGACCCTTCACAGGATCTAGTCACATGACAATCCCCTTTTTCCAGTCCTCCAGCCTGTCAGATCCAGGGCTCGCAAGTGTTCATGCGCCTGGTGTGTTTTCAGCCAGTGCGCTGTGAACTCAACCGTACGGGTTACCATATGCAATTTAACTTCTCCTGAGCAGTGCATCATCACTGTGCCAGGAAATCAGTACCCCGCCCCATTTTTTTAAAGTTTAAGTATTCCACTGTGTGTATAGATCAATATGCATTTGCCTGTGCATCCAAAGATGAGCAACTAGGTTGTTTACATTAGGAAATATATACCTAGCTTTCTTTTTTTTTTCTTTTTCTTTTTTACTTTTTTTTTTTTTTTTTTTTTTTTTTTTTTGAGAGGTTTTTGCTATCGGGCATGTGTGCTTGCCAGAAAGACAGAGAGACAGAAAGTAAGAAATCACCCCCCGGGGGGATGGCCATTCTACAATCCTTTCTCCTCCATTCTTCTCTCCAGATCTTGGGCACACACATGCACCTGGTGTGAGTTTAAGCCACCAGGTCCAGGACTCGAACTGCGGTTGACTACACGGGAATCCAGTGACATAGCTATTACGCCAACTGCTGGTCCCTCTCTAGCTTTTATATCCATTGTAATATGAAGAATGCTAGAATCATATATGAGAGATGGAAGAGAATCTAAATTCCTTCATATGACCTCATCCTAATGTAGATGAGTAAACTAGACCAAAGAACTTAAAGCAAATGAATGAGTTTCTGTTTGTTTTGCTTCATTTTATGAAGTCAATTATTTAGTCATCCGTTATCTACTTATTTATCCTTTCTTTTAGCATCAATCAACTAAAAATATACTTATTCTTATTACTAAGTCAAGGCACCATTGTGGAGTACAAATGCTATTTGTTTTTTGCCTCATACCTTTTACCAGTGAGTCCCTTTTCCCAGGCAAGACAGTAGTTTCAATAACTCTGGATATGTATATATCAGCTGTGCTTGCTCTTCAAAATATTTAGATGAATTAAGACCTTAATGAATCAAGAAAATGTGGGGGGAAAAAGGCATAGAAAGCAACCATAGATACCAGAGACAGTGTGGGAGGAGGGTGGGAGATAGCAGAGGATGAGAGATAGGGAATCGAGGATGGACAAAAAAGCAAAATATACAGGAAACAAGAAATGGCAAATTATTTGTTGATGATAACATGTATATTGATATGCTTGATTGAGCCAATATACAGTGTATTCTAGATGGAAAATCTCATTTTGTATGCTGTAATGATGTACAGTGAATGAATGTAAATAAATAAATGTAAAGAAATTAAAAAAAAGTGTCGTCCTCTGTACTCTAAAATTTGAAGTGTCTTGTCTTTTGAGGCTGCTTGTCTTTAACTTTTCATTGCTTCTATAACCTCTGGTCTAATCTTGTTCCTACATGAGACATAGCCACAAATTCTTTATCTACAGCTGGAAAGGAGGTTGTGTGTGTGATCAGAGGGATAATACAGGGTTGGGATCGAATGAAAGGGTAAAGGATGAAATGTACTCACTGTTAGGTGTTCCAGTCATAATAATGGAGTCCAGTATGCAATGGAGTCTTAGGATGTAATTTCATGAAAGTATATTTGCATTTAAAAGTGCTTGTGTTTGGGATCAGCAGTTGGCATAATAGCTATGTCTCTGAATTCCCATGTAGTTAACTGTGGTTTGAGTCCTGGACCCAGTGGCTGAAACTCACATTGGGTGTATGTGTGCCCAAGATCCTGAGAGGACAATGGAGGAGAAGGGATTGTGGCATGACCATCCCCCCTGGGGGGTGGGATGATGATTTCTTGCTGTCACTGGCAAGCGTGCAGACCCTATAGCAAAAACTTGTCCCCCCCCCAAAAAAAAAGTGCTTGTGTTTATGTGCATTTTGGATGCAGAAGCTACCTTTTCCATTAAATCAAGTGGGTTTGTGATCCCAGTAAGTTCATGATTAAAACATAATGCTGCTTAACTGTAATTAAGCTTTTAAGTCACTTCTATCCTTTTTACAACCTATTTTCAGCCTACTAAATTAGAATCCTTTCAGGGTTAGCACAGAATTTTTGAAAAAATAAAAACTAAATGTTATTCTAATGTTCATTCTTTGTTAGTAATTGTGAGTACAAAGAAAATGAAAAGATTGACAAGTAAAATATTAATCCTCATTCTTTTCTCTCAGAATAAAAATGAAGATGGTACAGCTATGATAATGGAGGGAAATTATTTCATTGGGAAATAAGTTGGAATTAATAATATAAGAACTTTTGAAAAAGTAAAACAGTTTTCTGCTTTTGAACTTATTCTGTGGTCATCATATTTTCTGAAAACCCCCAAAGATATTCATGTCTATATTGGTTGAATGTAAATAATAGATTACAGGAGCTTTTCTATACACTTAGTCATAAAATTTTTAAGCCATAAGGTTTAGACAAAAGGAAAAGACAGAAAGCTCTATTGGAAATATTAAAACAACATGTGCTATAAGCTGTCTATTACTGAGTATGGCATATTTTTACCTTCTTAGCTTGAGACTGAAGTAAAATGCTCTAATGTTTTGCCTCAAATGACTGACTCCCAAATTGGCTCATCTTCTAGCTATTATGACATACAAGATGTTATCATCAGAATGCTTCTCATGTGGAGGTAAAAAGAAAAAAGGAGATTTAGACATTATCCTGTCCTAAATTCAGTGCCCCTTGGATTCTACTATTTCTTTATCATTCCATAGTTATTTTTAGAATTACCATCAAACATACACACACCCACCACCACCACCACCACCACCACCACTACCATCACTACCATTACTGCTGCCACAACCAAAATCCAAAATATCTGATTATTTGAGTAGTAAGAAACATGCCATGTGATGCCTGTCAAACCACACATGGTATCATGTGAATAGCAGAAACCATGCCCTGTAGATGAATGGTGATAGTCCAACCCTGCTCTTTTCCCATAGAATCTCTTTCCAGGGTATATTCAGTTACAAAGGAAAGAAGATAAAGATTCTTTAGAGGAGATTGACATTTATATTTCTGAGAAGAGAATTTTCTCAGAAAAAGGCCATTATACTAATTGCAAAAACATGTTATTTCTGTGTTCTTTGAAAGAATGCATATAAAAAGTCAAAAAGAAGAATACGATACCCCAGTGCACCCTAACCTGAGAATAGAGAGTAAACCTTAAAATTTTCAAGCACAATACCAATGTGGCATTCCTTTATCTCCTCATCACCGGCCTTTACCCACATTACTGACAAGGTCAATCGCACCCATAGATGCAGATTCTTGGGCTATGCTCATTCTCCCTGAGGCAAACACTCTTTCTACAGGTATAAGTCTCCCCTCCACTTCATCTTAAAGCTTTGTTTTAATTTAAATACATATTAAAATGATCAATACAGGGGTCAGTAGACAGTGAAGCAGTTACATTGCTGGATTTCCACATGGCCAACCATGGTTTGAGTCTCAGACCCGGTGGCTTGAAAATCACACCAGGCTCGTGTACGTGCATGCCCAAGAGCTGGGGAGGAGAATGGAGGAGAAGGGATTGTAGCATGGCCCTCCCCTCCAGGGGGCGATTTCGCACTTTACTGCTCACTGTTTCTGTCTCTGTCTCTCTCTCTGGCAAGCGCACATACCTAAGAAAACAAAACAAAACAAACAAACCTCTTAAAATTTATTAATATGAAAGACATTCAATTTAAATCAATAGCTGGTAGAACTGACCGATTTAGAGCAAGAGAGGAGACTTGGATGGCCCAATCTCTACTAAACAAACCAAACAGGAATTTATTTACTGGATATTTTCATGCTGTTGGTATTCTTTGTATTCATTTCTTTCTTCTATGAGTGAGAGAAGAAAAGAGTAGAAGAGAAAGAGAGAGAGGCACCCCAACAAAGTCTTCATGTCATGATTCGAATCTAGCTGCAGCTAGCCCAGATCACAGGCATGTCTTAGGACACAAACCTCAGACTTTGTTATGGGTCAGGCATTGGAGAACATTGAATTACTGCTGCACCATCGTCTGTCCCCTTCCTGGATACCTTTTTAATCCCTTTTTGAGCAGAATCATTTGAATTCAGTCTTTTCATAAGTATGTGTATCAGAGATTTAATTATAGCAATCTTTTTTTTGAGTTATTATATGAAGTAATGCAATGTTGACATAGAAAACCCATCAACCCATCAACCAACCAGCCTTTCTGAATAGTAACATTTCCTGCTCATTTCTTTTGCCAAGTGAAGTAATTAGTAAACTGGTTCTAAGACTTAGTTTCAGTAGACTAAATCTGATTATTTGTGTAAAATGTACTTTAATATCATGATAATAGGGTTTACTTTCTGTTTCATTTTTGACTCTACAATTCTTTTTTATTAATTTTAAAAATACTTTATTGCTCAAAAAAATTGCTACTGATTATTTAAACCCTCAGAGAGTCATGTCATTTTGCTGGTAGTAGGTGTTGCTCTGCTGTTAATGGCTGTGAACTGATTAGGGTGACGTGCAACTCTTATGCATAATAACTTATATGCATAGAAACATTTCCCCATCCACAACGGTTTGATTTTTATTATTTTTCTTCCTCTTAATAAAATATTTATATTTAAACAAGTACCAATTCAAACAAGTGTATAAATCTACCTTCTGGTTGTATTTTTACAGATTCATTTCAAAAGCATCAACAGCACACCCATTTACCATCACTTTTGTAGGTATCTTTTTGTATTGTTTGAGAAAATATAGCAGGTTTTAAGTTAAATTTCAGCTTTTCAAGTTTTCAACTTTTCACTTTCCCAATTTGTTAAAGTTTGGCTGGCTATCTATTTTCAGTCTGAGTGAGCAAATGTGTCTAGACTAAGAAGGTGGGGATAGACAAAAACATTTACTTTTTTGGTGAATTTTATAGCACACATAAGATGATGAACACTAATTCTGAGATTTCGGGCCTTGATTCTGCCATACTAAATGAAAGTACCTGAAATTCCACAAGTAGTTTATTTTTATTTTGTTCCAATAGATACACTTAAGGGATAAGTACTTCTTTACTACTATAATATAATTTCAGGTAATGTCAAGGCTATAAAAGAAATTTTTGGGGAAATATTTTTGTTATTAAATAATACTATTTCTTTCTTTCTTTTTTTTTTTTTTTTTTTGAGAGGTTTTTGCTATAGGGCTCGTGCACTTGCTAGACAGACAGAGAGAGACATAGAGACAGAAAGCGAGAAATCACCCCCCAGGGGGGATGGTCACGTCGCATTCCCTTCTCCTCCATTCTCCTCTCGGGATCTTGGGCACGCACGCACACGCGCCCGGCGTGAGTTTTAAGCCACCGGGTCCGGGACGCGAACCGTAGTCGACTACATGGGAGTACAGCGACATAGCCATTACGCTCACTGCTGGTTCCCATGCTATTTCTGAATGACCAACTAGATTATGAATTTCTGCCTATATATCATAGCTCTAGTTACCATATAGAAATAATTTACATGTGAATTAGTTTTTGTCTTCTAATAGAAAAAAGCATTGCCCATGTAATATCATAAAAGAATGATATGCTGTAGGTAGAGAAGCAAGTTGTACCCTCTTGATTCTCTTTTCCATGCTGTGATGTCCTTCCCTGATCAGCCAGGCATGACAGCCTTGTCCATCTCTTATTGATCAACTCTCTTGGATTTTTAAGAGAATGATCAGATCAGAATTACACCTTGAAGTGTTCCAGTTATCTGCATTTTTCTGTAGGCATACATGTAAAAATAGTGAAATCTATACTTTATTATTACTCTTAGCTGTATTGAATTTTTATATTCCATAATTTTGAGCATTTTACTTAAGATGATTCGAATGAATTAATTTTGTTAGCTTACCTTTATAAAGGAAGTCTATTTCTTTTCAGTGATGATTCTGGGCACTTTATACACAACACACACACACATACAGAGCTATCAATACACACACGTAGACACACACACACACACACACACACAGAGCCACCCACAAAAATACCTAAGCGATGATGAAAAAGTAAGTCATCTTTTATAGCAACTTATATTTTAATAAAAATGTTTTATAAATGTCCAGAATTGTTATCAGTATGCCAATTTAATTGATCGCTCTCATTCATTTGACATATTTAATGATTGCTTATCTGCATTTTGTTTTTAAGTATCAGTAGTGTTGGTCCTTTATATTTTAATTAATTAATTAATTAATTAATTAATTAATTTGGAGAGGTTTTTGCTGGGGTGCGTGTACTTACCAGAAAGACAGAGAGACAGAAGATGAAAAATCACTCCCCGGGGAGGTGACCATGCCGTAGTCCCTTCTCCTCCGTTCTCCTCTCTGGATCTTGGGCACACATGCACATGCACCTGGCGTGAGTTTAAGCCACTGGGTTCAGGACTCGAACTGCGGTCAACTACATTGGGGGTCCAGCAACATAGTCATTACGCCATCTGCTGGTTCCATGGTCCTTTATATTTTAAAGCTTTATTTTGATATAGAAATAAACATAGAAATATGTGGAAGGAAAAATACATTTCCTTTAAAAATTACATGGCAGTAGAGGTATATAAAATAAAACTCTAACTCAAAAAAACCTAAGATTTTTACATAAACATGCACCTTCCAAAGCACTGCATCCTTTGAAGGCTCTGAACTTCCTTTAGTTCAAACTACTTCAGATGATGCCCTCATGCTTCAAGATTATGTTCCTGCCTTAGCCCTTCAGAGGATCTCTCCCTCAGCATGTTTTATAGCAATTGCTGTATGTACAGTTATTTGAATATTTTAAATCTCTTCTAATGCCTATCCCATACATACTACCGGTGCCCACACTGCTCTCCATCCTCCCATTATTGTTTGGCTAGGATGAACACATCTTTCTGTTCTCTGTTTTGATGAAATTTTTCTTTGCTGTGTTGTTTCTGTGTTCTGCTTATCCTGGGAACAGCACTCAACACACTATTTTCAAATCTTTCATTTTACATTGGCCTATAAACTCCCAAAGGTCAAATATTTTGTTGTGATTAGAACTGTATACTTAGTATTTGACATAGAAGAGGTAAGCTTTTTTTTTTTTTTTTTTTTTTTTTTTTTTTTTTTTTTTTTTTTTTTTTTTTAAGAAAATGTATGTCCCAGCCGTACATGCAATACAGTCACTACTTCGTGATGCTAGAGACTACATGGGAAGGTTCCTGGTTCTCATGATGGGTCTATCTGACCTTACCATGTGCTCTTGAGTGGTTACCTGTGGTCCTGGCTGGCTGCAGGACTGGAGGTGGGGTGGGAGCCGGGGATGTGAAGACTCTGATGAGGGTAACCCTCTCTCTCTCTTGTTCTTACTGTCTCTCTTTTTCATTAAAAAAAAAATAAATGAAATTTTAAAGATAAAAAAGGAGTAAAAGGAAGTATTGAAAAAAGGAAGAAACGTTAGATTAGAATAAACAAGACCATATCTAAATGCCAACACTATTATCAGATTAAATTACTCAATTTGTTAGAACTCATGAAAATGTTCTAATTAGAGATGAGCTGGTAATTTCAGGGTTCTCTTTCGGCATATGAATAAACATATAAGGTATTTATATAAATTACCTTTTTCATATAAAATTAGTATAGTTTGGGAACAAGGTTGCCTGAGATCAAATATCAACTCTGCTATTTAGTATCCAAGTGACTGTCATTCACATAACTTCTCCATGACACCATTCCCTCATCGGAATTCAGTATGGTAACAGTACTTAATTAATAAGCTTGATGGGAGAATTCAAGGGGTTAATTATTTAGAACGGTGCCGGTTGCATGGTGTTTATCATTATTTCAATTTTTTTCATCTGTTTGATCCAGTCGCAGTTTAAGATTTATTAAAACGAATATTTTAACTCACCCTCAAACTGAATTGTGAAATTATTGTATTTCAATATTTCATCACATGTACAATTGTAATTTCAGTACAATTTTAAAGGAAACTATGTGACAAAAAAATTTGTTGGCATCATATACTGATAAACTTGAGAAAAAACTTAAACAAATACAAATATTTTGTCATTGGAAAATTTATTAGCAAAAGAAGGAAAACAATAAGTAAACAAGATAAAAAATAAGAACTTAATCATATTTAATTCTTTGTCTCTCTCCACTTCAAAAGGAATGTGTAAAATGACTGCATGTCATTGAAGTGTCTTCCATTAGGGGGCAGTAGCATATTGATATATAGTAGAAAGTTTTCAAGTAATTTCATTGTTTTGTTCAAATAAATTGGCAGTAATAATTGGTGCTTCGGAAGATATACATTTATGTAAAATCTTGTCTTTGTTTTGACTTAACGCTTTATCTTATACACCTCTACAACCATGTAATTTTTAAAGAAAATGTGTTTTTATTTCTATGTAAGAATAAAACCTTTTAAAAATATTTTAAAATTAACATTAATGATGTTTAAAAACAAAATGCAGATAAAAAATAAATCACTAACATATTGTTTTGTTAAATGAATGCAAACATTCTAAAAGTTGACATAATGTGTTGATATTCGAAAAACAATTCTAAAAATTAGTAACATATTTTGAAAACACTTTTTATTAAAATATAAGGAGTTAATGGGATGTTTGCCAGTTTTTCTCCAATTTCCTAGACATTTGTGTGTAAAATGCTATGAATCATTTTTTAATAGATACAGAACCTCTTTGTAATAGGTAAGCTAGCAAAATAAATTTTTTCACATCATTTTGAATAATATGCCCCAAAATATGCAATATTTTTGTTGCCATGAATTTATTGTGTTTCATAAGAAAAGATATCTTCATTTGATTAATTAAGTACATAATCTATTATTATGATTTGGTGGATACATAAATACTCATAGAAAATAAATATGGACAGCATTTAATGCTAATATTAACATGAATTAAACTTGATAGCAGTAACAATAGTAGTACCTAATATATATTTCAGCAATAATGAATATATTTTTTCAATTGCCAAAGGGTGCATGTGCTCCCAGAGAGACAGAGAGAGGGAGAAGGAGAAAGCATCTCCATGGGACATAGTAATGCCACAATCTCCTCTCCCATTCTCCATCTTGTTGAGATCTGGGACATGTACATGTGCTTGGCATGTTTTCCAACCTATTGGGAATGGGATTCAAATCTTGGTCAGCCATCTGAAATCAGGGTTCCCCCAACCATTAGGCTAAGGGGCCAGACAAATAACAAGCATCTTTTTGACTAAGTGCTCATGAACAAGTTAGATAAAACTCATGACAAACACTTCACTGTTCTTTTTAAATGTTTGCTAGATTTAAATTTGCCACAGGGTGCATCCACTTGCAGGAGAGAGATGGGGAGAGCACCCTTCAGAGGAATGGCCATGCTGCAGTCTCTTCTCCATTCTCCCATTCTCCTCTGAGGATTTTGTTCACACGTGGACCTCTCTCTGTCTCTCTGGCGAGTACACCTGCCCATAGCAAAGGTTTCTAAAAACAAGCAAACAAAACTGACACTTAAAAAAAAGGTTTTTTCTAGAGGATGTATGTGCTCACCAGAGAGAGACAGAGAGAGGGAAAGTGATAACTCACTCCCCAGGGTGGATTGCCATGTAGTCATCCCTTCTCCACCATTCTTCTATGGGGATTTTGGGCATGCAGGCACACACGTGCCCTGTGACTTAAACCTCACTTGGCCATATGGGAATTCAGTGCTTTCACCACCACACCACCTAATGGCCCCAACACATCTAAAAACAAATAACATATAGGCAGGGGGTAGGTATTAGGTGGTGGGTAATGGGGGTAGGGAGGAGGGGATCAGGAAAAACAAAACACTTAATAGATGAAAATGAAAAGTTATCTGCTGCTGATAATGTATATGGTAATGTCTTTGACTAGACTAAAAGGCACTGTATTCATGCTGGGGAGGAAACAGCTGTACAATGTAAAGATGTACAGTGATTAAATAGAAATACTTTCAAAAAGGAAATGTAAGTTAAAAAAAAAAGACGTTAGAAATATTAGATAGTTGTTTTTCTCATACTTTTATATAAGACCTGTCTGTCTCTGTGTGGAAAATGTTTATTTCAAAGGATAGTTGCATTTGAGTTCAGAACACAAGAATGAAATGGAACTAATTAAAAAAATGTGGTGAGGTTGCCTCTTTCTTCCCCCCTTTTCTTTTCCTTCTCCCCCCACCCCTTATAGGTGTTGAGCTTTTGCCAATACCTATGCTGCAAGATTAGAACATATAATGCAGGAGGATGAAGAACATGAGCAAATAAACTGAGGATTAAGGAAGTTAAGCTTTTCAAGTTATAGACATGAAAAGGCTAGAATTGGAAGTAGTGGTGTAGAATCATGATTTTAAAACATAAATAATAGATAAATAGATATATTGGGTTGCTGGAAAAGTCATGATGTATTTTTCTGTTTTTCTATGCAAAAGTTCATCATGCCATTTCCAATAGCCCAATAGAAATAGATACAGCTGTATGTGTGTATGTCTTTGCATATACATTTTTTTCCTCAACTCTCTCCACAGACCATCTAATAACTAGTGATGCTCCATTTCAGATGAACACAACTTATGCTCAGTTCTTGGTTTATAAATACCATTCTCCACCAAAATGAACCAGGGTTCCTTGATGTGGCTGACATACATACACAAATTAATTCTACAGTGGAAAAACCTGGCACTTAGCCCTCTGATGAAAGTTAGCATCACTAGTATTATGGCAATTACCTACTGTGCACTTTCTGGTACAATGTACTGAAGAGTACTCAAATCTACATACAATGTCCTGTGAAGTAACTGGCTGGTACTCTTCAAACCTCTCAAAACCAAGAAATGCAAGAGGAGCCTGAGAATCATTCCATGTTAAAAAAGACAGAATTTTAAATATCTACTTCTTGTGTAGATCCTAGTCCTTTAAACTGTATTCCTGGGTCAATTAGTGAAATTTAAGTAGCCTTTGTGGATTTGATGATAATAGCTAATCAATATTTGATCAATGGTAATTTCTTGATTGGGATAATTTTACTATGGTTATGAATGCAAGTGTCCTAATCTGAAAAAAAGCACAATATCTATTAGATAATTGTATCTGACAAATTTCAGGAAAATTTGAAATTATTTTAAAATAATACTTTTTTCTCAACAAAAATGCATGAGAGCAGAGCTTAGCAAGGAGAGAGGAAAGCAAATGCCGAGGTGCTGAAGGCAAATAGGGAAGAAGACCCCTGAAGTCGGAGTGGTTGCGGCACAAGGAGACACAGGGTGTAGTTTGTGATGTCAGGGTTTGAGAGATGTGTAGAAGCAGCAGTAGGAATTTGAGCACGGATGCAGGCTGAAGAGAGATGATGATTTCTTAGCAAATATGACTTTTAAATAGATGAAAAGAAGTAGCTCGATTTGAAGTTTATTTTGTAGTTAGGAGAGGCTGAGGGATGAAGGGACTGTGGATGACTCCGAGGTTCTCGGTTAAATCAGGGAGCATGCAAATTATACTCTTTGGTGTGTTCCAAAGCACAGGCGTAGCATGGGGTCTTGCCTATGTAAAATATTCCATCTGTGTTGGATATACATTTATTGATATTTTTTTATATCATTTGAAAATAATTAGAATGGTGGAAAGAGTTATAGACTAATGCTTCCACAATGAATGTTTTATGAAGAAATTATGCAAGTCTGTACCTTGGAACATTTTAAAATGCTAATGTAAGCTATCAGTATAATAACTGCTCTTATTCTATCATATTTTTGATAATTTAATAATAGTTCCATTATGGTTTAGAACACCCACTCTTTAGTTGCTGCCCGATGATTCATAAAATTACAATATTGTAGCATGATAAAGAATTTTACAAGTGATTACTAAATTCCTAAAACAGTACTGTTTTTTGGATTCTTTTCTGACAAATGTGTATCTGATTCATCTCTAAAAATCCCTGGGATGAGGGAACCAATTTCAAAGAAAATCTAGCGGCAATTTCAGAGAAAAAAATTTCGAAGTGATCTTTTTTTTTTTTTTTTTTTTTTTGCTTTCCTTTTCGCTTATTCTTTTTATTTTATCACGGAGTCAATGTCATTTATGAAGGAAAAATATGGGATAGGATGATGTATTATTTGTAGGTGATTAGATGAATGCAATGCAGGAAAGAGATTTAAATGGATAGCCAGAGGCTTTGCACACTGTGGCAAGGGCTGAGAAATACACCTTGAGGATATTGTGAAGTGACAGTAGACAAAAAGTTGTCACTTGTGATCTCAGTACCTGAAGTACCAGTATGGGTCATTTTCAAGAGGACCCCACGAAGCCTCAGGAAGACTTCACTAATGATTCTAAGGCATAAAACACTGAAGTGTTTCTTTCTCAGGAGGAATTCCAGAGGCTGCTAAAAATATCCTTCCACTAATGCTAGCCTGAAGCCCACACACCTGCCCACAGCTGTCCTTTTTCTTTCCAACCTCAGATGTGCGTGGGTTTTGCTCACTGTCTTACTGGCAAGGGATTCTGGGAACAGTGAATTTTAACTTTCTTCCGCTGGAATCTTCTGGAGAAATTTGAAGGAGGAGGATGATACTAAGAATGAACTGACAGTGTTTATTACAGGACGATAGGTGCCGTTCTGTCTTCGAACTCAGTGTCCAAATTAATGGTGTGTTAATATTCTGTACCTGCTGTTAAAGTCAGTTGAAGGTAAATATTTATCTTTTGTTCTCCAGAATTCCTTCAAGCAATAAAATGAAAAGCAAAGTGAGAAATCTGAGAACCTTTCATCAGGATTGCTTTTAAGAATTTTAGCAGGATGGAAACATTTGTTTAATCAATTTTGATATTCATTTATTGGGAAAAATCAGTAAGAATTTGAAACCCAAGTCATTAATGTATTTTCTAATGTAGTTCTGAAAACATCACTTGGTTTAACGACAATTTAGATAATTAGCATATGGGATTCTTTTATTCAGTTGCCAAATTCATTGCGCACTTAAATCTGTCACAAACACTATCAGGTATTGGGGACACAAAGATGACTACTTATTGTTCTTTATCAATTACACATTTCATATGCCTTTTGCTTTCTTTCAGTCTTAGCTGGTTGAAGATTTTTACCTGATTGTGATCTCAGCCTTCATTTCTGAGAGATCTGAATTCTGAGAATTCCTAACACATTTGTTTGCTTGTCTATTTGGTTTGTGTTTGGCTCTGATTTTGTTGTTACTTTTACTCCTCATGATGGAAGCAAAAAGTGGAGCCTCTAGAGAAGTCCATGGATTGCTGAGACTCTTTCTTGACTCACTAAGTAGCAGAAACCACCAATTATTCTTGTTAATTAGAACCTATCGTGCTGGCCAATGTACTGTGTTCTATGCTTCTTTCTTTAATGGCGTGAGGATTCCAAAATGGCCGAGTGCAAATTGGCCAGGTTCAGTTTACTCCTCTAATATGCAAAGAGTGACGCACTGGAGCAGACTCACATGGACTCCCTGAACTGGTGGTGTGCATAATTTTCCAAGTCTGCATTCAGTGACATCATTTTGGCAGCTTGAATCAGCCTTTGCAGGAGTATTTGCACTGCAGAAATCAGCAAATGTTACTCATCAGGGTCTTATACCAACTAGTTTCATGACTAGTTACAAAAACAAATTCTGTAGCAGTTAAGCATATGTTTTCTGTAGGATACCGTCACATGGTGTGTGTGTGTGTGTTTGTGTGTGTGTGTGTGTCAATCTCCCACTTGTAACCTTATTACTTTATTTGGGATTTTCATAAGTGGTTAGATTTACAGTTTAAGATTACAGAATGTTCAACTGGGACCACAACTGAATTGGGAGAGTAATCAACAGTATCCAGAAATGGATTCTATAGGTCATTGCATATTGTGTCTGCCCTTTATGGGGCAATAGATGAAAACATTTTCATGTGTATAAAGGGTAATTGAAAACGTCTAAGTGAAAGCATAAGATTGTTATATGGGTTTTCCACGATATGGGGAAGAGTGTGTACAAGTGATGAATAGCAGAAATGATTCATTTCTCGTAATTTAGCTATGGTCTCTTATTTCCAAGTTCATAGTTCTGTTCTCTGCCTTGTGATACTAGCATTATTCCTAACAGTGCTGGCCTGGCAATAGCTCACCAGTCTGGAAGCAGCACTGGTGTTTTTCTTTTTCGTTTTCTTTTTCTTTTTCTTTCTTTCTATAAGATATGTGCACTAGCTGGAGAGAGAAAAGAAGAAGGAGGACGAGGAGGATGAGGAGAAGAAGAAGAGAGAGGAAAAGGAGAAGACAAAGACAATGACAAAGATGAAGGAGAAGGAGGAGGAGAAGAGAGAGAGAGAGAAAGTGAGAATCACCCCCTTCCTAAGGGGAGTGTTGGGGGAGACAGATAGCCATACTGCAGTCCCTTCTCCATTCTCCTTTCAAGATTTTGGGCATGCATACACATGTGCCTGGTGTATTTTTCTTTCTTTCTTTTTTTTTTTGGAAAGAGTTCCCCCCCCCCCCAAGGGCGTGTGTGCTCACCAGAGAGAGACAGACAGAGAGAGACCAAGAGACAGACAGCGATAAATCACCCCTCAAGATAGCTATGATGCAATCCCTTCTCCTCTATCTCCTTTAGCAATTTTGGGCGTGAACACAGACCCAGAATGAGTTTTAAGCCACTCAGTTAGGGACTCAGGACTTGAGATGTGGTCCACTACATGGGAGTCCAGCAACATAACCATTATGCCAACTACTGGTCCTGTCTAGTGTATTTTTCAAGTCCCTGAGACTGGGACTTGAACTCAACAGTTGGCCATGTGGGATCCAGCTATCTTCACCACCATGCCACCTGGCTGGTTCAGCATTTAGTCTTTGGCTTATTCCATTATTGTACTGGTGTTAATAGAAATACCAAACACTGGGTGATTTATAAAGAAAATAGAGGCTTATTTGCAAAACTCACCATAATATGACTAGAGAGTCCAAAGGCATCACAAAATGATAGAAGGCAGGACTTTTAGCATAGCAGAGCATGGTCTGTATTTGTGAGTTTCTCCTTCTTGTTCTGGTCTCATTTCCTCTGCTTATTAACCCACCAGAACTCAGCCCTGGGGGGCCCCACCTTAATGGGCTTTATTCCACCCAAAGGTACACAATAAAAGGATTAAGTGTTCCTGGAAAACTTTTATACTACAATGAAACCCCAACACACGAACTCATGGGGACATACAATCACTGCCTACTAAGACCAAATTTCAAAATAAACCTTTGGATTACAAATCATTACCCAAATCATGGCATTTGCAGTTTCTCAATTTTTTAAAATACTTTTCCTCAAATAACCTCAAGGCCTGGGTCCTGCTTTTGCCGAGCCCCTCCTCCAAGCTCCTGAAATATTGTCAGCAGTTGGCCTGCCCCTCTTCCGAGAAGACTAAACCTTAGCTTCACAGGGCTTCTCTTCCAAACTTCAAATTTCTATTACCCTCAAACTCTTTCCTTTTTACCCTACCCTTAGAATGGTGGTTACTTCCCCCCTTTACTCTTCTGGTGATACCATTTTTATATTTTGAGTCTGCTTATACCTTTCATCAATTACAGTTGACCCTTGAGCAGCATGAGTTTAAACTACATAGGTCCATAGATTTTTTTTTTCAATAAATATGTTAAAATTTTTGGGAGATTTGTGACAATTGGAAAAGACTTTATAGTAAAAGAAATGCAAACAAACATAAGGATGCAGTATTAAATCAAAAGTGTGTAAAGTTAAGTGCGGTCTATGCTACACTACAGTAATAGTTTCATAGCCACCTTTCATTGTTATTGTGCTGAGCTTGTGTTGCAAGTTGCCATTTAAAACACTGCATGACACTAATCATCTCCCTATGAGCGGTTTGTCTCTCCAGTAAATTGGGTATTGCAGTAAAAAGTGACTCTCATGGTTCTCATGTATTTTTCATTGTGTTTGGTGCAATACCGTAAACCTCGAATAACACCATGGGACACATAGGAAGTGCCCCTGGTGGTGCTGAAAGTGCTCCCAAGAAGCAGAGAAAAGCCATAGGATCACAAGAAAAAATTGAATTGCTGCATACATGCTATGGATAGAGGTTTGCAGCTGTGATTGCACATCAATTCAAGATTTGCAAATCCAGCATAGGGATCATTATAAAAAAGGAAAAAGAAATTTGCAAGGTTATCACTGCAGCTATGTGAGTAGGTGCAACATCTCTGCACTTTTTGAAAAATACTTTCTTTAAATTAAAAAAAAAATATTAAAATGAGACATGGTCTTGCTATGTTGCCCAGGCTGGCCTTGAATTCTCAAATAAGGCACTGTGCCTGGCCTGCAAAATATTTTTTATCTTGTGTTGAAAATGCAGCTTTTATGTTGGTACAGTATACAACCAAATTCCAAAATCAACCTTTCTGTACATGTAAGATGTACAAAATATGTACTGTTGTTTTATGTTAGTTCAACTGTAGATTATTAATAGTTATGTTTTGAGGGAAATCAAAAGCTATGGGGGCCCCACCACAGTCTCCTGAAACAGTGTTGAGTACTGTACTACTTTGCAGTGCTGGAGGCCATATGGACGATTTGGGTTTGTTTCCCAGTAGACCTTGGCTGATCTTGGCTGGCTCAGCGGGCTGAAGAAAGCTCATTATTTCAACCCTGTTGAGGGTGCTTCTTTCTCGTTCTCTCTCTCAAGAAAGAAATAAACTTTAAAAAGTTGTTCATAATTTTTTAGTGCATTGCGGTTAGTGTTTCTAACACCATTGTTGGCCAAAGGTCAACTGTATCTATATTACATTTTATTATTTTTTTCTTCTAGAGATTTTTGCTTTAGGGTGCATGCTCATAAGAGAGAGAGAGAGAGAGAGAGAGAGAGAGAGAGAGAGAGAGAGAGAGAGAGGGAGAGAGAGAGATACCCACAGTGAAAATAAAAGAGAGAAATCACCCTCCAGATGGGATGGCCATGCCACAATTAATTCTCCTCCATTCTCCTCCTGGGATCTTGGGAATGCACGCCTACATGCTTAGCATGATTTTCAAGTCATGGGGTCCAGGACTTGAACCACGATCAGCCATGTGGCAGTCCAAAGATATAACTGCTATGCTGGTCCCTAAATTCTGTCTTTTAAAATAATTAGTGTGGCTACTGTGTTCTTACCTAGATATTTATTAATATATTTATCATTAACCAAATTATCTTTGGGAAAGTGTTGAGCATACAAAGTTGAAACTAAATTGGTTTATTTCACTCCACCATGTTGTCACTGATATGAATTGGAAGATCAGGTATTACTTTTACATATTGTGCATCTTTCATATTACGTACCTTATTGTGCATTCACAGGAGCCAGAGAGTGACATCTTAAGATAAGAGCTATCTATGGTAACATGAATTACTTAACATGATGGAACTTCATAAAGTAGAAATGAGTCTTTCTTTCTTTTTCTTTCTTTCTTTCTTTCTTTCTTTCTTTCTTTCTTTCTTTCTTTTTCTTTCTTTTAGAGAGAGATTTTTGCTGTGGGGTGCATGTGCTGGCCAGAGAGACAGAGAGAGACAGAAAGATAGAAAGCAAAAAATCATGCCTCAGGGAAAATTGCCACACCTCAATCCCTTCTCCTCCATTCTCCTCTTGGAATCTTGGAGATGCATGCACACGCGCTTGCTGTGCGTTTTAAGTCACTGAGTCCAGGACTCAAACCACAGTTGACCACATGGGGAGTCCAGTGATGAAACCATTACACTGTATGCTGGTCCAGAAATGAGAAATTATTGTAGATGTAAAGAAATTGTAGTAGCAAATGATTAAAGGAAGAGGGAAAGAGTTGTAATACACAAAAAGGAGATTACAAGGACAGTGTTCTTAAATTTTTGAAAAATATTCCAAAACCATTTTGAAAAACAAAACAAAATTTTTTTTATTTATTTTTAAAAGTTTGCTTCTGAGAGAGAGAGAGAGAGAGAGAGAGAGAGAGAGAGAGAGAGAGAGAGGCATTCCCAATAGAGTTTTCATGATCCATCCCCAGTCTTAGCCTGGATCATGGGCACATCCATACCTAGCATGTTCAGGGAGGTCCCACGACATTAAATCAAGACCTTTCCCATGTAAGTCCTGCTGAGTTGTTGCAACGCCACCAACTAGCCCCCCAAAAATGTTTTTAAAAATATTTTGCCATGCTACAATGTGTTAGTACTATTACTTTATTTAAAATGTAATTTAATACAAAATGGAAGAACTTAGGAAAATTAAAATCAATCCTGCCCAAGAAGAGATAGTTGGCTACTTAGTATTGAACACAGGCACATGAATACGTACTACAGACCTTACCTGAAGGCCTTTTTCTCTCAATATAAATTCCTTAACTTTCTTTTTTTTTTTTTTTTTTTTTTTTTTTTAAGACAGACTTTTGTTATAGGGTGCATGTGCTCACCAGAGAGACAGAGAGACAGAGAGACAGAAAGCAAGAAATCACTCCCAAGAGGGATGGCCATGCCACAATTCCTTCTCTTCCATTCTCCTCTTGGGATCTTGGGCATGCACGCACATGCATCTTGGGTGAGTTTTAAGCCACTGGCTCCAGGACTTGAATCAGAATCATGGTGGACTACCTGGGATTCAGTGACATAATGTAACCATTATGCCACCTGCTGGTCCCAAATATGTTTCTTTTTTAAGAAGTTTGCCAGAGGAGGAGCTGTTGCCAGAGGGAGGGAAAGAAAGAGAGTGTGTGCACAAGCACTTCTCATGGGGAGTGGTCACATTGCAGTCCCTTCTCCATTTATCTCTTCTTTTAGAATTTTGGGCACACAGACATGTGAGCAGTATGATTTCCAAGTCACGGGTCTGGGACTCTAACCAGGCAGTCAGCCACGTGCGATCCATGTCTTAACCATCATGCCACTGGTTGGCTCAATTTTCCACTAGCATGTTTGGAAAAGAAGGTAGATATGTATTCAGCTAACTGGAATGGTTGGAAGCAGTTTTTGAGTCTTCTTTTCCAATTCTCTCACTTTTAAAATGGACTACAACTCACTGCAGTTTCGTTCCTGACTAGGGTATGAATCTTCAAGACTATTGCCCTTCTTAATGTGATGTTGCAATATTTTCTAGAGAGATGTTGATATACAAAAGCCCAAACTCTGTGGTCAGAGATGTTTTGAAATGGTCACTCTCTAGAGTTGGGTAAGTCAGAGACTATTCTATTTTTTGACAAAAATCCAATGGATTTTTTTTGTATAATTTTTAAAATTAAAGTATGAATTTATTTTGGTACAAAAACTTTTTGAAGTTCATACATAGTTTTCCCATTACACATATTTCCATGAGCTTTTTTTTCTGAAACATTTTTTAAAATTAATTAATTTACATTTATTCCCTAAGCATTGTCACAGCATATAAAATGTGATTTCCCATCCAGAATATACTGCATAGTGGCTTAATCATGCATGTTATCATCAATAATTTTCCATTTCTAGTTTCATATATATACATATATATATATATATACACACACACACACACACACACACACACGTATATTTTACTCCTATTTCTGTCCCTCTGCTCTTTCCCACCCTCCTCCCACATTATCTCTGGTGTCTACAGTTGTTTTCCATTCCTTTTCACCCCACATTTTCTCTTTTTTTTTTAGAGGTTTTCGCTATAGGGCGCGTGCGCTCGCCAGAAAGACAGACAGAGAGACAGAAAGCGAGAAATCACCCCCCAGGGTGGATGGCCTTGCCGCAGTCCCTTCTCCTCCAGCTTCTTCTCGGGATCTTGGGCACGCATGCACACGTGCCCGGAGTGAGTTAAAGAGGCCGGGTCTGAGACGCGAACTGCGGTAGACTACATGGGAGTCCAGCAACATAGCCATTATGCTAACTGCTGGTCCCAGTAGATAGGAATTTAACCACTTACATGACGGCCTCTTGGGCAGAAACAGTGGGTCACTGTTAACAGGAATCATAATTCTATCACCTCATTTGAGATGGGTTCAAAAAACAGGTGATCTCTCTCCATTGTCTAAACAATAGTAGGCTAGCAAGCAGGCATTCCATATTGTTTACATTACAGTTTATTTATTCTTGGGGGTGGGTTCATGTAGATATTAAGGTCAATTGTCAACTATCAAGTTTCTAATCCCACCTATATCCCTCCAAGAATAAGAGAAATAATGTCTTTTCTCTTATGATGAGTGTTAGGGAAATTTCCCACTCTATTATAAACTATTTAACCAAGAGATTTTCCAGAAGAATCCAGGCTCCCAGGGACAGAAACTAGTCACACTCCCCTAGGTTATGGCCTCTGCTCTCCCTCTGTGAAGTGATATGTTCTCGTAAGCTACCACAGTTCTATTTTCTCATTTTAGAAATCTTACTCAAAACCACAGTCTAGTCATTCTATCATCAGTTCTTCCCTTCTAGGGCTATAATAAGTGGACCTGGGTAAATATCAAAGGTCTAAGTCATTGTGTTTGAAATAATACTGTCTAGAAACACTGTGCCCCTTCTCACATGCCTTGCTCTGTACATCTCGTTATCTGTATTCTCTGTAATACCTTTTTATAATAAATCGGTAAATGTAAAAATAAATAAATAAATTGCCCAGAGAATGTAGGTCAGGCTTAACCAGAGCTGTTCTGGATGAGACCTGGGATTTTTAGTGTAGTTCCCAGGTCTGGGTCGGATTTTGGCACTCCAAGCTTCAGTAGGCCCTGAAGTTTCTTCACTAGGACGTATTGACATGTATGAATGCTAGCAGGTAAAAGGTAGGCACGTAGCTATACCCACAGTTAAGGGTTCAAAGTGTTGCTCAAAAATTCATGTGTCGAGTTTTTTTTTTTCCCATTGTGAAAATATTTAAGAGGCATGGACTTAGTCCAACCATATTATTAAGAGGAGAAGTTTTTGGAAGGTGATCAGGATTAGATAAAGTTATCAGTGTGGGATGCACAGGACTTAACCATGGCAGCTTTGTAAGAAGGACAGACCAGGACAGACATGGAGTCAAACCAACACATACTAGCTCTTACTCTCACCATGGATTGCCTTTCAGAGAACCGCACCACGGAGACCCTCAGTAGATGTAGACTTTTGACCATGAATCTCCAAAACTGTGACCTAAAAACATCTGAATCTTTATAAATCACCCAGACTCAGGTATTTCTATTATTTGTAATGGAGAAGAACTAAAATTCCACTCTTGACAAACCATTTGTCAGTCCATATTCACAGTAATTATACTATATTCCCTACTGGGTATTTTGACTACAATGTGGACATCAAAGTGTTATAATTCAACCCATTACTTCTCTTTTCACTTCCAAAATCATACCAAAGGGCTCTGGGCCAATAAAAATTGTGCTAATGGCCATGTGTTTTCCAAACACCTGCCCTTTGTGGGTACTATTTTGTAAAAAAGTCCTTTTAGAAGAAATACCACATTTATTTACCTTAGATTAGAGAAAAGCAAATGGATGTAAAGGAGTAGGGTAAAATATTTAGTATCCTACTGGACATAGCAGTCAGTTCTCTAATGGGTCAGGAATTAGGGAAGTAGGGGATGGTTTCTTAGTTATATGCTTATTGCATTATTGTTATTTCCCTGTCTTATTGTACACCAGGAAATTCCTTATTCCTCATTCTGAAAGTAATGAGGAAGGGATGAAATAATTGTCTCTTTAATTAAAATCAGATGCCTTATGATGTGGTAAATGTTAACTTCTAAATGTGAAGGTCTTTAAGAAAGATGAATGTTTATGCCTTTATAACTAAAATCTTCCAACTTTACTGTGATTGAAATGACTTAAGTTCATTTAATTTATAGCACTTTAACTCTCAGAAATTCTGATATAATAAATCTGAGAGGGTCTCGGTGACCAACATTAGTTTTGACAATTATTTTTTGGAATCTCAATATCAAAAAATTGTATTTTTTTACTGTGAGAAATATTATTTCACAGTTTTAAATATACAAATAAACTTTAGTGAGAAGAGGAAAAAATGTAGTGAGTATATATAACAATTCGCAAAGTCAGAGGCAATTACTTTATTTCACTAAGTATTCTGGTATACTGTGAAACAGCTGGATCTGAGAATTCAACTTTCTTAGCCTTGGCTTGTATTTTCCCACTACAAAGAGACTTTCCTTGTTTCTTTTCTCTCCTAAACCTCACTTTCTATAATGTCAGTAAGCTAAAATATCTGGGTGAGAGAAAAGAGAGTAGGAGGCAAACAATTTTGCTTTGCTTCTAAGGTAGCCCAAAGGCATGCTTAAGGCATTGGGTCCCACATGGCCATCTCCACAGTTCAAGTTCCAGACCCAGAGGCCTGAAAGCAAGCCAGGCATGTTTGCATTCATGCTCCAAATCTTGAGAGAAGACCGGAAGAGAAGGGATTGTGGCATGACCATCTCCCCCAGGAGGTGATTCTCACTTTGTCTCTCTGTGTCTCTCTGGTGTCTCTCTCGAGTGAGTACACATACATTGTGGCAAAAATCTAAAAAGAAAGAAAGAAGAAAAAAATATGAACAAGGATTAAAATACACCACTTAAAATGATCAGTTTAATAAATTAATACCTGAGTGAACCAACAGGTGCAAATATCCTTGGTTACTATAACAATAATCTTACCAATTAACAATTCTCATTTTGTATGTTTTTGAAATGTTTTTCTAATTATGAAAATAATTCATAAACATTATAGAAATTTTGAAAGTAACAAAAAATTATAAAAGTAAATACCATAGCATAATCCCATTAAGCAAAGCATAATCTAAAAAAATTTTTTACATAAGCATTTTCTTTTTTTATTATTTTTATACATTCAAGCACATTATTTAGCTTACAAGGTAAACATTTCAATATGTGAACATTTCTTCCTAATCCAGTTGATCAAATTTTCTTCAACAGATCACACCAAACCTCCTAAACAACTCTGAAGCAAGCCAGCAAGTGGTACAGAGGGTATGGTGTCTGGATCTTACATGTGTGAGTGTGTGGTTCAAGTCCCAGAGCCAGTAGCTTGAAAATTGTGTCTGCATGCATGTCCAAAATCTCAAAGAGAAGGAATTGTGGCCTGACCCTTTCCCTTAGAGAGTAATTCCTCACTCCCCCTCCACCCTTTGTCTCTCTCCACCAGGCATGCACGCCCTACAGCAAAAACAAAAACAAAAACAAAAATAAACTCCTGAAATTCTACTCAACACTTTGTTTCTTTATTTCACAAGCAGAGTCCTGAAAACCATCGGTAGAACAATCTCATAGGAAAGACTGGTAAGAATAAACATGACATAATGGAGTATGAAAAATTAATAATTGCAGAGGCACTTATTTGGGGTTTCTTCTTGACTGAAATGATTCTGTTCACCACAAGACACTGGCATGAGAGCCCAGTTACATTTGTAGTCAAAACAGTTGATCTCTGAGATAATGTATGGCTTAAAGTAAGTTAGATTTTATAATTTATAGAAGAAAAGTGTCTAACATCTGAATCTTTGTGTAGTTCTACACTCCAATATAATGTCCATACACTTTGAATCAATTGTTATAGATTGTATTACCTTTTCATTAATTATTACTTTTTAGATTACTACCTCTTTAACATGATTCTGTGCATAATATTGTTTAGTATATATTCTAAATCCTACTTTTAAAAATAATTATTTATTTCATTTAATTTATTATTTTTGCTATAGGGCATGTGTACTCATTAGAAAGAGATGAGAGAGAGAGAGAGAGAGAGAGAGAGAGAGAGAGAGAGAGAGAGAAAGTGAGACAGCGAGCCACCAGGTCTGGGACTTGGACCATGGTCGGCTTGTGGGAATGCAACTGCCTTAACCACCACACCACCTGTTGGCTCCTAAATCCTCATTTCTAGACTATCTCCATCCAAGTCTTTTTTTCTTTCTTTCTTTTTTTGGAGAGGTTTTTGCTATAGGGCATGTGTGATCGCCAGAAAGAGAGAGACAGAGAGACAGAAAGCGAGAAATCACTCCCTAGGGGGGATGGCCATGCCACAATCCCTTCTCCTCCATTCTCCTCTTGGGATCTTGAGCATGCGCACACACGAGCCTGGCATGAGTTTAAGCCACCGGGTCTGGGACTTGAACCATGGTCAATTAAATGGGAGTCCAGTAACATAGCCATTATGCTAACTGCTAGTCCCAACTGCATTTTGATGCTTCTCCTACAGTGTTTTACTGACTTGTCTCTTGTGAGCCAATTACTTAATTTGCTGATGTGTAATTCAGCTAATAATCTTTGATCTTTTAGTTGACCATGCTAATAGACTATGCTGAATTAAGCTGACTGTAATTTAAAAATAAGGCTTACCTTTTTCAGATGGAGTTTTCCCATGTTCTACAGCATGGACTCTTCATGCTGAGCAGTCATTTTCAACTTAAAAATTAGGTATGAAATAAACTGGCCAGTTTGTCAATTGTGTACCAGTGCATAAACAAGTGAGTCACTGGGAACAGTTTTCAATGATTGCTAACCACAGGCAACATTGCAGGTTGTTATTTCTGCAGCATACTCACTTTCACGTTTCATGTTTGAATCAGAATTATAAATTGTTCCTTGCTATAAACTCGAAGAGAAAAATAGCCTGTGACCTATTTACTTTGCTTTTTAATGGTAGTGTTGGGGTTTTGAGGATAGCACCCTGGCAGCTGTAGAAATTACGCGGGCATAATTATATATGGTTTTGAGGTTTATTATTTTTGCTGGATAAGCCATTTCATTTAATACCATACCTATCTCCTCTCTCTCTCTCTATTTTAGGATCTCTATACCTATATCTAGATATATCTATTTAGATAGATATGCCAATATAATATTTATTTTTAATTAATTAATTTTGAATATAAACTATTATGTATTCTTTAAGAATATGTGGCGAAAGAAATTCTGAGCCTATAAGTATATTCCTCACATCTACTTATTAAAAAAAAAGAACACAATGATTAAAATCTTACATTTTATTTTTTTTGGCCAGGTCCTGAGAAATACAACAACCCTCCAATTCTTTCAAGTGAATTTGAACATTTTCTAATGTCAGAGATGCAGAAAAATTCACTCATATTTTCAAGCTAGGAGAAGAGAAATTTTCAATCTTAAGAGTTCCCCAGAGAAACTTAAAATTGTTTCCCCAAGAATTAACAAACAATTTTATTATTATGGTATCAGATTACACAATTAGTATGATGGATTTATGGTCACATAAGCTATTTCATAATTTTTTTCAGGTTATAAAAATATTGGTGAGAAAGTTGAACAAATTTACATAAGAAGTCCCATGAAGCCTTGCCTTTGGGAAGATTACCTTGTTCCCTCAGTCTGCATTTATTTCCTTCTAAGAAACAGGTTTGAATTACTTGGACATTTCTATACAGACTGAATGTAAAAGAATCGACAGTTGTGGCAATGATCTAGAGAAATGCATCGTATGAGAATCAATAAAAGTGTGCACAGAAATGAGATAAATGCAAAAATAAATATGTATACAAACCACTTGTGGATATTTTCAAAACAGAGATTGTGATTTCATAGTTATCTGATGTGACCTGAGGTTTTGCATTTCTTTTCTTTCTAAAACTATTGCTAGTGAGCATATACCCATTGTAGGGAGGGGTGGAGTGAGAAAGCACCCCCTATGGATATCTCATTTTTCTCCTCCTTTTGGGATTTTGGATATGTATGTACACATGCCCAGTATGTTTCTCAATTCACTGGGTCTGAGACTTGAATTGCATAGACAGTCATGTGGGATTTGGCTACTTTAACCACCATGCCATGAGCTGGCCCAAGGTCCTGCATTTCTAACAAACTCCCAGGTGATGCTGATGTTGCAAAGAACACACAGCGAGAACCTGGGATCTAGAACTGACTAGGCATAGGTGGATCCTATACTTGGTTGCCCATCAGAATCACCACAGAGAGATTAAGCTAAAAGAGAGGCCCAGATCATACCCAAGCTTTGAGTCAGGCACTCAAGGGGGCCTTTGACATGAATGCAGATATTAAGCTCTATCAGCGATCTGAGTCTCAGGCAGAAGAGCGAATCACTGACTCAGAAAATTCATATGGTTTTAGGTGTGTGTTGAGGAGGTTTGGGGGGGGGGGGGGATTTAGGATAGAAAAGTTTTAGATGCCCAGTCCGAAAAGGAGGCTGTTATTCTAAGCAGGTACATCTTCTGCCCTCAAACTTTGTTTTCTCCCAAATAGAGTTGTATTTATTTATAAAGCAAGAATAGTTTGCCTTCAGAACCAAACATGAAGCTCTTCCATATCCCTTAAGGTCCCACAGGGACATCTTGGAAATCTCTTAGTACTTATCCCAACTCTGCTCCAGAAATACTGGCCCCTTTACTATTTTTGATCATTCCTCAGCAAATCATCTTCAAGACTTTCTATAAGATGTTACCTCTGCACAGAATACTCTTCCTTCAAATATCCTGTGGCTAGATTTCTTACCTCTTTCTCTTCATGTCTTTCCTCAAGTATTGCTTTCCTAATAAGAGATACCTTATTAATATGGTGACTTACAATTAGCTTTTAGGATCCCCTTTTGTATTACTCATTTTATGATACATAAGAGCCTCTCTTATATTAGTTACATAGCATGGTTACCAATCCTTATGTTGGTTTTCACTCCTCCATCATCATAGAAGGTAGAGGTGGTAGGGATTTTTGTCTATCTGTTCATAGGTATTGCCAAAATGCTTAGAAACCTTACTACCCTATTTTATGTGTCTTATATAAATGAATTACTACATGCAAATTCAGTTGTCACTTCAGAGAAGTCCTGTGACAAACTTTCTTCCTGAACTAATTGCTCTTTTCTTTTTTTTTCTTGAAAGAGAGAAAAAGACAGGGGCCACCTAACTGGTTTTTAGCCTGCCAGGGTCACAGGAGCAAGTGGGTACACCCATGTGCTCCAGTTACCTTCCAGTCCAAGCCCCTGGTCTTCTCATATGGCTCTGGTGTCACCTAGAAATGGCCCTTCTGCCTGTGCCAGCGCTGCTGTGCCCTGATTGTTCTTTAGTGTATCAGCATATCACATGACTGTGTTATATATTCCTTATATTCTCTTTCTCCCTCTCTACCTACACACACATACATGTATATAATTTTTGTTATTTTAGTTTATTTTTAGAACATACAATATTTAAGTATAGCAGCAAGTTTTTAGAGAGATATATTCAACAACTATAACACCTCTTAATACAAAGTACATGGGTAACGGATATTGGTTGACCATTTTTTTTTAAGTGGGATTTTAAAGATAGGTTAGATTTTCTGCATTATGATCAGGTAATGAATAATTGCTCTGTTTTACATTTCTCTGAATAGGTAACACTGTCTGGTGCGATGACTGAGTTAGTGCTCCTTTATTCATGTGAGCAAGGGCAGACAGATCAGCTAGACATTTATTCTCAACATCGATGCCATAATCCTTTCACTGTGCAAAGTGTAGAGTATGACTGTACCCAGCTGGCTTGCTTGCCAGAAGGCACCCAGGTCTTCAGATTCTCCCTCTTCTGCCATTCCATTTTCTTGACTCCAAACGAGGCATACCCAGAATTCTACTAATGATGAATTGGCACTGCAGAGAGACTGGCTCGGCCCAAGGCAAATTTACAGCTGGCTAGAGTAATCACATGGTGGGATGTGGGATGCTGTTTTTTTTTTTTTTTTTTTTTTTTTTTTCCTACCTAAATACACTTGCGGTCCACTGAGAGCTTTCAATTTCATAGTTGTTTACTTTTGATCCAACAGGGCCATTTTCCATTGTACAGCACTTTAGCAATCCTGTAGCTACAAGGGCTGCCCACATGGACATGGCACACATCAGGCATTGATACTAGATTTGCTAAGTAGACTTGAAGCTGGTGTCTGTGTGTTCTTTTCTGACCTAGGTCACCCAGTTCTGTTTATTCATTTACATAGTTTGTGGCATAGGAAACTCTACTCAAAGATCCAAAAATAACCGTGCATTGGTTGCTTCTCTCTATGTAGCTACAAACACAAGTAGGCATAGGAAGAAAAGCCCCAATTTCAACCTTAAAATCCAAAAGTATTATGTTATAAAATTATAATGATGGTTAATATAAAAATAATAGTGTCAAAGTTAATAAGACGAGCTAAACATAGATCATATTAGGTATCTTGCTAAGGTTCTAGTGTAAATTAATAATCACTTGGTTTAGTCATGTTTATGTATGTATGTATGTGTGTATTGGCTACAGACTACATGCTTTCCCTGGAAAGAGACAGACAGACAGACAGACAGAGAAAGGAAAAGTGAGAAATCACCCTACAGACAGTACAGCCATGCCACAATCCCTTCTCTTCCATTCTGCTGTCAGGATTTCGGGCATGCATGCATACGTTCCTGGCATGATTTTCAAGCTGCCAGGTCCAAAATCAAACCACACAGTCAACCACGTGGGATCCAGTTGCCTTAACCACCACACCGTCTGCGGGCCTCAGTCATTCATTTGTTAATTCACCCAGAAATTGTTACTGAAACCTCTAATGTGCACATTGTTGTATAAGGCACTTATGGACAAAAGCTTCATGGTCCTAATAATGCAAAATATGAAAAAACAAGCAGAAGAAAAAAGACTGTGGATGTGGTGATTGTAATGAGTTTAAATTTAATTGAACAAATATTTAGGGAGGTACCTATTTTGTGCTCAAAATTATGCACACAGATCATCATTATCTGGTTTCCCCAACTATTATTTGCATATTGTCCAAGCATGAATTTGATATTTAAATTTAGAAAAGTTCTAGAACATTAGGAAGACACAAAATTGTAAAATCACTCTTTAGTGCTATATCTTTACAATAGGAGAGTCAATAATGAAAAGAGAGAGAAAAACCAATTAATATTTATTCTGTCATGCTCACTCAGCATTATTCACAACAACCAACATGCAGAACAACCTAAATGTCCACTGACAGGTGAGTGAATTAAAAAAAGATGGTATATGCACACAATGGAATATGGTTCAGCATTATGAAAGAAGGAAGTTCTGCAACATGCGTCAACATGTGTGAACCTGGAGGACATTATGCTCAGTGAAATAAACCAGTGCCAGCAGGAAAAAGCCCGTATGATTACACTTATCCGAGGTATCTAAAATAGCTAAACTCAGTGAAACGGAGAGTAGAATGGTGGTTGCAATGTCGGGGGAGGGGGAAGATAAGATGCTACTCTTCAACAAGCATGTTTCAGTTACGCAAGTCTGTTCTAGGGATCTAGTGTAACACAGCACGCCTATAATTAATAATACTATATCATAAAAAGTTTAATATTTTAAAAATTGGTTATAAAGTTGATCTAATGTTAAATGTTATTACTACAATTTAAAAATGACTATGTATTTGGAACCTACTCCTTTTGCCAGGATATGTTAAAATTTTGTGGTGTTTGCTGGTAAAGGTTTATTTATAGTTTTTTTAAGGTTTTTGCCATAGGGTGCTTGTGCTCACCAGACAGAGAGAGAAAGGAAAAGAAGGAAAGCACTCCCTGGGAGATGGCCACACTACAGTCCCTTTTTCCTTCTCCACTTGGGATGCATGCACACACACCCAGAGTGATTTTCAAGCTACCAGATCTGTGCTCAAACCATGTTCGGCTATGTGGGAATCCTGAGCCTGAACCACTATGCCCCAAGGTGATATTTTAAAGTCAGCAAAGATATTTTTCACCTTCAAAGAGTTTATGATCATTATGAAAGACAGATTTTCTTTTTTTTTTTTAAATTTAAATTTATTTATTTACATTCATTTACTGTACATCATCACAGCATACAAAATGAGATTTTCCATCCAGAGTACACTGTATATTGGCTCAATCAAGCACATCAACATACATGTTATTGTCAACAAATAATTTTCCATAAGACAGATTTTCTAAATATATCCCATCTCCAAGGACTCAGTCTAGTCACCTTAGTACTACCCTGAAGACAGATACAGGAATTGCACTGCAGCTTCCTAAGTGCTCAGAAACTACTTTTAGGCCAACATACATTCTGATACATTGTGGGATGTGCATTCAAAGGTAGTCCAACAAGGAGCAGAGCAGAATCCTTGCAGCCCTAGGTTCCCAGTTGTGTGGTTAGCAGGTGAGATAGTGGCTTAGGAGAGTACTTACCTCCTGTCTGTGGTCAGCTAGAAGAGGCAGGTGAAATATCATGTCCTGGACCATAGAAATAGCAGATCAGTGTAAACCTGGGCCTTATAGTAGTAAAAGTCTCATTTACCTGACACGTTGGCTACAGTGGGACTGCACACTCTTTATTTAGAACATAATTTGAGAAGCTGTGCTAAGGTTCTGCCCTACATTTATCTCTCCCTAGGAATATCTTCTTTTTATTTCAAAATTGACCTTTATGGTCCATTAAACAAATGTCTACATAATTAATATTAGAGAACAGGAAGGGGTCAGCCTTTAAAGACTTCCCTGTTACTAAGAAATATTTACATTACTTCTGGATGGCAATGGCGTTAGTGGGATTCTTCTCTCAAAATAAAATTAATTTTTTTTTTTCTGGAGAGGGTTTTGCTATAGGGCGCGTGTGCTCGCCAGACAGAGAGAGACAGAGACAGAAAGTGAGAAATCACCCCCCCCCATGGGGGATGGCCATGCCGCAATCCCTTCTCCTCCATTCTCCTCTCAGGATCTTGGCACACACACGTGCCCGGTGTGAGTTTAAGCCACTGGGTCTGGGACTAGAACCACGGTTGACTACATGGGAGTCCAGCGACATAACCATTACACTAACTGCTGGTCCCTCAAAATAAAATTAATTTTAATGTAGGCATCTTTTAAAAATGATATTAACTCCTGAGTCAGCAGGTGGTGTGGTGGTTAAGGATCCCACATGGTCAACTGCACAGTTCAAGTCTGGGACCCAGTGGCTTGAAGAAAACATGCCAAGTGCATGTGTGTGCATGCCCAAATTCCCAACAGGAGAACAGAGGAGAAGGGAAAACGGCAAGACCCTCTCTTCTGGGGGTGCTTTGTCACTTGCTTTCTCTCTCCCCATCTCTGCCTTTCTCTGGTGAGTGGGTGCACCCTATTACAAAACCAAAAAAAAAAAAAACAGGAAAAAATCATAATAAGTCCTGAATGTGGAGTAAGAGAAGAATATGGTTGCTATAAATATCATTTATAGAATGGAAGAGAAGGGACTGGGCATGGCCATCCCCCTTGGGGGATGATTTCTCACTTTTCCTCTCTTTGTCTCTGGCAAGCACACTTGACCTATGACAAAAACGTTAAAATAAAGTTATATTTCTCTATTAAAATCATTTGTATATTAATATCTTGCCAGATATATCTGATAGAGAATACATAAAGATGGAAACAACAGTTATTTGACCAAAAACAATATGTGTCATCATAAAGGGGGGACAAAGTGCTATTCAGTGTATACTTTTGGAGAATGGGTGGAATCAGTTATTCTCATTTGCAATATTTGATGGAACTAATATATTAATCATTCTTACCTAAGTTCTCTAATAAAGAATTGCTATTACAGGGTATGTTCAGAGTAGTGGCATGAACAGTTGTTCAGGTTTTTGTCTTATGAATAAAAATTTAAGTGGTAAAGAAAAATATGGTAACAGCAGGACCAGAGAGAGAATGAGGAAAAGGTGAACAAAGATCGCAAAGACTAAACATAGGACGCATTGAGGAGAAAAGCAAATAGTCCCAATTTTTGGGGGCAGTTAACTCGGTAGATAAACACTTTCAATTTTCTGATGCTAAGGTTCTTAACACAAATCACAGACAGGATTAACATTTTGACCTTCTCTTATAATACAACAGAAATGAGTGAATACAGAGAAGCCTTATAAGAAGCTACTAAAAACCAGTGAAGCCAATGCCTATAAGGCTGAAAATAAGATACTATCACATTATTTTATACCAAGAATATGTACATTTTTTTGAGAGGTTTTTGCTATAGGGCACTTGTGCTTACCAGAAAGACAGAGAGACAGAGAGATATGGAAATAATGTAATTGTGTTTCAGATCATTGTACATGATTCAAATTCCATGCCAAACAAATGAGTAGTATCCTTATCTCTGTATTTCAACTCAATATCTATCGAGTTTATGACTAGATTCAAAACACACTCAAAACCCCAGCTTCGTTAGATTTTATTCATCTTGCCACCATGGATGCTAGACACAATTCTGGCTCACCCAAACAGAAAGCATCTGTGGTCTGGCCATGTTTGTAAGGGTGGAGTAATTCAGCAGCTGAGAGTACAAATTTGAGGGTCAGCCCACAACCTGGTGGTTAAGGCAGCTGCATCCCACATGGCTGACTGCGTGGTTAAGTCCCAGACACGGTGACCTGAAAAACAACCTGGGTACATGCATGCATTCCCAAAAATTCTGAAAGAAGGGAGAAATGGAGGAGAAGGGATTGCAGTGTGATCATGCTCTTTGAGGGAGAAGGATGTTTTCTCATTTTCCTTCGTTGTCCCTCTCTGGTGGCTACACATGTCCTTTGGCAAAACAAAAACAAAAACAAAACCAGATTTAAGGCCTATAATAAGCAGGTCTCCCCACCCCTATTGATGGCAGGCCACCAAAAGGTTGATGGCTGAAACCCCAGAACTTGCGAATATGTTCTGTTACACAGCAAAGGCGAAAGAAAGTTCCAGATAGATTTAAGATAGCCAATAAATTTTCCAAAATATGGAGTCTCCTGAATTATCCAAGTGACTTCAATATAACCACAAGTCTCATAAGCCTTAAGATTTGAAGAAGGAAGCAGAAAACTCAGAGTCACAGGAAGCTGTAGCTTTGGAAAAGGCCAAATGAGATGTTGTGATATGAAAAGGAGTCAAGACTAACACAGAAGCAGGATATTGGGTTCAAATCCCAGCAATGCTCCTGATTGTATAATGTTGGACAAGTCGGTGAACTCCTCTTTTTCTCCATTTCCCACCTGTAAAGTAGGAATGATAAGATAGCACATGCTTCATGGGGTTGGTGTAAAGATGAAGGAGTTTGATGGTATTTCTGTAGATCACTGTAAGCAGTGCCTCGTACTTAGTAACTGCTACCTAGACCATTAGGGTCATCCTTTAGTGTTGTCCAGCCAATGTACTCTCTGGACTCAAGAAAGTGCTGGAGTCTGGGTCTTGACTGATTTTTCTCTTCTTCTTTTCTAAAAATCTTTATTGCTTTCTCCCCCTCTTTTTGGGCTCCCATTTAAAGGTCATGTTGCCATTGAACCATAATTGACTTTTCACTCCCTAGCAAGTTCTAGCTTCTTTTTTGTCACGTCTTTTCCCTGTAATATTGCTCCTAAATGCCTTACTAAGGACTTATTTAAGAGGTTTTGTAAATATTCCCCAATGGAATGAAGGCAAGATCTTTTTTAGAATTCTTCTTCTTTTTTTTTTTTTTTTTCCTAGAGAAACTTTTACTATAGGGGACATGCACTCACTGGAGAGACAGAGAGACAGAAAGTGAAAGATCATCCCCCAGGGAGGATGGTCAAGCAGCAATCCATTCTCCTCCATTCTCCTCTCAGGATTTTGGGCATGCAGCTCAAGTGCCTGGTGTGGTTTAAGCCATCAGGTCTGGGACTCCAACCACAGTCGACTACGTGGCAGTCCAGTGGTGTAACCATTATGCCATCTGCTAGTCCTGTATTATTATTCTTAATGTCTACAAGAATACCTAGAGCAGAGATAAATCTGGGGGAAGATGGTTTTGTTGTGATGTGAGGACTCATGACTAACACTGAGCCACAATACCTGGGGTTCAATTCCCAGCAAAGGCCTTGACTATATGATATTGGACAAGTTGATAAACTTTTTTCCTCTATTTTTCATCAATAAAACAGGAAGGATAAAAATTGGACACCAATCAATATTTGGCAAATAGACAAATAAATCCATTAATGCATCCTGATTAATATGGAGCTTTTAGGTTGTCTGAAGTGACTTTAATATCTAGCCTCAAAGTGTAACAGTGGGAAGGCTTGTTTAACTGCACAAAATGCCCCTCATCACTGTTGCATTATTGCCACTGCTACACGTTCTCTTGGCTTCTTCACTTTGAACACTGCATTGCCTTGCCTTGACTTGAACTGCCTTGTACCACATTCTACATCTGCTATAAGCAAAACATAATTTTTTTAGACAGCTGATCTTCTAATATGTCTCAGGCTTCATGCTTTTCCTTCTGCTCATGCTACCAGGCATGAGGCTTAATGGTCACACATTAACCCTTCTGGCTTGGGCAATACTGCCCTTAAACACACTGTAATGTCCATTTTGATTTCCCAGTCTTCCCAAATTTGTCTATATGCATTTGTGCTATCAACTCTGGGAAGGACTTATTTTAAACCTCATTTTAATAGTTTTGAATATAGAAAAAACAGTTACCTATAGAATTCTGTTAAAGATGATTTCTCCCTAGGAAAACTCACTATTTGTTTTCTACAGTTTCTTAAGCATCTCATTTTTCAAGGTGTAGGAGAAGGATCATAAACTTTGAGTCTGACAATTGGCATTAGAACTCAAGCTCTAACAGATATTAGATGAGGGCATCAGAGCTTATCCTCACTACTAAGGGTGTTCTCTTGACCAGGACTTGCTTTTCCACTCCCACTGTTCATTTCCTTAAGTAAATTAAATCTTCATGATCCTTAGATTCTCAGTTCAAACATCCATTTCCTCAGAAATGTCTTCTCTGAGTACCTAGCCTCTGTTAGTTAACCCTTTACTACTTTCACAGAACACACCATGCTCTCCCTTTGTGACTTCTGCAAGTTTGCATGTTTGTAAACTTATTTTATTGGTACATCTTCCCCAGCTATGAGAGCAGGAAGCCACTCTTCACTTACTATGCTATCTGGGCTCACACGTAGATACTAAAAAAATTTCAATTTTTAACTTGTCCATTAAAGAACTTACCAAATCATATAAATATACTTTGACTCTTCTAAACTCCATGAGGATGGACAATGAGTCTATTTCCTGAGGTTTTGCAGAGTCCTACATATATTATGTACACTCAAAATTATTGGTTAAAAGGCTGAATAAATAAAATCCATGAAGTTTTCTTCAGATAATGAAATTTGTTCACACCAAGATTCTTTCTGAGTACCTCTTTGGTCTGTTTGAGGGAAACTTCTCCTCTTTCTCTTAATTCTATAGAGATTACCCTTATAGTTCAGTCTGAAGTCTCCTAGGAGCCAGGGGAAAACATTTCTTCTTAAAGTTGGACTACTCTTCTCAGTAGCCTCTCTTTATGTTAGAAACCAGAAATTTCAAATCCTTAATAAAACCTACCTTCAAGCAAACTTAGCTTGAGAGTTGCTGTCTATCTTTTTTCAAAAGTTTAGGTTTTCTCCCTGGTGATTTTCAGTTTTTTTCACTAGTGATTCATAATACAACAACCGTGCTCTACTCCTTTTTGTTATGGCAGGTACAAAACAGGCACAAATAATTCTGCAGAATGAGTAAATAAATGATTCATAAACAATCATGCAAATAGAGTAACTAAGCAGCAGTTGCCAGATTAAGAAACAACCAACTGGAACTAACATTTATATGAAGGAGAGACATTGTATGTCTCTACTTAATATATACCGACTGTCCTCACTCTCTGGCTGAAACTGAAAGAGTAGAGGAAATAGAAACATGGAAAATGGTTATAGAAACTGGATATAGTGTGGGAAGAGGATGGGAGAAGGAGGAGAGTGTGAGAAAAGACATTAAGGAGAAAAATTGTGAAGCAAGACATTTATGGGGCAAGAAATGGATGATTATTTGTTGATGATAATGGATATAGTATTCCTAACAGGAGTAGTGTGAGATGTATTCATGTTGGAAAATTCACTTTACAAACTAAGTGATGTATAGTTATGAAATGTATAAAGGAAATGAAAATAAAATGAAATAAATTTAAAAAGATGTACAATTATTAAGTGTAATTTTTTTTGAGAGGTTTTTGCTATTAGGGAGCGTGCGCTTGCAAGAAAGAGAGAGAGAGACAGAGAGATAGAAAGTAAAAAATCACCCTCAGGGGGGATGGCCATTCTGCAATCCCTTTCTCCTCCATTCTCCTCTCGGGATCTTGGTACGCATGCACATGTGCCCAGCGTGAGTTTAAGCCACCGGCTCTGGGACTTGAACTGCGGTCGACTACATGGGAATCCAGTGACATAGCCATTACACTAACTGCTGGTCCTTTAAATGTAAATTTTTTAATATTAAAAAATAAAATAATTCAAAATTAAAAAAAAGAAATTGTTACATACATCTAGAAAGGACCTAATACTTTCTTAGACTTAGTAAGTTACAGGAAATATTGTGTTTGCTACAAGTTTGGAAAACAATAAATTGCACCTAAATATTGAAGAGTTTTATTTTGTGATGTCTATCTGTACATGAATTGGACATTAAACGGAATTTCTGGATCGCTGATTAAGATAAACGTTTCTATTTAGCAAGACTTCTAGATGCATAGAAAAGTTAACTTGCTATAAAATTCACATACAGTTATAATTAGTTACACGAATAACTTGGAAGCAATCAAAATCACTGGATCAAAATTTGATGACTCCAGTTTACCATGGACAATTTTTTAAAAAAAGAAAATGGTGTTTAAGTACTACTAACAACATTTCGAGAAGTGAGCACAATATCTTCTCTTATATTTTTGGTTCAAGTTTTTAACTTCTTTTTGTTGTTAAAGAAATTTTCTTTACTTTCTTTCAGAGCAAGCACAAAACAGCTTACTGATAATCATTAAAGTTTAGCTAGTTTTTTAAAAATTATTTTAAATAATTAAATGAGCTAGCAACTCAGATGTCTTGCACTGCCATTTCTTTAATATTACAAAGGAAATGTGATATCATTACATCAAAGATGAAGAATCACAGGGATCTCAAACATTACCATTTAGGTGGAAGAAATTGAGGAGGCAAAGGACACACAGGAGAGGTGAGCCACTGATGTTCTCTTCTTGCCTCTGTAGAAGAGGAAATAAATGAAAGAACACTTTGTGCTTTAAGGTTAGCTGTGAAAAAACAGAACAGGAAGACTGCAACCATGAAACGCTGAAGTCTCTTTCTGGTGAGTAGTTTTAGACTCTAGAACTAGAAAAAAATGGCTTTCAAAAGTTCAGGATGAGAGGTTGTCCTACATCCCTTACCTCCACCATCTACCTCACCACTTCTGTCCTGGATCCTGAATCAATATGCCATATGTGAATTTTAGAAGGATGTATTTTGGAAAAAAAAAAAAGTCTTCTTTTGATACTGATACATTTTTATATACCTCATCCGTTACTCTTGGTTTTAAAGATAGCACACTAATAATAAGACCAGGAAGATGGCTAAGTGAACACCTGTGTGACCAGCTCCATGGTCTGGTGGTAAAGGCAGCTGGATCCCACATGGACCACTGCGGTTTGAGTCCCAGACCTGAAAGCTTGAGAAACACCCTGGGTATGTGTGCATGCATGCTCAAATCCTGAAAGGAAGGAGAGATGGAGAGGGTACTGTGGCATGACCATTCCCCACCAGGGGTGCTTTCTTTCTCTCTCTCTTTCTCTCTGTCTCTCTTGTGAGTAGATGTGCTTTCTACACACACACACACACACACACACACACAACCCTAATGATGTGTAATTGTCATAGTTTTAAAGTTCCTCTTTCTTGTGAAGTAAATACAAACAATTATAATAGCAATATAGAAAATACTATTATAAGCACTTAATACATGCTTAATCTATTTTATAATAAAACTATAAGCAAGCTAATTATCCTAATATAGATAATGAAACTGAGACATAAATAAGTTAAATAACTTACCAAAGTGTTTGAAGACAGAATTTGAACTCAGAAAGTCTGTCCCCAAAACTCCTTCCTCCTTCAAATTTTTTAGAGAGATTTTTGTTATAGGGTGCATGCACTTGCCAGAGAGACAGAAAGAGACAGAGACAGAAAGTGAGAAATCGCCCCTCAGGGATGTGGGCCATGCTGCAGTCCTTTATCCTCCAGTCACTTGTGGTTTTGGGCATACATGCACACACACCCGGCATGAGTTTTAATCATCAGATCTGGGACGTGAACCGTGGTTGACTACGTGGAATCCAGCGACATAACCATTATACCATCTGCTGGTCCCATTCCCCCCTCCTTTTTAATTTTGCTAGTCTCTGTGTGTGTGCATGTACTCACTGGAGAGAGACAGAGAGAAAGTGAAGAAGTACCCCTATAGAGGGGGATAACCACACATCTCTTCTCCTTCAGCTCTCTCCTCTCAGGATTTTTGGCACACACGTACATGTTCTTGGTGTGTTTTTCAAGCCTCCTGGTGGGGACTCAAATCATGTAGGCAATCATATGTTATCCAGCGGCCTTAACCTCCATACCATAAACTTGTCCAGAAAACTCCCCTTTTTTAGCTGCATAGAATTTTGAATATAAAAAAGCTCTATTAACGTAGTTACAATTTAAATACAGAATTTTTTTCTATTTGTTAATAATAATATTAAATTATTTCAGATAGTCTAAAAAAAGAAAAGATAGATTTAGAGTACAAACAAGTTTTATTTTTTCTTTGAAGCTTTTTGCCAAACACATGTCTTGAGTATCCATGAAAAGAAAATATAAGTGAAGCAAGTTGGTTAAATATCATTACATTGTTTGCCTCTTCATAGCGAATCTTAATAATTTTTGCATTCATAGTCATTAATGTTCATAATTTTCCTCACAATATAATTTTTTTTCTTTGTCATCAAGAGTGTTGGTAATTCTCTCTTTCTTAAAACAGCTTCACTATTGGGATCAGCAGATGGCGTAGTGGTTACATTGCTGGATTCCCACATGACTGACTGCAGTTTGAGTCCTGGACACAGAGGTTTGAAACATGTTGGGTGTAGGTGCATGTGTGCCCAAAATTCCGAGAAGAGAATAGAGGGGAAAGGATTGTGGCATGGCCATACCCCCTGGGGGGTGATTTTTTGTTTTCTGTCTCACTGTCTCTCCAGCGAGCACACTCACCAATAGCAAAAATCTCTCTCTCGAAAATAAGTAAATAAATAAATAAATACATAAAGTAAAAGAACTTCACTATTATCTTCACCATTTCACCCAAACCATTGATTACCATTCTGTAAGTTTCAGTGCTGGCACTTTGTTGGTTTTACCAGAAGGTGTGAACTGAACATTTTCAGAAAACTATTGAGTCGTTGAAAAAGTCATGATATATTTTTCTGTTTTTCTATGCAAAAATGCATCATGATTTTCCCAATGACCCAATATTAGGATCCATATTCTTTCCTCAAATGATTATTAAATAACATATGGACTAAAATTTTGAGGAGCTGTCATCATGTTTCCAGGAATACCAACTAAGTTAATGCGTAAGCAGTCACACAGCAAAAGCTGTCACTACTTCTCGCTGGCAGTGAGGTTTTGTAAAATGCCATCAACTGTATAATATATTCCAATCTTAGAGATGATAAACCATGAAACATGCATATCATGATTGCTGAAGTGTGCCAATTTGGACAAAGTTTTATTCTCATTATTAATCAGTTGGGAATGAACATGGACTTCCAGTAAATGAGGAGATGTGTTTAAAAATTGATTTTGCCCTATCATCTACCTTTGAAACATTTTTCTTATCTAAGAATTATGCTGAAGCATGTAGTTAAATCATTTACTACATAGTTTATCTACTCTAGGTAATGGAATCTAAGGCAGGCCCATAAATCAAATGTAGACAGTGTAACTTGGAAATTTTAAGAACACATATAAATGCTGAGTGTTTTTTATTTATGTATTTATTTTTTGTTGTAACAAAATCTCATTAAAAGTATTTCAAAATGGAACACCTTTTGTTTTATTGTTTCTATTATTTGACTAGGTTTGTTCAATTTTTTGTAAGCTCAAGATAGAAAACTCCATTCAATTCCCTTAAAATTGGGAATGAAGACTTCTTTAAGGTCACAAGCTAAAAACTCATAGTAAATTATATCTCCTTTCCAAATATATTCAAACCACAAGTTCTCACAGAAAAACATTTAAAGTGTCTGTTTTTCATTTAAGTTTTCTACATGAGACCATGGAAATAAATATGGTACAATAAAAATAAAATTGAGAAAACAACGAATGTCAAGTGGTATTCTTTCATCTCTGGAATGAAAGCATATTTTTTACACGGTCAAATTCAAATTTGAATTTTTTTGAAGTGGGATATTTCAAGCACCATTTATTTGAGCTTGCTATAGGACACTTAATTTGACATATATCTTTCAAACTATTATATATATATATATATATTATAACCAGCTTAATCTTGATTATTTGTATTTTTTAACTAAAGTTATCTGTTTACTGGACTTTACATTTAAGTCCTGCTGTGGGCCTTTAGTTTGATATAAACATGTTCTATATATACTCTTTTCTCCTCATAAATCATATTTCATTTAATTTTGACAAAACTGGTTCTGATTTGTATTTCATTATTTTACAGTACAAAATTTTAAAATTTATAATTTATATTTTCTAATTCTTTCCAAGTACTAATCTTAATTAAAAAAAATATGATTTGTTCTTTTCTTCTTATCGTGCGCTTTCTTTCTCTGTTTTTCTGTGTCTTTCACTCTTTAATTTTCTTTATATATAATAGTTGTTTGCCCAGTGCCTGCAGTAGTAGGTACTCAAATAATGTCTCTCTAATGAAATTATCACAAAAAACGAATCCAAAACAACTTTTACATACTATGTTAAAATGTTCAGATGCTTATTGTGCAACATCTGGATTTTTTGGTAAAATTTATATAGAAGTGATTGACATTTTGGCACAAAGTATATAATATCAATAAACATTGATTTATTGGCTCTGTGTTATGTACTTACTTTATTGTAATAATAATACATTGATTTTATATTTTCCTATTAAATGTATAGAAAGTCACAAATTTATACGAGAAACCGAAGTTATCATTTTGTATTTAGGATTATCTGAGGAATAAAAAAAAAAATTTAGCCAAAATTTTCTAATAAATTTGTTATTTTGTTTTAAGACCTGGCCTTAAAAACAGTGTTTGTCTCTCAGAAAAAATAAAAATAAAATTTTAAGTAACATAAAAGCAATTGGGCAATATTTTCAATTCCAAAAAAGTAAAAAATAAAGAATACTTTCATTGTTGAATTTTTTTTTTTTTTAGGTGAGGATTTTTGCTATAGGGCGCTTTCTTGCTAGAAAGACAGAGAGAGACAGATAGAAAACGATAAGTCACCCCCCGGGGGGATAGCCACACCACAATCCCTTCTCCTTCATTCTCCTCTTGGGGTCTTGGGCATGCATGCACACGTGTCCAGGACTCGAATCACGGTCGACTACATGGGAGTCCAGTGACATAGCCACTATGCCAACTGTTGGTCCCTATTCTTGAATTTTTCACATATTTGGCAGAAGCTTATTGAACAATACAGAAATGTAATCTTATCATTGGTTTTAGTAACTTTCATCTTTCCACTAGTTTTTCATCCTATCAACCCAGTACTCTCCACTGGGTTTTTACAAAAAATGGAATAAAATCATCGCCAGTCTTTCTAAGAATCACAATGTATGACAGTGTGTTTTATTGGTGGGAGATATTATTGTATGTAAATAGATATAGAAAAGGAATGTAAGAGTATTACCTCAACTATGCCTGTGTGGTTCCTGTTAAGCTAACCATATCATAGATAACAACCATAATCTCTGGACAAAATACATAAAGCAACTCTCCGAAGGTTGGAAAGTGGATAATAGCAGGCAGATACTAAAAGGAAGAGACACTGGCAAGAAGGGAACGATGTTGAATGAATTTTTCATTTACAGCTTTTGCCTGAAGGCTAATTAAAACTTCAATGGAAAATTCTCAGTCTTGTTTTGAAGAATAAGACAGGGTTCAGTGACAAACTTTCCGGAAAGATAAAGGTGAAATCTTCGGAAAAAGACAGTCATAGAGGGGAACCTTAAATTTTATACACAAGCTTCCTGCATGTCTTCAGTTGACACCTAAATATGCATGCATTGGGAAGACTCCAAGTAGCCCAGAAAAGGCTGAAGTAACTGATATGAGATATAACCATCTTCTACTGAAGGGAAAACAAGAATTCGAAATTTGAGTTTAGCCAAGTTGAGTCCATTTGAAAGAAATAAAACAGGCTTTGGAGAAATATAAATGTCAAAACTTTTACAACATACAATTCTTAGTATCTATGATGATATAAAAATACCATACAACAAATCAGGAAAAACACAGGGAGAGAGACATTTTTTTCAACAAATATTGGTAAGATTACTAGATATGTATCCTTAAAAAAATCAACTACAACAAAAAGAAATAAATAAAAATAATAATAAAATAAATAACTAAAAAAGAATTGTACCTGTAGTACCACTGCTTGGGAGGCTTGAGGTGTCAACCTGAACACGCTGGGCATGGTTGTGTGTGCCTGCTATCTTACCTAATTTGGAAGCTGAGGTAGGAGATTGTGCCACAGTGTGACTGTCAAAAATGCCTCTTATCTTTCTCCCTTTTATTCTCTCTCCCATCTGTTTCTTTCTTCATAAAGAAAAACATTAAATAAATAAAGTCATATGTTGTGAAGCTGTAAGACATAGTAACTGAACTTGAGCCTAATTTAAAGGTTTAAAAAATTGTACATAGCCAAAACAGAATTAGTGAGCTAAAAGATAGGCAAAATAAAGATCCAGACGGAAGCCCAGGAGAAAAGCAGACTCGTCATTGAGGACTTTCTTCAATACCTATGTAAAGTAGATCCTAGATCGTGCTCTTACTCTGCTCTTGCATTTTATTGCTTTCATTTGTGGTGTCTTTTTTCCTTCTTTCACAGAATTTATTTTTCTTTCTTTTGGTTTTGTTGTCGTTGTGGCCTTCAAAGGCTGGGTCTTATATTCCTACTTCAAAGATATTAAAATATATTTTAAAAATTCAGATGTTTAAATGGTTTAAATGTTCTGTGAAAAATGTTTGAAACATCAGGAACTTTTGTTAGGAAAGATTTTTAGCATCTCAAAGTATTGTAAAATAAATCATCTTTCCACTCAAACTGTCCTAGTAATTTTTTAGGAATATGCCAAGTTACCGAATCTAATGATAAGTTCTGAGTCCCATTTTACTTATTAGTAGCACATGATATTCCTCCTTCCTGAAGTACTTTCTGTACCTTTCTTCCAGGATACAGCCTCTTTTGATTTTCTTTCCTTCATCACTAAATGTTCCTTCTCAGGAGCTAATATTGGACCCTCTGCATTTTTTTCGACACAGATAACTCAAAGTCTATGTACTCAGTCTTATTCTTAGAGCTCTTAACTGTTACCCGAATGATCTCACGCAATCTTGTGCTCCAAATATCTTCTATACTCCAATGGTTTCTAAATGTATATTTATAGTCTTTAATTTCATTGAACTGAAAACTTGTATAATCACCATGTCAAAGCTGTACTTGTGTATTAAAGAGCATCTCAAACAGAAAAAAAAAATCAACTACAGCCAATTTCTCATTAAATACAATATTAGAGCTGCATCATATATCTAAATGTAAAAGTTAAACAATATAGTGTTTTAGAAGAAAAGATAGGAGAATGTCTTTGTAACTTGTAGGTAGGCTAAAGTTTATTAAGGTATAAAAAGTAACTACCATAGGGACCAGCAGTTAGTATAATGGCTATGTCGCTGGACTCCCACGTAGTCGACCGTGGTTCGAGTCCTGGACCCGGTGGCTTAAACTCATGCGGGGCGTGTGTGCGTGCGTGCCCAAGATCCCGAGAGGAGAATGGAGAAGGGATTGCGGCGTGGCCATCCCCCAGGGGGGTGATTTCCTGCTTTCTGTCTCTCTGTCTGGCGAGCGCACGTGCCCTATAGCAAAAACCTCTCCAAAAAGAAAAAATAAAACTACCATAAAAGAAAAATATATATGTTAATCCTTACGAAAAATAACTTTTATGCATTAAAATATGCCATTAAAAATGAATATAAAAGCCAAAACAGATATGGAGACAATATTTTAAATATTTGTAAAATATATATTTGACATAGAGTTGGTAATCAGAAGATATGAAGAATTTCTACAACTCAAAAATAGAGATAGACAGCATATCTAAATTGGTAAAGTATTTTAAAATATACTTTACAAACAAGGGCATATAAATGAGCAATAAGCACATGAAAAAGTACACAATATCCAAAAGTCATACTAAAACCACAATGAGAACCCACCACATATGACAAAAACAGATAAAACACAAAAGACTGCAACACAAAATGGGAAGAAACAGAGGAATAGGAACTCCTAAATATTGTTGATAGGAATTTAAGCTAATACAATGGCTTTGAAAATACCCAATATTTCTTATAAAACCAAATACATATTTACCTATAACCTAGAAATTCCAAAAGATTCCTATAAGAACATTCCTACCAGTGATAGTCATAATAATCAAAATTTTACAGAAACATACATGGTGTCTGTCAGTGAGAGAATGAATAAGCAAATTGAGGTTGATTCATAAAATAGAATGATGCTCAACAATAGCAAGAATGAACTGTAATAACATCGCTAAATATCAAAAACACTGAGTGCAAGAAGGATTGCTTGTATTAATGAATAAACACCATGTGATTGCATTTATTAAAAAGTCTAAAATTGCAAAAGTAAAAATAGCATTTGACTCTGGGGAGTTCATGCAGTGATTTACTATGAAGAGGCATGGGGATATTCTGGAGTGATGGCAATATTCAGTATCTTGGTATGAGATTTCCTTATACAGGTATATACGTTTGTGAACAGTTATTCAATAATACACTAAATATCTGTGCAAACTATTGCTTGTAAATATTTTCTCTAAAGAAACAAAGTTTATATTCTAGGCTATTATGTATACACCAAAGGTTTTGCAGGGATGTGTGCTGACGTATGCACCAAACTTCGTGATACATAAAAATAATACTAGTTAATGGGTGGATAGAGGTATGGATTGATGAATGGGTATGTGATAGGCAAGTATAATTAAATAGTAATTATATTATTTAAAGTCTGGGAACATAAGTATTCGCTGAAAAAAATCATTCAAATTTTCTGCATAGTAGAACATTTTCATTTTACTATGTTAGGAAAAAATAAATGTAAGATACACATATTTTATTTTAGCTATTTATTCCTTTTAAATAGTTCAGTCTAATACATACTCTGACTGGGTTATTCTTTTAGAGTTTTTTTCCTTAGGGAGTATGTGCTCACAGGATAGAGACAGAGACAGAGACAGTGAGGGCAAAAGTGAGAAATTATCCCCCATGGGGAATGGCCATGCAACAATCCCGTCTCCTTCTGAAATTTTGGGCACACATACACATGTGCCTACCATGAGTTTCAAGCCACCAGGTCTGGAATTCATACCATGACCAGCTAGGTATTCCAGCTAGGTAACTATTACATCATCTGCTGGCCCTGGGTGTTCTTAGTGAAATAACAGGCACCTATAAGTCACTGATATTTTCATCAGTAAATATTTTAGTACTACTAATATTTAGAGAAGGAATATCAGTCCCTGATACATTAAGATCAAGTAAGCCCAGCATATAAACATCAGAATGCATGTGAGCACCATGGTAGAAAATTCCGAGAGATTGTTGAGAATACTTCAAATAAATGTTATATTACTGAAGTGCTAATAACCCAGAGATTAATATTTTGTGGGTAATGGATGCCAACTGAGTTGAAAGGAATTCTGAAAAGTCAGACTCAAGGTGAAGAAGTTTCTAATAACGCATGCTCAAACCCATAAGGAAGTATGCAATGATTTTAACTGTTTAAGTCCCCCCCCCTTACTTAGCAGTATATAACATAATGGTGAATTTTACATTAGATTTATTAGATTTAATGAGCTATGATAATATACAAGTTCATACTACATTTCAGAAACAGTGCTATACTAGGTGTTAGAGAGACCACGATACCAGATATATACCACAAATATAATAAATGATTTCATTGTGCCCTCTGAGTTCATTCTGAAGGAAAGTCTAAACTCCCAAGCAGTAATACATATTTAGTTATGAAGTATGTTTGTTAATTTACCTAGTTGATAGAACAGGAAAGAGCTGTCTTGAAAAATAAGCAGCAAACACAAAAACATAAGGCATGAAGGAAAAGTGTTTCAAAGCAATGAACTCTTTCCTATATGAGAACACTAAAGTTGTGAAAAGAAGTGGTATAACAGGAAGGTAAATTGGATTAACTGTTACAGAGATCTTGTACACTATGGTATTTTAGTGTTATAGATCAAATGTTCCCAAACTATTGAGTTAAAAATATGTGCCTCAGAGAGGGAAAAACTGACAAAAACTCTTCTATTGTTTAGTTTTTATAGTCAAATGATATATAGTATAATTCTTCTGCCTTTTACTTTTAAATATAAGCAATAATTTCGTACCAGTAATAGGTCAAGTTATTGACTTACTCTTACCATTATATTTATACAATGGAATTACAATACTGCAAGAGTTTCTGAGAAATAAAATCCAATATTTTAGTAAATATAAAACTACCATTCAATTGTTTTCAACACTGTTCATTTTCTAGGACACAGACATATATGTATGTAGAGAGTTATATTTCCTACTATTGAAAAAAGCCTGCATGTTTGTATTTTGGACATCTTTTTTCCGACTGGCATAGTTTCACTCTTCAGGTTTAGCATATCCATTTCTCTCTAGGAACTTTAAAATCTCTCAAGGTTAGTTTGTCATGACTTGATTGTCTTGTACATCACACCTGGCCATGCAGAGTTTCTCACTGTGCTGGTAACACTGACTGGGTGAGGGATGGATTTGTAATAATTCGACAGAGAAGTTGACTAAAACTTCTGCTGAAGTATCACTTCCATACCTTTCTCTTTTTCTTTTCTTCTTTAGAATTTAACTTGGTATATATGGATTCAGAGCTGCAAAAATCCCCATTTTGATACCAATGAGGACTAGATATATCAGCCATAATACTGGGAAACTTGCTGCTAATAAAAGAGATGGATTACATGTACCCTTGAATCAAATTATTCTTGAAGTTATTTCTACTCCAGAGCTGTCAGGTATGTAAACCAACAAATTCTCCTTTGCCTAGTCTAGTTTGGGTTCTATTTTCTGATATCACAGAAAGAGTTATAATAGAGATTTTTCAGTATATTTTTAGTATTTTCTTGAAAATCATTATTTTCTGTGTCTTCTGCATTAAAGTTGGTGTCCAATTGCCTATTTTTTTCTGATTCTGACACTCCATTATATAATCACCAGTTACTAAATTTCTCTGTGTCTCAGTTTTCTCAGCAGTAAATTGGCAATAAAAATATACCTTACTGATAGGGTTTTTATGAGGAATAAATGAGGTGATAAATGGGAAGTGCTTTGTAAAGTGTCTTTCACATTCTAAATAAGTGTTAGCTACTACTACTACTTAACAAGAAACTACCAGTTGTTATTGTTCTCAGTTATGAATGATGAGAGATCAACCACGGTTTGAGTCCTGGACCCGGTGGCTTAAATTCACGCTGGATGTGTGTGCATGCGTGCCCAAGATCCAGAGAGGAGAATGGAGGAGAAGGGATTGCGGCATGGCCATCCCTCCTGAGGGTGATTTCTCTCTTTCTTTCTCTCTGTCTCTGTCTTTCTGGTGAGCACATGTGCCCTATAGCAAAAACCTCTAAAAACAAAAAAAGATTCTGCTTAAGGTCTTAATGCAAGGAAGGGAAGACGTAGGTATTAGAACAGAATAATAATAATAACTGAGGTGGCAGCCTACAAGATGAATGGCAAGAGAAACAACAAAGAACCGGAACTAACTTAACCAAAGAAAGATAATACCAGGTTTGTGCATGGGTTGCGTATGCCATCCTCTTATCTCTATAATCCAGATCCCAATAATTTTTAGAGAAAAAATGGGATATTAATAATCTCTATTGCCTTTAGGCATTAGCAGAGTGTATCACACATAGGTCTCCAAAAGATGTTGTCAAATGAATACGTTCTGAGTTCTTTTCTTGACTTTATAATCTCAAGAAAATAGCTTAATAGATAACTTCTCTTTACATTAATTACAGAGACTCTGTTCACATTACAGGAATGATATATAATATTCATCTTAGTGGGATAGATTCTTTTCATAGAAAACACCCTTGAGATTCTACCATTTATTTATTTTTATTTTTATTTTTATTCTAAAGTCAACAAATGGGCACTGTATACTGCTTTGATAGACCCTTGAATTGAAAGCTCAGGATTAGGAGTAACAGTTATAATTAGATCAACATTAGCATTCATTTTATTTTTTAATTTTCTGGGAGATTGTTCCAGGTAAACAGATGAAGTATTAGGGGCAGATCTAAGCTGTAGCTACCAACACACCTAATGAAAGTAACAACTACACTGAAAGCATTTACTCAACATGCAAATATTTACTGTGGAAGAAAAATGGTAAAACAGATTTCTATTAGAGAAAAGGGTTATGAAAAAGATACAGTTTTACAAGATTAGTTTTACCAATTCATAGGTACTAACCAGTAAGGTTTTGCAAGGTTGAAATTTTACTTCTTTTTAGCGAAGCATAAGTTTCAATGAAATAATGTTCTATAACTAATTTTACATTTTCAAAAACCTACAAAATCTCTACCTATTTATATATACCATAAAAATTTTGTCCACTTTTCTAAGTCCCTTTTCTTAGCTTAAAAAATAAAACTCAGAAAGTCATTCACACTGAGAAAAAGACAGCTTTTTTTCTTTCTTTTTGAGAGACTTTTGCTAATAGGGTCCATGAACTTGCCAGAGAGACAGAAACCGAGAGATCACCCTCTAGCGGGAATGGCCACACTGTAAACTCTTCCATTCTCCTTTCGGGATCTAGGACATGCATCCACATGCACCTGGCATGAATTTCCAGGTACTGGATCTGACACTTGAACCCTGGTCATCCATATGGTAGACCAGCACTTTAACTGCTTTGCCACTTGCTGGCCCAAAGACAATTTCTTTAAATTTATAGTTCTGCAATTTATTTCCTCACACATAAGGTTGCAATATCCAAGACTGTGTTTGACATATTTACTCTTAAAATCCCAGGGTGTGGCACATTGTTTCATGCATAGGTGACATTAAAAAAATATTTATAATGAATGACTAAATAGATGCATAAAGATACTATTTGCTTAATTCAGATTTTTGTTATAGCAGATGTGGATCAGAATCATGTATGCAAAAAAAGTAATGAGATAAATAGTCCACTTCCCACATTAGCTCTGTGCCCTAGTTTTCTGGTACCAATGTGAATATTCCAAGCTAACTGTAGTCCTCCTTGAGATCCAGGATTCTCTATTCACAGCAGCTTTTAGGCTAAAGTTGATCTACCTTGCAGCAGCCTTTTCTAAAAATACTGTTTTATTCCTCCTAATCCATGTATGTCTGTCTTACCCACGTCTAAATGTACCTTTTATTCTAAAAGCTTTTAAGAATCAAGAAAGAGCTTAATAATCTTAATTATCTTTGGGAGATAAGTTTGTGTATCTCCCAAAGTTGTTTGGGACTGCCCATGACCTTAAAATATGGTACGTAGAGAAATAATTTCTTCTGCTTGAATGTGAAAGTGATTTGTAAAAAATGCAGAAAAAGTATCATTTTATGTCTCAGAAAGATGGTCCGTTCACATCTGTATAGGAAGGAAAAGTGACTAAACAATTACTATGCATCAAGAAGAGGAAGTTAGGAAGTTGACTAAGGCATGATTTCCATCCTCGTTACCTATAGATTCAAATGTAACCAGAATTGTGAGTTTTACAAATAAACCTCTATTTTCTTCATAAATCACCCAGTCTCAGATATTTCTGTTAGTAATGCAATAATGGACTAAGATGATGTCACTCTGTTTTCTCTAAGTTCTTTCCTCCTAAAGATGGGATCTGCCTGGGAGGACAGCAGATAATGAGTATAAATCTACTTACAGGCTTCACTCTTTGTTGTGCTGTGCAGAGCTAGCCTTTTGTGCTGCATGAACCCACACACAAAAATGGAGAGTATCTACTTGGAGGCATGAATGCCCTACTCTGATTTCCTTCCCAGTAGGTTGTTCCATTCCTTAGAGTGCACTGTGCTTTATTGACCGAGAGCAAATACTCAGCTACTTGCACTGAGAAAGCAAGGTGGTAGAATAGGTGGTTAGGAATGGAAAAGACATATGGACATCACTTGCTAAATGGACATGCTGTCAAGTCATATTCTTAATGATTTCTTATAATTCTGTGATGATTATGAGCTCAGAGTTTTTACAGGTGATAGACTCATTTTTGTTTTTCTTTCTTCTTTGAGGAAAGATTTTTGCTGTAAGGTGCATGTGCTCACTGGAGAGACAAAGTCAAACCATGTGAGAGTGCATTAAACACTATGCCACCAGCTGGCCCCAGCTCTTGTTTTTCCTTAAGATCTTCCCCCTCCATGATTTTACTTGCTCAGTATGGTTCTCTTTGCTTTTGATTTCCTAGAATTAAAATATATATATATATATATATATCTTGGACCAGCAGATGGCATGATTATGTCACGGAACTCCCAAGTAGTCTACCGTGGTTTGAGTCCTGGACCTGGCTACTTAAAACTCACACTAGGTGTGTGTGCATGCATGCCCAAGACCCCAAGAGGAGATAAGAGGAGGAGGGATTGCAGCATGGCCTCTTCCCCTGGAAGAGGGGGGTGATTTCTTGCTTTCTGTCCCTCTATCTCTCTCTGTCTCTCCAGAGAGTGCACATACCCTATGTCAAAAATTTCTCCAAAAAAAAAAATCTCTTATTACTGGTAATTTATCCCATACCTTTTATTATTATAGAAATTATAGTTACAACATTTACGTGTTTGTGTGTGTGTGTGTGCATGCAATCAACATTAGAATGGTTAAGTAGCATAATCAGGTTTTTTATAAGAACTTCTGTACATTTTAAAAAAATCTCTCCATAATCTTTTCCTTTGGGGACTTGTCTTATCTAGTATTTTTAGGGTGTCAATTCGGTATTTGGGTTTATGCCAAACATCATTTTCCATCATCTAATGACTCATTAATTCTTTTCCTCTAATTACTATGTTCGGGGAAGAATATGTAACAAAATCTAAGCCAATCACAGTCATTCCCAAGATATATTTTTGTCAAGTTGTAAGAATGGTGTAGGTCATCTTCAATGACATGAGGAATAAAATTGGCTGAAAATAAAATCAATACAAGAAGAAGAAAAGCTGGTAAGACTGGGAGACTAATGGCACAGAGTAAAACATGATGGTCTGTGAGACAGATCCGCAGGCTTTTGGGTTTCCTTCTGGAGCCCTCCCTTGTGCACTGGAGGACCAGCCAGTGGTGCTATGGTTAAGGTGACTGAGTCCTACGTGGTTGACAGCACAGTGTGAATCCCAGACCTGGTAGTTTGAAAAACATGGCAGGAGTGTGCACAGGTATGCCCAAATCTTGAGAGAGGAGAGTGGAAGAGAAGGGGATGCAGCATGTCCATGACACCTGGGGATGCTTTCTCTCTTTCTTTCTGTCTCTCTCTGGCACATGTCTATAGCAAAAGGGGGAAAAAAGTACACTGGGAATGCATGCCCATAATCTGGGGCTGGCTGGAGCTGAGGGTGTGAAGTGATAAAGTGGTGTCAAGTCTCTGTTGGGAGTGCTGTCTCTTTGTCTCTAAGTCTCTTTCACTCGTGGAAGAAATAAATGAGTTTGAATAAGAAGATGGAATATGTATTCATATTAGGAAAAGCCATGTTGTACTTTGAAAAAAATGTGCAGTGGTTAAATGTAAATTTTAAAAATGATTTAAAAAATTAAAGCTGAAGTTAGCTATGGAAGAATACACAGATTGTAATAGTTACAATATGTTTTAAAAACAACACAAAAGTTAAAAAAAAAAGACAGAAGATGACACAAAACAGTTCTGATGCATTTGTGTTTCTGAATACGGTGATTCCTGAATCTGCTCCCCCTGCCTCCCCCCCACCAAATTACAGGAGTCAATACTTTCTCTTTCCCTATGAGACAGTGTAATTGGGTTTTGTCACTTATGTCAGATAACTTCTTTACTTTTTTTTTTTTTTTTTTTTTTGGAGAGGTTTTTGCTATAGGGTGCGTGCGCTCACCAGACAGACAGAGACAGAGAGATAGAAAGCGAGAAATGACCCCCCAGGGAGGATGGCCACGCCGCAATCCCTTCTCCTCCATTCTCCTCTTGGGATCTTGGGCACGCATGCACACGCGCCCGGCGTGAGTTTAAGCCACCGGGTCCGGGACTCGAACCGCGGTCGGCTACGTGGAAGTCCAGCGACGTAGCCATTACGCAAACTGCTGGTTCCAAGATGACTTCTAATGATCACAACTACATAGTAGCCAATAAACTTTAGGACTCATGTAACGTGACAGAAGAATTTGTAATCTTATTCACTATTGGATACAGCTTCCCCTGGATAAGTAAAGGTTCAGAGAAAGAGGAGAATTATTAAAGTTGATTGTTTCTCTTGACATAAATAATTCCAGCAATATAGTTTTATCAACTGGACTAGGAAGAAATGTTCACATCCTGAAATATTCACTTTGTAAGCTAAACAATGTGACTGAATGTATAAAAGAAAATGAAATAATAAAAAAATCAAAAAAAATTTTTGTTGCACATGTGAATTGGTTCAAGTAAGATAAGAAAGTCCTCTATTTCTCATACTTGATTTATCCATACTTAGTTTTTAAATGTTCCCAAGATATTCATTTTTACAAATGCAACCTACTAAAAAATGAAACAGAATTCAAAGTAGTTTTGCATTCCCAAACTGGGTACAGATGATCTGATGGAAAGCAGCTAAAATATTTGGGAGCAGAGTGTTCCCACAGGAAAGCTACAGTGGAAAATCATTCTGTGCTATATTCTAAACTGCATGCACACTTGCCCCCCATTGATTCAATTTAAGACTAAAATGGAAAAGATTTCCAGCTAACTATAATAACCTGAGGGAAAAAAAAAAGTTGGTGGTTTGCCATGAAATAAGTAAATACATAAACGTTTGGCAGTTAGTCTATCTAGGTATATCGACGTCATGAAAGCTATAAGTAAAAATCTCAACTTTCAGTTTCTTCATATTTATTACTATTAATTAACTCAAGACATTAAAAATATTAAAAAAGAAAACATTTTTAAAATGAATGTGTTAGGTACCAGAAGGAAAAAGGAAAGCAATATATCTCCATAATTAATAAGGCAAATATTCCATAAGTAGCTATTGGTTTCTAAGCTTAGATATACAGGTAATCAAATGATGAAAAATTTTCAGACTTTTGAAGATCTTAACCTTTGGTGTGGAAAATATCTTCTGGGGGAGAATATTAAGGTAACCAAATTACGAAAAGCAATAAAATTAATTCATTTTCAAGTATTCTTGTCACCTAAAAGAGCAAACTAATTAACTATCAACCCTGTACTCTCCTGGGAAACTGAACTACGATACCATAAAATTACTTTTGCTTTACCTACTTAGAATAAATGTTTGTATAATTATAGGTAGCTCAAGTTATTTCAAATTAATGCTCTAGGTTCATGCTCAATTTATATGAGCGAATCTTATTTCATATTGTGCAATAAAATTCTCATTTTATTCCTCATCAAGTTTAAAGATGTCATAGCTTAGAGCAAATGTAGGAATCATATTGTCAAATGCCAGCTTATCTGTTACCACTGGAGGTCATCTGGTTTCATTATTTATTCTGCTAGAGTGTGTGTGCAATAATGTAGAGCTTTAGGTCTTGAAATATTCTCTACATTTTTATGGTTGGAATTATATTTATAGTTTTTCATTATTTTTTTACATTAAACACAACCCTAATGCTGGTAACAAAAGATTTTTCTATCCCTGAGGTACAGATGTATATTTTTAATACTTCTAGTTAAGGAAGTTAAATCAGAGAGGTTCAAAAAGACCTATTATTTATGATCTAGAATTTTAGTTTCTTGATTTTTTTCTTTAAAAGTCCTTATACTTTGTCAGAACACAGCTTCTCCACCCTTCTTCATTCTGTTTAAATTTATGTAATGATTCCAAGTCAAAGCTATCTTTTTAAAGATAGCTTTTAGTAAATGATTGCATTATTAGAGCTCTATAGTTGTGCATATTCTTTAATTCTTGGATATGTTATTATAAAATTGTATAAAGTCTCTATATGGTAGCATTTTTCTGGTGACATTTCATAATTTCTGGGACATCATTTCACCTTACAAGCTTAAAAATTGCTGGGTCAGTGCTTATGAAGTAAGTGTAAGATTGTTAATCTTACACTGAAGGCTCAAGTGTACAATAAATACACTTTCTACCATGCAGTAAAATTTGTTTTGTCTTATTTTTTTAGAGGGAGATAATTTTGCTATAAAGAGTGCGTTCTTGCCAGAGAGACAGAGACAAAGAGACAGAAAGTGAGAAGTTTCTGCACAGCAAAGGACACAGTAATTAGTGTGAAACAACAACCCTCAAAATGGGAGAAAATTCTTGTAAACTATGCTTCAGATAAGGGACTGATAATCAGAATACACAGGAAACTGAAGAAGCTTACCTGGAATAAAATGATTAACCCAATTAAAAGATGGGAAAATGAGCTGAATAAACAACTCTCTAAGAAAGACATATGAACAGACAAAAAGCATATAAAAAATGCTCAACATCCCTCATCATAAGGGAGATGCAGATCAAAACCACAATGAGGTACCACCTGACTCCAGTCAGAATGGTCAAGATTCAAAAACAAAAGTGGTAAGTGCTGGCGGGGATGTGGTGAAAGGGGAACTCTTTTACATTGTTGGTGGGAATGTAAATTTGTCCAGTCATTGTGGAGAACAATATAGAGGTTCCTCAAAGACCTTCAAATTGAACTACCATATGATCCAGCAGAACCACTCCTGGATATCTACCCAAAGGACAGGGGAATGCTAAGTTGGATAAGCACTTGCACAGCTATATTTATGTGGCATTATTCACAATTGCTAAGACATGGAACCAACCCAAATGTCCACAAACAGATGAAAAAACTGAAAGAGTGTGGCTGATATACTTCATGGAATACTATTCAGCCATTAACAAAACAACAAGACCCTGGCATTTGGTAGAAAATGAATGAATAAGGAAGATTTATTGCTGAGTGAATCAAGTCAGGCTATGAAACAGAGACATTGTATGTCTCCACTTAACATATACTGACTGTTTACACTCTATGGTAGAGACTGAAAGATTGGAGGGCATAAAAACATTGGAAATTGTTATGGACACTGGGGACAAGGTGGAAGGAGAGTGGGAGAGGGGAAGATTGCAGGAAGGGAAATTTGGGAAAAAAATGGAGAAGTAAGACATTTGTGGGACACAGATATGGTTTGTTATCTATTAATGATGTTGTGTATAGTATTCTCAACTCACCTGGTACGTGGCATCTATCACGTTGGGTAAAATCTCTTTACAATCTAAATGATGTATAGTGATTGAATGTATAAATAATAATAATAATAACAATTAAATAAAAAATAAAGGGATTAAGCTTAATTCTCTTTGTTTAATTTATGTAGCTTCTGGAAATCATAAAGATACAATTTGTGAGGAAAGCACAAAATTGAACTAGGGCGCTATTGTTTCTTTCTATTTGCTTAATGCATACTTTACTAATCTTTCCTGGTGGCTGTTATTGTCATTGTACTTGGTGTCACCAGCGATAACTGACCAACCACCAGGGAAATTGCTGCCAAAGTAACACAAATTCTTTGTTGGTAGTATTACTCTGGTATTACATTGCTGAAATCATGAGAAGTGCATTTTTAAAACACAGCAGATGGGATGCTTACTACTTGTGAGCTGTGGGAAAATGTGTTTTTTTTTTTAAAGTGTTCCTCACAGGGCCATTTGAGAAGACCTTTAACATGAACACATTTCTGTGGTCAGGAGTTAAGTTAATAGTATGGTGTTATAAATTAGACTATATTCTTTAGGATAAAGAAAATAATTTTATGTGATGCTTAAAATGTTCACTATAATACTTTAATATGTTTCTCTGACATTCACCATACCTAGTTGTTATCCTTGTTGTTCCACTATAAATTGTTATTATTTATTAGGAAGTAGTATATGCGCAAATATGGGTACATGGAAACTAGATAAAGGTCACCCTGACAGCAAGGAGATGATGATGAAGGATGGCATTGAAAGAAGTAAGACATCTCTCTCTCTATATATATATTAGTTTGCTAAACTATCATAAAAAGAAGTACCATAGTATGAGTAGATGTAGCACTTTTAAAGAAATTTTTTAAAGTGAAAAAATTATTATAATACCAATTACAAATGCTATACCAATTTTAAAAGTGAAAAAATATTGTATTAATTATTATACCAATTTTAAAAGTGAAAAAAAGATGGAGATTTCAGGAGTTTCATAGCCTGTTCAAGGTCAGTGATTGTCAAACACTGAACTTGAAAGTAGTTTGCTTGTCTTTAAATCCTGAGCTCTAAACATCATCCTGATGCCTATTAAGTTTATTCAATACTTTTGGAACAGCTGTATTTAAAATATATTAGCTACTTTATACATCTCTTATCTTTTAGTAGAATAACATCATCATATTTCTCACAGCTCATTATACTATAACTAATTCCAAAATGAAACAGCACCTGATGAAGCATTGTAATGTAGTGTCAAGAAGAAATGACAGTTTTCCCTTGCATACGCTTTGCATTTAACCCAATTTAAAAATAATTTTGTCTGAATAAGAAAACAACAGCTGCAAAAATAAAACAAAACAACAATAAAGAACTCATTGTTATCTGTTGACTTGGCGTGCTATGATTATCGAGTCTCTATCTAAAACGGACTCCCCATGTTTTCAGTTAGAAACTTCAAATAAGTTATATACAGCTCTGTAGGGGCCAATAAATGCTCTGTTATCCTAAGATGTAATGCTGGAGAACCTGTTTCCATGCAGTTCTCAATCTCAAGGTGTCAATTGCTTTTGATAATAGGACAAAGATAAAGCATCTTTAATTAGAAGTCCATAAAGTAGCTTATAAAAGAAAGCAGACAGCATTTTACATGGAGCTGTTTGTTCGATAATGTCCCTGAGATAATTTTAAATTTGATAGTTTTATTCTTTTATTTTAGGAATAAATAGTTTATCCTGTGAGAAAATCTAAATGGAGTGCAAATATCGCTTAGCAAATTTCACAAAAGCAAAGCATGGTGCCATCTGTTTAATGACCACCTCACTCAATATCATATGCCAACTCCTATTATATTTTCAAGTATGAAAAATAAATTTTGTTTTTAGTAATGGTGATCTTTTTTGTGGCTTAGACAGCTGATGCTCCATTGCCAACTGCTTGTAAGTCTGAATTCTAAACTTCCATTCCCAATAAATCAAAATGATCATTTCTTGACTTATTTGCTCAAAAGTTGTTGATGATTCCAAGATTCAAACAAATAATCTAAGAAACTTTCTATGTGTTATTGCTTTTCAATATGAGCTAAAACAAAACCTAACTCTTTTAGGCAGTTAAGGGGTATTATATGACGATTCATTTTTCTGATTTCATTAGGGGTTACTTGCAAGTCAGAAGAGAACTGGAAGTCATCGTCATTGCACCCCAATCCATGGCACTTAGTAATTCTGTGTCTATTATTTATTTATTTATTTTTGCTAAAGGGTGTGTGCACTCACTGGACACCAGAGAACTGGAGAGAGACAAGGCGGAAAAATGAGAAAGCACTCCTACCCAGCAGATTATGGTCACACTTGATTCCTTGGCCTCTTTTTGAGATATTGGGCACATAGGTACACGCCCCCAGCATGTTTGTCAAACTGCTGGATCCGAGATTCAAACGGCACAGTTGGCATTGGGAGACCCAGTCATCTTAATCACCAGACTTGGGCTGGCCCTGCCTTATGACCTTATACAAATTTCCATGAGCCTTAACAAGCTCCTCTGGCTGTTATTCCTTCCCTGTGTTCTGAAGATCAGAGGTCTTTGCTTTTGGTGGATCATATACTCATTTTCAACTGATGATGGCCTCTGGAGCCCACTGTGTGCCCTGCTTCTCCTATTTCATTAATAACACATTTTCTAACACCTCAGTTCTTGGCAGGGTGCATCATACCCTCTCCTAATTTGTCTAGAACTTGAACTTCCACCTACATATACCGTAAAAATTTTAAAATTTACTATACCCTAAATAATACGGTCAGTTTTTACCCAAACTGGCTTCCTTTTAAATTCATTTTCAGTAAATGAATGATCTATTATTTACCTAGACTAAACTCCATAACCTGAGTCCCAGTGGATATTTTTTCTGTTCGATCTCTTGGAGTCTATTGATCACAGAGTTCTGTAGACTGTTTCTTCTGACTCCTTCCCTTCACCATCATGTAACAATTTAAACTTTTCTAGTTCTCTTGCACTAGTACAATAACCAACTATATTTTTCTAGCTAGTATCTGTGATCAGTGTATTCCCGAATAGTATATATTGACATAGATATCTGCTTCTGCCTAGTTATTAATTTAGATGTTCTTAAAATTACATTCCCACTAGTGCCTGGATTTGCTCAATTTTCTGATTTTGAATCCTAGTATTTTTTTTTCTCTCATTTTGGCCCAGTAAACATTTACTTCCTTGGATAAGCTTAAAATTCATCACCAATAGCAGAAAAATTCAACTGTTGAAATCTAGTTCCTATTTGATAATGTGGCATCAATTCAAAATCTTTGATTTTACGGAACCCGATTATAGTTAAGAATTAGTTTTTGTTTTGTAATATCATGGTCACCTCGGTTTTCCATGTGCTGATCCCTATTTAGAGAGCATCATGTCTTTTAAAATTACTTCTTACTAAGGTTTTGTACCAATGTTATTTTACACTAAGTTTTCCTGACTCCCCAAGATTAGATTTTGTTTCTTCTCCATCTGTGTTGTCACAATATAGAAAAGTAATGATGAATAAGAAAAAAAAGGATTCTTTGTTTTCAGGAAGTTTTCATTGTAGGAATTATTTTAATGTAAATTTAATTGCTCTAGTTGAAAAGTTCCAAATTTCATAATAATTCAAACACAATCTTTTTTCATTTAGGACAAGTCTAAAGTAATATTTTATACATAATGTATAGAATTCATAAGGTGACATAGAGATTCAGGTTTCATTCTCTCATAGAAAAATTCTTACAAGCTAGTAAAATTGGCAAAAAAAGTACTTATTTAAGACTAAATCAATAAGTGTGTGTTGTAATAGGGGAAAGTGAAATAATTCAACTTCTTTTTTTCCTTCTTTTTTCTTTTTCTTTTATTTTTTCTTGATATATACATATATCATATTATATATATCATACATATCACATATATCAGAAAGATATAGAGCATGTGTGCTTGCCTGATGGAGAAAGAAAGAAAGAGATAAAGAGGGAAAGTGAGAAACTACTTCCCCTTTTACCCCCTCAGGGGGATGACTATGTCACGGAAATCTGAAATCTGTTCTCCTCCTTTCCCCTCTTGGGATTTTGGGCATGCTCATACATGCACCCATCGTGTTTTTCAAGCTGCTGGGTCTGAGACTCAGGACCACGCAATTGGTCATGTGGGATCCAGCTGCCTTAACCACAGTGTCACTGATCCAAACTCAACTTTTTGAAAGGAAAGTCAACAATGATCATTTAACCACTAGGATAAGCTGGTGGAGAAGCACTGGAGGACATTAGGCAGCTGGTCAATGTGGTTAAGATATTTGCATTTACTAATTGGTGCTTTTTGAAGTTATGCTCTTACTTTCCTTTAGAGACTGAGAGATAGGGGCTTTATCTTTCTTGATGATTACATTTCTAAAGGATGGCTTAAAGGATGGCTTGAGAAAGACACTCCTCATTGTAGGAGATTTACATGTCAAAATAATTGAGGAAACATTGGTGCTTGTAAGTTATCTAGGTTAAAAGGCTCTAAAGAAAGGGAGATTAGGGACCCCTAATCAGGAAGAAAACCATTTAAACCCACCTGAAGTAAGTCAAGCTGGGGGAAATGGTAAGGCCGTTTTGGTTACTTGAGCTTTGCCATCATTTATACCTACCTTTTAAACATTTGTTGTTTGTGTTAACCAACCAGGTCCTAGGGGAAGGTCATGGCTTAGTGCTGAAAACGGCACCTTTCCCTTTCGCTATTAGTCCCCGGACCTGAACTCAGACACATGACTACATTCAACTACAAATGAAGACAGCCATTGGCTCAAGAAGATATTAATTTTTTTTTTTTTTGGAGAGTTTTTTTTTGCTATAGGGCGCGTGCGCTCGCCAGACAGGCAGAGAGAGACAGAGAGATAGAAAGCGAGAAATCACTCCCCAGGGGGGATGGCCATGCCGCAATCCCTTCTCCTCCATTCTCCTCTTGGGATCTTGGGCACGCACGCACACGCACCCGGCGTGAGTTTAAGCCACCGGGTCCGGGACGCGAACCGTGGTCGACTACGTGGGAGTCCAGCGACATATCCATTACGCTAACTGCTGGTCCCAAGAAGATATTAATTTGATAACAATAAACTATTCTTTGCCACGAAGACAAACATCTAGTATATAATTATATAATGTATTTACATTACATATTCTTTCTTTACAGAAATTTGACATGTTGTTTCATTTGAATGTTTTTCTTCCTGAACTAGAAACATAAGGTCCTTGAGGGCAGTGATTGAGTTTGTGTCGCTTTCGTTTTTGTCTTCTCAGAGCAAGAAAAATGAGATACATGTAGAAACTATGTGCCTAGTAGACCTTTATTAAATGAATCAGTGTTGGTGAGGTATGCTATTTTGAGATGAATGTGAAAGTTGCAGCCTTCCATCATGCTCTACTCCAACACTTGTATCTCCTTTGCTTCCTGTTGGCCATCTTGTTCTGAGAGCCTCTTTAGAAATTCCAAGGTTAGTATTATTCATGTAAATGCCAACAGATATGGCACAGCCTGGATAGCCAGTTCCTGACAAATCCAACTGCAGTACTTGAAGCCTCATAGTCAACTGCAGATGTAGATCCCTGAGTTCGTTGGAAAGCATGTTGGGTCTATGAGTGTGTGTCCAAGATCTTGGCAATCTAGAGGGTTGGGGAAAGGGTTCACAGTGTGAAAAGGGATCACAGTGTGATCTATCATTGTGAGTGTGCACACGTCTTTTATAATGGATATAAAACATTCTAGCTAACAGAAGTAATGAAATAGGTAGTCCATCTCTTTTTGTATATGAGAATAATTTATGCCTACTTATTTAGACAAGTAAATAAATTTATAGCTCAGTCAAATAAAAAAGTCACAATTGTTTGACTTTTTATTTTGATTATTATTAGTTCTTTGCTGTCTATCATCATCCACTGAACTACAAAATATTTCTCTATTAATTATCCAGTCTCAGGTATTTCTGTTAGCAACACAGTGACAGATTAAGATACTAGCTCTGCTCTACCAGAGCAAGGGTGAGGGCAATCATCAAGCACGAAGGATATGACTTTTTACCACCTAACCTCAAAAGTCTTTTAGCATCAATTTCCTGAGAGCCACGTTTTCTGCACTGATTCAAATAAGAAAGCATAGGCCTTTATATCTCTCAGAGTGAGGCATGCCAAGATCTCTTTGCAAAAAGAACGTATGGAACTAGACACCTTGCTACCATCATCTTGGAAAATAAAATCTGCCACACTAACAACTCTGCTCTACCAGAGCTAGTGTCTTAACTGTTACTGTGGTGCTAACATAAATACCTGAGATTGGATAATTAATAAAGAAATAAAGGATTATTGATTCACAATTCTGGTGACTGGAAAGTCCAGAGGCATAAGGCTGACATAGAGCTGGCTCACAACACAGTTGAAAGAAATAAGATGTCAGGCGTGTGCAGAGAGAGAGAGAGCGAGCGAGTTGCTGAAAGCTCTCTCTTTTACAACACCCAGCTTTCCTCTGAACTAACAGCCTTTCCTGAGAGCAAGGACTTTCTCCTCCATCTTGTGAGATGTCCTTAATTTATTGGTGAGACTGTTGCCTCTATGATGTGATCACACAATTATCACCACTTCCCAACACCAAATTTCAGAACATGAAACTTTGGGAGAACAAAACCTTATCCAAACTTAACAGCTAGTAAATGGTGTAGCAGGCTGTCACTGAGGTCTTCTGTTGCTTATCTCTACCCCTCTGTGTTCTTCCTCATGTACCACACCAAATAGCTTACCAATATCTGCATAAGAAAAATCACATTAAAAGTGAAATTACAATATTCTGTCAGGGGCTTTTGTTATGCTTTACACAGCTTTGTAACTAGATGATATAAATCACTGATCAAGTCAATGAAAGATTAATGTAAAAACTTGGAATATTTATTCACTATTCTGTATTCTTTTTTCTTTATCCTTGTTGACCTTTAGAAAGTCACTTAATTTCTCCTCTTTAGCATTAAAATGAAACTACCCACTCAGGCTAGACATCTGCAAGAAAATTAGCTGAAAGCAACTCTAGTTTGCTTCTGAAACATTCCAGTTTATAGTGGCTTTAGTGACTCTAGAGGCACAGAAGATAGTCCTTACATTTTTTGTGCCAGTAATTTCTACTTTCATGTGGAGGAGTAAGAAATAAAACTAGAATAAGCTTCGAAAGCTGTTGAGATTTAGTAAAATTCTCAGGTGTGTATGATTTTTATTTTTATTCTAATTGCTTCAGTCTGTTTTTAATTCAACTTTAAGAACCAGATCTTAAAAATAAACAACCAAAACTACTCTAAAATGACAGAATATTTATAGTTGGTTAATAAAAATGTCCCAGGAGTAATCAACACATTTACTACATTTCTTGTTACATTTTAAAACTGTTAAGCCTAAATTGTGTTAAAATGAATTTTTAAATGACACACATCCACATACACACACACACACACACACACACACTCACACACACAGTAGTTCATGTTTTATTGAAGTTGTTTGAATGGCAATTGAAGCTCTTACACTCTACACAAGTAGTGTTCTATATTTTGTTGGTGGAGACATGAATATTTCAAGAGGCTTTCTTCCCCAACCCAACAAAATAGATAATATGCTGGCATCCATTTCTGCTGCAGAGGGATATGCATGCTGACCTCTGTGAATGAATGGCTCAAAATAGTCCTTTAAATAAATAAATAAAATTAAATCTCTCTCCTTGTTAAAGTTGTCCAGTGGCTTTGATTTCAATCAGAATAAACTCTGAATACCTTGGACTGGTACCCAAGCCCCATCATGATCTGGTTTCCACTTTCTAGAACATCCTTCTCCTACTCTCTTCCCTTTGCTCTGTCCACATTAGTCTCATTGTTATTACTGCGCCTCTAACAACCTACCATTCTCACTTCAGGCCACAAATCTTGATGTTCTCTAGGCCTGTAATACATGTTTTTTGGTGGCTTGGTTCTTATGCAAATAGAATTACTCAGCAAGCTCTCATTGGCACAGTCTCTAACATACCATAATCCTGATCTCTTCATGTCATTCCCCTACTTTATCTACTCCCTATAACTCATTAACTTGAATTGATTCTTTAATCTTGTTATTATTTTATTATGTGACTCACTCATCTAGCTTGATTGTATACCTCACAGGGGCAGGGTACTTCTCATTGTCAATCTCCTGAACTCATAATACCTACAACACCATAGGTGCCCAGTACAGTGGTTTAGGTATCCCAGTATACAATTCTTCCATGAATCTGAACTTACCTTTTCATTTTCTTATGCTCCAGTGCTTTCTCTTTCTTATCTGTGAAGATGAAGATGTTGAATGACTAGATGGTTGGAGTAAAAAATTAAATAGTATTCAATTGACAGAATAAAACAGAAATTACATAGACCAGAGCAATTTAGAAGTCATAACATATAGTAATTAATGTTACGACCTTCAGGGCCAGCTTAGTTATACAGCAGTTACGTGGTACTCAAGCAAAGCTGAGTCCACATAAAAGTCATGGGTTTAGTCTCCCAGTCACCCTTTACATGACAGGCCCTTGATCCTGGCTGGCTAAGAAGGCTAAAGAGTCAGGCAGATAGAGAATCACAGTGTGAGATCCTGTCGAGGGTGTTTGTTTCTCTCTTTTTCTCTGTCTCTCATTCTTTTTTTTTATTTTTTATTTATTTTTATTATCATCATAATCGTCTTTATATTACATTGGATTACATATAACTTTACAGTGTATTACATTGCTTTTTCAAAAGGGAATGCCATGCATATTAGTCAATACAGAGACATTAATCTCCCCGCTTCATCATTCAATATCTTTTCTATGTTTTTCCCAATCATCATTATTATTATTATTATATTTATTTTTTAAAACAGTTAATCATTATTTCTCATTTTGCTTGTAAAAAGACTTTACCCATCATGAAATACTTCTCAGACCAATCCAGTTGAGAATACTATACATGTCAACATCAACAGGTAATAAGCCATATCTGTTTCTCACTAAAGTCCTGCCTCTCTATTGTTCTCTTGCTATCTTTCTCTCTCCTCTTCTCTTCACTTCCCCCATTCCACACTGTCCTATTCTCGTTAAGTACCTTCACTGCTTTTATGTCCTCCAATTTTTCGCTCTCTACCATAGAGTGCAGATAGTCGGTATATATTGAGTGGATACATACAATATCTTTCTTTCATAGCCTGGCTTACTTCACTCAGTAATAGATCCTCCATATCTGACTACTTTCTATCAAATTCCAGGGTCTTGTTATTTTTATGGCTGAGTAGTATTCCATAGAGTATATATACCATACTTTTTCTGATCCATTCATCAGTTTGTGGACATTTAGGTTGGTTACATGTCTTGGCAATTGTGAATAATGCTGCAATAAATATTGATGTGCAAGCACTTTTCTGACTGAGCGTTCTCCTGTCTTTTGGGTAAATACCCAGAAGTGGGATTGCTGGATCAAATGGTAGTTCTATTTGTAGATCTTTGAGGAACCTCCATATTGTTCTCCACAGTGGTTGAACTAGTTTACATTCCCACCAACAGTGTAGGAGGGTTCCCTTTTCACCACATCCCCGCCAACACTTATCACTTTTTATATTCTTAATCTTTGCCATTCTGACAGGGGTTAGGTGGTATCTCATTGTAGTTTTTATCTGCATCTCCCTTATGATGAGGGATGTTGAGCATTTCCTCATATGCTTTTTGGCTGTTCATATGTCTTCCTTAGAGAGACTTTTGTTCAGCTCATTTTCCCATCTTTTAATTGGGTTAATCATTTTTTTTTTCGCATAAGGCACTTGAGTTCCCTATGTATTCTGGTTATCAGTCCCTTGTCTGAGGCATATTTAACAAAAATATTTTCCCATTCTGAGGGTGGTCGGTTCACACGTGTTACTGTGTCCTTTGCTGTGCAGAAACTTCTTAGTCTAATATAGTCCCACTTGTCTATTTTAGGGATTATTGCCTGTGCTTTGGGAGTCTTATTTAAGAAGTCTTTGCCTACTCCAATGTCCCCCAGAGTCTCCCCAGCATTTTCCACCAGTAAGTTTATTGTTTGAGGTCTTAGGTTCAGATCTTTGATCCATTTTGAGTTGATTGTTGTTAATTGTGACAGATGGGGGTTCAGTTTCATTGTTCTGCAGGTGTATACCCAGCTTTTCCAGCACTATTTACTAAAGCGGTTTTCCTTTTCCCAATGGATTGACTGATATCCTTTGTCAAAAATCAGTTGGCTGTAAGCTTTGGGGGTTATTTCTGGAGTCTCTATTCTCTTCCATTGGTCCACATGTCTGTTTTTATACCAATACCATGCTGTTTTGATGACCACAGCTTTATAGTATATCTTGGGATCAGGGAGTGATATGCCTCCTACTCCATTCTTCTTGCACAGGATTGCTTTTGCAATACGAGGTCTTTTATGATTCCAGACAAATTCTATGATTGTCTTTTCTAGATCTGTGAAGAATATTTCTGGTGTTTTGATTGGAATTGCATTAAACATGTAGATTAATTTGGGTAGAATTGCCATTTTGATTATGTTAATTCTTCCGATCCAGGAGCATGGGATGTCCTTCCACTTTTTAATGTCACTTTCAATATCTTTTTTAAGATTTTCATAGTTTTCTTTATAAAGGTCTTTGACTTTCTTAGTTAGGTTTATCCCTAGGTATCTTATACACCTTGTGGCTATGGTGAAAGGGATTCCTTTCTTCAGCTCGGCTTCGTTCAACTTGTTGTTCATAAATAGAAATGCTATAGATTTTTGGCTATTGATTTTGTATCCTGCCACCTTACTATATTCACTTATTACTTCAAGAAGTTTTTTCATGGATACCTTTGGGTCTTCTAAGTATACCATCATGTCATCTGCAAATAAAGATATTTTCAACTCTTCTTTGCCTATTCGAATGCCTTTAATATTGTTCTCTTCTCTGATTGCAATAGCTAAGACTTCTAGTACTATATTAAAGAGCAGTGGAGAAAGTGGGCAGCCTTGCCTATTACCTGTTTTCAGAGGAAAAGCTTTCAGCTTTTCTCCATTCAGTACAATGTTAGCTGTAGGTTTTTCATAGATTACTTTTATTGTGTTCAGAAATGACCCTTTTATACCAATCTTACTGAGAGTCTTAATCATAAAAGGATGTTGTATTTTATCAAATGCCTTCTCTGCATCAATTAAGATGATCATATGGTTTTTATCTTTCTTTCTGTTAATGTCGTGTATTACATTTATGGTCTTGCATTTATTTATTTATTTATTTTTTGTGTATACATTTAATCACATTGTTTAGCTTACAATGTGAGCATTTCAATATGTGAACATTTCTCCCCAGTCCCATTGATCAAAATATCTTCAACCGATGACACCACAATTCCCCAGCCCGTCAATGTTCTACCTCCGTATCCCTTCTCCAAATGTCCTTCTTTAGGCCCCACTCCTCCACATACATCTCACCTGACAGTCACACCTATCTCTTGTGTTTGTAGAACCGTTAGTCAATCAGTTTCAGTCATAGAATGCAGACATTCGGTATATGTTAAGTGAGGTCATACAATGTCTCTCCTTCATAGCCTGGCTTGCCTCACTCAGTAGTAAATCTTCCATTTTTTTCCACTTTCTGTCAAAAACCAGGGTTTTGTTGGTTTTTATGGCCGAGTCGTATTCCATGGAGTATATGTGCCACAGTTTTTCAATCCATTCCTCCATAAGGGGGCATTTGGGTTGGTTCCATGACTTTGCAATCGTGAATAGTGCCGCAATAAGCATCGATGAGCAAGCACTTTTCCAATGAATTCTTCTGTCCTTTGGGTAGATACCAAGGAATGGGATTGCTGGATCATATGGTAGATATACCAAGGAATGGGATTGCTGGATCATATGGTAGATCTATTTGTAGATTTTTGAGGAATCTCCAAATTATTCTCCACAGTGGTTGGACCAATTTACATTCCCACCAGCAGTGTAAGAGAGTTCCCCTTTCACCACACCCCCGCCAACACTTATCATTTTTTGTTTTTTTTAATCTTAGACATTTTGACTGGGTCTTGAGTATATTGAACCACCCTTGCATCCCTGGTAAAAAGCCTACCTGGTCGTGATGAATGATCTTTGTTATATGTTGTTGGATACGATTTGCGAGTATCTTGTTGAGAATTTTTGCGTCTATATTCATCAGTGATATTGGTCTGTAGTTTTCCTTTTTTGTCATGTCCTTATCTGTTTTGGGGATGAGGATGATGGAGGCTTCATAAAATGAATTTGGAAGGTTTCCTTCCTTTTGAATCTTTAGAAATAATTTTAGTAGGATAGGGTTAACTCTTCCTTAAAAGTCTGTCTCTCATTCTCATGAAAGAAATATTAAAATCTTTTTTAAAAAATAGGCCATCCATGGCCTGTTGATTAAGGTGGCCGGATCCCACATGGCCAACTGTGTGGTTCAATTCCTGGACCCAGTAATTTGAAAAACAAACATACAAACAAACAAACAAAACACTGGTTGCATGCACGTGTATACCAACATTCTGAAAGGAGGAAGAAATGGAAGAGAAATGATTCTGGCATGACTGTGCCCTCTGAGGGGGTGCTTTCTTACTTTTCCACTGTGTTCTCTCTGTGTCTCTCCAATGAGCATACACACCCTCTGGCAAGTTATTTATTTATTTATTTTAAAGATCCAGCTCTGTAGCCTAGTGGTTAAAGGAGCCAGATCACACATGGCCGACCACAGTTCAAGTCCTGGCACTAGTGGAATGAAAACATGCCAGATGTGGATACACATACTGTTACAGAATAGAGAAATGGAGAAGAAGGGATTTAGGTATGATGATGGTCCATTCAAGAGTGCTTTTTCCTCCCTTTCTTATCTCTCTCTGGTAAGTGCATGCATTCTCTGATATTTGAAAGAATGTTTAAGAATGTTTGCATGCTCTAGATCTCCAAATTCTGCCTTAAAACACAACTACATCATTTACTAGTGGATTTAGTGGGCAGATTATTTTATACATTTTAAGCTCTATTTTTGCGTCTTGAAGTGAGGATGATAATATTTGTTTCTGGTCCATGGGAGTTGGTTGTAATGATTTAATCAAGCAATACATAATTTCATAAAATAAAGCTTTTGGAAGATTGCCTGGAAGACAATAACTGCTAGTTTCTTTTAAAAAATTATTAACGATTCCAAAAGGAGTACCAAAAAATTGAATAAACAATTTACATAAATTGCAGAAAAATTTAGTAGTCAAACTTCAATATAACAACAGGTTACACTCACGCAGTGCTTATTATGTTGCTCCTTGTACTGTTCAGATTGCTTTATGTATATTACTTTCTTTATTCTAAACGAATGCTCTAAAGAAGTTACCATTAATGTCTCCATTTTAACATCATGGAATCAGAAGCAAAAGACCATAAAATAAAGAGATGGTGTTAGAATTTGAATTTCAGCAATTTGAGCTCTAGTACCTTGTTCTTTTTGGTAAGATTTTTTTGTCATAGGGTGCATGCATTTGCTGGACAGAAACAGAGAAAGTTAGAGGGAATGTGAGAAAACACCCCCTGGGAGGGATGGCCATGCCACAATCCCTTCTCCATTTTCCTCCAGGGATTTTGGGCATGAATGCACACACGCCCAGTGAGATTTTCAAGCTACCAAGTCCAGGACTTGAAACATAATCGGCCATATGTGAATTCAGTGCTTTAACCAATATGCCACCTGCTGGTCCCTAATGTCCTTGTTCTTAACCATTAGGTCACCCTAGTTTTTCAAACAAATGAACAAAACCTCCTTGAATCAATATAGATCATGCAAATTCAATATAACCAAGAAATGAATCATTGCTTGACACTATTATATATGGAAATTTCTAATTTATCCAATGAAACATGTTTATTATTTTCCTCCTTTCTATTATAGGTGGGTAATTTAAAACCTACATCTACATTATTATTATATTATAAAGAAAAAAATAAATGTTAAGGTCAATTTTCCCAAGATATAATAAACTATAAAATCATAGAATATTATTTGAAACCCAGTTGGAATTTCAATGATGATCAACTTATTTGAAATATAATATTTCATATTAAAATGTTTTTATGCGGAGGTAAGGTTGAATACAATTTAGAATACATAGTTTTTTTTTTTTTAAGAGGTTTTTGTCTTAAGGCATTTGTGCTTGCTGGAGAGAGAGACAGAGACGGTGAGAGGAAAAGTGAGAAATCATACCTGGGGGAATGGCCATGCCACAATCCCTTCTCCGTTCTCTTCCTGGGATCTTGGGCATCCATGCACATGCACCCAGTGTGATTTTTAAGGCTCCAGGTCTGGGACTTAAACTATGATTGACCATGTGGGAGTCCAGCAATTTAACCACCATACCATCAGCTGCCCCTAGAATTCATAGATTTAAAACACATTGCCTTACATACAGATAATCGCCTTAATAATAGGAATATTTCCTTTCTTGCTTAGTTCTGCTTCACATCTACTTATTTGGGGTAAGACTATCTCCCTTAATTTACTAGACTTTCCAGTAAATCACTTTAAGCTTACAGACCTAAGTAAAGATAAAAGCAAGCTTATGTAACTTTGCTTTTAATATGACTGTCTAAATTTAGATATAAAGGCTATTATTAACATGTAAAGGAGAATGGCTTTTACAATATGAGCAGTTCAATATCTCAAAGTCATGAAGTTAAGTCTCAGTTACCCAGTTGTCCTAATGAAAGTAAGAACAACCAATGGCTCGCTGTCTTCCTGTGTGACTGCCTGAGGTGAAAGGGAATACCCCTCTTCCTGCTGTATTGTAACTACTGATAGTTACTGATTCTTATGCTGCCTCAGTGATGTTCACTCTTAAACGCACATGCAGCATACTCTGTCATTTCAGTTGTCTATCACTCTAAAACAAATAATCCTAAAATATAGTGGCTTAAAATAACAACCACTTCATATGGTTTATGATTGTGTACTCAAGAATTTGGACAGGGACCTGTTGAGTTTACTCATCTTACTTGATGATATTGAGAACGTCAGAGAGAGATTGAACAGGAAGGGGCTGGCAGTCATAGCTTGTCTGAGGCCTATGTCTGGGGATTTTGTTTTAGTGAATGACTGGGTTTAGTTTTCCTCCATGTGACCTGTCTATGTAGCACCCTGGTGTTTTCTCACAGAAAGGTGGTCTCGGAGTCCCATTACATGAGTATGAAACCCAAAGTAAAAGTGCCTATCCAAGTGTCTGTTTGTGCCATAATTTCTAATGTCTCATTGTCTAAAGCAAGTCATGTAACAATTCCAAAGTCAGTGGAATGGACCATTTCATGAATAGTGAGACTACTGGGAGGCACGGGTTTGTGGCAGTGACTGACGTAAATATTTACTAAGGTCCATCTTTTCATGTTTAAAAGTTCATAGACTTCCCATAGGTAAAACATACTTTCTCCCTCTCAAAACCCTCATTGTCATATTTCTTTATGAAATCAGGCTCAAGGTCTCTTTATCTGAATCAGGTTCAGGTGCAAATTGGAATTCCTAGATACAATTTTTTGAGTAGGGCTGCCCACCATACTGCTCTCCATTCAGATACCTGAACTGAAAAAGGAGGGGTGTTCTCTGCCTCCGCACAGCCTATTGTTAATCACGTGGGAAGGAAGCTGCAGGACACAAGCCTAAAGAGGAGAACACACGGCACATGGCACTCACTGGCCTCTAACAATTCTAAAATCCACTCAGCTCTATATTGTAGGAATTCCTATTCAGGAGGCAGGGAATGGCCCCTTGTTAGGGCCCAGAACTGAATTACGGAGTGTGTCTCTGTGGGTTTTCCTTTGATTCTTTTTTTTGTTTTTAATGAGAAATGCTTTACGTATGCAAGCTTTTTGCCTGTTTTCTAGTTTCAAAGCCAAATCCCATTTTAAGTGTTCATTATAGCAGCCTCCCACTTCTTGTTTCAATTTTTCTTATAGCATTTATTGATTAATAACAGAACACCTAAAACAGTATTTTAGAACAAACATTTTATTTGCAATTCTGTGGGTCAGGACTTCAGACAGGGAATAGTGAAGATAGCTAATATATGCTTTATTACATCTATGGCCTAAACTGCTATAGCTTGAATGACTGAGTCTGATTAAAATAGGCCAATTGGGACCATATACTTTGGATCTTGGATCTGTTCATCAGTTTAAATCTTTGATTCTTTAAAAAGTTTACTGGGGGGAACCAGCAGTTAGCGTAATGGCTATGTCGCTGGACTCCCATGTAGTCGACCGCGGTTCAAGTCCCGGACCCGGTGGCTTAAAACTCACGCCTGGGCGCGTGTGCGTGCATGCCCAAGATCCCGAGAGGAGAATGGAGGAGAAGGGATTGTGGTGTGACCATCCCCCCTGGGGGGTGATTTCTCGCTTTCTGTCTCTATGTCTCTCTCTCTCTCTCTGGCGAACGCACGCGCCCTATAGCGAAAAACCTCTCCAAAAAAAAAAAAAAAGTTTACTGGGGACCAGCAGTTAGCATAATGGCTATGTCACTGGACTCCCACATAGTCGACCGTGGTTCAAGTCCCGGACCCAGTGGCTTAAACTTACGCCGGGTGCATGTGCGTGCGTGCCCAAGATCCCGAGAGGAGAATGGAGGAGAAGGGATTGCGGCGTGGCCATCCCCCTTGGGGGATGATTTCTCGCTTTCTGTCTCTCTGTCTCTCTCTGTCTGTCTGGCGAGCGCACACACCTATAGCAAAAACCTCTCCAAAAAAAAAAAAAAAAGAAAAAAACAGTTTACTTATTTATTTTTTCCATGAGACACACATACAGAAATATAAAGAAATGTAGACATCCTACCCATCATCCACCCCTAGTCTGAGCCAGCCCAATCACAGGCACATGCATATGCACATGTCTAGCATACATAAGGAGGTCCCGGGACATGAACCCAGGACTTCTTCATGTGGGTTCAGTTGTGTTGCTACTGCACTAACATCTATCCCCTCCTTGTTTTTTCCCTATTGAGTGATTCATGTGATGAGCTTAAGTTTTTCTCATAGGTATTGGTCTCAGAGACCCAGGAGGCAGCATTTCAGAACAAGCCCCACGTACAAGCACTTAGGAAACTTCTTCTTGCCTCACTGCTAATGCCCCTTTGGCCATACAAACTACATGGCCAAGCTCAGAGTCACTGTGAGAGGGGAATATATAAGAACGTAAACACCACGAAGTGTGTTTCGTTGGGGAACACCAGTATGACAATCGACTTCACCTACTTTTGGAAAGCATCTAAAGGTGCATTGAATTGTGCTTTTACATTTTGGTTTCTATGATCATTGGAAAGAGGGAGTATCTTTTTTTATTTTTCAGAGAAATGGTTTGTCATTTTCTTCTCAAAAGACAATATATCTCATATGAATGTTAACAAAAAGATATCTACCAACTGTGTTATCTACTAGTTTTTACAATTTAAATTAATATTCATTAATTTATTTTGCCACAGGGCAGGTACACTTACTGGGAAAAAAACAGAGAGAGAAAGGGAGGTAAAGTGACAGATCACTTCCAGGGGGGGAATGGCTATGCCACAATTGCTTCTCCTCCATTTCCCCCATTTTCCCCTGTGGATTTTGGGCATGCATGAACATGCTCCCAGTGTGATTTTCAAGCCACTGGGTCTGGGACTCAAACTGCAGTTGGTCTCATGAAAAATGCAGTGCTTTAACCACCACACTACCTGCTGGCCCAATTAATTAATTTATCAGAGAGGTCAAGAACCCCTTGATGGGTTCCTGATATCATGATTCATAGGGTATGTGAGCCAGATGAAGAGACAGAGAAAGAGAGAGAGAAATCACCGCCCCCCCCCCCCCCCCAGGAGGATGGCCACACCACAATCTCTTCTCCTCTTGGGATGCTGGGCACACATGTCCTATGTGAGTTTCAAGCTGCTGGGTGTGGAACTCAAACCATGGTCAGCCATGTGGGAATCCAGCGACAAAACCATTATACCATTTGCTGGGCCCAAGATGCATGTATTTTGAGGAGCAAGAAAATATTTTCTCTTCATCTTGTATACCAGAAGTTTAGTCCATAACTGAATTCACGATGCCCAATAACATTTATTGAGTAAGCTGAATAGATGAATCCTTAATATATCTGATGCCTTTCTAAGATGTGAGCTACAAATTTAATCTTGGAAGACACTATGTGAAAAAAAACAGAGTTCCCTGGTCAAATTTGATGGTAGTTTGATTACAATATTGGTACTCGTATTCTATTTTTCTCTGTTTGTACGTCCTTTATAATATGACTCTCATTGAGAGGTGAAATCAATTTCTTCATACCTTGAATCTCTGCTGCACTTGTGACTTGCTTTGGAAGATAGAATACAGCGGGAATGATAGGTTTTCAATTTTTAATTTTAATTCCAGAAATCTTAACGTGCTTCCATTCTCTTTTAGAATTCCACCTCTGCTAGGAGACCAATTTCAAGGTAGTTGTTAGAAGACAAAAGATCACGTGAAACAGTCGAGTTCTCCCAGCTGAACGTATTAACCATCCATTCCTTAGTTGACCTGCCAGTCGACATGTGAAGCATGAGAAATCCCTGAGATCAGTGGTTCAGATAAGAAGAAATGTTCAAATATTTATAGATTCAAAACTTTGGAGGAGTTTTTTTTTTTTTTTGTGCATTTATTGTTAACGGATATAAATAGCCTAAGAATTGACAATACTCATGAATATAAAACATGAACTATGAGAAAATAAATGAGCCACAGAACCAAAACAATTTAAAATGTATAATTCTGTTTAATCAACTTTCTCTAAATTATTTGGTTACATGACTTTATACAATCTCTTTGTTTCTTGTATGTTAGTGTATCAGCTGTTACACTTCTTCTGTAATAATCTGTAAGGCACACTTTGAAAACTTTCATAGAATTTAGCAATAACAACATTTGAAGGATAGTTTCTCAGGTAATATCAACTGTAGTGATGCTATTATTGTTTTTACTTGCTTTGAAATTTCTTATCTAATTTAAGTGAATTCAGTCAGGTTTATGACATTATATTTTCCCTTTTCTGTTCCTCTACACAATGCCCTCATTCTTCACAGTTCCAATAAAGAAATTTGTAAAAGGCCATTTTATTCCAGACATATTTGAGTATTAATCTTTCACGCTGAACCATGTACATAACATTAGAGTGTTCTGCGGTAAATGACTTATAGGTCAATATTAAATTATGCATATAAAAAGTTCTCAAACTGTTTCATACAATTGAATAGATAAGAACCAGGCAAATGGAATAGAAAGTGATACTTTAGACATCAGTCAAGGATTATAGAACAAGCTTTAATTTTTCTGTAAAGCTAAAAATATGACTGCTATATGCTCCTACCATAAAAACTCATGTGCCTATAGGGAATACCATATTTCCTGAGATAAAATCTTGTGTGACTTTTTCCTAATTTCTAGGCTATAAATATGAATAATTTTTTTACTTTTAAATTTAAAGAACTTTAAGATATTAATATCCAATTTAATTTTATATGAGGATTTAAAAATGAGTTTATTCTTGTAGATTCTCTAACCTGTCATCTCTGCCATCTATCTGGGAAGCTAGCAGGCTTTTCATAGATTTGAGATTATTTAAGAATTCTTGATCTTGTAAGCCAGTAAGTATATGTGTAAATTTTGATTTGGATCAGAACTTAGATTTTTAATTAATTTAACAAGAAATGATTAAAAAATGTAGACAAACAGTTATGAACTAGAATCTAACCCTCTTAGCAGAATAATAACATTTAATCATACACATTAACTTCAATTTATCTAACTTTTATTAAGTATTAATGTTCATTACTTCAAATTGTGCTAATACAATAATAATTGTTTTACTAATTAAAGGAAAGCATATTAAATTAAAGAACATTTGAGGGCACCAGGCAATTATATAAGACATTAAAATCTACATTTAGTTATTAATGAGTTGATAGTCAATTTAACTTAAAAATGACAGATTCCTAATCTGGAAACTTTTTACTTAGATATAATTAGAAGTACACATAAGTATTCCTATTGAAGACCATCTATATAACATTTTATTTAAAAAATTCACAAAATGATTTACTAGAAATTATAAAATTCATATTGTATTATATTAGAGAATGGGATGTTATTTACTCCTGAGCTCAGAGTGTTCAAGTAATATTTAATGACATGGGGAAATTCTAATGGTACCCTAATACAAAAGTAGATAATAAAACAATTATACAGTGTAAGTAGTTTGTTCATTGAACTTTAATCACATACATACACTACATATGGAGACATAGACACTGAATCGTTGACAGTGGTTATCTCTGGATGATGACATTCAAGTCTTTTCTGTTTAGTGCCTTTACTTTCTTTCATTGTATATATTTTCTTCAAACAATATGTTACTCTATTAACCACAAAATGTTTTTTGTTTCGGAGAGATTTTTTTTTGCTATAGGGCATGTATGATTGCTGAAGAGATAGAGAGAAAGAAAGTGAGAAATCACCCTCCAGGGAATGGCCATGTCACAATCCCTTCTCCTCCATTCTCCTCTTGGTATTTTAGTCACAGATGCCCAGGTGCCCAGCATGATTTTCAAATCGCTGGGTCCAGGACTAAAGCAATGGAATTTGCTGTGAGGGATCCATTGAACTAACTACCCTGCCAACTGATGGCATCTATTAAGTATATTTTTCAAGTTCCTACTAAGTTCTTTAGTTTTGGATCCTGTGAATATAGCAAAGTACAATAGATCTACTCATTTTTATTGAACATCCATTCACCTGAGAAGAATAAAATGTGTAGTTCAGATGTACTTTTCTGAAGGGTTAACTCATTTTGGTTCATAAATAAAATGAGCCTTTTTATTTGTGATACATTTGTTATCATAGGCATGATACGCCTTCACAGACTATAGTGGCATGTATAAAAATTTAGAAGCAACAATATATCTAGCATGGTGGATTACAGCATGGGCTTGAACCCACATGGTTGCTGAACAGAGATTACTATTATATAAATTCTGGACTATATTTTGTTCCTCTCTGTACTTTAGCTTTCTCATATGTAAAATGGAAACTTTTTTTTTTTTAATAATTTTGTTAACAGTTATAGTATTTACATCATAGGTTGAAGTAAGAATTAAATGAGTCAATATACATAATGTACTTAGTGTGGTGACCAGCAGGTAGTAAATAAAAAATTAGTTATTCACTATTTTCACAGTCAATTGACTTCAACCTTTTTTTCTTTGTAATTATTATTCTAGCCTCCAGTCTAATGTTCTGGCCAATAACCTCTTTTCTCTTCATGGCTTCTGGAAACAGTCATACTTTGTTGAGTGTAATCACACAGATAGCTTTTCCCAAGCATGCACTACACGAAGTACAGTGTCTTAGGAAGGCTTGAGTGTTAAGTATTTCTGACTGTTAAGCAAGGGATAGTATGTCAGACACTATGGCTTAGATGCATGATAGATTAATAGAAATTGTACTGTTAAATTGATCCTGGTGTTTTGTTTTCACACTTTTAATTATTTTATTATATGTAAAGTTTGTAAACCTGTGATAAATGTAGAGATATTTACTCACATGAGGAAGATTATTAATGAATTTAAGCCTGTGGCATTAATTACTATTAGGTTGTCAGGAAAGTTATGTTGTATTTTCTATGCAAAAATGCATCATGACTTTCCCAACAGCCCAATACATATGCACTGACTTCTGTATCTCCAAACAATGACTCTCTTCTCTCTTCCAAGAACCACCATTTTCTGTCTAAATCTGTTTTAAAAAATTTTATTAGTCCTGGGACCAGCAAGTGGTATAATGGCTATGTCACTGGACTCAGATGTAGTCAACTGCAGTTCGAGTCCCAGACCTGGTGGCTTAAACTAATGCCAGGCTCGTGTGTGCACGTGCCCAAGATCCTGAGAGGAGAATGGAAAAGAAGGGATTGCGGCGTGGCCATACCCCCTGGGAGGTGATTTCTCGTTTTCTGTCTCTCTGTTTCTCTCTGTTTTTCTGGTGACTGCACGTGCCCTATAGCAAAAACCTCTCAAAAAAAAAAAAAAAAAGGGGGGGGGGGGGACCAGCAGTTGGCATAATGGCTATGTCGCTGGACTCCCATATAGTCGACAGTGGTTTGAGTCTCAGGCCCAGTGGCTTAAACTCACACTGGGCACATGTGTGTGTGTACTCAAGATTCTGAGAGGAGAATGGACAAAGGATTGTGGCGTGGCCATCCCCCCTGGGGGGTGATTTCTCGCTTTCTGTCTCTGTCTTTCTGGCGAGCGCACACGCCAAACAGCAAAAAACTAAAAAAAAAAAAAAAAAAGTTATTAGTTCTATCAGTTGCCTCAGAGGTAACGTGTTTAGAACTTTTTCTTTTTTTTATCATCATAATCTAGAAGTGACTTTTTCTTTAAAGCTATTATTTTCTTTCTTTTTTTTTTTGGAGAGGTTTTTGCTATAGGGCGCGTGCACTCGCCAGACAGACAGAGAGAGACAGAGAGACAGAAAGCGAGAAATCACCCCCCCCCTGGGGGGATGGCCATGCCACAATCCCTTCTCCTCCATTTTCCTCTCGGGATCTTAGGCCCGCATGCACACGCGCCCGGTGTGAGTTTTAAGCCACTGGGTCTGGGACACGAACCACTGTCAACTACGTGGGAGTCCAGCGACATAGCCATTACGCTAACTGCTGGTTCCCAAAGCTATTATTTTCTATATGAATTATTACCACACAATTTATCTTACACCATAAGCTAGAAGTTTGAAAATGATTGTGAATTCATTTTCTCTCCTTTTTTTCTTTACACCACTTCTTACATGATAACTGAAATCTTGTATTTCTCCCCCTCACCCCCCTTCACTCCCCATTTTTTTTGCTTTTCCCTCCCCTTTCCTGGATTTTCATTTCCTGTGTCTGGTGTGTCTACCCTAGTTTTACCCTTTTCAAAATTCCAAAATGCTTCCTCAGCATTTACACAACGGAATTGAATTTCCTTGGCATAACATCCAAGGCTATTTAATATAAAGGGGGCAGCCAGTGGCATGGTGGCTCAGGCTGCTGGATACCCCATGGCCAACTGCATGGTTTGAGTCCTGGCCCTGGTGGTTTGTAAAACACACTGGGTACAGGTGTGTGTGTGCCCAAAATCCCAAAAAGAGAAATGAGGGAGAAAGGATTGCGGTGTGCCACTACCCACGGATGGGGGGTACTTTCTCACTTTCTCTTTCTGTCTGTCTCTCTAGCAAACATTTGCACTGTCTAGCAAAATTTGAAAAAACAAAATCAAAACGGAAGGAGCTCTTTTTAAAAGAAATATCCTGTTTTACATCTTTACTCTCCATAGTTGTTTATGTTGCAGAAATATGGTCTTTTAACCTTCAAACATACCACTTACACCCAGGTAGTTTTATCGTTGCTGATGGGTTTATGGACTGAGTAATAACACATCAATCATGAAGCATTATAATGAAATGTTAGGTTCTTAGTAAGTATTGTAGTTTTTATATATTTAAATGACTTTTCACCTAGGTGATTATTTGTACCTCTACTTCCTTGTCTCATGTCAAAATGGCTTTTTACCAGAACCTCTTTGTAATACAACTATCATGCTAAGTACATCTTTAAAAGGTAAGATGGCTTTTACTTTGATTTTAATAATGAGATATTTACATTATAATAATGTATTACAATTGCTGAAAACTAGACTCATAATCTACATGGCAACAAAATCATTGTGAACCACTCGTCCCAAATTTTAGTATAGAACATTTTGTCATATTATCCTATTGCTTAAATTTCTTTCTTTTAAAGGATTTGATATATTAAAGTATTTAGGAAATTACTGAGAACTAAATTGGTTAATTTTCAAGTATTATTCACAAATGGTTTGTTGATAAAATGAAACCCTTGTTAAGTGAATAAAAATAGCATTGCCAAATTCCACCTTTGAATAGAGTCCCACATTAATCCTTTTTCCCTTAAAAATTAAGTAATTTGAAATATAATTATGGAAAATAAGAGTGCTAGAATTAGGGTGCCATTTTTACACTCTATTTGATTACAATAACCATATTCTGAGATTAGCTAATAGACGTACCATTTTTCCTTTGTAAAGGGATATCATCTTTATTATTAACTACAAATATAAATGGAGTTCCATGGAGGGTACTGGGCATGAGATGGTAGGTATATAGTTTATAATTCATACGGTTACATTTCTTTTCATATTTGCTGTAACAGTGGCATTGACTGTGCATGAAATCAGTTACCTTGTGAAAATTCAATAAATACACACTGCAACATCGTTTTTCTCTTTCTTCTTTCTCCTTCCTTCCTTCCTTCTTTCCTTCCTTCCTTCCTTCCTTCCTTCCTTCCTTCCTTCCTTCCTTCCTTTTTTCTTTCCTTCCAGAGGACACTTGCACTTACCAGAGAGAGAGAGGGAGAAAGTGAGAAAATACCCTCCATGGAGGATGACCACACCATGATCTCTTCTCCTACATTTCTCGTTTTGCTCAGGATTTGGGGCATGCACACACACTTGCCTGGTAAAATTTTCAATCTACTGGGTCAGGACTCAAACCGTGCAGTTGGTCATGTGGAATCCAGCTGCCTAAATGAACACACCATGGGCTGGCCGCAGCTGAACATATTTCAAGTCTGATTTCATAAGGGTTCTGTAGCAAACATGATAAAATAATATTCCTCTTAGTACTAAATTGCTATGAAGAACTAACCAATTCATCCCATGTACTTTACAATATTTCAGAATTTGATGGGTTGGTATTGAAATTAATAATAAGGAGAATTAGTTACAAATAAATACAGCTACATTAAATTCTACTAACAAGTTATTTCTCCTTGATGTGCTCTGTCAATTGTTTTACGTCACTAAATTTTCATTCACCTTGCATCACAATTTGTTTAATTTTACGAAATTTTATTCACAGATGGCCACATTAGTAATAAATTATTCACTATTCGTTTATCTTTTTTTTTCAACTTTTTTAAAGACAGACTTTTGCCATAGTGCATGTGTGCTCACAGGGGAGATAGAGAGAGAGAGTGAGGCAGAAAGTGAGAAATCACCCCTTCCTCTGGGGGGATGGCCACATACAATCCCTTCTCCTCCATTCTCCTTGGGATTTTGGGCATGTATGTACATGCACCTGGTGTGAATTTTAAGCCACTTGGTTTGGTTAGACTACATGAGAGTCCAGCTACATAACCATTGTACCATCTGTTGGTCCCTACTCCAAATTTTTAAAAATGTTTTTTTTTTCTTTCTTTCAAGAGTGAGAGAGATGGAGAAAGAGAGATTGAGAAGGAGAGAGAAACAGTGGGAGACAACATCCCCAACAGGGTCCCAATACCTCCTCAATCCACCCCCAGCCTTCATTCAGCCCTAGGTCATGGACACATGCATGCCAGGCATACTCAGGGCTGTCTTGCACAAGGATCCTTCCCATATGGGGTTCCCTTGCAGAGTGTCACACACACGCACCTGGTATAATTTTGAAGCCACAGGATCTGGGACTCAAACTGTAGTTGGCCATGTGGGAGTCCAAGATATAACTGTTACGCCACTTTCTGGTGCCTAGTGCCCCTCTGTTAGAAGTTCTAAAGACTTGTCTGAATTGTGCATTACCATCTGCTCATGTAAACTCTTTAAAAAATTAATGTGTCAAAAAATCTCTTTTAGTACTCACAAGAATACCTCAAGGAATTCATTACCTCAGTGTTTTTTTTTTAATATTTTATTTTAACTTTATTTATTATTATTATCATTATTATTTTCCAGTTTGATCATAGAGAGACAGAGAGAGAGAGAGAGAGAGAGAGAGAGAGAGAGAGAGGAAGTGAGAAAGCAAGCCACCAGGTCCGAGACTTGAACCGTGGTCGACCATGTGGGAGTCCAGCGCCTTTAACCACCATGCCACTTGCCGGCCCCTTTACCTCAGTGTTTTATAAAGACACACATTGCAGGGAGTGGCCAAATCTGAGCTGAACAATTGAACAATGGTGACTTCTTTTTTTTTTTTTTTTTTTGAGAGGTTTTTGCCATAGGGTGTGTGTGCTTGCCAGACAGACAGAGAGACAGAAAACGAGAAATCACCCCTTGCGGGGAATGGCCATGCTGCAGTCCCTTCTCTTCCATTTTCCTCTTGGGATCTTGGGCACGCACACACATGCACCCAGCGTGAGTTTTCAGCCACCGGGTCCGGGACTCAAACCGCGGTCGACTACATGGGAGTTCACCGACATAACCATTACTCTAACTGTTGGTCCCAACAATGGTGACTTCTAAAGCCCAGCAAAGGCACAGCTCCCTTGTACTGATGCTGCACAGCTGGTGGAGGTTAAAGGAAACCGTGTTTCAGCCAGAGAAGGCCAGGGGAGACTTGTTTATAACCCCAAGTACTGCAAGATGCAAGATGCTCCATAGCGGCAGGCAATAATAGAAAACACCTGATTTTACCTTCCACTTCTCCCTTCCCTTTTGCCCTATAAAAGAATAAAACTGGGGGGCCAGCAGTTGGCATAATGGCTGTGTCACTGGGCTCCCATGTAGTTGACCACAGTTCAAGTCCCAGACCCAGTAGCTTAAACTCACGCCGGGCGCGTGTGCGTGCGTGCCCAAGATCCCGAAAGGAGAATGGAGGAGAAGGGTTTGCGGCATGACCATCTCCCCGGGGGGTGATTTCTCACTTTCCGTCTCTCTGTCTCTCTCTGTCTGTCTGGCGAGCACATGCACCCTATAACAAAAAAACCTCTCAAAAAAAAGAAAAAAAAAAAAAAAAGAATATAACTGGGAGTGGCTCCAGGCCACAGCGATCTCCATTAGAGATGCCCAGTCTGCTCAACCTCCACTTTTCTCTATTTGTGTGTCTTTATCTTTTTCCCCAAGCCACTGCCACTCCCACTCAGGGTCCCCTGCCTTACAGGTCAGGGCAACACATAAATACTTGATGATGCCTGAAGTCATATTATGAACTGCAAAATAAATATTCAGTTAATAAAGATATATATAGGACTTAAATGGCATACTGTTAAATTTTGAGAATAATTTTTAACTTCCTTCTTAACAGTAGATTCGAGTGGAAAAAATAACTTTCTTATTCTAGTTTCCTCCTTTAGAAACTTGATTTTTCACCAGTGTTTCTGTAATTTATAGAAACAGTACTTTTAGTCAACTTACACTTTGCTTGGTTGTCTCCATTTTCCCAATTTTTAAAAATTTATTTCACTTTCTTTTATGCATTCAATCTCATTATTTAGCTTACAAAGTGAATATTCCAACATGTGAACATTTCTCCCTAGTCCAGTTGATAAAACTATAAAGTTATCTTCAACAGATAACACCACATTTCTTTGTCCCATTAATGCTTTGCCTCTCATCTCTTTATACTAAGGATATGGAGAAAATCATCTCATTACCAAATTCTTATCAGGTTTGCCTGGCTTTTTCTTCCTTTTCTTTTTATTGCCCTTGAATGCTTTAGGCATTAAAATTTGTGGTCTGAGTGACAATCCACCACTGTTACTAGTCTGAACTACACAGAATGTTGACTTGTCAGAGCAGATCGAATATCCCTTAATAACTTCTTAAATTTGGCAAAAACCTCTCTGTTTATCCATGGTTCTTCAGCTTCCTCTATAATATGAGCACTGTGTTGTCTGGCTTACTACCTTTGAATTTAGTGTGAGTAATTTTCTGTTTCATTATTATTATTATTATTATTATTATTATTATTATTTTGTAATACATGTGACTGATGAGCTAAATCTTGATGGGAATGAGTGTGTATGTGTGGGGTGATATAGAAGAAATTTCTAACTGGGGCTGGAGCTGGGAGTTAATGCCTTCATTTAGAAGAAATAGGAGCATCACATCACTTCTTGTATCTGTGATAGTAAACATACCCTGGGTTTCCGTTCTGAGATATTACTGTTTAACAATTTTATATTCAATACTCATATCATTTACATGGACATAATAGTACAACTAAAATTCTAATATATTTGTTTATTTCTCAGCTTCCTTTAGGGATTTTTTTTTTCTTTTTCTATAAGGCACATGCGCTCGCCAGAAAGACAGAGAGAGACAGAGAGACAGAAAGCGAGAAATAACCACCCAGAGGGGATGGTCACACTGCAATCCCTTCTCCTCCATTCTCCTCTCAGGATTTTGGGCACACACGCATATGCGCCTGGTGTGAGTTTAAGCTGCCGGGTCTGGGACTTGAACCGCGGTTGACTACATGGGAGTCCAGCGACATAGCTATTATGCCAACTGCTGGTCCCCCGCCTTCAGGGATTTTCATATACAAATAATATTTAAATAATTATTCCTCTGGGGTGTACTTTCTAGAATTGCTTGCCTGTCTGAAACACCAGCTCTATGTCATTTCTGTGTCTTAGCTTGAGAGTTATTAGGGATGCCAACTGTACTTAAAGTTAAAATAAATCTTTTGATGCAGAGGAAGAAGATTCTAAACTCAGAAAGATCTTTTAAAAATCCAGTAGTACCTGTGTGAAGAAATTCTTATTTCTACAGAGATAACACTTGTATTAGATCCTTATTCCATAGTTCACATGTCAAGTTTGAAATTCTGCTAGAGTTTAACCTGCTGTCACTAGGATTGCTCTTTCTATTATGCAGTTTTCATTATATTTTCCATTAGAGAAGAAAAGCAATGACCCAAAAAATTCATGTGTCTAAGACACATAATTTCAGAAAGCGGCAACTACATCATTGATTTTTCCCTCCTAAATGATGTGCTGTAAAAGAAAGAAGAGGATATAGAGATTCAGTATAAAATAAGAACATGCTTCAGCAGTATGAAACAATTTGACCTTAGATTCTCACTGAATACAGCCTATTCATTTTAAACCTCTCTTTCTCTCTCTCTTTCTCTAATCCTCTCTTGGCAGTATTTTTTTTTTATATATTCACTGCTTTGTGTACCACATATTTAAGATCCTTTTCATAAGTAAATAAAATAAAGGCTAGCATACATTAGACAGAGGTAAGAAACAACTTTTATAGAAGTTAGCATAAGGGCACATTTGTCTTATTAATACTGTATCGCTGACTTCATCAATTCCACTATAGAGTTTCTATGGCTACAGAAACTCTGAATGACTGATATTTACTACTGACAAATTCCAAGGAATCTCTAATAGAAATATAATAGCAGGAAAGGCCAACAGAAATTCTATCACATGCAAGGAAAATAGAACAATAGGCACATAAAGAGAGGGGACTTGGAGAATCCAATTGTCTAACTCAGGAGAGTTAGGACTATACATGTGAGTAGGTGATGAGGCAGGAGAGGAACCAACTGAGTCTACCACGAATGCAAGCAAAGACAGTTGAGGCACTGAGCTAAGTAAGAAACACACCACAGAAAGTTCTCTCAAGGCAAAGATTTGGGAACGTTAAGTTTCAGACCAAGAATAGTAATGATAAAGTTTATGAGGACCACAATCAATAGTTCTCATTCATGAAGTACCTCATTTCATAAGTGATACCTCAATTTTCATTGGAAAACAGCTCTAGCGCTCATTCACATATTCCATAATGAGAGGGGAGAGAGAGAGAGAAAGAGAGAGAGAGAGAGAAACATTATCATCAGAGAGATGAGGATACTCACACTTTCATATACTCCCAGTTACTTCGATACTTCATCCAGGCAGAAGGGTGTCTGAACTGGATTAGTTCATGGAACTCATCAACTCTCCACTTTCACCATCCAGTCCTGATTCCATATTAAATCTAAGTTCTGAGTAGACTTGAGTTTCTACAAAATCAAACAAACAAGGAATAGCACAAAGTCTTTGGAAAGATAGTGTCTTTTAACAGAAGGTGACTATTTATTCATTTAGACTATTTATTTATTCAGCAATAATTGCTTGCTCATTATGAGCCAAGAAATGTTCTAGGAACTGGAGAATCAAGAATTTAAAAAGAGAGACTTGCAACCCCTTCAATAAATGTAATGTAAGAACCAAAATGAGTGCTTGTAAAGAATTCTGGGTTCTGTTCTCAGTATAATTCAATGAACTATTGCGAATGCATAAGTTGATTAAAACTTGAATGAAATACAAAAACAGAGACTGTGTAGAAATTAAAACAAAAAAGAAAACATAGTTGTTGGAGTTAAAACTCTGATGGAGACTAATTTATTCACCACAGTTAATATAGGACTAGAAAGGGAATTCTATGAATCAAACTCTACCCCTAAACGTTTTCTTCCAAAGAGGGACACTTTCTCTGCTTATATTTCTTGGCAAAAGCAAGTCACATATCTACAGAGGGGTCATGAAATTGTAAACCTACTTGATGACATGAAGAAAATCAACCAATTCTTGGTGAATAGCAGTGCTTAAAAATAGTGTTTAAAACAGTTTTTAAAGAAACATTATTTAAAATAGAGGACCCACACAGATATAGAGTTCATATTATTAAGCTTTTAAACATTTTTTAAAATGATTTTTGCTATAGGGTGTGTGTGCTCACAAAAGAAATGGAGAGGGGAACCAGCAGTTAGCGTAATGGCTATGTTGCTGGACTCCCACGTAGTCGACTGTGGTTCGCATCCCGGACCCGGTGACTTAAAACTCATGCCGGGAGTGTGTGTGTGCGTGCCCAAGATCCCGAGAGAAGAATGGAGGAGAAGGGATTGTGGCATGACCATCCCCCCTGGGGGGTGATTTCTCGCTTTCTGTCTCTATGTCTCTCTCTGTCTGTCTGGCGAGCGCACGCGCCCTATGAGGGAAAGTGAGAAGTCACCCCTCAGGGAGGATGGCCATGCTGTAATCCCTTTTCCTCTACTCTCCTTCTGGTATTTTAGGCACACACGTACAGGTTCTTGGCATGATTGTCAAGCCACTGGGTCTGGGACTCAAACAATAGTCAGGCATGCGGGAGTCAAGCATTCCTTAGCCATCACACAACCTGTTGGCCTCTCACTGTAAGTTTTAAGTTAGGCCTTATAGAGAATGTTAAGCAGGTAAATAATATGGTGTGATCATTTTTTTCTAATAAGGATCCTTTTCATATTCTGGTATATAATATTCTCTTATTAGTCTAAAATACAGCATCATTACCATTGACCATCTATCGCAGCTGACTGTATGAGCTTGAGACAAATGTGAGACATCCATGATGTATTGAAAACCACTAAGGACACAAAATGAAGCAGTCTCCACTATCTGGGGCATCACCACTTGCACTGGCAGAGCAAAAAGAATACATTAAATCATGTACTGGATTGAGAAATCAATCAAATCATGTACCTAGTTTATTTTACTGTATGTGTGATGATCAGTGCATAATAGGAGTCAATACATACTACCCTTAAATTGAGTTTGAAGAAAATCAAGAAATAAGATAAAATAATCTGCTTGGAGAGAATGGCTCAACATAGAGCTAAAATCACATTCCTTAATAGGTGCCCCTGAACTGAATTTCTTCTCAAAATGTCTTACTGAAGTTTTTCCTGAGAAGATCATATATGAGTTAATAGAAAACTGGAAGGGAGGTAAGCATTCTTCCTTAAGAGTAGAGACAAATGACACTGTAGTTCTTTTTTTTTTTTAATATTCTATTTTACTATGAAGAGTTCAGCATTTGTTCTTTTTAAGACTTCACTGGAGAACACTATGGTTAAAGCTATGTGTTTGCTCAAGAAAAATACTCTGAAATGGTGTAGGGATGAGAAACCTGAATTTATATATTCCTTGGACTCAGTAATTGCTCAGTGACCCGATGAATCAGTAGAAAGATTTAACAGCTAGTTAGTGTGAACTGGCAACTGGTCTACCAGCAGAGACTAATTGGGCTGCTACTTATTATTTACTTTCTTGCAATGAGGTGTATGCACTCTCTGGAATGAGACAAAGAGAGAGAGAGGGATGGAAAGAGGGAAAGTGAAAAGTCACTCCACAGCAGGAATGGCCATGTACGATCCCTTCTCCAATCTCCTCTGGGGATTCTGGGCATGCATGCATGTGTGCTCAGCGTATGTTTCAAGTTGCAGGGTCGAGGACTTGAAACATGCGGTCAGTCATATGGAATACTGCCACCACCACCATGCCGCCGACTGACCCTGTGAAAACTTAGGTATGCTGCTGGGCCTACAGTCTTGACTCTGTATCTCACTTATCTCTCTGATTTATAGGCAAACTATGCTATTTTAACTATTTTAATCAGCTCTCAGTTTTGATTGCTTACAATGTATCTTTTGTTTACAATGTATCAATGCTCTATTTCACTCCTGAATATTATCTCATTTGAAATAAATCCTGTGAGAAGTACATTGTAACCATATCCATTTTGCTTATCCAGGGTAAGTTAACTGTTTCTAGACCACACATCAGTAAATTTCAGAGCTATGATTTAAGTTAAAGCTGATATGACAAAAATACCTGTGCTACCAAGTATTACACTACATAATCTCACTTTTATTCCTTGTTCAGAAGTAGAGGCAATTGTAATATGTAGGCGAAACCAAGGTTGTAAGTCCAGAGCATATTTGAGAAAACTGAGTATGTGTGGCAACCACAGCACATTGGATGGAGTAATTGTTGGTGACTGGAAATACTTACAAACTGCTCCTAGGTTTGGATAGCCCACAAAGAGCTGGTTATATGATGACGATGATGCCCTTTCATTCAGTAGCTACTTTGTGCTGCCATAGAGTTGGTATTACTTAAATGAGTATCCAGCCTTACAGTTGGGGCTTCTTTCACAGGAGAACTTGGCCTGTAATCTGATATCTCTGGTCACCCTTGGAACGGATCAGCTTTCCATATCCTCCCATCATTAAATGTAAGGGAGCTGATGAAACTGGTGGCATGGAACTTTGAGAGAGATAACCTGGGAGATTTAGAGCAAAAATCCATTACTTAAAAAAAAATAAATTATTATTATTATTTATACATTCAATCTCTATACATCATTTAGATTTTCAAGTATGAAATACACCTCAGACCAGTCCAGTTGAGAATTCTATACATGTCATCATCAACAGGTAATAAACATTTCTGTGTATTTTAATCTTTTTAAAATTTTAATTTATTTTATATATTCAATCATGGTACATCACTACAGCTTATAAAATGAATTATGCAACATGAATACATGTTTCACACCAGTCTGGTTGAAGATATCATGCATGTTATCAATAATCATCCAGTTCTGTGTCCCTCAAATGTTTTGCCTCTCTGTTTCTCTCCTTGATTCCTTTTCTCTCACTCTTTTTCATCTCCCATCCTCTTCCCACACTGTCTCCAGTATCTATAACCATTTTCATGCTTTTATATCCTCTAATCTTTCAGTTTCTGTCATAGAGTGTGGATAGCTGGTACATATTGAGTGGAGACACAAAATGTTTCTCTTTCATAGCCTGACTTGCTTCACTCAGCAGTAAATCTCCCATATTCATCCACTTTCTATCAAAAACCCACTACATTTTAACTAAGCTGACTACCCTGGATTATGACAAAATTATGTATTTTTTTCTTCACGATTGTCCTATATATAAGGTTGCCTTGATTCTTCTTAATGTTTCTTTGACTGGAGTCAAAGAAAATGAACTCATTTCTTCTTTAGTCCTTAATTTTCCATCTTCAATCCTATACTTAACACAGGCAATTTGAATGGTCCGTCATGTGTGGAAAAAAAGGAGACTGATTTTCTGTCAGGGCTTATTTAATTGGATGTTGTATGACCCTTAGTTAGAAATGAGATAAGAATATACAATTCTAATTTAGAGAAAATTTCCATTAATAACTTAAAGGGACTTTTTAAATATAAATGAAAGACACACCTACCTCTTCTTCTAAATTAAGATATAGAGCACATAATTAAATGCAAAATTGCCTCACTAGAAAAGTCACTGAAATATTCAAGTATCTATTTTGTATGGTACTTTATTTGAATTTGAATTTTGAATTTATTTTTCTTTTGCCTTAAATTCTATGCCAATACATTATGTCGTTTAAGCAATGTAAATATCATGTAAAATTTGACAGTAATAGAGAGGGACCAACAACAATACAATGTCATGAAATACTGAACCTGATTTTAGCTATTTCTACCTTTAAAAGAGATAAAGGAGGTAGTGGCTACAGAATTCAGAACAGTGGAAGAAGTATATAATTTTATTGCTCCATTCCTTTCAGAGAGCTTAGTTGTCCGAAGTAGCTTAAAGATCCATTAATTTAATGCTTTTGCCAGTCTAGAATGCTAAAGTTTGACACCGGGTATGAGTGACCCATTGTTTCATAGAGCATATTAGTGAGTGAGTAGATCTACAAAGGCAAGATTTAGGTATAGGAATTGGAGCGCTAAACTTTGTATAGTAGGATCAGTATGCTGGACATGGGTGCTGAGTAACAGAGCAGAAGGCTGAGTTGGTGTGGTGGTTGGGGTACTGGACTTCAACTGTGGTTTGAGTCCTGGAACTGGCAGCTTGGTTTCTCACTCTCTTTCTCTCTCTCTCTTTTAATATAGCAAATTAAAAAAATAAAAGTAGATAAAGTTAAATAAATAAATCTTAAAACAAGAGAAGGCTAAAGCCTATACACAAAGTGAGTTAGTAAGACATCCTCACTGGTGAAGTGGCCAGAATTTTAGTTGTTAAGCATTTAAACAACAATATTTGTTCTATGAGAAATCTCAAACTGATACAAAATAGAACTATCTAAAGATCTGATTGTTCCCTTCTCCATGCTTTAACAGCTATTATTGGTGGCCAAACTTATTTCCTCTGTACCTCTAAGCATATTTGCCTCCCACACTCCCCTGGATCATTTTGAATAATATTAATCAGTATGTAATTTGATTCTCAAATATTTTAGTCAGTTCTGAATTATAATGACTATTTCAAAAAATCACTACAGTGCCATTATATGCTCCCTAAATGAACAATAGATCCTCAACATTTATATTTTGAGTTTATATTTTCCAAACTGTCTCATAATTTTACTTTTTTGAAAAAAAAAATTGCTAGAGGGCATGTGCACTTACCAGAGAGAGACAGAAAGTGAGAAAGCACCCCCCCCGTGAGGAACGGCCATGCCACAATATTTTCACCATTTCTTCTTTCAAGATTTTTGAGCACCCATGTACACACACCCAGCATGTTTTTCAAGCTGCCTGGTTCACAACTTGAACTGCGCAGTTGGTCAGGTAAAATCTAGCCACCTCGACCATTATGCTACCTGCTGGCCCAATCCCAGTTTTACTTCTTAATTGTTCGAAACCATCTATATGTCCCAAGTCTTAAATCTTTTGCTTCTTCTTTCGCTTTTCCCATACTATTTGTTGAAGACACAGGGTAGTTTTTCTTTAGAGTTTACTACATTCTGACTTTGCTGATTATATATGTGAATACATATTTCTCTTCCCTCTATTGCCTATAACTTGAAGGTTAGCTCATAGAAGTTTCACAAGATGTAAGCTTGACATTGGCTCCAAGAGCAGCTCATAAGTGGTATTATTAATGTATTCTTCCATCAGGAGACAGCGAATATGCTATGGCACCTTTTCTTTTCTGAAGTTATCAGACATTCATGCATTCATTCCTTAAAGACTGTAATTTTATCCTTACTTCTTAGTAGCAAAGATATTCTTATTAAAAACAACTTGGAAAACTTTTAAAAACTGTAATTGTGGAGTTGCAATTTTTCTTGCACATTTCATAAATCTAATGATATTTAGTAAATTTAATGTTAGTTAAATTTCTTCAGTGGAGAACAAAGATACTGGCACATGCCCTGAACTTGCACACAGCAAACGAATACGAAGGAGAGTGGGGTGTAATAACAACGGCTTGAGCAGAAGGATGAGCTTAGAGACCAAGAGGACTAATGAAAGCCTACACTAATTTTGAGATTCCTCCCAGAAACTGAAATAACAGTGACTGGAGTATTGTATTTGAGGTAATGTCATTTGAAATGTAAAGGACATGATATCTTGGTAAGAAAGTTGAAAATTGAGAAAAATATTTTTTCTAAAGCCTCATTACTAGTATGAACTTTTATATGTTTAGATCATAGTGGTGATTTATATTTACAATGCAATTCCTCAAGTCAGATATAGTTACTCAATTGCTTTTGGGGCCCTAAAGAAATAAAGCTATATCAATTCATTAATTGAGTTATTCATATACTAAGTACTTAACATAATTACAAGGGATAATTTTACCTTTCCTGTGTTTGATAAATGTTCTACTATTAAAAATTTCATGTTACTTCTTTGTAAAACAGTATTATTGGCCTTTAGAATAAAGCAAACTTATTTTGCCCACTTACATTCTCACTTAGGACCCAAAAGCAGAAAATAAAGAAAGTTTCTTTCTTCAATGCAGTTGATTCAATTAAAAAGCTATCATAAAAGGTTCTGAGGAGTGGGATTTTATGTGAGTACATTCATGTTCAATTTATTTTTGAAGGGTGTTCCTTTAGAATATGCTTATTCATTAAAAAAAAATGAGACTTGTGCCTTCAAGGCAATAGAAATAAAAGTTTGTTATAATCCTGAGAGATCATGTTCTTATTGAAATTTACTTTATAGAGAAAATAAACTGATTATATGAAAAAAATGGGCTCTATAATCCCTTTACAGCTTAGCTTAATTCTTTGATTATGATGGGTTCTATGAGGAAGAGGAAAGAGAAATTTAATCTACTCTTTAGTTCCACCAGAAATGATCTCCTCTAGTAAACTGTAAGTCTTGGCAGCTGCTGAAAGAAGGGGAGGATGTTTATTTCTTTTCATATAACAATCGTTTTCATGTATGAAGCTTTCTTATAAAAATTTCGTCACTAGTTACGATTTTCTATGTATTGCTGTTATGAGCCCAATTCTTTTTCCATCATGAATCACATGATATTTTGTTACATGCCTGCCAAATGGTAAGGTAATATACCGTCAATTTATTCATTCAAACGTCTCAGTGTCTACCATGTGACAAGTTCTTCACTAAGCTTGGTTTCTTTCTTCAAAGGATTTATGGAAGTGCAAGTCATTGTGAAAGTATCAAGAAACACTTATGTATAGAAACGCAAAAAAAAAAAAAAATAAAAGGAAAGTGATAAGAAAGGCAGTTACCTAAGACTCAGGTAGCCAGATGAAGAAAGAAGGCAGGAAGAAGCAAGGCATTGTGGGCAGTGAGTGGCATGGGAAAGCACCAGTCCAAGGGTCTCAAGCAGTCCTCACCTGGGTCATTCGCAATATGACACTGCTACCTCCTTACAGGACTACATGGATTCGATGAATTGTGCCAGATAGAATGGGACCCCATGAATGAACTATTCATTTTTCAAAAACACAATTTGTAGAATCTCCAATAAGTGGAAGCATTGGAAAACAATATATGTAGTATAGTATTTATTACTTGTGCTATCTGAGAAATATTACATACTGGCTAGTTTTCATATTTTTGTGATCAACTAGCCTAATAACACTTTTTTTACATTTTCTTTTTTGGAGAGGTTTTTGCTATAGGGCACATGCGCTCGCCAGACAGACAGAGAGAGACAGAGAGACAGAAAGCTAGAAATCACCCCCCGGGGGGATGGTCACGCCGCAATCCCTTCTCCTCCATTCTCCTCTCGGGATCTTGGGACGCACGTACATGCGCCCGGCGTGAGTTTTAAGCCACCGGGTCTGGGACTTGAACCGCGGTTGACTACTTGAGAGTCCAGTGACATAGCCATTACGCTAACTGCTGGTCCCAACTCTTTTTACATTTTTAAGAGTGCATTTATTTATTGAGAAACAGAGCCAGAGAGAAAAAGAGAGAAAGCACCTCTTGGGTCCTGATCACAGTTCAATTTCTCTACCTCCTCAGGATCCTTCACAGGCACACATGCCCAGCATGTTTTTTGAGCCATCAGGACTGGGATTCAACTATGATAGTCTCATTGACTTGAGTATACCATATTCATACTGGGAACATCTATGTTGTACAGGGTAAAGACAAACTGATTAAATGTAAATAAAACATAAATTAAATACAAACAAAGAGACATAATTGACTGTGTGGGATCTGGCTCCCTCTGCGAAGTGCTTAACTGTGTTATAGGGCTGCTCTAATTTTATTCTTTTGCATTTTTATATTCAATTTTCCCACCATCATGTATTGCAGAGAATGTCCTTTTCCCACTGAATGTCCTTGGAAACTTTGTCAAAAATCAATTGGTGATATTTATGTGGATTTATTTCTGATTTCTCTCTTGTGTTCCTTTGGTTTATAGGTCTGTTTTTGTGCAAGTATCATGCTGTTTTGGTTACTATAGCTTTGTAGTATATTTTGAAATCAGGTAGTATGATGTTCCCATACTTCTTTGTGCATGTATGTTCAGAATTTCTTTGGCTATTCAGTGCTTTGTTTGGACCATATTAGTTTTAAAATAGTTCTTCTATTTCTGTAAAGAATGCTACTGGTATTGTGCTCGCTTCGGCAGCACATATACTAAAATTGGAACGATACAGAGAAGATTAGCATGGCCCCTGCGCAAGGATGACACGCAAATTCGTGAAGCGTTCCATATTTTTGATGCAGATAAAAACTACAATGAGATACCACCTAACCCCTGTCAGAATGGCAAAGATTAAGAATATAAAAAGTGATAAGTGTTGGCGGGGATGTGGTGAAAAGGGAACCCTCCTACACTGTTGGTGGGAATGTAAACTAGTTCAACCACTGTGGAGAACAATATGGAGGTTCCTCAAAGATCTACAAATAGAACTACCATTTGATCCAGCAATCCCACTTCTGGGTATTTACCCAAAAGACAGGAAAACGCTCAGTCAGAAAAGTGCTTGCACATCAATGTTTATTGCAGCATTATTCACAATTGCCAAGACATGGAACCAACCTAAATGTCCACAAACTGATGAATGGATTGGAAAAGTGTGGTATATATACTCTATGGAATACTACTCAGCCATAAAAAATAACAAGACCCTGGAATTTGACAGAAAGTGGTCAGATACGGAGGATATATTGCTGAGTGAAGTAAGCCAGGCTATGAAAGAAAGATATTGTATGTATCCACTCAATATATACCGACTATCAGCACTCTATAATAGAGAGCAAAAAATTGGAGGACATAAAAGCAGTGAAGGTACTTAACGAGAATAGGACAGTGTGGAATGGGGGAAGTGAAGAGAAGAGAATAGAGAAAGATAACAAGTGAACAATAGATAGGCAGGACATTAGTGAGAAACAGATATGGCTTATTAACTGTTGATGTTGACATGTATAGTATTCTCAACTGGATTTGTCTGAGAAGTATTTCATGATAGGCAAAGTATTTGTACAAGCAAAATGAGAAATAGCAATTGACTGTTTTAAAAAATAATTAGAATAATAATAATAATGATTGGGGAAAACATAGAAAAGATATTGAATGTTAAAGTGGGGAGATTAATGTCTCTGTACTGACTGACATGCATGGCATTCCCTTTTGAAAAAGCAATGTAATACACTGTAAAGTTATATGTAATTCAATGTAATATAAAGAAGAATATGATGATAATAAAAATATATATATATATATATATATATATATATATATATATATATATGTATATATAAAAGAATGCTACTGGTATTTTGATAGAAATTGCATTAAATTTGCAGATTGCTTTGGGAAGTATCAGCATTCTAAAATATTAATTCTTCTAATGCATGAATGGTAAGAGAAAGCCTGACTTCCTGCATTTTCCTTGATGTTACAGCATACCTATTCCATGTTCTTTTTTACAGGACTTAGTTTGCTTTCCTTACAGTAAGAAAATGTTTCTATTTTAGGCAGATATGTGTTTGGTTAAAATCAACCTGTTCTACTAATAAAGAAGAAAAAAAAAAACCACAACTATTAGAAAAAAGGTACCAGTGGGACAGCAGATGTTATAATGGTTAGGTCACTGGACTCTCACATAGTAGACCACTCTCACATAGTAGACCATAGTTTTCCATTGCAGTTACACTAAAAGTCCCTGGACCCAGTGACCTAAAACTCATGCTGGGGATTAGCAGATGGTATAATGATCACATTGCTAAATTCTCACATAGTCAACCATGGTTTGGGTCCTAGACCCAGTGGCTTAAAGCTCATGCCAGGCATATGTGCATGTGTACCCAAAATCCTGAGAGAAGAATGGAGGAGAAGGGATTGTGGCATGGACATTCCCCCTGAGGGGGTTGATTTCTCACGTTCTCTCTGTCAATCTGGTGAGTGCACACACCCTATTGCAAAAATCTTTCTTAAAAATAAAATAAAGCTACCAGTGTCTGCCATAGCATGTAATAGAGGACAAGATGCTGCCTTGAGAAATTCTATCTAGCCTTTTGCATCATCTTCCTAGTTGGTTAAAGCCAAGAACTTTGAAATGGACTTTGATTTCTCTGTTTAACATGAATTTTTTATTGGATGTATAACAAAGTCAAGTTTTTCTTGTCTTGTTTATTTCCACTGGGTGTGGTGCCAGAGAAAGATAGAAAGTGAGAAATCGCTCCCCAGGAAGAATGGCCATGCCCATATCCCTTCTCTTCCATTCTCTTTTTGGGATTTTGGGCATGTGCATAATATGCCTGGTGTAATTTTCAAACCACTGGGTCAGGGACTCGAACAGTGAAGTCTGCTGTATGGGATCCAGTGCCTTAACCATCACATGACTTGCTGGTCCCCCAAGAACATCAAACTTTGGATGTCCATTTGGTATCAATCTGTCTACTTCTCTGCTATTTCCACTGCTACCATCTCCTCAGAGCAATCATCACTCTTTACCTGGATTATCACGCTTACCCCTTAACTCATACTCTAACTCCCTAATTGTACTCTTCTATTGATTTTCAGTAAAGCAGTTGGAGTTGCCTTTGGAAAATAAATTCAGACACTTACTGTGTCTAAGTACTTTTAATGGTTTTCCATTGCAGTTACACTAAAAGCCAAGCTCCCTACCCCTAACTAGGTCCTGAAGGATCTAGCTGCTCTCAGCCTTTATATCTCTGCTCATAATTCTCTCTGCAGTGCTCATTAAGTCGTTATCACTCTACCTTTTTGTCAGTTTCACGAATTCACTAAACTCTTTTTCACCTTAGATATTTCTCATGGAGTTTGCCCTCTGCCTAATACGTTCCTCTCACCTTAAAAGTTACTTTCTCACATAAACATTTCTTGACCAACAAATCTCAAGCTGTCTACCTTTTATTCCTTGTCAGTTATTTGTGTTTGGTTTCCCTCAGTCCTTTTTTTTTTTTTTTTTTCTTTTTTTTTTTTTTTTATAAGAGAGAGATTTGTTGTCATAGGGTGCATGTGCTCGCCAGAGAGAGAGCCAGACAGAGAGACAGAGAATGAGAAATCACCACCCAAGGGGGTGAACACATCGCAATCCCTTCTCCTCCACTCTTCTTTTGGGGTCTTGGGCATGCATGCACAAGAGCCCTGCATGAGTTTCAAGCCTTCCAATCTGGGACTTAAACCAATAGTCACTATGTGAGAGTCAGCAACGTAAACAGTATGCCATCTGCTAGTTTCCCTCTAAGTACTTTCTATCAACCAAAATTATTCTTACATACTTACAGGTTTGCTGTCTATCTCCACAGTATTCTTTTTTGAGGGAAAGGATCCTATTTTGCCCACACTAGTAGGTTGTCAGAAAAGTCATCGTATTTTCCCATGTTTTTCTTTTTTATTTATTTTCATATTGTAGATTTATTTATTTTACATTTATTCACTGTATAGCATTGGAGGATACAAAATGAGTTTTCCCATGGAGAATACACTGTATATTGGTGCAATCAAAGATATTACCATACATGTTATCTTCAACAAATAATTTTCCATTTTCTGTTTCTTATATATTTTACTTTTTTCTTCCCCCTCGATTCCATCCCTCTCACCCTCTGCCATTTCCTACTCTCCTCCCACACTGTCTCTGGTATCTACAGTTGTTTTCCATTTGTTTTTCAAATTATTTTCTCATTTTTCTAAATGCAAAAATGTGTCATGACTTTTCAGACACCCCAATATATCCCATGTTCCCTAAAGTGTAATTCTATTACAGTATGTAGGCACAAAATTAGTACTTTTGGTGTTGCAGATGGAATTGGAATATTGTTTACGTGGATACATTGTGGGAGGTGTGAAGTGGCTAGTGATAAGGTTTATAGGAGATAGAGTTCAGCAGGAAACTATGCGCCATCTAAAAGAGTTCGGGATTTTCCCTAATGAGAAGTCACTAAAGTAAATGAGTCAAGGAAGTGACAATTTTGTATACTGAATTTTAAGAAGATCAGCAGTTTCAGTAAAAATAATAACAGTAATAGAAGTAGTATTATAATCATAACTGCAATAATTAAATAATAATAATAATAGTTATTATAGTAGCAGTTATTGTAGTAAACAGACATTTGTAGTAAAGACTAATAATAATGAAGTTGGGACCAACTTCCACCAGTGGCCTGGTGGAAAAAGCACTGGACTCCCACATGGTTGACTATGGTTTGAGTCCCAGACCTGATGGCTTGCTTTCTCACTTTCTCTCTCTCTCTCTGTCTTACTTTGGTGAGTGTGCATGTCCCAAAGAAAATTAAAATAATAATAATAAATTAAATTAAATAACCTTACTGTGCTCCAAGCTCTGGGACATGCATATGTATATATATATATAATACACATACACACACATATATATTACACCCTAAATATGTAGATATATATAGTGTTTAACCTTCATAATAATTCCTATCTTCTATATATAGTTTTTTCTCTTCACCAACATTGCTGTTTGTGCTTCTCCTGCATTAGTTGTTTAATTTTTATAACCTCTCTTTAAAGCAGATACTACTATTGTTCCTATTTTATTAGTAAGAAATCCAGTAACAGATTTGGCAAAGAGAAACTCATCTGAGCTGACATGAAGGTAAGCATGGCATGGTGAGCAGAAAGCCAAAGTCTGTCAAGTACATGACCTACAGTGGGGGAGGGGTAGAAATCAAGAACATCCATAATAATAACTTTTATCCAATCATATGTACCTAAGGAACCCAAAGTTCAGTGGATTTTAATGATAGCTTAAAATAATAACCAATAGATGAAATTGAGACATTTAGCACAGTATTTCATCTCCAAGTGTTGGAGATAAAATTAAATAGGTAATCAAACTTAACTGCAAGAATCTAGTTAAGTTTAATTGGGGAAAGCAAGGATTTTTAGACTTTCATAGCAAAACTGCAGCCACAGCAGAAATGGACAAAATAGGTGAGCAAAATAAATGATAACTATGAATAGTTTTATTTTAGAAAAAAAAATAAATACCTATGCTGTTTAGACATTTGGCCAGCATTTCTGCTTGTCTTTCATCTCCAAGGTTTGTACTTAAAACATTTTTTTTTGGTGCATGTATATGTCATAATAGGTTTCTCAAAAGTCCTATGTTAAGTCTTGACCATTTCTGGAGAATATGACTATAGGTGAAGATAGCGCTTTATAAGAGATCAAAGCTTAAGTGAGGCTGTTAGAATAGGCCCTCTGTTGAAGATATTTCGTAGTTTTATCAACAGTACTAAGGAGAAATGCTCACCTGTTGAAATATCCATTTTGTAAGACAAATAATAAAGTGATTGAAGGTATGGAAGAAAATGAAATGAAAAAAAAAAAAAAGAATAGGCCCTCATCCAGTGCCAGCCCATGGTGTGGTGGTGGAGGTGACTGAGTCCCACACGGCTGACTGCACAGTTTGAGCCCCAGACCCAGCAACTTAAGAAACATGCCAGGAGCATGTACCTGCATGCTGGAAACCCCAAAAGGAGGGAGCAATGGAGAAGGGCCAATGGCATGACCTCCCCCATGCTTTCACACTTTCTCTATTTCTGTCTCCTTCCAGCAAATATAAGCATTCTCCAGCAAATTAAAGAAAAAAAGTATTGGCCCTAATCCAGTCTGTCACCCTTAAAGAAGCAGCAGTTAGGATTTAGAGTAATATGAAGGATGCTTGCACACAGAAGAGAGAGAAAACGGTCATCTAGCCAGGGAGAGAGGCCACGGGAGATACCAAACCTACTGACAGCTTGATCTTGGACTTCTAGACTTCCAGCTGTGGTGAAGCAAATGGTGGGACGCCACTGTGCAATGAAGGTTCTGACTGTGTTGATCTGAGCATGCTTAACATGCATACTCATACCCATGATCCTGGTTGGCTGGAGACAGGGGAAGCAGCTTCTGTGGCATGATGAAACCCTGTCAAGGGTGACTGTCTCTCTTTTGCTCTCTTTTTTACTTTCTCACTCATTAAATAAATAAATGTTTCTAAAAAGGAAAATACAGGGACCAGCAGGTGGTGTGGTGGTTAAAGCACTGGACACTCCCACATGGTCGACCATGGTTCAAGTCCTGGACGTGGAGGCTTGCTTTCTCACTTTCTCTCTCTCTCTGTCCCTCTCTGGTCAAATTAAAATAAATAAACAAATAAATTTAAATAAAATACTTCTTAAAAGAATAAAATAAAATTAATGAAGGAATAAATAAAATTAAACAAATACTTTTTTTAAAAAAAGGAAAATACATTTCTGTTTCAGTATTTTATTATGGCTCTAGCAAACTAATAGAATATATGCTAACCTTTCTTACCCGAAATTTACAAAATCAAGTAAAATATTTGTCAAATTTGATTTATTTATATTTTATGTAGGATAAAGATTAATGCTATTCCATTTTAGTAAAACCTTACTTTTAGAACCCACATACATTTTAAGGCATGTATGAAGGATCAATTCTACTAACAGGCTTACTGATTTCTATAGACATATTATAATATCCCATTCCCATAACTTCTAGAATATTTAAATGCATACTTTTGGCATCTATGGTAGTATGGCATACCAATCGTTAACTCCTGAAAAGTAAAATCTAAAAAAAAAAAAAAAAAAAAAAAATGGGAAAATTCAGAGTACTTTTCCACATATAAGAAAGAATGTATCCCAAGCACGACCTAAGCTTCTAAGCAGCATAAGTATTTATTTATTTTTTTCTAAAATAAAACTATTCATAGTCATCATTTATTTTCCTCACCCATTTTGTCCATTTCTGCTTTGGCTGCAGTTTTGCTATGTAATCCTAAAAATCCTTGCTTTCCCCAATGAAACTTAACTAGATTCTTGCAGTTAAGATTAATTACCTATTTAATTTCTGAGACGATGAACCCCTGCTGCTAAGTTTTATGATTTCTTCCACCACAATATCAAACCTTCCTTTGGGGGTGTGGATAATTAATCCCTTAACAAACTACCTTATTATAACTTACTTCAACTAATGCTTTATTTTTCTCCCTCTTTAAATCAAAGTTTATTCTCCCTGGGATTCTTTTTTTTCCTCTAGGTGCATGTGCGTGTTAGCGAAAGAGCGATCCTTATCTTTCCAGTTTGGGTAAAAAGGCTCTAATCTACAATGCTGTTTTTGTTTTCCAGTGGTGCTTGCCAGGGAAAATGAAAGTGCTTCTGAGCATGACGGGATGTGGTCCTGTCTGGATCCGTGTCCAAATATCAAATACCGCCCACCTAACGTGCACCCGTTTGTGTCTTCCCATTCTGGCATCAATTTGCTCAGCCATCAGCAAAGAGACAACATTCATGTGGGGTCTTCAAAAAGTTCATGAAAATGTGGGACCAGCAGTCAGCGTAATGGCTGTGTTGCTGAACTCCCATGTAGTTGACCGCGGTTCGAGTCTCAAACCCGGTGGCTTAAACTCATGCCAGGTGTGTGTACGTGCGTGCCCAAGATCTCAAGAGGAGAATGGAGGAGAAGGGATTGCGGCATGGTCATCCCCCCCTGGGGGTGATTTATCACTTTCTGTCTCTCTGTCTCTCTCTGTCTTTCTGACGAGCGTACGAGCCCTACAGCAAAAACAACTCCCCCACAAGAGAATTCATGAAAATGTGTACTATGGAAAAAATATGCATGAATTAAAAAAAATTACATCAAAATAAACCTGTACTGTAATTTCATCTTTTCACAAACTTCATAAAGTCCTCTGGTGTGTAGCCCCTCTATGTACCAGGTAACATGGTAGAGTATGCAAAGATGATTGAGACATGTCTTTTGACCTTGAATAGTTCTTTGTAGTTGGCAACACAGGTTAGCAAATATTAATTACTCTTTATATAATCCCTAAGTGACTTTGGTGAATATAACTTTTTAATTATGATGTACACAACTCACCCCGCTCTATTTCCTGCGGTTCAGGATATTTTTCTCAAATCAGGCAACAATTAGGCATTTGGTGTTCATCACTTCAGGTGAAGGTTATTGCTGAAGAAGAGCAAGGAAAAGGCAATTACATTTCAAAAATCCAGTCTTCAGGAGATGATGGTAAGAACCGAAAGCAGAAGACAGAAATTTGAAAGAATACATGCTGACGAAAGATGATGTCTCAGCTAGGGTGAGGAAAGGTAAGTGAAGTGGATGGTTCTGATACTGTGGAGAGATGGTAAAGATTTGTGTGCAAATATAAAGCCTAAAAAGAACAAATCAGAAAAATAGCTTCTAGCAGCTTCATGGGCACACCCCAAATGATTGCACCAGCTGAGAAAATACTTATGACGTGTTAACTAGCCTTGGTTTTAAGTTAACATAGTCTGTCCTTACTAGCATCAGATGCCTTATCAAGTTGAAGTGACAAGAAAATTCCATTTAAGGTATACCTTTTCTTTTCTTTTCTTTTTTTGGAGAGGTTTTTGCTATAGGGCGCATGTGTTCGCCAGACAGACAGAGAGAGACAGAGAGACAGAAAGCAGGAAATCATCCCCCAGGGGGGATGGTTACGCCGCAATCCCTTCTCCTCCATTCTCCTCTCGGGATCTTAGGCACGCACGCACACGCGCCCAGCATGAGTTTAAGCCACCGGGTCTGGGACTCGAACTGCAGTCGACTACATGGGAGTCCAGTGACCTAGCCATTACGCTAACTGCTGGTCCCCCATTTAAGGTATACTAAATTGGCTAGAAATGTACTTAATGACCATAAAGATATACACTAGATCTTCAGTGTTTGAAATTATGAGGAGGTGTGGCGTTAGCTGTTGAATATATTTTGATTAACTGGACTGGGGAGAAATGTTCATATATTGAAATGTTCAATTCATAAGCTAAACAATGTCATTGAATGTATATAAAAATAAATAAATTAAAAAAGAAATTATTTTTTGTTAGTTTGTTCTTAAATGTTCTTTTCTTTTTTTTTAGTTTTTTTTTTTCTTTCTTTTATTTCATTTATTTTATACATTCAATCACATTATTATTTGGCTTACAAAATGGATATTTCAGCAGGTGAACATTTCTCCCTAGTACAGTTGTTAGAACTACAGTGTTTGAAATTTAAGTGATCACGGTTTTGCATAAAGAATCTATGACCAGCAGCAATTTGGAATTCTGTTGAAGCTCAATTTTAGTGTTAGGTTGGTAGACGATGGGAATGATTATGAAGGAGATTCTGATTCTAGATATAAGACTGAGTGGCTCTTGTTTGAGAGTAGTTGGGGCAGGCTATTGTGGCGGAAGTGCACGGGGAGACAGAGAGGTTAGTTGTGTTATAGGAAACAGGCTGGCATTGGGTGGAGAGATTGAGGCACAGAGAGAACAAGAGAGAGGGGGTGTTAGTTCAGGATTTTAGACAATCTAGCTTCTGCACATCAGCTCAGCTTTATTAATAACAGTGATCATGTTTTGTTTGATATAATATTCAGTTTTTCATAACAAATGTATATCGTAACATTCATTTTCCAGATGAGGATATTTAGGCACAGAGAGTACAATCGTCAGAGTGAAGTGAAAGGTAGGAGTATTCTAACTTCACTATGTGCTCTTGGCCATTATTCATTTGATGATGAGTTTTTTTTCAGTTATTTTTTATTTTTTATTTATTTATTTATTTATTTTTTGCACCACTTCCTAATGCAAAGGTTCATCACTTAAGGAATCACTGAAATTTTTTCCCCCCATATTTCAAAATCCAGTATCTGGACACTCATTTTATGAACTAGAAGTATGCTTTGGTTTTGATTTTTTCAGAGGTCAACTCTAAGGTAAGGATTCCAAAGCACCCAGTAGGCAGTGGGGGGAAAGACAGTGAAAAAGCTGCAGCCAGTTCATGGTACGTTACTGCATCTGAATTGCAGTGGAGATCTGGTAAAGATTATAAAGTTGAGGCACAGAGTAAAACACAATGCTCTGAGAGGCAATTTCTCATGGAATGTACCTAGTTCAAGTCCTGAGACCTTCCTGAATATGCCATGATCCAGGAAGGAGCTGAATTGCAGCATTGAGGCCCTATTAAAAGTGATGTTTCTATCTCAGTCTCTTTCACACATGAAAGAAATAAATAAACTTGGAAAAACAAACAAACAAAAAAAAAAACCTTTCCTGAGGGGGCAAGAGAGTCAGGCTATGTGGACATTAACTCTTGTCTAGTCACTGTTTGAGGACTGTTTCAAAAGGATTCTGTCTAGTTCTTCAGGTCTGTTTTGAACAAAAGCCACAAAGAAGTGTGAATTACTTGGAACTAGTAAGCCTCAGTAGGAATGTTTGTTACAGTGTCATAATCAGTGCAATAAAGTACCTTAACACTATGAAAAAATAATGGGAACTAGTTATTTGCTGCTTTTGTAACTAGATTGCTCAGTTGTTAAGAATGAGGATTACACTAACATCAGCTGACATCAAGTGAGCTCCAACAGTTTGCCAGGTTCATTTCTAAGAACATTAAAGTAAGTACTGATGAATTGAATGCTCATTAACATGCTGCAGAATAGATACAAGTATTGCCTTATTTTTATAGAAAAATGGCCTACGTTTGCAGAACTAATGAAGAACAGGGTTTGGAGTCTAACCATCAGATTTCAGACCCTGACTCCCAGTCTGCCATCTATTTTGCTGGCTGTTCTTTCCTCTTGCTGGTTATTTACTAGGTTCACTCAACATGAACTTTGGATACAAAGACATGTCCAAAGATTCTTACAAAATATAGTCCTCTGTCTCTCCAGTGGCTTCCCAGGGGGCCTGAAACAATGAAATAATCACACAGCTGTTTAACAAGAACATTGCTTTTCTGAAACAGCATCAGTTAAAGAGTAATGAGACTTCTGCACTTTGAAGGGACTATCTCATGGCTCTCATTTTATAGGCTTTTTTGAGCACCAGTGATGGAAAGTCTTTGTCAGAAACACAAAGGGCGGAGTAAACAACATGTGATTCTGTTTATCATGCTATAGTTTGTATCCGCCAAAATTCATGTGTTGAGATTTGGTTGTGAAGGTATTAAGAAGAAACTTCATACCTTTATGGTGTCCAAATGTGGGGTCACTGGGAGTGATCAAGTAATTAGGATAAGGCCCCTGTGATTGACACCTAGTGGGACTATAAAGAGGGAAAACTGAAACCAGAACAGATACATGGAACACAGACCTCTCCTCAGCCATGCCCTCTGCCATGTTAAGAGGGAACCAGAAGGCCCTCAACCAAGATGGTTTCTGGCTCCTGGCCTTTAAACCATGAGCTGAATAAACCCTATTTTTACAAATCACCAAGTTTCACATATTTTCTGAAATTAACAATGAAATGTTCTAAAACTTATCACAATCTTTTGAATAATGACATAGTTAAAGGCTTAAATATCCCATCATTTGACATATTGTCTTATGGTAACAAATTCTGGATTACTAAAACAATTGATATATATTGGGTCATCAGAAAAATTGTGATGTATTTTTCCATGTTTCTATGCAAAAATGCATCATGACTTTTCTGATGACCCAATACTTAGGTTAGCACACATTGACACTCATGTCTTCCCATTTATTTGTTTTAAAATAGTTATTTATTTTTAAAATTTCATTTGTTATTATCATTTTTAAAATTTGACCAAAGAGAGTCAGAGAGAGAGAGAGAAAGAGAAAATGAGAAAGCCAGTTGCCAGGTCCAGGATTCAAGCTGTGGTCAGTCATGTGGGAATCCAGTGCCTTAACCACCACGCTACTGGCTGGCCCTCATTTTTATTTTCTTAAGCCGTAGTCAACTTTTAATTTTTTCCTTTGCCACTTACACTCTTCACATGAATAGCCTTTTACGTATTTTAGTTTTTTATCAAAATTGTATAAAGTGGATTGCATGTAATCTAAGCACATACTTTCTTATGCTTTAAATCATCTTCAAATGTAAGCCAACAGGTGGTATAGAGGTTAAGATGCTGGACTTCCTCGTGGCTGACCATGGTTTAAGTTCCAGATTTGGTGGCTTGAGAATCATGCTGGGCACGTGTGAATGCCCAAATCGAAGAGGAGACTGGAGGAGGAAGGGCGGCGGAATGGCCGTTTCCCCAAGGGCGTGATTTCTCACTCCCCCCCGCCCCGTCTCCACTCAGTGCACATGCCCTATGTTAAAAACCTAAAGAAACAAACAAATCATCTCTAAGTTACTTTGATACCTAATATAATGCAAATGCTATGCAAATCATTGTTATACTATACATTTTATTTGTGTTATACTTTGTTGCTGTATTGTTGGGATTTATTTTCAAAAAAAAATTTTTTTTTTTTTTTGGAGAGGTCTTTTTTTACTATAGGGTGCGTGCACTCCCCAGAAAGACAGAGACAGACAGAGAGACAGAAAGCAAGAAATCACTCCCCAGAGGGGAGGGTCACGCTGCAATCCCTTCTCCTCCATTCTCCTCTTGGGATCTTGGGCATGCATGCACATGCGCCCGGCGTGAGTTTAAGCCGCCGGGTCTGGGACTGGAACCACCGTTAACTACATGAGAGTCCAGCGACATAGCCACTATGCTAACTGCTGGTCCCAATACTTTCCAAATATTTTTGATCTGCAATTGGTTGTATCTATGGATGCAGAGCCCAGGGACACAGGGGGCCAACTGTATATAATTTATACGCATTACAGATAGTTTTATCTTTGGTTTTTATATGAAATTTTATCGTAGCACTTTTACCATGTAGAAGCCTCTTTAGTAACTTCTATAGCTCTAATTTATTATCTTTTTATGACATCTTGTTACTGATATATGATAATTTTTTCAATCTTTTGAAATTTATTTTTGTTTCTGTTTGTTTTTGTTCTACTTACTGTTAAACATGCTGTATTAAAAAATCACAGGAATATTTGAATAAATATTGTCAAGATGACACATTTTACTGTCATTACCTATTATGCAAGCATGTTCCTTCGTGTGTACCTCTAATCATTCTTGATTTCAGAAAATTCTGTATATCATACAGAAAGAGTTCAGAAAAGCTGTAAACCCAAGCTCAGCAAGAAGAAATGGCAGAGATACCCAATTTTCATGATCACTCAGCCTCTTTCTAGGGCTAGAGCAACTTGCTGAATATGCATGCAGCACATACATATTCCAAGAAAGGGATTCAGTTCACCATTGCAACCTTGTCAGTGGAGAAATGAATATTCTAGTTTGTGCCACGATAGGTGATTCTCATTGTCAGAAGTTTACACTGATTTGGGGAAAACTTGTTGCCCAACCTGGAGACCTTGAAGTTTATTTTACCAGTAGTAAAACTTAGTTCTTAGTCCTGTGGGAAGCAGGCGTTGGGTGCAGACATTGCCTATTTGCAAGAGCGAGCACCTGAAATAATTTTTGAACCATTCTCCTTGTTGCCCCCAAATTAGCTTTCTCTCAACATGCTGACCAGCCATACATCGTCTTATTCTTTTAAAGTTTGGCCAGCCAGATGCATACAAAATGCTCTGTTGTCTTTTGGCTATATAAGAAAACACTCCAAAAGTTAGTGGCCTAGAATAATGATAATGTTCACAGAGGAATGTGTACTGTGGATAGCACTGCAAAGGGGACAGTGCGTCACTCAGCTTCAGCTCAGAGGCTGTGGCTGGGCTAGCCAGAGCCTCCCTCATTCAGATGTCTGGCAAGCTGATGGTGGTTGTTGGCTGAAGTTTTACCTGTGGCAGTGGCTAGAACACATACATGTGGCCTTTCCAAGGGCTGTTTGGCTTTCTCACAATATGATGGCTGGATTCTAAGGGCAAATATTCCAGGAGAGAAATCTCAGAACTCCAGGAGTGTCATTTAGCGTCACTTCTACCTCATTATATTCATAGCAGTTCATCACTAAGGCCGGTTTATTTTCATGAAGAATTACACTACCGCCCTTGGTTGGGAAGAATTTCGAAACATTTTAAGTCATGATTTAAAATTGCCACAATAGGAAGACTCATGGTTTCCTTCACTTTTATTACTCTTCACCATCCTATATTAAGCATCTTTTTGTTTGTTGATGTGTTAGTTTTCTATTGCATCAAACAAGTTACCACCAACTTTGCTTCTTAAAACAACTCCCATCTCAGATTTTGTTAAATCGGAAGTATAGGCATAGCTTAGGTTCTCTGCTTAGAATTTCACAAAGCTTAACTCAAAGTGTTGGTTTAACTGTCTTCTTGTCTTGGGGTTGACTAAGGGAATATCTGTTTTTAAGTGCCTGTCAGTTGGTGGAATCCATTTCATGAAGGCTATGTAAGTTATGGCAGTTTGTTCAAACCAGTGACAGACAGACTCAGTCTTTATTAATCTTGTTCAGACTCTCTTGAGCCTCACTTGATTAGGTCTGGTGCAGCAGGGATAATCGATCTTTCTTTTGATGAACTCAAAGTCAACTATTCAAGAACCTTACTTACATTTGGAAAATCTCTTTGCTTTTGCCATATGGTTTGATACACAGAGGGATAGTGAATGTGCCTGCAGAGTAAGTTATATCAGAGTTTCATCATCTGGAAGCTACAAAATGGGATTTTGTACTTTTGAAAATTAGTCAGTTAACTTGGGCAGTGTGGTGTTACTGTCTATGTATTACAGGGCAAGGTGACTCTTCAACTAAGACTATTTTCAGGAGGTCGCAATTATAACATATCTACAGAACTCATAGCATCAAGAGGATGGATGTGTGATTATGTGTTAAACAGGACACAGATAGGACATCGACAAGGTTTTTTAAAAAATATTTTCCAGAGGGCATGTGTTTTTATGAGAGAGAAAGAAAGAGAGAGAAAGATAAAGTGAGAAAACACCACCCATGGGGAATGGTCACTCTGCAAACTTTTCTTCTCCATTTCTGGCTCTTCTCAAAATTTGGGGCACACATGAATACATGCCCAGTGCATTTGTCAAGCCATCATGTCCGGGACTGGAGCTATGTGCTCAGCCATGTGGGATCCCACTATCTAAATCACCAGGTCACTAGCTGGCCTGGGTCCGAGAACTTCTACCACGTATGTGAAACATAGTTAAGAAAAACAAGTGTTTAGAAACTATGAGTTGAATAATTCACAGAACTGTATCATAAAAATTTCATTAACACCATTTAGGACATTTGACTGTAGACTTTAGACACTTTATTACTCATCACGACAATTTCTGCATTTATCATTTTTACAGACCCACTACATGTTATAAACTTACACTGCAAAAGAAACATAAGCCTCTTTGAATTTTATAAGAAGTTGCCACCCTCTCATTACACCATGCAAATTCCAAAAGAATTGTTATTTTAAAGATTATATGTCAAAGATCACAAAATTCAACATAATATCCATTTTTTGACAGAAACATCTTAAGCACTCAGAAGTAAGAACTTAAAACATCTTTGCATCTTTTTCATCAGTAAATTTGTAAAAGTATTTTTGGTTTTGAAACATAAATTTGAGTTTCTTCATGTAATCTATCATCACAGCAAATATAGAAAGGGAAAAGTGAGCCTGGATGTTTTTTGTTATGATCAGGTTATGGCTTTAGAAAAGAATGACAATCTTTGCAGTTATAGTCTAAACAAATAATGATCAAATCACTATTATACAGGGTCACTTTCCCGTCTGTAACAGTTAGTGTTGACTTTTTCAGCTAAGCTCCATCAGCAGTGGCTAGCCACAGATATTGAGTGTTGGACAGAAACTTTTCTATTTAAATTATCATTGTATGAGGAGGCTAACCAGACTTCAGTTAGGAATTTATTTTTGATCGAGAGTAACTCTCACTACAAATAGAGTGGTAAAGTAACCAATATCGCATATGGTGAAAATTAGTAGGAGATAATATGAACTGAAAACTCTTTTCCTTAGTCTTTATTTGAAGATCCGTCTGTAAATTATACCAGATTATAACCAACATGAACTGTAATGCATTTATGGAAAAGTGGAAAACTTTCTTACAGTCAAATTTCCATGGCGTTTGTAAAAGAAGAGCCTAAGAAATGGTACACGATGCCTTGAGAATACATTCTTTACGGTCTTCCAAAGCTTGTTCCTTCTGTTTTGTTGATAGAATCACGTGTTACACTGATATCTCTAAGAAAACGTTTTTCAAATTTTATTCCCCAACATGATGTTTTGCAAGTTGCAACAGTTGTTTTCATTTAATAAGCTATTTTCAAGGCCAGAGTTTAAACAAAATTAAACAGATAATATATTAATTACAGAACCTCTGGGAGAATTTAATATGCTCATAAGTACTATGAATTTGTAATTGATGGAATTCTTTAAGCTACAGAGCATTGTTCCAATCTATTCCTTTGTTATTAACAAAAAGTACCCCAGCCTGGGTTATTTATGAGGATAGAGGTTTTCCAGCTCACAGTTTGGAGGTCTGAGGTCCAAGGGCCTCCTCTGGTGGGGTTTTCTGACTGTATTACAACAAGATAGAGGACAGGAGAGCATGGTCTGTTCCGTGGGCCTCTCCTGGTCTTATCTCCTCTCCTCATGCTCCACAGTTTTAAAGTCTCCACCTTTCTAGACCAAATCTCAATCCATGAATTTTGGGGGACATGAGCCATAGAAATCATGGAGCACATTTTTCTTAGAACATTTCGTGCGACAAAGAGTCCAAGAAATATTTTTGAGAGAAGCTACTTTAAGGCAAAATTCTATAATTACTTCTTAAATGTCACTGTAACTTTATAAACAGTAGGTTCAAAGAGCTCAGAGAGAAAGTTTTGATACATGAAGTATATCAGTCGGGGTGTGATCAGGAGAGAGAACCAGTGATTTGAACAGAAAAAGTTTAATGGAAAGAGTTTTTAACTAGGGTCAGTCCTCCAACATAGTAGTTAGGGAAGCTGGATTACATATGTTTGACTGTATTGCTTAAAACAAGAAGAACTCCAATACACTATGAATTGTTCAGCGCAACTTTTGTGGAGAGCTGTGTTCTAGCAGCTGCACCCTCACCCAGGCTATCTACAGCTGTACCAGTAGGGCCGGCTTTACTCCAGGAGTGGAAAAGAGACGACTACTGCCTTCTGAAAGAAAGTGACTTCATATGAGACCCAACGTTCCTAAGGGTGGCTTCCAAGGGACAGCCTGCAGGGGAACAATTGCCCAGGGTCCTCATCAAGAGAAAAGACAAAGCCCAAGCAAGCACAGGCCAGGGCCTGTAAAGAAGTAGGTCCTAGTAGGTCCTTAGTGGTCAGGGTTGCTAATGCATTGCTCGAAAGTTCAGCCTCTTTGCCCAGTGCAAGGCTGGGACACAGTGGCGTGACGAGGAAACTCACATATATTTTCGATCAAATGTGGGGAACCAGCAGTTAGCGTAATGGCTATGTCGCTGGACTCCCACGTAGTCAACCACAGTTCGCGTCCTAGACCCGGTGGCTTAAAACTCACGCCAGGCGCGTGTGCGTGTGTGCCCAAGATCCTGAGAGGAGAATGGAGGAGAAGGGATTGCGGCGTGACCATCCCCCCAGGGGGTGATTTCTCGCTCTCTGTCTCTATGTCTCTCTCTGTCTGTCTGGCGAGCGCACGCGCCCTGTAGCGAAAACCTCTCCCCCCCCCAAAAAAAAATGTGAATATGATACTTTAAAAATAATATGCTAGTATTAGAGATTTAGTAAGGGAGGAGTTGTGGAGTGGTGGGTAATAGGAGGAGAGAGTTAGGAAAACAGGGAAAAATACGCTAAATTCACAAAAAATAAAAAGTTATTTGCTGATGATAAATGATAACGTATATGTAATGTCTTCGTCATAACTGATATGCACCATATTCATGCTCTGAAAAAACTTGTCGTACACTGTAAAGATGTATAGTGATCAAATGTAAATAAAATACATAAAATAATATGCTAATATTGATAGTAATTACAATGATAATACTAGCACCAATAATTTTGCACAATCACATTCTGGATTCTGTTCTAAGTGCTTCACATGTATTCCTAACTCATTTTAATCGCACAATAGTGCCATTAAGTAGGTACCTTTAATGTCATCTCTGCTACACAGATGAGGAAACTGACATGATGAGGAAAATTGTTTAAGATGGCATAGCTAGTACAGTAAGTTAGTCAAAAAGGTAGGATTCAATTGTGTATGACAGTACATAACTTATATTTATTATTCAAATATATGAATGGTTGGATTATGAAACAATATGGGTGAAGTATTAAATACAAAGTGCTTACCTATTTTAATTCAAGTATTTTATATGATCCTTTATATAGTCGATGATATGTGAGTTATAGTACTAACTAATGCATTGTATGTTTTATGTATAGTTTAGCTATTATATAACCATGGTTTGCATCCTGGCCCCAGAATCTTGAAAAACATGCTGAATGCATGTGCATGTGTGCCCCAAATCATGACAGGATGGAGAAATGGAGGAGATAGGATTGGACAGAAAAATGAAGGGGAATCATGCATGACCATCTCGCAGTCTGTTTCTCTCTGACAAATGCACGTGCCCTCTGGCAAGTTAGAAGAAAAAAAAAAAAGAAAAGGAAATATTTTACAAGACTCATTGAATAAAATAATCTAAGTGATCTATTTATCAATATTTAATAATCATCTGTCAAATGAGTGATGCATATTTTAAAATACACTTATCAAACATGTCCAAGATGCTTACTACCAGCTAGCTGACCCTACTTTTATGCTGAACTGGTATTGTAATTATTAAAAATCAGCCTTCATTGGAGAGAAAACAAGAATATAAAGGAAAAAACTATTTCCTGACATGGAACTACCAAATTAAAGCCATGCATTTCTGCTTCATACTTGCTGAATGTTTTATCCTGATGTGCTAGGTTGATACTAAATGATTTTCCTTCCAGGGACAAACCTTGAAAAGAAACTTTCATAATTGAAGAAAAAAGACTTTCCTGAATAACTCCCATCTAAGAAAGCAAAGTCATTCATATCCCTCTGATTTGAATCTTTTATTTTCAGTGTTTACATTGAATATGTGTCATTCTAATTGAATGTTATTTGTATTTGATTTAACATCTTTTTAAAAATACTACTTACATTGTTCTCTTAACTATAAAAAACACCCTTGTGTTTTTTTTACAATTTCAGTTCAGCTTTGAGGAGAAAAAAAATCCCAATTAAATTACTAATCTAATCTTCTAAAAGCATATATATATATATATATATATATATATATATATACTCATTTCTAAAAAGTTCATTTATTTATTTATTCAGAGAGAAAAAGGGAGAGGGAGAGAAATCAAAAGACAGTAACGCCCAAAGAGACCTGATGCCGCAACACCCCCAGCTTCAGCTAGACCAGATCATGGATGTGCACATGCCCTGTGTACTTAGGGCAGCCTCTGAAGGCAAACCCAGAACCTTCCTCCTGGGTCAGCCTTACAGAGCATTGTGTTTTACCATTGTGCCACTGTCCAGCCCCTATTAACCCAGTCTTAACCTTTCTCTGCAGAATTTTTCTTTGTATTTTGCCTTTGCTTTGTTAAGAACAATTATCCAAATTTGAAATAAAAAGGTGATGACCTTTCCTCCTTTCAGAAGTCTTGCATAGCTTTTCAGATCTTAACAGGCTCATTCGAAGCTTATTAAATTATACAGGAGAAAGCACCTGAGCTTGATTTTAGTATTCAATATTTGATTAGAATCCTGACAATGATTAAAAATTGCATGTGAACTTTTAGATTTTTGTCTGGTAGAGACGATAACCCCAAATGTTATAGGTTTATGGCCTTATAAAACATTAATCCATTTTGTATCTATTAACAAATTAATTTCATTCAATTATATTGAATAAAATAAGTCTTTGGTTTTTTGAATTCTCTTTTTTATTAGCCTTATCATTTTGTTGGTTACTTCATGAGTTATTAAAATGAATAAATTTTTTTTTGAGAGGTTTTTGCTATAGGGCACGTGTGCTTGCCAGAAAGACAGAGAGAAACAGAGAGACAGAAAACAAGAAATCACCCTCCTGGGGGAATGGCCACGCCACAATCCCTTCTCCTCCATTCTCCTCTCGGGACCTTGGACACACATGCTCATGCGTCCGACATGAGTTTAAGCCACTGGGTCCAGGACTGGAAACACAGTCAACTACATGGGAGTCCAGAGAAATAGCCATTACGCCAACTACTGGCCCCAAAATGAATAAAATTTTTGACAGCTATTCATTTTATGCTTATATAAGTCACACTTTAACATTTTAAACTTCTTTTCCTAATTAATTTTCACATTTTTCCAAAGTTAGGGACCAGCAGATGGCATGATGGTTAGGTTGCTGGACTCACATGTAGTTGACTGCGGTTTGAGTCCTGGACCTGGTGGCTTGAAACTCAGGTTGGGTGTTTGTGGGTGCATGTCCAAAATTCCTAGAGGAGAATGGAGGAGAAGGGATTGAGGTGTGGCCATTCCCCCGTGGGGTGATTTCTCACTTTCTGTCTCTCTGTCGGAATATAGGGAAAAAAAAAAAAAAAAAAACTAATGAGAATCCCTCAATGGATTAATTCACTGTATAGCATTACAGCATGTAAAATGAATTTTCCCATCAGAATACAGTGTATATTGGCTCAATCAATATTACCATAAATATTATCTTCAACAAATAATTTTCTATTTTGTTTCTTAACTGTTTTACTTCTTTCTTTTTCTCCCTTGCTTCACTCCCTCTCACCCTCCGCCATTTCCCACCCTCCTCCTGCACTGTCTTTGACAGACCAGACCAGAAAGGAGACTTTAACAAATCCTTCTGCAAGCTCTTTACAAAGAAGTTCAGTGAATCAGAATACATGGAAAACAGTTATTGAGAATCCCTCAACGAATCCTTCACCCACCAAATAAGATTGCTTCAGAAACCAGTTTGCTCTTGCAAATGACTTTGATCAAGGAATGGCTGTGTAAAAAAATGTGAAGTTATATTGTCAGTTAGTAAGAAGAGGATAAAACGCTTGTATATATCTTTGTAGGAATATATAAACATACATACTTATAGATAGATGTAGATGTATAAATTCCTGTGGAAAACTAATATAAATGCTTGCATATGAAATTAAAGCAACATATAAGACATTGAAGAGATGAAGATTCATCTATGTTTAAGACCTGGCCTTTATTTAAACTTCAACACTTGGAAAAAGGGAAATGAAGACTTTTCACATTATTACACAAAAACACAATATATTTGGAAGAAAATAAACCTTTGTAAGAGCAACCACAATAACAAAAAATGAGTTGGGGCTTTAGGTACTCATAGGTTTTCAAGCAATCACTTCCTTGTAGAATCCAGCTCCCCATGCAAAGTGCTTAACTACTATGCTATTAGGATGTCTCTAAAGTACAATTCTTTATAAAAGAAAATATATCAGAACTACAAATTAAAAATACCGATCAGCTATTTTGTCAGTTCTTAATGTAGACTGCAGATCATTTAAATCCAAATCAGCACTACCAAGCTTAATATCCTTCTTACTTAACATACTCAGTTCTGAAAGAATTTTGGTTATGAACAAAAATCAAAACCAACTTGTAAATGAAACATAAAATCTCTTATGAGCACATATGATCTTTGAGTTCTTAAAGTATAATCCCTCAGATGGATGTGAAAGAAATCCCTGCCAATCATTAATAGTATTCTATTCTGCTATGGCTTCCAAAAATGACTTTTAAAATTAAAAAAAAAAAAATTTATGGTATGGCTAATGACCAGGTTGCTGAAGTTCTTCACAACTTGGAAGTTTACATTTGCCACTCCATCCTTCTATTTTTCTTAAACATATTTCTCATTGAAGTGGGTATATATGTTTCACTTCTATGTCCATTAAATTTTTACTAGACTACAAAGAAGAAATACATTTTGTAGAGGCTTGGGTAGTAAGCTATGTCAGTTTTATTCACTTCTTATTGTTAGCTCTTATGAGGTAGCCTCTTTGTCTAGAGAAAGTAGGTATAACACTACATTTTCCTTAAATACTAACAAATGTCATGTGGAAAGCCCAAGAGAAATAGAGTAAGGTGGGTCACTATTTTTAAATGCATTAACTTGAAGGGAGTCAATATCAAGAATTGAAATTATGAGAACATGAGCACAGAGTATCCTTGGATAAGTTTAGACTGAGGGATGATTATCCTCTTTCAAAGAACCACATGGCTACTGTAGGGACCTGGGTTAGTTTGGCTTCAACTCAGTAACATAGAATGGAACAATATAGAACACCAATTTTAATTCAGCATGGAGGGAGCAGGTCATACGAAAATCATCTCAGACTAATAGTCTCCTTTTTGGTTCTAGAAGTCAAAACCAAATCACTTTTAAGACCTCTATCCTTTAGGTTCTTTGATAGAAATTACAAGGAATTTCAAAAGAAAGATGTTGAGCATATAGGAGCCCTCATGAAATTTACAAAGGTGACCTTCCAAAATTTGAGTCATGCTCTGATAATGATTTTTAAAATGTGCATTTCTAGTAGAAGCTATTGCATAGCTGTTCAAAGTTCTAAGTGGAGACTCACTTTACCTCTGGTATTTTTTTTCTTTCTTTTTTTTTTTTTTTTTTTGGAGAGGTTTTTGCTATAGGGCACGTGCGCTCGCCAGACAGACAGAGAGAGACAGAGAGACAGAAAGCGAGAAATCACCCCCCAGAGGGGATAGCTACGCCGCAATCCCTTCTCCCCCATTTTCCTCTCAGGATCTCGGGCACACTCGCACACGCGCCCGGTGTGAGTTTAAGCCACCGAGTCCGGGACTCGAACTGCGGTTGACTACGTGGGAGTCCAGCAACATAGCCATTACGCTAACTGCTGGTTCCCCCTCTGGTATTTTTCTAAAGCAGGTATAATATTTTAAAGTCTCACCTATTTTTTATATTATCCTTTTATCTATTCTGCATCAAAATCTTTCTAGAATTTCCATGTGTGGGACCAGCAGTTAGCATAATGGCTATGTAGCTGGATTCCCACGCGGTTCGGGGCCTGGACCCGGTGGCTTAAACTCACGCCAGGTGTGTGTGTGTGCGCCCAAGATCCCGAGAGGAGAATGGAGGAGAAGGGATTGCGGCGTGGCCATCTCCCCTGGGGGGTGATTTCTCGCTTTCTGTCTCTCTGTCTCTCTCTGTCTGGCCAGCGCATGCGCCCTATAGCAAAAACCTCTCCAAAAAAAAAAAAAAAAAAAAAAAAAAAAAAAAAAAATTTCCATGTGTATCCTGGGTTTAATTATTGTATTGCAGTATTGCAACAGCTTGCTATGGTCAGGTGAAGAGGAAAAAAAAATTAAAAATCTAGAGAAAAGAGAGAGTTATAGTGGAGAAAGGTTTACAGCATAAAGAGAAAATCCTGTTATCTCAGGAATAAGATCTAATATGTTTGTTTACTTTTCTACTTCCTCATATTTTAGTGCAACAACATTTGTTAGGGAGCAACAGAAAGGTCATGCTTCTAGAACACCTTGGATTTATGAACTCTGGATGGATGACTGCAGAGAAAATGGTGAAGATGCCTGATCTTTTGCCTTTCTGGTGGAAAATGACAGGAGGCCATTAGCTGAGTGTGTGATCTGGTAAACGTGTCATCCAAATTCCAAGATGTTCGGTCTAGCCTCTGGTGTCATTTAACCAGACCCCTCTTATTGATACCCAAACCTGTTTCAGGAATTACCCTTGCCTTTCTAATCCTCTAAGAAGAAACTTTCCTTAAAAATAACTTTCCTTTCTCTTTTGCTGTAATAAATATGGAGGGCAAGAGAGTCTTAGCAGGCACATCCCTGGGATGGCCTCTGCCTTTCCCCCTTGACTCAGATTGCTGGGTTTCCTCCAGTAGTGTCTGCATGCACACTTCAGGGGACTCCGTTGGATGGAAAAGTCACAATGTTTTCTGTTTCCAATATGTCTACTCTTTCCTTTTTTTCTCTTTCTTATTTCAATTTGAGAGCCCACAGTAGTCCACACTTTAGTATTATAGTTCAGACAGAAAACCATTACTATAAAAGAATAAGTTCACTGGAAAATAGCACATAAGTGAGAGAAGAGGGGCTTTTTTCTCCTTTCTAGAGATACGAGCCTTAATGTGGTTGGTGTAATCTAAAGTACCTACATGGAAAACTCCTGACTGCTGTGATAAAAGAAACAAGAATTTCAAAAGTTTTGAAGAATTTTTTTGGGAATATTGAAATCATATATAAGTAAAGATTCATGTGGATTTTTCAGTAGTGGAAAGGATGATAGACTTAGGAACTATGAGCAAAGATAGGTACTATGATTTTGCAGAATGATTTTATTCCTTTAAAGCCCAGATTCCTTATTTTCAAAAATGGAAGAAGTAGGGAACCAGCAGTTAGCGTAATGGCTATGTCGCTGGACTCCCACGTAGTCGACCGCGGTTCGCGTCTCGGACCCGGTGGCTTACAACTCACGCCGGGCGCGTGTGCGTGCGTGCCCAAGATCCCGAGAGGAGAATGGAGGAGAAGGGATTGCGGCGTGACCATCCCCCCTGGGGGGTGATTTCTCGCTTTCTGTCTCTATGTCTCTCTCTGTCTGTCTGGCGAGCGCACGCGCCCTATAGTGAAAAACCTCTCCAAAAAAAAAAAAAAAAAAAAAAAAAAATGGAAGAAGTAGAGCAAACTTGATTTAGCTCAATCAAGATGCTCACATACAAAAAGCATTATATTAACCAGGTTTCAATTATTATTTCCCCTGTCCACTCCCTGCTTCTTACCTTGCCCCTCTGTCCTCTTTTCAGAGCAATGTGTAAGATCAGTTTGGAAAGGATAATATATACTAAATGTTACTTGACTGGAAAAGAACAACCACTTGAAATAAACAAGCAGGGGCAATTTTAAGGGTAAAACTAGTATGTAGAATTCAAGGATTCTACCTTGAGTCCTGCTAAGAAAAACAGCTTTAAAATTTGGTAGCACTTTGTTTTGTAACAACCACATTATCTTTGAACAACCAAAATACAAACTTCAGAAGGGAAACAAAAATTAAGATTTGTATTTAGAAATGGAAACAAATAAAAGTCAAGTTAAAACTGACAATGGGTGTTTCTGTAGTTTGAATTACCAGAACAAAAATAGTCTTAAACAGAGCCAGCAGGTGGCACGGTGGTTAAGGCATTGGACCCTCACATGGTCGACCATGGTTTAAGTCCTGGAGTTGTGAGCTTGCTTTCTTACTTTCTCTTTCTCTCTCTGTCTGTCTCTGGTGAGTACACCTGCCCTATAGCAAAATTTAAAATAATAATTAATTAATTAAATAACTCTTTAAAAAATAGTTTTAAATGTCACTTTCCTTTTTTTTTTTTTTTCTAAGAGAGATTTTTGTTATAGAGCATGTGCACTTGCCAGAGAGACAGAAAGAAAATTTCCTCCACAGGAATAGCCATGCTGTAATCTCTTTCCTCCATTCTCCTCTTGGGATTGGGGCATGCACACACACGTACCTGGCATGAGTTTTAAGCTGTTGGGTCCAGAACTTGAACCTCAGTCAACTACAGCAATGTAACCATTATGCCATCTGCTGGACCCATAAATGTCATTTGCCTTTTTTAAAAAAAATTTATTATTATTATTATTCATGCATTCAATTGCTATACATCATTTAGCTTGTGGAAAGAATTTACCCACCATGAAACATAACTTAGATCATTTCAGCTGAGAGTATTAAATGTCACTTTCTATAGGAAGAGTTGGGTTATTTTCTCCTTAGATGACAATTTTTATATAGTTGAGTGTTTCTGTGTGTAAAAGGATTCGGGCTTTAGCAAGCTTCAAGGGACGGATGTGGCTAATGTAGATTCTAAACTGAAAAAGATATATTTTTTTCATATCCACAACAATTAAGACTATAAAAAGGCAGGGTGATTATTTGCTGTGTATTATTTTACGTTTTGGCAATGTGGGTAAAAAAGGTAATTCTAGGCCTAGAAGAGTTGCCATTAATTTGAAATCTTTTAGACTAAAACCATAAAGATACATACTTTGAATTAAGGATGAAAAATAATCACAGTCATTTATTTAGTGGATATTAATTGAACAATGACTAAGAGCCAGTCATTGTTCTAGATATTGGATATACCAGTTAAAAAAAGACCCAGAAAGACAGAAAAAAAATCTGTATTTAAAGAAAAAAACTATACTAATTAAAAAAAGAAAAAAAAATGAGAAAAAGGTAGAAAAGCTTCTTTTTTTTTTTTTTTGGAGAGGTTTTTGCTATAGGGTCGTGTGCTCACCAGACAGAGAGAGAGACAGAGAGATAGAAAGCAAGAAATCACCCCCCAGGGGGGATGGCCACGCTGCAATCCCTTCTCCTCCATTCTTCTCTCGGGATCTTGGGCACGCACGCACATGCGACCTACGGCTTGAATTTAAGCCACCGGGTCCGGGAATCGAACCATGGTCAACTACGTTGAAGTCCAGCGACATAGCTATTACACTAACTGCTGGTCCCTAGGTAGAGTAAGCTTCTAATCAGTATTACTAATATCCATAGACTGAGATGAACTTTCTAGAAGATGGTGGCAGCTACATGAAATAAATATTTTAATATATCAGAGAAAAGAATACAAAGAAAGTCGATAAATATAATAAAAGAGCTATTTTTTTAAGTTTGAGGTGGCATAATGTAGAAAATTACCCTAGTACTATTTAAGTCTTGAGAAAATATATGTTGCAAATGTGTGAAACTAGTACTCCAAGGAAAGACACAGGAAAGATGACACAAAGAGAATCAGAGAAACAAAGATATCTTGAATTTGAGACTTTGCTTAATGTTAGATTTCACTTAAGACTATCTCCTTTGCGAGATTTTCCAATCAGACATCTGAAATTGAACAAGAGCTTAGAAGACCTGATTCTTTGGCTAGTCCTAAAACTCTTGAGTTTCAAATTTCTTGATGTGGGGTTCTAATGATGCAGGATTCTAATGAAAATACTAATAAAAGTAGATCTGGATCAAAACCCTAATGTTTTCTTACTCAGGAAGCAGTGTTCTTTCTATGCATTAGGCAAAGGGGGTGGTCAAAATGAAATATATTTATCTGTAAATATTCAGCTGACCCTTCCCAAAGGAAGTGGGGGAATTGTAACAATAATAAAAACTCTAGATTTATTTTCTAGTCATGTAGATAAAAATGTAACAGAAAATCCTCTCAAGAACTGGTACATCAAAATACTGAGGAAAACTCTCATGAGCACTGTGTAGACCAGGATTGGTCTTTGTTTCCAGTGTCACAGATTCATAATTTCAACAGCAGTTCAGCCAATGACGTTTAGGAAAAATACTTCTTTACCAAAACCAGTAGAAAGGGAAGACTCATTTCTTTTTAAGAGTGTTTTGCTGTCATAGCTATTTGACTGTAACTGTACAATCAGTGATCATTTAGAAATATGAGTTAATACATTGCAAGAGGATATAATCATTTTCCCAGAACAATTTTGATCAAATCTTATACAGAGACTCCCAGTGGCAACCATGGTTCGAGGGAGATAGGTTTAGACTCCAGAGGGTTCTGGAATGAATATTAGTAATTACAATTCATTGAATAAATTCATTCCCAAGGTCCCTTTACACTCAAGAATAAAAATAAATGTCCTATTCCATTTTCTTCCAAGTTTTGGTAGTTATTTTGTCTGGTATAGTCTACAGGATCACGGAACAAAAGTGACTCCCTCATATTTTGGTGTCCATATTTCTGGGGCCATATTTTTCTTATTCTTTGATAGTGATCATTGCCACTCCAACTCATAGTCAACCTTTAATTCTTCTTCATCATGTTTTTTATTACAGTGAGGAAAATATCCTCTACCTCCTCTTGCCTCACATTTAAAACAATTTTTTAGTTGTTTTAGAGAGATTTTTGCTATAGGGCGCATGCACTTACCAGAAAGACACAAAGAAACAGAAAGACAGAAAGTGAGAAATCACTCCCTAGGAGGATAGCCACCTCACAATCCCTCTCCTCCATTCTCCTCTTGGGATTTTAGGCATGCACACACACATGCCCAGTGTGAGTTTTAAGCAGCTGGGTCTGGGACTCAAACTGTGGTCAACTACATTGTAGTCCAGCGACATAACCATTATTACGTCATCTGCTAGTTCTGTCTCACACTATTTTTTACAAAAAGAGATGTGGTTTCTTCTGAAACTTAACTATAGTTTTCCTTTTTTATGTTTCTTTTTTTTTTTTTTTTTCTTTTTACAGAAGGCATTTGCACTTGCTAGATGAAGGGGGGTGGGGTGAGAAGTGTCAGCTGCTGGCATAGTGGTCAAAGTGGCTGAATCTCACATGGTTGACGGCACAATTTAAGTCCTGGACCTGGCAGCTTGAAACACATATCGAATGCATGTGTGTGTTAGCCTAAAATCCCAAGAGGGAGAAATGGAGGAGAAGGGATTGCTGCATGACCATTCCTCATTGGTGATGATTTTTCACTTTTCCCCTTTCTTTGTCTCTCTTTGCCTTTTGCTTATTAAGTGGGGGAAAAGAGAGATAAAAGGAGTGGAAAAAGGTATTCCCCCACCGGGACATGATCATGTTACAATTCATTCTCTTCAATTTCTCCTCCTTTTGGGTTTTGAACACTCATGCACCCTGCACTCAGCATGGTTTTCTAGCTGTCAGACCGAGATTCAAACTGTGGTCAGCCATGTGGGAACTGACTTCTTTAACCACAAGACTGTTGGTCTGGTTCTATAGATTATTTTAATTTCTGATGTTCTTCTTTTCAGACTTTCTTGCGCATACTGGACATAAAATTCTAGAAGTTTATTGTTTTCTGCCAGGTAATTTACTTTTGACTTAAAATTTACTTTGCAAATTCAAGATTCACAGCAGGGAAATTGTATGATTAATGTAAAAACTTCTGACTTTGATCTCTCACGAAAATGAACATTTATAAAAATCTAATATTCACTTTAACTTATTACTCTCTGAAGAATATCTTCCAAAGTACCTTTTTTTCACCATTTTACATGTCACTAATTAAAGCTAACAGAACTTACAGCAAAATATTCAACCTAAAATAATTAGAATATATTGGATGGTATAATTAATAAAAATAAGTATTTTAGAATCTCTTTGAAGAGAGAAATTGATTTGTATTAAGACCATAACATGTTTGGAATAGAGGAAACATTACATTTTAACATAACTATTGGAAATGTGGAGGGACAGTTGGATTCCTTAATTTTGTCCCTATTTTGTAAATTTAAAAATCCTTTTGAATTATGCAAGTTTTCTTTAGAAAAACTTCAGGATTTGTCATTGAACCAAAAAGGTGTAAAACATCAGAATAGCCATTCCTTTATAAATGACAGTGCAACACCACTTGAAAAGAACAACACCAAGAATTTATTCTGAAGAATATGTATGTCTCCTTTGTGTTCTAAAACACTGTTGTTTGCCTAACACAAAGCTACCAATTTTCTACTATAATAGTGAAGTGAATAAATGACCTCCTAACACCAAACAGTTGGAAATTTGGGCCTCATTTCTAAGACTGAAATGCTAGAACATTACCCTGACCAGAGTTGTTTTCTTCTTTTTCTTTAAACTCACTTGTAGTGGCATTGCACAAAGATGGTGAGCCAATATTCCCCAAAGAACATTTTTTTTAAAAAGGCAGGAAATATGAAACACTACATAAAGTTCAGCTAAACAGAAAGAGTTTTGAAGTGTAAATCTAGCAAAAATATAGCATTTGAAGCTTATTCTAAAATGTAATCTGAAGCTTTCTTTTAAGCAATAAGATTATAGAATTTTGCCGGTTTTTCCTCTGAATGTTTTCTTTTTACTTTTAAAATGATCTGCAAATAGCCAAAAAACCTCCAACATTATAAATTTGGAGGAATTTTATATATACTATTTGTTATTGTATTTCGACATCAATGGTATTTTTGGGGAAATAGTCTATCACTGGAAATCTGGACTTCTGAGAAAAGAGCAAACAAAGTTGTTTTTTTTTTTTTTTTTTTTTTTTTTTTTTTTTTTTTTTTTTTTTTTTTTTTTTTTTGAGAGGCTTTTGCTATAGGGTGCATGTGCTTGCCAGACAGACAGAGAGAGACAGAGAGACAGAAAGGGAGAAATCACCCCCCAGGGGGTATGGTCATGCCGCAATCCCTTCTCCTCCGTTCTCCTCTCGGGATCTTGGGCACGCACGCATATGTGCCTGGCATGAGTTTTAAGCCACCCAGTCCGGGACGCGAACCGTGGTTGACTATGTGGGAGTCCAGCGACATAGCCATTACGCTAACTGCTGGTCCCACAGTAAGTTTTTTAATCAGAAGAATTTTTAGGGACTAGAAGTTGGCATAATGGCTATGTTGCTGGACTCCCATGTAGTTGACTGCGGTTTGAGTCTCAGACCCGGTGGTGGCTTAATCTCATACCAGGCGGTATGTGTTGAGTGCCCAGGATCCTGAGAGGAGAATTAAGGAGAAAGGATTACGGTGTGGCTGTCCCCCTGGGGGATTATTTCTCGCTTTCTGTCTCTTTCTCTGTCTTTCCGGAGAGCGCATGTGCCTCATATCAAAAACCTCTCCAAAGGAAAAAAAAAAAATTAGAAGAGTTTTTCACACTTTAAGTTTTTTCTTTTCCTTTTCTATAAGGTATGTGTACTTGCCAAAGACAGAGACAAGAGAGAGAAAGTGACTGGAGTCATGCATTCAGCCATGTGAGTTCCAGCACCTTCACCTCCATGCCACCTGCTGGTCCAAGCAGAAAGAATTTTGTAAATGACAGTTTTCATATTGCAATAAAAAGGAAGGAGGATTCTCATTATTAGTTGTTAAAGGAATTGTAAGCAATAAGAACTTAAATATAGCTCTATTAAATGAAATTTTGGATAAATGAAAAAAAATTATTTAAAATTGTCCATTTTCTCTGTATTCAGTGCTGGATTATATAACCCACTGCCTTTTTATTATAAATACTTATTGCACTTATTAAGGAAATGATCCTTTGTACTAAGGATAAAAGAAACACCATGATTCAAGACATCATTTGTAAGGGAGTCTTCCACTTTGAGGAGTATACATGAAAGGAAGACCCTAAGCAATTCACGTTTGCATTGAGAATCATAGATTTTTAAGTTGGCCAGAAAAATAGAAGTTCCATTTTTTTAAAAGTTAGCTCTAGGGTGAAATCATAAGTATTCAAGAGTTCTGCTTGAATACTTCCATTAATGGTCAGTTTTCTATTTCATAGGAAAAGTTATTTCTCCGCTACATACATACTCATCACTCCTTGAGAGCTAATTTCTATGTGAGGTCAAAATATGTTTTAGTGCTATAATTTTATCTTCAGGAATAGCACAGATTTAGCCTATAGATAAACTTTTAAAAAACAATAAAATATAACTATACCTAAACCAATAATATAGTAGCATTACTCCTTCTATAACCCACAATTGGCCAGATGGTGTTGTTAGTGTTTAATTTATTCAATTATTATTATTATATATTATGTTACATTCTAAAAAATTACTGGGTGTACCTTCTCAAAGTATTGTCTTTAGGTATGAGGTCTAAAATTAGACAAAGTCCTTCCAGGCCTGCAGAATACCACATGCTAATGTATATTTGCATTTTACTCTTATTTTACTTTATGTTTGTGGCTAAATAAGCACCCACATGTTTTTCATTTAAATTGCTGTATTTTCATCATGCTGCCTATGAAAGATTTTGAAGCTTCTTAATCTAATGCTTCATGGTTGTGCTAAACCTCTTGCTGCTGACTTCAACCAAGGATCCTGAGTAATTCTTGAACCCATTATCTGTGCTATATCCTCTTCATCCTGGATATTTCTGAAAATGTAATACTATGTTTTTTTCTAGTTACTAAAATTAGGAGTCTGGCTTGTGGAAAGGATCATTATTGATTAATCTGAATAATGGTTTAAATGCATCATAGTAAATTTATTTTAAATGTGTTATGGTGCTCAAGAGATAAAGGTGGTACCTTTATCTACTTGTTTTTGACAGGATGAGATTCCAAAATTGCTAAAAGCTGATAGCTGTTGGAAGGGTAAGTTCTAATATCAAGGATAACAGACATTAGCCAGAGAGCTCTTTTCTTCTCTATTGCGTGGGAACAGACTGTAGAAATGATGAACCTCAAAGACAAGTTGAGCCTAGATGGACTTGATAATCCCATCCAAAATGACAGCCCACCAGGGTGAGGTACCTCTCCGACAATTCAGAGGGAAATAATGGGAGGAGGCCAATGAGTTCTGTTCCCACTCTGCCCGGAAAGCTGTTCTGCAGATTTAAAAGAGATGCTTTAGTTCTGATGAAGTGACAAGCTTGGACAGAGAACAACAGACGCCAAAGTTGTAAATGGCTGGCTTGGGGCCCTGTATGGCAAGGGTTCGGCTCTTTGAAAGTTAAAGAGTTTCTACGGAAGCATGAGGAAAGCCAAGTTTTAGTCAAACTGTTATTAAAATTAGGAGTGGTGTAAGTTGAGATCAGTTCTTTTAGATCTTGTTTCAAACTATGTTCTTGAAGTATATGCTGGTAAGTGGTGTTTAATTTACGTTGTGCAAATTAATGATAGCATTCTAGAAATCCATACTAGGAACTCAGAAAGCTAGAACTATTAATGAAATCTGGAGTTTGATAATGTTTTAAACGTATCGAGTAGCACCACTGTGTAGTGGCAATTAAATTGCAGTAAGTAGTGGTGTGATTTCACCAAGGGTGTAAGTAATTAAGCAATACAGTTTTATAGAGAACCTAGACATTACATCTGGGATTAGAAAACTGGCCTGAGAAGTAGTTTAAATCCTATAAATAATTTTAATATAATTTTCTTCATGAAAATATGTAAATATCTAATTCCATCTTTCATCTTTCTTCTTTCTCAGGGATAAAGAGTATGTATATTCACCACCTCCAAAAAATTGCATAAGAAATATGGCATGAAAAACTATGTTTTGGAATAGTTAAACTTTTGAGCTGAAAGAGAAATGTTATATGAATCATCTGGTCCATTTTATATTTCAGATGAGTGAAAGTGAATCTGAGAGAAGTAAAGTGCCTTGTTCAAGATCCCATAAAATAGATAATTATAGAGGGAGTGTTTGCGATTTCAGTCCAGTAATAGATCCAATAAAGAACATGGAAATTTATCCAAAATGTTTAGCAACCACAACAAACAGTTCACTAAATTTTCCAAAAGGCTTATAATAAAATATTGAAATTTGAGACACTTAACTGTTTGATAATCTCATTAGAAGGGTTCTCTGAGATTCAGAGGTTATTACAGATCTAAATTGCCTGGAGGTTGAAGACACTGTGTGACCAAATCCAAGAACTGCACCAGAATTCAATCCCAAATATAGTTCATTCCAAGCCACATGGAGTAAACTGTCTCTCAAGGATGGGAACAGTGTGGTTCTTCTCACTTTTTACCTCCTTCTCAATGTGGTATAAAATTTAGGGGGTGAAATTAAGCAATAAGACTGAGCCAAACAACCATTAAAAGGCAGGTGTGGGGGACCAGCAGTTGGCCTAATGGCTATGTCGCTGGACTTCCATTTAGTAAACCACGGATCAAGTTCCGGACCTGGTGGCTTAAACTTATGTCAGGCATGTGTGCGTGCGTGCCCAAGATCCCGAGAGAAAATGGAGGAGAAGGGATTGCGGTGTGGCCACCTCCTCGGGGGTGAGGTGATTTCTCACTTTCTCTCTCTTTGTCTCTCTCTTTCTGGTGAGTGCATGCGCCCTACAGCAAAAACCTCTCCAAAAAAAAAAAAAAGCAGGTGTGGGAGAGTAGAGTAGTGGCTTCAGTAGTAGGAGTTGGGGTGAATGGAGCTCACACTCCTCCAACACTCATCAAAAGTTGATTGTTTGGGGAGCTCTGTCTAATTTCCAGACGTCCTGCTTGGATGAGCATCTCAATGGCTGGACATTTTCTCCAAGACATGTGTTTTGATGAATCACATCTGAACTTTGGACTATTCCTAAAATTTACATTTCTAAATAATATAAGAATACAATTTCAAAAATCAAGGCAAATAAAAAACAAAGCAAAAGCCTTGCATTCTGTGTTGGACTTATATAAAGGCAAAAGAGGGTATGTGACCAGATGCCCACTACCAAGTTCTTTTGTTGGACAATGGAAGAATAACTTCACCTAGAGAGTGCTACTGAAAATGTGGTCCCTGGAAGCCTTATACTGTTACATTGTTAAAAAAGCAAATTCTCTGGCCCTACCCCAGACCTATTAAATCAGAATCTCAGAAGGTGGTAACAGGGAACTGATGTTTTAACAAGCTCTCCACATGGTGCTTACGTTTGCTCAAGGATGAGAAGCACTGATGTAGTGTATCTGACACATTTTGTCCTCTGTAGGACCATCATTAACAAGGCCAAGGGACAAAAACCAGGAGTAAAATCAAGGTTAAAAATGATAATTTTATGGAATGATCAAGCACATCTTTGCATTATTTTTAATGCCAATACATATGGAAATACAACCTAATATAATTTGAGCAATATTTTTTAAAAAAAAGAGCAGATAAATTGTAGTATTAATTCATCTGGGAGAAAATTAAAAAAAAATACTAGTATATGTTCCGTTTAAAAAACATCGTATTTAGATGTTTTAATAAAAGGATTTTCCTAATTTAGGAACATTAACAGATAAGGTCAACATTCCATTATTTTTAATTATATATTTTTTTACTTCTCAAAGGCAGAAAACCTTCACATTAGAATAATAACTTATTTTGATTGCAAAGTGTGAAATCACCTCTGCCATCTGCTCTAGTTGTGTTGTTATATCTGACGATTCAGTTTGAATGTGATTCTTTAATTTAAACATGGCCCTCATGTCCCCCTCTTTTTTCGGTGTAATAGGATTATAGTGTGATTACATTTAGGTGAAATAATTTGGAATTGCTTTAGATATACTACCATCTGCTATAGTATTTAAATTCTGGGAAAAAAAAGCTTGCATCAACATAAGAATATTTTGCTTTTGAGGTTTCAACAGTGACTACATGTATCTTTTAACATGCTCAATTAGAATAAACGTTAATATGTACATGAAGCTATTATCTGCTTTGTAAAGAGTGAGAGTAAAGTGCTGTTTTTATTTATTGGAAACATTCCAATGCTATCTAGTAACTATTGGAATGTCCTGTGTTAAGGGTGAGGAAAGTGGAATGCTGGGTGGGCAAAATTGCTGTTCTGCGTAAGGAAGGTCATTTACCTACCCTGCTGTTCAGCAGCATTAAGCTACAGGATAAAGAATTGCCCCATTACACTACTCTTGGAAAGCAATGATTTCTTTTGGAAGGCAGGTTAGGATCAAGATGAGACCATCCTTGTCTTCTCTCATTATCACTGTGTTGAGCTGTTGCCCAGTTACATATTGCCTTTTTATTTTTTTAATTTTTATTTAATTTTTTTTTTTTAGTTTGCTATAAGACATGTGTGCTCACCAGAAAGAGTCAGAGAGCAGGGGAAAGTAAGAAATCACTTTCAAAGGGGGATGGCCATGGCCATGCTGCAAACCCTTCTCCTCCATTCTCCTCTAGAGATTTTGGGCATGTACACACATGTACTTGGTCTAGTTTTCCAGCTGCTGGTTCCAGAACTGGAGCTGTGCAGTCGACCAGGCAGAATCCTGCTGTCAACCTTCATGCCAGCTGCAGGCCCTGTATTGCCTATCTTAAGTTAATTTCTCAGAAGTAGAAAGTGAGACAAGATTTTATGTATAAGTCGCTTTTTTAAAAGAAGGCTTACAGCATAACTCAACAAAAGAGTGGTAGTGGTGGTGGGGAAAGCAGGACAAGAAAGAGAAAGAAGGCAAGGAATAGTGCAATTTCAGGGAAAGGCCTGAGCCCATGCTTGCAGGACAATGCCAAAGTCACGTAAATGCATCGTCAGTGTTTGTCATGTCTTGAAGCACAGGATTTGGACTTTCATACCTTCCCAGTGTTGGCTGAGGGTGTCACAACGGAACAGCAGAAGTGCTGGCTTAATGAAACTGACGAACACTTCCAATTGTTTCGTGTGTGGCAGGCAAAGCTGCCCCAGCAGGCTCACTAAGGGAAACCCTCCAGAGAAGGCTGCAGGTGCAAGCTCTTAAAGGCAAATCACAGAAGCTAGGCACCAGTCCCACAGAAACAGTTAAAGGGATTCAAAGAACCCGGGTAGGACGCCCATAGTCTGCTACAGTGGCTTCATACCAGAATTCCAAAATACTGTGGATGTGACTTAAATTAGTGTAATGTTAAATATGATAGAGCATGCACATTCAAAATATATACATACTGAATCCAATCTATTAAGTAAGACTACTAGTTTTCCCACAGAAATTCTAAAACATGTAAATATTACAATGAAAATGATCTTCATAAAAGAGTTACAAGATTTTGGCATTGCCACCTTCTTAGCTTTTATTGATTTATTCTTGTAAATAAGTGCTCCCATATATTATAGACAGTTCTCAATGAACTCCCTATTGCATGACTGTTCAGAATTACCACCAGTTCTGCACAGGGAATCCCCTCTCTCTGTGTCAGTCTCAGGAACCCTGTTTCTCGGGCTTTGTCTTATTTCTATTTTTTATTTTTATTTTTACTTTAGAGGATTTTGCTATAGGGTGTGTGAGCTCACCAGACAGACAGAGAGAGACAGAGAGACAGAAAGCTAGAAATCACCCCCCAGGAGGGATGGCCACGCCGCAATCCCTTCTCCTCCATTCTCCTCTCGGGATCTTGGGCACGCATGCACACGCACCTGGCGTGAGTTTTAAGCCACCGGGTCTGGGATGCGAACCGCGGTCGACTACATGGGAGTCCAGCGACATAGCCATTACGCTAACTGCTGGCCCCAAGGGCTTTGTCTTATTTCTGTGGTCAGTTGGTATTTACTACATGAAGTGTTCACAATCACACAATATCACATATTTTGTTGATTAATTTGTACTTTATTGTGTCCCATAGCAATCCTCAGAATAAATAAAAATGATAGCACAAAATTTATATGATTGTATTGTATGTCTTCCCACTTTCTGGCATTTATCTAATATATGTTTTTTGTATGGATAGAATTACATTATTCTAGTGTGGTGTTGCATGATATCCATTGAAAAAATGCATACCCTATGCGACCACAACACACCACAAGACATTGGCCTTTAATCTCCTCGCTCATCAATTTGCTAATGACCTAGTTGTAAGAACAGAACTAGTGAGGAATACCTGTAATTTAAATTTGACATGTTAAGAAAGAATAATATTTGTATCTATTTGGATAGCCAAGACTTTATAATTGGAAAAATTATAAAGTCTCTGTCTCTCTCTCTCTCCAGCAAGTGCATGTGCCCTAAGGCAAAAAACCTTTTTTAAAAAATAAATAAAAAAAATAAATATATGTTTAAAGTATATTGTAAACCACTAACCGTATTTGATGATAACAAAAGGGAATCCTAGTACATAGTACATAGTGTATTCCACTCTTAAAACGTTTTTTTATTATTCTCTCATAATCTTGACCATTACAGATATTTAAATTTTTTCTTTTTTTTTTTTTTTTTGAGAGGTTTTTGTTATAAGGCACGTGCGTTCGCTAGACAGAGAGAGACAGCAAGTGGGAAATCACCCCCAGGGGGGATGGCCACACCACAATCCTTTCTCCTCTCGGGATCTTGGGCATGCATGCACACATGCCCGGCGTGAGTTTTAAGCCACTGGGTCCGGGATTCGAACCGTGGTTGACTACATGAGAGTCCAGCGACATTGCCATTACGCTAACTGCTGGTCCTGAGATATTTAAATTTTAAATACCATTTATTCGAGTACTTTTTAAAAACATTTTCGACTTTGAGGACTAAACGGTGCAGTAGAGGTGAAATGCAGCACTCTGCATGGCAGACTCACATGAGTAGATAACCAGTTCATGTCAGAGACCTCCCTGAGTACACCTGAAATACACATGCTCATGATCCTGCGAGCTGCAGCTAGGGGGTGGATTGAAGTATCAAGACCTGTTGGGGGCACTGTACCTCTATCTCTCTCTTTCTCAGTCTCTTTCATTTGTAGAATAAGTAGATCAAACTATTTTTTTAACATTTAGAGTTTCAGCTTACATTTGCTTCTTTTTCCCTTTGATTCCTTTCCTCTCACCCTCCCCCAGTCTTTGTACATAGCTTAAATGACATAACACACACACACATGCACATGCACACACACGCACGCGATTTCAAGTTAGCCTGAGGATATCAATTTAACCTTAAAAATGTTTTTCAAAATAACTATTGTATACATATATATCTATATCTTTATGTATCTACTTATATATATTCTCCTCAATGACTATATATAACACACACACACAAAATATAGCTATATATATATATTATATAACTATTATAGCTATACACACACACACATTGCCTCCTCAGTGGAGGCTGTTTTATGTTATATTACTATTTATTTCACTTGTTAAATGTCAGGATATGGAATAATGTTTCTACCAATGAATGATAGAATTCTAGAGATGAAATATGTTACCTCCTGTTATCAATATATGGATTGGCGCTTGATACACAGAAATCATGGACTTTCTAGTATCAAACTGGAATACACGTCTTGCAAAATCCAGGTTTTAGTTATAGCATATTCCGTTCAAAACTGTGCCTGTTAATGCACTTTCCATATGGATATATTGTAGAAGGCAAGTGTTTATTTCCTTAGTTTTCAATGCTTTAGCTAGATACTCGACTCTTAGGTTTGTACCATCACCTAGATAATTCTGTGGGGAATTTAAAATTAAAATTACATTTTAATGTACGTGTGCTATAAAAAACAAAATAATTCAAAATGGCATTAAATAAAAATAAGGTTAGTTTCTTTCTTTTTTTTTTTTTTTTCTTTTTTTGGAGAGGTTTTTGCTATAGGGTACGTGTGCTCGCCAGAAAGACAGAGAGACAGAGAGACAGAAAATGAGAAATCGCCCCCCAGGGGGGATAGCCACACCGCAATCCCTTCTCTTCCATTCTCCTCTTGGGATCTTGGGCACGCATGCACATGCGCCCAGTGTGAGTTTAAACCACCGGGTCCAGGACTCGAACCTCAGTCAAGTACATGGGAGTCCAGAGACATAGCCATTATGCTAATTGCTGGTCCCAAATAAGGCTAGTTTCTTAATGCAGCTTGGTAATGTTTCCACAGCAGAACATATAAATCTGTTTCAGTTTTTAAAATGTTAGTAGCATTTAATTATATGAATTCTCTAACATTATTTTATTTTGTTAACAGCAAGGTTAAATACAAATTGAAAAGCAGACAAATAGTACAGATACGACAGACTTCTACTTTTGAATGGAATTAATATTGTTTTGCATAGATGAATATTCTGAACAACAATTACTAGAGAAAAATAATTCATGAAGTAAATCATAAAAAGAGCATAACAGAAAATTGGGACACAGTAAAATGTTCCAACATGTATGCAATTTAAATTCCAGAGATAGAGGGGGAAAGAATGAAACAGAACAATACATATTAAAAGTAATTATGGCTACTGATTTTCCTATAACCAGATTCAAGACACTTTTCAGATACCAAACAGGAAACATACAAAGGAAAGCACAACTGGACACGTCATAGTAAAACTAAAAATAAATATGAAATAAAGGTATAAAAAAATTCTAGAGGAAAGAAGTTACATGACCTTCAAGGACACAACATTAAGACTGAGTTGACACAAGGTCTGGCAGGTGGCATGGTGGTTAAGATGCTGGACCCCAAGGCCAATCATGGTTTTAGTCCCAGACCTGGTGGTTTGTTTTCTCTCTCTCTGTCTCTCTCAGGTCAAATTCGTAATAATAATAACAATAAAATAAAATTAAACAATCCTTTAAAAAAGATTGTGCTGACAATTATAAACATCAGAGATCAGTAGAATCATCTCTTTAATGTTCTGAAAGAAAACTTAGCATTCTAAAGCCTAAAAAAAATGTCCTTCAAAATCATAAATGAGTGGGAACCAGCAGTTAGCGTAATGGCTATGTCGCTGGACTCCCACGTAGTCGACCGCGGTTCGCGTCTCGGACCTGGTGGCTTACAACTCACGCCGGGCGCGTGTGCGTGCGTGCTCAAGATCCCGAGAGGAGAATGGAGGAGAAGGGATTGCGGCGTGACCATCCCCCCTGGGGGGTGATTTCTCGCTTTCTGTCTCTATGTCTCTCTCTGTCTGTCTGGCGAGCGCACGCGCCCTATAGCGAAAAACCTCTCAAAAAAAAAAAAAATCATAAATGAGTAAAGGTATTTTCAGACAAACAAAATTCAGAAAATTCATTGCCAAAAAATAATATGTGACAGACTGTATTATCCAGAGTTTCTCACAATAACATGTCACATACCACAACATAACCCCGATCACAATCCACCAAGGACTGGTAAGAATGAGAACAACTAGGATTCTCATAAATGGATGGCAAGTGTGTAAATGTGTTTCTACTCCCTTAGAAAACTGGACATGACCATTTTTTTTTTTTTTTTTTTTTTTTTTTTGGAGAGGTTTTTCGCTATAGGGCGCGTGCGCTCACCAGACAGACAGAGAGAGACATAGAGACAGAAAGCGAGAAATCACCCCCCAGGGGGGATGGTCACGCCGCAATCCCTTCTCCTCCATTCTCCTCTCGGGATCTTGGGCACGCACGCACACGCGCCCGGCGTGAGTTGTAAGCCACCGGGTCCGAGACGCGAACCGCGGTCGACTACGTGGGAGTCCAGCGACATAGCCATTACGCTAACTGCTGGTTCCCGACATGACCATTTTTAATGACACAGAAATTATACACTAAAAAGATATTCAACAGAAATATATAGTATAAATATGTTCACCAAGAGACAGGCCAGAATATGCATAGCAGTGTTATTCTTGATATCAGAATCTAGAATAATCCAAACATCAGTCAGTATTAGAATTGACCAGGAATCAGCAAACGTTTTCTGCAAAGAGCCCAGTAGTAAATATTTTAGGCTATGCAAGCACATACAGTCTTTCTGTTATATACTCTTTCCTTTTTTAGAAGTAATTCTTCAATATTTTATATATATATGTATATGTATATATATATGTACATATATACATATATATGTGTATATATATATGTACATATATACATATATATGTGTATATATATGTATATATGTACATATATATATACATATATATATATGTATATTTCTTAGGAATAATCCTTTAACAACATTTATATATAATATGTGTGTGTGTGTGTGTGTGTGTGTGTGTGTGTGTATAAAACTCATAGATCATATGCAAAAGTAGGCCATGGGCCTACATTTTGTTTGTGGTCCATAGATTTCAACCTCTGGAATATAAACACGAATGATTATATATTGATGTTGGGGATTATTTATAGAGCTGAGGTGGGCAAACTTTTCTCTAAAGTACACAGAAAGAGAATATTTTAACTTTGTGTGCCATGCGGTCTCTGTCACTCAGCTGTTTTGCTGTAATGCTAAAGAGGCTGTAGATGTGTAAAAAGCATGAATAGAATTATCTTCCAAAAGAACTTTATTTGCATGAACAGGTGGTGAACCACACTTGGCCCACAGGATACAGTTTGTAGATTCATACCTTAGAGGAGTGAAAATAAGTAAGATGAGAATTTTAAGAAGATATTGACAGAGAAAAACAGTTAAGAATATACTAAATGTTTCCATTTATATAAAGGTTAAAAGCTAACAAAACTAGGGAACCAGCAGTTAGCGTAATGGCTATGTCGCTGGACTCCCACGTAGTCGACCGCGGTTCGCATCTCGGACCCGGTGGCTTACAACTCACGCCGGGCGCGTGTGCGTGAGTGCCCAAGATCCCGAGAGGAGAATGGAGGAGAAGGGATTGCGGTGTGACCATCCCCCCTGGGGGGTGATTTCTCGCTTTCTGTCTCTATGCCTCTCTCTGTCTGTCTGGCGAGCGCACGCGCCCTATAGCGAAAAACCTCTCAAAAAAAAAAAAAAAAAAAAGCTAACAAAACTAGTCTACTAAATAGAAGTTAAGACAATGGTTATCTTAGAGTGTGAGGGTGAAGGGGTGATTTATCTAATCAATACAATGCTGATTTTTAAAAATATCTGTCACCAGAGAAATTTTAACTTCAAGCATCATGATAGTAATTGGTGCTATAGAATAAGAATCTTCATACTAACAAACACAAACACAGAGACATTTTCAAGGTTGCATGATGTAAAGTAAACTGACCTGGGGATTCTTAATCTTCCTTTCCACCGTTATCTAAAACCAATGTGCCTGAGAGTGTTGGCCCAGATGTCAAAGTTATTGTCATTTCCCACAGATACATATTTTTCACATTCACTTTTCTACTAGTTTACAAAATATATGCATGCCCCTAATTTATTTGAAAGTTTACTGTGACACATTGCTCAAGTACATATGATCTCCATGGTATCAATTGATTTTAAATAAGAATTTAGGTTAAAATATAAATGGTTCTAATAACTGTTTAACAAGCACTATGGTTTATTTTTGGTTTTGTTTTATATTCTAGGAGCACCTGTTTTCTTTCCTTTATTTTTTTTTTCCTTTCTCTTTCCTCTCCTCTCTCTCCTCTCCTCTCCTCTCCTCTCCTCTCCTCTCCTCTCCTCTCCTTTTCTTTTCTTTTCTCTTTCCTTTTCCTTTCCCCTCTTCTTTCCTTTCCTCTTTCCTTCTGTCTCTCTTTCTTTCCTTTCTACTTTCACCCTTCCTTTTTCTTTTTCTTTCTTCCTTCCTTTCTCTCTTTCTTTCTTTCTTTCTTCTTTCTTTCTTTCTTTCTTTCTTTCTTTTTTCTTTCTTTCTTTCTTTCTTTCTTTCTTCTTTCTTCCTTCCTTCCTTCCTTCCTTCCTTCCTTCCTTCCTTCCTTCCTTCCCTCCTTCCTTCTTTCTTTCTCTCTTTTCTCTCTCTCTCTCTTTCTTTCTTTCTTTCTTTCTTTCTTTCTTTCTTTCTTTCTTTCTTTCTTTCTTTCTTTCCCTTTTCTTTCTTTCTTTCTTTCTCTTTCTTTCTTTCTTTCTTTCTTTCTTTCTTTCTTTCTTTCTTTCTTTCTTTCTTTTTCTTTCTTTCCTCTCTCTCTCTCTCTTCCTTCCTTCCTTCCTTCTTCCTTTCTTTTTCTTTCTTTGTCTTCTCTCTTCTCTTTCATTTTTCCTCTTTCTTTCCTCATTTCTCTCTCTTCTCTCTCTCTCTCTCTCTCTCTCTCTCTCTCTCTCTCTCTCTCTCTTTGTTTTTTCACATACATTTGCCAGAGAGACAAAGTGAGAAATTACCCACCTCCCCCAGGGTAATGGCCATTCTGCAATCCCTTCTCCTCCATTCTCCTCTTGGAAGTTTGGGCATGCATGCAAATGCTCCTGGTGTGATTTTAAGCTGTTGAGTCTGGAACTTGAACAACAGAGCTGGCCATGTGTGACCCAGCTCCTTAACTTTCATGCCACCTGCTGGCTCCTCTTCTTTCTTTCTTTTTAATCATTTTTATAATACAAAAATTACAGAATTTTATTTATCAAGAGAGACATTTTGCTTTTTTTGTTGTTAAATGTTTCTTCCCTTTAATGTCTAGTTGCTTCCAATTTTTGTATGCAACAAGGTTGAAGAACCTTACCATCGGCTGATTAAAATTAACTTCTTAAGTTGATCACCATGAAGTTATTGACACAAAACTAAGAATGAGTTTAAACAATTGGGAGAAATAATGAAAATTTTCTTGTTTCTCATCTACTTATTTATGAGAAAGTGATCACCAATGCTAAGATTTATTTTAACATAAATAGAATAGAATAAATGTTCAACCTAGTCTAATCTAGCAATAAATTATAGTCACCCAAAGATATGTAAAATGACTTGTTAAAAACAAACAAAAATCCTTTTCTATTGTAATGAGGTAAAATTTTAAATTACCCATCAAAATGTGTTGTGGTCATAGTGTACTCACCATGTACTAATCATGTGTCAGTAATGTTTGTAATAATTGAACCCGGGAAAAAAATTTGAACATTTTTAGATCATAGGATAATACCAAATGTTGATTTATATTTTCATGTCTAAGAAGTATGATAAACAAAATATTTTCAGGCATCAAAACATATTTTAGGATAACATTCTGTCAGAGAAGTGGACTGGAAATATGACTATAAGAGAAAATAACAATATAAAAGCTAAAAATATTTAAAAATTACCTGTTCATGGGTTTTAAAAGTAAATGAGGACTAGCCGATGGAGTGGTGGTTAAGACATTGGACTCCCAGATGTGTGACTGCAGTCTGAGTCCTGGACCTGGCAGCTTGTTTTCTCACTTTCTCTCTCCCTCTCTCTCTCTCTCTCTCTCTCTCTCTCTCTCTCTCACACACACACACACACACACACACACACATTCTCTCTCTTCTGTCTCTGTGTCCTTCTCTGGTGATCATAAATCCCCTATAACAAATTAATAATAATAAATTAGGAAAAATAATTCTTTAAAAAAGTATATGATAATAGGAATTAAAGACCTATAGTATTTAGAAACATTCATTTCTTTTTCTATTCATTTTCTTAAAGTATTTGAAGCAATTTATTTTAGAAAATCAATATTTATAAATGCAGAAGTTACTTTCTTTGATAGCATTTAAATTAATGAAGTATTTTAAACGAAAAATGTGTAAGAAAGTACAGTTTTACAAATTCCGTTAAGAAGTACTAGGCTAATAAAAGTTGAAAACCCCTGCCCTATTACTTTGCTAATATTCAGCTCAATAAAATAGGCCAAATTTTTAACAATTCCTCCGGATGTGGTATTTCTTTGATTTAATTGGATTTCTTGAAAAATGTGTTAACTGGAAGTTTGCAAATCCCATTTAAATTACTTTGAGTTTTTTAATGAAGGTTTGGTTGTGGAGTGTAGAATCTTTTTTCTTTCTAGACCCAAAATTTTAGTTGGATGCAGCAATTATGTTAAGCTTTTCAATGGAAGATTATTATCTGTTTCCAAACACACAGTTCAGCTGTTTTTACAGGCAATCTGATCCTAGTCAGACCGAGCAGACAGTCAGGCAGAAACTGTATCTTTATTGTCAATCTTGTTCAATTCTGCTGCTCTTATTTATCGGTAAAGATACAGGGTACTTAATAGATGTGACTTGTACTTCAGAATTTTTAGACCAACTCTTTAAAATGTAAAGCACTGGAATCATCACGGAGTTCAGAAATTGGCTCAAGCAATGTTCCAGGCACTTAGTGCTGGTAAAGTAAGTGCTCAATAAATAGTAGAAGTCATTTTTAAGATTTATTTTTGAGAGTTAGGAGTTAATTTGTCCAAGGCTAATCCCTTTGCAGGCTGACTTCCAGAAGAGTGGCATTTCCTTCCAAGCTCCATGGAAACCAGCAGTGGCCCAGTGCTCAAGGCAATCAATTCTGGATTACTGCAGAGCTCCAAAGCCAGCACCCTCTTTTCATCTATCACACCAGGGGAAGCTATTTCTTCAACATTCATCTTAAAAGATGCACAGTCCAATTTGGGGGCTGTATCTCAGAATCTAACTTTTGGACCTGTCAGGTCTCTGTGCACCTGTTGTTTCTCATGTATCTGAGGTTCTTCCAGAAAATGCTGTTCCAGCAGGTCTGGAGTGTATATGTCCTGTGGCAATATGTGCTTTTCATTCAACATCTATGTAAAATTCATTTGAGATAACTGCACATACAAGGGAATCCAAGAGAAAAAAGTGGGTAGAAATGCCTAATATCCAAACAATAATCTGATGTTACACAGTATAATTATTAATGGGTCAGCCTCAGAAATGCATTATGAAATGTAACTTTTTAGGGATTTTTGTGAGGACTTCATAAGATATTACTTGTAACTTACTTACAAGTGTGCCCAGGGCTCATTCATTCATTTACTGACCTTTTTAGAAAATATATATTACTAATGTTGTTGTATTACCTATATTAAGCCAAAATTACTTACTTATGAAATTAGTTAATTTTCAGTAAATATTAGGCATTCTATCAAGAGCAGAGTTTAAGCTATATATACTTCTATTATTGAGATTAATTTATTTTTAAGGAATACCTACTTCAAAATTAAACGTGGTCGGGAACCAGCAGTTAGCGTAATGGCTATGTCGCTGGACTCCCACGTAGTCGACCGCGGTTCGCGTCCTGGACCCGGTGGCTTACAACTCACGCCGGGCGCGTGTGCGTGCGTGCCCAAGATCCCGAGAGGAGAATGGAGGAGAAGGGATTGCGGCGTGACCACCCCCCCTGGGGGGTGATTTCTCGCTTTCTGTCTCTATGTCTCGCTCTCTCTGTCTGGCGAGCACACGCGCCCTATAGCGAAAAACCTCTCCAAAAAAAAAAAAAAAAAAAAAAAAAAAAAAAATTAAACGTGGTTTTACATTATTTATAATTTATTTAACTCACCTTTTCTTTTTGTAATTTTGCCAGAGGGCATCTGCACTTGTCAGAGAGAGAGAAAGAGAAAGCGAGAGAACAGTCCCCCCTGGTGGATGGTCATGCCGCAATTCCTTCTCGATTTCTCCCCTCCTTCTCTCTTTCTGGATTTTGGGCACCCATGCACACATGCCTGGCATGTTTTTCAACTCACTGGGTCCAGGACTCATTATGTATAGTCATCCAGGATCTAGTCACCTTAATCACTATGCCACTGGCTGGCAATATTTAAACCTATTCCTGTAAATATGGTATGTGTGTCTGTGTGCATGTATGGTGTGTGTGCACAAGCATATCCTAGTTAGTTTTTACCTTCATTTTACTGTACAGACAGTAGTGGAATATTGAAATGGCTTTACCACACACAGACATGGGGTTGTTTGTATTCATTTGAAGTATCTGCTCAGAATGTCATACTCCTGAAGTCTAATACAAACATGTGACTCCATCTAGTTTTGTATCTCATAAATAATAGAGGCTGGTGGATTGAAAGGCTAAACACTGTTACAAATAAATTTTTAATAAATTAAGTTATATTTTAGTATAAGAATTGATGAAAAATACCTTTCCTTGTGTAAAAATGATGTCAAAGTCTAGAAAGCTAGATAAACAAATCCTATAGAACAGTGTCTTTAATGTAGAGTTCTTCCCTTATTAGATTTTTCACTTCATGCTAACTAGATACTTAGCTAAATGTTTAGCCAAATATTGCAGCAGAAACATTATTTCATCTGCCTTCTGCTGTTGGAACCCTTAGAAAGACAGAGATTCAGAAATTCACCAAATTTACATAATGGGCATTTGTCTGCCTTAAAGCATGTTTGTAGTAATAGAATCCAGTCCCACATTTGCTACCATTATAATATACCACCTGACATGCCACATTATCTTACCTACGTCTAAAATAGACACATTTATCAAACTAAATCTAAGAATTTCGAAGCACAAAATTGAACAGATTAAGATAAATTGATCATGAAAATCAATGCATACAAAAAATTGTAGTTTTCACATAGTGCTATATATATTGAAAGGCACTTCTAAAATACTTGAAGGAGCATAAAATGTGTTTAGTTTGTACTATGCTCATGCTACATGCTTTTCTATTTGCTCTTTGAAACAAGGACAGACGTTAAATCAGAAATTCCATATTATGATATAATAATAAACTGAATCTTAATTTAAAATATTGTCATTCTTTAAAATGAAAATATAAATATGTTTTTCCTTTTTACCTAATTTTCTCATTTGAAAAGCAATACATGGTTACTCTATACAATTTAGAATATGCAGAGAAATGCAAAGAAACATCCCTAATTACTTCTCATTTTACTAACCCAATAGTTCCTAATTTAAAAACGTGTTCTTTCTTGTTGATGATGTTAACTATTTGTTAGTAGTTTGTTGTAGATGTTTTCTTCTTCTTCTTCTTCTTCTTCTTCTTCTTCTTCTTCTTCTTCTTCTCCTTCTTCTTCTTTTTTTAGTATGGTCTAATCCCTGCAATTAAATAAAAGACAAAAGAGTTCATTCTACTTTCTATTGCTTTGAAGACAGAAAATTAGTTTAAAATTATTAGATACACTATAGTTTCTGAGTGCATGCACTGGAGAAAGAGAGAGAAAGGAAAATCACCCCTCGGGGAGGGTGGACATACCTCGCTCTCTTTTCCTACATTGTCCTCCTGGGATTTTGGGCACACACACACAAACACCCAGTGTGATTTTCAAACTGCTGGGTCTGGGACATGAACTGTGAAGTCAGTCATGTGGGATCCAGTACCTTAACCTGGGTGCCTTCTGTTGGTCCAGAAACATAGTAGTTTTATTTTACAACATTAAATGGTGCCCTAGAAATTTATATAACTGCGGGAGCTCAATTTCAAACAATTTGAATACACACTTGGATACTGACTATCTTCAGTGTTAATGAAAGCATGATCCTAATTTGGGAGGACTTGGAAGACTAAACAAAGGGGAAGGCAAAGATGTAAACAGCACAGTGCTACCCTCTGCAAACTCTGTTATAATAAGTACAGTAAAATGTAGGGCTGAGACACAAATACAAGAAGTAAATTTGGAAATATATGGATTAGTTCCTGTGGCAGGAAAATTGGCTTCGGAAGCACAGCTGTAGAGAACTCCAGTTCTACCAAGTAGCATATACAAGAACATAGACACAGATGAGGTGTACTGAGGAATTGAGGCAGACTAACATGGCTGCTGTGTAAGTGTGAAGTAAGGTGCACCAAGGCTTGATGTACGTATTAGGTAAAGTGGAAACCAAGACTGTGTGAAAAAAGCTGGATGAAGACAATAAGAGGTTGGAAGCTGTGGCCAAAAAGAAAACATTCAGCACATCAAAAAGGGGTGACCAATAAACTAGAAACTGCTTGCCAGATGTCTCTCCAGCAAAAAATCTGCATCCTATTCAAGAGAGGTGGACGGAGTGATGAGATTTCACTTAAGATATATGCTAATTTGGACATTATCCTTTGTTCAGAGCTTCGCAACCTCAGAACTATTGAGTTTTGGGTTTGCTAATTCCTTCTGTGGAGGCATCTTATGTACATTGCAGAATGTTTAGCAGCCAACTTAGTATTTAGCCACTAGAGTCAAGTAATATACCCACCCCCACCTGTGGAAACCAAAACTATCTCCAGACATTGCCAAGTGTTCCCTGTGAGAGACAGATTGTTCCCTGATTTAGAACCATGAGGTTTGGTAATTATCAATGAGTTTCATATAATGATGTCAAATGATAGATTTAGAGTTTAGACAGGAAATTCTGGTGGCAGGAAAAATAAGTGTTGTATAAGCAATGGTGAGGACAGAGAGAAATTGGAGGCAGATGATTTCAGCATAGAAATTGTTGCAATAGCTTTCTCCACTCACTCAATAAGGATACTTTGACAACCAAAATGAAAATAAAGAAACAAACAAAAACATTAAGTTTCTATGAAAGGTCAGCTCACAGACTCTTCTTTGCCTTATATTCTGAATACAAACATGATGGCTGATAGCATCATAATGCTAATTATGAGCTATCATGCTCATTAATCAGCTCTGGTGTATGTATGCAATGTTTAGCATATTTTCTTTTTGCAGCCACAGCTATTCTACATGTGCTACTTTCTATTCTCTGTTAGGAACTCTAAACACAGAGGTTGACTCCAATGGAAATAGAGCATGAACATTCAAGGATGTGTATCTCAGTTCCAATTATGGAAATCATAATGAAGTTATATGTTCTTTCCATATTGGAACTTTTATTTCTTTAGATCTATTTATATTTAGCAAACATGTAGAATCCATTATAGGTCAGGCACAGTATTAGGCTCTGAAAACATGATAATGAGCAGTAGTGAAATTCTTCCTTTCATAAACGTGTAGTTCAGTGGAAGGATCAAACAACAATCAGATAACCAAACCATAAAAGTGAAATTGTACCTACAGAAAGAACCATGAAAGAGAAAATAGGGCAGAACCTTTTAGAATAGTTACAGTAATCACATGAAGTCACAGTTATAACCACATTTCAGTGTAAATATGCAGATTGACACCTTTGGAGGTAAGCATAGTTGCTACCTAAGGTACACTCATTTTGGGTGAAAAACATGTGCAGAATATTTTTGAACTGATTTATTACTCTATAAAAGTCTTATTTATTATTCTATATACTTTATTTTTGAGGGGGGGAGAGGTTTTTGCTATAGGGCGCATGCGCTCGCCAGAAATACAGAGAGAGACAGAGAGACAGAAAGTGAGAAATCACCCCCAGGGGGGATGGCCACGCCACAATCCCTTCTCCTCCATTCTCCTCTCAGGATCTTGGGCACACAGGCACACGCACCCAATGTGAGTTTAAGCCACCAGGTCCAGGACTTGAACCTCGGTCGACTACATGGGAGTCCAGTGACACAGCCATTACGCTAACTGCTGGTCCCTATTCTATATACTTTTATAAAACTAAATCTGATATACATTCAACTTTGCGAAAGGTTCATTCTGTGTAAATATAGTCCACAAACTATTAGGAATTAATTAGCTAAACAGCTACAAAATGGAGATTCAATTTTGTTATGTGGAAAAAATTTGGCCTACAATAAGACTGAATAATTTCTGTAACTAACACCAATAATATTTTTTTTTTTGGAGAGGTTTTCACTATAGGGCGTGTGCTCTCGCCAGACAGACAGAGACATAGAGACAGAAAGCGAGAAATCACCTCCCAGGGGGGATGGCCACGCCGCAATCCCTTCTCCTCCGTTCTCCTCTCGGGATCTTGGGCACGCACGCACACGCGCCAGGCCTGAGTTTTAAGCCACCGGGTCCAGGATGCGAACCACGGTCGACTACGTAGGAGTCCAGTGACATAGCCATTACGCTAACTGCTGGTTCCTTAATACCAATAATTTTGATGCTAAGTTTCATTTCTACCAATCATTTACTCTCCAACACATGAGAGTTAATCATTGATGATTGCTAAATAAATGAATTAGTGGATTAAACAACACTTGGGACCTGCAGGTGGCATGATGATTGAGGCTCAGGAGCCCACATGGCTGAATCTGCTGTTTAAATCTCAAACCCAGCAACTTGGAAATCACACTGGGTGTGTGTGCATGTATGCCAAAATCCTAAGTGGAGACTGAAGGAGAAGGGATTGTAGTGTGCCCATCCCCTCTGGGGAGTGATTTTCATGTTCCCTCTCCCTCTCTGGTGAGTGTACATGCCCTATGGCAAAAATCTAAAAAAAAAATAAAAAAATAAAAAAAAATGTAGAAAATGAAAAACACTCGATCTGTATGTAAGGCATTGTGAAAGGTAGGGCACTACTTTAAAAAAAAGTAAACAAATAATAGAAAGAGAAAGACAACTATACACCAGCTAACATATATAATAGTGTAATGTGTAAGAATGATTTTAAGAACTTTCTAATGAGATGCTGTTTGAATGGATCTTGCAGCATATACAGTATTTGAAAGCCAGAATTGTGGGGAAGGACATAACTGGCATGGAAAAATACAAGGAGATGATGTGGCTAAGCAAATAAGGAAGAGAATCAATGATCTTTGGTGATCTGCAGTAGTGACGTAATCAAAGGCTTTAGGAGAGCTATCTGACAGTGGCACAGCACATAGGCTGTAATTGAGAAATCACCATTCAGGAAGTGGGGCAAAATGTTTAGAAGGCCATTGGAGGGGGGAGTCAGGTGGGGTGGTGCTTAGGGGCTCTGGATTTCCAGATGGCCAACAGCGGTCTGAGTCCTAGACCTGGCAGCTTGCTTTCTCATTTCCCTCCCCCTCACCCCCCCCCCCCCCCCCAACACCACTACTCTGTAGCTCTCTGGTCAAAATTAAAAATAAATAAAGTTAATCAAGATAATTCTTTTTAAAAAAGACCATTACAATAATTTCTCTAACTTCTTTTTAATCCAAAACCCTTCAATACTAACCCTTTTATACTAAGCGTTAGGGTATAATGGGTTAGAATTGAAGACTCCCCAAATACCTCTTATTTTCATAAGATGTACTTAAACATTAGACATTCAAAAGAAGAAATTTTAAAATATTTGTTAACTTATGCTAGACAGTGAAGCTGTGGGAATGCACGATGCCCTGCGAGGCACTCCCACATGGGAGTAATCTGAATTTGCTCCTGGAGACCTCCCTGCGTGCTGTGCATGTGCTTGCCCATGAACCAGGGCTGGCTGAAGGCCGGGGGAGGGTCATAGCTTTGGGACCCTGTTACGAGTACACTCTCTCTTTCTCTCACCCTCATGCATGAAAGACAGAAATGAATAAACTTATAAAATACTTTAAAAAACTTTTAAAAATGATCTAAGTGCAATATACCCCTTAACTTCAGGTAAATAACACAATTTCATTTAAAATCAATAGAATTTTATAAAAAGTGTCTTTTTCATATGTTAAAGGATTTTGCAATAGGGTATGTGTGCTCGCTGGAGAGGAAAGAGACAGAGAGTGAGAAAGTGAGAAATCACTCTCCAGAGGAGATGGCCTCAACACAATCCCTTTTCCTCCATTCTCTTCTTAGGATTTTGGGCACAAACGCACACAGGCCCAGCACGATTTTCAAGCCCCATTAGGTTCAGGACTCAGACCAAAGTCAGCCATGTGGGAGTCCAGCATCTTAATCACTATGCCATCTGCTGGCCCCAAAAATGTCTATTATTTTCTTTTAAACCAGACCAAAATCAGGGAGAATATTAGCATTATTTTACATTTTTCAAGTCTAATGTTTGACTTAATTGAATTCACATATCCACTTCTGCATTCAACCTGTTGCTCGAAGTTGCTTTAACTGAAGTATGCATAATAAACCCATGCTTGCACTCAGGTGTAGTTAGAAAAGGAAGAATCATTCCAATGGCCTTTTTGGATAAATGTAGATAGTCTTCTTTAATAATAGGCCAAAACTTACAGGTGGTAAGTTTTTATTTATTTATTTATTTATTTTGAGAATTTTTTTTGCTATAGTGTGTTTGTGCTTGCCAGGAAGACAAAGAGAGAAGAGAGACAGAGACAGAAAGTGAGAAATCACCCCCCACGGGGGATGGCCACGCCGCAATCCCTTCTCCTTCATTATCCTCTTGGGATCTTGGGCACGCACGCATACGTACCCGGTGTGAGTTTAAGCTGCTGGGTCCGGGACTAGAACCATTGTCGACTACATGAGAGTTCAGCAACATAACCATTACACTAACTTCTGGTCCCGCAGTTGGTAGTTTCTTAAATGTTAATGGAATCTGAAATTTTATCAATCAATATTTTGCACTATACTACCTGCAAATCCATTGGCTTCTCTTGTATTTTGAACACACTTTTACCTATATATTATTTTGTGACACGTTGCACTGGCCTATTTGAAAATATTGGATCATTTACCTAGGCAGAACTGGACTTGGACACAATATCGCCCCCAATGTCTTCAGAAAAGTCTCTCTGTGCTGGGAAGCTATCAAGCTCATAAGAGTAGATGTAATGTTTCTCAAAGTACAATGTTTGGGGAACCAGCAGTTAGCGTAATGGCTATGTCGCTGGACTCCCACGTAGTCGACCGCGGTTCGCGTCTCGGACCCGGTGGCTTACAACTCACGCCGGGCGCGTGTGCGTGCGTGCCCAAGATCCCGAGAGGAGAATGGAGGAAAAGGGATTGCGGCGTGACCATCCCCCCTGGGGGGTGATTTCTCGCTTTCTGTCTCTATGTCTCTCTCTGTCTGTCTGGCGAGCGCACGTGCCCTATAGCAAAAAACCTCTCAAAAAAAAAAAAAAAAAAAAAAAAAAGTACAATGTTTGCTCCAAAGTTTGCATTTTATCATTGGCAACGATACTGTAATCTCTTTTCCTGGAAGTGACAGATTCATGTTGTTCGTTTTTGATCAAATGCAATCCTGAATAGCCGTAGTTCATCAGTTCTTCAAGTATGAATGCTGTTTCATGAAAAATGCTGCTGGTTTAGCCTATCACTTAAATAATAGCAACAGTATTTTCCTTGAGACAAGCATTATACAGCAGTAAGCTGCAGCATCAGGCAGGAAAGTTAAAAGATGCACATTGTTATGGACACTGAGGACAAAGTGGAAGGGGAGTGGGAGGGGGGAAGAGTCTAGGGAAGGGAATTTGGGGGAAAAATAGAGAGGTACGACATCTGTGGGACACAGAGAGGGTTTATTACCTATTGATGATGATGTGTATATTATTCTCAACTGGACTGGTCTGAAGTATATATCATGCTGGGTAAATTCTCTTTACAATATAAATGATGTATAGTGATTAAATGTATAAATAATGAAAATAAATAAAAACTCATAATTAAATAAAGATGCATATTGCAAGGTTACTATTTAATGTAATTCCTATTTCTGCTTCCTTAAGGAAACAGAAAAACTTTTTTATTTGAAAGAAAACTGGGGAAAGAGAAAAAGAGAAAGATAGCCATTTTGACAGGGTCTTGCCGTGTTGAGATCCTCTACCACAGCTTCCCTGTTAAGCAGCATTACAGATACATGCTATCATGCCTGCTTTGTTTAGGGTGTCCAAGAGCCAAACCCACTCTCACGGGACCTCGACCTTATACAGCCGGCCCCTCCCACTTGCACCACGTGGGACTTGTCAGAGGTATACTCTTTTATTTATTTTTAAATTTATTTAATTATTATTATTATTATTATTTTTTTTTTTGCCATAGGGCACATGAACTTGCTGGAGAGAGACAGAAGGAGGGAAAGTGAGCAATCACCTCTTGGGCACATATGTACACATGCCCCATATGATTCTTAAGGCACTGGATCTGGGACAGGAACCTCGGTTGGCCATGTGGGATCCAGCACTTTAATCACTATACCTCATGCTGACCCCTCACCAAAGATACACTTAAAGTGAACCTAAATTTTTTTTTTCCAAATGAATTCATGGTAGATAGAAAAGATTAGAATCTTCTTCAATTTGGTACTAATACTTGATGCACAATATTTGGTGTAATTACAATGTCAACATTAAAGGCAAAGACGGCAAATGTCCTATAAAAATAATTTTGACCTTGATAGCCTTCTGAAAGCTTTTTAAGAATCAACTCCACTAGAGATCCTGGCCTGTGACAATCATCTGATTTTACAAATTTGGTTTTAAAATTGTCATTGATAAAGCTGAACTTATTTTATTTCTTTTGTTGATTTCAGATTGACTTCCCTTCTCTGACCTGTTTTTCTATGTGTGCCTGGATATTGTACAGTAAGTTATTGTCTGTTTTTATCCTGATGATCACAGATATAAATCTTATATAATGACTGATATAATAAATTCACTATACCCTCTCTATTCCCAGGGTAAAATTTTTAGAGCAGATTAATTTATCTAAAATGGTAACTTAATATCCAGCATTATAATTGGACAGCAAATGTCACACAATTACAACTGAACTTAATATTATGTACAATGTTTGCTTATCATAAGAAGTATCATTCTAACCAATCAAATAATTAGATAAATTTCAAGTTACAATAGTTTTTATTTTAAAAAAAATGTACTCTAAGAATTGGAGGTGTAAGACAAATCAAGTAAGAAAGTTTACTTTTAGGGAAGCTTAAGTATCATGACAAAAGGCTCAAAAGACAGAAAACATGACATCTGGGTGTTTAATTGCAACATTTTTTCATTCTTTACCTGCCTGTTCAAAAATTATAATCTTTCCTACTACAAGTAATCTCGCAAGTTGTATATTTTTAAACAAAATATATTGTTGTTGAAATAATTAAGAACAGCTGTTTCATCTCTATATATTTTGTTACCTTATGCCCTGAAGTTGTTACTTTGTTAATTTTGTTTTATTCCCTCATCAATTTAAAATTTAAGAATCAAATGTTTTACATCAAAACGGCATTACAGTTTTGTAGGGTAGAAAAATAAATACCTTTTCTTCATCTGTCATGAGTCATAATTGACACCTCTGTAACAAGACAGGTTAACAAGAGAAAATCATCATAGTTTATTTAAACAAGTTATACATGATATTGGAGGCTTCAGAAATGAAGACCCAAAGATTTAGAGAAAACTGTATTTTATGGCTAGGGTTGATGAAGAATGGACAGTTGTATAGAAATATGACTGGATAAAATAGATGTAATCTAATAAAATAAAATTGGGGAGGGGGCTCATAAGTTCTCTCTGTTCAGAATCTTTTTGGTCTCTGGGTCTAAAGTAGAACTTCTTTGTAAAGAGGGTCTTAATGTCTACTTTCCGTGGTAGGTCTGAGAATTCCTTTATGCCAGCTCTCATACAGAAAGGTCAGGGGAAGGCAAGAATGACCTTGCTTGTGCTGTTTCTCAGTTGCACAGTGCCATATTTTGGCCTCCTGTATTCTGAGCTCCAGTGCTTCTAAACCAGCTGCCCATGTGTCAGTCAGTCAGGCATGAATGAATTAGAATGCAGATGTTGATGCTAGCAGAAAACCCTTGTAGTAAATGAGCAGTCAGTGAATAACTCCATCTCTGACTTGATCATTGTACGTAAAATGGTTATGATGTGTGACGTTCTTAACTCTCACTAAAAATAGAAAATACAATCAATTTTTTTAAATGGCAAAGTATGAAGATGACTTCTACAAAATAAAATGTTTATTTTTTAAATGTTTAGAAACAATTTTAGTTATCTCATAATCTGTTTAAAAATGACAAAGAATGGAACAGTTGTCGATGTGGTGGTTAAGGTGGCTTGATCCCACATGACCAACTACAGGGTTAGGGTCCAAAACCTGCCCTTTGAAAAAACCACAAGGTGCATGCGTGTGCATCCCCAAAATCCTGAGAAGAGAATGGAAGAGAGGAAATTGCAGTATGGTCATCTTTCCTGGGGCATGCTTTCTCATCTCTACCTATTTATCTCTATCTCATCTGTTTCTCTCTCTATCTGGCAAACGTGTGCATTAGAAAGTAAAATTTTTTTTAAAGATGAAGAATATAACTCTATTGATTTTCAGGAATATTGTAATTGTGTGTAGTTTTTTATATTCCATTTTATTTGTTCAGAATTTCAGTTACAGTTTTTGAGCATTTAATAAACATCTATTATGTGCAAGCTCTTTGCTAAAAAGATGATTTCTTTGTTAAATAAGTGTAAAGTCCAGAGAGGGAAAACAGACAAACGACTGAGAACTGGAATGTATAATTATTTTTAGGATTCAGGCTTGTGAATGTTTGTATGTGGATTGTTCTATATTTATAAGCTACTGATCTACAGAAAATTTGGGTTAGTGTTTAACTTTAGAATCTTAGAGAAACTATGACACACACACACAGGTGTTTGTATGTGTGTTTAAGTTCTGTATCAGGTTTTTTTTATTTGCTTTTAGGTTACAATACTTTAGACCTGTGATTTTCATGAAAGAAATATTGATACTAACCAGAACTGTTCATAGTTCTAGTCTTCACTTAAGTTTATTATTAGCTTCGTGATCTTGAGTAAGATCACCTGCTAGTTTGTTTTAACATAATATTTCCCCCATCAGATATAGCAACATAAAGACTTTTGTTACATCTCTATTGTTTTATCTATAAAATAAAATGAAGTGTGGCAAAATACAATAGCGTTTTGTAGTGGTGTGATTATCGTTTCCTTCTCTGGACTTCTCTCTGTGTTTAAAGTATATCATTATATATTCGACATTCTCCCAAAGATGCATCTATTGCGTGACATTTCCCTAATTTGTTAGGACACATATTTTTTTGTTCTTGGAATACTATATGATGATAATGTTTTGCAGCATATAATTTTTTTTTTTCTTTTTTTTGTGGAGAGGTTTTTGCTATAGGGCGCGTGCGCTCGCCAGACAGACAGAGAGAGACAGAGAGACAGAAAGCGAGAAATCACCCCCCAGGGGGAATGGCCACGCCGCAATCCCTTCTCCTCCATTCTCCTCTAGGGATCTTGGGCACGCACGCACACGCGCCCGGCGTGAGTTTTAAGCCACCGGGTCCGGGACGCGAACCGCGGTCGACTACGTGGGAGTCCAGCGACATAGCCATTACGCTAACTGCTGGTTCCCGCAGCATATAATTTTATAAACACTGTAATACCAATATGACAAAAAAATTTAAAAGATAACTAAACAGTATTATATAACAAATTTAGTTTAGATGGTGATATTTCTTTTCATTTATTGATTTATTTCATAAGAGAGAGAAAGAAAGCACCTCCACTAGGGCTTTCATGCTATGATCCACCTCTACCCTTTGCCGGTTTGGGACATGGTTATTATATGCCTGGCATCTTCAGAGACATCTCCAAATATGAACCCTGGATCTTCCCATGTGGGCTGGCCTCACAGAACATTGTGTTTTACTTCTGAACCACTATCTGGCCCCGGTTCGTGATACTTGGATCTAACGAGCATACGTTACTTTCTTCACATATTATCAGCAGCCTATGATACACATGGGGTTAAAAAAGTAAGATGATTGCTAAAATATATCAGGCCAATTACAAAAAGGACTTCAAATTCCCACCCCAAAATGGTCATTCTGTAATAATTCCTTTTTTTCCAGAATGCTTCTTAAATCCAACTTGGAAGTTGAAATAAAAAGCAAACTTAAGTAATTTACTTTCCGTGGGTAGCTTGAATTTGTCTGAAATAAAATATCTGTAATGACAGAGTACTATTGACTTGCACTTGACACACTAAATGTCGTGTGGTGTGCCACGGCCGAAGGAAGTCAGATGGCTAAATCCCATATCTATGGGATGGGAAAGTGTATTCTTCCCGCAAGAAGTTCTACTGGACACATGACAATTGGAAAGAATATTTAATCCTCTCATAACAAGGGAGAATAAATAGAATAATAGAAACCATGGTAAACCATGGTAAATAGAAACCATCCTTTTTGTTTGCACAAAAATATTTACTTCTTATCTGCAGGCAAAACTCACTTTCCTAAAGTCTTGGGTCACCTAGGCATTAGAGTTGAATCTCAGGAGTTCATGATAACCTCTAAATCACATTACATTGGGCTTTTCTGTCATCAGAGACTAGTGAACTAAAGCATAAGAAAATAGGCAGGACTTTAGGGGACACAGAAATGGACCATGATCTGTTGAGGATAACATGTACAGTATCCCCAACTGGACTGACGTGAAGTGTATTCATGTTGGAAAACTCACTTTACAAGCAAAGTAATGTATAGTGATTGAATGTAAAAAGGAAATTAAAATAAAATACATTAAATAAGACAAAAATGATCTTTTCTCCACTTACACAGCATACAATGGGGAACAGATGTTTAATGATTACAGTAAATATACTAATGTCCAGTTTATAAAGGGGAAAAATAGGATGTGTATAACAATTACAGATCAATAGAAATTCTGAAATCTCTGGCCAAATGTTATAAAAGATCCTGAATCCTGAGGGTAGAGGAATCTCCCTGGACTAGGCCTTAATTCTATTTATTATTTTCTAATTTCCAGAGAGTATGTGCACTCTCCAGAGAGAGAGAGAGAGAGAGAGAGAGAGAGAGAGAGAGAGAGAGAGAGAGAGAAGTGAAAGAGAGAGAGAGAGAGACAGAGAGAGGAGAAATATTCCCCATGGGGTGTGTTCATATTGCAATCCATTTTTCATTTCTCCCTCTGTTTGGAGTTTTGGCCTTGCACACACTCATGCCTGGAGCGTTTCTCAAGCTGCAGAATTTGAACAAGAGTCAGTTTTGTGGGATTTGTTCCCTTAACTACCAGCCTATGAGACCAGCCTCTTAATTCTATTTTTTGTGAAGAATTTCTCTCTGGTTTTTGGATGCCCCCTCATTGGAAGAAACTTCCTTAGGCAAACTGGAAAGAAGACTGGGAAATTATTGTCCTTTGCAGTAGAATAGCATTCTTAGTCTGCAGCTTGTATAATATTTGAGGTTCTAAAGTTTATTTTCTATCTCTTACTCCAAGCTATGGGCTCTTTAAACGCTACAATTCTGAAAGTTCTTTTTGCTGTGTGTTCTAATATTTACCACCACAATTTATTACAGAAATGCCTTTTTTCCCATATAAACTGAATATAATTAGAAAACTTCCATTTTGTATCCCTTTACTGGATAAGGAGAATGAACTTCTCAAGAGTCTACTTGTGTCCTGCAGGAAATTTTCTTTGCTAATGTCACTGGGGATTTATTCTGCTGTTAGTGAAAGCAGCAAACCTTTCCTTCCCTGCTAGCCTCCTCATACTTCTTCTTTCATAGGTTTCTAGGCCACAGGAGGCATGATGTTAATCCTTCCTTTACTTGCTACTTAGTAAGCCAATGTTCTTTGGATAAGGGCTTGATGATGTAAGACAAAGTTCCATTCTTGGTGACTATAAAATAATCTTTGACTATGGTAAGGGGAGAGGATTACATATCATGGTTGCTTATAATACAGACATCTCCAGGTTACTAAAAAGGCATGGTTGGGACAGCAGATGGTGTAATCTTTACTTTGCTGCACTCCCACATGGCTTACCTGGTTCAAATCCCAGACACAGCAGACTTGAAACTCATACCAGGCACGTATATGTGGATGCCCCAAATCTCGAGAGGAGAGTGAAGAAGGGATTGCAGCTGACCATCTCCCTTGGGGGGTGATTTCTCTCTTTCCATCTCTCTGTCTCTCTCTGTCTCTCCAGCAAGCACACATGCCCTATAGCAAAAATCTCTCTCTAAAAAAAAGGGCATGGTTGACATGATTTATCGTAGGTTTACATTAAGACAGAAACAAAAATGTTCAGAAAGGAATAAGCAATAGTAAAATAGAGAAAAATAAGAGACTGAAGATTTCAGAGAAGATAATGATTTGACTTTGTTGAAGTGAGAGAATTAGAGAGATTGGGATAATAGCTGATGACAGAGTGAGCATTTTGGAACTCATGACAGAAAGATAAATGGAATTCTAAAGAAAGGAAAAATGGTTTGAGGCTATGCTTTAAGTATTTCTATTTAATCTTATTGAGCATGTATATCTTACAGATATTTCATACACATATTCTTTAAAAATCTTTGACATGCATACCATTTGTAGCATGTAACACCTGGAGAATAGCAAAAATCATTTTTGATTTCACATAGAGTTTCAGAGACAAAAATTAAAATCAGATTAAATGGTATACGCCATCATAGAAAATGGGCCTGCTAATACACGCCCTTTTCAAAACAAAGATCATTTTCTAGAAAATATGGTCTCATTTTGAATTAGAGTGACATACAGAAACTTATTGCTCCTGTTTTTTTCTAAATAAAACACTTATGGTACCAAAGTCAGCATCAATGAAAACAATGGATGGATGATTGATTAAATTCTTGGTTAGAAGAATCACATTTGTCAAGAGGTTTTACTTTCTTTAGAATTTGGACCTTAAAGTAGTCTAATCTCAATTCACAGAGCTACATGTTATTGTGGAAATATATTACTGTTTTTTGAGGTCAATATAAAGAGTTTTCTATTTATGTTAAAAAAAAAGCCTCCAGATGATTAGATTCTCATTCTAGAACTGCCAAAGAATTGTAATTGCTCGTGCACAACTGTGTTACCACGAACAGCGAAAAGATTGATGTTAAAATGAGATCTACTCTCTCTCAGAAAATCTCTATGTATTACTTAGTTCTTTTGTAGAACGTTACCAAAGAGGAACACATAAAAAAACTTAGGGAATGCCTATTCTGTAACAAGCTCTCATGTTTGTTTATATATTTATTTTTATACATTCACCCACTATATATCATTACAGCTTGTAAAGTGAATTTTCCCAGCATGAATGCACTGTATATTAGTCCAGTTAAAGGTATTATCATACACATTATCCTCAACAGATAATTTTCCATGTGTGTGCCCTTTAAAGATTTTGCTTCTTTTCCCCCAATTCCTTTCCTCTCATACTACACAGGTAGGATTAAGTATTTGGTGAAGAGACCATTTAGCCCATAGAGCTTCAGATATGTATTATGTGGCTATTTATGTAAAAAATTTGCCTTGCTTTTTAGAGGTAGGATGTTTAGTTCCTGGGACACATCATACAACACTTAGGAATGGAGAGTGTAGAAATGGGAAAGATATTGATGCAAATAGTAAATGTGTAGGAAATGCCCAACATCTGAGAAAGAGGTGGTCCAGATTTCATTTGTATGCCATTTCCTCCTCAAAGGAACATAGTCACTGACTCATAATATGACTTTCACGTATGGGAGAGAGCAAATCGGTCTTTGGAGTCTCTTACTCAACTAGCTAACATGTAATTATATACTCATATAAATGATATATACTACATATTCCTGTTTTAAAGTTAGTGTTTTATAGACCGTAAATGGTTGAGTAATGCATTTTATTTACTTACCATTTACCTTTTGAGTGGTGTGTATCCACCATTTATAGTAAAGGTATCTACTTATATGTCATAGCCTAAAATCTGCCATTTATTATTTGCTGTTTTCTGTATTTCTCATTCCTGTTTCTCCTTTCTTGTCATCTTGTGGGTTATTTGAATAGTCCTAGAAATCATCTTTTCCATCTTGATTTACTTATAATGTGTTCAAGTACACCACTTGTATAGTTTTTCTCATTGGTCATTCTATTGGTTATGAGTTATGTATACATAATTTACATTTACATTTTGAATTTTACATTTTACATTTTGAATGACCTTGAAGTACAGACAATTTACTTTCATTTAGGCTCCTTTACCCTTCCCACGTTTTTTAAAAAAAATATAATTTTCCTATGTATTTTTTCTCTATCTCTTGAGCCCCACATCAGATGATGTGACAACTTTGCTTTACCCACTATTATCATTTAAAAGATCTTGGAGAAATAAGTTGTCTATAGTTTTCTCATTTGACAATTCCAATATTCATCTTTATTTTTTCAAGTTTTGTTACCATTTCCCTTCTCGAGAACTCCTTTTAGCTATTCTTTAAAGACAGTTTGGTGGCAAGAAATTACCAATTGTTTTGACCTGAGAATACTTTTATTCTCCTCTGTATGATGCTTGCAAAGGACATTTTACCAACACAAATATTGCCCAATAAATAGTCCTATGATTCTTCCTCTTTTTCAGAGAATTATTTGCATCTTTCCTTTCATCTAAACCCTGGATACAGTAATCTTTTCTGCTGTTTTAAAAAAAGCTTGTGATAATTATTAAATTGTATAGAAAAAGACATAAAATTTAAGTCAGCAAATTTGGAGGAGGACATAGTAAAGTTTGGTGACATTAGGTAGAAAATATCCATGGGTCTCAGTTTTCTCAACTCTGTAGAAGAGGGGAGAAACCATATGAGTTTCTTTCAGATTAATGATTCTTTATTCTTTGTAGCATTTTCAATGCAATATTACAATGCTATGCTCTTTTCTTTTCTTTTTTTTTTTTTTTTTTTTGGAGAGGATTTTGCTATAGGGCGCGTGCACTCGTCAGAGAGACAGAGAGACAGAGAGACAGAAAGCAAGAAATCACCCCCCGGGGGGATGGCCATGCCGCAATCTCTTCTCCTCCATTCTCCTCTCAGGATCTTGGGCATGCACGCACACACGCCTGGCATGAGTTTAAGCCACTGGGTCCAGGACTCAAACCACTTTCGACTACATGGGAGTCCAGCGACATAGCCATTACACTAACTGCTAGCCCCACAATGCTATGATCTTAAGGGTTAACAATGAAATGATTTTATGCTAAATATTTAATATTTTGAGATGAACATTTTTTATTTTATAGTTTATTAGTTAAAATATTTTTATGTTTTTCCTAATAAATTTTAAAAATCACAATTAAAAAGTCCATTAAAAATCATGGTTGGTTATAAAGTTTTAAAGAAAAATACCAAAATTTCAAACATTCTTGTCCATATTATGTTGATATTATCCATATTATACTGTTAAAGCAAAACTTGTGCTGAAATTAAACAGGCAAGGAAGACTTTATTTAAGACAATTGAAATAAGGGAGAGAGACTGGAATGCAGTCTGATTTCAGCTCTACTAAAACAAAGGGCAGGAGGAATTTCAAGCAGTGAAACAGTGGAAAAGTATTGGAGGACATTAGGATGCAAGTTGTTCAATGGGCTGCGATGATGAGAGCATTGAATTATTTAGGATTAGCGAATTGTTTTCTATGATTAGTCTATTCGTGTTTGGTAATTGACACCTATTAGAGTTAGGCTCCTAACCTCCCACACAGAATGGAGTTTAGGGGCACTAGCTTCCTTGCTGATTACTTTTCAAAGGGATGGCTTTCTGGTCCTTGACAAGACATTGTTGTGTTGTAAAGTTGGGAAGAGGCTTTTAAACAAAAGCCACAAAGGTTGGAGGGTAGTTTATAATGACAAGTTTTCTAAAATAAACTAAGAAAAGGGAAGTTAGGGATCTAGAGAGAGAGGTGGGAAGAGGCTTGTTGAGGTCTATTCAACATGAGGGGAAAGTGGGCCATCTTGGTAAATACACATATTTACATATACATAAGACACATATATACTGCTATTCACGGTACACATATTTACATATATACGTATGCTTATATATAGTCCTACATCACTTAACCATGGGTATACATTCTGAGGAACGTGTTGCCAGGCAATTTCATTTTTTAATTTCTTTTTAATTTTATTTATTCATTTACTTATTTTATTTTGACCAGAGAAACAGAAAGAGAGAGAGAAAAAATGAAAAGGCAAGCCACCAGGTCCAGGACTTGAACCATGGTTGGGCATATGGGAATGTCCAGTGCCTTAACCACCATACCACCTGCTGGTCCCCTAGGCAATTTCATTATGTGAACATAATAGAATATACTTAAATGAATCTAGATGGTATATTCCACTAGTCATCTAGGTATATGTGAATATAATAGAATATACTTAAACGAACCTAGATGGTATATTCCACTAGTCATCTAGGTATATGATATAGCTTTCCATAATCATATCGGACCATTGTCATGTATGTGGTTCTTAGTTGGCCAAATATTGTGTGGGAAGTGAGTGTGTGTGCATACATGTGTGAATGCACAAAACATATATAAATGACTATTTGCTTTAAAATTGTTTGCAATGATGAAAATCAGAAGCAGCACCAAACCCATTAATGTGGATATTGTTAAATTTTGGATCTCTCATACTACAGTGTTTGAAAACTATCATAGACATTTAAAATAATGGCTTAGATTTCTGTGCAATAATCAAGAGATCTTCTAGGTAGACTAATGTATAAAGAAGGGAAGGTGGTAAAATGACTAGGAAAACAAAAGCTCAAAATAAAAACTAAGGCCACAGATTCTGTAAAGTAAATAATCATACCTTGAAGAAAAATATGGTCTATTTATATAACTGGATTTAAATAAAACAATTAGATAGCCATAGATTTTTGTACATGGTATTTCCTTTGCAGGATTAGTTGGACCCATTTTCCTTTCTGTTCTGTATGTTAAATGTGCTATTTAAAAATTAAATATTGGGGCCAGCAGTTAGCGTAATGGCTATGTCGCTGGACTCCAACGTAGTCGACCGCGGTTCGCATCCTGGACCCAGTGGCTTAAACTCACGCTGGGCGCGTGTGCGTGCGTGCCCACCCAAGATCCTGAGAGGAGAATGGAGGAGAAGGGATTGCAGCATGGCCATCCCCCCTGGGGGGGGGGGGTGATTTCTCGCTTTCTGTCTCTCTGTCTCTCTCTGTCTGTCTGGCGAATGCACGCGCCCTATAGAAAAAACCTCTCCAAAAAAATAAAAGAATTAAAAATTAAATATTAAAAATCATATCTAGCTATTGCAATATGGACTCAATCATTTTATATGCTCATGTATTCATTATAACTTTTTTACAAAACTAAGTTCAAAATAACAATGTATTTGACTGTATTGTTCTTATTGTATACACATAAGTCCTAGTAATTAGGCTATTTTTTTTGGCCTGTTTCTGATTGATTTTCAGAATTTATATTTGAACCTACCATATTTAATATTTGGAGCTAATCATGCATCTTCATGGTAAAATCATTTCAGAATTGGCTTAATCATGACTATTTTCAAATCAGATTGATATTCTTATAATACCTGACAATAAAGTATTTCTATCAGCAATTTTACAACTAAGCACCAATTTTATTATAGTTATGAAATGAATGAACATAATTATCTGAGAAAGAATGTGTGCTTAAATACAAAAACATGTATGGAACTAAGAGACAATATAGGAAGTTTAAAAGAAAATTGATTGAAAAGAAAATGAGAGGATGTTACTTTGCTCAGAAAAGCCTTATTTTAAGCTGTATATTGAAAATCCATTCAGTCAAATGTATATTCTTTTCTGCCTTTAAATTTACAATTCCCTGTCCAAAACATTGAAGGAAAAAAAGATTGCAAAGAACCATTCTTTAGTTATTGGAAAGCTAAAGCCATTGTTGAATTTGTTGAATTACTCAATTATTCCGGAAAACTCCTGCAGGGATTGCCAAGGGGGATGGGAATGAATGAAATTGATCTAATCTTGCAATATGAAAAAGGGTTTCTTGGAGTAGAACACTTGTTTCACAGAGGAATCTTCAGGGAAATAACTGGCAAAACCATCCTTTTTTCATGGAAAGAAACTTATTAACATGACATATAAGAAGAAACATAGACATTTGAAATCCTAAAGCAAAGCATGTCTACTAGATCCCCTCAATAATACTAGCTTGAAGGGAGTTTAAGAACATCCTGAAAAATGATAATGCCACAGCCCTTGGCTCAGTTATAAATGCACATTCTTGGCCAGGTCCTTTTTAGTTTTTCTTGTGTAGTAATGTGAAATTTAATTTACTTTATTTTCTGTCAGGTTCAGGCTTCAAGACTTTGATCTCTTTTGAAGGCTGGCGCTAATAAATGGCATTGTGACTTTCATTCATAGAGCAGAGCTAGTACATGGTACCTTACAGGACTGAACCCAGAAATGAAGTATCTCTACAGTACTTTACAGCTGTCACAGTTCTTTTATATATATTTGGTTACTTGAATTCTTTAGCAATCTCAGCAACTGTTATAACAACAGCAATACTTCTTCAATTCATTTTGCCACCTACTCCACTCCTTCATGACAGAAGTGGACTGTAGCTAAAGAAAAATAGAAAATCATAGAGCCTGATCTCACTTGAAATTCATGACCAGGAATCTCAAGTGGGCTTTTAGCACTACCAGACAATTTTACTCTATTTCCCTAGATGATGCACTGTCCTACTTTTTACTGGAGTATTTCACATCTCCCTTTTCCTTACTCTCATCTAGTTATCTTGCTTCTCATTCACTGAGATAATAAATGCAATTAGATGAGAATTTATAAAACTCCTACCAATAAATCTATCATTCTATCTGAGTCTGTAACCATATATTTTTCTTCTCTTCAAATTAACATGGATGAGCCATTTCCACTCCCAGGTCGATCCTTTGACTTGTCCATCCTTCTTATCCCCTCTCAACTTCTCAAAGATACCACTTATGCTTATTTCAATTTCCCTTTGTGTCATCAATTTTTCCCTTTCTGCAATCTCTTCCTCATTAGCACCCAAATATATAGTTAACTTTCTTCTTAAGATATTTCTTTAATTTCATACTTCCTCCATCTAATACTCCAATTCTTTGAATTTCAATAGTGAGTTTCAATAGTTTATTATCTTCACTTTCTCTTCTCTCATTCTCACAATACCCATTCTAATATTTACTTTGTTACCACCATCCATATGAGCCATGCTCATTCAACTGACTAGTGATCTCTGCATCGAGAAATCCAGGGGTCAACTCCTCTCTATATTCTGTTTGTTCACTTAGGAAGCCCTTAGCAGTGTTAACCACACCACTAACGTTGAAACTTTTTATCACTGGAATGTAGGATATCAATTTCACTTGGTTTCTTTTTTATTTTTTTTAACTTTACCATTTATTTCTTATGATTTCTCTTTCCCTGACTTCTAAATGTTGGAATTCCATAGGGCTCAGTCCCTGCACTTATCTTTCTTAACTACAATTGATCTAATTTTATCTTTTTAATAGGATATATTTACATACTGTCTAAATACAGATGACTCTGAGTTTTTACATCCTTAGTTGCAACCACTCTCCTGAACTCGAGATTGAAAAATTCCAACTGCCCATTTAACTAGAAATTCTCAGGGTTCATGTATACAAAATAAACTGGTGTTCTTTTCCTTAAAACAATGAACATTCCTGAATATATAGGACTTCCATAATTTTTGTATTACTTAGTCATCCTTGATGCCTATATTTAAAAAAATCTTCATATCTAATTTATCAATAAATCCTGTTGACTCTACCCGTGAAAAACATCTAGAAAGTGACTAAGCTGCCATTATCTCCCACCAGCATCACTCCCATCACATCTAACTTGTTTTTTTTCTTTCTATAGTTTTTGCTCTTATCTTTTTAAAACAGAAAATGGGATATATAAAATAATACATCAGATCAAGTTACTTCTGGGCTGAAAACCCCTGGGTAATCCCCGTTTCCTACCAGTGACTAATAAGGAACTCATACTTAGGCACTGCCTAATTCTCTTATCTTAGTCTTCTTCCCCTCTGATTTGATTTACTGGAACCACGATAACCACAGACTTTTCTGGACCACAACAGAATCCAATCTTGGATTTCTTCCACCATGTTCTTTCGAATTCTGTCCTTGATTGTTTTAAAGTTCTCTGCTCAGATGTCTTAGAAGTCTTTCCTGATGTCATTTTTACAAATAGTTAACTCTCCAAACTGACTTCAGTAACTCCGTAGCCTCATGGTCTGCTTTTTTTTTTTTTTTTCCTAACATTTATTATTTTTAAGGAGGAATCTGCATTGTGAATTTTTTGTGTGCTTAAAATGGCTGGCATAAAAAGGTGCCCAGTAAATATTTGCTATATATTTAACTATTGGAGCTTTTTGATATAGTTGTTTCCTTTATGTCTCCCTAACTATGCATCATCACTATGAAGCTCTGTTATGTATTTAAAAAGAGGCATTAATCTGTTTTGTTTGTGGCTGTACCCAAGTGGTTAGATCAGAGTCTGCCTCATAGTAAGACTTTATCAGTACATGGTAAATGAATGAATATACTTAAAATTAGGTATTGAAGGCCAGAAAGTTTAAATAAACTGCATTAACTTATATAGCTATGCAAATTAAAGCTGACTTGAAGGAAGGTCATTAGTTATAATCTGGATTCAGTTTACATTTTTACATCATCTTGTACTATAAACCTCTCAACATTCATGTGCAATTTACAGTTTAAGAAACTTAGGTTAAAAAACATTTCCTGATTTTAACAGGAAACAGTATGTATTTTGCATCTTGTTACTCCTGGTTTAGATGCTCTGTTCTTTCAGACTGCCTTTGAATATTTCATTTATCTTTCAAGACCCAATTCAAATGTCAGCTTCTCTTTGAAATCTTTTCTGACGTCCCTATGCAGAATTAACTATTCTCTCTTCTGAGATTTCTCAACTCATTAATGCATTTACTAAACAATTATTTATTGAATTTTCCAGGCAGCATACTAGGCAGTGTAGAGAAAGGAATGAATTTGTAGGTGCATATTTTACTGAGAAAGCCATAGAGTAAGTTTTCTAAAGTATTAGTGGAATTGCATATTGTTATTATTGTCTTATATATGGACTACCACAATTTTTCTATGACCAAATTTCATGAACTATCCTATTTGTGGTGGTTATGGTTCTGAATATTGTATTTGATATGTAGTAGACTCAGAAAATGTTTGCTGAGATGAAATCAAAATAGCTATTCACTTCAGGGCCGTTTCTACACGTGTATGCTAAAGCTTTCAGATTCCCTCTGTTGCACACATTTTTGGTTAAAAAGAATGCCTAGTTTCTCTACATCCCAATCAAATGGAGTACAATTATAGTGAATTTTACCTTGAGTCTAGTCTCTCCTTCTTATGCCCGGTGTCCAATGGCTAGTCTTTCAGGTGAGTTCTTCCACTTTGATTAACTTCTAAATAAATTATATGCCTATTAACTATTGGGTCATTGGGAAAGTCACGGCATGTTTTTCTATGCAAAAATGCGACATGACTTTTCATATGACTCAGTAGAAGAGACAAGACATATTTGATCTACAGATTCAGGATATCCCAATTTAGGAATATGTCTTACTTTTTTCACAGTATAAGGTACTTTCTTTTTTTCTCCCAGCTAAAAAAGCCCATGAGTTAGGCTGTTTGGAATAGATTTTAAAGATCTCTTTCCTTTCGAGTGCTCTGGAAGGCAGCTTATACCTGTGGTTTGACCAATAACTTTTGAGTCTTAGTATTCTTTAGAGAGGAATGTCAAGATTTTTACCTTTGTCCCAGCTTCAGAGATGCAGTCACTAGAAAGCTACTGGATGATACTGGAGCCATATGGGAGGGTCCTTGGTTCAGATCTAATGTTGATCTCAACATTCTGGGTGCACCTATAGGCAAGCCTATGGTCTCATCTGTAATCCTGGCATATGGGAGGGTCCTTGGTTCAGATCTAATGTTGATCTCAACATTCTGGGTGCACCTATAGGCAAGCCTATGGTCTCATCTGTAATCCTGGCTGACTGGAATGCTGGGGTTTGAGAGTAGGGCTGAGGATTGCAGCATATCAAGACTATGTCAAGGGCAAGTGGTCTCTCTCTCTTTCTCTGTCAATAAACCAATAAATGTCACAAGATTGCTACCCTTGTTAGGGAGTATAATTTGGAAACTTTCAATTGTGCAAACACTACTTTCTTTTTATATTTAGAGAGAGATTTTTGCTATAGGGTACATGTGCTCACTGGAGAGACAGAGAGAGACAGAGAGACAGAAAGTGAGAAATAACCCCCCAGGGGCTAGGTCACACCACAATCCCTTCTCCTCCAGTCAGTCTCCTCTCAGGATTTTGGTCACGCATGCACATGTTTTAAGCTGCTTGACCTGGGACTTGAACTGAGGTTGAGTATCTGGGAGTCCATCAATGCAACCATTACACCACCTGCTGGTCCCAAATTTCTTAATCTGATTGAGCCAATGGGTAAATGTACATTCATGTCCTCTGCTCTCTGCAAAACTTTTTTCCTAGTCTAAAAATCAGCTTTCTAAAATGGCAGGAGTCTCAATTCTTTTTGTAGTTGTTTAATAATTCATGCTTGAGAGTCATCCAGATACTCCTACCTCTGATTTTTTTGTTTGATATCAAGACAGTTCTATGAGATTTTCCTGCTGTAATCAGCTCAGAACTTCATGAGGCAGCTGCCAGTGTCTAGCAGCTGTAGGCAAATGATTTGAGATCCCTTAGAGTTTGCTTTCTTTTAGTTTCACAATATATTTTAAACACTCATTTTGGACGTATCAGCAATCCTTTTTAGTTTTATAATGATGCAGATGTTATTGTTGTTGTTTATTTTTGTTTTTGTGTGCTTACCAGAGAGACTGCAAGAGGGATAGTGAGAATTCATCCCCCAGTTGAGAAGGCCACAGCACAGTTCCCTCCTTCACTCTACTCCTGGGATTCTAGTCATGCATGCACACACACCCGGTGTGATTTTGAAATTGCCAGGTCTAGGACGTGAACCCTGGTAAGCCAAGTCGGAGTCTAGGACCTTAACTACCACATCACTTGCTGGCCCCTGGATTTTATTTTATTTTATTTTATTTTATTTTATTTTATTTTATTTTATTTTATTTTATTTTATTTTATTTTTTAATGGAGATACAACCTTAAGGTCTAGCCTCAGAGGCGCAGGTGGTAGCAAACTTATCTGCAGTGATTAAAGATACAGAGCAGACTGTAGTTCTGATCCAGTGTTGACCTGAAACACTGGCACTTATGCCCTAGGTCTTGACTAGATGGAAAGCCAGGGTAAAAGGATCCTTGCATGTCAAGAGTGTTGGGTTGCCTTTCACTTTCTCTCTTGTATGTGTTTGCTCTCTGGCATGAAAGAAAGTAAAAATAAACTTAAAAAAATGAAGATATAAATTTACAAGTCTAGTCTGCAGGGAGATTATACGTTGTTAACATTGATTCTTCAAAGGAGCTATAGGTAAACACTCACTTTAAAATTCACTAATAAAATTATAGCATTTTTAAATTGAGGATATTAAAAATAACTAGAATTATATGTCAGAGCATGCTCATTTGAAGACGCAACTGATAGCATTTTCTATAGTGTTTTATATATAAAAATACAAGCTTATTTACTACAAAAATTAATAAGTATGTTGATTAACAAAGACATTTGACATTTTTAGGTCTATGGTTTTGAATCAAATATGTATCTGAAAATATGATTTCTGTTCTAAATTCATACATCTTGATAATTACCATTTATTTTTGAATTAGCAGATTTGAAATTCTATAGGGCATATTTCTATTAGTTAATAAAATTATCAAGAAAGTCTGTAGTGTTGATAGAAAAAAATTGGTTATAGACTAGGAGATTTAGAAAAGGTTTCACATAAATTATTCACTGTAAAATCACAGTCACAATTCAGCTGAAGAATTTGCCTTTCTTTTTCAGGCCCAGTCAGTATAGAAATATAAATGCTGAAATTGTGGCATACTGGGAGCAGCTCACCTTGATTGACCCTAAAGTATAAATACAAAATCAATATGAGATAGAGCAATAGCTCATTGAGAAAGTACTCAGGAAATCTTTGTGGCTAACAGTAAACAGGAAAAATAACAAATTTGACACATGTGGGATTTGGGCAGCCCATCACCATGAAGCTAAATTCAGAGTTTATGGATGACTTGGTACTGGAACTATGAATCAGATATACAGTAACTAAGGGCCACATTCCAATTCTTCACACCAATCTTCAGTGTGGATGCTTTAGCTAAACAGTACAAAAAAATTTTTTATTGCTTTTAAATATTTTTAGAACCATTCTTTCACTCATTAGAGAAATTGTAATATTTTCCTTATTTTCAAAGTAGGATTTCCAATTTTAGAAAATAAAAATATTTTGTGAAGTATACTTAAACAAACAATGATTCATTTTTTATATAAAATTCAGATTTCACTGGCCATCATATGTTTCATACCATAACCCTACTTGAAAGAGAAAATAAAAACACTGTCATTATCACTGTTTCAACCTGAAAGTATGAAAGGTCTGAGGAAGATCTTGAGAAGACATATTATTTTCTGGTTTGTTTAGGATTCTAATTCTCTCAGCTGGATTTGCATACTGACAATGCTGTCCAGACTGCTTTGGTTTTATAGAGTTTTTTGTTTTTTATTTTTATTTTTTGGTTTTATAGTGTTTTTTGACTTTTTGAAAGTTAATACTCATCAGATAGGGCATGAGCTCCTTCTTCTACTCTTGTCTCAAAAAACATACATTTTCGGGGACCAGCAGTTAGCGTAATGGCTATGTCACTGAACTCCCATGTAGTCAACCGCAGTTCGAGTCCTGGACCCAGTGGCTTAAAACTCACGTGTGTGCGTGCCTAAGATCCCGAGAGGAGAACTGAGGAGAAGGGATTGCGGTGTGGCCATCCCCCCTGGGGAGTGATTTCTCACTTTCTATCTCTCTGTCTCTCTCTGTCTGGCGAGCGCACACGCCCTATAGCAAAAACCTCTCCAAAAAAAATAAATAAATAAAATAAATACATTTTCAAAAGAAAAAAAGAAAAATTTGCGTAAAAAGTAGACTAGATAATCTGACCAAAATTTTTTAGACATCAAAATATCAGGGAATGTGTATAGTATCCCCAACTGGACTAGTGTGAAATGTATTCATGTTGGAAAATTCACTTTACAAGCTAAGTGATGTATAGTGATTAAATGCATAAAAGAAAGGAAAAGAAAATATATTAAGTTAAAAATATATTAGAGAATGAACATTTCCAAACATACAGTTAAGCTTGTATTTTCATTAGCTGAAAGAGAAGTGTTACGATAGAGAGGATTTTGGTTTTGGTGTCAGATATGTTTTATCCTTGCTTTTGTTTTTTACTGGAGCTCGTAATGTAATCTTTTTCAAATTCAATTATTTTTCCTTTTTTATTTTATTTTATTATTTTATTTTATTATTTCTGCTATTGGGCATATGCACATGCAAGAGAGAGACAGAGAAAAGAGAAAGAAGAAAAGTGAGATATCACCTTCTACACAGAACTAAAGTGATGTACTATCTGAATCTGAACACCAAGGATTTTTTTAATAAAGTTCTACCACTAAATTTCCAATAGTTTTGACCTGGAGATCATTTTCACGGCAATAATTTCACAAATATTTATAACTTAGTAAATGTAGCATATATACACGTATGTACAATAGTTTTCATATTTAATTTGCAAATATACTCAATTTATCTACTCTTCTAAATTTACTTTCTTGTATCTTGCAATTAGGTACCATCTAAGACACGAGGTAGAGAGATGTATCTGAACCATGTGTTCCCTGCCTTCGGGGATATTCTGGTATAGAAGTAAGTCAGTTTAAGTTTTAGCAGGACTGTGGCCATTTTGAATTTTTTAAGAAAGTTTTCCAAGAAGAACAATTTGACCAAGCACTGAGTCATAGGGAGATCTGTTTGAGGAATGGCCAGATGAGAACCCAGGAATGAAATGGGCATTTGAAGGAATCAGGATTATTATGCAGGGGAAAGTGATTGACTTTGATTGTAGTACAGAATGATTTGCACGTGCCTGTATCTTGTACCTATAAGTACCAAGAACGTGTTGGACTTTGAGAAATAGCTGGATGGTACTTGCTGACTGCCTTCCTGCAACCAGCTACAGAAATAAACTCCCTTCTTCTCCATGCTCTGCCTCTTGTTTCTTTGATCATGAAAAGAATCAACCAGAGTTAGTTATTGGTAACAATTTATAACTGATTTTTTGGATGTGATTTTCCCCCTATTTATTTTTTATAGTTTTCAGATATAAGTGATCCACGGGCCAACAGTGGTAGTTAAGGTGCTGGACTCCCACATGGCTGATTGTGGTTTGAGTCATAGACCTGGTGGCTTGCTTTCTCACTCTCTCTCTCCAGCACATGTTCCCTATATCAAATTTAAAAATAGTAATAATAATTAATAAATAATTATTTAAATACATATCTCTCTCTCTCTCTCTCTCTCTATGCTATCTGAATTTCCCATATAGCATATCTAGCATACTAATATTTAAAACAAAGTTAAATAACTTATTAATGAGGAGGTACCGTATAACCAAAGATGTTATTTAATGGCTGCTTTTGGCCAGATGGTACTGATCATAAAATGAATAATGATGATGATTTACTTCAATGACTCTCCCATTTCAATGACTTTACACTTTCCTATCATAATCATGGCATCTTCAATAATAAATTAATTAAAGTTTATAATATCTAGGTTCCCTTCTAGGTTTTCAGGCATCTCCTTTGATCTTTACAAGAACTTTACGAGGTAGTAAAAGCTTTTTTCTTTTCTTTTTTTTATTTTATAATTTCTTATCAAACTTACTTGCACATCTTTGTGGGGCACAAGATGGATTTTCAAAGCATGCATGCAGTGTGACTCAAATCAAGAATAATATCATATTCATTGTATTCTATATGTACATACACATACAAACACACACACACGTGCATATATGTATGTATGACTGGCAATGTCTGCTTTGTTTTTTCTCAGTCAGTTGTGATATGCCATTCCACAACCCATTTGCCATGTCAACCTGCATTTCTGTGTCTGTTAAATGCTTTTTCTCTTGTTCTCCTCCTACCTACCCCCCTCCCCAACCCTTATGCAATCTCTGGTGTCTACAATTTTCCTCTCTACTTCCATGTCTTCAAATATTTCCATTTCTTCCATAGAATGCAGATATTTGGTATATATTGAGCGATGATTGCACTGTTTGTCTTTCATATCCTGGCGTATTTCACTTACTATTGTATCTTCTAGATTTGACCTTTTTGTATTGAATAACAGGGTCTTATTATTCTTTGTTACCAAGTTATTATTACTGTATTGAAACTGAAAAATAAAGTACAGAGCAGCTCACACAGTGCATATATAGTCGAGTTAGAATTCAAGACCAGACAACAATGAGCAAAGATATATTTCTTCCCTTTATGATTCTGATTAGACTATTATTTTAAGGCCCACATACCACAACTTCAAGTAACCTTAAGTACCAACTGATTGCCAATAATTCCCCATTGAACTGTCCAGGCCAGAGTTGACAATTCAGTTAATTTTATATATAAGTATATATTTGACATGTAGTATTTGTCCTTCATTTTTCTGCACTAACAAAGAAGACAAGAGTTTTGGCCTCATATAGTATATGCTTAGGAAGAGTAGGACTGAAAGAAATGCACAAAATCATTTCAAAGACTACGTTGTATAATAGAAAAAATTGACAGCCTTTTGCCTCATTTCCTGGAAGGTAGCCTCTAAATCCTTAGAATTTTATGGGTTTAGGCATGTCTATTGTATTCAAGGTGGGCTCTGGTAGTTTATGCTACTGAGGTGATTTATGATGGACCCTTAGGTAGTTTGTACTAATGAGAAGACTCAGGATGGGCCTGATCATGCCAGAAAATTTAACCATGTGGTTAGAGGATTGGGATTTATCACTAGGTATAATAAGACTTTTTTTTTTACATTAGGAAAATGATAAATTACAATGAACAAAATTACCATTGATTAGAGCCATCACACATTTAAGAGTCTGTTCTAACTGATACAGAGCCACATGATCTTAGCCCCACTTACCTCTGGGAGATAAAGAAGAACTAAAGATTAAATTTAGGTCTATGTGGCCAAAAAAGACTCAATGAATACCCAACAAATGTAATAAAATCCCAGTAAAAACTGGACACAAAGGTTGGGTAAATCTTCCTGGTTGGTAATGTACACTGATGTGCGCAGGGTACATCTTGCATTCACGGGATGAGGTAACCAGTAGCTTTGCATTTCAGACTCTCTAAGATTTGATCTCACATGTCTCTTCTTTTGTTTGCATCTATTTTGATATGCTAAAACTGTAAGTATAGTATATTTCTCATTTCTGTGATTTATTCTAATGGATTATCCAGCTGGAAGGGAGAGTGTGAAACCTTAAACTGATAGTTAATTGGTCTAAGAGTGTGGGTGGCCTGGGAACTCCCAAGCACAAGGCTGATGTCTTGCATGGTGATAGTGTTGTGGGGGACTATGCCTTCTACCTGTCACTCATGGCCTAATCCTGTGCAGTTAACTCAGAAGCCATTACATAAAGGTAAATGTTTTCAGGCAATTAAGGTGATATAAAAGGGGATGTCTAGGAAGTGGTATTTTGAATGGGAATCAAAAAAGATGGTTACCAAATGTGGTATTTTAGCTAAAAATAAAGACCCTGGCTTTTGACAGAAAGTGGAAGAATATGGAAGATTTACTGCTGAGTGAAGCAAGCCAGGCAATGAAGGAGAGACATTGTATGTCCCCATTTAATATATACTGAATGTTTGCACTCTATGACAGAAACTGATTGATTAAAGAATATAGAAACACAGTAAATAGATGTGAATACTATATATAGTGTGTGTGTATGAAAGAGTTGAGTCTAAGAAAGGACATTTAGAAGAAAAATAGAGAAGTAAAGCATTAATGGGACAAAGAAATGTGGTATTATCTGTTGAACATAATTTTATAGTTTATCAGCTGACTAGGGAGAAATGTTCACATGTTGGGATATTCACTTTGTAAGCTAAATAATGTGATTGAATGTATAAAAGAAAATGAAATAAAAAAAAGAAAGATTCAGGAATACGTAAACTAGTGATAGCATATTTCAGGCAAGAGGAAGCAGCAATCTCTATGCTGTAAATAATATTTAGGGGAAAGAACAAGTAATATTTGGGTTATGTAGAAGGGAACTGACAGATAAGAGAGAGATAAACATATGATATATCATTAAAAGCTAAATTGAAAAAATGTGACAGAGATTGTCTTCTGTCCACTGAAATACATATTCTCCTTATTTTTATCCTGTGATATTGTGAAGAGTGCCCGTGTTCACTACTAAGAGAGAAGAGAAGAGAAAAAAAGAGAGGGAGAGAGAGAGAAAGTGAGAAATCACCCCTCATGAGACATGGTCATGCCACAATCTTTTCTCCTTCATTTCTCCCACTTTTGGGAATTTTGACCATGCTCTCACACACACCTGGCATGTTTCTTAAGTTGCTGGGTCCAGGACTTGAACCTCTCAATTGACCATGTAGGATCCATTCACCTTAACCATGTCACTGGCTGGCCTGTGTTCTCCTTTTCTTTATTAGCACATGGCTAGATTATGTTTCTCACTACCACTTTCAGTAAGAAGAGGCATGCAATGAATGCCAGCCAAAAGGAAAGCAAGACTCTTTCTTTTGGAGGTCTTGAGGAAAATGAAAATGAAGACTTAGGGAGTGGCAGAGCTACAAGCTAAAGGAGCTGCATTCTTGAATCACTAGGTAGAATAAGACTTTTTAATCAGGAAAATAATAAATTACAATGAACAAACCTTTCATTGCTTAGAGCCATTATGCATTTAGGAGTCTGTTCTAACTAATACAGCATCATATTTCTTTCTCAACTTAAATCAGTGTAGTTTATGCTTTTTGACACTAGGGAGCTTTTAGGTGAGGAAAAATGTTATATACTAAGAATTGAACACAGGATATTCTATTTTTTTTAAAATTTCTGCCATAGGGTATATGCATTTGCTAGAGAGACAGAGAGAAAGAGAGTGAGAGGGAAACTGAGAAATCCCCAAATCCCCACCTATAAGGAATGGCCATGTAACAATCCCTTCTCCTCTTTTCCTCTTGGGATTTTGGGCATGCATGTACATGTACCTGGTGTGAGTTTCAAGCTGCTGAATCTAGGCCTTGAACTGTGATTGACCATGTGGGAATCTAGCACCTTAACCACTCTACCACCCTCTAGTCCCAAACATAAGATATTCTTAACCAGAATTAAACAAACAAACAAACAAACAAACAAACAAACAGAAAAAAAAAAAAAAACAATTTCTAAGTCATAAATTTAGTGAGTATTAGGGATCAAGCTAGTAAGAGAAGAATTTGACTATAAATGCAATGGACAATACGGTACATAAAATAGGATGTAATCTGAGGACCAGGGGTTTGACTGGAAAATAAAGGAGGATGAGCACTGAGTCATGAGCAATTGCTACCAGAGATGCTAATGTATCCCTATCTTCTCATTCTTGGCTTTTAGCGGTAGGAGTCTTTTACATGCTAGACAGGTTTAGTTAAGACACATGTATTGGGTAGACAATTATAACCCCTGTAATTTATTAAATATCAAATATAATGCAGCTAAAGACTTGAAACATAGTATGATTACAATTAATTATGCAAAGTAAGATGTGATAAAGAGCTATGGCAGGTAATTGAGGTTTGGGTAGGGTAAATTTAAATAACTGTCTTAATATTGTCCAATTATTTTACAGCAAATTCTAAATTAGAACCCAGTTTGATTGACTCTACCAACTTTACTCTTTTTCCAATTGTTTTATTATGATAAATTCTGGTTTCTAAGTAATAATTCACCAACTTCACTCTTTTTACAAAGCAACTGCTTCTTAATACAGAACTAGATCAGACATAATCAGATATGAGTGACCAGACAAATCCATCTGGAAGATTATCTAATATTGTCACTTTCAATATAGGTATCTTGACACCAATAAACATAACCATGGTTTTAGTCCCCTCTCCATAAAAGTTCTCTTCTACCTACCTGTCTCAAGTTAATTAAGACTGTCACTAATGCGAAACAAGGAAAGTATGGTGTCATGCTACTCCAGGTCTTCATTTTGTATCATCTTAAGAAAAACTTTCCAGAAGTCCTCTTTACAGGAATATGTTAATAGTCTCTGACAGGAAGAATAATGCTGTAGTTACATGAGGCACAAAATCCAACAAAAATTATGTCAATTACCTGTGAGACTACACAAGGCATGCAGCATAGAAATCCATAGCTTCTCAGATACTCCAGTTGTGTAACTATTAAAAAGCTAATCCTAAAGCAATATTCTGTTTCCATCTAGAATTTACTACTCATAGTTTTTGTTCTTTTAAGAAATGACTTCTGTTACAGCCCATGGCCTGGTGGTTAAGCTGGCTGGTTCTGATACAGCAAGTTCTGTGATTTGAGTACTGGACCCAGTGGATTGAAAAAATCCTACACACTGTGTGCATATGTGTGCATGTCCAAAATCCAAAAGGAGGTAGGGAGAGAGGAGATGGGATTGTGAAGTGACCATGACTCATGGGGAGTGGGGATACTTTTTTGCTTTCTCTCACTCTCTATGTCTCTCTGGCAGGTGCAAGCACTGTTTAGCTAATGAAGCCTAAAAATAATAATTATGCAAACACACACACACACACATAACTGATTTCCAGAATTTCTGAAAGAAATTAAAAAAATAAATTTCATTCAATCATCTACTTTTTGCCAGGCATTGTAGCAGAAAGCTTATTTTACATAAAAGAAACACAGACCAGAGAGGTTAAGTTGCTTGCTTGAAGTTAGTGAAAATCTTTGGAATAAACCAAGATTTATACTCAGATCCATCTGAATATAAAAATTATTGTCCTTTAAAAATTTTGCATTCCTCAGCAATTTCATTTTCAAGTTAGAGCTTGGAATTTAAAAATTTTTAAAGTGAAGCCAAACTATTATTTTTAAAAATATTTCCAGACAGTGCATGTGCTTCCCAGAGAGAGAGACAGAGGGAAAGTGAGAAAGCACTCCCATGGAATAATTGTAATCCTTTTTTCTCCATTTCTCCATCCCTTCAGGTTTGGACGTGCAGGCAAACTTGCTCAGCGTCTGTCTATTTCAGGACTTGAATTATGTGGTTGGCCATGTGAGATCCAGTGGCCATAACCAACAGGCCATGGGCTGGCCTCAAACTATTATTTCTTTTTGGAGTGATATTTGAGGAGACTTCATTCGCTCACTTAGTCATTCAGCATACAGTGTTCCAAATACGCACCTAATATTTTGTGACATAGAAAGCCTAAAGCAGGGAACATAAAATTCTGGGACCTCATGGAGTTTACATTTTAGGTAGGGGGGTAATAAAATAAATTAACAAGACATATGTTAGGAGATACTTTAAAGTTCTAAGTGTGAAATATAACAATATGAAAGATTTTTTTTTTTTTTTTTTTTTTTTTTGGAGAGGTTTTTGCTATATCGCCAGACAGACAGAGAGAGACAGAGAGATAGAAAGCAGGAAATATGGCCACGCCGCAATCCCTTCTCCTCCATTCTCCTCTCGGGATCTTGGGCACGCACGCACACGCGCCCGGCGTGAAAGCCGCCGGGTCCGGGACTTCGACTAAAGTCCAGTGACACAATTACGCTAACTGCTGGTCCCAATATGAAAGATTTTTACAAAGTTCTATTAAAATGAACTTTTTTTTTGCAGATTTTTTTCAACTGAACGTAAAAGTACATGGTTATTTATATAAGGTGCTGAATTAATTTTTATGCTTATAAGCTTGTTTTACCATGCAGTGATTTACTGTAGTTCTTAGACAATATATAATAGTTGTTAAGTAATAAGGAAGGAAAAACCTGTAACAACATTCCTCTGAAATAAGATGTTTTAAAGAGTTCAGGAAAGTTGCTATGATTACTAAGGAAAATTTTTTTATCTGTATTTTAAATACCCTTCTACATGTGCAGTTATAGCAGCCCTGCCAATTGATAAAAATTACTCATTTTAAAAGAATCCAACCAACAACACATGAAAACGATGGCAATTTTTGCTAATAAAAAAAAAAAAGATGCCACATCAGAAATATAAATTGATTCACTACGAGATGATCTAAAGCTGTTTGAACATCTGTTTAAAATGACCCTTAAGAACATGGTTCTTGTTGGATTAAATGAAGAGACTTCAGTTTGGAAATTACAGTGTCTAAAGGAAAACACATATCTTAACCTCTGTTTTTAACCTGGTCTTGTGTTATGGAACCTAAACCAGATGCAAACAATTTAATGGCATTTAACAGAATCTTTGTGTGGAAAGCCACAGTGGAATAGTGCCCACTGGTCATTTTTCAGGCTGGCCTGGAATTCCATTTATTTTTACATTTGCTTCTAAATATTAAAAACATAGTAATCAATATGTCACAATTACAGTTGCTCAACATGTTACACTGTCTTTTTGCCTCATAGATTTTCTATTCTTTTGTATTTCTATTTAGGTGAAAGAAAATGGTTGTGTTAGAACATCATCCTTTAGCTCTGTTTTCTCCATTATACAAGACATAACGGCACATGCAAAATTACTCTGCCCAGGGGATTGTTATTTGAAAGCTCTTTAAATCCACTGTGAGAAAACAATCAAGAGGACATATAAACGTGATAGAAAAAAATCCAAATTGTTACCTTTGAAGCTACAGTTGCAAGATAACTATGTCTCTACATTTCCATTTATTCTGCAATGAGCTTTTATGCTGTTGTTGGTTTTCCTTTTAAAGGCAGTGGAAACTAATGCAAAATATTTTTTGTTCTTCATTAAAATGAAAGCTCAAAAGTGCCTGGACTATGTTTGATATTTTTATGTTACAACATGCATGTATCAATTTAATTTTCTAAGAAAACGTTTTAGTTATTAGCTCAGGGAAAGTCAAAACAACATTAGTATAACCTACTTGTTAAAAATAATCACATTATCATTACGAAATTCCTTGGCTTTGTGGAATTTATTAGGATTTGGAAAAACATTATAACATTTTTTCCTAATGTCTTTTTATTTTTCACATTACATATGGTAATTTTATTTTTCATGTGGCTGGCCCAGTCAGACAAGTTACATCAGAAATATGCAACTGCATTCAGTCCTCTCCACTAGGTCCAGGAAACAGCAGTCCTTGACCCAAGTCCAAAGGTAAAGAGCAAGGAGGGTTCATCTTCACTAAGAATAAAAGGAGAAAATGATATGTTTTTAAATATATAGTGGCCATGAAAATCAGATAAAACAGCCCATTTTTAGAACATTTTTTCAGCTTCTTAGGAAAATTTTTAAAAGATGACTCTTTGGGTCTGGCATTGTGACCCTGGTGGTAAGGCAGCTGGAACCCACATGGTTAACCACAAGGTTAGAGTCCTAGTCCCAGCTGCTTGAGAAACAGCCATGGGGGCAAGTGTGTACTCAACCAAAATCCCAGCAGGAGGGACAGGGGAAAGGCGGAGTAGAAGGGACTGTAGTATGAACAGTCACCATGGTGGCTGGGTGCTTTTCCTCTTTTTCTCTCTTTCTGTCTCTGGCGATTGCATGCACCCTCTACCAAAACCAAAACCACAATCAAAACCACAAAGGTAACACAATTAAATCAGCCAAACAAACAGAATAACTTTTTCAGTTCCAACAGAGTTGGGATAATTCAATATCACTAAAGTCAGTGATTCTCAAGCAGAGCTATTTCCATGACTCCCAACCTTACACCATGGGAACATTTAACAGTGCCTGAAGATACGTTGGACCGTCACTCCGGGAAATAGTACAGGACAGAGGACATATATGCTATACATACAATACACAGGACAGCCCCCAAAACAAAACATGTCCTGGCTCAAAACACCAACACCAAGGTTGAATGCTCTAAGGTAAAAGTGATCTTGTCATTGCTGTCACAAAAGCCAATTGAACAGTTCTGTAAGATCTGTCTTTTGCACAAACATCTAACAAGCTTTTTGCTTCATGCTTAGTATTTTATAACAACTACTGCGGAAAAATGATTACTCAGAACAAAATTGTGTGATTAGGCCCCATTTTTGAACATTTATAAAGAAGAATTTTTATGATTCTCTTATCCTAAGCATCTTTGCTTTGTACCAAAGTATGATGCAAATTTCTAGTCTAAGAATTATTTTTGAGCTAAATTATCAGAAAATATCAGCACATGCTAAAAAGTTTCAACATTTCTAATAAGAATATAAAAGTAATACTTCGGCATTTCTTCACTAGTCAAATATATTTTCAGAATATATTGAAAGGACTCATGTAAGAAAAAGGAATCCACCTGAGGCTTCTGGTATTTAAAAAAAAAATTAGCGAAATTTTTGCTATCAGGTGCATGTGCTGACCAGAGAGACAGAAAGCAAGACATCACCCCCTAGGGTGATGGTCATACCACAATTCCTTCTCTTCCATTCTCCTCTTGAAATCTTGGGAACACACACACACACACACACACACACACACACACACACACCTGGCGTGAGTTTAAGTTGCCGGGTCCGGGACTTGAATCGTGGTCGACTATGTGGGTGTCCAGTGACATAACCATTAAGCCAAGTGCTGGTTCCACCACCTGAGGTTTTTTATTTATTTATTTTTAGATTTTAGATCTTTTTTTCCATAGGGCACATGCGCTTGCTGAAAAAAGACAGACACAGAGAAGGAAAAGTGAGAAAGCATTCCCCGGGGAAGATAGCCACACCATAGTCCCTTCTCCCTCTGTTATCCTTTGGGATTTAGGGCATACATGCACACATGCCCAACATGTTTTTCAAGCTACCTGATCTTGAACTCGAAATGTGGAGTCAACCATATGAAATCCAGCATTTTAACCACCACATCACCTGCTGGGCTCCACAGGTAGAGACCATGTATTTATAATCCATGCATTTTCTGAACCAGCCTGTCACCTATAGTTAAGTGAGCTGAATCCCATGTGGCTGACAGACAGTTTGCATCCTGGACTCAATAGCTTGAAAAACATGCTGAACACATGTGTGCACATGCCTAAAATTCCAAAATGAGGGAGAAATGGAGATGGGATTGCAGCATGATCATGCCCCGTGGGATTTTTTTCTGTTTCTCTCTGTCTTTCACTGGCCAAGTGCATGAGAACCTCTAGCAAAGAAAAAAAAAAAGTATTTGTTAATTGTTTTCTATCACATATACATTGTAAATGTGACTTTTCCAATAAGATGGTGAATAAATGCTGCAGGAACCCAAGGGAAATACATAAAATATTATTAATTGGGTCTTATGGATGATAGATAATAAAAGGAAGGCACAACTCTGTCTCCAGAGCCTTATATTGTGATGTTATGCACTCCCACAATATTTTGACATAAAAATATAAAGTTCTAATGATTCATCCATCTGTTAATTCATCCAATGATTATTTTTTACAGAAACCCTCTATCATACACTCTGCAGTTTACAAAGTATAAACACAGTCTGTGCACAAAAATACTACAATCAAATGTAAATATCTATGAAAGCAAGACATTGTATTTGGTGGTTCATTCAATGTTACATATGTCTTTTAATTACTAGTTTACAACCTGAATACTCAAAGCTTCACAAATATTTGTTGAGTTAACAAATGAAGTAATGAAAGTATATGAATGCATTTGACTTGGCCTAATGTAATGAAAAGATCATTGAAATGTAATGGGATAAATGGGAAAGGGTGAATGATCTTAGAAAAGAAGATGACAGATTTGGTTTTTGAACAAACAGTTTTCAAAGATAAGGTGTTTAGCTTGAAGTGTTAGGTGGGCTATTACAAAGATTGGTCTGCAATTCAACAGGAACAAAAGGGTTAGTCATTAACTGAGAAGGCAGCTATTTAGTGGTTAAAAAAAGCAGATGGAGAGTGGAAGATCTGAGTGAGAAAAGAGAGAGAGGAAGAAAGGAGAGAGAGAGGTAAATATGAAGGGAGTAAGATTTAAAAAATAAGAATATTTGGTGCCAATTTATAGATGGCTGGTTAAGGGAGCTGGATCCCACATGGCCTACTGCAGTTCTAATCCCAGCCTGAGAGGCTTGAAAAATGGGCCTGTGCGCGGGTGCACACCCTGATAGAGAAATGGAGGCATGACCACTCTCCATTGGAGGTTGCTTTTCCCTTCTCTCTGTCTCTCTCTAGTGAGTGTGTGCCCTCTGGAAAACCAAATCACATAAACAAACAAACAAAAAACAGTATTTGTAGAAGTTAAAGATGGGCCCACATGTCTCTACTGCAGTCAAGTGAGAGCCTTGAGAAAAATGATGTGTAAAAGGAATTATTGGCTCACAGTGACAAATAACAAATAGAAGTCAAAGAATATAAGGCTTTAGAAAGACCACTGTAGTTTTCATTAGGAGGTCCAGTATTTTATATGCATATGCCTGTTAATAGAATGAAGCAGGGACAGAGGTCAAGGAGAAGTGTCATGAAAGAGATGTATAAATTTCACTCCTCTTTGTACCAACACCTTCCTGGTTCCCAGACTCATTATATTTTACTTGGGCTACAGCCATAGCCTCCTAAATGGCCCTTCCCTGGCATAGTGCCCTTTAAGCACAGCTGCAATATGAATCTTGTCAAAGCTCAAATGTGGACACATTACTCCTCTGCTCAAAAATCATCACTAAATCATTATTACTTATAGTCTCCGATTTTCACCCTGGCATTCTAAGCCCTTCATTAACTGCTTCCAATCTATTTTTACTTATCTTCTATTTTTAAAGTTTCAAAATAGTTTGAATAATTATGGGTTCTTTATAGTTACTCCAGTGTTTCTTTGTTCGATGCTGTTTCTTGAGTTTTATTTCACGAATCTTAGAACATCATTTTCATTTCTGAATGTCAGTATCCTAGGCATTCTTCATGTTGTGGATTAAATACTACCTATTTGCTTTATTGTTGTAAGTTATGATTTACGTATCATTGTTGTACATCTTTGTGAATACAGTATGGTTTTTGAAGACATGTGTACAATGTGTAATAATCTAATTAGCGTCATCCTGATTCTCCTCACCTGCAGATTGTTTTAATTCTCCACTCTTCTGAAGGGTAGACGTCTCTTATGGCATGCACATTCTTTCCTTATCATATCTATTTATTTTAGTTAATACATGGTTTGCCCACACAATATCCATTCCATGTACTTCTGTTACTGGGAACTCAGTTTAAATTCAGTTCATGTATTTTCATATGGGATTGATGATATTCTCACGACCATGGTGAATTGTCTTGTGATATAAGTGAGCAATTAAGCATCGGTTTCTGGACTTTTCCTGAAACTATAAAAAAGATAAAAAGTGATATGTTCTCCTTTGCTAGTGAATTCATAAAAAAGGACTTGTATGAACATCAAGTCAATACTGAGAAAAATGAAGCTGAAAAGAAAGGTCAAATTTTAACAAAAAAAGTCTTGAAACTCAGAATTCAGGGATGATTTGTTACACTCCAAAGAATACCAGTTTTGAGTTCTATTTCAAAGATGCCTCCCAGAATTGTGTAATATGGCAGCCTGATATTTTAATTATTTGAGTCAATACATTTTCATTCTTGGACTAATCCAGTTTCATGGAGTTTCTGCCACTTCCATTTACAAATAAAGTTAATACATTTATATGTAGCATTTAAAAACCTTTTTTTCTAACAGTGAGTAAGTTATTTAATACAGTAGTTGCTTGGGACCAGTGGATGGTATAATGGTTATGACGCTGGACTCCTTTGTACTTGACCACGGTTTGAGTTCTGGACCCAGTGGATTCAAACTCATGCTGGTCATGTGTGTGTGCATGCCCAAAATCCTGAGAGGAGAATAGATAAGAAGGGATTGTGATGTGGCCAGTCCCCCTAGGGGGTGATTGCTTATTTTCTGTCTCTCTCCAGTGAGCACATGTACCCTATGACAAAAATCTCTCTAAAAAGAAAAAAATTTAAAACACAGTAGTTGCTTACTTATTTGAAACTCAAATGGTTCTCAACTCCCGGCTTTTTCTATTGTAAGGACAGAAATTTATTTATTAACTAATCTATTAAGTTAGTGGATTCTGAAACTGATAAGTGTCAATACAGAGTAAATTGAGAATAGAGTAGAAGCTATAAAGAAAGGAATTATGTGCTAGATTTAATGCTAGGAATTTATTTGAGGAGATTTTGTTGAGAGAAAAACATTTGCTTTGAAAAAAGTAAATTTAAAAACTGAATACACATATAATTTACATTATATCAATTTTGTTATTTGAATTTCTGAATAATTTTTATAGCGTATGTTGCTTGCAACTCAAAAAATCATCACTGACTCATTATTTATAGCCCCCGATATTTATCCTGGCATGCTAAGCCATTCTTTATCTGCTGCCAATCTGTTTTGCTTATCTTATGTTTTTGAAGTTTTAAAACTGTTTGAATAACTACATAACAGATGGTTCTCTATTTATGTTAATATTTTTATTCCTGAATTTTTATTTGTGTAACTCATCAACTGTGGGGAATATGCAGCACTTCTGATAGATTTGGATCAATAACTATATCTATTTATGTATCTATCTAGAGGAGTTTTCAAAAATTAATGAAAAATGTGGCCTCTAAAAAACTATGCATGGATTTCAAAAATGTTTGTACCAAACTACATGTATACTTTAATTCTATTTTTGAACCTTTTTTTTTTTTTTTTTTGGGAGAAGTTTTTCGCTATAGGGCGTGTGCGCTCGCCAGACAGACAGAGAGAGACATAGAGACAGAAAGCGAGAAATCACCCCCCAGGGGGGATGCTCACGCCGCAATCCCTTCTCCTCCATTCTCCTCTCGGGATCTTGGGCACGCACGCACACGCGCCCGGCGTGAGTTGTAAGCCACCGGGTCCGAGACGCGAACCGCGGTCGACTACGTGGGAGTCCAGTGACATAGCCATTACGCTAACTGCTGGTTCCCTATTTTTGAACCTTTTGAAGTCTGTATTATATGTATATACACACACACGTATGTTTATATATATATATATTATAATAACTATCTTAGAAGAAATATGAGCTCATTCTCAATACTTAGGGAAATAAAATCATCTCATGCACACACACACACACACACAGACAAACTCCAGTACAGTAATATAGTAAGAAACACTCTGTCAGTGTTTGATAAGATATGCAAAGAAAATAATTCATTAATTCATGACATACCCTTCCTTCTTGGTTTTCATGCTAATTAAAAAATTTCTCCAATCTTGGGACCAGCAGATGGCATAATGGTTCCATCTCTCCTTCCATTCGGTATTTTGCATACACACGCATACACACCAGGTGTGTTTCTCACACTGCGGAGTCTAGGACTCAACTATGTGGTGAGCCATGTGGAATCCAGCTGCCTTATCCATCAGGTCATGGATGGAGCTGGTCAGACTTTGGATTCTTTCCTTTTTTTTTAAATTCATCATTTAATTTTGCATCTCAGACTTTTATTTATTTATTTTGCTATAGAGTGAGTGAGTTCACCAGAGAGAGACACAGAGAGAGAGGGAAAGTGAGAAAGCACTTTCCAGAGGGAATGACTGTACCACAATCCTTTCTCCATTCTTCTATCAGGAGTTGGGCGCATGCTGTGTTTTTCAAGTCATTATGCTTGGGACTCAGATCTCACAGTCAGCCATGTGGAATCCAGCTTCCTTAATCACCATGCCACTGGCTGGCCCTAGATTCTTCTTTTTGGTTCATTTCTTCAATTTATGCTGTATAATAATAATTTTAAAAAATCTTTAAGGAAGCTTTATTGGTTATAGCACCTCAGCTTTCATTTTGCCTGAAAATGTTTTGGCTAATAGTTTCATTGGGTACATGATTTTACATTGGTATTCGTTTTCAATAATTTGAGGATATTATTTTGACTCCCACTGTGACAGATGAAAATGTCAATTGTGTTACATTTTTGTTTAATTTCTTTGTCTGTTGAATTTGTCTTTGCTTCTCTAGCTTATTTAAAAATAGTCTCTTTATCTTCATTAGATTGAAATTTCATTTTATGTATTTATGTTAGTTCAATTTTTGTATTATTATCATAGTAAGGCTTTTTCACTCCCCTTAAATCTAATGATTTGTATTTTTGGTTAGCTCTGGAAATCTCATTTATGAGCCCTCAGATTTTGTCTCTCATATCTTATTCTCTCTTTCTGAAACTCTTTATTCTAATTTTAATGTCTTAATCTTTAAGTACTTTAGTAAAAAATCTTCAGATACATTTTCAACCTTAGAAAAACTCAACTTGGCTGTGTCGAATCCACTATTCAGTCCATGAAAGAACTCTTAATTTGAATTGTTACTTTTTTTCATTTCTAGAAGATGTATTTGGTTCTTTTTAAAATCTTACTCTCCCCTTTTTTAAACAGTCTATTTTTTCTTTTTTATATTTTTAATTCTCTTTTTTAATTTTGAACATATTAAATAGTTCTTATGATATATTCTATCTATAAACTGCTGAAATCTATACTCTTTACGGCTCTGTTTCTGTTTGTTATTATTTCTGCTGCTCCCGCTGGCTTGTTTCATTGTTTATTTTACGACTTTTACTTTGAGCTCAATTTCCATGGGAATTTACCTATGGTAAGATTTTGAGCTCTGAGCTGAAGGTGATTTCTTCCAGGGAGGAGTTAGGTTTCCTTTTGCCAGGACAATAGGACACTTCCAATCTGGAACTACTTTAGATTCAATTCAGATTTATAATTAGAAATTCTCAGGGGGTGAGTTTTCCTTAGTCCCCTATTCGAAACCAAGGCTGAAACAGTCAATCTCTGTAACGTCTCCTTTTAGGTCATGGCATTATATGAAGGCATCTGGTCAACGTCCCTCTTGTGTAGGCTCTAGGCTTCACTTTCCATCTCACACTCATGTGGACTTTTAAAATGGAAAACTGTAGGCAAGGAATGGCAGATGTTTTAAAGACTGTTGTTGGCTATAGTCTTTTAAAGTCTCTCCAGAGTCATATTTTTGGTACAGTAATTTTGTTCTCTGGGAATTTTTCTCCCTCTGCTGCTTGTTCAGCTATTATTTTAAGGAGAATTAATAAATATTGTACTCAGAATTTCATATTTTCCAATCTCTAATGGATTTTCACAGTCATGTAGTCTAGCATATTTCTAGAAGTACAAGTGTCTAGATTCATTTTAAACCTGTAATATGGACAGAAACATAGGCCTAGTTCCACATTGAGTACATGGGGATCATCAGCCTCATGAGCCTAGTTCTATATTGTTCTATTAGATTAAATAATGCTCTCTCCCTGAAATACCAATCCACCTGGAAATAGCGAATGTGATTTTATTTGGAAGTAGGGTCTTTGTTGTAGCTAAGATGAGGTCATATAAATGAAGGAATGCCTATATCCAAAATAACTAGTGCCTTATAAAAGGTAGAAAGAACACACAGAGACAGACACACAGTGAATATGTTATATGACAATAAATACAGCAATTAGAGTGATGCATCTATAAGCTAAGACAGTCCCAGGACTGTGTCAACTAGAAAGTAAGAGATATAGCCAGGAGGTGGCAAAGAGGTTAAGGCAGCTAGCTCTTACACGGCTAACTATGTTGTTTGAGTCCTCCACCCAATGTCTTGAAAAACACACCAGGTACATGTACGTGTGTGCCCAGGATCTTAGAAGGAAATCGAGGTGTGGGATTGTGGAAGAGAAGGGATTTTTGGTGTGGCTATCCCTGCTGAAGGGTGATTGCTCACTCTCTCTCTCTCTCTCTCTCCTCTCCCTCTGTCTTTCTTCAGGAAGTGCATGCACTCTGTAACAAAAAATTAAAAAAAAAAAAAAAGAAAAAAGAAAAAAGAAGATGGAATAGACTCTCTCTCAAAACTTCCAGAAGGAACCTGTTCAGACTTCTATCTTCCACAATTGTGAGAGGATAATATTTTGTATTAATCCAACAAATTTCTGGTAATTTGTTACAATAATCTGGGAAACTAATACATATTTACCATTGGACCTTCAGATTAATTTCCTTTTTAAAAATAATTTTAATTGACATATTATTTGGACATATTTATGGGGTATAGTGTGGTTTTTTTAATACATGAATACAATGTGTAATGATTACTTAGGGCAATAAACATATCCACCTTTATCGTTACTTTGTGTAGTGGACATTCTAAATCCTCTCTTTTAGCTCTTTGGAAGTTTACGTTTGTCATGAGCTATAGTTACTCACTCGTAATACCCTGAAACTCATTCAATTTATCTACTTGTATTCTTCTACCTGTTTGTCAAGTTTCATCTGTACCCATCACACCGCTCCTTTTCCTAGCTTGAGGTGTTTTCTAATGCAGTCATCTTAAGCTTCCTTTGGATCTGTATTAGTAGTCACTCATTTTCTATACAGGTTTTGCTTTTTTTTTTTTTTTTAAGTTTTGCTATAGAATGCGTGCACTGAGAGAGAGAGACAGAGAGAGAGAGAGAGAGAGAGAGAGAGAGAGAGGGAGAGAGAGAGAAAGTAAGAAATCATCATTCCCCAAAGGGGATGGCCACACCGCAGTCCCCTCTCCTCCAATCTCATCTTGGTATTTTTGGCATGCATAAGTATGTATCCAGCATGATTTTCAAACCTCTCGATCAAGTACTTGAGCCACGCAACTGGCCATGTGGGATTCGGGACCTTCACCTTCCATGCCACTTGCTGGACCATATAAAGCATTTTTATGCCTAGAACTCTTAGGCATTATTATGGAAAGTTTGACTTAGCAAGGAAATAGATTCATATAGAATTCATAACATTATGTCTAAAGAGAGTAAAATTCACTTAATCATGTTGATATATTAATCACTAGTTTGTTATAAAAACATACTCTAATAAGTTAAAAATCAGAACTCTTGTTATACACTTTTAAAAAATAAAACAAACTAAAATATTCTATAGAATATATATAATAGAGGAATTTTCAGATGGGAATTGCCAGGATAATTTCCAAAATTCCTAAGTGGATACAAACCTGTGACATACATACAATGATATATGAGGTCATAGATATATGTTATATTGGTTTCTTGCTTGAGGAAGTATTAAGATATATTATTGCTCAAGGTAAATATTGACTTTAGAATTTGGACACTCAATATTTGCCTCATCCATCAACGTATTTGAGTGTCCCTTCAGCGTTCAATAGTTCTTTAGTATTAAATGAAGTGGCAGGAGTAAAAGCTGTTTATCTTTGTGTTCCCTCTAGCAGATTTTATAGAAGATTTATTTGGAATCAGAAACAAACTACTCCAATAGGATGGTTTTGAAAAACTACCTTTTGCTCAAAGGGTGCATGCGTGTGTGTGTGTGTGTGTGTGTGTATGTGTGTTTGTGTGTATGTGCCCACACTAGCAACACAAAGCAGATGGCACTATGCTGTGAATTTTACCAAGCTATAACCAAGGGATTTGGGAAAGAATCAAGTAGTTGTGATGTTGAAATAAATTTCCAAGAACCATCTGTTTTCTGACACTGACCTCATTTTCTTCTTAATCACTGTCAAAATAACTTTCTGTTTATCTCTTAATTATACCCCCAATTGTATTATATATTTTACTTGACAGAGCTAATATATATTATATATACACATCTACACCTACGTACATATGTTTATATGTACATGTATTGGAATGTGTATATTTGTATATATAAGTATACATATATATATATATATATGTTGAATAAAAGCACATAGGCTAAAACCAGTAAATACTAAATCCTAAAATTAAAAACAGCGTTCAATCTCTGGCACAAGTCAATTTTATTTAAATTATATGTTTACATCCTGATACAAGCATACATTAAATCAGAAAGCTTTACCACCATTTTTAAAAGTTTGACTATTCCTTTCCATTGGAGACTGGCCGCCATTTTTTCTTTCACTGTATCATACTACTAAAAGTACTTAACTGTTTACCATGTAAATAATCACCATTTCATAACATATCTATCAATACCCAATAAATACCCAATAAAGGCTATATAATAATTGCACATACACACGCGACCTTAGGTTCCTTGACATATGCTACTTCCACTGCCCCCATTTTCTCTCCTGGCTTCATCCAAATATTCACCACATTTGTACCTGCTCGCAAGCAGCTGCAAATCGTTAAGGAAGCCACACACCTGGGCTTACTTTTATGACTTTAAACAAATTACCAAAAATCTCAGCTGAGTATTCAAGAGGGTTTTTAAATTATAACTATATTTTCATAATGAATTTGTGGCTAGATAATAGATACTTTTCTCTGTATGTTTGTACCTCTTTTTCTTCTGAAAGGAAAAAAAAATGACAATTTTATTTTAATTAAATTAAAGGAATAATAGAAAAAAAGATGTAATTGTTTACAAAAGTAAGTTTGTGGTCTATTACTTATGTTGATTATAGTATTAAATGATTTTTGCTGGAAAGAAGTTACCTTGTAATTATTTCGTGTTTTAATTCTTACATCTGGACTGTAATTCATTATTCACTTAGGAAAACAAATTTTTTGAAAGGCGAATATATATTTTTTTCTTTTAGAGAGATTTTTTGCTATAGGGTATGTTGCTCACTTGAGAGAGAGAGACAGAAAGTGAGAAAATCACCCCTTAGGTGGGATGGCCATGCTGCAATCCCTTCTTCTCCATTTTCCTCTCGGGATCTTGGGCACACATGTACATGGACCTGGTGTGAGTTTAAACCACTAGGTCTGGGACTTGAACCATGGTCGACTACATGGGAGTCCAGTGATGTAACCATTACAACATCTGCTGGTCCCTTAAAAAGAGGACATTTTTTTATTCTGTAGTAGACACACACTGTGGTCACATTTTTATCTAAAAGATGCATTGCTCAAGAGATTTGATTTAATTTTAATTTTAATTTTTTTTGGAGAGATTTTTGCTATAGGGTGCATGCATTTGCTGGAGAGACAGACAGAAAGTGAGACATCACCCCCTCGGGGGGGGGGTATAGCCATACTATAATCCCTTCTTCTCCATTCTCTTTGAATTTTGGGCATGTACACACACACAAAGGGTGTGAGTTTGAAGCCTCTAGGTCTGATACACAAACTGTTGTCGACTATGTGAGAGTCCAGATACATAACCATTATACTATTCGATGATTCCATTATTTTCTTTTTAATTTATTTATTCACTTATTTCTCTCATGAAAGAGAGAGAGAGAGAATGAGATTGAAAGTGAGATAAAGACAGGCATCCCTAATAGAGTCCCCACACCATAATCCACTCCCTGTCTAAAGCAACCATGAATACTCCATATGCTCAGGTATGTCCCAGAAAATGAACCCAAGATCTTTCCCAGGTAGATCCAGTTCTGTTATCAGTCTGCCACCAGTTCTGTTACCATTGTGCTGTCAACTGACCCCAGCTGAAAACATTTCATAGCCCGAAGACAACATAATTAAATTCAAGACTAAATTTTCTTTGAGAATATGAAGAATGAGAATATGCATGTATGTGTGCATATGCTCATTCTTGGAGTAAGAAAATTTAAAAGAACTCAGATTTTCTTCGCTATCATGTTAACTTTTATTTGTGTAGCATTATTTCTTATATTCTGTAGTACACTCTCCCTAAATGAACTAATTAACTCCTTGGTGTATAATAATGATCTCTGTCCATCTTTAATAGATTTTATATTTAGCTTCCTTAAGCTATTACACACTAGAGCACATATGTAGCACAGCCTCAAATATTAATAAATGTCTATAACATATTGTTATAACAAAATATTTAAAATTGCATAGTAGTATGGAAATAATAGCAACAAAACAAACAAATCCCTTACGGAAATATTGATGCCCACAAAAGCAGCAGGGAAGCTCTCCTATCAGTTAAAGTGATTACACAGTGTGAAACGGCACATTCAGTTTGCAGTTCACTTCATCTCTGAGATTACTTCAATTCTGGACAGTGCTTTTACATTAAAGGATTTACATAATTTCAGAATGAGCACACTAAGGGAGACTTATCAATGCTTTTATTATAAAACTTTAAATTGCACACCATTCTTACATACATCAATTCACTTTATAATGTTTTTATGCATCAATAATCACTCATCTTCCTCTTCATTACATCCCCTGGAGTTTTACTGGCTTTCCTAAACATCATCTCAACAGTCAATAATGTGGTTTGGTGAGGATACCCAAAATGGAATTCTAGGGAAAAAACATAATTGGCTTAAACCAATGAGTTTATACTCTTCCCTTAAATGGAAATATTCTGATGAGGAAATGAAGTGAGTTCTTCCTTGTACTACTGGGAGGGAGAGTGTCCCACCTCTTTCAGATGTGGCAGTACGTAGAAGCTACTGCCATTAAGGTAATGCTGCAGTCTAGTAGAGTTAATACACACTTAGGAGGCAGAACCAAGAGAGAATAGCCAGGTATAATTACATCACTTGAGCAAGTAATTCTGATTTTTTAAACTAGTTCTTCTGCTGCATTTTCAGTTTATATGAGGTAGTACACCATACTCTTTTACTTAAACATATCATATTAGTCACGGTTCTCCAGAAAAACACAGAATCAATAGGTTTATGTGTGAATGAATTTCCTCCTTCTCAGCATCACTGATTACATGATGTTCACCCACATTGAGAAGGACAATGTACTTCCCAGAATCTATAGTTTCAAATGCTAATGTCACTCAGTACTAATCTTATCCAGAAATACTGTCTTACACAAACCCAGAAATAAATTTTACCCATATGTCTAGACATCTTCTGTTCTACTCAAGTTGACACATAAAATTAGCTATCACATACATTAATGTATCAAATTGTATTTTCTATTCCATGTGAATGAAAATGTTATATTTCATTACCGAATCTTTGATTTTTATTTGATTTGATTTTTCCCACCATAACCTCTATTATTATGTCATCAATGCCTTTCCATGAGACAATGAATACTTTTTTTGTTCTTTGAATCATATTCCTCCCAACTCCTTGAGTAGTTCTTTAGTTTTCCCTTACTCAGCCACACTATTCTTTCCTTCTCTAAAATTCTATTCACTAAAATTTCCCAATTTAAAGCATCACTCAGTTTAAGGGGTATATTCCAGTTAAAAGATTAGTCACTAAAACAAAACCTTCTTTTGTCTTCATAAATTCCCTTTAAATAGCATTAAATTCCTCTGTTGTGCCATAGTAAAAAGTGCTGGTGGTGTCTATACTGTTAACTATTTTATTTTTTAGAACATTCTAATCTGGCTTTCATCATTACCAGTTTATCCAGAGTCACCATTTTTCAAATAAACAGAAAACATTACTTTTCTCAATCCCGTTTGAACATAAATTACTCTACACAAGTTTATCCTTCCTTTTACCTTAAAGGTTTTCCTTGGTCACCGCATTTTATTATCAGACTCTACAATTTTTTTAAGTTAATTTTAATTTACATTTAATTATTGTACATCTTTACAGTGTGCATGATTTTCTCAGCATGAATATGATGCATATAAGTCAAGTTAAAGACATTATCATATACGTTATAATCAACACATAACTTTTAATTTTTGTGTCTATTAAATGTTTTGTTTGTTCTTTTTCCCTGATCCCCTCCCTCCCATCTAATATTGTCCACATCCTATTACACACTTCTATACTGTTTGTAGTATCTATAGTTGGCCTCCCTGCTATTATCCCTTTCAGTTTCTGTTATAAAATACAGACATTTGGTATATATTAAGTGGGGACATACAATAACTGTCTTTCATAGTATGGTTTGCTTTACTTAGCATTAAATCTTCCATATTCTTTCACTTCTATTAGTTATCAGGGTCTCATTATTTTTTATGCTTGTGAAGTATTCCATAGAGTATATGTGCCACATTTTTTCAATCCACTTGTCTGTTCTTGGACATTTGGGTTGATTCCATGTCTTAACAATTATGAATAATGCTTCAATCAACATAGATGTGGTAGTGTTTTTCCAACTGCGTGTTTTTCTATACTTTGTGTAGATACTTAAGAGTGGAATTATTGGGTCCTTCAGTAGTTCTATTTGTAGGTTTCTGAGAAATCTCCATTATTCTCCATAGAGGTTGTGCTAATTTACATACCCTCCAATAGGATATGAGGGTTCCTTTTCACTACAGCCTCAGCAAATTTACCATTCTTTTACTTTTTTTAATCTTAGTCATTCTGACTGGGATTAAGTAGTATCTTATTGTGCTTTTGATTTGCATATCCCTTGTGTTAATAGATGTTGAGCATTTTTTAATATGCTTTTTGGCCATTCGAAGGTCTTCCTTGAAAAGTTGATCAGACTGTACATTTTAATATACTTTTGATTTCATACTCAGCTCTCCCTTTTTTCCCTTTAAGTCCCTCTTTTATCTGTTTTCTTTTTCTTTACAGTACTATGTTTTTATGTAACTTTATTTAATCCTATGACTCAAGTGATGATCGTGCTGATGTTCTAAAATGTACATCTTTTTTTTAGAGATTTTTACTATAGGGCACATGCACTCACTGGAGAGACAGAAAGCAAGAAATCAACCCCCCCAGGGGAGATTCATGTCACAATCACTTCTCCTCCATTTTCCTCTTGGGATCTTGGCACACACACACACACACACACACACGTGTCCAGTGTGAATTCCAAGCTGCCAGGTCCAGGACTGGAGCTGTGGTCAACTACATGGGAGTCCAATGATGTAACCATTGTTCCATCTGCTGTTCCCCAAAATGTATATCTTTTTTTTTTTTTCTTTTTTTGGAGAGGTTTTTGCTATAGGGCACGTGCGCTCGCCAGACATACAGAGAGAGACAGAGAGATAGAAAGCAGGAAATCACCCCCCAGGGGGGATGGCCACGCCGCAATCCCTTCTCCTCCATTCTCCTCTCGGGATCTTGGGCACGCACGCACACGCGCCCGGCGTGAGTTTAAGCCGCCGGGTCCGGGACTCGAACCGCGGTCGACTACGTGGGAGTCCAGCGACATAGCCATTACACTAACTGCTGGTCCCCAAAATGTATATCTTAACCCAAGACTTATTCTATGATCTTCTGATTCATGTCTGACATCTCATTTTACATTTTTTCCTATAATGCCTATTTATTAAGCAACTACCAAGTATCTTACACTGTTTTTTTTTCTTGATATACATCACTGCATAGAATAAATATTTTGAACAGAGTAAACAATTTTTTTCTATGAAAGGGCAGATAGCAAATATTTTGGACTTTTTATCCTATATGCACCCAATTGCAATTCTGCTGTTGTATCATGAAATTAGCCAAACATGATATGTAAATAAATGGGAGTGCTTATTTTCTCATAAAATTTTGGTTGCAAAAATCAGTAGCTGGCCACATTTGTATCATGAGACATTGTTAATTGACCCTCATGTATAACATCTTTTATTGAATTACTCATGGGTATCTCATGGAAGACAGAGCTCTTAATTTCCCTCTAATATCTTTTTCTTGCTCAGTATTTACAAACTCAATAAATGGTATCACTAGTAATTTCATCAGTCAACCAAAAAAGAAGAGTGGTGTAACTTTTTGTATTTTCTTTTCATATCTTATCAAAGTTTAGTTTTTCAACGTCACAAATTCTGTGCCCACAAAATACTCCTATTCATCCATTTTATTACAAATTCAGAAAACCATTTTTTTTCTTATTAGTCTAGTGCAAAAAGATGTCTACTTTTACTCACAGCTTTCTCTCTTACCCTCCCTGTGCATTTTCCAAAACAGATGATATTTTAAAAATGTAAGTCAAATCATCTTATCCTTCTACTGGAAACAATTCAATAAATTCCCATTGCTCTTTGAATTAATATCAAATATGTATGATTCAGCGATTTAACATTGTTGGAATTCTTTCAGTTTTCTGAATACACTAAGGTCTTTACAGTCTGGTAGAGTTTGCATCCACTATTTCTATACCTAGAATTTTCTTCCCTCAACTTAGGCATGCCCAACTCCTCCTATATCCTTGCTAATATGCTGCCAACATTTATTTCCTATGCTAGTTTCTGTCATATAATGTAATTTCTTTGTTAGCACTTACCACAGTGTAATTGGTTGTTTATTAGTTTACTGTCTTTCTCTTTCCCAAGTGTACAAAATCCTTGGATACAGGCATCCTGAATTTCCACAGAATTCCCAGCAGTACAAAGCATAATGCTTAAGTCTATAAATATTTAATAACAAAGTGAATAAATAAATCTATCTTTATTTTACAAACAATAAAGGAACATAATACCCTAATAGAGACATGTTATTTATTTATGTTCTTGAGCCTTGTACTTCTTTATAATCAAAATTTTTTTATTCTTTAGCTATCTAACTTAAACATTCTATAAATGTTTACATGTAGAGTTTCTAAATCTCAATATTACTGACTTTTTAGCAGAATACTTACATTTTGTGGGACTGTTCAGTGAAAGGGAGGATACACAGCAGATTCCCTGTTTTTTTACTGACTAGATATCAGTGACATCCTTGTCTTTCCCCACATCCTGCCCAGTTGTTAGAGACAAAAATTGCTGTGAAGAAAAATATGAAGTACAGTTGAATTATATAACAGAGAGATTTAGCCTAAATTTGAGGTTGGAAAAGCATATCTTTGAGAAGTGATTCTAAGGTATCAAAGCTCTAAAAGAACAGGCAATGGAAGGAGATTGAGTATGAGGAACTGGTATAGAGAAAAAGAGCATTCCAGACAGAGGTAGTAGCATGTACAGGAACAAAGCATGGCCCATTTGAAGAAGTGCAAACAAAATGCCAGTCTACCTGAAGAACAGAGGCCAATTCATCATATAAAATCTGGAGCAGTCGGCAGGTGCAGGATCATGTTTACACAGGTGCACTCCATTAAAAATTTGGTACTTTATTCTACAGAAGTCATAAAAGGGAAGGACATGATCAGAGATGAATTTTTAAAATTCACTCTGAATTATCTGAATAAAATGGATCAGTGGGCTAAGCAGGGCCAGTAAAGTGAACAGAAAGAGCCCGAGTAGTGTTTAGATGCCAGGTGATTGTGAAAGCACCAAGGAAAGAGAAAAGTGGGCAGAATAGAGAATCTTTTATGAGTTTGAGTCAATGGAGCTTGGTGATTAAAAGGATGTTAGGGCTATGGATGAGAGGATTGTAATATAGCAACAGATTCAACAGCTATATTTTGCTAAAGCTAGATCCACAATTCAAAATAACAAACAGATTATCTCAGATGGTATAAGTGTACTTCTGGGGTCAGAGGAACTTTTTCAAGTAATTATTTATTTAATTTTACTTATATGAATATTTTAAAATCTGGTACAGGGCATGTGCACTCATCAGAGAGGGAGAAAGAGATGAGAGAGTTAGAGAGGGAGAGAGAGAGAGAGAGAGAGAGAGAGATTAAGAGAGAGAAAGAGAGATAAAGAGAGAAAGAAAGTGAGAAAACAAGCTGTCAGATCCAGGACTCAAGCCACAGTTGGCCAAGTGTGAGTCCAGTGCCTTAACCACCATGCTACCTGTTGGCCCCAAAGGAACTTAAAAAAAATATTTTATTTAACTTTATTTATTTATTTATTTATTTATTTATTTATTTATTTATTTAAATTTGATCATAAAGGGACAGAGTGAGAGTGGGAACAAGAGAGAGAGAGAGAGAGAAAGTAAGAAACCAACCACCAGGTCTGGGACTTAAACCACGGTTGGCCATGTGGGAGTCCAGCACTCTTAACCATCTTGCCACCTACCATCCCCCTGAAGGAACTCTTAATATTAATAATCTGACATTTAAAATATTGCTTTTTTGATTTATTTTTAATTTTAGATAATTCTATACATTATTATCTGCTATTGTCTAACAAATTACTACAAATTCAGCAAGTTAAAAACTATGTATATTTACTTTTTCACAGTTAGTCAGGAGTCTAGCCATGGCTTGGATGAGTCCTGTAATTCAGAACCACGCACAAGCTGTGAAGAATCAACTAGGGCTGTGGTCTAATCTGAAGGCTCGACTTTAAGAGGATCTACTTCAGACCCATTCAGTACTTGTTGACAGGATTCAGTTTCTTGTAGACCTTGGAACTGAGGCCTTCAGCTGCTTACAAAATGTTGGCTAGAGTTTTCCCTCAGGTCCTTATCTTGGGGGCCTTTCTGCTTGGCATCTTACTTCATCAAATTTCATATGAAAGAGAATCTGCTAGTGATGTATCTTGTTACCTAATCATGGAAATGACTCCCTATCAGCATTGTAATTTTCTTTTGGTTAGAGTAAGGTACTTAGGGGAGGTGATTACATGAGGTCACACAAATGGTGGGATCTTTTTGTGCCATCTTAAAGTGCTATCCACCTCATCCTTAGTGTGATATCAAGGACATAGTTTAAAATAAAATGAATTGAATATGAATTTGATTGTATTGAAAAGTATGATTGTAAAATAAATGTTTTTCTTAAAATTAGTCCTTCTCAGGATTACATTTACACCTATTTTGGAAGTTAATATGTAACATGGAGAAGCAAATATATGTTATATGCAGAACATGCACATTGAATGGAAATAATAGATTGGTGTATGTATTACCCACTATAGGTTGGGTTAAAATTGAGCGGATACTGTGGAGGGGGTACCTAATGACAACTGCTATGGAATAAACATAAAAGCATAAGTTGTTCTAATTTTCTTTTAAAAAACATCTGATTTTGACAAATCTTATGGTTTGATGTCCTAATAACTTTGTAAAAGTTCTGACACTCAGTATTACTAATATCTTTTTGCAAAGTGCTTTATTTTGCATAACTTTCTATATATTTTTTGGGAATGATCTTGACAGACTTTAATCAGGTTCATGTACCTCTGTAAATTGTCAAGCATAAAACACAATATTTGGTCTACACATTTCAGAAGACTGTTAAAATGTAACATTTATTTTTTTCTTTTCTTTTCTTTTTTTTTTTTTTTTTACACTGTTTTAGTAGTTAGGGGGTTTTCAGAGGATGAAATTTTCCAGATTGTGTTATCGCCTCAACATGATTTATTTTGCTGGGTATGGATGTTACAAACAGGTATGATTTGGATTATTTTCACTAGTATTTTCTTTCTTATTTAAAGCTACTTTGTGAGTGGTATAAATATTCTTTCTATCATTCCAAGTACACATTTTTAAGCTTTAAAAATAACTCAGCTCTATTTCATAATTCATTTTAGTAAGAATTTTCCATATAAGTACTTCAGGAAAGGGTGATTATTGTTAAATATCAGTTTTCTATGTTAGATATTATTCCTGAATGTCAGGTCAGCACTGCCAATTTTATGATTTAATTATTTGATCCATGATGTCAGACTCTTATTATAAATAATGAACAGTACTTCCTTTCATCTAGAATAAATGTTATTCATGGGGAAATTGGCCAATTTGGAATATAACAAGAAGGGAAGTAAGATAATTTATTAGATTTCTTCTAACTTTGCTCATGTTCAATAATGTACAATGCTCACTGTTAATACTGTCTGCTGTGAGTCAGTAAGACTGAACTCTCAGGTTAACAGTTTTGGTGTATTCTCTTCTTGAAATTTCTAAATTCCAAGATTACCTCTTCCATTTACATGTTCATGAACAAAAATATTTGCAAATTAATTCACCTACTTAAATACTTTTTGCTAATGTTGAACTGTGTATGCTATGTTAATGTAATAAGAGGGATCAAGTAAGAAAAAAAAAAACTCCTCATAATTTAGTATATCTAAACTGCTATATTAAACAACAGACAAAGGAGACCAATACTGAATTATCTAAAGGTTCTTGGATAGAAAATTATCAGAGATTCATACTTCCAACACAAAAGAGAGTATCCAAAGGAAAGTACTTGTAGGTAGAGATGAAATGAAAGCTACTCACTCTAGGGGAAGGAAATAGAAATATTCCCCATGCCGCAAAAGGGATGATGGTTTATTTCTTATAGCAGGACCTGAGCTCAGTAGAACTGTGTCACTCCAGAGGGGTAGCAGGCCTCAGAGGAGAATAGAGCCATGGATCGTGATCTACTTGGGGATGCTGAAATATATATCATGAACTTCTTGCCATGGCAGAAATTCCCAGTGAACACTATGGCAATGGAGAAGTCCACCATTCATGGACCATCTGAATTAAATAACAAATTGACCACACTACAGGACCTGGCCTTACATGTGTAATAATGAGACAGCAAACTTCAGGACCTTCTCAAGTACCTGGTGGAATAAAGAGAGGGAGAACCAAAGGCAAAGGTCTATTTATTTATTAACTACCTGATAAGAGAAATCTGGGTTGTAGACTGGGTAGAATTCATTTTAGTTTGATTTAAAAATCCAGTCCCTGAGGAATTTTCTTTCTTTTTGTTTAAAATCTATCATATTACTTTAATTATATTATTTGCATGTATTTGAGGGATGCAATGAAGTATAAAATAGTCCTTGCCAATTAGAAAGATTTATGAATTCATGCAGGGCCTGTGTGCATGTTTACCCCAAATCCAGAGAGAATGGAGTAGAAGGGATTGGGATCTAGCAGCCATAACCACCATGTCACTGGCTGACTCATCAGAATCTTTTTTTTTTCCCTTTCCACTGATTCTTAATTTGTTCCTTGTCTATATATTTCCACTTGGCCTTGTTGTATTCAGAGTTAAACCTCATCTTTCAAAAAATATTTATGTTTAAAATTTCTTCATCCTTAATCTTTATATATTTCCATAGCATACAACATAGTTTTTCAAAAATGTGCATCTCAGTACCATAAAATTAAGGATATTAACATCTGTGTGTTTCTCTAGTCTTCCTAACCATTATAAAGTCTCATTGCCACCTATACATATTTTGAGAGTTTGAAAAAATATATTTTACCACATTTTAAATATATCATGGAATCAATTTTAATAGCATATTCCTAATTTTGAAGTTTAAATGTTTTCCTGTTGCATAAAGAAATGCTCACATTCTCTTACTTTTCCTTACATGCCTGACAGAAAGATGGTTTTAGGCATAAAAAGGATGCCTTTGTTGTTATCTAAATGGATCCAGCACACTAATTCTGCTATTGAGAGCCATGCAATGCTTAATCTTATTCACTTTAATTATAATAAACCAGAAGTGGTAAATTAAAAACAAAGTATTTATGATAGCAGAGACCATAATAGCAATAATGCTGAAGTAGTTGAAAAGAAAGAAAATGCCTTGAAGTGGCAAACAAAGCAAACCTCCCAGAGAGTGGAGGAGATGCTGTCTAAAATGGGATTTAAAAGGTGTGTCCTTTTTTTCCTCCAGCAGAGAAGAGATAGAAAGGCATCACCGAGTATTTTCTTGAACACAATAAAGGGAAATAAAAATCATTTTGGTGAATTATCTTAATTAACTTGGGCTTTTGGGAGTATATCATTGTTACTTAAGATTCTTAAAAAGTGAATCTGAAACAGGAAACACATATTAGATCACTTTATCAAATGCTGTTAGTCAATTAATTCAATTCATTACTTCTTTTTAATTTTTTAAATTATTATTCATTAAGTCGCTATATGTCACTTAGATTAAGAGACTTTACCTAGCATGATATACACCTCAGTCCAGCCCAATTGAGAACACCATACACACCCTCCTTGTCAACAGATAATATACCTTTTCTGTGTCCCACAAGTGTCTTACCTCTCCATTTCTCCTCCAAATTTCCTATGCTTTCCCCAAAGATTCTTGCCTTAGAGTAAATGCGAATTTCATTCACTTGCAAATCAATTTTATTAATAAATATATCTGTAAAATAAACATGTAAATCTCTTGTGCATGAGACTCTTCTGTTGGTTTACCTATCTACCAATGAATTGTTGTAAATAATTTCTCCTGCAATGGAGCCTGGAGTTGGTCATCCTTTCAAATCATGAGATTCCCTGGCAATGATTGAATCAACCAGGTTCAATCTATGAGCAATCAGCCACCTCGCAACTATATGGATTCTCTCTTTTCCTTCCCTTTCTTTTTTTTTTTTTTTTTTTTTTTGTTAGCCTTAGGAAGTGTGCACTCGCCAGAGATAGAGAGACATGCAAGGACGGTGATAGGGATAGGGAAATTGAGAAATCATCCCCCAGAGGGGTTGACCACACCACAATCCCTTCTCTTCCATTTTCCTCCTCAGGTCTTGGGCACACAAACACACATGCCCAGCGTGATTTTCATACCACCATGTCTGGGACTCAAACAGCCATCAGCCATGTAGTAGTCCAGTGACATAACCACTATGCCATTTGCCGGTTCCCCTTCCCTTTATTTCTAAAAGACAATAGGATTACTCAGTAAGTAATCACATGGAAGTCGAGACAGAGTACTAGACTATGGTAGGTTTAAGCTATATTTAAGCTTAAATTATGAAGTTTGTAGTAATCTTGATTAAGCAGAGATTGTCAGTCTTTCAAGAGAGAATTTTAGACAATCTGCAGGGGAGAGACCACAGGAACCTGAAGACAAAAGAAATACACAGAATAGCTTTTTTCTTTCTTTCTTTTCTTTCTTTTTTTTTTTTTTTTAGAGATTTTTTGTGATAGGGCATATGCACTCGGAGAGACAGAGAGAAGCAGAAAGTTCCACCCACCCTGCATGGAATGACCAAGTCATAATACTTTCTCCACTCTCCTCTTGGGATTTTGGGCATGCATACACAATGCACCTGGCATGAATTTTAAGCCACTGGGTTCATTACTCAGGCCGTGGTAGATTGCATAGAAGTCCAGCAACGTAACCATTGTGCTATCTGCTGGTCCCAGAGTAGCTTTTTAAAAACAAACCAGTACCAGGACCAGCAGTTAGCGTAATGGCTATGTCGCTGGACTCCCACGTAGTCGACCGCGGTTCGAGTCCCGGACCCGGCGGCTTAAACTCACGCCGGGCGCGTGTGCGTGCGTGCCCAAGATCCCGAGAGGAGAATGGAGGAGAAGGGATTGCGGCGTGGCCATCCCCCCTGGGGGGTGATTTCCTGCTTTCTATCTCTCTGTCTCTCTCTGTCTGTCTGGCGAGCGCACGCGCCCTATAGCAAAAACCTCTCCAAAAAAAAAAAAAAAACAAAAAAAACAAAAAAACAAACCAGTACCTTCTGATTCCTTATTCTAGAATCTGAAGACCTGAATTTATTTTATTTCTTTTCATAATTTCTGCTATTTTTCTATGAGTTAGTTTGACTGAGTTGCATTTCTAATGGCTAAAGAACTATGTAGAACACCTAGAAAATGAATTCAGATTATAAATACATGGTTTGAATTTGTAAGTGCAAAAGCACTTTTCATTGTTTGACTAATGTTAAAAAGAACTCATTAGGTGTTATAATATCTCGAGAAATTCAAAGTCTAAGGTGCATGGACATTCTCTCTTGTCTCTCTCGCTCTCTCTCTCTTACTCTCTGTATCTATCCCACTCTTCCCGACCCCACTTTATCCGATCCCTTTGTTTCCTTTTACTTCTCTTTGTGTGTTTGCTTTCTTCTTTCTTACCGTCAACTACTTTTCCTATTTGTTGGGCTGCAGACAAATTATGACCAGTAACAGCTTTTGGATTTACCTATTCTCTGCTTTATATACTGAAAAGAGGGTGCTATCTCTTTATTCATTCCTGGCGAGAGAGAAGATACTAGCAGAAAAAAGTAGAAGTCCAACTCAAGTATAAGAAATTTTTTTTAACCCTATGCCTGGGTCCCTCTATACCAAGGAGCTATCTTTGCAAATATTCTCTGTTTATGTAGTGATTCGTTAGTGAAATACTTATGTTGTATTTGCTGTGTTACTTTTCAGTTTTTTAAATTATTTTATTTAATTTTATTGATTCATTCATTTATTTTAATTTGAACAGACACACACACACACACACACAGAGAGAGAGAGAGAGAGAGAGAGAGAGAGAGAGAGAGAGAGAGAGAAAGTGAGAAAGCAAGACATCATGCCCAGGGTTTGAACCATGGTCTGTCATGTGGGAGTGTCCAGCGCTTTAACCACCACACCACCTGCTGGTCCCCACTTTTTAGTTTGTTTTTAAATTGCTTATTTAATCCTCTATGAGAGAAACACATAGAGAGACAGGCATCCTCAACATGATCCCCGTACCCTGATCCACTTTCTGCCTCAGCTAGTCCTGATCATGGGCATGTGTGTTCACACCCAGCAAGCTCAGTGAGGTCCCAAGACAGAAGCCTTTTCCAGTTGCATGATTGCTGTGCTATCTCCTGGCCTTGGTCTTGGTATATTCCGAATGTGTTACAAAAGCAACCTTATCAAACAAATTTAGTATATTGCGGAGTTAAGTTTTTTTTTAATTAAAACATTTAAACATTATAATTATTATCATTTATTACACATTTAATCTCTACACAGCATTTAGCATGTATAGAGAATTCACCCAACACAAAATACACCTCAGACCAGTCCAGTTGAAAATACTATACAGAGCTAAGTTTTTAAAGGTAGATATTCTATTTCATCAATCTTGTTATCTCTTGAAACTAACATAATATTTGTAAATATACAGAAGCTACTTACTACATTTTTCTTAAACAACAGCAAATAATTTAATGGAAAAAACAAACAAACAAACAAAAAAAAACCACACACACACACAAAATCCCTAAGAGTTAATGATCTGATCTGAAATGGCTAGCCATGCTTTCTATCTTGCTTTGGGAGTGCTTGTCTCCTCTCGAAGACTGGAACTTTGCACCGGAACCCAACCTCATTCCTGGAGTCATGCTCCCTATAAAATTTTTTTCTAGCTTGTCTAGATTTCATGTGTTTCTGGCTGCTCTTATTTTGCTCTCTATACATGCCAGGCCATTATGTTTACACTTTCTTTTTTTTTTTTTTTTTTTAACCTGGTTTCTAATTTCATCCTTCAAGCTCTATAAGTTGGTCTTTCTTTTCTTATTCTGTGTGTGTAATAAAGATTAATGACTTGCATTGAATACTTAAAGAAAAGATCAATAAATGAAAAATTTGGGCCAGCAGGTTATGTGGTGGTTAAGGAGGCTGGTTACATCACCGACTTCATGGTTCAAATCCCTGACACCAAGCATGTGCGTATGTGTGCCCAAAAGCCCAAGAGGCAAAAAAGGAGAACAGATTGTGTCATGACCATCCCTTGTGAGGGGTGATTTCTCTGTTTCCCTCTCTCTGTGTCTCTGGTGAGTGCACATGCCTCAGAGTAAAAAAGAAAATTAAAAATAATAAATGAAATAGTTTAGTGGAATTAAATCTATGAAACAAAGTATAATATTAGTGAACATGGCTTTGTGTATTTACACTGACTTTTTGTACATATTATTTGGATGTAGTGAAATATTCAATATTCCTCCCTATGCCTTTCATGTGATGATACACAGTTACTGCATGGGAAATGACTGTGTGTGTGTGTGTGTGTGTGTGTGTATGTGCGTAGGTTTATTTGTTGTTGTCTGTTTGTTTGTTTTAGAGGATTTGACACAATGCTCAAGGTTTAGTAGACAACAAATTTTTCTTGTGAAAAAAATATAGTTTGGATATTTATATTTTGACAATAGATCTCTACTTTTCCTCAGTCTGACCACTCCTCTCCTGTTCTTGTAGCCACGTATTTGGCTGAAGTTGCCTGCCAAGGCCCATATGCTTTAGTAAGTAAGTTTTATCATCATATGTCATCAAGTGACTATGTTTATTAGAATTACAAAAATCTGATGAACAGAAAATACATATGGCTTCTATGTATTGCTTCTTTATAGCGTTTAGGAAATATGATTGGCATAGTCTTTCAAGTTTAAACGCTGAAATTATTAACTAGAACTAATACAGCTGTACCAGAAGTTCTCAAAGTATTTCAAACTCTTGTCAGTCTTTAATTCTGACTACTCCCTTCCATAACTGCAATGGAAATAAAAAAAAAAAAATCAGGGAAAAGATAAAAATATAGGGTCAACAATGTTGAAAAGTCTCTTCCTCCAACAATGCACAGGCAACTGGTTATCAAATTTGGACTGTTCCCAGTGGCAGAGAAGAGAAGCAAAAACCAAAGGTCTTGTGAGACTACAAACTTGTGGAGCTTAGCCAAGACCATTTTGCTGTCTCATGCTGAGATCCTTGTAAATCTTACAGCTGTTTCCGGAAGTAACTGAGCCATCTCAGAAGTGGGTGTGGACTCATCTCAAATTCCTCTGAATTCCTAGCTACTCACCACCAGCCAAGCACTTTTTAACTTTCCTTTGGAGCAAAAATAATGTGGAGAGTTTTCCTAGACACAACAACACTAAAAAAAGGAAAAGGTTATAAGAATCAACATTCTTTTAACAAAGGGAAAGAAGACAAGATTGTCTTAATCATCTGTGAACTATAGCTATACAATTTCAATTTTATTACTGTAGGTTCCAGGAAGCAGTGAGGGGTATTGTATGATGCCTAAAAGCAGGTTTGTAAACCTGGAACTGGTTCAAAATGTTCCTCTAGTCTACCTGTGAAACAGAAAGCAAAAATGTTTTGCTAATTTTCCCTTCCCACCCCCATTCACAACTGACATGGCCTTCAATAGAGCTAGAAGTTTCATCTCTATGAAAATGATGATAATTATTAATTTTGAATTAGTTTATGATTATTTCAGGTAGCATATAGTTCAAAATAGTTACAAATGCTTAATAATTTTATCATAAATGTTTTGTTTATTGTTAGCTACTAAATACTACAGTATAAAATGTATTAGCAAACAATTTTGGGATAGTATTTTAATAAGTGATCAAACGTGAATTTAAGTTGATAGTTTAATAGGTGCAGAAGACTTCTTAATCAATCCTTAATGTCTGCCTGTAAAGAATTCCATAAAATTTTAAAGTAGGCAAATATAAGCAGGATTATATATATATACACACACATACAAACACATACATACATATATATAATATATATATATATAATACACACACACACACATATATATATATATATATATATATAGCACAAAACATAAAGGGACATTCAAAATAAATTCCTAGATTTGCTACAATTTTCTTTTTTTTTTTTTTTGGAGAGATTTTGCTACAGGGCATGTGCACTCGCCAGAAAGACAGAGAGACAGAGAGACAGAAAGTGAGAAATCACCCCCCCAGGGGGAATGGCCACACCGCATTCCCTTCTCCGCCATTCTCCTCGGGATCTTGGGCATGCACACACATGCACCTGGCATGAGTTTAAGCCACCAGGTCTGGGACCCGAACTGCTGTCGACTACATGAGAGTCCAGTGACATTGCCATTACACTAATTGCTGGTACCGTGTTATAATTTTTATATAGAGACACCATGGGAGGTAACATCCACTGAAAAAGGAAAAACTCATGTTAAAGTATGTAGCCTGAAATGAGAAAAGTTAGTGCAATTAACTTTTTTTTTTTTTTTTTTTTTTTTTTTTTTGAGAGAGATTTTTGCTATAAGGCGTGTGTACTTACTGGAGAGACAGACAGAAAGCAAGAAATTATCTCTCAGGGCTGATGGCCACACCGCAGTTCCTTCTCCTCAGTTCACCTCTTGGAATTTTGGGGATGCATGCAAATGCACACAGCATGAGTTCCATGCCTTGGGCCCAGGACTCTAGCTATGGTTGACCATGTGGGAGTCCAGCGCCTTAACCACTATGCCAACTACTGGCCCAGTGAAATGAACTTTTTACAAACTATACAGGAGGGGCCAGGTGATGGTACAACTGTGACACAATGTGAGAATGGACCCCACATGAGAAAGTCCCTGGTTTTTGTCCTGGAAGCTCTCGTGTCCACTGGGTGTGGGCATGCACATAGTCTGGGCTGACGGAAATGGGGAGTGGATTGCAATATGAGAACTCTGCTGGAGTGCACCCTCCCCTTGTACTCTCCTTCCCTGTCTTATGAAATAAATGAAACAATATACTTTTTAAAAAGTATGGGATATAAATGGCACCAATACAGTGCAATAAAGAAAAATATTGTTATTTTTCTCATAAAAAGCACCTTGCTTAGTTGGAATGTTTAACTACAATTTACTGAATACTTGCTATTAGGTTATCAAAAAAGTAATGACATGTATTTTTATGCAAAAATGTGACATGACTTTTCTAATGACCCAATATTTTCTAAGCATTATTATAACTGAAAAATTTAACATGCATTTTGCCATTATTAGGAGAGTATACTGTAAATTGAGGGGAAATCCAGAAGTTTTGGAAAACAATGAAGTATGGCATCATTTGTTATAAAATTGAATAAAAATGGGCTTTTCAGATCTCCTGGTTTGAGATTTTGTGCAAATCTTTGTAGCAGATAATGATTTTAGATAGTTACAGAGAATTCATCTTCAGAGTTTCATAGTAATGTATGACTTTTTTGGGAAACTACTAAACAACTTTGAGAGTATTCCATTTATTTTGGATTAGACAAATATAGCCACAAAGACATTGCTGCTCACCTTTGTGTTTCAAATTACATTGTTTTAGAACACACAGAGTGAACAATGGTTCTGCAAACAAGAATTATAATTAAAGATTTCAGACTTTCTTTTTTCCTTTTGATGACAAAGAGTGTGTGTGTGTGTGAGTACATGCATGAGAGTGACAGAGAGAGAGAGAGAGGAGAAAGAGAGAGATAAGCACCTTCAGTAGGGTCTGGTCATCCTTGCAATCACCTTCCCCCAGTCTTTCAGTTCCTTAGGACCCTGGGTGACTGTGTGTGCCCCCAGCTTGCTTTCAGCCTAACCTAGAGATCTGAACTCATGCTTGGCCATGTGGCCTCAAGCCTCGCTAGTGTGTCACTGGGGCTGGCCCAAGTTTAGACTTTTTAAGAAGGAAATATGTGCAGGAATTGAAAACACTAAGAATCTTAAAGATCCCAAAGTATTGAGTTCAGTTAATACCACAAAATCAGATGAGGGAAAATCAAATAAAGTGTCTTGACTAAAGAAAAATGTGATTTTTCCACCTCCTGATTCTATGGTTTGCGTTTTGAACCAGAGCCTCAGCAACATTTTAAACACTTGCAGATTGAAACATTATTCTCTTCAGGCAACATTTACCCATGGAGGCTACCTATGTTGGAAAACAACCCAATTATTGGTTGTTATCGCCAGTCATTATGGACAGCCTCACTAGAAACTACGAAGTAGTTAGGAAATTACAACATCTGTGAAAATGATAGTTTTGGTGTGGTAGACCTTTTCATACAAAAAAAACTATAGAGCTAGTTTATGAGGAACTGAAGAAAAGATATGGTCTGGTCACAGGTTTGTACATTTAATCTTTATGACAAGTCCTGTGAACTATATATTATTCTCTTCATCTATAGATGAAGGTATTAATACTTAACACCCTGAAGTAATTTTTCTAAGGTTCCGTACCTAGTCTGGAGCAGAACCAAAAAGCAGTCACCTTACATCGTTCGTTCAGTCTACGTTTGCATTACAATAAAATATTAACATCACCATAGTCTAATGTGTGAAACTCAATTTGATGTATGAAAGATAGTAAATAGTGTCCATTTTTAGTGTCCATAGTAAAGAAACATTGACACAATCTTTTCATTTTTATAGGCTGTACTCTGAGTACATGCCTCTTTTCAACTTCAAAATAAACTGAAATCAACTTAAAATTTTTTTTTTTTTGTTGTTGTTGTTAAAAACACTTAATCTTGGGACCAGCAGTTGGTGCAATGGCTATGTTACTGGACTCCCATGCAGTCAACCGCAGTTTGAGTCCTGGACCTGGTGGCTTAAAGTCACACCAGGCACGTGTGCATGCGTGCCCAAGATCCCAAGAGGAGAATGGAGAAGGGATTGTGGCGTGGCCATCCTCCCCCGGAGAGTGACTTCTCTCTTTCTGTCTCTCTCTGTCTTTCTGGTGAGTACATGTGCCTTATAGCAAAAACCTCTAAAAAACAAACAAACAAAAAACAGTCTATATGAAGGGGAAATGAGGAATGACTGTAGGGTAGTTATACCTGGGCTATGAAGCATAAGGTAGTTCTTGCATTAGACTATGGTAGCAAGGTTTATTGTAAGTAAAAAGACTTTGCTAAGAAAGAGACAGCTGTTCCTAAACTGGAACAAATTTTGCAATTTGTACATTAGAAGATCTCACTTAATTCACTGTATCATCTTAAAATCTATTTGAAAATGACTTTATTGAATAATAAATATTGAATATATATTATTGGCCTCGTGGTAGATATTATAGGAAAAATATTTATTGGCTTCAGCAATAATAACATATTTTCAGTAGTATTGTTATGATTGGTATTGACATTTTGCTTCCTAACTGCTTTGCCACCATAGAGTCCAAGTTTTGCATTTTTTTCAAGAGGTTTTAATAGAATTGTATGTGTTGAGAAAAATGAAGGTGTATTTATTTTTTCTGAGAGAGATACAGCACCTCTACCAGGATCTCGATGACATAATAACCACCCCTTCCTGACCCAGCTTCAGACGACCCCTAGTCACAGGTACAACATGCTGATCATATGCAGGGAGATCTCCTGATATGCACTTGGAACCTCTCAGGTGGTAAGCTTCACAGACTGTTGTATTATCACTGAGTTATCTGGCCCCAGAATTTAATTTTGCACCATATAATTGAGATCCGTTTTTCTGAAGTAAATCAATAAAAATTGTAATAGTTGCCTTATAAAAAGAATAATGCTCATATGCGCAATTTAAAAGTGAAAAGGGGTTGAAAACATTCTATAATTTCTTGACACTATGATTAGTTCACTTTCAAATTTCCTTCTTTCCATTGAACTCTCAACATTTTCAATGTTAATTTGTGTCATTGTTTGTATAAACCCACAATCTGTTCAAATTTTCCTCTTCCTGAAGTTCAAAGAGTTCATGTGTCAATTTTCATTCCCGCTGACATCAGTGAAGCAATATTAGATATCAGTGAATATACTTTGCTAAACATCTATCAATCTGAAACTGCAGGAAATAAGACCAGTCACCCTTAAACTCATGCTGTCAATCAGAAAATCAGAAAGCAGAATACAAATAACATATGCTTGTATCGTTGTGGAATCCACATGTGGTTGACATGCTGAATGATTCATAAACATATATCTTTAGCCTCAGAAAAGAAGCAGAATTCGAATGAATAATAAAAGGCCAAAGTGAATTCTAAACGTTCAAGTTGTTATAAGAAATCAGAGAAAGGAAAATGAATTTTTCATTGAGAAAGACAAATGGAATACAGTATAGGCAACTTATTGTAAATGGCTTTATGACAAACTAGGTAATTTTACATTAAACATGAAATATAAATGACCACAGAAGAAAATTATTTATTTATTTATTTATTTGTTTATTATTATTATAGATATGAATATCTATTAATAATTAAATAAATATTATAGATATGAATATAGATATTCATATCTAAGGGGGAAAAGGAAATGATCAATGAATCAAGACCATCTCTACAAAAGCATATATTATGAATTGATTCTTGGTTTTGGTCTCTTTATATTTGGAAGGGAATCTTTAAGATTAGTTTCCATATGCTATATCTCTCTAGTATTAAAATAGATATTTGCTTTAATTACTTGGATTTTTTTTTTTTGGCTTGGATTTGGGCATGAACTTTCTGAATGCACTGGAGATTTTATCTAGACAAGTTAAAATTAGATAAATTCTTATGGTATATCTTAAATATAATTGTTAGGAAGTCAAATTTTAAAGAGAATTTAAAACTGTAGATACTGTTAATTCAGAATTGAATATTTCTATAGATATTTGGCTTTAATTTTATGATCTTTGGCTAAAATAAAAAAATTTTCTTCTGTGATTCATTTTTTTAATGGTTTAACATGTACACACCTTAGGCATTCATTATTTTGAATTTTGGACAATTTATGATGTATGATGTATTGAAATAGACCACTACTTTTGCAATAATCTTATATAGAAATTAGCAAATGTGTTTTTTTTTCTGATAATATTATATTACCTTTAAAGAAAGTATTTATTTTTTGTATACAGTGACATGACATGTGTAGATTTTAAAAAGGTACTCCCTTAATTAGATCACATTTGTAGGACAGTTTGTGGATTTTATTGAAGGGCATATTAACTCTAATACTTATGGGTGAGAACTATAAATAATATATCAAAGTGACTAGAAGGGCTGTCTGCAAAGTAAGCTTCTTTTGTTCAAATCCAGACTCTGATTCTTATGAGGTGTGTGACCTTTGAAAGATATTTAATCTCACCATCCCTTCTTATGTCTTTAAAAGCAACATAAAATAATAAATTTTACCTCAGAGTTGTTCTGAGGATTAAATACATGAATACATGAAGAATTTAAATAATGCCTGATTAAAATGAGTATTACTTATTTTTGTTACTGGATAGAATCATTTAAGTTCATGGGAAGCTAATGCACAATCAGAAATTGTCATCACATGAATAAAAAATATCAGAAGTCAATAAACATAAGGAATTTTTCCAGATGGGTAGATCTACAGAGAAGTCAGCTGTTTATATTTGTTTATTCTGTCACTTATTTATTTAGAGAGATTTTTGTTATAGGATGCATACTATCTCTGGAGAGACAGAGAGAGACAGAAAGTGAGAATTCACCCTTCAGAAAGGATAGCCACACCACAGTCCCTTCTCCTCCATTCTCCTTTTGAGATAGCAGGCATGCATGTCCATGCGCCTGGCATGAGTTTTAAGCTGCCAGTTCTGGGGCTCAAACTGTGGTAGACTACGTGGGAGTCCAGGGACATAACCATTATGCCATTTGCTGGTCCCTTTCATTTACTTTTTTTTTTAATTTACATTTTGAGCAGAAATTCAGAATAAGGGATATTGGATATGACAAGATTCAAAGTTTCAAAAAGTTGTACTACACATTGCTGAAAACTCATTATTTGAAATTTTATTTACATCTGTACTTCAAAAGGTGTGATCTGTCACTTGGAGAAAAAAACACCTGAAATTATTTATGACAATAATTCATGTACATTTCTCTACTTCAAATAAATTTTCCACGTGAATCAAAAACATGCCAAATCCAATGGCTAATGCCCATTAGTGATTAACCCAATGATTAATTGTCCATTAATTGGAGACAGAATTAATAGATCATTCTGACATGTAATATTCAATCTTTCAACATATATCTACTAAATATCCTGTATAACTATATACCATTGTCAGTGATAAACATATGACCTTCAAAAATGTACTGAGAGAGGAAACCAGCAGTTAGCGTAATGGCTATGTCGCTGGACTTCCACGTAGCTGACCGCGGTTCAAGTCCCGGACCCGGTGGCTTAAAACTCACGCCGGGCGCATGTGCGTGCGTGCCCAAGATCCCAAGAGGAGAATGGAGGAGAAAGGATTGCGGCGTGACCAACCCCCCTGTGGGGTGATTTCTCGCTTTCTGTCTCTATGTCTCTCTCTGTCTGTCTGGCGAGTGAACGCACCCTATAGCGAAAAACCTCTCCAAAAAAAAAAAAAAGTACTGAGGGAGGGGCCAGGCAGTAATGAATCTATAAAATATGATGTTGTGGTAAAATGCCGCGTTCTACATGACAGTCTCACAGGAGAAGCTTCCTTTTAATTCTGAGATCTCTCTAAACAAGCAGGGCACATGCCTGCCCATGATCTGGGGTTGGCTGAGGGCTGGGGGGACAGAACACAGTGTCAAGACCCTCTTGGAGATATCTCTTTCTCCTTTTTCGCTCATGGAAAAATTAAATAAAAATAATAATGCTGCAAAACTTTATCTCTGGACTAGCAGACGGCATAGCGGTTATGTTTCTGGACTCCCACATGGCCTACCACCACTGGAGTCCCAGACCTGGTGGTTTGAAAATCAACTTAGGTGGAGAGAAGATGGCACAATGGTTATGTCTCTGGACTCTAACATAGTCTACTGCAGTTGGAGGCTTAAAATTCATGCCAGGCACGTGTGTATGCATTCCCAAAATCCCAAGAGGAGAATGGGGAGAGGATTGTGGCATGGCATGGCCATCCCCCCCGGGGGTGATTTTTCACTTTATATCTCTCTGTATTTCAGATGAGTGCATATACCCTATAACAAAACCTCTCTTAAAAAAGAATCATCTCGGGACCAGCAGTTTGCTTAATGGCTATGTCGCTGGACTCCCACGTAGTCGACCGCGGTTCGCGTTCCAGACCCGGTGACTTAAAACTCACGCCGGGCGCGTGTGCGTGCGTGCCCAAGATCCTGAGAGGAAAATGGAAGAGAAGGGATTGTGGCGTGACCATCCCCCCTGGGGGGTGATTTCTCGCTTTCTGTCTCTCTGTCTCTCTCTGTCTGTCTGGCGAGCACACGCGCCCTAAAGCAAAAACCTCTAAAAAAAAAAAAAAAGAATCATCTCAGGACCAGCATTTGGTGTAATGGCTATGTCGTTGACTCCCATGTGGTCGACCGTGGTGGTTCAAGTTCCGGATCCAGTGGCTTAAACTCATGCCAGGCACATGTGTGTGTGTGTGTGTGTGTGTGTGTGCCCAAGATCCTGAGAGGAGAATGGAGGAGAAGGGATTGCAGTGTGCCCCCCTCCCCGTGGGGGGTGATTTCTCCCTTTCTGTCTCTCTGTTTCTCTCTGTCTTTCTGGCGAGTGCATGCATCCTATATCAAAAACCTCTAAGAAAAACAAAAGCAAAACAAAACAAAACAAAACAAAAAACCCCAAAAACCTCAGGGGTGTGTGTGCATGCCCAAGATACGAGAGGAGAATGGAGGAGAAGGGATTGCAGTTTGGCCATGCCCCTGATTTCTCACTTTCCCTCTCATTATCTCTATCTTGCTCCTTCTCAGGTGAGCACACGTGCCATAAGGCAAAAACCTCTCAAAAATTTTTTTATATTAGTAGTAGAAACTAAATGACTCACTAACATACCAGTAGAAACAGTAATAACATATCATGGGGATGTGGTGAGTTTAAGAGAAATTGATTAGCAGATACAAGAGTGGATTGTGTTATGGAATAATTTACTACAATAGAGTGAAAAATGTCATTGACAATTCAATAAATACTTCCCCTCACCCAAAAAGTAGAGCAAATCTCAAATGTGCACAGCATACTGTAATAAAAAATGTTGAAGATGATGAACATGTTTATAGCCTTAATTTTATCATTATATATTTTATATATGCATTGAAAAACATACTTCATAAAGATGTTCTAGGATTATATGTAAAACTGATTTTACAAAAAAAAAAAACTTTAACAAAAATAAACAGAATAAAACTAGAAAGAGGTGGAGACATTGATCTAATGCATTGCACTTTGAGCTATTATGAATGATGTTTGGGGACCAGCAGATGGCATAATGGTTATGTCGCTGGACTCCATATAGTAGACCACGGTTCAAGTCCCAGACCCAGTGACTTAAAACTAACATGTACAAGCATGCCCCAAATCTCAAGAGGAGAATGGAAGAGAAGAGATTGTGGCATGGCCATCCAGACTAGGGACTGATTTCTCTCTCTGAGTCTCTGTCTCTCTGACGGACTCAGGTGCCCTATAGCAAAAATCTCCCTAAAAATGAAATAAAAAAAGAACGATGTGTGTCAGGACTAACAGATGGTGTAATGGCTATGTTGCTGGACTCCCACGTAGTCGACTGAAGTTTGAGTCCTGGACTCTGTGGCTTAAAACTCATGCAATGCAGGTGTGCATGTATGCACAAAGTCCTGAGAGGAGACTGGAGGAGAAGGGATTGTGGAGTAGCCATCACCCCTGGGGGTGATTTCTTGCTTTCTGTCTCTCTATCTCTCTGGTAAGTGCATGTACCATAAAGCAAAATATCTTAAAAAAAAAAGGTTTGTCAAATCGAAGGATACCTGAAGAATAGGTAAAAAGGATTTGCTCTTTAAGATTAAAGAATGCTTAGTTTTTAATGTTAGGTGTGTAAAACAATATATTGAGCCAGTATGTTTATAAAATTCTTCTGTAATGACAAATAGTATCATGAAATCTAGGTAAAATTGCATATCTTGCAGAATTCTACAAGTTATATTTTCATTACTTAAATTAAAAATAATACCTTAAACTGTTAGAATTTTTTGACTTAAAAGTTACTCTCTTTTTCTTATTGCTGATACTGAAAAAAAATTCTGGATTTTTTTGAACACAACATTATACATTCTTTTAGGCATATATCAAATGCTTCTTATTAGAATTGTTTTTAGATATTGATAATGTGGTGAATCAGGTCACTAAATAATCACAAATCTAAAATCACTTAAGAATTATAAAAACTTATGAATTATTATTATTATTTTATTTTAAATATTCAACAAAATGTTATGTACCAAGTGTGTGTGCCTGTAAACATAAGATTAAGATTGTATGTCTTTCTGGTTTTGTGTCTATGTGTGTGTGTGTGTGTGTGTGTGTGTGTGTACTCTGTCAATCACAGCCCTTTTGAACTTTCTGTAATTGGTGAAGTAATTGCTTTTCATGCTTTTAAATCATGTGTACGTTTTGTAGCTATTAATCAATTTCCTGCTCTGCTATGAGTTAAATTAAATTATAATACTAATGCCAGAAGGGTCCTCAAAGCCCTTTCTCCATACATTAATAATGCAGTCATCAATGCAAAAGTAATTTTTTTCTCATAAGTAGAATATAAGAAAAAGTGTTTTGCTAGAGTGGCAGATGACATTTGCTATTCTTTAGTGCTTACTGTTCTGCAACAGCAAAACTGTGGGATAACAGATTGTAAACAATTGATGTGGTACCATGGTTTAGTTACTCCAAACAGCAGTATTTGCTTTTTCTTTGACAGCTGTCTGCCCCATGCTCTCGCATTCTAGATGAGATGAATTTAGAGTGAATATAAATGCATGTCTGCTCTATCCTCACACTCATAGCTGCGTTGTTCCAGTTTAATAGTTGATTAAGTCATACAGACAGAACTTTTGGGATACAATGCAGTGGATTTCTTGCTTTAAATAGTTCCAACTGGCATCATAATCTTTACAACTGAGGAACTGAAACTAAAAGGTATTAAAATTTGCATAATGTCATTAGCTTAAAAGAAGAAAAATTCTGAATTGGACTTAGGTGTGTCTGACTCCAAAGTCCCATCTACTGGAATCCCACTATTGTTTTCTTTTTTTTTTTAGAGGTTTTTTGCTATAGGGAGCGTGCGCTCGCCAGACAGAGAGAGAGAGACATAGAGACAGAAAGCGAGAAATCACCCCCCCAGGGGGGATGGTCACGCCGCAATCCCTTCTCCTCCATTCTCCTCTCGGGATCTTGGGCACGCACGCACACGTGCCCAGCGTGAGTTTTAAGCCACCGGGTCCGGGACGTGAACCGTGGTCGACTACGTGGGAGTCCAGCAACATAGCCATTACGCTAACTGCTGGCTCCCCCATTATTGTTTTCTTATGAGCTCTAATTTTATTATATTTCTCTTCAATAATTTTCTACTAGTATTACAGTTACTTATAATAATAGCTATGTAAAATAGTTACTGTTTGTTCCATTATAATGACATAAAATTAAGGCTTAGGAGTTAAGATGCCAACTGAAGTTACACTGAAAACTTAAGTCAACAGAGCTTTATAATACCCACAGCACCAATGATGTCTGTCTGTCTCTATCTATATCTATCTATCTATCTATCTATCTATATCTATCTATCTATCTATCTATCTATCTATCTATCTATCTATCTGTCTATTTATCTCCTGGCTGCATTATATGAAAAGATGCTTGTGTAGAGGTCTGATGGATATGGTTCAAAGTTAGGGAGCTACAGTCTAAGCTAATAATTCAACAGATCTTAACTTTGACATAAAACATAGGTCATAAACACAAGGAGAAATTAATGTAAACAATGGATAGAAGAGATCCTTATCACTTTTCTCTCCACTGAAGGAATTTCTTTATGATTTGTCCATGATTTCTTGCAATAAATAGAAATTAGCTTTTCACTTTGTTTAAACTGAAAATGCACTCTAGGGATCAGCCCAGTGGCATCGTGGTTAAGGCGTCTGAACCCCACATGGCTGGCTGCCAATCTGAGTCCTATACCCAGTGGCTTGAAAACCATGCTGGGCACATATGTTTGCATGCTCAAAATCTGAAGAAGAGAATGGAGGAGAAGGGGTTGTGACATGCTCATCCTCTTGAAGGGGACAACAGGGACCTGGCAACAGGTCTTAAAGTACAATGTATATTATTGTTCAATATGTTGCAGGTAAAGTATAATAGGAAATATTTTTACAAGAATTAAAACATGCTTCTGTTCAGGTATTTGGAATATTTCTTTTAAATGTATTCTTACAGAAAGTATAAAATTAAAGTTATGATGTGAGTTATTGCAATTTTATGTCACTGAGCTATTAGGTAATTTTTTAAAAAAAAAGTACATATAGGAATTGCATCACAAAGCAAAACTTATATTCAAGTAGATATGTCAATGAAAGAATAAAATAAAACAAATTAGAAGACAAATGTAGGTCTAAGAGCTATGATAAATGCCAATGTTTAAACATGATAAATGGCAGAATGAAAGATACTGAAGAAAACAAATAAGTTAGGAAATATTTTCTCTATTTCCTCTTACAATGCTCTTGCTGTAGACTTGATCAAGTGTTTTTTAATTTTTTTTAATAATGAAAAGTTTCCATCTCTTACCAGCTATACACACTATTGTATCATTTTTTCCTTTTTGTTAAAAAAATCCTGTCTTTTTCACACCATAACAATTGAAACACAAATATGTAAAAGGAGAAGAACAATGCTGCAGACCTCATTTAAGTACAATTCTTTAGGCTCCTGAAATGTTGCTGGGGGAGGAAAGAGGACTCTAAAGGAAGACAGATATCATACGGGCATGTCAATCACATTTAATAGGCAGTAGTGGAAGGTAATCTCCCTTTCCTCATCAGTCTGGAGCAGACTAGTAGACAGAACTCATTACTGTGCAAATGAACCTGCCAGACACTTCAGCCATTTGCCTCACTAGAGGTCACAAGGAGTTGACACCAGTTAAAGCCGGTTAAACGTGGTGAGAGAAAGAACAAGGAGAGTGAACAGTCCCGTAGGTTGAAATAAGCAGTCTGATATTGACAATAACTTTAAGGGAGTTTGAAAAGTCCTTGTGGAATTTTGAGAAAGAAAAGTTTTTATCAAAGTAGTTTGTGTGTTTTAAATTAGTCCACCATCATTTAACATTAAATTATCCCCTGTGATGATAATGAAGCCTCAGCTCACTCTTCTTTGGTCAATAAAGTTGATTTTTAAAAGATTAGTTTCACTTTCAGCAGGTTATATCTTCTAGGTCAATCTATTAACTTAAAAATAGTCAGACAGCATCATCTTACTAATAGTGAAGATAATACTAATTATTACTGTTAGCTCTATTAACTGTTAGTTACGTTCTTTGAATAGCTCTGCTATGTATTATTTTGCTTAATTCTCAAAGCTGCTTGATAAGATAGGCATCATAATCTTTACAACTGAGGAACTGAAACTAAAAGGTATTAAAATTTGCATAATGTCATTAGCTTAAAAGAAGAAAAATTCTGAACTGGACTTAGGTGTGTTTAACGCCAAAGTCCCATCTACTGGAATCCCATTATTGTTTTCTTATGAGCTCTAATTTTATTATATTTCTCTTCAATAATTTTCTACTAGTATTACAGTTCTTATAATAATAACTATGTAAAATAGTTACTGTTTGTTCCATTATAATGACATAAAATTAAGGCTTAGGAGTTAAGTTGCTTACTCAGATCTAGAAGATTAGTGAAAACTGGAGATTTGAACCCCTATGAAAGAGTGATTTTGGATTCCATAAACTGTAGCCAGCCTTTCAAATATGCTCTAGACAGCTTTGATAGCAGAGATGAGGCGTCAGGTTAAGCTTTGATTAAATCAAAAGCCTACATAATATTTTGAGGGTTATGTTATAAATTCTAAAATATCTAATAACAAGTGATTTAGACTACAACTTACTCAATGAAGTTTTACATCACATTATGTCTTGAGAAAAACAAGGCTATGAAGAATGAAAGAATTAGATTAACCATAGTTCCTTAATCCTTTGCTGATTTTCCCATTTTTGCTATAACCAGGGATTCTATGACAAAAACAACTGGCTACGATTTTATGCATTTTCTTATTCATTTCAAATATGTAGTTTAATTTTTTCAGAACAATCAGTACATATAAAACATTATCATTATTGGTATTTTCAAGAGTGATTGGTTGTGACTAGCTCATGGCATCTTTTCTAGCCAAAAGTGTTATAAATTATGCCTTATAAGAGTAGGTTATCATCTGTTCCTTATTTATGTTTTTCTATATTCTTTGCCCACTTGTTTTTGCATTTGCATTTTTTCTCAGGTAGCTAAATTATTATTATTATTTTTTTTATTTCTCCAATATGCTTTTTGTCTGGCTCTCAATTCTATCTGACTTCCATGTAATCCTTTTCTCCAAATCTTATACTGTCTGGTAAAATAGTAAATTAAAGCTCCATGTCTTGGCTTTCTTTTCTATTGTTATGTTCACAGAACAGAGAAACGGAAAGGAAGCCAATAAAGGCTTCAATTTCTTGCTTTAATAGAACATTCTATTTTGAAAATTATGTTTTCAACTATTGAATTTTAAACAAAAATATTTATTTAAGACAGTGAGTTTTAAACTTTGTAATGGTATTCATTATACCATAAAATCGATGACTATAACTGTCTGATAGTGACAGATATTACGCTGTAAATACTACCTTAAATTGTAACATGCTGAATGTTGGACTGATTTAAAAAAAAAAAAAAGCAAATTAATAATCTATTAAGTGAACTAAAATTAACAATCTATTTAGTGTATTTTCCTAGTAGACTTTCCAGTGTTTCTCTAGCCATGATTCTAAAGCTAACCTTTCAAAAGATGAAAGAGCTTAAAATAAACAAATCAATGTGAGAGGAAAACTGGAAAGATTTTATCTTTGGAAGACAGAGGAAGAATAAGAATGAGACAGAGACAGAGGAAAAGATCAGAGATACATTAATCATAACAAATATTCTAGCCCAGAAGGAAACACTGGAAATTAAGAACAAGTGATGGGTAAGCCTTTTAAGGTTTAAAGATGGAGTCCAGATAAGAATCTCAGCATTCTTGTGATTATCCTAACCTTTCTCATAGAGGTTGAAATCAGATTGGAAATATGAGAACAAACTTTTTTGTAATGCATTGCTCCTTCCAGAGACAATCCAGCTGGAAATGCATAGAAGCATGAAAATGCAAAAGAAAACAAACAGTAATAAGCTAACCAAATTTTTGAACCATAGAAAAGGTTCATTTGGGTTCGGGTAGGCGTAGGTCACTTGTTTTTCATCTGAACTGATTGTTCCCTGGTTCTAGTAAGAGTCTTTGTTGTTTCTTGTAAATGAGCCTTCATGAAAATAGTTCGTCATGTCTTCACAAAGAGCTGGGATTATTATTTTTTTTTCCCTGAGAGAGATTTTTAAACGTCATGGCAAAAATGTTGATGAAAAGAACATGGTTTGGGATTAGGGCATAATGGTTAAAATTGAAAGTAATTAATGAGAACATTCTCACAAATGGTGTGGATAGCAAAATGAGTGAATTATGTGTAGTATAATAGACTCAGGAAGTCTTTGAAGGCCAGAAGTCTGACAGAATGATTTAAAGGGATCAATGTACAAATTGCAGTATTAGTGCTCACATTCCATTTTTCTAAAGAGAAACATTATAATTACAGAGTCAATTATCTCAATCTATAATAATGCACTGAATAAGTATCTAGATGTTCATACTGAAATTTATTGTAAGGTTCAGAGAACAAAACCACAAATTAGGAAAACAAAACTGTTGAATATTTCAATACAATGTGAGAAAAAATAGTTTTAAGTTATGCTAGAAAGAGGGAAACCTTCATATATGGCAAAAATCTCTTTTAATCGTCAAAATAAAACAAACGAAAACTCCATTCTTATGCAACATACACATGCACACACATTCAGTCCTGTAAAAACAGAACAAAAAACTCACAACTTCAACAATGAAGTGCATTGTCTGATTGTATAACTGAAAAGTCCAGAAATCAGTATGGTGGTAGGCATGACTTAATTAGGACTCCAGCTCCATTTTTCTGTGACTCTATCGGCATTGCCTTCTTTTATAGGTTGGCTTAGATTTCAGGCTTTCTTACTAAAGCACAGAATGGCTGCTACTAGCAACCAGGGCTACATGTGGTCTGTTTTCATATTAAGCATGAAAGAGAGTATTGTCTCTGACTACCATCAAATAAACACCTCATTTTGTCCAGAGAATACTAGCTCCTACTTGTTGAGGCTACTCCTCAGTCAATTAAACCTTTAGTAAAGACAGAGGGTGCTGCTGCTGGGGGCTTGACACAGAGCTTGGTATGGATAGAATGCCATCAGAATCATAAGAAGAATAAAGTTGGAGGAAGGCTGATTCCCTAAAGTAAAATCTGGATACTCTCAGAAAAAGAGGGATAGTTGATGGATAAATGTCATGACTATTCAATAGAATAACAAAGGTTATGGGTATAACTATAAACATAGTTATAAGCTATGACTTTAATGCCGACAATAAGAATGGGACTCCACAGGCTGGCTCTGTGGCCTGTGGTTATGAGAACCAGATCCAACGTGACAACTGTAGTTAGAATCCCAGCCCCATGTGGTGCTTGCCCCAAATCCCTATGTGATGGAGAAACAGAAGAAAATGTATTGTGGTATATCCATACCACAAGGGGATGATTTCTCTCTCTATAGCAATTAAAAAAAAAAAAAAAAAAAAAAAAAAACTCTACATTATAAAACTGTTTTTATACATAATTCTTACTGCATCATTATAAATTTAAATTTTGGTGAATTCACAAGTGCTCTATTCTTACAAAAATAACTTAAATCTGAGTACTGTTTGCAAGAAATGAAAGTCAAGGTGAGTTTAGCTATTCATCATCTCTTAAAAGTTTTCTCTCACTCCTACTTCTTTTAGTTTCTGTTGTGCAAATCAAGTTCGAAACAATTTTCTCAAACAAAGCATGCTAAAATACAACACAACACACAGGATCAGCAGGTGGTGTAGTGGCTATGGTGTTGAACTCCCACATGGTCAACTGTGGTTTGAGTCCTTGACACAGCTGCTTAAAAATCACACAAGGTGTGTATGCATGCATGTCCCAAATCCCAGGAAAAGAGTGGAGGTCTTTTTAAAAGCAAATGTTTCTCTTGTATCTATTCAGTATAACTGTTAGTCAATGATATATTGTGGATACTAAATATTGAAAATGGAATTATTGTATTTTGCCAAAAAGTAATCAGATGCTATCTAGATTTGGACTCCTATTTCAATAAAGATGCATATTTTGTAGCTTTTTTTTTCTTATCTTCTACAGACCAGTACCTGCTTTTCTTTTTTTACTTATGTTAATTCATATGTTTGTAGGCATTTATTTTGTATTAGACATTTACTTCTTTGTTCTTGGGATACAATGAACAAACTAAATGAAATTCCTAGCCACATTAAATTTTTAAATAACAAAAGTGTATCTCTGATAATGATAGAGATTATAAAAGAATATTTAAAATAAAAACAGAGGCAAGAATGGGAAGAGTAAGGAAGGATGATTTCAACCTTAAATAGTGGCATCAGGAGAGTCTTACTGGAAAGAAATAATAAACACTTATAATGAAGATATCTATGTGACTAAAAGAATTCCAAAGAGATAAGCAGATGTAAAGTCCTAATGTAGAACATGGCTGGCATTTTTCAAAGACAACTAACTGAGAAATAGTGTTTTGGGAGCAAGAGAAAAGACAGTAAGAAAATAGGTCAGAGAATAATCAAGTGGTTAGATTCCCTTTCTCTTGGTCATAAGTATGAAAGCATTGTCCATTTGATGGATCATTCCATAAATCATTGTGTTAATTCTGTATTATAGTTTTCTTTTTCAAGTTGTATTTTGAGGTTTTTATTTGTGGTTACTTTGTTGTCTTTTTTCTACATTTTTTAAGAGGATACTCTCATTATGTTCAGTCTTCTTATTTGAGGATAACAAATATAAGGAATATCTGTGTTTTTGTTTGTTTTGCTTTGTCATAGGGTATGTGATCTTTCCAGAGACAGACAGAGAGATAGAGAGAGCAAAAGTGGAATATTGGCTCACAGGAAGGATGGCTATGCCACAAACCCTTCTCTTCTGTTGTATTCCGGGTATTTTGGGCATGCATGTACACATGCCTGGTGTGAGGATCAAGCTACTGGGTCCAAGACTTGAATTGCAGTTGGCCATGTAGGAGTCCAGTGCCTTAATCACCACTCCACCTGTTGGCCCTGGAATATCTGTTCTTTTGAGGATCACTTTAACTCCACCTCCAAATTTGGATGTTCTGTTTCCTTAATGTTATGCATTTATGGTTAGGTTGTTATATCTAGTTCAACTTTTTAATCCATTTGAATTTTTCTTATATTATAGGGCTTATAAATTTCCTAATATATAAAAATTGGATTGTTGGAAATGTCATGACACATATTTTTTCATAAAAAAATATTTAAAAGTCCTGACTTTTCCAGCAACTTAATATTTTACTTTTTATTATCTTATTTAATTTAATTTTCTTAGGCAAAATAACCTGCATTATTTCTGCTTTTTTCATATTTGGCAGTATTACCATTACGCTTAGTTTGTGTGTATGTCAAATGTGGGTTTGAGATCAATGTATAACCTTTCTTCTGGAGGTTTAAGTTTTAATTATATCTATTTTAGACAAAATAATGGCTGACAATAGATATCCATGTTCAAATCTATAGAACCCAGGGATATTATTGTGTATCTAAATAAAATCTATTTTGTAAAAGAGATAAATGTTAAGACTCATGTAATGACAAGACTATTCTGAAATAGCTCTGTAGGTCTAATTTAAACATATGTCTTACATGCAGAGAAGTTTCTCAGTGCTAATGAGAGAAATGTGACAATTGAAGAAGTTTGAGAGGGATGCAACATAGCTGGCTTTAAAGATGGAAGAAAGGAACCAAAGACCAAGGATATCCTCTTAAAGTTGGAAAAGGCAAGAAAAATGAAAACGTTTTAGAACCTTTAGAAATGAAGACAGCTTCACTAACGCCTTGCTTTTAGCTTGGTGAGAACTGTCAGATTCTGATCAACCCAATAATAAAATAATAAGTGCCTTTAAAAACATTTGTTAGATGGCATATGCACACATACACTAGCAAGAGAGAGAAAGAAAGACAGAGAGAAATAGAGAGGCAAAGTGAGAAAGCACCCTCACGGGATGCTCATACCCAAACTCTCCTCTCCCATCTCTTGCTCCTTTCAGGATTTAGGGCATGCTCGCAAGCAAGGCTGGAATGTTTTCTCCAGCTTCCAGATCTAGATTTTGGCCATTGCACTTTATTATGCAGAATCCTGCCACAAGCAGCTTACCCACAGAAAACAATCAATCTAGGAACCAGCAGTTAGTGTAATGGCTATGTCGCCGGACTCCCATGTAGTCGACCATGGTTCGAGTCCCAGACCCGGTGGTTTAAACTCACACCAGGCGTGTGTGTGTGTGTGCCCAGGATCCTGAGAGGAAGAATGGAGGAGAAGGGGTTGCGGCGTGGCCATCCCCCCTAGGGGGTGATTTCTCGCTTTCTATCTCTCTGTCTCTCTGTCTGTCTGGCGAGCGCACTCACCCTATAGCAAAAACCTCTCAAAACAAAACAAAACAAAACAAAACAAAACAAAAAAAAAACCCAAGAAAACCAATCAATCTAATTAGAAGATGGGCAAATGATGGGACCAGCAGTTACCGAAATGGCTATGTCACTGGATTCCCACGTAGTTGACTATGGTTCGAGTCCTGGACCCTGTGGCTTAAACTCATGCCGGGCGCGTGTGCGTGTGTACCCAGGATCCCGAGAGGAGAATGGAGGAGAAGGGACTGTGGCATGACCATCCCCTCTAGGGGCGTGATTTCTGGCTTTCTGTCTCTCTGTCCTCTGTCTCTGGCGAGCGCACACGCCCTGTAGCAAAAACCTCTCCAAAAAAAAAAAAAAAAAAATAGGGCAAACGAGCCAAACAGACAATTCTCCAAGGGAAGCATATGAACAGCCAACAAGAATATGAAAATATGCGCCACATCTCTTATCATAAGGGAAATGCAAATCAAAACCAAAATGAGATACCATTTACCCCCAGTTAGAATGACTAAAATTAAAACAAAACAAAACATCAAAAAGTTCTGGCAAAGTTGTGGTGAAAAGGGAACTCTTCTGCACCGTTGGTGGAAATGTAAATTAATACAACCACTGCGGATAAGGATACGGAGGTTTCGCAGAAATCTACAAATAGAACTGCCATATGACCAAGTGATTCTACTCTTACATATCTACCCAGATGATAGGGAAACCCTTATGTTAAAAACACTTGCACATCCATGTTTGTTGCAAAATTATTTACATTTTCTAGGACATGGAATCAACTCAATTGTTCAAGAACTGGTGAGTGGATGAAAAAATGTGAGACGTGGACTCGGTGAATGCCATAAAAAATAATGAGACCCTGACATTTGGAAGATTTAATGCTAAGTGAAGCAAGCCATACTATAAAAGACGAATATTGTATGTCCTTGCCCAATATAAACCTAATGTCTGTACTCTATAGCAGAAACTGAAAGATTAGAAGGTATAATAGCAGGGAGGGCAACTATAGATTCTAGAGACAGAACTGAGGGCATAATAGGGAGTGGGAGGGAGGAGAGCTGGGAAAAAAAAACAACATATTTAATAGACACAAAAACTAAAAGTTACCTTCTGATTGTAATGTATACGATAATGTCTTTGACTTGACTAATACGCATTATATTCATGCTGAGAAAAACCATGTTTTATACTAAATATTTACAGTGATCAAATGTAAATTAAAATAATAATTATAAATGAAAATTTAAGTAATACTAAAAAAATAAGAGTCAAAAAAAAAAAAAAGAATGAGTTAAATAATAAATGCATAAGGCTGAAATCCAGGATTTTACTCTGGGTTTGAAGTTGCTACTGAACTGAACTAAGTTAAAGAAGCAGTAGCAGTTTTAATAATACGAAAATGTAATGTTGAAGTATCTTTCACTTCTGCAGCTATTCAGTATCTGAACCCTTAGATTGTTTAAGGGTGATCCTGTGACTGTCCTTTGGAAGCTGAAGGGGCCAAAGTTTTCACTCCCAGTCAGGAAAGATCAAAGTAGCAGAGATGGCATTAGAGACTCAGCAGTAGGAGCAGTGTTCTTCCTAGCCTGACTGCTCCTGTGATAGGGTTCTGGCAGTATTTCCTCTTTCTGAACTAAAAAGGGTCTAGCTACTGCTCAAATCTTTACCCAGGCATCCCACTGATTTATTCTACATCCGAAAATTCTTTGAGTAAACTAATATTATCTTATTAAGCCTGTCAGTTTATGATCTTCCACATATGATTCCTGTGTGCTATGATTTTCTTTTCAGCACTAGTAGTTTTATAAATAAAATTTTAAAAAAATTACAAAGAATTTAACATACACTGTAGAATAAACTTCATAGAAATAGCAACAAAGCCCGACATTGTAATATCTTATTGCACACATAGGTTTTATTTGAGTAGTGATTACTTTAAAAATCCGATGATGGATTTTATTAAACCTGCAGGAAATAAGAAAGCTTTAATAAATGTCTTCAAATAAGACATGATGCAGAACAACCAATAAATCATCCTTTCCTCTTTAAGAAAGGGTGCATATTAGATAAAAAAGCTTCATTAGTCTAGACTAAAAAAAAAATAAGTTAAGAAAATTTGATATGCAGTTTATGTTGTACTACTGAGGTATTTAAAACTTTAATTTGGGGTGCCAGCAGGTGGTGTGGTGATTGGGGTACTGGATTCCCCCATGGCTCACCGCGGATTGAATTCTGGACCTAACAGCTTGAAAATCACCCTGGGCACATGTGCATGTGTGACCAAAGTCCCAGGAGGAGAATGAAGGAGAAAGGATTGCAGTGTGGTCATTAGCCCTGGCATGTGTGTGTGTGTGTGTGTGTGTGTGTGTGTGTATTTGTGTGTGTATGTGTGCAGATTTCTCCTTTTCCTCTCACTGTGTCTCTTTGTCACTCTCCATTAAGGGCATGTGCCCCTATGGCAAAAACCTAAAAAAAAAAGTAATAATAATTTGAGATCCATGTTACCACTGTCAGTGCCTTTCAGGTAAAAAAGAAATACCAGGAAATCATGTATAGTTAACCAAATTTTGCTTCTCCTGCTTACAGGGAAGGAACACTCTAACTTGAGAACATGCTGTAGCTCAGTAAGGGTTAGAAGCGACATACATTACGCTTTTCCCAAGAAGGACATTGCATGATTTGAGGTTGGTTGAGTAATTTGGGGGAGGGTCTAAACAAGTGGATGTGGTTTACTCTCCGTTGTATCTTCAGAAAGTAGGTGCAACTTTGTGAATGGCCACATCAATAAATCTTTCATCTACAGGAGGATAGATTACAGTAAGGTTAAAGATGTGTAATAGGTTAAAAAAAATAGGGGCCACTTAATGAGAGAGATGTTTGATATTTTGTGTGTTGCTCAGTGACCTTGTATGAAGTGGGTGTTTTATGAGATTGTTTATGCATGCTGAGAGCACAACTTGGCTTAGCTGCAAGTACCAGATAAATGTGTAATAACATGGAAACTTAACTGTGTCAGACTTGTTTCCCGGTGCTTAGGGCTGCTTTTTTTCTAACACTATTAATGCACTAAATGATATAAAGGAAAGAGAAGATTATTATTTTCCTTTTGGTTTTAACAAAACCTCTTTAGAAAGAACTATCTGATATTTGGTAGTATTGCATCTTTTTCTGAAAAATTTACTATTGTAACATTTTTATTAGAGAAAATGTTAAACTAAATATTTTTTCTGAAGCCAATTACAGTATTTCCCAATTCAAAATTTATAAAGATAAATTTTGTTCCCCTTTATTAACTGTGGTTACTGTAAGATTGCATTTCAGTAACTCTTCAGTATTACATATCATGTCACAAGTACCTAGAGAATTTACCCTGAAGACTCATCAGGAAATTGGGCCAAACTCCTTAAACTGATTTGTTGGTGAATTACTCTGCATGCAGAGGATTTATAGCTGGATGAGACAAACCATGAGAAAGGTAAAGATGCACTGGAATTAAATAAGAGCACGAAAGTCTGTGCTTGAGCACATTCCTTAGGGAAATTATTATCAACTTGGACCTTTAGGGAGCTATTGTGAAAGCCCTAAGAAATAGTAAATGGATTTTAAAAACATCTCATCTTTGGTTTCACATTATAGAGAATAGTTATAAAAGGTTTTGTTCCTTCAATCCATATTAAGAGAAAGCACAGTAAAAAATTTCGCTTTGCAAGCAAAAAGGGAAGCCAAAGTAATTCAACTTAATAACCTTGTGATATATTTATGTGTCATTTTACTTAAAAGCAATGCTTCAGAAACACTGGATCTATGAGGCTAGTGAGTCCAGCTATTGTGTAGAGTAACCACGTTTCCATGGTGTTTTTTTCTTTTTTTTTTTTTTTAGAGACTAGAGTTGCAATCTTAATTTTGCAACAAAGATTTATTATTTAAATTCTTGCTAAGGTGCCAAATGAGTCCAAGCTAAATGAATAAAGGTAAGCCTAAATCCCTTTACTTCCATTCACAGAGACAATGTCTTTTCAAATCTGTATATTTACATAAAAAATAAGTGGGCACAGGACCAACAGATGGCATAATGGTTACATCACTGGACTCCCATGTAGTCAACCACAATTCGAGTCCCAGACCTGGTGTCTCAAAACTCATGCTGGGCGTGTGTGCGTGCGTGCACAAAATCCTGAGAGGAGAATGGAGGAGAAGGGATTGCTGTGTGGCCATTCCCCACCCCGCAGGGGGTGATTTCTCACTTTCTATCTCTCTCTCTATGTCTCTCTGGTGAGCGCACATGCCCTATAGCAAAAATCTCTCAAAAGAAAAAGAATAGCAAATGTGCATCATGCTTTCAGTATCTCTTGAGCAAATTGAAGCACAGTTTAGTAGCTTGCCCCAGGTCATCCAGTCAGGTCTAGAGTTAGAATTACAACCAAAGCAGTCTCACCCGGGACACTTACCCTCAATCATTACTCTTCCTGGTTATCTTTATTTGACATGGTGTCCTTAGTAATACCATACTAAGCATGTCCTCAATCATAAATACATGTACATGTTTTCACTGTCTTCAAAGAAACAAGAGACCCTGCAGACATGTGATATGATGGACCATCATTCCCAGGAAAATACATGCAACTTCTTTGATAAGTAGTGAATTAAAAAATGAATAAATGAATAAATAAACAAATACACACTTCAGATTAGTCAGAGACAACCTTACTATAGTTTTTTTTTCTAATTTCTGAATTGAAGGTCAATTTTAGATAAAATTGTTATTCTTATTTTGTTGTTGGGTTAGTGCCATTTTCAGGGACAAACTTGTAAGATAGTGATTTCCTTTTCATTCAAAATTACAAATTAAAGAAGACTACATAGAAGTACTTTAACCAAATACTTCATGTATTAGTAAGGACTAATTTTTTTCTTTTGTTTTTGTTTTTGGAGTAAGGACAAATTTGCTTCCCACCTTAGCAGATGTCACATTTGTCAAAGTTTTTAATTATTTAAATATTTTTATTATTTAAATAGCCATAATAGGTGGCATGGTAGTTAAGGTGTTTGACTCCCAAATGATTGACCACGGTTCAAGTCCTGGACCTGGTGGCTTGCTTTCTCACTATCCCACTACCTGTCTATCTCTGTTTAAATTAACATAACAATAATAATAATTATGAATTAAATGAAATAATTATTAAAAAATAAATTAAGTTAAAAAATAAATTAATAGCCATAATAAAAAGGAAATACATTTGGTTTCAAAATTAGCCATGCCTTTCGCCTGACTTACCTATTTGAGATACACCCTGCTTTCTCAGCCTGTGTCATGACAGCCTCTTCTTTCAGAGGAGCACTGCATGAACTGCTTTCTGTCTTACATTATCCCACACAGGTGCTGAGCTGGCTATTTCATTCAGAAGCTGGGTATCAGTTTGCTCCCACCCACTAGTTGTTATAGTTATGATTGCTGGGATAGTTCTAGTGATGGAGCTGTTCAAGTAGAACAAAATGGGACAAAGGATACTTTCCCAGGATGGACTCCCAAGAGCCCATCTTCCAAGATGGAGATTAGAACACAGAAAGTTTACTAGGAAGCTTCAGATACAAACACTTGTAGAAGGAAGGGGACAGAAGCAGATTTGATGGAAGGAAAAGTTGTACTTCCGTGAGGTCTCAATGGAGGTTGAGTCGAGGATACTTTTTTGGTTTCCCCAGAAGTGGCAGGGGATTGGGCATTGCTCAGAGCCACCCTATAAGAAGGTATGACCTTGTATAAGGTGGTGGACCTGAGCTGAGGCAAGCCTTAAATCTGACAGCACTTCTAGCAGCTAGAAGAATACATCTTTAGCTCTTAAGGGGGATCTGGGTGGTGCACCACAGTGTACATCTTGAACATTCTACTTCCATCCTTTGTTTGGCACTGTGCAGATAAAAACAAATCCTTTTGCCTCTGACAAAAGTTGCTTGAGTAAAATAAAACAAAATCTTCTGTCACTTTTTTATTAGAACAAATTAACTTGTTCTTCTTTCACATCTTTTTTTTTGAGAGTAATAAATTGAAACATCTATATTTTATTGATTTTCCTGCTATTGGAGTTTAGAGTGTGTACTTATTGTGTATAATTTTTATGCGTATTTTTCAGAGGTACTATAGTAAAAAAATGGAATAAAAATTTCTCAAAATAGGTGAGCAAACTAGATATTTGTGAATCTAAGACATTCCATTTTCATGCTATATGAAACTGTTTAGATTGTATGATCTCTGGATTATAAAATTGTAGAAAGTTAAAAAAAAGTTTTTGTGAATGATAAAGAAACCTTGGTAATTATCACTGAACACTTTTTTTTTTGTCAACTGTTACTTTACTAAGCTCACCTGTTGAAGTAAGCAAGAAGTTTGTTAGCTAATGAAGTTACACATCAAAAGACATTTCAGAAGTTGAAAATATTATTTCCAACGAATATCTGACCAAAAAAAAAAAATCCTTTCATTAAGGGACCATTCTTTTCCTAGCGGTGAGAAAAAAAAACAGTCTAAGTAAAATAAATTCATTTTATAAGAAAGATGGCTGCCATTCAGATTAAAGTGAACATGGTTTTAAATGATGGACCTCAGAATCAGGAATTGCAAAATATCTGCATTTGCTTCCTGAATTCTACTATTTCTCCACAAGCCTCAGTTATGTTGTGCCTTAGCTACCTTATAAAAAAATCCTTCCCCTCGGCAACGTTTGTGCTCATTTTAGTATTTTTGTATTAGAATATATATTATTAGATTACTTAATTCATGGAGCACCGACATGCAGATTAGACATCCAAAGTGGAATATGAATGTCCATGTCAAGAAAGCAGCTAAGACAGATACACGAATGGGAATTTACTTGGAATCTGAATGAATAGGTCTGGACCAAGCAATAATGCAAGTAGATATAGAGTGTCTCCTAGCAAGTGAAGGTAGTTAGATGCTCAGGAGATTCATTTCCTTAAGTTAATAAGAAATTTAAAATGCTATCCAGCGGTTCATGAAAAATAACTGAGTGGAGAATTGAGGAAATGACTTGTTACACATTTGTAGAACATAAGCAGGTTGATGAGGGGCTTCTACATCTGATTATACCCAGGCAAGCAGGGAGAATGACTTGTCCATCTTCATTTTCTCTTAAGTAGAAAATGAATGGTTTAAGCAGAGAACACTCCGACCTTTCAAATGTCCTTGTGAGCTGGTATTGTGATTCTAATTCTGTAGGATGCACATATATTATGTATGAAAAAATAAGATAGTAAAGATCTGTACAAATCTGACTTCTAACTTATTTGATGATATGGAGGGTGGTTTTTCTCAGTGTGAGTGACACCAGTGTATTGCCCTCATCCCCATTACTTGCGTTGTTTATTCTTCATGTTTCATTCACTAGTCTGATGTTTTGTCTCGTGTAAATTCACATCTAATTAGAAGATTTTGTATTGCCTCTCAAAATTGTCAAATTGCCTCATATGGAATATAAAATTAGCTTCACTGAGAATTGTTTTGGGTCAAATCTGTGGCCTTGAAAATAGTAGATAATTGTTCATGGATATATGGGTTGTTTTTCTTGGAGTCCTATTTTTTTTTTTTCCTTTTCTAATTCAGATCTAAAAACATTAACTATTTGTGTAAAATTTATTCATCACCCATGATTAGCATTGAATTGATAATAGAACAGATGGCAGATAATTTATGCACTTTTGAGTTGGTCCCTACAGGGAGCTTGGGGGGCAGATGTAGGTGAAAGTATCAGTCAAATGCAAACAGAAAGAGAGAAGGGAGGAGATTCCTGAAAGAAATGAGAACATAAGCTATCTCGCTAAAATGTTTGCCATTAGTCTTTTTATTTGCATTTCTTCTAGCTCCCAAGACAGCTATCTTTTAATAATATTTCTTCTGTATTTGTTTGCATTTAATTTTATTTTTAACTGACTAATAATTACATATATTAAGAGAATATAATTGTGTTTTTATACATGTGCACATTCTGAAATGATTAATTCAGGCTAATTATCCTATCCATCATCTCACCAACTTACCATGTCTTTATGGTGAGAGCATGTAAAATCCATTGTTTTAGCAAGTTTGAAATACACAAGGGGCCAGATGGTGGTGCAGTGGTAAAACATAACACTTTGAAAGGCAATCCCATATGGTAAGCTTCCTGGTTCAAGTCTAGAATCTTCCCTTAGTACACCTGGCACACACATGCCTATGATCTGGTGCTGGGGTTGGGGGTGGAGAGTAACATCAAGACCCTTTTTGGGGTGCTCTCTCTTTTTCTTTCTTTCTTTGTCTTATTCATAGAGGAAATAAGTAAAATGAAGAAAAATGAATAGCAATGTATAATATACTATAGTCCCTATGTGTGTAATAGATCACTACCAGAACTTATTTTATCTGACGGAATATTTGTACCCTTGAATTAACATCTCCCCTTTATCAATACCCTGCTCCAAGCTTCTGGTAATCACCATTCTACTCTATACTTCAGTGAGTTTAGCTTTTTCAGATCTCACACTTAAGTGAGATCATGTGGTATTTATCTTCTTGAATCTGTTTTATTTCACTTAATAAAATATATATATTTTACCTCCTCAACATCTTTCTCTGCTATGAGAGGCAAGGCAGAGATGATGGGTGTATATATGTATATAGAAATCAATTCCATGTTGATACACCAAGAGGACATCCTACAGGGCTCAGATCAGGTATACTTACGTATAGTCTCCCATGCATTGAAAAAGATACATCTACGCTACATACACTTTTTGTTGTTGTTGTTATTTTGCTTGTGATTTAACTGATTAAATTATTAAAAGGTGCTTTGCTTCTGTTGTCTAATATTGTGGAGAATTCTGCACACATAACTATCTTCAGTCAAAGGTGTAGCAATGATTCAGATTGGGTCTTAAATAATTTAACTGTGTGTCATTCAATAATGTATTGGAAATCATACTTAGGAAATAAATAATTTCTAAAATCTTGAGACTAAGATACATTAGTTGCTGTAGAATTTATAAGGAAAACACCATCTTTGAAGAATTAGGAAATTTTGACCTTATTTACTATCATTTTTGATAATTATTATCCTTCTCCTTTACTTTCTCCTTTTGGTTACATTTCCTTTTAATTATTTATTTGTTTGTTTATTTATTTTTAGAGAGAGATTTTTGCTATAGGGTGCATGTACTCACTGGAGAGAGAGAGACAGAAAGTGAGGAATCGCCCCCAGAGAGGATTCCAGGTCACAACCCCTTCTCCTCCACCCTCTTCTCAGGATCTTTGGTACACATGCACATGCACACACACCTGGTGTGAATTTTAAGCCACCAGGTCTGGGACTTGAACTTTAATCAACTATGTGGGAGTGCAGTGTTGTAACCATTATAGCACTTGCTGATCTATGTTTACATTTATTTGAACAGTCATTATCCTTTTTTATCACACATGGTTCTTACTTTCCAAAATCCTAGTGATCCTATCTCAAACAGTATATATGTAAGAATGACAGTTTTAATATTTATTTCAATTAATAGAACAACCTTTTGCTTTAATTTTTTGGAGAAGTTTTTGCTATAGGGCACATGCACTCGCCATAAAGACAGAGAGAGAAAGAGAGACGGAAAGTGAGAAATCACTCCTCAGGGGGATGGCCACACTGCAATCTCTTCTCCATTCTCCTCTCGGGATCTTTAGCACACACACACGCGCGCCCAGCATGAGTTTTAAGCCACCCGGTCTGGGACTCAAACCGCTTTCAACTACATGGGAGTCCAGCGACATAGCCATTACGCTAACTGCTGGTCCCACAACCTTTTGCTTTTATGTAATACTTCCATGTAGAATAGATGTCAGTGATATGTCAGTTCTTATGCTTCAATACTGATGTGTTGCCAATACACAGAAGATTAAAATCTATTTTGTGAATACAATTGATCTTGAAAGAGACCAAATGAATATGTTTATTTTATTCAAATATGATACTAAATTAATGTGTTAATGTGTTCACTGGACATAAACAAATACGTTAAATGCAGTTTATGTTTATAAATTGATGTGCTAATGAATTTTCCTAACAAGGTTTCATCACATAAATCCCTTTGACCTTATTATCTGAAACTCCTAATCTTTTTGAAACTGAATGGGGAAAAGGGATTATGTAGGTTACAATCATTGGATTCTTCACTTCTGTTCTTTTGTGTGTTGACATTTTTTCCTCTAAGACACAAAGTATTTTAGCAGAAAATGTGCTCAAAGATTATTTGCAGTTCAAGAAGACTTTTTTGAGAATAAGATTGAGTACACTTGAAGGTATAAGATAAAAGAAATAAAAGTTAGCTAATTTTCTGCCAACTACACGCAAATCAATATGAGTATTTGTACATAAAGAAAAATGTAAATTGACAGAAGTATTTGTATATTTTTGTTCAATAATAGGAAAACAAATTGAAGATAGAAATAACCAATAGTCAGATTTATTTAATATTTTTGGTAACAGACACATTTAAAAAAATCCTGTAGTTTAATTCTTGAATTTGAATTATTTTATTCAACATCTATTTTCATGAAAGAAGACATATTTGCATTTTCACTAAAGTTTCCATTAGGGTTAATATATTCTTTTTTTCATAGCAACATTTCTTAGAGTATGGTGAATTTATGTTTAGAGAATTACTTATTCACTGTGGTAGTTGGGGTGAATAGATACGAAGGAAGGAAAATTTAAGGCACTTGATTGATCATTTGCTCAGTGCAATGCTAAAAAATGTAATTACACAAACTAGGAACTTTTTTAAGAGAAGTAAAATCTATATACAAGATAAATCTCCAGGGAAGAATTGTAAACATGGAAAGGTTTCATATTTCAGCAACTATTACTGGCTTTGCTCTGTTGTCTCTTTCTGCCAGTTGGTAGATTTTGGTAGCAACATCTCAGTCTGATCTCATAATTTTAATCATGTTTGAATATTATAACTGACAGATACCACTCATTTTCTAGGTGGGGAGGAGGAAGGACCATGCCTGACTTCCTCTGTCTCTTCCCACCTGTGCCTATTATCAACTCTTCAGCATTGACAGCGTTGAGATGGAGGAGAATAACAACACAATTACTTCGTTTCCCTGCAGTTTTTTTTATATTAATCTATAAAATATTTCATCCTCTCTTAAATAGAGAGGCAGATGAGATATATTAGGCTAACCAATCTTCCCTTTAAAAGTTGGGCCTAAGAGAACTCTGTAACTTTGATTACAATGGGGTGCTAACTGTCTCCACCATAATCTGCATTCTCTGGCAAGCTTGGGAGACAGGGCCAAATGTCCGTCAGTAAATCATACTGTACCTTATAAAATCATTATGCTTTGGGGAATTTATAATAAAGGAAAATAGTTGTTACTAAGGGTGAAACTATATGACAGTCAAATAAAGACAATGCATTTGGAAGTAATTTGAAAGAGAAGCACTAAGTCAGAAAACCTAGATTCAAACACATTAATTCATTTTTTCAGCCATATCTTCATTTCTTCATTCAATAAATATCAGGTCATCAGAAAAGTCATGATTTTTTTCTATGCAAAAATGCATCGTGACTTTTCTGATGAGATAATATTTTTTATTTTATTTTTGTATCCAAGGGACTATGATGAGAATGTGGTATTTACAACACATAGCTCTTTTCCTCAGCAAATGACATTCAGAAATGGAAAATGTTATCCTGATATTCAGTGTAAACTGTAAGTATAAAAAGAGAATAGAATAGAAAAAAACTCTGTAAAAGATAGTTTTGTAAAAGATGGTTTATCCTGCTACTGCATAATAGTTATAGTCTTAACACACTGAAAGATACTTTTCATATAACTTGTGAAAATAAATTAATGATAAGATGATTTGTTTTAATATACTTAAATTGTAAAAATTGTAATATTCTATAGGCAAAAACATAAATTAACTGCTGTTAAACATTCCAGATATTCTACATATTTCTACACATACATGTTGTAAAAGAAAGCATCAATTTTCAAAGTGGTATGTTTTCAAACAACGCTAATTATATTCATGATTACAAACAAAAACAAATAAAAATTCTTCAAAATGAGAGAAGGAAAATGGCACACTAGCTTCAACGAAGCAATCAGAAGACTTTTTCCTCACTATTCAACAGAAGTAAAGGGACCTAGAAGGAAATAAAATTCTACTTTATTGTGTGTGAATATATATATATAATTTAACCGAATTAAAGTGTATCCTTTAGTGGTATTTTAGAAAGTCTTAAGTCCATCATCATAGCTATTTTGAGATATTGTCATCCCCAAAGAAACTTGTTTCCGTTAGCAGTAACTCCCCATCTTATCTCCCTCAGGCCCCGAGACGCACAGGTTTATTTTCTGTCTCTGTGAATGTGCTTGTTCTAGGTGTTTAGTATCAGTGGACTCTAGTCTATAGTCTTTTGTATTGGTTTATTTCACTTAGGGTATTTTCAAGGTTCTTCCACATTGCAGTATGTATCAGAATGCCATTCCTTTTGACTGCTAAGCAGCATTCCACTCTAAGGATATGTCACCTTTTGCTTATCCTTTTCTTAGTTGATAGATATTTGAATTTCCATTTTTTGGCCATTGTAAATAATGTTATTATAGATTGTTATGTACAACTTATGTGAATATGTATTTCATTTCACTTGGGTATATACCTAGGAGTAGAATTGCTAAGTCAAATAGTAATAACTCTAAGTTTCGATTTTTTTTTTTTTTTTTTTTTTTTTTTTTTTTTTTTTTTTTTTTAGGAACTGCCAGTCTATTGCCCAAAGGGGCTGTACCTAACCCAAAGCAGTAAGTTAGGGTTCCAATGATTATTTTAAATCCATGACAACATTTGTTATTTTTTATCTTTTATCATTATTATTGTTATATTTTCCATCTCTTAATCAGTAAAGAGTGGTATCTCTATGTGGTTTTGATTAATATTTTCTGGTGATTAATGATGTTGAACATCCTTTCATATGCCTATTGTCCATTTGCATATTTTCTTTAAAACTATTTTTCTTTTTTCTTTTTCTTTTTCCTTTCCTTTCTTTTTTTTCTCTTTTTTTTCTTTCTTTTAAATTTTACAAGAGAGCATGTGTGCTTGCCAAAGAGAGACAGAGAGAGAGAGAGAGAGAGAGAGAGTGAGAAAGCACCCCTTATGCGGTGATTTAGAACTCTAGTGTGCTTGAACAGCTGCGAGAAAGTATGTGTACATCAACTATGATGAATCTTGGGGGCCATCTTAGAATTTTGCCTATGTTTGAATAATATTCCTACTTATACTAATTGAGTGTTTAACTTTATTTCCTAAAAATATTTAAAGTAGCAGAAAGAAATGATACTATTAATTACAAAATCAATCACTTAAATTTATAGACAAAATTAATTTTGGTAATTTTCTCTTGGGTTTGTTCAACATTTGTTCAACTAAATCAACCATTATAACCACTTATAGAATACTCTAGTGTACATGCTTTACATTATTTAGCTGAAAGTTTTATGAACTGTCTTAAAGGAGAACCTCACATGTAAATAGTGGCTTTTATTTGTATCTTCCAAAACACAGTCCTTAAGTTGGTTCTCTTCTATATACTCTTTCATTTATCTAACATAAGATGATAAATTAATCACACCTGCGATGATTACTAGAGTATTAATTTTTTTCTTTTTCTTTTCTTCAGGCAGACAATGTAAGAATAACTAAGCATTGGTTAAATACAAAATTATGTACATACATTAATTGTATATCATGATAAAAAGTCAGAGACCTTTTATATCAAAGGCCAGATAGTAAATATTTTAGGATTTGCAGACAATAAAGTCTCTGCTGCATTTTCTCTTTGTTTCTTATTTGACTCTTACAGGCAACTATAAATGTATGAGGAAAAAAATTAAGGAGAAAAATAGAGAGGCAAGACATTTATGGGACACAGAAGTGGATTATTATCTATTAATGATATTGTGTATGGTATCCTGTACTGGACTGGCATGAAGTATATTCATGCTGGGTAAATCCACTTTATAAGCTAAGTGATGTATACTGATTGACTGCATAAAATAAATTAAGCTAAATAAAATAAGATAAAGATAAATATAAAGAAACATTATTGTGTCAGGTGCCATATTAAATCATGTCATAGAAAGAGTTACGGCTCAAGGAATGATAGTACCCAATCTCTCGAAAAAGATAAAATGTAGATATTGAAGAATTAACAAAATCTCATTATCATTATTGTTTTTCAATATTGACTCACTGTTTATTATGTGCCAGATTCTGACGTACATGTATTATGTTAGGAAAAAGGTATAATTTTTCATGGACACATAACAGATGAAAAAGTTAGGGTTAAATATACTGAATGAATTGTCTAGGATACCAAGCCGTATTGAATAGTATTGCTAGTCCCGTCAATGGATTTTATCATCTTAATGCTTACGCTATTATGATAACCTGTGGAGGAAGAAACATTATACAGTATATAGCAAGGTATACAGTGAAATAGTTCCCAAAAGCAGATTATTTATTCAAATCTTGATGGCATCTTATTAAATTTCTTAGCACTTTTGATTACTTGAAGTTTTCAATTCTGAGGCAGTGGTGTTACTTTGAGATATTAAAACACACACACACACACACACACACGCACACACAAACAAAAAACCAAAAAACCCTATTTCAACAGTGAGAAAACACAGATTCTGTAGATTAAATATGTGTGATCTTTCATCCATCAGTAACTAATATTTTTCTTCTATTTCATTGACTAGCTCCTCTTTGAAAAATATTAATCTTTTCAATGATTTGAAAAATGTCTAGTTCCTATAATTTACTTTCAAGAAAGTGAAAAATTGAAGTTATTTTTAGGCTCAGAATATTATAAATAATATATATTAATAGACCTAATAAAATACACATTGTAAATATATGTTTACATTATTAATACTTACATTATTGACAAAATGAATATAAATGATCATATTCATTAGATATAAATTCTCTGCAAGGAGAAGTAGTGGTTATTTTTTTTTTTTTTGAGAGGTTTTTGCTATAGGGCGCGTGCGCTCGCCAGACAGACAGAGAGATAGAAAGCAGGAAATCACCCCCCAGGGGGGATGGCCACGCCGCAATCCCTTCTCCTCCATTCCCCTCTCAGGATCTTGGGCACGCACGCACATGCGCCCGGCGTGAGTTTAAGCCGCCGGGTCCGGGACTCGAACCACGGTCGACTACGTGGGAGTCCAGCGACATAGCCATTACGCTAACTGCTGGTCCCAGCGGTTATTTTTTAAAAGTGTTGTAAAAATTCCTAGGATAAGTTTGTTCAGGCAGGTAAAAAATTTATGTGTGTTGGTGCTCTAGAATAGTACAGTTTAGGGCCAGTCAGTGGTGGTGGTTAACGAGGCTGAATCTCTTATGGTCAACTGCACAGTTTGAGTTCTGGACCTAGTAGCGGAAAAACACACTGGGTGCATGTGTTTGTGTGCCCAAAATCCTGAGAGGAGAATGGAAGAGAAAAAACTGTGACAGGTCATCTCTTCTGGGAGGTGTTTTCTTACTTTCTCTCTCTAGTGAGTGCACACACCCTCTAGTATATTAAAAAATTATTATGTTACAAATTCAATATATGTTTTAAAAATTTCCTGAGTACCTGAGTTTTAACTTACAAATCTTGAGTGGGGCTATACCAGAATACTTTTAAATTTATAAGTTATACCATTTATATAACAGTAAGTTATAGAATTTAAGTTAAATATACAAATTCCATGAAAGACACACCATAAAAAATTATTCAAAAATAAATAGAAACTACAAAGCCTAAAGAAATTGGAATCTTAATTGAAAGTTCATCTCATGAAGGAAAACTCTGGGCCCAGTAGTCTTTATGGGTAGATTCTCTCAAACATTTAATATTACACAATCTTGTTCATAAAATAAAGAATATTAGAAACACTTCCCAACTCATTTCATGAGGCCTGTATTACTTAATATTAAATTCATATAAAGTCATTAAATTTTGTTTTAAAATCTCTGCAGACCAATATTCTTCAGCTATGTAGAGGAAAAATTCTTTAGTTAAATCAGAAAGTAGAACTAACTATAAATAATTATAGAACATTATGAGAAATCAAAATTTATACCAGAAATGCAAAGTTGTTTCAAAATTTAATATTAGTTAAAGTCATTTATTGTAATAACGGCAGAAAGCAACAGGTGCACAAAAATAAATGTATATAATCAATACTACTCATGATGTAGACTTTCAGCAAAATAATAATTGATAGGAGATCATTTTTTCTGACTTTTAAAAGACATTATGAGGAATTTACTGCTATCACCGGACTTAATGATATTTGTCTAAAAATGATCAAGAATAAAAATACATAGATTTCAGTCTCAGTATGTTTGACATTTTAAGGATTATTTAGTATAATTAAGCAAAAAAAGCAAGTTAAAGTATGTAAGTAAACAGATATGATGATCATATATAAAGATAATTTAAAAAGTCCTCATAGCTGTAAGCACTGATAAGATAGTAGGATATAAGATCAAGAAATAATTTTAATTTTATATTAATACACTAGTAATAAAGTTCATAAAAATAAATTTAAATGGATCAATTACAATAATATTCAATACAAAATACTTAGGGATAAATTTACAAGTAATGTGTACAGAAAATAACAAAAGTCAAAGAAGTTATAGAACTAAGCTGATGGAACTATAAATTATATTATGTATTAGGAGACTCACTACTGCTGATATCAATTCTCCCCACTTGATCTACAGATGTAACGAATTCCATTAAAAATCTCATCAGGCTTTTTCCCTCCTCCTCAAGTCAAGAAACAGTTGATAAACTATTTCTAAAATATAGGAGAATACATAGAAGCTTAGAAGAGTCAAAACAACTTTGAAAGAGCACAAAACTGAAGGACTCACATCACCTGATATTAGGATTTCCTATAAAAGTACAATAATGTGGACAGTATCGTGTAGCATAAGAATACATTAAAAGACAAATTTGATATAACACTGAGACCAGAAAAAGAAAGAATTACATTTACCCATTTACTTAAGAAAAAGGCAAACATATGTCTTGTAATAGTACCTCAAAATTTATAACAGCATTATTCAAATACAAGAAACCATATAAATGTCTATCACCAGTGAAAAGATAAACATATTTTGGTTTAATCATTTATTGGAATACTAATCAGTAATAGAAAGGAAGAAACCACAGATTCATACAAGAGTGAATTAGATATGAAAAACATTATACCAAGCAAAACAATTCAGACACAAAGAATTTATTGTATGGTTCTATTATAGGAAATGCAAAATTAATGTCTAATTATATATCAGTGGCTTCTTTGGAATAGTAGTGTGTTCACTTTGGCAAAGGAATCACAACAGATATTTTTTTGGGAGAATGTAATGATCTTTTTCTTCATTGTGATGGTGGATATAGTGGAGAATATAGTTATTAAATCTGAACAAATTGTATACTAACACGGGTGTATTTTATTATATGTACATTATACCTTAGAAATGTTGGGATAAGGTAAGATCCAAAAATCATATATCCCATACCTCACTTGGTTCTCTGCATTTTATTTACTCAGAACTTTTAGGTTACTGTTTTTCCATACTTTTCCACAACTTTAGTGCCGCCTTTTATCACAATTAAATGATTTTTGTGAAAAAATGATCATTTACTGTTTAATATTTCAAACATTGTATCTATATTCTCCAGAAGACAGTTTGAATCTAAATCTGATCTCACTTATTTATATATTTCTTATTTATACTTGTCTTTCTTTATATAGAGTGTGCAGTATAGATGATGATTTCTACTGACATAGTTCAATTCATAGTCTGACAAACTTCAGGAAGCCCCCAAAATCTTGGTAGAATGATATATATCCATACATGACATCGGCACTAAAGCAAGTATTTAATTGATGTTTAATTCTGTTTACTGAAAAATGGTTAAACCAATTAATATTATCCCTGCTTCCTTTTCAAACCCAAAGTCCCAAATTAGGCAATAATTTCTTTCTCATTTCTTCTCAGATATTTCATGTTAATGATTGCCATTACAACTACTGCCATCATCACCATCATAGTAGCACCATCATGCCATGCCGGGAGCTGCTCAAGATACTTTTCTGTGCATTCTTTAGTACTTTCGCATTAGTTTTGTAATTATTAGTAATAGTTCGACTTAGTGAGCCCTCATCTCATTTTCTCCTTGCATGCAAGGATTTTTCATATGGTTACTGTGTAAGCAGTGATTATGAGATCAATTAAAAAGAAATTCCTTAGAGTTAATTATCACAAAAATAGTATGCTCTGGTCTGACTCCTTATCTCTTCTTTGAATACGGTTGGATTGCATTCTATAAAGTGACAAGAGTTTTCATTGGGACCTAGAAAATTTTTTTGTAGAGAATATTTGTTGCCTCAAAATTGTGACTTAAAATCAAAATAAATTGAGTTCTTTACGAATTACTCTGTAAAATTTTTCAGAATCAAAATGGAATAACTTGTGTCAACTCTGACCAAACTGAGCTGGGAAAGGCCATGGAGAAAGGGTTTACTCATGCTAGTGTGCCTGAAAACAAGAAAAGTTACATAGAGAACTCTGCCAGAATCAAAACCTTGCACAGAGACCACTGGGACCTGATACCTGCAAAGACATCTGCCAGGAGATGGTCTGTCTAACCAGACATGGATCAATAACACTCTTGTTACAGAGCCTGAATAAATATCTGGCAATAACTTGTATAATATTCTTTCTCCTCCTTCTCTCCTGTTTGTGGTTTGGGTTTTAAAATGTGTCTTATACATACTTAATGAGCATGTATGAGAATAGTGTTCATTCAGCATGTGCTCTGGTGCAATCCTCAACCTACGCCTAAATAAAGTCCTTTTTGCTTTACATGCTTTGCCTCAGTTTACCTTTTTAGGTTAATACCTTATAACATGCCTTTCTATAATCTCTCTTTTATTGCTTTCTTCTAAGTTGACTTATAAGACATTATCAGGAAAATGTCAAGAAATTAGTTTTAGACCCAAGGCAGTGATTTTGATGTATAAGCTGTCAAAAAAGCATTTGTGTGTTTATGCCTCAGGCTCAAAAACTCATTTAAAAAGCCAGCCAAAGCTCTTGTTATCCGGCAAAATAAAATGTAATTTCTGTTTACAGTTATCAGAGTAGACAGTCTTTACTGATTCTCAATACCACTCTGAAAGTGGGAGAATGTGTATTCTAATGTATGTCAAGGGATCTTAGAAAGGAATAACCACTTTACTATGGGAGACACTGTTGACCCTGTAATGGCGGAAACTGCAAATAAAATGGGGAAACATCAGGCTGCTTGCTTGGGAGAATAGATGCAAGTGGGCAAGCATCAAAGTGTACAGATGCAGAAGAATTCTAAAATTTCTAAAGAACAAATCGTGTCTGTGCTTAAAAATAAGGATACATAAATAGAGCTATAACCATATGCCTTAATTTCTTCAGCCTTCGAGTGACCTAAAATTTACCTTGAATTGAACTACCAAGTACTGACTTTAAACTTAATTTTAGTGACTTCAAGCAGGAACTCTCTGTAAAATATATTGCATTCGATTCATAATTGACTGTCTAAGTGATAAGAGAGCCATCATCGTGGAAACAGATTTTAGCTTGGAATGAAATTTAAATGTTTTATTCAAATTTATAAGAGTCTCTGACAGTGGAAGATTGTGAATGTTATAATAAATTCTTGAAAAATATTGGTCTTATACAAGTCAGATGGTTATTTTACATCTATAGTCCCAATCTTGGCTGTGAGTCCAGAAGTCAATGAGAACACAAAGATGGAATTGTTGGGGGGCACAATTAAGAGACGCGTCAAGCTTTTATTATATTTTCTCAAATATAGTAAAAGGCAATGAATGGGGTCAAGTGTGCACGTGGGCCTCTAGAAAGAATTTCCCCTTCCCAACAAACAAACAAACAAACCTCCCCCAAATTGTGGCACTTTATGGCATACACGTACATGGGATGAAATAATGAGAGAGGAAATCTATGGGCTGACGGGAGTGAGAGAGGGACTGGAAATGGAAGAGTACTTGAGGCAGGGAGTAGTTACTGAATATTATTTGCCAAAGTGTTTTCTTGGAAACATATTTCTTGAGAGATGTTCTTTGAACAGGGTTTTCTCTAGTTAAATTTGTTTGGTAAACATTGAACAAAATATCCCTCTTGTTGATTAAATTATCTTTAAAATATGTAAGCTTTTCAGATCTTAGAGTGTAAAGAAATCTGTTTAGTACTTCATTTTCCTAACATTGCAGAATATATTTTGGGACACAGTACTACAAGAAATTTCTTATTTGAGGAAAAGAGTTGATCTTTGAGGGTATCTGTAGTCTGAAGGTTGTAATATTTATGCCATTTCTTTTTTTAAATTTTTTTATTATTTATTTATTTATTTTTGAGAGTTTTTTTGCTGTAGGGCATGTGCGCTCGCCAGACTAACAGAGAGAGATAGAGAGACAGAAAGCAAGAAATCACCCCCCAGGGGGGATGGTCACGCCGCAATCCCTTCTCCTCTGTTCTCCTCTAGGTATCTTGGGTATGCACAAACACGCGCCCGGTGTGAGTTTTAAGCCACTGGGTCTGGGACGCGAACCATGGTCGACTACGTGGGAGTCCAGCGACATAGCCATTACGCTAACTGCTGGTCCCTATTTATGCCATTTCTGACCCCCTGCTGTAGGAGAGTATATAATTAAAAGGAGAAGTCTAACAATGGAATGTCGCACATCTGTGAAAATAAATGGTAGCTACATATGTCATTATGAAGATAGCTTACCAGCAAAAGTAAACTAAATGCAACTGAACACTAGCAAGTATTTTATTAAAGACATAAATAGACAGTAGATATTAAAACGTGAAGTGATTATCACAAAAGTCAAAATAATAGTCATCTATGGGGGGAAGAAGTAATGATATGTGACATGCTAGGTGAACACATAGCAAGGGCAGAGGGACTTCCAAGTTCCTGCCAGACCTCCAATACTTAACCAGGATGGCAATTCTATAGATGTTCATTATTGTTTTTCAGATTACACGTGCATATGTATACATGATTTTAATCCATAAACATGTATGTGACCATGTACACTGGCTCACATAGATGTGTGTTCATGCAGCTACAATCAGGCATAACACTCATAACAGCTATAAGGTGTTCCTGAGCTGCAAAAAATAAATTCTCTTGAGCTACGATAGGAAAGAGTGAACTTCCTTAGAATTGTTTTCTGGATTTTCACAATAGGTACTTTGGATACAAATAGCTAAAGTTACTAAAATATAAGACACTGCAATATAAAGTCTAAGTTTTAAAAGTTGCAGAGACAAGATAAGGTGGTCAGTGATACCAAGTGATATACAGAATGGTATGAAAGAATATAAAATATAGATCAGTAGGTGACAAAGAAGATTATGTAATGAAGCAGGTTTTCAACATAATGGCAGAAGAATACTTAAACTGGAACTAGGGCAGAGATGTAATCTATTACTAATTATATACTAAAGAAAAATTTAATTCTGAAAACTCCCTGTGAGTATATGAATATTATTCATATGCATGTAAGCTGATATAATTAGTTATGATTTTCTTGTAGCAAATGATAGGAATTAAATCCAAATTTATGTAAAATGTGGGAATTTTTGGCAACTGTAATTAATATGTGGGAAGAAAGGGGGTGGTTCTGAACTTGGGAGTTCTCAAATGAGGAACTCAAGCATAATCATCTCTACACGTATTTTTTTCTCTTTCACTGTTTTAATTTTCTTCTATTGATATTGAGAATATCAGTAGATATTCTTGCTCTGAATATCTATTTTTTCATTATTTGGAAAATGGACGGAGTCAGATATTTATAATATGCAGCATTTAAGATGTATGTGCATTATATATATTCCTATTACATAGACATGTTACAGATTATTGGCTCTGCCTCTCTTTTCCAACTGACACAGTCAGTTGCAACATTGACTGTACATATATGTATATACATGCAGGATAATTCTGGAATTCTGAAATATATGCTTATATATGTAGAATTCTGGAATTCTGGAATGTATGGATATATATACATATAAAATGAAAGTGAGAGAGATCTGGGAAGAAAGAGCTAGGTATATTTTGAGAGAGTCTTCCCATGTCATTAGTTCATCTGATCCAAAGTTTTAGTTGGCAAGGATGATAAGATACAGGCATGTTTAGGTGGTCTGGGGACAAAACTCAGGCCTCCCATGCAACCCTAGCCTCATGCGATAACATCCTATCACTTCCACCACTACAGCCAGGCCAGAGTAAGACCAATATGTATCTAAATCTAAAATAGAATATATTCTGGCCTGATTGTTTTCTAATTTTATTTTATTTTGTAATTTATTTATGTTAAATTGTTCTACATCTTTATTGAGTACAATATGTTATTTTCAAAGCATGCATGTGGTTTGTGAACATCAAATCAAAGTAACTACTGTATATATCATTTTCAATAAGGAAACTTATACTATTGTATCTGTTAAATTTTTTTTTTTTTTTTTTTTTTTTTTTTTTTTTTTTTTTTCCCCACAACTGTCCCACTGCCTCCCATGATCCACCCATCTCCCATATAATCTCTGGTATCTACGCTTGTCCTCTCTACTATTATGTCTTTAAGTCTTTCCATTTTTTGCCATCAGGTGCAGATGTTTGGTATATATCAGGTGGAGATATACAATATTTGCCTTTCATATTTTGACTTCTTTTACTTCTAGTAAAGTGTTTATGTACAATCATTTTTTCAATCTAGTTGTTAGTTTTTGGGTACTTAGGTTGATTCTACGTCTTAGCTATTGCTAATAAGGCTGCAATAAACATGAATGTGCATGTATCTTTCTGATTAAGGGTTTTCTATCCTTTGGGTAAATACCAAAAGGTAGGGTTACTGAGTTAGTCTAGGATCATGTCACAAGAGAGTAGGCAGAGTACATCAACATAGTAGCTTGCAGACAAGCCAATATAGAGTATAAGCTTGTGAAAGTTCTGAAGGCCTTTTTAAAAACTTTATTTGTTTATTGAGAGAAAGAGGAATACTCAACAACAGACCTCCAGCCAATCAAGATCACAGGCATACTCAGAATCAAATGAGACTTGATGGTCCAAAACAATAGCAATAAAAATAATAAAAATTGTAGTCAATATTTTACACAGATGAGGGTTGTTAGACAACTAATACAGGACTAATAAATAAGAAAAAAAATAAAACTTGTCTCTACACCCTGAAGGTACATAATGATTGAAGTAATAAGACCAACATGTTGGAAATGGGAGTAAGAATGGTGGAAAATGTGCTTTGGGCTTGCTCCATTGCTTGGTGGTCAAGGCAGCAGGACTCCACAAAGCCAACTTCATGGTTGGGGTTCTGGGTCCAGTGAAATGAGAAACATGCCAGACACATGTGCACATATGCCCAAAGTCCCAAATGGGAAGAAAGGCAGGAAAGAAAGGGTTGCAGCATGATCATTCCCCTTAAGGGTGCTTTATCCTCTTCTTTTCTCTCTTTGTCTCGGTTAGTACATGTGCCTTCTAACACCAAAATAATTAAAAGACATAAATAAAGGAAAAGGAAGAAAGAAATATGCTCTTTATCACACTGTAAGGAAATGTTGCTTCCTTTTTAAAAGCGCTAGTCAAATGAGAAATGGAGTAAGAAGCCCTCATGTTATTTGAAAAACAAATGAGAATGGTATTGGAATTAAAGAGGTAGAAAGTCAAAAGAGGTTGTGAATATGGATCTGAGGCAGCAGAGAAAACATGGACTTTGATTGGCTTCAGGGTCCTCATTTCTACTGATACTTAGTGTTTTCTGAAGACTCAAGTGTGAGTACACAGGAGAGAAATTCATAATGAAACCAATTCAAGTCCTGGCTGAAGGCTGTCCAGAAATTGAGTGATCCTAACAAATGGACAAGCAATGCAAATTCCTAGAGCTGAGGAAAAACTACAAAGTGTCACACAAAGACAACTTCTTTATCTTTTTAATAAGAACACATTGAAATTTTTTAGTGTGTCCTCCAGGACTCTCGAAACACATTCACAAGAGCATGTGCTAAGTCTTAAAAATGTTGTTTTTAAACATCCTCTGCAAGAGAAGATAAGCTATACTAGAACCTCTTCCTTCTCTCTTTCACTCTTCAACCCTGGGGCAACCAGAGGTCTGAGAGAGGGGGAGAATGGTAAGAGGCAAGCTGGAAAACAGAGAGGAAACCAGTGTCCCATAAGTTTCCATCTCAGGTTTCCTACCTCTTGCAGGCTCAAGTTGGGAGAGTAAGACACACTTACTTAAAAAAAAAAACAAAAAAACAAAAAAACAAGCTATAACTATTGTCTTCTAAGAAATAAAAACTTTTGTTTTGTTTTAAATGAATGGAAGCTTTTCAGTCTCCACCATGTTTGAGTATTAGAATAAGCAGATGGTGGGGTCAGCAGATGACATGGTAGTTAAGGTGCTAGATCCTATATGACCAGCTGGGTGGTTTGAATCACAGACTCGGGACTTGAAAAACATATGGGGTGCATGTGCATGCATACTCAAAAATCCCACAAGGAGAATGGAGAAGAAGAGATTGTGGTGTGGTCTTCCCAAGGAGTGCTTTCTCTCTCCTCTCTCTCTCTCTCTCTGTGCACACAGTCTATAGTAAAAGACAAAAAGCAAGACAAAACAAAACAAAAATAAGTACCTGAAAATGGTGAAGGTGATGATTAAAGGGAAGGAAGAAAAGAAGGAAGGGGTTGGTTTTACAAATAACCACAAATTATAATAGTAGAATCTGCAGAGTGTTAAAGCCTTGGACAGTACTGGTACTTTCTTTATTAATAAAAATTATTTTTTTCTGATTTATAGAGAGTTTTATACTTTGAGGAGTAATTGCATTTATCTTAGTTGAGAAGCAGAAAAAAACCCAGTTTCGAAGCATTTTACTTTTCCTTTCTAAGTTTTTTTTTTGTGTTTTCATCTTTTGTATGTTTTGTAAAACGCTGAAAACTATACTCAGACTGCCTAATTCTTAGCATAAGTAAAGTTTTATTTGATTTTTAAATATACAAACTCTATTTCTGACTCCATTTATATTAAACTCTGGTTTAAATTGGTTTAAATTTTTTATTATGTGCATATTTCCAGTAAGTGATTTCCTCAGTTAGGTCCGTGGTTTAATTTTAAGCCTCGGAATGTAAACCTCTTCCAAAGAACTACATAGAAATCTAATTAAATCATGGGGAAATGTGAAGTTGGTAAAAAAAGAAAAAAAAAAAGAAGAAAACAAATAGGAAATAAGTGGCTAGTATACCATTTGTTTAGTTAAACCAAGTTCAGCTTGAGTAGTCATACTTTTATATAACGCACACAGAAGACATCTTAAATATTTTAGTTACATTCTTGCTCATGGGAACCATTAGGAGAGTCTTCAAACTGTATTTTGAGCATTCTAGCATAGCAAGACAAAGTATATTACTAAAAATTCTGAAGGCCATTATCATCTTGGCTTCACTTACTAATAAAAGCAGGCAGTTGTTTGAACAGAATTATTTTTTTTCCCTTAGACCTTTTATTACTCAGAACCGTATTATTTTGTTGAAGCATTAAGTGATAAATAATTACATTTATGTCCATTCAATTTTTCTTTATTTCCAGGTGCTTCAACAAATAACACAGTGGGCTCTCTAGTCACTACTTCCAAAACAGAGTTGCAGTGTTAGCTGTCCTAGATCTGTCTGTATACTAAATGAGCCAAAGGCATATTACCCTTTTTCCAAACACACACATAAATTGAAAGAACCAGAATGTCTCAACTTGCATTTCATTAAATGAAAACAAAATTCTGGAATACAAGTACACTTATAATTAAGTTACAGTTTCTAAAACTATTATCAGAAACATTACAATTTTGTTTAGGTATTATAACAGGACACAATCCAAAGCCATACATACCAGTTACACAAGCCAATTGTTTGAGATCTTTGTTTTTTCCTTGTATTTTATACCTTAAAATTTGGAGTACTCTCACATGAGGGGAAAACTTTAAGTAATAATTGTAGCGCGTTATGTTATAACAATCTATTTTCTTTTGGTCACACAGTATGAAGAATGAGGCTAGTTTTCCCGTTAGGAAGACACATTTGCAACTTGGGAAATGAATGAAAAAATTATAATACCCTTAACCAAAGATGCCACTTAAGAAAGTAACTTCAGATGTTTGAAGAAGCAGCCTTTCCTTTTTGATGGCAAATAAACAGAATCCATTTGTGGTTGTCTGATTGTTTTTTCTTCACTATCTTCAGACATGCAGTTGAAAGAATAATTTCTGTTTTGTGTGGTACAAACATTGGCAACGTAGTGTTGAAGTAAGAGATTTCAAACTAGAATCTGATACCAGTTATTTATTGAAATAGTTAAAATTCCTACTCTTCTCAATTCCAGTTTTCTAGTTTCTATGAAATACATTTTTCCCCTTAGATGATTTAAAAATCTCCAATTATTCACAGTAAAATATGAAATATTTTTTTGAAAATGGGCAATATTTTCATTACCTCATTTGTATATTGATTAACCTCTTATTTTCTAAGCTGGTTTTAAAGTTTATTTTATTTTATCTCTTCTGTGGGAGAGAGAAAGAGAGACAGACACTCCCAACAAGGTCTTCATGTTGTTATACAAGTCCAGTCTCAATCAGCTGAGATTGTGGGCAGATGCATGCATGCCTCATATGTACGGGGAGACCGCTGGGTGCAAACATGAGACCTTCCCACGTGGATCCAGCATCAGAGAGCACTATGTTACTATTGCTGCACCACGCTGTTAGCCCTCATTCCATGAACTACTATTAAAACAATTCTGAATATAGAGGCAAGAATGAAGTTTTATACAATGAAATTGTGAAACAAACATTTAAGAAAGTGCTACAGGTTCTAGTAGGTGGTGTGGTGGTTAAGACACTGGACTCCCACAAGAATGACTGCAGTTTGAGTCCCAGACCCAGCAGCTTGAAAATCACACTGGGCACATGTGTATGCATGCCCACAATTCCAGGAGAGCAGAGAAGAGATTACAGCATAGCTGCATAGCCATCCTCCCTAGGAAGTGGGGGGGAGTTCTCTCTCTCTCTCTGGTGGCACATGTACTCAATGGCAAAAATCCTTTTTAAACAGTTACAGAATATATAAATAATTAGATATAAAATTTTGTATATCTTTGAAATGAGAAAGATAAAAGTTATATCATAATTTAGACACAGTCTAAAAGTCATGAAAACGTAAAAATGATTAAGTAATTCATTTACACATTAAGATGTCAATGTGATCCCACAGAGTAAGTACTCTCAAATGAGGTAGACAGTGATAAAGAAAACAGATATCATATTTGCCTTTCTGGAAATACAGATATCTTATCCATGTAATAACACAGAAGATGCTGTTGATTGATTCAGTAATACATTCATTTATTCATTCAAGTCGATAACCCTTTGAGTAGGCATTATATTTACAAAGATGAAACATAGAGTCTCAATACTGAGTCACACAAATTCTATTGAAAAAGAGAATCCTGTGAATAGATCATAAGATACAACATATGAGGGGGGTCTTTAAAAAGAGAATCCTGTGAATAGATCATAAGATACAACATATGAGGGGGGTCTTTAAAAACTTCATGGAAAATGTGTATTATGAAAAAGCTATGTATGATTCCAAATTTTTTGACAGCAAAATATATTCATACCTTAATTCCATTTTCCACGAGCTTTTGGAGTTCTCTCATACAATGTAATGAATGTTATTATTAGAGCTTTATACAGGTATATAACCAGTGCCTTTAACTTTTCCTGCTGAATCAGAATGCATTTCTCCCCCAAAGCAATGACTAAGAGATACTGGGTGGTTGGAAAAGTCATGATGTATCTTTCTGATGTTTTTCTAGGCAAAAATGCCTTATGACTTTTTTGAAAACCCAATATAAGTGGGACGTTTTCAGACAGAGGCTATTTCAAGATGAGACTTGCAATAGGAATATGAGTTTAGGGGAGTCATGGGCTCCACAGACCTGATGGCAGACAGTAAGTGAGAGTGAAGGGATGACAGGACATAAGGCTGCCTTAGGTCCAGATCGCAAAAGACCATGAGTGCCCCTAAAGAAGGTTAAAGTCCTTTTCTTTCTCAGTTTTATAGTGTATTTTCTTAAGAAACAACGCTGGATTTTTTTTGAAATTTCATGAATGTTTATCCTAGCTAGAGCTCTGGCTTATTCTTCTTTGAATTCTCAGCACTGAGCAAAACCTGCATTTCATATTGTTGATAGTTGTCTGAGTTTGTTCATGCTGCTATAATAAAATTCCATAGACTGGGAGGCTGGAAAGTCCAAGATCAATGCGCTGGCAAATTCAGTGAATGGTGAGGGCATTTGTCCTGCTTCATGGGTAGCTATCATTTAGCTGGTCCCTCAAATGACCAAAGGAGTTAATGAGTGTGTTTTATAAAGGGACTAATCCCACCCATCAGATCTCTACCTATATGACCTAATTGTTCCCCCAAAACCTCACCTCCTAATACGATCACCTGATAACTTTGCATGTTAGAAATTCAACGTATGAGTTTTAGAGGCATGCAAGCATTTTGACCATAGCACTATTAATGTTTTAATACACTTATTTTTAATAAAAATATCATACAGGACATCCTTCGTAAGAAAGGGTCTTGGGGCAGCAGGTGGCATAGTGGTTAAGGTGCTTGACTCCCTCCTGGTCAACCATGGTTCAAGTCCCAAATCCAGTGGCTTAAAAATTACACTGGGTATGTGTGCATGCGTGCCCAAAATCCTGATAGAAGGATGGAAGAGAAGGGACCATGGCATGGCCATCTCTGGGAGGTGAGTTCTTCCTTTCCCTCTCTCTGTCTCTGTCTCTTTCCAGCAAGCACACACACCTTATGGCGAAAACCTAAAAACCAAACCAAAACAAAATAAAGAAATGGTCTTGTCTGCAGTTTCAAATTTTTGTGAGCTGATCTGAATGTGCATCATGTAACAATTTGCACTTATTTGCACATGAAGGCTGAGAAATGGATGAGACGTAGAAGTCACTTGAGCATTTGTGTGAGGACAACTATGCCCAGCATGCATTTATCAAAATGGTTGTTTCTCTGCTCCTCACTGGAAACAGAGTATTTGTTTTGTTGCTGTTGTTGTTGTTTGTTTTATTTTATTTCTAATTACCAGAGGGCAACTGCATTGCCAGGCAGAGACAGAGAATGAGAGAGAAAGGAAGAAGTAACCCTTGATTGAGTATGACCATGCTATAATCCCCCTTCTCCATTTCTCCACCCTTTAGGGATTCTGGTGATGCATTCATATGCACCTGGTTGGCATTTAAATAGCTGGAGCTGGGATTTCAGCCATAGTTGGCCATGTGGGAATTCAACTCCCTTAACCCCTGTACTCCGACGCTGTTGAAAGAGACACAGTATTTAAAGCATAAAAATAACTCTTCTTAGGGGCCAGGGAGTGGCATAGTACTGAAACAGCTGGATCAAGAGGAATAAAGGTCCTGGATTCATGTGCCAAAAACTCTGAGTGCTCCTGGCATGCATACATATGCTTGCAATCCGGGCTGCTAAGACTAGGGTGAATCATGGCATGAGGACACTGTGGGAGGTACCTGTTTCTCGATCTCTGTCTTAGTCTCCTGCAGAAAAAAATAGATTTAAAAAGGCAAGAGAATAACTTGTCTAAAAAGCAGGAGATAATGGTGAACTAAAGGCTGTTGGAGTTATAACTATTAAGATTTTATAACTGTTGGATATACTGTACTATGTCCAAGAAAAATCAAAGTCATTTTTCTGAAAGCTGCTTACCTCACTCACTCCCTTGGAAGAGAACCTATTGTAAAATTCTGGTGCGAAACGGCTCTCTCCAGGCATAGGATCAAGATACCACACACAGTGATTCTAGTGTACAGGAGTGAAGTCAGGTATTAGAATTTCCTAGAAAGCTTAAAAGAATAAAGACTAGAAACATGTTCATATAACTGCACTTGTTAGGGTGTGGAGAATCCACAGGCAATTCAGATGTGCTGCCCTGCATTAGACTAGTACATAAGTTGTAAGAGTAAAGCAATTATAAACAGTACAATTTAGAAATCATTGCCATTACAAATAATACTACTGCTTCAGTCACTTTGATGAGGTATTGTTTCTTTCCTTTTATGTATCAAGTGTGTTGTAGGGGTTAGCAGTCTTCCTAGTTTTGAAATTTCTCTGACTTTTGCTTGGTCTAGAATTGAGGGTTTAGTTTAAAAGAATCCATCCCATCTTTATGTATTTTACTTCATTCTTGTCTTATAATTGGGTCAGAGGATCCAGACAACTAAGTGTAGTATGGCAAAGGAACAGAAATGAGGACTGCCTCTAGCTCAGGATGAAAAAATTTTTCCTGCCTTTGAATTAAAAAACACTAACCAGTAATACAGACAATGAATTTGCCCAAGGGTTTGGTTTCAATTTTTTTTGGGGGGGCTGGTCTTCACATGCCATATTTTAGATGGCATACCTAAGGGGATAAACTGTCTCTTATTATCACATTATTTACTTATTTGCATCAGAGAACTGAGTAACCATGTGAGAAATGTTATTGTCCTCAATTCTGTCTTTTCCGTATACAGAATTCTTCCATATTTACCTGAATAAAATTTTTGACCAAAGGAATTTTTTCTTGCCTCACCATTAATTTATTAATTCTTCATAAGACCAAAAAACTAAATATTTCTAACAGCAAGGCTAGCATTGGCTAGTTGGCAGGAATTTTATTGAAAACATGTGAAATAATTTTAATTTTATTTTCAAATAACATGATATAGTAGTTAGCTATTACTCACATTGGTGTCTCAGATCTTCATTAGTGAGGTACTTTCCTTAAATTATTCCAAAATCTGTACAGAGCTGGAGAGTTTCTTTTCTTCGGAATTAGTAGGTGTAAAGAATAAAAAGTTTTGGGAACCAGCAGTTAGCGTAATGGCTGTGTCGCTGGATTCCCACGTAGTCGACTGCGGTTCATGTCCTGGACCCGGTGGCTTAAAACTCACGCCGGGCGCGTGTGCGTGCGTGCCCAAGATCCCGAGAGGAGAATGGAGGAGAAGGGATTGCAGCGTGACCAACCCCCCTGTGGGGTGATTTCTCGCTTTCTGTCTCTATGTCTCTCTCTGTCTGTCTGGCGAGCGCACGCGCCCTATAGTGAAAACCTCTCAAAAAAAAAAAAAAAAAAAAAAAGAATAAAAAGTTTTATCCGTGTTAATTCTCAGTGAACCCACCTGTCAGTTCTCTCCCTGGTAAGATGATTCAGCTTACTCTTTCATACCATAGAAGACTGGAGAATAATCACATCATTCATTTATAAGATTTCCTTCTTTATGGGGGCCCTTCATTGTCAAACAGGAATGCCAAAAAGGAGTAGATAACAAGATAGCAAGATATAAAGACTTAGAGTACAGCCTGCTATTGATCCTTTCCTCCTTTGTAACAAAAAAAATTTTTTTGAGTGATTTTTCCTATAGTGCATGTGTGCTCGCCAGAGACAGAGAGAGACAGAGAGACAAAAAGTGAGAACTCACTAAACAGGGGGGATGGCTATGCCACAATCCCTTCTCTTCCATTTTCCTCTTGGGATCTTGGGGATGCATGCTCATGCAGCCAGAATGAGTTTAAGCCACCAGGGCCAGGACTTGAACCGCTGTCAACTACATGGGAATCCAGCAACATAGACATTATGCTATATGCTGGTCCCAAAAATCATGTTTTTTTTTTTTTTAAGAATTATTTATTTATTTCTATTTGTTATTATTATTTTTTTCATATGTCCAGATGGAGACAGAGAAAAAGAAAATTGAGAAAGCTAGCCTCCAGGTCAGGGACTTGAACCACAGTCAGTTCTGTGGAAATTCAGTGCTTTTAACCACCATGCCACCTGCCGACCCCATAAAAAATTACATCTTGAGAAAGAGAAGACCCAAACATTTTTCTGATGACAGTTTATGAAATCCGTAATTATTTTCCCATACAAAGGAAGAATTATCCATGATTAAAGGTCAGAAAGCAGCCTAGATCTGTGAAGTAGGAAAGGAGTAGATACTCCTGGCAAGTGTTCCAATAAACATTCAAACTTTTATTATTTTTTTTTTTTCCTTTTTCTTTTTCTTAGGTTTAGCCATGAAATGTGTGTGCTCATTGGAGAGAGACAGAGAGGGCCCATGAGAAGGAAAGTGACAAACCACCCCCAAGAGGGAATGGCCATGCCATAATCCCTTCTCTTCCACTCTCCCCCTGAACCCTCAGCATGCATGCACGCACATACCTGATATGATTTTCAAGATGTAAGGTCTAGGGCTTGAAGTTTACCGGACCATTTTGGGAGTTCAGCACCTTATCCATCATGCTCCCTGCTAGCCTCTCAATTTCCTTTTTAAAGATGTTTCTTCCCTTCTTCCTTGAGCAAGAGAGCAAGAGAGAGAGAGAGAGAAATACAACACCTCCAGCAGAGTCTTGACTCTGTGCACAGAGCCAAACCCAGACCACCTGCACACATATGCCTGGCATGTGAGGCATGTCTCTGGACACTAAACCAGATCCTTCCTATGTAGGTCATCTTCACAGAACGTCACACTATCTGGCCCAGAAATATTTGAGCATTAGTGCTCCCTTGATTGTCTTGAGTCTTTATTACACTGTGGAATGAGTTAAATTTACTCACTATTGTGTAGTATATTAGTTCTCCAGCTCCATGGTATGTCTTATAGATAGGGCCATGTATAATGCATCCTCAAAGTAGCCAAGATACATTGTATGTATTCATCATGACCTTATGATATACCTGTGAGATTTTTATGGTAAAACCAAGTGTTCTAGCACACTGCTCTCAAGTGTCCACTTCGGGACTTACTGCATGGTAATTGCTGAAAATACTGAAGCAGTCAGCAATCAAGTGCTTAGCTACATATTACCATTGGGAGCAAATGGACCTGTTCATACTCCTGTCTAGCTGACATACCTTTGGATATTTAATAGATATATCAAATCTAACATGATGTCCAAAATGATCTCTAGATATTCCTACTCATTTCTGCTTTTCTCAGAGACTTTCATATCTCTATAAATCACAACTCTGGTTCAGGTCAAAAAGCTTGGAATACTTTTTGATAACCCTTTATATCTATCTTTATATTAGATATCCCATATGTAACATACCCCAAAATTCTGCCTAACTATACTCTTTAAAATATACCTATACATTAATCCATTTGCTGCTTCCTTCTCCCAACTAGCTGTTCTGTCTCATATGGAGTATTTGAACAGGTCTTCAGTGAATCCCACCATTTCTGCTGTGCCCACCACTGATCTGTTCTTCACAAGGCAGCAGTGTTATCAGCTTTAAATATTGATCATTTGCCTCTCGGTTCACATGCTCTAACAACTAGCTGACTCACTCCGAGTGAAAGATGAAGTGCTCCCGATGACCTACCCGATATTACACGGTTTGCTTTCATTATTTCCTCTTGTATCTCCTCCACCTGCTGCTTCCGCCCTCAGTCCTCCTTTGCCATAGTCACACTAGCTGCCTTATTCTTTGATTAGACAGATCATGCTCTTTTCTGAACGTGTGTGCTTATAGGCCTTCTGCCTGGACTCTTCTTCTTCTGGATAACAACACAATGTGCATCTACGTTTCAGATGTTTCAGGAAGGTTTTTACACAAATGTTATTTTCTCAGGGCTGCCTTCTTGATTTTGTGCCTATCTAAAATTTCATCTTGATCTATCCCCATATTCCATTTTCTCTCTCTTTTTTACACTTAATTATTGTATATCTTTACAGCATGCAAATGAACTTTCCCATCATGAATACTCTGCATACTAGTCTACTCAAAGATATTACCATACACATTATCATCAACAGATAAGTTTCCATTTTTGTGTCTATTAAATGTGTTTTTTCCCCCTTGATTCTCTCCCTCCAGCCCTCTCTTCATTGCCCAACCTCCTCCTCTCACCTGGTCTCTAGTACCCACAGTTGCTCTCCATGACTTTTAAAAATTATAATAATAGTTATTATCTTTTATAACATTCAGTTGCTATACATCATTTAGCTTGAGTAGAGAATTTACCCAAAATGAAATACAGCTCAGATCAGTCTGTTAGAGAATATTATACACATCATCATCATCAATAGGTAATAAATCATTTCTGTGTCCCATGAAGGTCTTACCTCTTTATTTTTTTCTCCCTAATTATTTTCCCTACTCTCTTTCCCTCTCCCACCTTCCTTCCACATGTCTCCAGTGTCCATAACTATTTTCAATGAATGCTTTTATGTCTCCATGCCTTTTTACCTTTCAATTCTTCAGTTTCTGCCATGGAGTGCAGACATTCAGTATATATTGAGTAGGGACATACAATGCTTCTCTTTCATAGTCTGAGTTGCTTTACTTAGCATTAAATCTTCCATATTTATCCACTTTCTATCAAGATGCCATGCTCTCATTCATTTTTATGGCTGAGTAGGATTCTATAGAGTATATGTGCTTCATTCTTGCCCCAAATTCTTCCTATCCCTAATCCTGGCTTTTCCCCTTGGTGCTTTTTCTATCTAATATACTACATAACTTAATGATGATTTACTTTTTCCTCCTGCCTCCATAATTAGAATGTAAACTTCATAGAATATTTATTTTTAAATCTCATTTGCAGTTCACTTCTATTTTCTTTTTTTTCCCCCTTTGGAGAGAGAGATTTTTATTATAGGGTGCATGTACATGCCAGAGAGACAGAGAGAGAGAAAGTGATAATTGCCCTGTTTAAGAGAAGGGGCATGGGAATGAATCGAGAGGATAAAATGAAATAATTAGAAAAATAAAATAAAACAAGGACATTGTATAGTATAATGTTAATAATTAAGTCAGCCCTCTGCATCTGAAGATGTGTTTGTGTGTGTGTGTGTGTGTGTGTGTGTGTGTGTGTGAAAGAGAGAGAGAGTGATAGAAAGGAAGGAGAGACTGACAAAGTGAGTGATAAACCTGTAGCCTATGGAAGTTTGGAAAAAAATGAGCAACAGACACAAGAACGCATATGAAAAAGGAGAATATGTTATGGAACTGTATTAACACAGCTAAGTAAGCATGTTTCTGACAATTTCATATATATTTAAAAAACTGATAGAAATGCTATTGAATGTATATAACATTAAGTAATTTTCAATATCGAAGTCCAGGATTATGTTTATATCTTTGATTTTATTATTACACATGACGTGTTTCGAAAACCATACTGTGTTCTACAAAAATATACAATAATTTGTTAAACCTAGAATCAAAAAAAATTTAAATGCACCAGATTTGGGCCAATGAGACCCTCAGAGTCAACTCTTGTCTGTCATTTGATTCTACCTTAGAGACTGCAAAATTGAGAATGTTAAAACATAAAAATATTTAATAGACACAAAAATAAAAAGTTATCTCTGGTGACAATGTATATGGTAATATCTTTGACTTGACTAATATGCACTGGGAACCAGCAGTTAGCGTAATGGCTATGTCGTTGTACTCCCACATAGTCGACCGTGGTTCGAGTCCCGGACCCGGTGGCTTAAAACTCACGCCAGGCATGTGTGCGTGCGTGCCCAGGATCCCAAGAGGAGAATGGAGGAGAAGAGATTGCGGCGTGACCATCCCCCTGGGGGGTGATTTCTCGCTTTCTATCTCTCTGTCTCTCTCTGTCTGTCTGGCAAGCGCACGCGCCCTATAGTGAAAAATCTCTCCAAAAAAAAAAAAAAAAAGAAAATTGAATTTAAAAATATATATGCTATGTAAATAAGAAAAGAAATAAAAACTAAAAAGGATTGACAAAAAAAAAAATGAAAACGCTTTCAACTGATCTTTTTTTCACCTAGTGATGGGATGTTACATATGTCAAAGTGATAGTTCATTGGAGGACAGTTTTTGTAAAGGAAAAGTCAAAAGCTTGATCAGGAGAAATTCTTTCATTTTTGCACATTGACTTTCTCTATTTTTTTCTTGCCAGGAATTTATTCATACCTCTAGGTATGCAGGCAGCTTCTAAATTTGAGGACAAAATCCATGTGATAATGATCATCTAGCAGAGAGACAGAAAAAGCGTGGATCCTTTCTGACAATCTTGAACAGCTGTGTAATCACTGGACTGCTTACATGTGGAGTTTTTATAAAATAGGAAAATAAATCCTTATCTGTTAAAGTTCTTATAATATTTTTCCCACCACTTGTTGTCTCTATCCAGTTAGCCCATTAAATATTATTGCTTCCCATTATTAAAATCTGACATATTCATCACTTAGTTTCTATTAAAATCAGGACATTTTTGGCTCAGATTTTCAAAAAATATTATCTATATTATTATACAATAGAGGAAAACCTGATTGAGTTTACTTGAATGCTTTGGATAAGAAGGAGCAGAAAAATACAAATAGTATGTTGAAAATCCACAACAATACAATTAATTATATTCCATTTCATGGCTGATGATTTAAAAATATAAATAGATATTGAATAAACTTTGCAGAATTGCTTTCATAAAGAATAAATTTCATTGGATTATATTTCCATAGCAGACTAACATAGAAATGTAACATAGAAATGGATTCTTTTTTTTTAAAGAAGGATTTTCAAATCTTACTCAAAAATACGTATAACACTGGGTATTTTGTGAGCTATGTCACTGTATGAATGTGCATAAGTGTGAAAGACTTTTTAAAAATATTTATGTAATTCCATTTTTTTCTTTTTCTTTTTTAGAGAGGTGTTTGCTATAGGGCATATGTGCTCACCAGAGAGACAGGGAGACAAAAAGCGAGAAATCACTCCCCAAGGTGGATAGACACGCCACAATCCCTTCCCATCCATTCTCCTCTCGGGATCTTGGGCATACATGCACACGTGCCTGGCTTGAATTTAAGCCACTGGGTCTGGGACTCGAACCATAGTTGACTACACGGGAATCCAGTGACATAACCATTGCACCAACTGCTGGTCCCTAATTCCATTTTTAAATATGTTTTATTTTAATTTCTTTCATACATTCAATCACATACGTCACTTAGCCTGCAAAGTGAATATTCCAACATGTATACATTTCTCACTAGTCCAGTTGAGAATACTACACATATGTTATCTTCAACAGATAATAAATCTTTTTTCTTTGTCCCATAAATGCCTTGCTTCTCTATTTTTCTCCTTAATGGTCTTCCTTGGACACCCCTCCTTCACTCAACCTCTTCCTACACTTTATCTGGTATTTATAGCCATTTTCTATGTTTCTATATCTTCTAGTCATTCAGTTTCAGCTATTGAGTGCTGACTCTCCGTATATATTAAGTGGGGACATAAAATGTCTCTCCTTCATAGCCTGGCTTGCTTTCCTCAGCAGTAAATCTTCCATATTCATACACTTTCTGTCAAAAGCCAGGGTCTAGTTTTTTATGGCTAAGTAGTGTTTCATATGTATATGTGTCACACTTTTTCAATCTATTCCTCTGTTCTTGGGCATTTAGGTTGGTTTCATGTCTTAGCAATTATGAATAATACTGCAATAAAAATCGATGTGCAAGCACTTTTCCAGCTAAGGATTCTTCTGTCCTTTGGGTAGATACCAAGGAGTGGGATTGCTGGATCATACCGTAGTTTTATTTGTAGATCTTTGAGGAATCTCCATATTGTTCTCCACAGTGGCTAGACCAATTTACATTCCCACCAGCAGTGTAGGACTGTTCTCCTTTCACCACAACCCTGCCAGCACTTGTAATTTATTTTTTTTAATCTTAGTCATTCTGACTGAGTTTAGGTGGTACCTCATTGTAGTTTTGATCTGCATTTCCCTTATAATGAGGAATGTTGAACATTTCTTCATATGCCTTTTGGCTATTTGTATGTCTTCTTTAGAGAGTTTTTTTTTTTTTTTTCCAACTCACTCTACCATCTTTTAATTGGTTTGATCATCTTTTCTTGAGAAAGCTGTTTGAGTTCCTTGTGTATTTTTACTTGTCATTTGTTTATAGTTCCAATGGCTTGATTCACTAAGCTGTGCTATTCCTCAGACTTACCCAATCATCCTCTGCATTTCCCTAACATTGCCTTCTTCTTCTTTTTTTTATTGTTTTTTTTTTCTTTTGAGAGTTTTTTTTTTTTTTTTTTTTTTTTTTTTTTTTTTTTTTTTTTTTTTTTTTTTTTGCTATAGGGCGTGTGTGTTCACCAGAAAGAGAAAGACAGAGAGATAGAAAGCGAGAAATCACCCCCCGGGGGGTTGGCCACACCACAATCCCTTTATTCTCCTCTTGGGATATTGGGCATGCATGCACATGTGCCTGGCATGAGTTTAAGCCACAGGGTCTAGGACTTGAACCGTGGTTGACTATATGGGAGTCCAGTGACATAGCCATTACACTAACTGCTGGCCCCCCTAACATTGGATTCTTTTTTTTTTTGGAGAGGTTTTTCACTATAGGGCGTGTGCGCTCACCAGACAGACAATAGAGAGAGACATAGAGACAGAAAGCGAGAAATCACCCCCCAGGGGGGATGGTCACACCACAATCCCTTCTCCTCCATTCTCCTCTTGGGATCTTGGGCATGCACGCACACACACCCGGCGTTAGTTTTAAGCCACTGGGTCCGGGACGCGAACCGCGGTCGACTACGTGGGAGTCCAGCAACATAGCCATTACGCTAACTGCTGGTTCCCTAACATTGCATTCTTAATGAAGATTTTTTGTTTTTGTTTTTGACAGATACAGGTGCTAAAATATTTTGAGAGTTCCAAAGTCAAGACAATATATCATATGAACTATTTTCCTTGACAAAATGAATATGTAACTTCTGCAAAAGCTACATATTAAATTTACCCTGAGGGTTTTCAATTGAGGTTTATTAACCCATTGTAGAGGGCACTTGATGTGTGTGTGTGTGTGTGTGTGTGTGTGTGAATTTAAATCTAAGGTATTCCATTGTATATAATGTAGTGTACTTTTTCTTTTAAAGAATTTTTGATTTATTGATTTATTCATGAACAAAGAGACAAAGAGACAGAGAATACATGCATCCAGAGCAGGGCTTTGAGCCTTTATCTACTCCAAGCAGCTAGCCCTAGATTACAGGCAGATATGTACCCAGTGTACTCAGGGAGGTCTCTGAGGTTGAACTGGGAACCTTCTCATGTAGGATTACTCATAGAGCGTTCCATTTTACTACTCCGGTACCATCCAACCCTATTTGGAAAAGCGTTTTAAGAGCAATTGGAAATTACTTTGAGAAGTTACTTCAGAATGAAAGAGTTTCTAAGTACACCGTCTTCATATACTCAGTGTCTATCTTGCACTTTTTTCTAAATGTTTTGTATGTAAATATAGTCCATTATGAATTGTGAGCTGTAATTATTTTTTTTCCCAATTAGGAGAAAATAAAATTTAAAAGTAGTGGCTTCTGACATTAAAATACTGGGACCAGCAGATGGCGTAATGGTTACATCGCTGGCCTCCCACATAGTCAACCCCAGTTTGAATCTGGAACCCGGTAGCTTAAAATTCACAACGAATGCATGTGCATGCGTGTCCAAGATCCTTAGGGACAAATAGAGGAAAGGGATTGCGATGTGACCATCCTTCCTGAGGAGTGCTTTCTTACTTTCTGTCTACCTGTTTTTCTCTGTCTCTCCAGAGTGCACACGTGACACTCCCTACAGCTACTGCAAAATCTCTATTTAAAAAAAATGGAGTCAATAAAGACACTCCATAATTGTTCTGTACTCTTATTTAGTTAAAAAAAAATGTGAAGTAGGAGCAATCCTCTACTACAGCACTAGAATATAGGTTGAACAGAATTGCTGTTTATTAATTTTCCTTCTATAATATTCTATAGGAGTTTATTTTATTGTGTTACTAGATTCTGAATACTTAAAGACAAAGGTTCTTTAGCTCATCTTTATTCTGTATCCTCAAGAAGTTCACAAATTAATAACTTGCACTTGTATTGAAATTATAATTATGGTTCACTGTGAATGTGAAAGGTGCCCATTATTCATTCATCTATTTACCAATATGTTCAATGTAGTCAAATGCTGATGAACTAGACATACACAGACCTGTCTACATGGAGCTTTCCATGTGGGCTGGAGGGAGCCACATGAAGAAGAGAATGTGCTACCTGGTCATTAGAGCTAAGAGAGGGGAAGCCTGTATCCCAGTATGGATTTGGGGTTGGAGAAAACTGCTTATAGGAAGTGATTATAAGTTAAACCTGAAAACCAACATATAGTGAAGAAAAAGATTGTGAGAAAAGGGATTGCATATAAAAGAACACAATAACTGAAATGTCAGAGGCTGGAGAGAATATATCTCGTTCTAGAAGCAAAAGTAATGTGGCATGGATGGAAAATGGAATAGGAAAAGGGAAGTGATGAAAAGTCTAATCATTGATTAGAAAGAAAAAGCAGCGAGATTTCAGGACCAGAAGTTAGCGTAATAGCTATGTCACTTTTGATTCCTGTGTAGTAGACTGCAGTTTGTATCATGGACCGGGTAGCTTGAACTCACACCGGGTGCGTGTGTGTGCTTGCCCAGGATCCTGAGAGGAGAATGGAGGAGAAGGGACTGCGGCGTGGCCATCCCCCCTGGGGGGTGATTTCTCGCGTTCTGTCTCTCTGTCTCTGTCTTTCTGGAGAGCGCACCCACCATATAGCAAAAACCTATAAAAAAAAAAAAAGAAGTGAGATTTCTGTAGCATCACCTTCTTTTTCATTATTCATCCTTAATTCTCATCTGCTTATATGGGTCTGACTCTTCTCTTTAATATTTATTTTACTTTTTAATTTCTTCTATAAGAAAGAGATGGAGCAAGAGAGAGACATGCACCTCCAACATAGTCCTCATGCTGTAGTCCATTTCTACCCTCAGCCAGCTCAGAACATGGCAGGTGCATGCACATCCAGTCCGTACAGGAAGACCTCAGGAAGCTGAGCTGATACCTTTCTGTGTGGGCCCAACACCCCAGAGCATCACATCATTGTTGCACCATCTCCTCCAATCACTGCACCATTACTGCCAGTCACTGACTCTTTGTTAATAAATACACTGCTCCATAGTAGTACTATGTAGTAGTACTACTACTCCCTCATTAGTCCATAGTTCCTTTTAAAGTAATGACATTGTAACTTGATGCCAAACTTGGGCACATATCTTCTAAATATGAATAAATATTAGTATGTGAAAGTTCGTGGACATGGATACTGATACCATCATTAGTAATTATAATAGTTAGAGAAAGATGTAATTCTTCACTTGTCCAAGTTGCAAAGTTAAAAAATCTGGGCTATTTATGTCACTTTCTAGCCCCCATAATTTGTACAAATTATGAAAACTCAGGTTGTACTGGCTAATGTATTATAAAATGAGTCCTACATGAAGAAAGTTATGCTTATTGAGGTAAATGAAAGTTGACTAAGTAACATGCTTAATATTTTATTTTAAAATATTAAAAATAGCAACTGATTTCAATTTATAAATTGGATGAAAATGTTAGTTTGCCTTTAATGCTGCAATCTCTTAGACTATATGAATTCATCCCACAGGTACATGTAGGAAACATGCAAGAGACTTGCCAAAACACCAAAGCAATATAATTTTCAGTGATTTTAATAGACAGATATCATCGTTCATACAATGTGGATCACATTAAGATTTTCGCATAGCCAAATAAAATACCATTACCTTGCATTTTGAGAGCATCTTGAATATTCAGCAATGGTTCATGATCTTGAATGGATCACTTCTGCTACTGAAAATATCCAAGCAATCTGCTATCGTTCAATTTTGCTGTTGTTCATTTTTCAATAAATACATAATAAAGAAGGTGATGCACATCAATTCTGAGAGACATTTTAAAATTAACTAATAGTATATAATGACCTATGATATCTCTCTGAATGTATTCTAATCTAGAAGTCATTCATTCACCATAAACATTTAAAATAATATCAGTAAATATGCTTTATTATATCTCTTCAATGCTCAATGCCTGTTGTTTGATACTGGCCCAAGATAGAATAATTATCTTTTTAATGGGATTTATGGATCTATCAGTGCATTTAAAGTTAAGTTTTAAAAGCCTCTCCAAGGGGCAGTAAATGGCTTAGAGGTTAAGGTGGCTGGATCTCACATGGCCGACTGAAGGGTTTGAGACCGAGACCCAGCAGCTAGAAACATCATACTGGGCACATGGGCACATTCTCCTCTCTCCCTAGAAGTGAATGGAGAAGAGATTGTGGTGTGAACATCCCCTCCTGGGGGTAATTTACACTTTTCCTCTCTCTTTTCTCTGTCTCTCTCTGGTGAGTGCATACACCCAATAAGGGGGAAAAAAAGCCTCCCCTCAAATGATATTTCAAACTTGAGAGTTTCTTTCAGCATTCAAATCCCTTCTGTTGATTCTTCACAGACCCTGTATTTATTTATTTATTTTTGAATATGTACAGTTCCTTCCTGTTCCATCCCTGTTTTAAAAGCAGTCTCTTTGTGAGAATGGCAAATGGCAGGAGGCTTTTGTTTAGACTTCATTACTGGCCTTAACCAACTACTCTAAATAACAGTTAGATGGTTCAGTGTGTTGGAGGCTATTAGAGTCAGGGAAGGCACCCATTTTAGCAATAGCATATACAGCTTCTCACCAGGAGAAAACATGGAACCTATGATATTCAAAAGAGCAGCAGAGACACAGATTAACTGGACTGACTCTCCAAATCTGGAGATAGATTTTCTGTCAATTCCAGGTTCTGACATTCAGAGAGAAGAGGAGGAGGGACTGTTTGTACTACATGGAACAAAGTAGCAAAAATAGTTACATTTTGTTGGGTTTTATATTTAGGGTGAATTGACATCTGGTTCTAATTTATTTTCTATGCTGAATTTCTTTGACCCACTTCATTCTGGCCAAATTTGACATTTAAAAAAACCCACAGTTTTCAAACAATTACTGTAAAATTTACAAAATAAATACCATTGCACACTAGAGGGCACTACAATATTCTAAGATGAAATATCAGCAATATTTTACCTTAGATGACTTTTGAGGGGATAATTATTATAATTTGTTAATCTTTTAAAAACCTCACAAGAACAATAATAGGATTAATACATCAGTATACATATTCACTTTAAAAAATGATTGTACTATTTTAAAAAATTTTTAAATTTTATACAATTAATCATTAAACATCACTTTGCTTGTAAGTTGAATTTACCCAACATGAATACACTTTATTCCAGTCCAGTTGAAGATACAAAACACATTATCATCAACAGAAAATGATCCGTTTCTGTGTCCCAAAATGTCTTGCCTCTCTATTTTCCTCAATTTTTTTCATCACACTTTCCCCCTCTCTCACCTTCTTCCTACATTGTCTCCAGAATCTAAAACCATTTTTGATGTTTCCATGTCCTCTAATCTCTTAGTTTTCACCATGGAGTGTGAACAGTAAAGAAGCAAAACATTTAAGGGACACAAAAATGGAAAATTGTCTCTTGATGATAACATGCAATATAGTGTATTCATCTGGGGAAATTCATTTTATAAGCTGTAATGATATATGGTGATTGAATGTATAAAAAGAGTTTATTTTTATTTTTCACATGGGATATAGGAATGAGGAGGTATCCTGGATAGGATCTCTCCACAGCACAGGCCTCTTCCCACTGCACAGCCAGCCAGGACTGCAGGCCCGCACAAACACACCTGCCATACTCAGGTTTACCCAGGATCTGACTAGGATATCTAGGTGGCTCCAGTATCTCACGGCAGTGCCCTACCACCCTCACTGCTGTGAATGGGTCTGTATGATCATTTGGTAAAGTGACAGTTACATCAGATTTTTCTAGTAAGAAATGCATCTCTGAGCATCAATGTGTTGGAATATTTTGTATAGATCACTTAAACCTCTTATAATTAATTTTGTCTTTTCTGAAGTTGTAATTACCAAGCAGATTTAAAATTTTCACATTGACCTATCATAGTTACTTTTCAATTCATCTTAAAATAATCACTTCAGTGTAGCTTAATGTCATTGAATGCCCAACAGTATGCCATTATTAGAACTGAGAAAAACAATAGCTATTGATTGGCTGGAGAGCAAATGTTAAGAGGCAGCATATTCATGTTTTTATTTGATAGCTTTGGAAATATGCTTAAAATCAAAGATTTTTCAAAGAAGCAATTGCATGTTTTTAATAAGATTTTTTTTTTCTCATATCTTTATTCTTTTTTAATTGCCTGAGGGCCTGTGTGCTTGCAAGAGAAAGAGAGAAAGACTTTCCCAGTGCAGTGTGGTCATGCCACAACACTTCCTTCTCTATTTCTTCATCCCTTCAGGATTCTGGGCACTTCGACTCATTTGCTCAGTTTGTTTTTTCACGTTTCTGGGCTGGCATTTGAACCAAGGTCAACCATGTAGGATCTGGCTCTCCCTAGACAAAACTCAACCACTGTGCTAAGAGCCAGTGTCTTGTATCTTTACTTTTGCAATCTTCAATATTATTATTTTTGATCTACTGTGCTTCTTCCTCTCAGTACATTTTATTTAAGATTCTTCTTTCTTCCATGAACAAGAGAGACAGAGAGAGAGATAGAGAAAGAGATAGGAGCAGAGACAGGCTTCACACTGTTAACTACTCTCAACTTTAGTCATCTTCGTGGGTACATGAACACTGAGTGTATGCAGGGAGCTCTCCAGATGCAAACCCAAAACCATCCCATGTGGCCTAGCCTCAGAGAGTAGTGTGGTACCACCGTGCTACTATGTGGCTCCATCTTCATGTTCACTCAAATAATTATTACAACGAGTCATGTAGAAACATACACAAAACTTTTCCTTCCTTACTCTCCAGTCATATGCATCAAATAATAATAAAAGCAACTAAAAGGTTGTGTGCTTTAGTTTGAAAGCCATTTTGAATTCTGTCTTGATTTAGGAACAACTACTTTTTTTTTTTTTTTTTAAGGTTTTTGCCATAGGGTGTGTGTGCTCACTAGAGATACAGAGAGACAGAAGGAAAGTGAGAAATAACCTCCAAGAGGGTGGCTGCACCACAATTTCTTCTTCTTCGTTCTCTCAGGATTTTGGGCACACATGCATACACACTTAGAGTGATTTTAAAACCACCAGGTCCAGGGCTTGAACTTCAGTCAGCCATATTAGAATCCAATCCTTTAACCATCCTGCCACCTGTTGACTCAAGTAACCACTACTTTTAATATTTACCTTCTTTAAGTTTGAATATGAAAATACTAAATGAGCAGAACTTAATAGATTTAAAAGGGCAAGCAAGATGAAAATAAAGAATAATTTGAAAGCAGAGATGAAAATAAAAAATGTATAATTTATCAGTTTGAAGTAACTATAACAATACTTGGTTTAAAGGATTGTAAGAATAATTCATCTGTGTTAGTCCGTGGTCTGGAGGCTAAGGAGGCCGGATCCCACATAGCTGACTGTGTAGTTCAAGTTCTGGACCTGGGGCTTGAAGAAACACACTGGGTAAATGTGCTTGTATGCCCAGAGTCTTGAAAATAGGAAGAAATGGAGAAGGGATAGAATCATGGCCAGTCTCCGTAGGGGGTGCGTTCTCTCTCTCTCTGTGTCTCTGGCAAGCTCACATGCTGTCTGGCAATTTAAAAAAAGAATATTTTATCTTATCTAGAAGATGATGTTCAGGCAACTGAGCTTGAAACCTATTCACAATAGTACACAGATGTGAATACATTATTAGTTTGCAATGACACAGAAAAGTAAACCTATGAATACATAAATTGATGCAAACTACTGTGTAGCATAATAATGAGCTTTTTAATATGTATGGCCTTTGAAGAATTTAATCCATTCTAGTAGTTGTTACTACTATATATTAGAATTGCATTCAAGCCTACCTGCCAGTAGTCCTTGTGACTCAGAAGGCTGAGGTAGGAAGATTATGACAAAAAAAAAAGAAAACAGAAACTGTGTTTAAAAACAAAAAAAAAAGTAAAAGAATAAAGGATCATATCTAGTTTTTAAAGTTGCTGTGATCTTTAGTATGAGATAACATTAAAAGACAACCAATATTGGGGTCAGCAGGTGGCATGGTGGTTAAGGTGCTATACCCACATGGCTGCTTTCATGGTTCTAGTCCAGGACCTGGCGGCCTAAGAATCATGCCCAACATCCCAAGAGGAGAATGGAGGAGAACAGATTGTAACCTGACCATCTCCCTTGGGTAATGATTTCTCACTTTCCTTCTCTCTATCTCTCTCTCTCTGGTGAGCACATGTCCCCCACCCCCCATGCAAAAAAAAAAAATATATAAAATTAAATAAATAAATAAAGATAACTGATATTTGTAAAGGTATGACAAAAATACTTCAGAACCTGGACAGTGGATATCAAAGTAATATCCAATTTATCAGATCAAATCAAATGCTGTATTCAGTTCCAACCTCAAATGATATAAATATATACTCAGTAATGATATATTGTGGTTGAAATAAATTTGTTAATTTTGATATTTGTCTTTTTCCCCCCTAAGTTTTCCTCCATATTCTATGTTTGATATATTGTTAAACATCATAAGTAGCATACTGTGGTGTTTTATTTCATAGTCTGGAGCAAATCTGTCTGGGATGGAATGTTGGTTCTGACTTACTTCCAAGTTTAGTAAGTTGGTGAACCTTTTTGTGGCCCAATTGCTTTGCCTGGCAAATGGTAGCAATAGTGGAAATGGTGTTTTAAGGACAGAATAAGAATTATTTGTCTAAGGAGTTTAGATCACTACTGAAACAGAAGTATTTGAATGTTTATTAATATTTTAAGGAGTAGATCAATCTAAATTAATAAAATACTGAGTTATTTATAGTATTTAGAGAAATGGCAATTAATATTTTACAATTTTATATGATTCCTTAAACCAAAATTCTGTTTTGATGATTAGATAACAATTAATTGGAATAAGCCTAGCAAAGTAAAATCCTAAGCACTGCTTGGCTTTGTTTATTTATTTGATCATAAATGCATTCCAAAAACTACATGAAAGCATGTGATTGTTTAATCATTGGTAAGTCCTTCTTTACAACTGGTTTACACTCTGGATTTGAAGAGTTAAACATTAGATTATAGACCATACATATGTAAATTTCAGCTCAATCTATCAGAATCTAAGAACATTTCTCAAGTCTTCTAATATCCACAGCTAATTTTTGGTCTCTATCATATATAGCATGGATTGCCTTCATTTGAAATTATTAAGTATATCTTTCTACCTGTATATTTAAGCTCTTCAGACATTTATAACGAGTAGATAAAATGCATGTTTCTTTTTTATGTTGACTTTTAGTGTTTGTGTGTAAAATGATTTTTAATTTCATATTAATTTTACCTCTAATGTCTGTACATACTGTACATGTCTATTAACATAACGCTAGGCTAGGTTTCATGGAAAACATAGATGATAAAACCTACAGGAGGTCTTAAATACTTAGATAGAAAAACATGTATGCAAGTCTGTCACAATTTTGAATGTCAACTTGAATAGACTGAAGGATGCCTGGACAGTTGACGAAACATTGTTTCTCAGTGTTTATCAAAGTGTTGCCAGAGAAGAATGGCGTGTGAACAAGTAGTCTGGGAGAGGAAGACCCATCTTCAGTGTAGGTGTGCATCATCCATTTGTCAAGAAGGTGGGAGGGACAAAGGAACGATACTTCTCCCTCTCCCAATTCTTCCTTCTTGACCTTAGTGCATGTTCTACTCATACACATTATCTGCTTCACCCCTGCTCTTCAATTCAGCCCTTTGTATGTTCTTGCTGGCTTCTGATCCCTGTGCCCCTCCACGAACAGTCTGTTTCTAGTCAGACAGACTCCAAGTTCTTTAATCTTTGGAATCTGGATTCATACCGCTATCTAAGGGCATTCAAGTGTAGCATTCCTAAGTCCTCCTCAGGCCTTGAACTGGAACTGCACCAGCTTCCCTGTTTCCATTTTTCCATCTTGTGGATGGCCTATTATGGACTTCTCTGCCTTGTGCTTGTGTAAGACACAATTATTTCCTATAAAAAAAAAATTCCTTCTTTTGTATATGTGTTTGTCCTGTTGGTTTTGCTTTTCTGGATAATCATGACCAATATAAAAGCATTTCAATTCAAAACACTATGTGTTAAATGTTACATATATTGTGGCTGAAAATAAGCTGTAAAGGAGTAGAAGAGATATATTCTTAGGGGTGATGATACTGAGATGGTCTTTAGATATTTCTGGTGGGAGAGAATTCTTACCAAATTCTTTCCCACTTGGTCAAAGTAAAGAAATGGAGAACTATAAGGCAGACTTTTGGTCTACAAATACCAGTGATGCCAGGCTAAATATGTACCAGGCACAGCTCTAAGTACATAGTATCTGTTAACACAGTTCATCTACAACAAACTGGTGCTGTAGGCATTCTCATTTTCTAAGTTTTATATGAAAGAAAACTGAGGTATTTGGAATTATTTTGAGCTTATCAGATTTTCTGACATTTATCATCCTGGAGAAAAGAGAATGATATGAAGTGTAATGAGGAGTAAGTGCAAAAGATGCATATGAAGTTGTAGTACAGAACATTTACACATTCTTTTTAAACTTTTTAAATTTAGATTTCTAGCATTTTAATTTATTTTGAACATAAGCTACTTTTTTGCAATTGAAGAAAATAAATCCCAAAGTGATCAGGTCCTCTAGATATCTAGGCGAGTCTTGTAATTTTTAACAGAAAGACATCACCATACAAGGTGCTTGCAATAGAGTTATGAATTCTAAGTAATGATAACTTATCTACATTTTTTTTTATTAGGAAAGAACCAAAAACATCCAGTTCTAAAGGGATAATATATAGAACATCTTCATCTACAAAAGACCTTATTTTTCTATGCTCATCCACTAAGATTCCCTTTGTATTTTACTCCATGATCCAACTCTATTGAACTTCCAGTTCTTCAAATGACCCTTCTTATTCTTACTTCTGGCTGTTTGGAACTTATGTTTTCTTTACTTGGGATATTTTCTTCCCATAGGAATCAACATAGTTGTGTTTCAGGAGTCTCAGCTCTATTTAGATGTCACTTTCTTTAGTATGCTACTCCTGACATTCCCAGTCACTTTCTGGCTTGTATTCTATAGCCATGAGCTAGCATAGCACTCTTGTTGCCCTTTCACAGGGTCTACACGTTTTTGCCATAATTGCATTGCAAATTATGTCCTTCTCTCGACTAAAAAAATTCTTGAGGACAGAGATCTGGTTTCATTTATCCATTATAGTAGGGTAGCCTCTGTGTGAATACAACGATGTAACACTTAGTGGAACCTGGATGAATATTTTCTTTTTGTATATAAGAGTAAAAATATCTTTTGAGATTTTCAGTGTTAACTACAGGTCTATATTTTGGAAGAATTTTTGTTTTTTTGTTTGAAGAAAGGGAGAAATACTTCTGTTGGTAGAAATATAAACAGGGGTAAATGAATTATATTAAAGGAGAAAGATCACCAAAACTTATACATGTGTGGAAAAATGTGTGTTTGAATATTAGATGCTAAAATCTACATAGACATCATTATTTGTCTTTAGTGCCAAGAGTTTACCACCTTAGTTTTGATTATTACCCTTGATGTTTCTTTTGATAATCATTTTTCTATCCATATTAAATCATTATAATTATATTTTAATGCCTGGACCAGTAAGAGCACCTCACACAGTGACTGGTTCAGGGTATACACGTGACTGAAGGCCAGTGGAAATTAGCTCTGGGAAATTCTCTAAAGTTATTGGGTAAAGTTCCTTCACTTTATGTCAGGTTAAACAATCTGAGAGGATATAAGATTAAATTGGCCCATTTGTCAATAGTCATCATTTTTATCTGTAGGTAGAGTTGGCCTGATGATATTTTCCCAAATAGGGTACTGTGGGGACACGATTAAGAGAGAATCTGAGGTGTGGGGACATGCTCTGAGCAAACACCACATGCTCTTTTGGGGTTTGGCAGAACCTTGTAACTTGTCTTTCCTTGACCTTGGCTGCAGACAGAGCAAGGGTGGAAATTGCTAGGGGCATTCCAACAGACACATCTGATGGACTTCAAGAAACATCTTGGCCCCAATTAGTAAAACCCAATCCCTGCTCTGTATCTGAAAGGTTCTTTAGCCTACTCTGGGTGTGGTGGTGTGAGAAGATCTTTAGCTCCTTCCCCACACCTTACAGCTAGTTCTTTGCATTAGAAAGGAAGATGAGATTTTCTCTTGATGGGATTATCACCAAGGGATACACCTGGCCTGGTGTGACTAAGCCCTCATAGATTTGTTAACTGCTTCTTATTGTCTGTAACCTGGCAACCAATGTATGAAGTGTAGTAAAACATACATGTGTAATGTCTCCTTGTACTATAAATAAAGACGTCCAGTTCATCTGGAAGGCACAAGTTGCTTGGGCTACCTAGGCTCAGGCTGCCTGTGTCCGTTTCTACTCTATCCCTTTGCCTTATTCTTCCCAATTCCCAGGTCCTGGCAAGATAGAGGGCTTTCTCTTTCTCGTCCTCTTTCTTTTCCTCACCAGCAGCCCCCTGATCATGATTCAGCCAGACCCAAGCCCTGGGGCGGACGCCGACAGGGTACCACAGAATTAAGGGACACAGAGACCTGATAATTTTCTGACATAATTTATTTCCTCAACCAAGCAATATCTAGAATCATGTACTCCTCTCTTGATTTGCCTGTAATTGCTAAAGTAATTGCTAAAGAAATGTCCTGAGTTAATTCTTTTCCTCATTTGTAACCAGTTAAGATTTATTCGTGGTGAGAAAAATGTGGATAAAGTTGGACAAATGCTAACTAGTCCTCTGAAATAAAAAGAAAGAATGACAATACAGAACAGCTATTTATGGGAATTGTAGAAAATTATGTACAACTCTCTCCCAAGTTATGAAGAAATGATGTTATTCATGTATTGAATAGATAATATGTAGAAATCTGTCCAGCCCATGTCCAGTGGTTCCATGAGCTGGATTTCACATGGCTGACTGTTCATTGGAGTCCCAGACCAAACAGTTTGAAAAACACACCAGATATGTGTGCCTACATGCCCAAATGCCCCCAAAGAAGGCAGAGATAGAGGAGAAGGGATTGTGGAGTGACCAGTCACCATGGAGTCAGTTTTTACACTTTTCCTCTCTCTGTCTCTCTGGTGAGCATATGTATCCCCTTTGGCAACATTTTTTTTTTTTTTTTTTTGGAGAGGTTTTCGCTATAGGCCGCGTGCGCTCGCCAGACAGACAGAGAGACATAGAGACAGAAAGCGAGAAATCACCCCCCAGGGGGGATGGTCACACCGCAATCCCTTCTCCTCCATTCTCCTCTAGGGATCTTGGGCACACACGCACACGCACCCGGCGTGAGTTTTAAGCCACCGGGTCCGGGACTCAAACCGCGATCGACTACGTGGGAGTCTAGCGACATAGCCATTATGCTAACTGCTGGTTCCCTCCTTTTGGCAACTTTTAAAAAATGTAGAAAGCCCATATATAAGAAGGAAGATTTTGTCATTAGCAAGTAAACCTGAAAAAATGTTTCTCTGTGTTGTGCTTTCAGTAAGATATTTTTAGAGTTCAAAGTAGTTCACTACAACTGGAATTGATAAGTAATTTTGACTACATTTTGTATTTCTGAAAATGAACTTTATTAATAGTCTTTTATATGTGAATAAAAATGTTTGTAACATATGTGAATCATGAAAAAAACTGGTAATTATGAACTATCTACTCACACTAAGAACCAGAAAATGTACATCAACTGAATCTACTGATTAGTCCCTTCTATAATCCTTTCTTTATTTACCCTTGCCAGAGATCTTTTTTTCCCCAGAAGTTTTTGCCATAGAGCACATGTTCTTGCTGGTGAAATGGGGAGAGAAAGAGAGAGAAGGAAAATGAGAATCACCTCCCAATGTGGATGGCCACGCAGCAATCCCTTCTCCATTTTCCTCTCAGGTTCTTGAGAACACATGCACACACACACCTGGTGTGGTGTGGTTTTTCAAGCCACCAGATCTGGGACTCAAAATGTGGTTGGTCATGTGGGAATCCAGTGATTTAACCACTATGCCATCTGCTGGTCCCCTTACCAGAGATCTTAAATTATATTCTAAATTAGTTTTATCTATGAAAATAGTAAAATTTATAATTGCTAATATGGTATTTCTTAGGACAAACTATTTTATGTTGGATAGAAAAGACAGGATGCAGTGAATTTATCTTTAATAACAAATACCAAGATTTTTTTTTTTTTTACCAGAATACAATGTTTTAAAATAATAGGTAATCCAGGGATCATTTTTTTCTACATTTTGAATCCAGTTCTGGAGTTTATAATAGCATATCCAAACAATGATTTTCTCCTGATCTTAGAAAATCTTATAAATAACAAAATTTGAGATATTGGAAAATGCATTATTATTCTAAATTATGTTGCTTATGGATGTTCTTTGGCAAATTTATAGGAATGCAGTTCCTGGTTTATTGCAAATAACATTTCCTCCCAAATTTTATTAATTTCTGACTATATAAAGTGATTTAAGTTAAATATAGTCTTAGATTTCTAATCTATCAATATGTTCTGTTTTGGCTTCTAAAGTAACTCAAAGAAATCATTTTGATTTGACAATGAAGAGTTCAAACAGCTATAAATATAAAAAGAAATCTGAAAAATGTATAAAACTTGAAAATAAAATGAAGTCTTTTTAGCTCTGATCTTCATCTTGGGATTATTCATGTCACCTTCTAGAAATTTATGAAGGATCTGATTGCCCCAACAGCATGTCTTTATTATTTTTCGAGTTACATGGATTGTGGAAAGTCCTCTGCTGATTATTCCCAAGTTATCAAGAAACAACGTTATTCAATTACATAATAGCATCACTCATTCAAATATTTACTGAGCCCAAACTCTATAATAGAGTTCATTCCGAGCTCCCACAATTTAACAGTGAATAAGACAAATATTCTGCCCTGTGTAGCATGCATGCTAGAAGATTGCTTACATCAGCAAAATAGCCTATTCTCTTCAAAATTCAGAATTAAAATAGTAATATAACTTCAAAACATAAAATAACATTTTTATTATAACTTTTCATCTCAGTGATTGCTATTTTATAACAAAGTATAAAATTAGCTCTATATTAGGCCAATGATTAGTTTTGAAATAGTAAGCTATTTATTGAGCAATGCATTTAAGAAGACAAGGTTTTTAAGGATATTTAAGAAACAGGTTTAGGACAGAAACTGTCCAACTCAAAACTTGGAATCACTGTAGATATCATTGTGAAAACTTTTTAGTAAGCCAACTAAGAGTTGGAATAGAAAATTATAGCCATAAATTGAAATATTAACTTAATATTCAGGCCTGTGTGGGAGAATTATACTTTTTAGAATTGAGATTAAAAAAAAAAATTACAAAACATTCTAAAAGGATGCATGATTATATTGTGTAGAATTATATTGATGAGACATAGATTTTAACATCTACTTGAACTTCACATTCTTGTTTATGTAATTTACATGAATTCCCATAGTGGCAAATGCATATTACCACTTAATTGTGTACATGACTCCACTTCCCACTGGAGAGGTGGTAAAGTAAAAGGACCCTTACTATATTATTGAACAATCTTATATTATATGAAATAATTATATAAATTCAATAAGCTATTGAAGTTTAACGTGTTAATGTTCAACTTATCATCAGTAATAGTAAAATGTAATCAAAGCAGACATTTTTTTGCTTGTTTTCTTGGGAAACAGCATGAATAATTGCCTCGTAGTTTAGAAATATGAAGTTAAATATATTAGCTAATTACTATAGCCTAAATCCTGCAAATAAGTGATTTGGTTGGCTAACAAACATAAAAATGATAGTGATAATCTTTTTTGCATTTCTTTTATCTACACCCTTTGCTATGTGACACTGTAGCCTTTGTAACTAAAAGGTTGCCATACAGTAAAGTCAACCTGGACTCTTACTTGTTTGGCCAATAGAATGTTGTTGATGTGATGGTGTGCTATTCCAATCTGGACTTCCACTGCTATACCTTCGCTCTTGTGTCTTTGTCATTGTAACCATGAGAGAATAGCCAAGCTAGCCTGCTGCAGGATGAGAGACATGTGAAACAGAGCTAACTCTCCCCAGTCATAAAATTTAACAGTCATCTAACATGTAAAAATATGAGTAGGTCCTTTTGAAATCAGCAGTATTGCCTAGCGGATGCCTGCAGATGAAAGAGCAATTCACACATTTCAGTTATCTTCTAGGGCCATTTATTGTGTATGAGTGGTGTGGCCTTCGGTAATTGATTTAAAAAAAAAAAAATACTATTTAAAATGTTTTGAAGACTAAAGTGCTAACAAATTAATTAATTGTAGAGTATTCATATAATAGATCTTTTAGTTTTTGAATTCTGAGTGGTTGAATCATATAATTAACTGCCTTTTTATAATATGTCAAGATTTATAATTGAATGATTTAGCAGTAACTCTTCAGCAAAGGCTGAAATAAATTAGAGATGGGAGGAAAAAAATGTTTGAATTACAAAAGATTTTCTGTGACCACACTCCTTTTTCATTTAAATAAAACAGTTACACTGAAATCTAGAACATTTTGTCTTGAATTCTCATTTGCTTTATTTCACTAAAATAGTTTTCTTCTAGACAATATTAAATATTAGTACATTTTATTAAGAATACTTAGCTATATGAGTTGACCATTATTGATTTTCTTCAAAAGATAATAAGTGCAACTAACACAAAAATGAATTAAATTCATTTTACTTCATCTATTTATATTAAGAAGATAAAAATGTAATCACAGATTTATTCAAATGATAGACTAAAATGGCATAAAATGCCACTAGAGTTTTAGGAAGTGATAATTATGAAAGCTTTCTATTTATGTTTCTTTTACTTTGGATTCAGTCTTCTGAATGTTTTATCAAACCTGTAATTGAAATTATGTTATCCAAATATTTCACTAAAATATTCACAATTAACTCATTGAAAGTCTTTTATCTAAAAATCTAAATTAAAAATTGGTGAAAGTGTTAATCAGTGTTAATTTTTGTAAATCTATAGTGCGCATAATTTCAATTGGCTCAATGGATTGCAGAAATAAGAGTTTTCCATTAAAAACCCACCTATAATAAGTTTCAAAGCAAATTGAGGGGACTTGTTCTCTGTCTAAGTAGAAATCTCTTCCAGGTTGATATTTTGGTAAGAGGTCTGGTACTTAAGGGTTGATACTAGCTTGCTATAAAATTAAAGCAGTAGATGATAAAAAATGCTTTACTCTCAGATATATATATATGTATATATATATATATATATATATACATATATATACACATATATATATATATGTGTGTGTGTGTATATCTGAAAGACATATACATATATATGTATTTTTATCCGTTCTCTTTTTCTTTTATCTTATTCTTTTTTAAGGATATTTATTTAATTGTATTTGTTATTATTATTATTATTACCATTTTTCAATTTGATCAGAGAGAGAGAGAAAGGGAAAGTGAGAAAGCAAACCATCAGGTCTGGGACTGTTTTTTTTTTTTTTTTTGTTTTTTTTTGAGAGCTTTTTTTGCTACAGGGCGCGTGCGTTCACCCGACAGACAGAGAGAGAGAGACAGAAAGCAAGAAATCACCCCCTAGGGGGGGATGGCAATGCCGCAATCCCTTCTCCTCCATTCTCCTCTCGGGATCTCGGGCACACACGCACACGTGCCTGGCATGAGTTTTAAGCCACCGGGTCCGGGATGCGAACCATGGTCAACTACGTAGAAGTCCAGCAACAGCCATTACGCTCGCTAACTGCTGGTCCCAGATCTGGGACTTGAACAGCAGTTGGACATGTGAGAGTCCAGGGCCCCAACCATTATAACACCTGCTAGTCCAACTTTTACCTTATTCTTAAGCTTTTCTCTATGACTGTGTTTTCATTGTTGTCTCTTTAAAAAGGAGCCATCTCATATATGTTTATTTTTCAGCATTTATGAGGTATTTGCCAATTTCTCCATTTCTTTGTGATTAGTGCTTCTGACAATTGCTTATTTTCCCATTGTGTGTTGGATTTTCATGCTTCGCTCCATTGACAAGCATAATGTAGACTAATTCAAAAACCATGTCATTTTTCTTTGATTTAGAAAAAAAATGGAAAATCTGTTAAGAATGTTAATGTTTAGAATTTGGAGAAAATTATTTTTATTGATCATTTCAACATTATTAGCTAATTTATCCAGAGATCCTTCAATATCTTCTGTGTGTTACAGTTATGTCTTATAGAGCAGTTTGATCTATAGTGATAGAAAAATATCTATCACTTATTATTTGTTTATTCCAGAAAGGTTGTTAAATCAATTATCTTATAAAACCAGTCTTATGAAATTATCTTTATTATAGTTGAGTCTTAGCAACAGTGTCTTTAAGTTATGGAGCTATTAAAAAGGAAAGCCAGGTGTTATCACAATGTGACTCTAGAACCTATTTATACTGCAGTGAGTCACTATAGAAGTAACAAGACTTTTACTGATAAATTTCAACATCATCTCTACAACTCACCCCAGTCTTGTATTTTTAAAATAAGTTCATTTTATTAATTATAAACTACTCTTTATTCATATTGCATTACAGCAGCAATATCAATTTTAAGACTATGTAAAAATAAGCCTGATATTTGAGATGGGCAATATTCACTAGAAAAAGGTCATCTGGGTGTTATAAGAAGATGCTAAATCAAATAAGGGTAAAATTCTGCATGTTGTCAAGAAGCATAAATATTCGGAAGGATGTATTTGAATGTTGACATTAATAAAAAACATATACGAGAAACAATGTTATTCAAATGGCCAATGTTTCATTTTTAATTAATGATTTCCATACCAGAGCAGACCTGCAGCATTATTTGGCTTACTTTAATAAAATTGTACCAGAAATGAAAAAGGCTGCTCTAATCCTAGTTTCATCATGAATTAGATTGGGAGAAAGACATTTGATTTTGTTAGAGCCTCAGGGCCCCATTTATAAAATGGAGGTTGTTATAATCTCTGTACTTAATTAACTGTCACAATAATGCAGTCTATTCAAATCAATTCAGTAACAGGAAGTGATCATCTACCATGGGCAAGGTTTAGAAACTACATAAATTAATAAAAGCCTGCACTCATTTTAAAATTTCGCACTCTCTTTTTTGACGCAGATGTTGAAATACATGATATAATGCAATGAATGCAATAGCATCCATATGTAAGTTGAAGGTATAAAAATTAAAGTGATTGATTCTATCCATTTAGGCAATTTGAAAAGTATTCCTAGGTGTGTGACATATATGACAAGACTGAATGTTATATCCTCAAATCTGTTTTTGTCTTCTTTGTAAGGATATGGCCTCCCAGTTTTCTGTTCCAAGTCTCAGCCTCCCACATTAACTAGAGTGATTTTTGCAGCATCCTCACTTGAAGACAAACTGCTGCCTTAGAATTCATTTCATTTTCCTCTTCTTGAAGATTGGAATGCAGGGACCAGTAGTTGGCATAATGGCTATGTTGCTGGACTCCCATGTAGTCAACCAGGGTTCGAATTCCTGACCCAGGGGCTTAAACTCACACCAGGTGTGTGAGTGTGTGCCCCAAAATCCTGAGAGGAGAATGGAGGAGAAGGGATTGTGGCGTGGCCATCCCCCCTGGGGGGGGTGATTTCTCGCTTTCTATCTCTCTGCCTCCTTGGCAAGCGCACACACCCTATAGCAAAAACCTCTCAAAAAATAAAAAAAGTGATTGGAATACAGATTACTCACAATGCAGTTTGGGTCTTGACAAAGAAACCAATGGCCAATGAATGCTGGAACAAAGGAAAGAACCTGGGTTCCCAAATGACCTCACAAAGCTCAGTTGCCTCACTAGCCAGAACTAACAGACTGCTTCACAAGAAAATGCATTTATTTGTATCTCTTTGCTGCAATGATCCCAGAGTAGCCTTCACTGCAATTGATACATCATTTGAACCGGATATACCACTACCAAATGATAGAGAATGACTAATAGAGAAGTAGGAATTGAGATTGAGAAGTGAGACATAAGACCTTTAGGAAGTCTACATCTCACTAAAAGTAATCTATAGGAAGTAAGATTAAAGATGAAAACTTTTTGAATGTAAGAGAATGTTTATGTTTTGTTTTGCATTTTTGTTGTTATAGTTGTAGTCATTTTGTTTCAAGTAGCAGTACAATGTCTACCAGGAAGGTCAGATACAGAACAGTACCATGAAGTATTCAACATTCCATCTTGTCTGCTCCCGCACAAAACGCCAGTAGTTTAAGTTCACATTCTCTAGCTGAACTTATCAGTCCTGGAAAATATATTCACTACAATGAAAGAGACTAGTCATCCCTAGGTAAGGTGGTATTCAGTATTACCTATGCCACTCTAATAATCCCAACAATAATCTAATTCAGAATTTGTGACTCTAAGTTCCAGAAAGCTTTCTCATTTTAGCACATAGTGGACTCTCAGTGCATGACTTTTGGTAAGTGGAGAAATCAGCTCCAAGTAGTCAGGTAGTGACAATTTTCAGAAGTTGCGCTCAACTAAGGGCCGAATTAAAACCTTCCTTTTTTATACATCCTCCCACTATCAGTGTTTTTTTTTAACGGTCCTCTACATATAATAATAATGAAAGAAATAACAATGAAGGTGGATTTGCTTAACCTACAGACAATTAGATGTATTGCAAATCCCAAATTATTATTTTTTAAAACAATTTAAAGCTAGAAAAGTGCATTTCATATACGTGTGTGTGTGTGTGTGTGTGTGCATGTGGGTGTGTATGTACATATGTATGTATAACTGTATCTGTTTAGGACAAAATGTGTTTTTCTTCTTTCTCCCAATGTGACAATTTTTCTTCTCCCCTCACATACAGAAACTTTGATAGTATGAATAGTTCTGTGGTACAGCAGTCATTCACTGCTCAGGAGAAGCTGGATCCCACATGGCAGCCATGGTTGGAATCCCTGGATCAGTTAGCCTAAAATGCAAGAACCCAAGAACTGACAGGGGAAAACTGGAGGAAGGAGATTGCCTTGAGACCAGACCCTGTGGAGGGTGCTCATCTCTCAGTATCCTGTGCACGTGCATATCCTCTATCATGAACAATATTTTTTTAAATATTAAAAACTCCATTAACTTCTAAGGTAAGATGATCAGTCATCTTAACCTCCTTGGGACTTGGTATTTTTTTTGGGGGGGGGGGTGATTTAGGATTTTTTGAGATTCTGGGCTTTCAATGTAAAACCAGGAAGTTCTGGAGAAAGGGGAGTAAACTGTTCTTTCTGTCCTGGAAGAGGCAGAGACAGAGAGAGAGAGAGAGAGAGAGAGAGAATCCCATCTGATGGATTGAGTACATTTAGAATAATCCATTGTTAAGCAGGTTTCAGTTAGAAAGCCTTTGTTTATCCTCAGTCTCAGCTTCGTAACAATGAGTCTGGGACTTAAATACAGCTTTCTGTCTTGATGAGAATTTTTCATATCCTCAGATATGGCAACTGAGTACTGGAACTATGGTTAATGCAACTAGTAATCTAAAATTGTTCATCTGATTTGATGTTATTATAAATTTAAACAGGCACCTCTGGCTACTGGCTATCATATTGAACATTTTTCTCTCAAGGGCTTATCTACAGGTGTACAGGTGAAAAATATACCAGTTGTATTAGAAAAGATGGCAGGAAAATTTGAAAGTCCTCTAACATCAAATAAAATTTCATGAGCTACAGCTTCTGTATGTGAACGCACAAAACAAATAATGTGCTAGAGCAGCTAATGACCCCAGTGACTTGGGTTAAAGTCTCATGAAATCAGAGGATGTAAGAGGCTTGCAGGACCATTTTTAACCTAATCTTTTATTAAATATTTAAATGTAAATTAAATCCATAGATATTAATTAATTTACTTTATGTGATTCAAAAATAGAGTTGTAAAGATATCACTTTTATTAAAATTGAAATAAACAATGATAACAACTAAGTTCCAGCTACTAATCATAAAAAAATCCTGAGTTGAAAAGACACTTGCACACCTATGTTTATTGCAGCAAGATTCACAATTGCTGAGACATTAAATCAACTAAGTGCCCAAGAATGGATGACTGGATTGAAAAAAAAAAAAAGGTGGCATATGTAGATTATGGAATATCACTCAGTCAAAAGAAGCAATGAGACCCTGCTATTTGGTATAAAATGGATAAATATACAATATTTAATGCTGATCAAAATAAATCAGACTATAAGAGACAAACACTGTATGTACTGCTCAGTGTATACCAAATGTGTACATTTCTCTGACTGAAATTTGAGACTTGAAGATTAATGGTAGGAAAGACAAGTGTGGACACTGTGTGGGTTGGGGAAGGATAGCAAGGGGTGTGTGAGAGGAACTTAGGGAGGAAGTACTTGACAGATATAAGAATATAAAGTTCTCTGACAGAGTAGACGTATACGGTAATACAATTGATTCGATAGTAACACAATACGTGTTTTCGAAAAACTATTTTGTGGGCTGTGGAGATGCACAAAAATTAAATGTGAAGAACAACCTTTTTTTTAAAAAAAATAAGATAACATAAGATACCTTAGAGAGTAAGTCATTGGCCAGCTTTAGAGAAAACTCAGAGAGATAAATACCGTTCTATGGTTGCAGAGACCTCATGAGCAAACCGAACTAACTGCAAAGTGTTTCTTTCCATTATATAAACTGCCTTCCAGCACACTGAACTCTGAACGCTTAGGGGCTACTAGAAGTCAGCGTGAAGTCCTCCTGTGGAACTGTTGGCCATTTAGGTGGGGCATTGGTGGTAGACCAAGAACCCATCCATAAGAAGAGCTCAATGACTTGCAGTAATACAAATGACATAAGGGAATATTAAGAGTTCTGCCTCTTAACTCTAAAAGAGAGAACATAATTCATATTCAATTTGAATACTCAAGTAACATTAGCTTTTTAGAAATGTTCCTGAATGAAATAAATCTATTCATTTACCATGTAACCTAGAGGAAATAAAATCCTAAGAAGCAGTATTCTGACATGATCAATTTTTTGTCTTAATGACTAGCAGTAATGCGTTGGGCCTAGCAGTTACTGTTGACAGACATGACTATTTAATCATCAGGATTTTCCAAGCTGGTTAATACCATTGGTGGCTGAAATCAGTAGTGAAGGTAGAATATACACCATTAAAAACAGAAAATGTTACAGGTAACAAGACTTCTCACTCTTGGGAAAGCTAGCTGTTAAATATTTACCAGCAAGCATTGCTCTTGAGATTCTTTGATTGGTGAGAACCACCAAAGGAGATCTAATAATAAACTTTAATTGCATCATTAATCATTTATTTCAGTTCAGAATTTAATTCTATCCTTCTTTCTTTCTTTTTATTTTTAACTTGATTATTTTGTTCATGAGTAAAGGAGACAAAGAGAGAAAGACATCACTTCCAACAATGTCTCAATACCATGGTTCCCCCCCCCCACCCCCAGCCTCAGCCAGATATAGGCACATATGTGTCAGATAACTTCAGGGAGGTCTGTAAATGCAAACCTGGAACCTTCCCATGTGCGTCAGCCTCTTACAGTGTTGCATTTTACTGCAGCATCACTGTCTGGCCACCACTGCTTTCCTTATTTCTTCTATGTTTTTAGGTGTGCTCTTTTCACTTAGTTCCTTCTCAACTAAGAAAAAAAATCCTACTTGCTGCTTGCCATAAATTTTTTCAAGCTGTTTTAATTCATGGTTTTTACTCTCTTCTCTAATTTCTTCCTGTCTTATGGTTGGTATCATGCAGTTCATTTAAACCATTTCATTTAGTTTCATGCATGCTAATCTTCTTTTCCAAATGGGTGAAAAATTATATTTATTTTAATTCTATAGGTATCACAGCATTAAACATGGGTTTGTAGGTTCTAATAAGTACTTAATTGTAGGAAAAAAGAGATAAAGAAAGGTGTAATGAAAGATCCTGAATATTTTTTATTTCCTCTTGTTTTCACTTACTTTGGTCTGCCAACTTTTATCTAACACTTACATTGGTCTGCCCTCATTATCTAACCAATAGCTAGTAGGACCAGCTTTCTGCTCCCTCCTCTGCTATACTCATATAATATGGACATCTGTTTTGGCAGACTGAAACTTTCCTCAGGTCAAGGTACATAGTAGTAAATATATCACTGAGATATTTGTGGAAAGTTGTATTATTATTCCCAATTATTTGATGCCCTCCCTCTAAGAGGAATATAATCCCCACTCATTGTCATATGGCTTTCAGTGCACCTTCAAGTAATAAGATACCATTTTCTGTTCAATTGACATCAAAGTTGGCCTGTCTATTTGCTATGGCCAATGGCATTAAGCAAAAGTGTGCATGTCATTGCAAAGAAGAGATTTTAAGAATTATTATAATTTTCTACCATTACTCCTTCCCTTTGCCATGAAAATGACATGTCTCAGATAGTGGCTGCTTCTGTAGTCTGAATTCCAGAATAATGATATGTAGAGTGGATGAACCACAGTTGACATACAATATGAACAAACATAAACCTTTGTGTTTTCAAGCCAGAGAAATTATGGGTTATTTGTTAAAACAAAATGACTCAGAGAAAGCTGATTAATACAGTTCCTGACCTCATAAAGTTTACAGACACAGAAAGAAAGCCATTAGACCTACTGCAACATTTCTTATGTTTTACTTAATTAAATTTAAATCATAAAGGAATCAGCTGGACATGGAAACTCTACACACTGCAAAGAAAACAGAGAATTCAGGTGTCTCTGAAGAACACTGGGCATCTCGCCCGTATTTCTTATGAGATGTCTTCATTGTGGCCAAACTCACAGTTCCCAACATCTGTTTATTTGATATATTTCTGTTCTTCAGAGACACTTTATGCAGATGCATGTCACTGAGATGAAGAGGAAGATGTAAATTTGAACAACTTGTCACAATTTAATGTGATTCAGGAAGTTGTATTCCTATTACATTGTGTCATTTTAAACTTTTAAAACACTCCTTTATTTTATAGATTTTGATGTAAGTAGCTTTTCACAAAAATACATTTCACATATGAAAGAGTCATGGTTTGAGCCTCCTAGCCCAAATGAGTTTCTGTGAGTAGAGCCCCACAATGGTTCTAGTGTATAAGCAAGTGCAAGGGATAAAACAGCAGGAGGGAGTGCTTGTGACTTCCAGCTAGAAAGAATTTCTATAAGTTTGTACCTCAAAATCCATCCTCTGAGGCCAATGCACAAGTGATTCTAACAACATGCTTCTTTGTTCTTTGTTTGCCTGTGTGTGCCAAGTTTTACATTTAAACCAAAAATGGTTTTAAACAAGTTGCGTACACACAAAAAAAACCTTGGCTTTTATAGTTACTTTACTTCTCAGGTAATTCTTAACTGTTACTGAGTGTTTAAAAAAATGGGGTGGGGGCAGTAGAATTATGTCCTTGGGAATGAGCAATAAGATAAAAATCTCGGTGCAACCAAGCAACAGGAATAAATGTGTGGTGGCGATGGTTACAAAATGATTTCAGATCCTGCAGCCTTGTTATAGATATTGGGGTGTTTCTGTGCAGTGCTGGAGAAGGCTCTGGGTTTGCATTCAGGATCTGCATCAACATGCACTCTTGGGCGCAGCTCTGATCCTGTCTGATTGTAGGGATGAGGGAAAGACCACAATGTGAATACCCTGCTGAAGATGACTGTTTCTCTCTCTCTCTCTCTCTCTCTCTCTCTCTCTCTCTCTCTCTCTCGGAATAGAAAAGTTAGATTTTTTTTGGGTCAAGAAAATCAAATTTTGGGCAGCAGCAGTTAGTGTAATGGCTATGTCACTGGACTCCCATGTAGTCGACCACAGTTCGAGTCCCGGACCCGGTGGCTTAAAACTCATGCTGGGTGCGTATGTGTGTGTGCCCAAGATCCTGAGAGGAGAATGAAGGAGAAGGGATAGCAGCGTGGCCATCCCCTCTAGGGGGTGAATTTTCGCTTTCTATCTCTATGTCTCTCTCTTTGTGGTGGGCGCACGTGCCCTATAGCAAAAATCTCTCCAAAAAAAGAAAAAAAAATCAAATTTTGGATGTGAATTGAAAGGAAGAGAGGTGTGGTGGCATCATTGATTTCTTTTTTTTTATTATAGTTTCTGAGTTACATACAATAGTGATTTCTGAGGGGTACAGTACAAGTTTTCTAACCATGCATATGGTGTGCAATAATCAAATCAAGGCTATAGATGTACTGATCATATTTGACATTGAACATTATATTATGTTGCACACATTTGATAATAGTTCTAGTAGGTTTTTATTCTTTGGAGATATATAATGAATTGTTGGCAACATATCTCACTCTGACATGATACTCAGTTCCCATAACCTCTTTCCCTTGTTTACATGTATTCTTGTGTCTATTTGTTCATTAATCATTTTCTCTCAAGTTTTCTCCCTAATTTTCTCCATCCCCCAGTACAGCTTCTGGTATCTACCATTGCTTTCTCTACTTCTATGACATCAAGTCCTTCAGTTTAGACTATAGATCTTAGATATTAAGATTGTGTTAAGTGGGGACATACAGTATTTGTCTTTCATAACCTGGGTCATTTCACTTAGCTGTGTACCTTCTAGGTCCTTGCATTTTGTGTAAAGTGACAGATCACATTGTCCTTTATGGCTGAGCAGTATTCCATTGTGTATATGTGCCTTATTTTCTCTGTTCATTTATAGAATATGGAGCACTTCAGCTAACTCTATGTTCACATTTGCACATTTATGTTTATAGCAGTATTACTCACAATAGGTGTAATGGATTTTTACCTCACTTGGTTCACTTGGCTAAAATCTTTGAAAACATGTGTTTACAGGTAAGGTCTTTCTAGGAGAGTATTTCCTGAGATCAAGATTTGTTTAATTTTGGGGACTAGCAGATGGCATAATGACTACGTCACTGGACTCTCATGTATTTAATCGTGGTTCTAGTCCCAGACCTGGTGGCTTAAAACTTATACTGGGCACGTGTGCGTGCATGCCCAAGATCTCGAGAGGAGAACGGAGGAGATGGGATTGCAGTATGGCCCTCCCCCCTGGGGGGGGGGGTTGATTTCTCGCTTTCTGTCTCTCCTGTATTTCAGGCGAGTGCATGCAAAACCTCTCAAAAAAAAAAAAAAAAGATTTGTTTAACTTTTTTTAAATTAAAAATAACTTTAGAGATAAGTGATGTATAGTGATTGAATGTATAACAAATTAAAATAAAATAATTAAAATTATATGGAAGGCAATTAAAATAACGTTAAGATCAATATTTGACTGTAGATCTTCGCTAATGTTCATAACAATTACATGAACTAAACTGAAAATATATAATTTTATCTTCAATTTACAAGTAATGATGTTGACTTTCAATGAAGATAAATAAACTTTTCAAAGTTGCTAGTAGTAAAGCAATATTCTGGTCTCAGGTACCTGGTGGTGAGTGGTATTCTGGTATTGAATAGTTAGTAAGATCCTTTTATAAACCAAAAGAGATACTCAGCTTTGTCACCCAGCCAGAGTGTATGTAAAATTACTGTCCTTTGCTTTTCGAAGAGGAAACTGAGTTCCAGAGGTCAAGTAATTAATCTATGATCACACATCAGGAAAGTAGCAATGCTGGTATGTATGGAAGGACTATATGACTAAAATATACATCCTTTTAGCCATTTAACTTTGTGACTCAAAGTATTGTTGTAAAGTAGTTTCTTTTATAATATAATATTACACACATGTTACAGAATTTCAGTAAGCAAGATTCAATATGAGTTAACATCATAGCAAAAAAATCCTGCAAGTAGAAAACGTAAGATTTTAAAGAGCTGGAAAGAATATAAAATGAGAGGAAGCATAAGTAAAAATATGAAAAGTAGACCAGTAAAGAACACAAAAATTAGTAAATTTTATTATTGGAAAGTTTAATAAGTGCATTATTGCCTGTCAACTCAGGGGCCATAGACCCAGATATGAAAGTTTGATTAAATGTGAATAGTTTTATCCATTACTTGGCCAGTTCTATGTGCATATATCAAAATTCAGATCTTCATTCAGATATTTCGTATATTAACTACATATAAAAACTCAAACTCACCAGCCAAGATTTTTTCTCATCCTATCTACACAGTCCTTTAATTCAAAGGGATATAATATGGTGTTCTCTGGTCATCTTGGCTTGAATAAAAGTTACTATTTATGTCTTTTTTTTTTTTTTTTTTTTGAGAGGTTTTTGCTATAGGGTGCGTGCGCTCGCCAGACAGACAGAGAGAGACAGAGAGACAGAAAGCAGGAAATCACCCCCCAGGGGGGATGGCCACACCGCAATCCCTTCTCCTCCATTCTCCTCTTGGGATCTTGGGCATGCACGCACACGCGCCCGGCGTGAGTCTAAGCCACCGGGTCCGGGACTCGAACCGCGGTCGACTATGTGGGAGTCCAGCGACATAGCCATTACGCTAACAGCTGGTCCCACTATTTATGTCTTTTTTATAATTCAAACAACTGCAATGAAAGATTTTCCTCAAGCCCATTTCCTCTTCAGTTGGAACTTAAACTGATGCAATTTCATTAGCGGTACAAGCATGTAGTTTGGGCTGGCAGTGATGGCTTGCACCAGGATAAATTAATTAAGGTTGTGGTAGTTTACAGAGGCAGAAGGATAATATTCCCAGTGAAATAATCAATGTTATTAGACAGAGAGAGGCAAAAAATTAAGGAGAAGCAATATAGTGGAGGATAGAGACTCATATAAAGAAAGATTTAAAATAATCTGGGGATTATTCTAAAAGTTAGAATAAGAAAATAATGGATTATTTGTATGTAGGCTTGTAATATAACCCAATCTATGTGTTAGATGGATCTTTTGTCACCATGAGATTTTTTTTTTTCTAAATTTTCCAGAGGAAATGTGCCAGAGAGAGAGAGAGATGAAAGTAGGGGACTGAGAAAGCATAATTTTCATGGGAAATGACCATAAAGCAATCCCTTTTCTTCCATATATTTATTTCCCCAGGATTTGGAGCACAAATCCAGAAGTGCCAAGTGTGTTGTTTTTTTTTTTTGGAGAGGTTTTTTTTGCTATAGGATGCGTGCGCTCGCCAGACAGGCAGAGAGAGACAGAGAGATAGAAAGCGAGATATCACCCACCAGGGGGAATGGCCACGCCGCAATCCCTTCTCCTCCGTTCTCCTCTCAGGATCTTGGGCACGCACACACACGCGCCCGGCGTGAGTTTAAGTCACCGGGTCTGGGATGTGAACTGCGGTCGACTACCTGGGAGTCCAGCGACATAGCCATTACGCTAACTGCTGGTCCCCCCCAGTGTGTTTTGTAAGCCATGGAGGTCCAGTACTAAAATTGTACATTTTGCCATGTGGGATCCTGTCAACTCCTCCACCATGCTACCCCGTGGCTCTGAGAAGAATCTTACAGAGATGCTATGGTAGAATTATGAGTTATTTTTGCTTACAAATGGTAAGAAATAACTCCTTAGTTAATGATATTTAATAAGTACCTGGTATATGCTAGGCACTTCTATTCTATAGTGAAAAAGGTAAACATAATTCTAATTCTTGAAAAATTCACAGAATAGTCAGTAAAACAGGCATTAAACAAATAATATTAGCGGAAGGAATATTATAAAAGAAGTTCAGGTTTGTATGGAAATATAAGACAAAATGATATTTCCTCATTGGAAACTCATAAAAGAACATTGGTATTCAATAAGCCATGATTCCTTGCAATCAGAATTTTTAGAACTTCTGACAAAAATTAGCTGTATTTTTCTAATTAAACTTAATTAGGAATTCAATTCAATTTAATTTTGAAGATTAATTCATTCATCTTATCACACTATTTTCAAGAGTCAAATACCGGGACCAGCAGTTAGCGTAATGTCTATGTCGCTGGACTCCAATGTAGTCGACTGTAGTTCGTGTCCCTGACCCGGTGGCTTAAAACTCACGCTGGGCACGTGTGCATGCGTGCCCAAGATCCCGAGAGGAGAATGGAGGAGAAGGGATTGCAGCATGGCCATGCCCCCTGGGGGGTGATTTCTCGCTTTCTGTCTCTCTGTCTCTCTCTGTCTGCCTGGCGAGCTCATGCGCCCTATAGCAAAATAACCTCTCCCCCCAAAAAAGTATATAAAAAAAAGTCAAATACCAAGTATATAAAAAAGAGATACTGATACTATTCATGGGCAAAAACTATACTCATACTCAATGTTAAAGCATTTAGAAATTTTTGATACAAAGCTATTGAAAACAACTGAAAATGTTAAAAAGGAGAAATCGTGTCTACTGGGCAGGGCAGAATATTTGAATGAAAGGAAGCTGAAACCAAAACACAGATTTTTTTGGACCTCCTGCCCTTACTATGGAGAGGAAAAGCTTTGAGGTATATGTGGGGAGTCTAGAAAATTACTAAGAGCACATGGAGAATTGATGTAAATGCAATGATGTATTTCTGGTCAACTCCCAATATGTTTGTGTTTTTCTGTACATGAAATGTAGAATGGTATCATATTATATTTTCTATGTGTTTATCAGTCATTGCCTAAATTGTTGGATTGTGAAGTAAAAAAAAAAAAAGTTAAACACATATGCCCTTTTAAAAACCACACTCATAAAAACATATCCTAGTTTGAGAGAGTTAGAAATAAAAATAGGATTACTTCTCAGCCTTGTGGTCTGAAGCAAAGAATTCTACTTCCAAAGAGAAAATTAGATGTTATGAAAAGGGCACAATATTTTTGCAGAGTTTTAGTAATCATAATATTCACACATAAAAATATTTTTCACCTATAATTAATCTTTATATCTAAGAGGAGAAATTTACCATTAATTTTTATAATTAGCCAAAAATTATACACACACACATACACACACACACACATATATACGTATATATATATATATATATATATTTGAAGGGGATCAGCAGTTAGCATAATGGCTATGTCACTGGACTCCCACGTAGTCGACCACGGTTCGAGCCCCAGACCCAGTGTCTTAAACTCACGCCAGGCGCGTGTGCGTGCGTGCCCAAGATCCCGAGAGGAGAATGGAGGAGAAGGGATTGCTACGTGGCCATCCCCTCTGGGAGGTGATTTTTTGCTTTCTGTCTCTCTGTCTCTCTCTGTCTGGCGAGCGTAAGTGCCGTATAGCAAAGACAACTCCAAAAAAAATATATATATATATATTTGAGGTCTAAAACATGATGTTTTTATATACGCATACATTGTGGGATGGATAAATCAAGCTAAGTGATATAGGAATTGTCTTATGTACTTTTTTGTGTGTAGGGTGAACACTGAAAACTTACTCTCTTATTGAGTTTCAATTATATAATATGTTATTATGTTACTATGTTTACCATGAGGTACAATAGATCTCTGAAATTATTTCTAGTAAATAAAACTTTGTATCTTTTGACCAATATTATTGTCCCAAATCTCATACTCCTACAATCTTCGCCAGCCTCAGTAACCTGTTTTTGTGAGTTCAACATTTTTAGATTCAACATAAATATTTTTAGATTCAACATATGTGAGGTCATGAGTATTCATATTTATGTGCCTATTTTATTTTATTTAGCATAATGTCTCTAAGTTTACTCATGTTGCTAATGACCAGATTTCTGTCTTTCTTAAGGTTCAATGGTATTTCACTGTGTCTATGTACTACATTTTCTTTATCCAATCATCTGTTGATGGACACGTTGCTGTATTCCTATCTTGGCAATTGTGACTAGTGCTGAAATTAACACAGAAGTCAAATATCTTTTTGACATACTGATTTCATTTATTTCGAGTATATATGCAGCAGAATTTCTGGATTATATGGTAGTCATATAGATGATAGATAGATGGATAGATAGAGATGATAGATAGATAGAAAAATGATAGATATTTTAGGTTTTTGTCATAGGGCCAGGCAGAGACAGAGACAGAGAGGGAAAAATGAGAAATCACACTCCCCAGGGGGAATAGCCACATAGCAGTCCCTTCTCCATTCTCTTCTTGAGATTTTGAGCACACAAACACATATACCTGGTATGATTTTCAAGTCATCAGGTCTGAGACGCCAATTGTGGTTGGCCATATAGGAGTCCAGCTCCTTAATCACCAGTTTATCTGTTGGCTCCAGAAATCATGTTTAAAACATTGAGAAACCTCCATTCTGTTTACTATAATAGTACTAATTTACATTACCACCAAGAATACATGCGAGTCTGTTTTTATGCTAGTGTTATATTGTTTTGGTTATTGCAGATTTGAGGCATATTTCGGAATCTGGTACAGTAATGCTCTGGCTTTTTTTTCCCCCAAGATTACTGTGGCTATTTTTTTTTTTTAATGTTTCCATAAGAAATTGATGATTTTGGGGGCCAGCAGATAATGTAGTAGTTGTGACACTGGATTCGCACATGGCTAACTGCAGTTGGAATTCTGGATCCAGTTGCTTAAAACTCAAGCTGAGCGCATGTGTGTGCATACCTAAAATTCCAAGAGGAGAATGGAGGAGAAGGCATTGTTGCATGACCATCACCCCGGGGGGTGTTATTTCTCACTTTCTCTGTGTTTCTGGTGAGCACATGTATCCTATGGCAAAACTTTCTCTCATGAAAAGGAAATTTAGAATTTTCTTTTGTTAAAAGTGTAGAAATTTTCATGAGGATTGCATTCAACCTATAGATACTTTTTAGTGGCATGGACATTTTAGCAATATTAATTCTCATATTTAATGACTGTGAAATATCTTTTAATTTACTTGTGTCATCTTTAATTTATTTCATCAATGCTTTATGATCTTCAGTGTACAGATTTTCATATTCTTAGGTACATTTATTTTTAAGTATTTTACTTTTTAAAGTTGTTAGTGGAACTGTTTTGTTAATTCTTTCTTTGGGTTATTGGCTATTAGTATATAAAAACGCTATTGACTTTTTGTATGTTGATTTGGTATCCTGAAAGCTATCTAAATTTATTTATTAGTTCTATTAATTTTTTGTAGTCTTCAGGGTTTTCTGTATATCAGAACATGCCAGTTGCAAACAGAATAAAGTTAACTTCTTCATTTCCAGTTTAAATGTCTTTAATATTTTTCTCTTGACAAAAAAGCCCTGGCTAGGTTTTCCAGTGCTATGTTCAATATAAATGGCAAGAGTGAGCATCCTTGTCTTGTTCTTGATCTTAGAGGATAAACTTTCAACTTTTCACTATTGAGTATGATATTAGTTGTAGGCTTATCATATATAGCCTTTATTGCATTGTGATACATTTCTATAATAGTTAATTTGTTATAATTATTCATCAAAAATTATGCTACATTCTGTGAAATGTCTATTATGCATGTCTTGAGATGATAATTTGCTTTTTGCCCTTCATTCTATTAATATAGTGTTTTACATTTATTGATTTATGTGTGAACCATTTGTGCATCCTTGGGATAATTCCACTTTATCATGATGAATGATCTTTTTAATGTGCTGTTGAATTTGTTTGACTAACATTTTATTGAGGATTTTTGTATCTCTGTTTATCAGATATATTTACCGGTAATTTTCTTTTCTTGAGACATCCTTGTTTAGTTATGGTATCAGGGTAATATTGATCTTGCAAAATAAATTTGAAAGTATTCCCTCCTTTTCCTTTTTTTTGAAGCACTTGAAAAGGATTGATATTAGTTCTTTAAATGTTTGGTAGAATTCAACAGTGAAGCTATCAGGTCCTAGGGATTTCCATAAGAAAGAATTCAATTATTAATTCAATCCCCTAACTAATTATTGGTGTGTTCTATTTCTTAGTGACTCAGCATTAGTAGGTATTATGTGTCTAGGAATTTATCCATTTTTTTAATTAAGCAAACATTTGTTGAAGCTTAAATTGTGGTACAGAAGTACATTTCAACAGATTTAAGTCCAATATAAATGAAGGAAGAATAACGGCAACAAAACTTCCCCTCTGTTTTCTTTTTTTTGTTTTGCTTTGTTTCCATTTATTTGTTTGTTTATTTTTACATTTTTCCATAAACATTTACTTTACATATCAAAACATTTTTGCTCATACTCCATTGTTCTTGACAGTTAATAACTTTCAAAATTTCAGAATACTGAATTTTAAACATAGTGTTTAAAATATTTCTTATAATTTTGTTTTTGACTATAACAACAGAGATAGTGTGGTTTTAAGTATTTTTGAGAAAACATTTACATGTCAATGACTCAAATGGTTGAAAAGCAAATGCCAGCACACTAGTAACACATAAACCTTCTCTATTGAGCCCTGCCTACCAAGTATTCTATGATATATCATCTACTAGCAAAGATCAGTCTTTTTCTTCCTTCAAAGTCTTTCTCAAGATAATCCTCTGGTGTGGTTGCTCTTTTGCAATATGTACTGATTACAATTCTGGGGTGGAAAAGTCCAGGTTATTTTATGTTATAAATTCTCTCATTTATCTTCTCTAATCCTCTCTGCCAGGCAGAACTATTTATGGTGCCAGGCCCTATTTCTAAGAGCTTCTGTTGGCTTACTTGAGATTTACCTTAGTGTCATAGTTTTCTGATTAATCTTCAGGTATGACATTCCAGTTAAAGTCTTTTTCAATAATGAATATTTCCAATTTCTGATTCAATGCAACAAGCATTAATGAACTTATGCAAATAACCCTTTTGCTACAAAATAAGAATACTTTCATATATTTCCAATTCAAGAGGGGTCAGGAAGGAAGAAAGTTTATGTCTCCATTTAAAGAAATAAACAAGAGAAACATTTTAACAAATCGCGGAACCTATCAACAACTCAATCCGTTTCTTTTAAGTTATTTAATTTTTGGTGTATATAGTTTCATTGTAGTTTATCCTTAGTCATTGTATGTCTGTTATATCAGTTGTAATGTCTCTTCATTTATTTCTAATTTTTTATCATCAATTTTGATTCTAATTGATTTTTGAAAGTTTAGAGAACTATAATTTACTCAGTAATTATTTGGGGATTCCTGTTATGTTTAACCAATTAACATTTAATAATGTGTACCTGATAACATAGTCACAAGGAAGGTTAGAGAAGGATTTTCATAACTTTTATAGCAAATTAGAATAAAATCAAAGAAATCAAGGTTAAAATTCTCTTCTATGCTTCCAAAAGTGGTCAGATACTATTTTTTTTTGTTACTTTCACTTATTTTTTTCTGTCCAAGTATAGCCAACACACTTTTAGAGTATTTGAAAATGAAACTCTGAAAGACTTTAGGTAACTGTCTAAATGTGTAATTTGGATACTCTTCTGCACTTCTATTTATGAAATCTATTGAAGTTCTTATGTTCTAAGAGTAGATCTTCTTGGCAGACACGTTTGGGACTTAAACAAGAAAAAATGAAGTGTTGGCAAAATTAAGTAAAGTATAGGCAATGGTGTTCATGAAAATGAGTCAAAGTTTTATTTCTTGAATTAAAACCAAAGAGTACCTGAAGAACTGCATGCAATAATAACTGCACTTATTCTTGCACCTACGTGTCTATGCTTTAGTGTTTTATTCTTTATGTGTACCTTTAGTTGTACTCTTTTTTATAAATGAGTACTCTATTTTCAATGTAGTATGTAATATTATTAATAACCTTGTTACTACTATCTGACAGGCAACTCTGCTTATGCCCATTTTGCAGGCAGAATAATAGATGTTTGGGAATTTTAAATAACTTCCCAAAGTTATTTGGCAAGTGGAAGGATCAGAAGAAACTCCAGTGCTCTATTCTTTATAATCCTCTTGTGAATCCTTTGCCAATTTCAGGCTTTCCCTTCTACAAATTCTCTTATTTTTCCAATTAATTACAGGCCTCCTCACTTAATGACTGAGTTAAGTTCCTATGAGTAGGTCGTTAATGGAATTGGTCAATCAACATGGAGCTTAACAGCTTAACGGCACATGTACTACAGTGGGTTGTAGTGCCATAGGGTATGTATTTTTCAATAGATATATCACACTACACTTTGCTAAAATAATATAATTCTATCCAAACAAAAGCACGCATAAGCACAAGAAAGAGACAAGACACTGAGCACACCATAATATAAATTTGGTGTAACTGATTTTATTTTTCTGAACACTACTGTAACTGTACAAAGTACAAATTTACAACTGAAACGTGTAGTCTTATTTGTTACACTTTGTGTAGTGACTACTAACTGACTGAAGGAATGAGACAAAGACTGGGGAAAGGGATTCCTAAGACTCATACAGACTGAAAAAGAGGATTCCAGGGGCTAGAGAACTGGTCGTAATTATGAGCGATCATTAAACAGGTAGGCGGTTAAGCTACAAGTTATTGTATAGGGATTTAACTTTTATGTTAGAATTTCTTATACTTTGGGGCCAGCAGGTGGTGTAATGCATTACTTATACTTTCCATGCATTTAGTATCATTCCTTAACCTTTTCCCATGCCTGCTCTTTATCTTGTAGACTGTATAACTACATTGTCTCATGGAGATGTTATCTCACATGGTTCATCATATTTGATAGTTCATGGAACATGATAATTATTTCTTCACTTTGCTAACTTTAGAAATTTGAATATGAAAGATATTTTGACTAAAAGATAATCTGCAACATAACCAGTGAACTTTGGACAAACCTATGTTAATGTGTAAGATAAGCACAAATATCAATACTTCCATGGTTTGTGTTTTATCTTCAAATCTTTGGGGAGAAAAAAAAAACCTAACAGAAATGATGAAAAGTTCCTTAGATAAACCTCAATTCTCACTGCAGAATGTTTTTTTCTTGTTTATATCACCAAAATGATAAGAGTAGAGGCTATACATATTATTGTTATTGATACTTTTCATTTTATGTGATTTGCAATGAGTACGTGTGTGTGTTTACCTCATACTCCTAATCTGGTAGTCATGCCAATTGGTTCTATAACTTCCTCTTGAGGAAGATCCTGTTTATATGCTTCACACTAGATTCCATCCCTAATGTCAGGGTTAGAGTAACGAGGTGGGAAACTTGAGTTTTAGCAAATGAAATTGAACATTCTCTTGCACACAGTGATGGCTAAGTGATGAGTACCCAAACAAGCCATTGAGGTACAATGTGATGCTTCTTAGGGCCAAAAAGAGGTGAAGATTCTTTCCCCATTGGACTTAAACTTGGAAGACTGAGACTAAGAACAAAGCCAACATCTTATATGTAGAGCCAAGACAGAGAGAGGAAATAAGTCCTGTTGACAGCATTGGAGTCTCTGGATCAAGATGCACCTGAAAACTTACAGCTGAACATTTCAGCTACATGAGGCAATAAAATTTTTTTGTGTTGTTGTTTAAGCCAGTTTGAATTGCATTTCCTGTCATCTGCAAGAAATAATATTAACCAATACAAAACATATGACTTGGATACAGTGACCTAGGAGAACCTGGTTTATATTATATTACTAGTTTTAAGACTCAGAATTTCTAAGAAAGGGATTTCTGTTTTGTATAGAAAATGGAAAATAGTTTGTAAGTGGGGTATATAGGGAGAAAAAGAGCCAAAAAAGTATTTATGTCTGCACTGACATTGACACTTCAGTAACAATAATATTTAGAAAGCATATTACTATTTAAAATGACAAGCAAATGAGATGTGGCCCCTATACTCAAGAGGCTTATTGGGGCAAAAGGCAATGAGTGATTGGACAAACAATTAAGTATAGTTTTGATGATTTAGTTAAGCAGAGTTTTGTTGAGTTCTAGGAGACTTAACTTATACAATGAAAATACATGGAAGGCTTACCTAAATACATACTATTCAAGCTGCAACTAGAGGATTTGAGAAGTAAACATGGGTGAATGGGAGTGAAAGATCATGAAAATTAGAATGTGTGTCGAAGTATGGGGAAGAGTATGCAAGGAAGAGATGACTCACTTCAAAGGATTTAAACTCCAAGTGATGCTAAGATGAAGTGGGGAAAAAGAAGTGAAAATAAATTGCAATGGAAAAATTGACCTACTGGGCCAAAGAATCTATTTATGAGGCCAGCAGATGGTATGGTAGTTAAGGCACTAAACTCCCACATGGCTGACTGTGGTTCAAGTCCTGAACCAGGCCTCTTTCTCTCTCACTTTCCTTCTCTCTTTTTTCTGTCTCTCTATGATCAAATTAAAACTAATGAACTAACTAAATATATAAAATGAATCGTTGTTTTTTTTGTAAAAAAAGTCTGTTCATGGAAGTAAGGAAAGCCATAAAATTACTGGTGGGTAGAGAAGGAGAGGAGAGATCAAAGGTCAGGAAATTCCAATGAAATGAAAGAACAGAGGTGGTAGTAATGAGGCTGAGTGATAAGAGTGGAAGGTATGAAACTATTTCAGAGAGAGAAAGTATATGGGTATGAGAGAGTTCAGAGTATGACTAAGATTAGTTACCAAGGTAGACTGGAAGGAATTTCTTGGAAATAACAAAATCAACTGTAGATTATGAACAATCCACATATTTATATTACTTAATATAATGGAAAGAATGAAAGTATTTTAAGAAAAAGGTCAACCAATTGCCAACTCTTCAAATAATTAAGAACATTTGCACTTCGATATATAACAAGAGGCAAATAAATAAAATACAGAGATTTACTTATTATTAAATACTTATAGGTAATAGGCAAATGCTGAGTGCTTCATTTACAGACATTATTTTATTTAAGATTCACTTCATACTTATCAGAAAAGTACTTGAAAATTTTAATTTTTACATTTACTTATTTCTTGAGAGATAGAGAAGCACCTTAAATAGGTTCTCATGCCACAATGCTCTCCCCTTCCAGCACTCCCCGACAATCAGGATTAAGGAAAATGCATGTGCACCAGAAGGTACCAGTTGACACAGAAACCAAGCCCTCATCTTCCATATGGTTTCCAGAAATTTATGCTAAAGCTTCACCACTACAGTAGGGTCAGATGTTTTAGATTTTGAAGATGAGAAGATCAAATTATGAAGTGGAATGAGTAAGTAATTTGCCAAAAGTTGCATAGTCAGGATATAAATACATGTATTTTGACTCCAGAACATATTCTCACAGCATATATAGTTCATATTAAAGGTAAATTGCATGAGTTTTATTATGGAGTTATTTTGGTTTGTTCTTATAGTTCCTATACATCAGGAAGATACTCTTATCTTAGTATATCTTCTTTTCTCTGTTCAAAATGAGAAATGCAAGCAAATAAATATAAAAACAAAATATCTATTCACAATGCTCGGGATTTAGTTACTCACCTCCCAGATGAATAAAAATGATTTGACATTGTTCCTTAAAGTTTGTGGAAAACAAGTCACTGGTTATATTCCAAGAATAAAAATGTCCAGGGGGAAAATGTTTTTCATAGTTGAATGTTATTTTTTTCACTTTATATGTTATTTTTTATCTGTACATATTCTTTGGTAAAGAGCCTGTACTGATCTTTTTGCCCATTAAAAAAATTGGTTGTTTATTTATTTATTATTGAATTTTAAGAGTTCTTTGTGTATTTTAAACACAAGTTTTTTGACATATATTTGTTTTGCAAATGTTTTATCCTAGTCTTTGGATTGTCATTTTATTCTCTTAAGAATATCCTCTATAGAACAGAGGTTTTTAATTTTAATAAATCCAATTTACATATTTTATTTTTATAAATCCTGCTTTTGCTATTGTATCTAAAAATGTCATCATTAAACCCAAGATCACTTAGACTTTCACCTAAGTTTTCTTAGAGAATTTTTATATTTTATGTTTTACATTTTGGTCTATGATTTTTTGAGTTGTTTTATGAAAGGTGTAAGATATGTGTTTTGATTTTTTTTTGAATATGGGCATATAAGTATTTCAACATCATTTGTTGAAAAGACTACCCTTTCTTCACTAAATTGCCTTTGCTCCATTGTCAAATAAGTTGACTATTTGTTAAGGAAAGAAGTAATAAATCATGAATACAAAAAATAAGACTTTGATAATGGGGGGCTGATGACAGCACACTGGTAATGCAGTGCTCTGTGAGGTTGACATACATGGTAAAGCTTTAGGTTCATGTCTGGAGACTTTCTTGAATATCCCAGGCATGTGTGTGTTTGTTATATAGGACTGGCTAAAGCTGGGGATGGACTGCACCATGAAGACTCTGTTGGAGATGTCTGTCTTTCCCTCTGATCTCTGTATCTTGCTCAAGGAAGCAAGAAAGAAAATGGGGAACAAAAATACAAGATCCTGGCATTTGATAGAAAGTGGGCAAATATGGATGAACATTTACTGCTGAGTGAAACAAGTCAGGCTATGAAAGAGAAGCATTTCATGTCTCCACTTCATATATACTGACTGCCCATGCTTTATGACAGAAACTGTAATTTTAGAGGATGTAGAGGCTTGTAAAATGGTTACGGATACTGGACACAATGTGTAAAGTGGGTGGGGAAAGGGGGAGAGTGTGAGGAAAGAAATTAAGAAAAAGAATAGAGAAGCAAGACATTTATGGGACACAGAAATGGATTATTATCTGTTGATGATAATATTTATAGTATCCTCAATGGACTGATGTGAAGTGGAATCATGTTGGGAAAATTTACTTTACAAGCTAAGTGATGTATGGTGATTAAATATATAAAATAAATTTTTTAAAAAATCATTAACCAGCCCAGTGACTCTTCCATTTTGTTCCACTGAAAAGAATAGAGCTCATATCTCTTCGTAAATTTCTTATACTTAATATAGTTATCTGATCTTCCCTTCTATCCCTTTATGTCATTTATATTTATCTTATTTATATAAATTAAATAGATGATCACTGATTTTTTTTTGAACTTTTTATTACCGCTCATTACTTGTGCCAATAAAGCAGGATCTCTTCAGACATCTATGTTAACTGTATCTTTTACCCTACACGTTGGAATTCTATGTTCAAGTTTTCTTCACTAGGTACTGCTTATTAAGCATAAAGAATACATCTCTTCTTTTTTTGCACTTACAGGTTTTGCTGAAAATGAAGTTGCATGGGACAACAGGAAGTAGGTGGGTTTCGAATAAGTTTGAGGTACAAAAATAATTCAGTCAATTACTAGGTAAGGCATTAGTATTCTTTATTTTTACTTTTTTCGGTATTTATTTATTTATTTACATGGGATTTAATTATCTCCTCTGTAAACATCACTATAATTATATGCAACATTCAGAATTTTATGAGGAATATAATAAGTGAAACATATGTAGGTAAATGAGAGGTGTGATCTCTGATAATAATAAGTATTAATAAGAGAGAGAAGAATATAACCTAAGAATTTATTATGTGTCAGATAATGCTTTTTAAAAGTTTATTTCTTTCATCCATAAGCAACAGAGAATAAAACAGAGATATAACAGCCCCAACAGAGTTTTCACATGCTATTCCTACCTACAGCCAGCCCCAAATCATGAGCACACATGTGGGGGCATGTTCAAGGAGGTCTTCAGACATGAACCTAGGACCTTCCTACTGTGTTACCAACGCACCACCACTTAGCTTCTGACACGTTCTTAATGACATGTTACCAGTCCATATAGTTGTGTCAGGGGTTTTAATAGATGGGTCAATAGGTAGGGGCACCGGATCATGCAAATTTATGCACGATATACATCAAGATATCTACCTTGAAGAGGGGACAGAGCAGATTTTAACAGAGATTCCCAGATGCCAATGAAAATGCTCTGACCAGGATGAAGAGTCCATAAGGACCCTTATGTTGCTCTGTTTGTCATTCTCAAAGGTTTTTTATTTATTTATTTTTGTTTTGTTTGTTTTTTTATTTGTTTTTAAAAATTTTGCCAGAGGGCACGTATGTTCACCTGAGAGAGACAGAATGGGGGAGAGAAAGAGAGAGAGAGCGAGAAATACTGAGAGGGAAAATAAGAAAGCACTTCCACCCCCATATGAAATGGTCACGCTGAAATATATTATCTTCCATTTCCTCCTTCTTTTTGGATTTTGGGCATTCAAGCACACATGTCCAGAGTGTCGCTCAAGTCACTGGTTCTAATACTCAAACCATGCAACCAGTCAAGTGATGCCTCAACCACCATGCCACTGGTTGGTTCAAGGATTTATTTATTTTTATGTATTTTTTTATTTTATTTTAATATCCTCTTCTATGTTGTCAAGCTCTGGCTACTAGTACCAGTAGCTGCAATGAACCCTATGTTAGCTGGAGTGATAGTTACAAGAACTGGTAAAATAAAACTTTTTCTTATACCCCTTCTTATACAGACCCAGGCCAAGGCCCTTCCTTATGTCAGATGTTACAAAATATTTTAGTTTTTGCTAGCTCCTTTAAGAGATAAATAAACTGAGTCACAGATGTTATGATTTTTTTCCCAATACAGTATAATTTAATTTTAAATGTAGTACAATCTGTCTGTGATGGCACAAGATTCTGGAAAATATTAAGTCATAGAAATCCCTTCCTTTTTTTCATTAACATTGTTGACTCTTAAGAAATTAAAATTTATTTTTCAACTTATCTTTTTTGAAAAACTGCTTATTAATGAACTAGAAACGGACATTGTTGACTCTTAAGAAATTAAAATTTATTTTTCAACTTATCTTTTTTGAAAAATTGCTTATTAATGAACTAGAAACGGAAAAACCTTGGCGGTAAGCAGTAAGTTGTAAGATTGTTTTCTTTTTCTGAGAGCTTTTTGTTAAAGGGTGCGTGCGCTCACCAGAGAGACAGAGAGACAGAAAGCAAGAAATCACCCCCCAGAGGGGATGGCTACACTGCAATCCCTTCTCCTTCATTCTCCTCTTGAAATTTTGTGCACACATGCCAAGCTGCTGGGATCGGGATTCGAACCACGATCAACCACTTGGGAGTCAAGTGACATAACCATTATGTCATCTGCTGGCCCCTTTAAGTGATTTTTAATGTGGAAAAGTAAGAATATTAAATACGACTAGATTCTTTGTACATTGGTAAGCATGTTAGTAACTCCCATTGTGTATACACATTAAGAAATTTTTGAGACTTGGTTTCTGCTTTCATTCAAGTGAGAACATTTATAACAATCAAATGATATTTTGATCAACTGGACTGGGGAAAAATGTTCACATAGTGAAATGTTCATTTTGTAAGCTAAACAATGTGATTGAATGTATATAAAAATAAATAAAAATAAAACTTAAAAAAACAAATAAAATGAAATGAGATGAGTCATTGATTTAATGAACTATATAATGCAATCCTAATTTAAAAAATAATAATTTTGTATTTATATGTTTTTAAAAAGGAATGCATTTTTAAAATATGAATTGAATACTGAAGACTGTTTCAGTCTTCTTAAAATCCTGAATTTTGGAAGCACAGGTGTTAAATGGAAGGCCATTGTCTATTTACTATAAAGGGATACTTTATACGAGTTATACTCTCTTATCTAATATCCCCTAGCATTTTGGAGATTTTAAAAAATGTTGGCCTTTTGGGACTACTAAGACTATGGCATTTCATATTCTGCAAAGCAATATTAGCCTTAAATTGAGCCATTTATTTTGCCCTTGTTAAATGTCACAGTTGTCTTTTCCCTTGAGTTATTAGTTTTATCACCTACACATTCTTTTTTGGAAAAATTGGTTGATTGCATAATGGACTGGAATAGGACTGATTTAGTTCAAGGTCTGGACAACTAGTATTCAGAGACCAATAAAATATCTTGGTCCCCAAACAGTTATTTCAATCTAGAATTCTAGACATGTTAAGGATTGATCCTATTGAGTCAGTTCAATACAGGTGTAAATTGAAACAAGAAAACAGGCTTTTCTTTTCTTTTTTTTTGTTTGGAGAGGTTTTCACTATAGGGCACGTGCGCTTGCCAGACAGACAGAGAGAGGCAGAGAGACAGAAAGCGAGAAATCACCCCCAGGGGGGATGGCCACGCCGCAATCCCTTCTCCTCTATTCTCCTCTCGGGATCTTAAACGGGCTCTGCGTTTCAGGCATTGGCAATATGAGCTGAGGCATATTATAAAAGCTTTTAATACACATGGTTGGGCATTAAGACAAAACAGAACAAATACTGACTGAGAAAAATCTCTAAATTTTAATGTCTTTCCTTAATTTGTGAGAAATTATCAATCTTTCCAGAATATATATCATCCTTAGTCTGTAAACATGGTAAAGAGAATTGGGCAACCCAAGAAATATAATGCAATAGAAATGCATAGGGCCAGTAGGTGGTGTGGTAGTTAAGGTGCTGAATTCCCACATGGCCAAACATGGTTTGAGTCTCAGACCTGGCCTCTTGCTTCCTCTCTGTTCCTCTCTGTCTGTCTCTCTCACTTCTTTGTCTAACATGTGCCCTAAAGAAAATTAATAATAATAATAATAATAATAAATAAAATATTTCTAAAATATGCCTTAAATTTAAATGAAATATAACCTAAGGACAGTGACTAATGATGAAAAACATAATGACAATAGTAGATGCAGAAAATAAACAAATTAAATACAAGTATTCAAAATATTCTGTAGAACATAAAATCATCTAATTTAACAGAGATTATTTTGAATACATCGAAGATGAGTAGTAGATTTACTTTTTTTCATTTTTAAAGGTTTTTTGTTTCTTCCATGGGATAGTGAAAAGAAGAGAGAGAGAAACAGAGAGATAGAGAGGCAGGAACCCTAGCAGGATCCTCCTGAACTGACCCACCTCAGTCTATTTTTTTTGAGAGAGATTTTTGCTATAGGGCTTGTGCACTATCCAGAGACAGACACAGAAAGTAATAAATCATCCCCCGCGTGGATGGCCACTTCACACTCCCTTCTCCTCCATTCTCCTCTAGGGATTTTGGGCATGTATGAATACACGCCAGGCATGAGTTTTTTTTTTTTTCTTTTTTTTTTTTTAATTAATTACTTTTTTTTTTCTTTTTGGAGAGGTTTTCGCTATAGGGCGCGTGCGCTCGCCAGACAGACAGAGAGAGACAGAGAGACAGAAAGCGAGAAATCACCCCCCAGGGGGGATGGTCACGCCACAATCCTTTCTCCTCCATTCTCCTCTCTCGGGATCTTGGGCACGCATGCACACGCGCCTGGCGTGAGTTTTAATCCACCGGGTTCAGGACACGAACCGCAGTTGACTATGTGGGAGTCCAGCGACATAGCCATTATGTTAACTGCTGGTTCCCTTTAATCAATTACTTTTAATTTGACCAGATAGGGACAGAATAGAGGGTGGGGAGGATAGTGAGAAAGCAAGCGGCCAGGTCCAGGACTCGAATGCGGTTATCCATGTGGGAGTACAGTGATGTATGCCAAATGCTGGTCCCAACCCACCCTCAGTCTTTATTTTATTTATTTATTTTTTTAAGAGAGATTTTTGCTACAGGGCAGTGCGCTGACTGGAGAGACAGACAGAGACAGAGAGACAGAAAGTGAGAAATCATCCTCCTGGGGGGGAATGGGCACACTGCAATCTCTCCTCCTCCATTCTACTCTCGGGATCTTGGGCACGCACGCACACATACCCAGTGTGAGTTTTAAGCCACCAGATTTGGGACTTGGACTGCATTCATCTGTGTTCAAGTCCAGCATCAACCCACTCTTAGTCTTAGCAAGTCACATGACGAGCATGCATACATGAATTTAACGTGCTTGCGGGGTAGTCCCAGGATGTGAATTCAGGACTTGGCACATGGGCCCAATTGTATTGCCACTTAGTCACTCTCTGGACCCATTTTTCAAAGCACTCACAGCAACACTTTTTCCTATAGGAGGAAGACATGCAGATTTTGCCTATTGATAACACCCAAGGCAGCTGTACAAAGAGAAATTTATTGTGACTCTCACTTAAAAATAATTATATGTCCATTCTTGGTCTTGTACATTACAGAATATAAACCAGCTTCGTTAGTGTCACCAAGAAGACTTGTTAAAAGTGAGTATTTTATGGTCCTATTCTAACTAAATAAATCAGATTTTTATCTTTAAAAACCTGTGATTGACTGTAACAAAATAAAGAAAAAATAATAATTTATTTCATTTTTTTTTCATTTTCTTTTATACATTCAATCACAGTATTTAGCTTACAAAGTGAATATTTCAACAGGTTAACATTTTTCTCTAGTCCAGTTGATAAAACTATAAAATATCTTCAACAGATAATATCACATTTCTTTGTCCCATTAATGCTTTGCCCCCTATTTTTCTTCTAAATATCCTTCCTCAGACCCAACCTCTACCCGTAGGTTTTATTCAAGTTAAAGTTTTTTGCTAAAAAAAAAAGTTGCTAAAAAAAAAAGTCATTTTTACTGAGAGTTCTGTAAAGTACTGGCAGACCTTCTAGTAATGCTAAGATTCCAGCCTAATCAAGTATAACGCAAAATGGGAAATAGGCATTTTAGATGCTTATATCCAGGGTATCTCCCATTAGAGAGTATAGGTAGAGAACAACCCTAAAAATAAGTTAAATTTATTAATAAAATTATGTTAAAATAAACACACATATGTCATATAATAGAGCCTTAAAAATGCACCTTCTCTCTCTTGGTTTTGGTTGAGGCTCCAACACTGAGAAACATAGCTTCATGTCAGAGTAGCTTTTCAGAAGAGAATAAGAAAATTATGCTATTTTTATGTAGCCCTGTACCTGGAGAGTTTAAAATACATATATTTTTTCATGAATTGGAGCTAGACATTCTTTAGAGAGAATTGATGGTGTTCTGGGTGCCAACTGAAACCAAGTGAGGAAGATTTCAAGAGGAATAGTGGAGATCCTGACGTGCACTGAGAGATCATGGAGAGAGAAATTTCTCCCTGACTGCAGACCAATAAGAAGGAAGGCTACCCTGGATACTGGCTATATCTCCTTCTAAAGCAGAACGTTAGTTGTTTCCTTTGTTTAACACATGCACCCATAGAAAGAAACCAGTTTGGAGTTCATTAAAAAAAAAAAATAATGGGACCAGCAGTTGGCATAATCTCTAAGTTGCTGGACTCCCATGTAGTCACTGTGGTTCGAGTCCTGGACCCAGTGGCTTAAACTCACTCCGGACGTGTGTCTGTGCATGGCCAGGATCTTGAGAGGAGAATGGAGGAGAAGGGATTGCGGTGTGGACATCCCCCCTGGGGGGTTATTTCTTGCTTTCTGTCTCTGTCTCTCTCTGTCTTTCTGACAAGCACATGTGCCCTATAGCAAAAACCTCTCCAAAAAAAAAAAAAAAAAAAAAAAAAAAGAAAGAAAGAAAGAAAAAAGACAAAAAACAAACAAAGAAACAAACAAAAACAAAAAACACTTTCCTAAAGGACTTACTGGAGAAATACCATAACTCCAACAGAGTGAACACAGCAAGAGTCAAGGCAAGGCAAGAGAAGACTCAGAAATTACTGGCAGGAAGAGACAGAGCCTACAGTCAGTGTTAGGCAAACGGTAGCAGAAGGTAGTAGAAGATGCTGTAAGATGGTAAGATGAACCTCTGAGGATCAGGCCACGTTGTGCTGGAGATGGTGGGTCAGCCCTCAGTGTCCATTCCCCCCTGCCTTTAGTGTGCCTCTGTACTACACAATGAAAAATGAAACTACTTTTCCAGGACAGCACGGCTTCTCAGTTGTAGATAAAATTTAGGTGTGACCAATCAAATGCACTGTGTGGGACAATGAAAGCAAAAGTAGGTCAAATATCTGTCGGTTCTGTGGTTTCTGCTGCCATGCACAATGGCAGAAGCCATAGTTTTTCTGTTCATACTGGTAAAATATCAGTCACTGAGTGATCGATATCAAGAGGGAATAAGTGGGTTATCCATTGGCCAATGTCATACATTTTCTGGAGCCTGACTAGCTTCCTAAATGTGATAAGTTTCTATTATGACTCCCGATTGGAGCCATAGTGGTACAAGCATTCTCTGTATTAGATATATCCCCACTCTGTTGTCCTGCTTCCTGTAATTGATGACTTTAGGAGACACTCCTCAAGCTATTTCTTCCGTTTCCCTTATCCTCTAGATAATAAAACCACGAGTATCTTCTAATTCTTTTTTTTCTTAAAATGGCTAGAGAGGTGGACATTGCTTTATAGAATGGAACACTAACTGGTATAACATTGAATACCAGCGGTGGCTGTAGGCAGCAGGCACCCAGAGACTTGGTGGTGAGATTGGTTATCTTTCTGGCTGCTTTTAAAGTCACTAATGTCCCCACGAACATTGGAAAATGAAGACTGGTATTTCTATAAAGCATGATTGCAAAACTGTTTAACTAGCTTGCACTGCTGAAATAAAATATCTATTAAAGACAAGTTTTGGGGAAATGATATAATAGATTACCATGACAAAAAAATTAATATAAGGATACTATCTTAAGGTGATAACTATGCTGGAGAAATCAGACACATAGACTAAGTCTAGGGCATAGAGAAGTCCAGCACTTTTAAAAAGAGCAAAGAACAAGCCTCAGACTTGAGAGAGTCCCTGTGACTGCTCTTACATTCTTATCGCTGGTCATGTGAGTGGTTGGGATAACACAGACTTGCTTTGTCTTTTATGTGAGAATTAAAACTTTGTTTGAAAAAGATAAAATTGGAATGCTGGCATTAGGGTCTATTTGGATAACTTCAAATGCCTCAAACTTTAAATTCTTCCTGAAACTTCCTGCATGAAATTAACCGTCCACAGCCTCCATCAATTCTGCCTTGTTTGGAAAAACTGTGATGCCCACACACGAGGTAGTTCCCTCTTACAAAGATGCCAACAATCTTCATTCTCCACTTTGTAGTATTTTGTAGGGCCTAGAACCAGGTAATGGAATCATATCACATGCAGGTTCAGAGGGCACAGAGGCGATGCAACCTACAGAGAGCAGGCAACTATGCCAAAGAATTACAAGCTTTTGGTCATTTATATCAGAACAAATCCAACAAATATTTGTGGGAAAATGGTTCTCAAAATGAGGCAGAAGTTTGTGAAATTCAGTATTACAATGGGCGAAATTACTGGTCTGTGTGACTTTACTATTAGAAATGTTCAAACTTGATATTTCAGCTTGCGAAGCGAGAGACAGTTCTAACTTTTCCTCATTTGGTACTGAATGTGGACTCAAAGATAACCCCATCTTAAGTCAAGTTGATATACTGGAAGCAATACCATCTTCTTTGAATTTGCTCCAGAACACTGACTCTTAGAGCGCCAAGCTTAGAATGCCAAGCCATAGCAAGAAGCTCTGCTTTACAAGCATCTTGATCTTTATAACCCATGGATTCTATGTTGCTTAAGCCTTCGGCATATTCTGATTACAGAATCATTCCAAAGTCCTCTAGCATTTTGAACCAAAGCCAGGCATGCTCTCTTTGACAAATATTTAGTCTCATTTTGAGAGAGAGCTTCCGACTTCTAATTAGCAGTAGACGTTAGTTTCTAAAAGCATTGATTCTGAAGCCAAATTTTGTCATTTGAAAACCTGGCTTCTCTTCTTATTAGCTTCTAACCTTGAGCAAGTTAGTTAATTAATCTGTGCTTCAAATTTAGCATCTACAAACTGAGGGTTCTGTCAGAACCTACCCAATAAGGATTTTGTGAAGACTAGATGCATTCATACGAAACTACAGATTTTCCTACTATCCATTCCACTGTGACTTTTCCTGCACCAGATGATAGGCAAAACTTTAGGTTTGTTCTTCATGTTCTTTTTCTCTTCTACTCAGTTGTTGATCTACATGAAATTTGTTTCATGTAACATTATAATCTGTAACATCTTGTTATTTCTTCAGATAGCAAGCCTATAATCATCATCTCTAGCCTCCATTGCTGCAACGGCCTTAAAACAGGCTTCTTCTTTTCTACCTTTCACCATCTCCACTGTGTCCTGATCACAATAACCAGGGTGATCCTGTTTAAAGTGAGATCAGATTATGTCAGCTCTCTTTCCAAAACCCTCTAGGAATGCCTATTCTGTTCACAATTATAAGAAAGTTATGACAACTCTCTGTGAGAGAGGCCCACAAATCTGGGCCTGTGTTACCTCTTGGAACATTTTCTTCATTTCTTTACTCACTTCAGTTTATCCCTGAACTTGAACACCAGGCACATACTTTCAATATAGGACCTTTCTCTCAGCTGTTTTCTCTATCCAGAATGTTCTTCTTAATAGCCATATGATTAACTACCTCATTTCCCATAAGTCTTTTCTCAGCTATCATCTTCAGAATGAGAGGACAATAAACCATCACATTGAAAATTTGAACTTCCCTTTTCCCTCCAAACCTTAGTCACCTTCTATTTTTCTATTTTTCTGTTCAGTTTTTATTTTAGCTTTTAAGGTTTTTGTCATATGATATGTGTGCTCGCTAGTGAGAAATAGAGAGAGATAGTGAGAGGGAAAAGGAGAAATCACCCTCTGGGGTGTGGAGGATGGCCACACTACAATCCCTTCACTTCCATTCTCCTCCTGGGATTTTTGAGCATGCACACACACACATGCAGTGTGATTTTTAAGCCACCAGGTCTAGGACTCAAACTGCGGTCAGCCATGTGGGAATCTAGCATCTTAACTGCCACACCATCTACTGGCCCCTTTGCTGCTTAATTTTTAAAACACTTATTATTCTTCAACATCACATTATTCTTATTAACTATTAGATCGTCAGGAAAGTCATGACATATTTTTCTATGCAAAAATGCATCATGATTTTCCCAAAGACCCAATATATTTATTTATTACTTTTTTTGTCTCAATAAGATATATGCTCCATATGAAAAGTTATTTGGTTGATTTACATTAACCTTACTATAGTGTTTAAAAGAATGTCTGGTATAAAATGGTCACTTAGCAAATGATTATCCAATGATTGAATAAGGATCAAATAAATGAAAGTATATTTAGGGCTTAATCCATTTATGTGCCTAACACATGGTGAATGCTACATAACTGTCAGCTATTTTTATAATTACTACTCCTAATTATCTCTGGCATAGATTAAACTATTGACCATCACATATTAGATGAATATCCCACATGCATCCTAAGTTGATTGTCCTCCACTGGCTGTGGTTTAACTTGGGCTTCCCTTGTAGCTTTGCTTCGGTAAAAGGATGAGGGCAAGTTTTACGATCAGAAGGTTCACAGTCATAACAGAATCATGCCTATAGCACTCTTTCAATTCAAAAAATATGGTTAAGTAAGGAAATAAGTGCAGCCTAATTTACAGGTTTTTTTTTTTTTTCTTTTCTTTTTCCTCATTGCTGTTTTCTGTTTTCCAAAGAGCCATTAAGGTATATGCATGTATGTATAGTAATACGTATGTAGACACACTTATGTGTATGTATAGTACACATATATGTAAATCTGTCAGTACATGCACATACATTTGCATATGAGTATGCATATATATGTGCATTTGCATTTGTAAGTGTACATGTGTTCCTTCTATAATAAGAGCAACTTATTCTTTTCTGAAGACCCAAAGGGTATCTCTTCTTTCAGTCACTTCATTCTATCTACTATGGAAAGTCCTTCTCCATCATTCTCCATCCATGAAAACACATTCCAGCTGGGGTCCTAATGGAATAATGGCATGTGGTGAAGCTGGTTTTATCGATCTTATCTTGAGGCTATGTATTGGTTCTTCAAAACCCTTTCTTTTTATTTATAACAGGATCTCAGAATTGGTAGTTGTGCCAAAAATGTTTTCTATGTGGATGAGTGAGTTTTGCCCACATCATCTAAAGTGTCCTATATCCTTAGCATCTCTGCTTGAACAACAGGTTTGTAGTTTGTTTGATACAATGTTTCCACAGATGTTGAGGAAAGTGTTCTATAAAGGCCCCATGGAAGGAAGATGTACAGCTGTTTCTCATTTCTTCTCCTAATTTAGTGGTTTAGTTAGAGAAGTATATAAGACAGCACAAAGCTGTGTGAGACATTATTATGGGGAGTTTGAGCTTCATTTCTTTTTCCATGAGCAAAGTAATAGAATGTCTACCTCAGACATTTTGTAAGAGAAAAATAAAGGGATGTATATAAAATACTTAGCAAAAGAGAAGCACACGATCAGCAGGCAATAATGCCATAATAACAATAAAGTACTTTATTTTCTAATGAAAAAAGATTTTTTTGTCCCAGGTGAAAAAATGAGAATCATTTCTACAACGTATTTTGCTTATGGCCCTTTGCTTAATATTATATGGTTTACTTCTATTACCATTATATAATTATTACTAGCACTCTTTTTTACTCTCGAGAATTTTCAATTTGGAAAACCAAGGACTCCTAGTCTTCCTTCATGGCCTCGTTACAGTTTAAAAGTATCATGGAACCATCTACGTATTGTGGAATTGGCAAATTCATGTAATCCAAATAAGCAAAATAATCATGCATCATTCTTTCTGTTTCTCCCTTCTTTAGAAACATTATAGAGAAAATTTTAGGCTAAGCCATAGGAAAGTATGTTGCTATGTTGTAGGAATAATCACATCATACATATTTCTTAACACTATTTATAAAAAAGCACATGCCTGTTGGTGATTTAGCATTGAAAATTGTATCATTTCACTACACGTCTTGCTTGTCATAAAACTGAAACAGAAGTATTTTGTTCATAAAAGATGTCAGGCTTGATTACGTAGGCAAACTAATGTTTGTTTGTTTTTAAAGGATAAAAAATAACAAATACACTTTAAACTAGAATATAATCCAAAAAAAGTATAAGAAAAAAGCAGGCCTACCCAAAATCTCTAACAAAGCAATGTAACTGACAAAAAAGGGAAGCTATTTGCTCATGATGTATATAGCAATATCTTCGTCTTGACTGATAAGCAAGGTATTTGTCCTGGAAAAAGAAGTGCTGTACACTGTAAAGATATATGTGATTAAATGTAAATTTAAAAAAATATGATTGGACAAAAATAGTTTGATCTAATGGTCACAGACCATCTGTTATTTAGATTCTTCTTGTTTTCTGTGTTGTATTATTGTCCAGTATGGGACAGGACCCCTCTGGAATGAAGATCTTCAAGGAAGAAGGGAGAAGGTCAGAAAGTAATCTCTCTAGGTTTATGGCTTGTTTTGGGCAAAAGAAGTTATATCAATTGTTTCTATAATCTGCCTAGAGGAAGAGAAATTATAACTTCCATGATTCACATAGAGGGAGGGAGAAAGAGCAGCAGAAAGTCAGAGACCTGCTTCTGAGGCCTCTCTGCGCTCTCTTTCAGTTCCCTATTTATCTAGGTGCCCTATTTCAGGTTTTATTTTATTTGTCTTCTTCTTCTTTTTTTTTTTTTGGAGATGTTTTTGCTATAGGGCATGTATACTTGCCAGAAAGACAGAGAGAACAGAGAGACAGAAAGTGAGAAATCACCCCCCGTCAGGGGAGATGGCCACGCCGCAATCCCCTCTCCTCCATTCTCCTCTTGGGATCTTGGGCGCGCAGGTACTTTATTTTCTAAACCCTAACAGTAGACAATATTTTTTGGAAATTTCCTCAGTAGTACTCAAAAGTTGTATATTTTAACAATCTGTCATCTCTTATCCTCACTGCAGAATTATCTGATTTAAGAAACAGCATGTTGTTTTTCATAATTATATAAGATACATCATAACATAATTTTATCACAGAAATGTTCACTATATTAATGACTTTAGTTGATAACTACACTTTTTTTTTTTTAGTAGACAAAGCAGAAATTTGCCATCCTTACTGGCTTAACCTCATTTATGTACAAATTAGGGCTCTCAATGTCTAAGATGTAGAAATAGAAGATATGTAATGATTCAAGTAAAACAATATTAAAATAGTCTCAATCTATATTATAAAAGTAGTGTTAGAATAAAGAAAAAAAAACATATAGTCTTGCAAAAGCTTTGAGAACACCATAAGCCTCTGTTACACACAAATTTGTCCTAAGAAGTTTATGAATCTGAAATTTGTGAATATTCCAAAAGCATCATTTTCTCAATAAAATTCAATGAGGTACAACTAAAAAACAAACAGGGGTCAGCAGGTGGCGTGGTAGTTAAGGGCACTGAACTCCCACATGGCTAACTGCTTCTTGATTCCTGACTTGCTTTCTTTTTCTCTCTCTCTTTTACTCTGTCCCTCACTGATCAAATTAAAATAAATAAATAAATAAATGTTAAATAAAATAATTCTTAAAAACAAGCAAACAAACAAAAATATATTGAAGACAAGTAGGAGCAAAACATAATTTTCTTAAAATTAAGTTTGAAGATGCATGCTCCAAAAATATATATTTGTGACACCTGGCATAGGAAACTTCTTACAAAGATATAAAATAATGTATTTATACATTATATTAATAATCACCACAAATCTTTACATGAAATCAGGCTTTTATATCAAACATTAGGTCATTGGAAATGTCATGACACGTTTTTGCATAGAAAACCATAGAAAAATACGTCCTGAGTTTTCTGACAAACCAAGAGCTCAGAAAATCTAGAAAACAATAAGTGTACAAACAGGAAGGCCCACTCTAAGTAATAATTTTGTCTTAAATTAGAAATGGATTTGTCTTTATATCTTAGAATCAAAACATTCACTCATTTGATTAGACGTTATTTGCTTTTCGTGCGAGAGGAGAATGGAGGAGAAGGGATTGCGGCGTCCATCCCCCCTGGGGGGTGATTTCTCGCTTTCTATCTCTCTGTCTCTCTCTGTCTGTCTGGCAGCGAATCATCCAAAAAAAGAAAAAAAAAAAAAAAAAAAAAAAAAAAACATTCACTCATCTGTACTTGCAAAATTTAGCATCAACAAAAAAGATGTATTCATGTATTCTATAGGGCAATTATTTTATCTTGATGGTAAAAATGTGAGTGTCTTATAGTGAGCTATCTGTAATACTTGATCTTTACAAAGCCAAACTGGTTTTCAAGTTAAGAAAAAGGTCAGAGTAATTATTTTCATCTTGTTTTTATATTTTACAACTTTAAAGTAGAATGCCTCTAACAGTTTATAGAGCAGAGAGAAAAGAGGATGTCTCAGAATACAATTTCAGAGTCTAAGCAAGAATGCCTCTAACAGTTTATAGAGCAGAGAGAAAAGAGGATGTCTCAGAATACAATTTCAGAGTCTAAGCAACACATGTAGAAAAAGAATAACAGAATATATTTACCCTTCTTTCTTGCTCCTGCTACAACTTCATTTTTCTTTTTCTTTCCTTTTTTTTGGAGAGGTTTTCACTATAGGGCGCGTGAGCTCGCAGACAGACAGAGAGAGACATAGAGACAGTAACGAGAAGTCACCCCCCAGGGGGGATGGTCACGCCGCAATCCCTTCTCCTCCATTCTCCTCTCGGGATCTTGGGCACGCACGCACACGCGCCCAGCGTGAGTTTTAAGCCACCGGGTCCAGGACTTGAACCACGCTCGACTACATGGGAGTCCAGAGAAATAGCCATTACGCTAACTTCTGGTCCCTCATGTTAGATATTCTTACAACAAAGCACTTTCCTTACACCAGTGGATTTTTCTTTTTGTTTTAGTTGATTGGAATAGTGCAATCTCCCTAACGAATATTTTCTTGGTTTGGAGGTCATCCAATTTTGGGGCAAGCAGATGGCATAATGCTTACGTCATTGGACTCCCACATAGTATGCTGTGGTTCAAGTCCAGGACTAGCCAGCTTAAAATTCAAACCAGATGCTTGTGTGTCCATGCCCAAAATCCCAAAGGACTAGGAGGGAAGGGATTGTGGTGTGGCCATCCCGCCATGGGGTGATTTCTCGCTTTCTGTTTCTGTCTCTCTTAGTCTCTCCAGTGAGCACTCATTCCGTAAAGTAAAAAAAATCTCTCTTAAATAAAAAAGAAAGGAAGAAAGAAAGAGAAAGAAAGAAAGAAAGAAAGAAAGAAAGAAAGAAAGGAAGAAAGAAAGAGAGAAAAAAAGAAATACAGAAAGAAAGAAAGAAATCATCCTATTTTTTTTATTTTATTAGGGCAAAAACATTAACATAAGTAAATTTTGATTAAAGTCAGTTGTTTCTTCCCCAATTTGATAATGCTAATACCAAATCAGACTGAGTGACTAAGGAAGGTTCAGTATAAAGAATGTTAATTTCATCAAATGTTGGATATTATTTATCCATAGATGCTGATTTTATTTTACATGATTTTACAAAATTTTTGTCAAATTCTTATTTATTTTCTAAAATTATTGAATTTAACATTAAAATCTAACATTCGATTTTATTTATTCTCACAGCTTACCTCATAGAATTTTGATCTATGGCTTTTAAAAGATATTAATTTTCATAGCAATAAATAGAGTGATGTAGACTAATTTTGATAAAGCCTAGTGTAACAAGCATTCCACTCCAATGACAGAGTACAAACATCAGCTGGAGACCAGCTGTGTTCCATGCTCTTTGATTATTGCAGAATCATCCTTGAAGGTTGCGATGAACTCTACAAATCTTCAGATTAGGTTTTTCAAGGTCCATATTAGCTAAGAAGGAAAAAAAGCTTATTCTACGTGGGGGCTCATTATCTTTTCTTTGAGGCTTTGCCAAAATTCAGTTCTCTGTCAACAGATGAGGGTGATGTTGTGTTTGACTCCTTTGGTCCAAATGTCATGCCTTCACTATAGACAACCAAAGGCATCAATGCCATTTGTGTTGAAGTATACCCTTTATTAAAATAAAGAAGCAGTGTACAATATATAGAAAGAGTTTTGAAATGAGGGCTTTAGATAATGGAATTTTTTGTGTGATAAAAATGAGATAAGTAATTTGACAGCCTCAAGGGACAAATCATTTATATAATCACCCAATTCCCAGGAAGAAGTTATAATAGTAAAACATTATGAGTTGTATTGTCTAATAAAAATTATGAAAGTGATGTGTTCACTTTGTTTTTGGTAAAATGGATTTAGATTAATCATTTCAATGCTATGGATTGATAAAAGTGTCAGAGTTCCAGGAACATGAGAGAAATTAAATGCAACCAAAACATTTTGCTTTAATTAATCAGAATAAAAAATTAAAACTGTATTTCATTCCCATATTATTATGGGCAAAGTGTGGATCTTATTCATGTCTATATTCTATTTATCTCTCTGTCTTCTTTTAATTGCTAAAGGGCACATGCACTCCTGAGAGAGAGAGAAAGAGAGAAATTGAGAAAGTACTCCCCATAGGGTACATTCCCATATGGGATGGTTATGCCACAATCCCTTCTCTATTTCTGCTTTAGGGATTTGGGGCATGCATACACATGGGCCCACCAGGTTTTTCAAGCTCCTGGTTCTTGGAGTTGAACTGCACTGTTGGCCATGTGATAGCCTCCTTAACCACCACACCATTAGCTGGCCTCATGTCTATCTTCTTAAAGCCTAGCAACTTCACCTTAGGTTAAAAATCATTCTTAATTATTTGATATATGCTCAGTTTACATAATTCTCTTTTTAACCTGCAAAATAAAAACATAAAGATATATATCATCTGGGTCTTACATTTTAGTTTAAAAGAATTGCAAGGCAAAATGGATTGCAAGTGAGGAGCTCTTTCCCTGAGCATGAGAAGATATTTTGGATTGGTTTGGTAAAATGCTGAGCATGACATTGCTGATTGTTTAATTGATCCAGTTTTAGTAAAACAAAACATTCTATTCTAGAGATTCAATCACCTTTACTTTTTTTTTTTTTTTTTTTTGAGAGGTTTTTACTATAGGGTGCGTGCGTTCGCCAGACAGACAGAGAGAGACAGAGAGACAGAAAGCAAGAAATCACCCCCCAGGGGAGATGGCCACGCCACAATCCCTTCTTCTCTGTTCTCCTCTTGGGATCTTGGGCACGCATGCACACGTGCCCGGCAAGAGTTTTAAGCCACCGGGTCCGGGACGCGAACCACGGTCGACCTACATGGGAGTCCAGCGACATAGCCATCACACTAACTGCTGGTCCCAATCACCTATAAATTAAACAATTATTTCCAGGATGCCTATTTTGTACCAAATGTTATGATGGTCTCTGAAAAGACATATTTCTTTTCAATACTGCTGTTCTGCTGAGAGTTCAATAAAGTTCACTGCTATGTGCAGTTATGTACATTTAGTTCCAAAGTACAGATACACTATACATTCAATGTGAAAATTAAGACTGGTACATTGTTCATTCAAAAAGTAATAGTAATAATAATAATGGTATTGAAAAGTTCAGGAAGGCCAATTGGTGGCTTTGTGATTGAGGTGGTTGAATCCCACATTACCGAAAGCAGAGTTGTAATCCCAAACCTGGGAGCTTGATAAACATACCAGGCAAATGTGCATGTGTGTACCAGATCCCAAGAGGAGGGAGAAATGGAAGAGAAAGGATTGCGGCGTGACCATTCCCCTAAGAGGGTGCTTTCTCACCTCTGCCCACGTCTATCTGCCTCTCTCCTGTGAGTAACTGTACCCTCTGACAAATTTTTAAAAATTCTATAAACTGGTAAGTGTACATATATGTACATGTAGATATATGTATCCATAAAGTGCTTAGGTTTTTAATAAGTTAGAGATGATATGAACACAGAAGATCATGTTCAATAAAAACTTATGAATTACTGTCTCTAGTTTGAGCAGTTCTTTCAGTAACTTACATAATGCCTGATATGCAATATACATTGCTGAATAAATGGGTGATTAAGTAAATGAATGAATTGTTAAAAACGTTAAAAAAGAGTCTTTTCAATTGCTTATCAGTGCACTAATAAACATAAAAGAAGGCAAAACTTTTTATTCTGAAATGACAGAGTACCTGGTATAGACTAAGTCTCCCACTAAGACCATGTATACATTAGGATGTAAGTATAATTAGGAATACATATATTATACTATAGAATATGTTAATATATATGATATATTACATATCATAATATATAATACTTATAAAACTTGAATAAAAATACAAAAATTTCACAGTTTAAGGCATTGGAAAGTCATCGAGAGATAAGATTTGAGGAGGCAAGAACATCAAAACAATGAAATTCATTAAACAATATCTGTACTAGTCACTTTTTCTACTTTCAAAGTGTTTTGTGATTTTTCACATGAGACTTAAGAGGCACAGCCTTGAATTTTTGTCACTTAATATGCTTTGAGAGAAAAAGAAATGGAATTTCAGGGCCCATAATGTAGGAATTGTCTGAAATAACGGGTAAAATTTCATCTTAAGTTATTTGCCAACTCTGAGCTTTAGTACAGAATGAACATGTGCAAGAATAACAAACGAAATTTGGTTTCTAACAAACCGTGAAACTCTGGTGACTACAAATGGAGTGAACAAGGAAGTAGACTGAGATCCTGAACCCTATTTCTTAGGAGGAAGGTTTCACTAAAATCTACCTAACATCCAGTATGATCTGAATCAAAGTGATTTGCAATAATTTAACTATTTGGAAGAACTAAATTCAATGTCTTATAGAGAAAAGTACATAATTAGGAGCCTCTATAATATATTACTCTCCAGTATATAAGAAGGAAAAATTGAAGCTAAGCAAAACGTGGGAAGATATGACACAAAATCCAGAAATAAACTGATCAATAGAATCAAACCTACACATCACCCAGGTGTTAGAATTAGCAAATAAAAGCACATAGATAACTTTTAACTTGTTAAGAATTTATAAGAAAAGATTAATGTGTTAATTGAAAACTTGAAAAATTTTATAAAGATATGAAAACTCCATAAGAAAAAATAATAGGAATTATACAACTAAAATATACAACATATGGTACTAAGAACAAATTATAAATTGAAGGAACAAGGATCAGTGAAGATCAAATGAATTTTTTCTAGTCTAAAATTCAGAGAGTAGAAAAAATAGAGAGGCAGGACATTTGTGGGACACAGAAATGTATTATTATCTGTTGATGATAATGTGTATATAGTATCCACAACTGGACTGATGAGAAATGTATTCATGTTGGAAAATTCACTTTATGAGTCAAGTGATGCATAATGATTGAATGTATAAAAGAAATTAAAATAAAATAAAATATATTAACTTAAGATTTAAAAAGCCTCAAAGACATTTATAGCAAGAAGAAAAATATGGAATAAGAAATAAACAAAAGTTCATGTATTAATACCCAAGGCTTTTTGTTTCTTTCTTTTTATAATTTTAATAAAACATTAACTCAATATTAAAGATAGACAACAACATCTAAAAAGAAAGAGGTCAAGCAAACCACATTTAAGCACATCATAGCCAAACTGGTGAAACTTAAAGTTAAAGGGAAAAATATAAGCAATTCAATATATATATTATTTAAAGAAGAACAAGAATGGCAACAGACTTCTCATTAGAGGTATAAGACAGAAATAAATTGGTATGATGGCAGAGAAAAACAAATATCAATTAAGAGTTTTATATTCATTGAAAATCCTTTTAAAATGAGTGTGAAATTGGGAACAGCAGTTAGCATAATGGCTATGTCGCTGGACTCCCATGTAGTTGACCGCGGTTCATGTCCTGGACCCAGTGGCTTAAAACTCACGCCTGGAGCGTATGCATGCGTGCCCAAGATTCCAAGAGGAGAATGGAGGAGAAGGGATTGCAGCATGGCCGTCCCCCCGGGGGGGGTGATTTCTCGCTTTCTGTCTCTCTGTCTCTGTCTGTCTGGCGAGTGCACGTGCCCTATAGTAGAACAAAACAAAACAAAACAAACAAACAAACAAAAAAAAAAAACAAAGAAAAACACCTCTCTAAAAAAAAGTAAAAAATAAAATGAGTGTGAAATAAATTCTTATGTAGAATAAAGCTTAGAGAGTGCATTGCAAGCAGATACAAATTACTAGAAATATTAAATAATTTTTTTTAAGCTGAAGGAAAATCCTTATTGGAGTTTGGATCTACATAAGTAAATGTAAAGCTATGGACCTGGTGATTATGTGGGTTGATTATAGTTATTTTTACTATTCCTAATTGATTTAAACCAAAGTCAACCATTTAAACAAAATCATTTTCAGAAAAGTGATAAGGTATTAAGAACTGAAAAATAAGACAAAATATCACAAATTGTGAGAGACTAATACAATTTTACTGCTGTATAGTTCCTATGTTATTAATTTAAGACAGGATGTGATAGTGTATAGTGTAATTCTTAGAGCAACTAGTTAAAAACATTATTGCTCTAAAGGAAATAAAATAACATATTAAGGAGACAAGCAGATGGTTATATTTTTGGACTTCCATATAGTCTATCACGAATCAAGTCCTGGATCTGGAGGCTTAAATCTCACACTGGGCATGTGTATGTGCATGCCCAAAATCTGGAGGGAGGAGTGGAAGAGAAGGGATTACAGAATGGCCATTCCCCCAGGGGGTGATTTTTCACTTTCTGTTTCTCCAGTGAGTGCACATGCCTTATAGCAAAACTTCTCTTAAAATGAAATGATATATTAAAAATAATATAGTGGCTAGCAGATGGGATAATGGTTATATTGCTGGACTCCCATGTAGTCAACTGTGGTTCAAGTCCAGTGTGCCCAATATCCTGAGAGGAGAATGGAAAAGAAGGAATTTTAATGTGGCCATTCCCCCATAAGGGGAATGATTTCTCACTTTCTATCTCTGTCTCTCTCTGTCTCTCCAGTGAGCACACATGCTCTGTAGTAAGTCTCTCTTAAAATAATGATAATATATTGAAGTTAGAGAGAGAGAGAGAGAGAGAGAGAGAGAGAGAGAGAGAGAGAATGAGAAAAAGAAAAATACTCAAGAGAAATAAAAAATAAGTGGAAAGATGATATGCTTAAATTGTCACATAAATAATTTTATTTTATAGAAATATAAACAGCTCAATTAAAAAGTAGAATGTGGGTTGTGGCGGTACTCACCCTATGGCAAAAACTACTGGAGGCTGAAATATTCTGGTATCCAGTCCATCTCTCTTCTCTGTCTCTTTATGTGCACATTCTACAAAGAATAAAAGAAAAAGTAGTGTCAGACTAAGGAAGAAAACAAGAACTAAATGGATTCTTATGAAACACTTTGCAAGTATGAATATAAGAGAAGGAATCCTAGGCAATGACATGGCTAGAATGCAACTGGATTCACAAGGGAATTACCTAAGGAAACAAATAAACAAAAACAAACAAACAAACAAAACCCAAATAGACCTAATACTTCAAACTGAAAGACAGAACACTTTATCCACTAAGAACAGGAAAAGTAAGGAATATTCCCTTTCACATTCATGTCTATTCAGCATTCAACAGAAGTACCAGATAGTCATTCAAATGAGAAAAAAAAAATAGCCATCTTACATCTGCCATAGGACTTTTATCCACAATATATGAAGAATTCTCAATATTCAGGGGCCAGCAGGTAGCATAGTGGTTAAGTTTCTGGAATCCCACTTGGTTGAGTACAGTTCAGGTCCCAGATCCAGCGGCTTACAGAACACCCTACTCAGAACCAAACCAAACCTCACTGAGACATACAGTAAACCTCAAAGACCCACAGTACCATTCACTGGGATCCACAGCACACCTCACTGTAAGCCACAGCACACCTTACTGTGACCAGCAGTACACCTCTTTGAGAACACTGCACACACCCCTGAAACCCACTGCACAAAACTACAAATTACAGAACACCACACTCAGAACCAAACCTCACTGAGACCCACAGAAAACCCCAAATATCCACAGTATGAATCACTGTGACCCAAACACACTCCACTTTAAACCACTGCACACCTCACTGTGACCAGCAGCACATCTCATCGAGACCAATGCACACATTCCTGAAACCAACCACACAAAACTGCGACTCACCGCACACTCCATTAAGAACGAAACCTCACTGAAATCTACAGAAAACCTCAAAGACCCACTGTATCATTCACTGTGTACGCCAGCACATCCCATTTTAAGCCACAGCACACCCCACTGCCACCAGCAGCACACCTCATTGAGGCCACCACACACATCCCTGAAATCCATTGCACAAAACTAAGACCTACAGCACACACCACTAAGAAACAAACCACACTGAGATCTACAGAAAACCTCAGAGACCCACAGTACCATTCACTGTGATCGAGAGCACACCCCAATTTAAGCCACAACACACCCTACTGCGACCAGCAGCACATATCTTTGAGACCACCACACACAACCCTGAAACCCACCACACAAAACTGCGACCCACAGCAGACCCCACTCAGATCCAAACCACACTGATATCCACAGAAAACCTCAGAGACCCACAGTACCATTCACTGAGACCCAGGGTACATCCTGTTTTAAGCCACAGCACACCCCACTGCAACCAGCTACAAATCTCATTGAGACCACTGCATAAATCCCTGAAACTCACCGCACAAAACTATGGCTCACAGTACACCCCACTCGGAACCAAACCTCACTGAAACCCATAGAAATCATCAAAGGCCCACAGTACCATTCATGGTGACTGAAAGCACACCCCACTTTCAGCCACAGCACACTCCACTGCTACCAGCAGCACAGCTCATTGAGACCACCACACACATCCCTGAAATACACTGCACAAAACTACAACCCACAGAACATCCCACTCAGAACCAAACCACACTGAGATCGACAGAAAACCTCAGAGACCCACAGTACCATTCACTGTGACCCACAGCACATCCCACTTTAAGCCACACCCCACCCAACTGGGAATAGCAGCACACCTCATTGCGACCACTGAACAAATCCCTGAAACACACTGCACCAAACTACAACCCAAGGAACAATCCACTCAGAACCAAACCTCACTGAGACCCACATAAAACTTTAAAGACCCACAGTACCATTCGCAATGACCCACAGTACACCCCACTTTAAGCTTCAGCACACCCCACTGCGACCTGCAGCACACTTCATCGAGAACACCGCACAAATCCCTGAAACCCACTGAACAAAATTACGACCCACAGAACACCCCACTAAGAACCAAAGCTCACTGAGACCCACAGAAAACCTCATAAACCCACAGTCCCATTCACTGTGATTCACAGTATACCCCATGTTAAGCCACGGCACACCCCACTGGGACCAGCAACACACCTCAATGAGACCACCGCACACGTCTGCAAAATCCACTGGACAAACTACTAACTACAGAGCACCTCACTCAGAACCAAACCACACAGCTATCCATAGAAAACCTCAGAGACCCATAGAAGCATTCACTGTGACCCACAGAACACCTCACATTAAGCCACAGCACACCCACTGTGACCAGCAGCACACCTCATTGAGACCACCGCACAATCTCTGAAAACCACCGCACAAAACTACGACCTATAGAGCACCCCAGTGAGAACCAAACAAAACTGAGACCCACAGAAAACCTCAAATCCCCACAGTAAGATTCACTGTGACCCCTAGCCCACCCCACTTTAAGACATAGCACTCCCCACTGTGTCCAGCAGCACACCTCATTGAGACCGCTGCATACATTCCTAAAATACACTACACAAAATTGTGACTCGCCACATACCCCACTCAGAAGCAAACCTCACTGAGACCCACAGAAATCCTCTAAGACCTACAATATAATTCACTGTGACCCACACCACACCCCTCTTTAAGCCACAGCACACCCCACTGCAAACAGCAGCACACCTCTTTCAGACCACCACACACATCCCTGAAATCCACCGCACAAAACTGCGACCCACATCATACCCCACTCAGACTCAAACCACACTGAGAGCCACAGAAAACCTCAGAGACCCAGAGTATCATTCACTGTGACCCCAAGCACACCTTACTTTAAGCCACAGCACACACACACACCCCCCCCGTGACCAGTGATGTGAGTCAATGTAGGTACAGTTTGGAAAACACTCAAAGCTTACTAAAGCTGGCATATGCTAGCCCTGTTTGTGTGTGTGTGTGTGTGTGTGTATATGCATAAAACAGGCATGTAGGAGAATTTTCAGTGAAGTTTTTTTTTGTAATAATTTCAAGTGTAAGATACCCAAGTATTCTTCATTGTTAAAAATAAATAATTAGAATATGGTATAGTCACATATTATATATCAAAATACTTTATAACGATGACAAAAGAAGGCATTGCAACAAGTGAAATTTAGATGAATCTCACAAATTTAAATTAAATGAAACAGTCTAGACATCAAAGGAATATTTGATGTAATTCTTCTTAAAATATATTAAATATATGATGATATAAATCAGTATAGTAGTTGGCATTAAATGACCCACAAGTAATATTTCTGGGATCTTGGTCATGTTCAATTTTGGTTGTGCTCATTTTGGAACACATTATTAGTTTTTGGTTTTGGTTTTATGTCATACTTCAATTAAGGTATCGCCTTTAAAATAAAAAAAAAATAAAATAAAACTGATGTCAGGTACATGTGAATGCATGCCCAAAATTCCAAGAAGAAATGGAGGAAAAGGGTTATCAGTGTACTCATGCCCCTGGTTGACTTCTGGTTGACTTCTCACTTTCTGTCTCTCTCTCTCTCTGGTGAGCTCACATGCCCTATAGCAAATATATATATATATATATATATATATATATATATATATATATATGAATGATCAGAATTCAAATATATATATATATATATATATATATATATATATATATATATATGAATGATCAGAATTCAATAATGAAAAAGTAAAAATGCATGAAAGGTTTGTGAAGACAATTCAACAAAGAAGATACCTAGCTAGCAAATATGTACTGGAAAATTCTTTTGCTGATGGTGATGCTCAGCATCAATAAACATTAGGGAAAATGTAAGTTAAATAAACAAAAAATTTAACAGACATAAAAGTGAAAAGTTATTTGTTAATAATTTATTGGTAATATCTTTGACTTGACTAATGTGCACTGTATTCATGCTGTGAAAAACAGTGCAAATATGTATAGTGATTAAATAAAAATTTGAAAGAAAGCATGATGCTGAGGTTAACTTTGGAAGAAGACACAGATAGTAATAGTTGAAATGTGTTTTAAAAGTAATAAAAAATGGTAAGGAGATATATCGCTATACTTCTTTTAGAAAATCTAAAATTGGGGCAAACAAATGTCATAGTGTTTGCTTCACTGGACTCCCGCATGGCCAATTGCATTTTGAGTCCCGGACCTGGTGGCTTAAAAATCATGCTTGGCACATGTATGTGCATGCCTGAGATCCTGGGAGGTGATTGGGGAGGAGAAGGGATTGTGGCATGGCCATTCCCCCAGGGAAGTGATTTCTCACTTTCTCTCTCACTGTATCTCTCTCTCTCTCTCTCTCTCTCTCTCTCTTCAGTGAGCACATGGGCCCTTAGGCAAAAAAATAAAAGAGATCTAAAATTAAAACAAAACACAAATTGACTATGCCCATTGTTTTCAATGATATAGAATAATAATAGAAATTTTCATACATTGATTGTGGGTTTGTAAAATGGTACAATCATTACAGAAATTAGTTTGGAAGTTTCTGAATTTTTTTAAAGTACTACATGGATTGTCTATTCCTCTTTTAGACATTTACACACAAAAAAGAAAGTGTATGTACATGAAAACACTTGTATATGAATGCTCATAGCATCTTTGTGTTCAAAATTGTAAACAATAAAAGTAGTATTGATAGGTGAATGGATAAATTGTATGTGGTCAATGGAATTATTTTCAGTAATAAAAAAGAACTAAACTAAGGCACCAAACGTAGATAATATCAAAATAATTGTAATAAGTAGAAGATGTCAAATAGAAAAGAAATATATGTTGTATCATTATATTTATAAGTATTCTAGGAGTTATAGTGACAGAGTGCAGATGGGGAATTGAATGGGGACTGAGATGGGTGTTGGGCAAGGAGTGGAAGGAGAGAGGTAATAAAAAGGGACATAGAAGAATTTATGGAGGACGACAGATGTGTTCATTATCTTGATTGTGGTTAAGGTTCCATTGTTGTATGTGGTTACAGTTCCATGGTTGTATGTCAAAACTTTCAAAATGTACATAAGCAATTGTGGTCCATATATTTCATCTACATCTCAAGAAAGCATTTGACCCAAAGTAGACTAATCTAGAGTAAATCATTAGGAGCATACAAATAGCTAGTAAAATTAATATGTGATGTTAATATATGAACAGGAACTCAGCATTCAATAATCAATATAACACGTATCTATGTACCTTACAGATGGAATTTGTAAGTGTTAGGTGGTATTTGTGTTAGCTAGTTTGATAGTTGAATTGTCTTGTTTAATATCATGGAGATTACAAGGTATACATAATTATAGTGGTAGAAGTGGAAAAATAATTATTTTTTGGATGAAATAACAGAGAGAAAAGTGCTTTTAAGGATGAAATTGTTACAGACAGACAAGGAAAATGTATGAACTTACTCAAATTTAGCATTATAAATATAAAAATATTATCATGAAATGTTAAAAATTGCAATGACAGTTGAAAATGTCATTTCATCACAGAATTATTCTTTTTTATTTTTAAACAAACCATGTATAATTGTTCTAGCAATAATTGTGTTGAACTCTCTTTTACAATATCCACTGTTATCTATGGCATCCCCATTAAGAAAAATGAAAAAGTAATAACTTTGGGCCAGCAGGCAGCATGGAGGCTAAGGTGTTGGAGTTCACATGGCTGACTGTGTGGTTGGAATCCCAGATCTGGTGGCTTGAAAGTCATGCTGGACATTAGTGCATATTTGTCCAAAAATCCAGAAAGAAGACTTGAGGAGAAAGAATTGTGGCATGTTCAGTCCCCCAGGGAATTGATTTCTCAGTTTCCTGCTCTTTTTCTTTCTCTCTCCTGAGTACATGCACCCTATAGCAAAAGTGAAAATAATAGTAATTAAAAAATAGAAAAGTATTAATTTTGGTTGAAACTCTTTTTGGGTACATTCAATAACTTCCAAAATTAATGTTACAAATATTTGAAAAAAACCTTTCTAACATTTTCCGAATCAATTCTAATCTTTAAAAGAGTTATAAAGTTATTATTTGAAGCACTGAAGTATTTATGAGCATGATCACATTTTTTTTCCATCAAAACATGGTGTATACTTTCTTTTTTCTTTTCTTCTTCTTTTTTTTGGGGGGGGGGTAATTTTTGCTATAGAGTGAATGCACTCACCAGAGAGAGAGACAGAAAGCAAGAAATCACCCCCGGGGGGTATGGCCAGGCACAATCCATTCCCCATTCTTCTGTTGGCATTTTGGGCACGCACATACACAAACCCAGTGTGAGTTTTAAGCCACTGGATCCAGGATTTGAACCGCGGTCACCTATGTGGGAGTCCAGCAATGTAATCATTATACCATCTGCTGGTCTCAATAGTGTATAATTTTTTATTTGTATATAATGCTGCAAACGCAATGTAAAGAATTACAACACTTAAAAATCCAAGAGGTTTACCAGTTTAGAATTCTTAATATTTCATTCAATCAGACTCACCACAGGAAAGGATAAAATCATGCATGCTTTATTACAAACCACCTTTTTTTGAATAAGTGTGATGGTAGAAAATGTAGAAATTCCACAGGGAAATCCTGCTAATTTATACTTAAGGCAATCAATAATATGAAAAATTCTACATGAAGAATCAGAGTCCTTGAATCAGCACCTCAAATTTCTCAATAAAAGTACAAAATTATATCCTTTTGATGTTAAAAGTTTTATCTTATTTTTTATCACAAATGTAGCCATTTGCCAAAGCTATTTATTTCTTCCAAGTGAAATATTGCACTGTCAATAAATGTGAAGAATGTGATGTGTTAGACACAAACAAAACAAGGGAATGGAAATTAAAGAGAAAAAAGAGTAAAGCACATGAAATTGCACGAAACTTTGAAAATGAGTTTTGTATTTTATAAATCATTTCTCCAACGCTATGATATTCAGTAGAGAATACAAAATATTGCTCCTAATAAGCTTTTAGTACTGCCTGTCCTAACAGAGGCTTTTTCCGTTAATATTGACTCGTTGGAAAAGCAATTTGCTTTGTGGAATAAAAAGGAATCAGCACAACCCAGACAGAGAAATCCAATTTTATCCTCAGACAGGCACAAAGTTGCATGCCTTCCATTTTAATGACTGACAGCTTCTATTTCTTTGCACAGCAACATGTAAGACATAAACACGGTGGCCAAATGAGGCACTATTGAGTGTAAAGGCATCAGTGGCATCTTTTGGGGGGAAGTGCTCTACATAGACATAACTTGGACTGAAAGCCAGAGAAAAACATCACAGTCACATCAAGTTTTATGCAGTATTTCCATAGCAAAGTGAGAAATATTCTATATAAGCCATATAAGCCAGTGTTTCCTTGAAGAGTACACTGGATTTACGAGAAGAAACTTTTTGACAAACTCCATGTAAGAGGACCTGAATTTTCCAAGTATCTGATAATTTCTGTCTATGGGACAAATTGATGAAAATACTGAGAAAGAGGGAGAAAAAGAGAGACAGAAAGAACAAGAAAGGAACAGAAAATGCCAATCAGTATTTAAAGGCAACAGGAACAAGAAAGAGAAATCATGCCAGCTAGATATTGAAATCATCAGCAGAACTCGAGGGAATGGCTCAAAACATAAGGAATTGGAATTGAGGTTTAGGGCAAATTTATGTTTTAAGATCTTTTCTTAGAGCTCCCTAAAGTGACCATTGTAAACTATTTTTCTATGTTTAATACTTCAATTTGTAATATAGTTTCATTTGCTCTTATGGTTTTGACTTTCTTAAATTGAAAAATTTAATTGCCAGCTTCCCAACATGTGAAATCAATTTTGTTAGTGTAGGCAATTAGTTAAGTGAGAACTAAAAAACAGTTTGGAAAGAGAGATATTCTACATAATTTATTATTTTAAGTTATACATGCTTATATTGAAATGAGAACAATTAAAGTAGAATATTACATTTTTCTTTCAAAATGACTAGGTATACATCTGTTGTGGAACTCAAATTTCCCTCTGCATTTTAAAATAGCCTGGAGGCTACGTACTTCTAGCTCATGCTTTAAGTTTGTACTCCATGTGATGTTTAGTCTTCTTCTTTTGTGGAGTCCCCATACCTTTTCTTCTTGAAACTCAATTTTTCATATAATTGAAATCTAAAAATAAAGAAAAAAAGTGGAGTCACTGATTGTTTTTAGGTTACAGTGTCAGGCTGATTAGAGTTTAATACTAAATAAAACCACCAAACTTTGGAAATCTTGAGACTATTCTTAAGCGTATTAACTGCTGAAAATTCAGTGTTGATAGTGAAGTCAGTGGAGTCCATAGTTACTGGTAGGTTGTAATACAAATAATTTTTTAGAGAAATTTGTTATTACTTCCCCTCTCTCTCTTTATCTCTCTCTGTGTGTCATGTCTCTCTTTCTGTGTATGTGTGTGTGTAGTGTATGCACATATAATGAAATGTATGCTTTTGATGAAACAGGGAAGATAAATAGTCATAGACAATATATGAATAAAATTGATTTTGTTGCTATTATTATTTTTGTATGTAGTATGAAAGCATTGTAATTTTTTGTTTTGTTTGTTTTTGCTCTAGGGAACATGCATATATCAGAGACACAGAGACAGAGAGAGCAAGGCAAAACAAAAAAATTAACTTCTTAGGGAGGGATGGTCCTGCTGCAATCCCTTCTCCATTCTTCTCTCAGGATTTTGGGTACTCAGCTACATGTGATTTTTCAAATCACCAGGTCTGGGACTCAAACTACAGAGTTGGCTCTGTGGGATTCATTTGCCTTCTCCACCATGCCATCACTGGCCCTGGCATTGAGATGCTTTAATGTTACCCTAGCTATTTAAGCTGTTAGCCTCTGGTGACATACTTTCATAACAAGATTTCTTACTTTGAATTTACTTATTATTGTAGTTTTACTAAAAATTTATTAACCACATATTTTCATAAATATTTATAAAGGCAATGGTTTCCATAATTAGTGTCATTTTTATTAAGTTGGCTTTATAATTCATTTAAGGTAAGGAAATAGTCTCAATAAAGTGAGATTTCTGTCAAAATTAGAAAGCTCTATATTCTTAATGTTTTTTCTCTTTTTTATCCATTGCTTGCACATTTGTTCTTTTTTGAATTGATGATATTTCATTTCTCAACCTACATTTTAACCAGTAGATTTTAGAATCAGATTTGCGTTTGAATATAACCTTCTGTAATTACCAGCTGGGAGTCTTAGCAAATTTACTTGTTTCCATAGCCTATTTTATCATTTGCTCAAGTGTATGATGAATAAATATTTTGTTCAAAGAACCAGGACTACAGTAAGCATAAAAAACCCCTACCATTGTAGTAATCAACATAGCACCATTAGCATTACCCTTATCTAACAGCATGATTAATGGTCCATTCCAATGAGAGCTTAATATTATTTCTATATGTCATATTATTCATCATTTTGTTTATATCTATATTTGTTTTGATTGTTGTCAATCAGCTGCTTTGCATTCATTTCCGGGAAAGTGGGTTCTTGGTAATACAAATAAATTTCATGTATATTTTTTATTTCTTTATTTCTACTTTTTTCTTTTTTTTAAATTTTACCTATTTATTTATTTACATTTTTTATACATTCAATCGCATTATTTAGCTTTAAAAAGTATTTTTATCTATTTCATTCCCACCAATAATGCACAAGAGTGGCCCTTTCTCTGCATATTGCCAGCACTTGTTACTCATTTTTTTCTGGATAGTAACCAATCAAACTGATGTAAGGTGGTTTTATTCATTGCGGTTTTATTTTCACTTCCCTGATTATTAGTGATATTGAACAATTTTTTTTTTCATGTAGTTGTTAGCCATTTGTTTTGTATATCTTCTTTTGAGAATTGTCTGTTCAGATCTTTGGCTCACTTTTAATCAGATAATTTATTTATTTTTGTTGGTGAATTGTTTGAATTTCTTGTATATTCCTTTTATTAATTCTTTTTCAAGTGCATAGATTGCAATTTTTTGCTCCCATTCTGTAGGTTACCTATTCACTCTATTGGTTGGTTCTTTTGCTGTGCAGAAACCACTCATTACAAAGGTTAAAAAAAATTATTTAAATGAAATGGAAAGTGGAACATGGATACCAGAAGCTAAGAAAGAGAGAGTTGTTAATGTGATAGGGAAACTTGCTTAACAAATATAAAAATTACAAAGAGGTAATTGACAATACAATGCATATTTCAAAATTACTAGAAGATTTCTAATATTCACAACACAAAGTAATAATAAAAGTTTGAGATGGTGGGTGTACTTATTGCTCTTATTTGATCACTACACACTGTACAATGTTTATAAAACATTGTATTTGTGTTTTGAAAAAAATCACACTATATAAATGGCATACACAACTATGATATGTAAGTAAAAAAAGGAAAAAAATATACTTTTATTATGTGAAATAGACCTTTATATTTTGCCTTAAAAAATTAGATTTATAAGATAAATATGGACATAAATATAAGTAGGAGTTAATTAAAGAAAGCAAGGGCTGGCTCAGATAAAGTGGTTATTACTAAGTATCATCAAAATCAGGAGGAAAAGATCAAAGGCACAAGTAAGTATTTAGGCCTATGTTCAACTGGCTTAGGAGAGTTTCAGACAATATTTAAGATAGGGCTGTAGGACTAAAATATTTGTGAATGGTTGTTGATATATTTGTCATATCAGTGCATTATCCCTATTTGGCCTATATAGGATGGGTCTTCAAAAAGTTCATAGAGAGACCAGCAGATAGTGTAATGATTGTATCACTGGACTGCCACATAGTTAATCGAGGTTCGAGTCCCAGACCCGGTGACTTAAAACTCATGCCGGGTGCATGTGTGTGCAGCCCAAAATCCTGAGAAGAGAATGGAGGAGAAGGGATTGCAATGTGACTATCCTCCTGGGGGGGGGGGGGGGGGGGTGATTCCTTGCTTTTTTGTCTCTCTGTTTCTCTCTGACTCTCTGGTGAGCACATGTTTCCAATAGCAAAAATCTCTCCAAAAAAAATTCATAGAAATATTATACATGCATTTCTAAAATATTTTCAATTAAAATAAACTTTTACTCAAATTCTATTTTTTCCAAACTTTATGAAGTCCTTTCATTTCTATTCTCTGAGATCTACAGTTACTGAAGAGAAGAGTTTTTCTGCAATCATGTCAAAATTTGTTCTATTATAATAAAGTGCTAAACCTTATAACTTGATAATTTTTTCTTCTCTATACTTTCAGTAAATTAAATCTTTTTAAATGATCATAATTCCAGAAAGATATATCTGAATTCATGGTACCTCATGTATTAATTGCCAGTGGCTCCATTTTTATTACCATTACTTAATTCCCTAGATGTGAGCTAGAATTTGGACAATACGATCTTTCCCTATTTCCTCCTTTGCCTTGCTTCTAAAAAGTGGGATATTTCGGTATCATCTTACCTATATATTATCCATCAACTACTGAGTAGACTTAAGTATACAAGATTAAAATAAAATTTCTAAATGGGAAAATTATCAAAATTTCAGAAATTTGTGTATCAGATTTATTAATTTTTATTAGTTAAAAACATTAAATTCTACAGAAAAAAGCAAAGGAAGTACAACTAGAGAGAGGTTAACCAAGGCAACTCAAATTTCAGCTAATAGAAATTGAAAAATAATTGGGGCCAGCAGTTAGCGTAATGGCTATGTCGCTGAACTCCCGTGTAGTCGACCGTGGTTCAAGTCCTGGACCTGATGACTTAAACTCACGCCAGGCGCGTGTGCGTGCGTGCCCAAGATCCCAAAGAGGAGAATGGAGGAGAAGGGATTGTGGTGTGGCCTAACCCCGCAGGGGGTAATTTTTCACTTTCTGTCTCTCTGTCTCTCTCTGTTTTTCTGGCGAGCGCATGCGCTCTATAGCAAAAACCTCTCCAAAAAAAAAAAAAGAAATTGAAAAATAATTGTCACAGTTTTACTGAAATTATTACAGTATAATTGTTATTATCCTAACAATACATCAACCTCAAATGTGTGAGAAATATTGTTATAAAAATTTTTATAAATTTAGAACAAAGCAAATCTCAAAAGAGAAAATAAAGGGGCACTTGTGCTTTTAAAGTTTACAGTATGCGACAAACAGGTGGCCTAGAGTTTAAGGGGGCTGGCTCCTACATGGCCAACTATCAACTATGCAGTTTGTTTTGTGGACTTGGTGGCTTGAAAATCACAGTCTGTTTGTGCCTACGTGCCCAAAAATTTCTAGATAAGAATGAAGAAGTGTTTGTGGTATGATCATTGCCCCAGGAGTCAATTTCTAATTTTCCTCTCTGTATCTCTCTCTTTTTTTTTTTTTTGGAGAGGTTTTCGCTATAGGGGCGCGTGCGCTCGCCAGACAGACAGAGAGAGACAGAGAGACAGAAAGCGAGAAATCACCCCCCAGGGGGGATGGCCACGCCGCAATCCCTTCTCCTCCATTCTCCTCTCGGGATCTTGGGCACGCACGTACACGCACCCGGCGTGAGTTTTAAGCCACCGGGTCCGGGACGTGAACCGCGGTCGACTACGTGGGAGTCCAGCGACATAGCCATTACGCTAACTGCTGGTCCCTCTGTATCTCTCTTATAAGTGCATGTATCCTATAGCAAAAACTAAAGGAAAAAAGAAAAGAAAAAAAAAGAAAAAAACATAAAACCTGAAACTAGGGGCCAGCAGGTGACTTGGTGTGGTGGTTAAGGGCACTGGATTCTCACATGACTGACGGCAGTGTGAGTCCCGGACCTAGTGACTTGCTTTCTTGCTTTCCTTTTCTCTCTCCCTGTGTCTCTCTAGTCAAAATAAGAAATAATAACAAAAAATGAAATTAAATAAATAAATAATTTGTAAAAAAAAATACCAAAAATTCCCTGATACTAAAAACAAGTTACAGCATCACAACTACAATTGATGATAATAATAAAAGCTATGAAATTAACAATACTTTAAAAATGTTAGTAAGTAAATTGGGGATACATGACGTTGAGACTATGCATTCTCATGTACTGACAAATACTAGTTACTAATCTATTTTAGAAAATTAGCCTGAGAGATTTTATTTCATCTACAATTATGTGCCCAATGAACAGCTTTGGCCTCTTTTACTTTGCTAGTAGAAATCTATTTTTTTTTTGCACGTCAATGCACCATACCAAGGAAATGAAGAGAAATTCACCTACTTCCATTTTGACCCTTTATCTATAGTTTTAGTCTCTTTCTTACATTAGAAGTTGCCATGTGATTTGGTCTGGCCAACGACTAATGAGAAGATGACTAGTGAATTAATAGATACTTGCTCCATATCAAGGAAATGGGTATGTTTGAAAGTCTCTTTACCATTATTATATTATAGTTTCTGTTTTTGTATAGAGTTGTGTAAAAAAATGAAGCCTGGAGATTTGCAGTCATCTGATAACCATCAAGAACAGATGAAAAGAAAGAAATGGATGATTATCTGTTGATGATAACATATGTTCAGTATCCTCAACTGGACTGGTGTGAAGTGTTTTCATGTTGGATAAATTCACTTTACAAGCTAAGTGATGTATAGTGATTGAATATATAGAATAAATTTAAATTAAATTAAAAAATAAAAGAATTGACATCTATCTTTCTGAACCTGGCTTATTTCGCTTATCATAACGCCCTCCAGATTCATTTATATTATCACAAATGGTTGGATTCTTTTCTTTAGAAAAAAACTGAGTAATATGCCCTTGTGAATATATGACACATTTTTTATATCCATTCATCTGTTGTTGGACACTTAGGTTGCTGCCCAATCTTGTCTATAGTGAATAATGGCTCAATGAATATGAGAGTGCAGATATCTTTTCCACATGCTGATTTGATTTTCATTGGATACAAATACACTTGTAGAATCGCTGGGTGACATGGTGGCTTACTTTTAGTTTACTGGGGAATGCCTTAATATTTTACGTAATGATTATAGTACATTTCTCTCCACAATGTCCAAGAGTTTCCATCTCTTCACATCCTTTCCAGAAGTCCAGAAGTAGTTATTATTCCTTTTTTGATAATAACCATTTTAACAGGTGTGAACTAATATTTTATAATGTTCAACTCATAGAAGCAGAGAGTAGAATGATTGTTACCAGGAGCAGGAGGTAGCAGTGAGAAAGCTAATGGTCAAAGGATATAAAATTTCACTTATAATGGAGAAATAATTTCAAGAAATCTATTGTACCTTTTGACAACTATGGATAAAAACAATGCACTTCATTCTTGACCCAGTGGCTTAAACTCACGCCGGGCGCATGTGCATGCGTGCCCAAGATCCTGAGAGGAAAATAGAGGAGAAGGGATTGTAGGGTGGCCATTCCCCCTGGGGGGTGATTTCTCACTTTCTGTCTCTTTCTGGTGAGCACACGCGTGCTATAGAAAAACCTCTTAAAAAAAAAAAAGAAAAATTCTGGAGTTCCCTTTTTTAAAGAGAAGAAATAATGTGTTCTTTTATAAAAATATTCTGCTAAGTTGCTTATTAAAATATTTATTAATACATAAAAATGACTTACATGAAATAATTTATTTTATTTATGATTACTAAATAAATGATGTTGCCAGATTATTCACAAGAAAACCTCTTTGAAATGTGGTCCTAAGAAATAGAATGAACAGCTATACTTAAACATTAATCAGTCTTTTAAAAATATAATTTTATTTCCACGGAATGTTCTATTTTAAAGTATTATAAATTAGTTGTTTAATTATACTATTTCCCTTAGCTGTTTCTAGAACATTTATAAAAAATTATTTGTTCTTTTTATAAGCGCTCCATCAGACATTTAATATGTATTTTATGTTTCCTTCATTTTGTTTTCCATGTCATAACATCATTTATTATTAAGATTGAACCATAATTTCTTAAGATCTTAGTCACAATTTGAAGAAAACCATTAGTGCATTTGATATTTGAAAGTGAACCAATTCTGAAAGTGAGATGCTCTGGGGGAATATTAAATGTTCCGGGCTGTATGAGAATCTGACATCATCTTGGGGATGTTGCCAACAGATATTTGAAGTGTCGAATGCTAAAGAATTTTAGTGTCTGCTGACAGCCTCTGATTTTTCTTACTCTGGCAAGTGTATGAAAAGGTTCAGTGTAAAGCGTAGATACTTTTAGAGTTGCAAAAATACTTTTCCAATATGACTAATTACTTTTACTAATACTTATTTTATTTACTACGGATCTCATTCCAGAACACATGAGTTACTCTAAAATTTGATCTCAAATTAACAACTTGCAAACTCACAATTTCATAAGCAAATTTTGAACTGAAAGAAATCTTCGGAGTTTGCTTAACCTCACATCTTAGTCTACAAAAGAAGACAGTGAAACCAACATTCTTAGTGATGTGTCAAAAACATCTATGATACCCTGGGTCTGACAGTCTTTGAAATTTAGCACAATTATAATGTTTGCGCATACTCTGATCACCTTTATGAGTTTTTTCTTAACTTCCTTAGAACTGCCCCCCCGTAAAAAAAAAGAAAAACAAAAATCCAGTCAAATGGCAAAAAGAACGTATCACGTATACTATGCACTTCTCTTCTAATTTTAGGTAGGTGTATCCTTGTTATAAGAAAATTAATGAATTTTGGAACAATCTCAAACTTCTTATGTAATTGTATATTTCTAAGCTAATTCAATGATAATTAATGCTTATAGATTCATTATTGCTTCCTTTTGCAAAAGTACTTTTATCTTGCTCAACCTAAATATTTTACTTTGGATAATATATTATGATTTTCCATATCTAGTATATTTTAAATGTGCAAAAATATTTTAAAAATTAGTTTTTTCCATTTAAGAGAATGTAGTGTTATAGTTTGTCATTGTTTTTGTTTATACATCTTGTCTCGTTCAAGACTGAATACTATATTGATTTTATTTCTTTATTTCTTTTTAATTTAATTTAACTTAATTTTAATTTATTTTATGCATTCAATCACATATGTTACTTAGTTTGTAAAATTAATGTTCCAACATGAGTACATACCTCACCAGTCCAGTTGGGAATACTATACATGTTATCATTGATAGATAATAACCCATTTCTTTGTTCCATAAATAACTGTAACAAAACCTTTTAAATTAAACTATTTCCAGTAGTCTTATAACTTCCTTGAAGTTCTCAGTTGGTTAGAGGGCTCTGTAGAACTTCTTGGGTGCCAGCAGGTGACATGGTGATGAAGCACTGGACTCCCATATGGCTTAACATGGTTTAAGTCCTGGACCTGGTGGTTTGGTTTCTCTCTCTCTCTGGTGAGCACATATGTCCTATAAAAAATGCATATAAATAATAATAATAATATTAAATAAAACTAAATAGATAATTTAAAAAAGAATTTCTTGTAAAATAAACACTGAAATGCCAAAACAATTATTTAACATAAATGCAACTATACTTGAATAAAATTTTTATTGAAAAATTTGTCAAGTATGAATATATTCTTATTTCTTATCACATATTAGCAATTAAAATCTGAGCAAATAATTATGTAAATAGTGTCATACAATTTCTTTAATCAGGGCAATAATATAATTAGAAATTAATTACAAAAATTAAACATTAATTCATTTCACATGGTCAAAATTAGGTAAAATAACTCTAAGGATTTGGGTGTTATTTATAAATATAGTGGCTGCTTTATTTTTAAATGTGTGAAAAACTGCTTTAAATTACTTCTTAAGTCAGAGTGATTAAAATAGTTTTTTAAGAGTATTCAATTTGTGGGAACCAGCAGTTAGCGTAATGGCTATGTCGCTGGACTCCCACGTAGTCGACCGCGGTTCGCGTCTCGGACCCGGTGGCTTACAACTCACGCCGGGCGCATGTGCGTGCGTGCCCAAGATCCCGAGAGGAGAATGGAGGAGAAGGGATTGCGGCATGACCATCCCCCCTGGGGGGTGATTTCTCGCTATCTGTCTCTCTGTCTCTCTCTGTCTGTCTGGTGAGCGCACGCGCCCTATAGCAAAAAAACCTCTGCAAAAAAAAAAAAAAATTCTTAAAAAAAAAAAAGAGTATTCAATTTGTTAATATTTTTGTGTATATGTTTCTATAATTCTACATTGATTTAACTTATTTTGTGAGCTTAACTTTCTTGAATTTCAGTCCTAAGGTTGTAAACTGAACTACCTTGTAATTGTAATAGCTTCTAAATTTATTTAATTTGAAACATTAGAAGTTTGGTTAACAAATAATTTTCAAAATAATAAGCTGTCACATGAAACATCAGAACAATATCAAATGGACCCTGAATCTCTAATCATTAAATAAATTTGTGCCACATCTATTCATTACACTGTTATAATTTTAGAGGTCTCCTAAAGGAATGCTCCCAAGGTTATAACATAAATCACATATATATACACTCACACCTAAAAACAAGTTATAATTCTATAGGCAGATAAAGAGGCTTTTTCTTTGTAAACTAATATAAAACTTTTCTTTCCTTCAAATGTCTTGAAAATTGTTTTTATACAGTTTTATGCAGTGTATATCTAAATAGGCTTTTTAGAAATTTTAAAAATTAATTCATTTATTTTTACATTTTACCTCAAACATTTATTTTACATATCAAAAAAAATTTTGCTCATACTCCATAGTTTTTGACAGTTAATAAACAACTTTCATGTTTTAAAGTTACTTAATGTATTTTGTTTGTTTTGTTTTTGTCATAAGAAACATACCGTCACCGAAGAGAGACAAATAAAGAAAAAGTGAAAAATCACCTTCCAGAGGAGATAGCCTTCCCACAATCCCTTGTCCTCCACTCTCCTCTCAGGATTTTGGGCATGTTCCCACACCTGCCCAATGTGATTTTCAGGCTGCCAGAGCCAGGGCCCGAACCATGGTTGACCATGTGGTGGGAGTCCAGCATCTAAATAACCAGATGGTGATCTGCTGGCCCCGTTTTTTTTTTTTTTTTTTTTTTTTTTTACTTTTTAACTTTCTATTTCCTTTTCATTTATCTTTCTACTGATGGCAAATTTTGCTTAGAAAATAATTCTATGCATCTTAATGAGTAATGTATTCCTTCTTCTGTTGTTCAGTTTCATTTATGCTTGGTAATTTCAGGGACCTGTGGTACTGTATAGTATTTATCTTTAATAATATCATATTGTGCACTTAAAAATTTGTTAAGAGGATAGATCCCATTTTAATTGCTATTATTACAAAATCAAAAACAAAGAAACACAGGGGAACTTTGGGAGGTGTTGGGTATGTATATTACCCTGATGGTGGTGATAGGATCACATGTGCTCTCATATGTCCAAACTCAGCATGTTGTACACATCTGTAAATCAACTATATTTTAATAAGGTTATTGAATAAAAGTATTAGACCCTTATACTCTGAATTTTCTTGGCAAGTATTTCACTGTTTCTTGACTATCTTGTTGGAATTATAATCAAAAACATCCAATACATATTTAAAATTAAGATTTCATCATTTATTTTTTTCTGTGAACTTGGTAGGTATTTGCCATGGTAAAATCAAATATCAAAATATCATTGATTTAGAAGGAAGAGATTTTCACTTGTGGGTAGTAACAATTTGTCCTATATTATCTATCTCCTCGGGAACCAGGAGGACACCACTATCTGGGTCATTGTCAAATGCTGTGCCAGACAATTGTGCATTTATGTGACATATTAAATCGCTGATTGTGTGTGTGTTGGGGGGGGGGGGATGCAAATGAAGTCCCTAAGTCATATCTAATTTGGAAAGGACAGAAACGTATAATTCTATGTGTATGTATTAATATATGAATGTCTTCTACTTATATGTTTACTGAAGAAAATATGTGAAATGATTCTCCAGAAATAAACAGGGAATTTACAAACACAAGAGATGGATGTGAATGCCAGATGTGGTGTGTGTGGAGGAGTGGGGCCTAGGGAAGGAGATTTGGAGGAGGGATACAGAGGCAGAGCATTGACGGGACGGGGAGGTGTGGTGTTATCTATTGATGATATTTTGATCAACTGGACTGGGGAGAATTGTTCACATATTGCAATTTCACTTCATAAGCTAAACAATGTCATTGAATGTATATAAAAATAAATAAATTTATATATATATAATTTATATATAATATATACTTATATATATTATATTTTATATATATAATTTATATATAATATATACTTTATATATTATATTTTATATATATATAATTTATATATAATATATACTTTATATATATATATATATATATATAAATTAAATATACAGGGAATTTGAAAATTACATAGAGTCTAAATTATAGTTTAAGTTAAATCTCTGTGGTGTACTCACTACCACACTGAACTGCAGTGCTGGAAGCCATATGGCTGACTATGAATTCAGACCCTCAATCCTGTGGACCTGAAAAACACTAGAAATTCAGACATGTGCCCAAGATGTTGACAAGTGGGAAGTCTAGAGGAAGCAGATCACAGTATGACCAGACCCTGTTGAGAGTACTTTCTCTCTTTCTCTCAGTATACACACATGTGCTCGATTATGAACAAAATAAATAAACTTCAAATTACAATTTAGTAGAATGTTGAAAAATATTCAGCACAACATCAATGGCTAGCCTTGTAGCATAGTGGTTAATGGAGCCATATCCTACATGGATAACCTTGGTTCAAATCCTTACCCCAGAAGCTTGAAAAACACATCAGGAACTCAGTCTGCTAAAAAGACTTTATTGCAGACTATGAGATTTCTTGTAATTGCTTATTGTGTGGAGAACAGCATTGGAGTTGGATGCAAGATTTTGTTGTGTATACAATTGGTATTACCACTTTTACCTGAGTAAAAATTTAAAAGTGATGATAATAAAGCATGAAAAGAACTATGGATGAATGAACTTGGAGGTTTGTATTTGATAAGACATTCCCAAATTATTTTGAATGCTTGGACTAGGCCAAATATTTAGTCAAGTGATATTTTTCATTGTTTTATCTTAAAGCAAATGATCATAAATTTAAAATTTAAAGCATACGATCATAATTACTATATTTTAGCAAAACATTGGTATAAAATGTTTATAAATTAAATAGAGATTTGAGAGTTGCATATTTTTACTTAAATTTTTATAACATTGTAACTGAGAGTTGAGATTCAAAGTATGAGATCATTTATATAGAATCAATGGAAGCTTAATAAGATAGAAAATAATATAATCAAAAAATAATTTTCCCATGGATTTACATTTGTACAATGACTTTGAATATGATTCATAAGTACAAATGGCACACTATAAGAGAAAACTGAAATTAGAGTAAAAAAAAACAGGTTTATACTCTGCCTTCTTATTCTCTTGCTTCAGTTTTTTTAATCTATGTAAGAGATATTGAATTGTGCTCCACAAAACTGTTTTGAAATTCGAGTTAGTAAACTACATTAAAATGTATAAGTATTACCTCGCAGAGGGCAAACGTATTTGAAGTTCTTTCTGAATAAAATAGTACACCTGTGGAGCTTATGTGGGTCGAAACTTGATATAACCTAGCTCTCTTCTATTTTTCATATCTGTCTATCTACCGATCATATCTTGTTTGAAGATGTTCAGAGCTTATTCCATTGAAAGTTTTATATCTCCTGAGATGACCAGTATCCATATCCAGCTAAATTGTTATGAGGGTATCAGTCTTGAAGATTTAATTTCATTTGTATGGAAACTTTTTTTGTCTTTTGCTAAAAATATATTATCTTTATTATGATGCAATAACATCCAAATGTGAGTTGAAAGAGAAAACATAGGTGGTGAATCAATGCTCACCTCCTTCCCTTTTCAAATGCCTTTGTAACAAAGTTCTGAATTAAATTTTATATAATGAAGAGTGTAGCACACAATAATAAGAGGTCAAAGGAAAAAAATATGGATTTATCACTGAGAAGAAAAAAGCATATTTTATACGCTAAACTCAGAACAACAATATATTTGTGTATGACTCTTTTAAACATTTTCAATCACTTACAAAAGTTTGACAATTGAGCCTACATAAAATTCAAACTCCTACTTAGAAAATAAGTAAATACTCTTTTAATCTTGGGAAACACACTTCTTTGCTAAAAGATCTATCCTGAACAAATTTTGATATCCTATATTATATCTTTTTTATGCACGTAACTCTCATCATCAGTGAACTCCCATTGACTTCAATATGGACAATTTAATTGAAACCTCCAAATGCCCAACTCCTACTAACATAAATTGAAGAAAAAAATATAATTAGTTTCAGTGGGAGTTGTATGAGTGAACAAATTGCATTTGGAACCAAAGCATAGTCATTATTCATTTTCACAGCTTTGATGGTCTCCCAAATGAGAATCAAGGTCTCATTTTTAAAACAACATAAGAAAAATGGGATGCCCATTTCTATTGTGTACAGAATAGATGCTAGATGAGGAGATTGGCTTGTTTCCCTGGAACTTTAACACATGTTTTTATTTATTTATTTACTTACTTACTTTTTACATTAGAAGAAATAGTGTACCTGTAGAAATTGATCTTTCTCTCTTAGGAAAATGCCTGGGTCAGAAGTGTTTCTCGGGTGAAAGATTTTCTTGTTTTTATTTCTTATGGATAGTATGAGTAAATTTAGGGGCCTTGCTGAATCCAGCATGTTATTTACAGTGGACAATTCACATAAAATCTATTTTAAACCTTGAACTCTCAAAGTAAATTGAGTTAATATGTTTTATGTAAATTAGTATTTAGGGGATATTTTCTTAATGGTTTTTGTTCATGAAAAATTTTAGTTAACTTGTTAATTTTTAAAATTATTGAAGCTTGAGTTAATAGTTCCAATTTTTCTTTTTGCAACTTGATAAAACAAAGTATTTTATTTTTAAGAAAATGGCCACAAAAAGACAAAAGCTATAGCAAGATTTCAAATATATAAATCTTGCTAATAAAAATGTATAAAAACAAAATCTCTAAAGAAATTTAAATCACTATATATGTTATTATGATATTTATTTTAAAAAAGAAATACTTTTAATTAACTTTAACTTTGATAGTATTTGCATTCAACTGTTCCTTTTCAATACCTAGTAATCTTAGAATAAAATATATGGAGAAAATGGTTAAGAAAAAACAAGACATAAGATACTATCCTGCATCAAACTAGTATGTAGTCTTTTTATTTATTTATTTTTTTTTTGAGTGGTTTTCACTACAGGGCGCGTGCGTTCACCAGAAAGACAGAGAGAGACAGAGAGACAGAAAGGGAGAAATCACCCCCCAGCGGGGATGGCCACGCTGCAATCCCTTCTCCTCCATTCTCCTCTCGGGATCTTGGGCACGCACGCACACGCGCTTGGTGTGAGTTTAAGCCACCGGGTCCGGAACTTGAACCGTGGTTGACTACATGAGAGTCCAGTGACATAGCCATTACGCTAACTGCTGGTCCCAGTATATAATCTTATTAGTCTGCAATTTTTAGTACATTTGCAAACATAAACATTATCAGAAAACTAAAATACATAATTTTGTACTATTTAATTTCAAATCAATGTGATTATTTTATTATAAAACATAAAAGGGAATTTACATGTATAATTTACTTTTTCTCATGATTAAGACATCAAGAATATTTTGAATAATTACGCATTCCTACCTAGTAATATGAACTGGTTTTTAAATTTTTGCAAGGGGAGAAATTACGCATTTTTATCCGGAAATGTACATTTTGACAGGAGAAAATAATCTTTCCAAATTTAACTTGGTTTGCTAATTTTAGTTTACCTGTTTCTTTTGTTCCTGGAGGGTGCATGTACTTGCCAGAGAGAGACACAGAGGAAAAAACAACTAGCCCTCCACACACACACACACACACACACACAGGGAATGATCACACTGCAATCTCTTCTCACCTTTCCTTTGGGATTTTGGGCATGCACACCCACATGCCCAACATGTTACTCAAAGTACCGTATCTGGAACTCTAATGACAAGGTGTAGCATGTGGGATCTGACTACCTCATCCCCCAGACCACAGAGCCAGCCCACTAAATTTAACTTCCAGTGTCTTCTGGTATCAATTGCTATTGACAATGTGTATATCTGAATGAAAGCCCCTAACAATTCCTAATACTTTGGACAGAGGAAATTGAACCCTAAGAATATATAAAGATTAAAGTATGTGTATGTGTTTGTGTGTGTATATATATATATATATATATATATATATACACATATATATATATACACATATGTATATATATATACACACACACATATATATATATACATATACATATACATATGTGTATATATATATATACACATATATATATATATATATATATATATATATACACACACACACACACACACACACACACACACAAGTGGACAGACCTAGGAAAGATTTTAAATAGATTTAGAGATTAGTTTGTGGCCTAAAGGTAGATTTTAAAGGAAAAGAAATGAAAGGAAGAAATAATTAATAAATTCAGTCTTTAGGTCAGCCAGACAGTGTGACACCGTTATAAAAAGTGACGTTGTGTGAGGTTGATCTACAGAAAAGATTCCAGGTTTGTGTTAGTCCAGAGACCTCTCCAAATATGCCGATGCCTCAGCATGCAGGGCTGGCTGAAGCCGGGATGGATCACCGCATCAAGACAGGATCTCTCTGTCTCTCTCTCTCTGTCTCTCACAGAAGAAAAACATACATGAACTTAAAAAGAAAAATGTCAGGCTCTAAAACTCATTAATAAATCAATATTGGCGACAAAATTTTCTAGGTTATAGACCATATTGTTCAAACTTTAAAATAAAAAGACCATCTTTTCTTTGTCCGTACTCTGTCACAGAAAACACTACATTTAATTTTATATCAGTCTGAGTTGCATATCTAAGACTATATCTTGAGATCAGCAGATGATGTAGTACTTAAGGCACTGTATTGTGGTCTGGGACTTGAACTGCAGTCTACCACATGGGAGTCCAGTGCATTAAACACTATTCCATCTGCTGGTCCCAAGACTGTATATATCTTAATCTTCTAAAGGCAGATAAATCACATAATTGCTAGAAATTCAAAAAACTAAGCTTCTTTTTTTAATCATTTGATCAAAAAGAGCTACATATTATTTATAAGGATCAAAATATTACAGAAATATAAAATACAAAATTGATCACTTTATGGATTCCCATTATCAAAAATAAATATTCATAAAATATTTTTATGTATCAATATATAATTAATAAAATCCAATTAGTATGACTAAATAACTTTCTCCCCTAAACTACATTTTTTCCTCTAAAAATGAAAAATACTATTACTTGGAAATTATGTATTGATAATATTTTTTAAGGGGTAAGTACTTTTATATCTCTGTCCTGGATACTGTTTCTTACTATAAGTGTGAAAACTATAAAGTAGGTTGTAATGAATTACAGAGAAAGTTCTACTATTACTTTAAAATTTTCTTCCTGCTACACTTACCTTTTCTTTTTTTAAATTTTTATTTATTTATTTTATATACAATTTATTTATTTTATATTTATTCACTGGGTATCATCAAAGCATACAAAATGTGATTTTTCCAACCAGAATACACTGTTTAGTGGCTTAATCATACATGTTATTGTCAACAAATAGTTTTCCATTTCTTCTTTCATATGTGTATATGTGTGTGTGTGTGTGTGTGTGTGTGTGTGTGTGTATGTATATATTTCCCCCCTATTTCTCACCCTCTGCCATTTCCCTCCGTCCTCCCACACTGTCTCTGGTGTCTACAGTTGCTTTCCATTCCTTCCACCCTACATATTTTTTTAATTCACACAATGTCTTAGTTAATTTAACTATTTTCTTTTTTTTTGAGAGGTTTTCGCTATAGGGCGCGTGTGCTCGCCATACAGACAGAGAGAGACATAGAGACAGAAAGTGAGAAATCACCCTCCAGCGGGGATGGTCACGCCGCAATCCCTTCTCCTCCATTCTCTTCTCGGGATCTTGGGCATGCACACATATGCGCCAGGCGTGAGTTTTAAGCCACCAGGTCTGGGACGCGAACCACGGTCATCTACGTGGGAGTCCAGCGACATAGCCATTACGCTAACTGCTGGTTCCCTAATCTAACTATTTTCAATAGCAAGTTCAGCTGATATATACATATCTGTGAACACATGTCTGACTTTAGGCAGAATGAATATGCTATAAAGTAGCACCTAGCTGATGACATACAGCTTACTGTGGTCATTAGAAAGGTGTTTTTTAATATATGTACCCTTGCCTTTTCTACTTTATTGCACTAATCCTTATTGGTGAAAATTTCTTCATTGATATAGCTTCCAGCCATTAATGTGTTGGAATACAGTTTTTCCTTAGAAATCTAAGTGCCAGAACTGTGTGTGATGATCTCCTACTTTCAAACACTTACACCATGTTCATTTCAAGCCAGCACACCTGAAACCTAAAACTAACGCCATACCTCAAACAAAAGTCTGTTAACACAAGATAAATAATTTCCCCAAGCGCACAACTTCTTCAGAAGATGCAGTTTGTCTTAAATATATGCTGATAATTTAAAGAAACTGTAATACATCTGTTTAGTTCTTTCCAAAGTAACTAATTACAAACAGAAGTTAGAGCAGAACATTTTGTGAAATGGTGGAAAATAGGCTCGTAATTCACAATTTCAGAACACCTGAGTTTAGTTCATGTGGTCTACTTACAATTTTTATGAAGACCCAGCAAATAATGAAAATAATTTATGAAGCAATTCATTACTTTCTCTGTTTCAAGTTTTTCTGTTTCAAGTTTTTAAAAAGGAAAGGAAAGGAATAGAGTCTCTCCTATAGAAGTGGATTTGGAAACTGTTACATAAACATGAGTTAGAAGGTGGATAAAATCCTCACCCAAAAAGCCAATCATCTGACCAAAAGTTTAAATGGGCCTGGACACCAAGTTTATTGTGAAAACCCTTACAACAAAGAGACTTCTTCTTTCTCAGAGTTTGGCTAAGTATATAGGAATGTCTTGGTAGAAACAGGTAAAGAAAAACATTTCTGCCTTTAAGTTTATGAAGTAGTTTATGAATAAATAAATAAATAAATAAATAAATAAATAAATAAAAGGCCGGTTCCTCACTTCCTTATATAATATTGTTCACAGCACTGATTGTTTGGAAATATCTACCATTGACACTCTTTGAGAAGTGTCCTTCCCAATGTTTTCCCTCTCAGATCATAAGCTTATGAGTTTGGCTTGGTTCTCTGACCCTGGGCTAACTGTAAAGTCTTTAGATTTGGCCTTGATGTATATTCACACAGCCGACACACCACTGACTCTGCTAAAACAATTTGCACTGATGTTTTATTTTGTTTAATTTTGAGTGATGAAGTCAATATTCAAGCATGGATTAGTGTTAAAATGAAAATGCTATACATAATGATAGGATAAGGTTTCCTGAATTGCAGTCTAATGTCCAATGTTTCCCATGATACCTAAGAACCAACTGCCAATTGGAACATATAATGGGGGTAACAGAAGTGTCAGTATTTGTGGTATTTCTATCATTTATCATTGTCAGATCAGATAGTATACTTGAACTTTTGCCAGTACGTGTTGAGACCACCTAAGGGCTAGATCACTGGAAGGCGGCAATGTGAAGAATTTTAGCAAGTTTGAGTCACATTAAGATTCTAAGTCTCTCTGGACTACACTATTATCCTAGACTCCTGAAATGCTGAAACTGGAAAATACATCAACTATCATCCCAATTCTGCCATTTCCAAGTTTGAGCATTAGAATCACTTTTCAGAGTTTGTCAGAAATCCTTGAGGAGGATGCAGATCAACTCTTTGTTACTTTGTGTTGTGTCAAACCCATTCCAAATTCAGAGGTTTACAACTTCACGTATAATGTTATGAAACGTCTGCTCACCTGCTTGGACTTAGCCTCCCCACACCCTTGACAGCTAGTCTCTTTTATGTCTTTCTTTGGTGACATCCAAACGGGAGCATAGCTGGAGGTAAGCTATTTAGATGGCTTATCAACGTCCAAATCATCCCTACATGTGGCCTCTTCAACACAAAATCATTAAGAGGGACCTGGTAATATAGTTATCATTTAAAAATAATTTTCATATGTTATTTTGATCAATCAAGATCGAAAATAAGTAAAGCAAGCAATGAGTATATGACAAGATGTATCCAGGTTGATTCAATACCATATTTCAGGTATCATGTCTGGTTAATGGTGAGGCCTAGACTAGAACTTAGATCTTTGAAAATTATAGGCCTGTCTATTTTCTCTCTCTCACTCCAAAATTTGATACTGCTTGAAGAATAATGACAGTTTATGAACTGAGTAATGTTAGAGGATCATATGGCTAAGTGTGACATAAATTAAATGTGTTATAAAATGGATATGGATTTTTAAAGCTAAATGATATGTTTCTAAGTCTGTGACTCTATGCATATAAGTATGTTTGTCTGTGTGAGTGTTTTTTGAGTGAGTGTGATTGTGTGTGTGAGACTTTCAGGTTAAGAATCAGAAAATGTTTTCATTCTTGTTCGTGTGAATCAATGTTGAGTTCTAATATGCCAATTTGGGTTGAGATTCTAGTTTCTTCATGCTTATTCCTTTTACAGACATTTTGAGCTACAAGATTTAATTTTTATTTGCATCTATTTTATGGTCAATGAAGAAAAGAGCCTTAAGATACACCATTAGGAACATTTGAGGAATCTCAATGCCCTCAAAATCAGTTCCAATTTAGCAAGAGGATATTTTCCACAATCCAAGATGAATTATTTGTTTACAGAATCGCATCCTTTAAAGAGTGACATTTTCCACAGGAAGGTTTACAGAGAAATTATGTTTTGTCTTTACGGGAAATTATACCCATGCCACAAAATATGTGCGTACCCTTTGCTCTCCTTTCCTCAAAACCGTAACACAATGATGCGGCACCTAACTTATTAAGGCACGTCCAACAGTTCAGTCTAGTTACTTTCAATACATATTTTTGAAGGTCACGATGAAGTCTAAATCTGTGTCTCCAGTTTTCCTCTAAGCCATTTCTTGGCTGAGAACAGAAAAGTAGAGACACGCTAAGAACCAATAATATACTGCCTTAAAGTAGCGGAAATCAAGATTTTTAAAATTAACCTTTTTTTTTTTTTTTTTTTTTTGTCCACTCTGAGCTGTTTTCCTTTTTTGTAGGCACATTCTAATTCCTCTCTTCCTTGTTTAGGCGGAACCATTTGGTTTCAGGCAAGGTGTAGTGAGAAGAAGTAGAACCAATGTCAGACTCTCTGGTGATTCTTCAATTGTCAGAAAACCCACATCAGCCCTTTATTGAGCTGGAGAAACAAGACCACATGTTCTGTTCTACTGATAACAACATGGAGAGAGTTTCCTTGGGGAAGAGGCACAGAGAAAGAAAGAGCTATAGAATGAAAAAAGAAACACCCACAAGAGCTAGAGAAAGAAAAAACCCTCAACAGGATCCCCATGACAGACCACCACCAGCCTTAGTGAGCCCCAGACCATGGGCACACACATTCCTGGTGTATTCAAGGAAGACCCCAGATGTGAATCTGGAGCCCTCCTATGGGGTCAAGTGGGTCAGCCTGCATGGCACCATGTCATTGCTGAACCACTGTCTGGCTCCAGAGAGGTAAAGGTTTTTATGGATTTTATTTCCAAGAGACCCCCCCTGCTGATCTTATGAGTCTGAGAAAATCTCTGCGTAGCTGTGAGGGAAACAGTAAAATTGTAAAACACATCTCAAGCATTATCCCTAGGTAAGGACTACTTCCTAGAGAAAAAGAATTTGCAGGAACCATATCCCAGCTGAAGAAAGGCGTTCTTTCCTCTCTAGCAACATCCCTCATCCCATCCCAGGGAAACTGCTTCTTTCTGTCTCATGTAAGAGGAAAAGCAATATGATACAGAAGCACTTGTAAAGTCACAGCCTAGAGACACAGACTTACTAAAAGTTTGAGGTTTAATCATGAGATTGTAGAACGCTTCTCCTCTCCCAACCTTGCCATATACCAAAGAAGCTGCAACACAGCAGTGAATCACATAATTCTAAAAAAAAAAAAAAAAAAAAAAGAAAGAAAATAAGAGTGCTTGTGATCAATAACAAACTCAGCGTAACTGAATATCATCAGTTAGCTTGGAAATAGGTTAGCAGAAACTCTCTAAAGAGAATACAAAGAGAGAAAGAATGGGCAAAAAATAAAATACAATATTCAAAATGTGGGGCAACTTCAAAACACAGAAATACACATACATTATTAGAAAGTTAGAGTAAAAAGTAGAAAGATTTGAAGTATTAATAACTGAGAGGTTTTTAAATTAATTACCAAATGAAATTTATAGAAACTCAGAGAACATTGTGCTTGATAAATCTAGAAACAGAACAAACAACAAAAATTTACACCTCTCAAAAAACTATATGTATATTATACTGAATTGCAGAAAACGTAAGATAAAGCAACAAACATGGAAACAGGAAAGAGAGCCTTCACTATCCAGGAGCAAGAAAAGGTATCACAGTGGCCATCAGATTAAAAAAAAACATAGAAGTCAAAAGAGTGGGGTGAAATAGTAAAGGCATTCCAGCATCAACAAGAAAAATAACACCACTGAAAACAACCCAGTGACGAAGAATTCTATATCAAGTGATATCTTCCAAAAGTTAAGAAAAAGATACTCTCTGAGATTCCTGAACTGAGAGAAATTACCACTGCAGACCTTCCTTGCAGGAACTATTCAAATAAATTTTTAGGAAGAAGGCAAATGACATAGGTCAGAACCTCGAGTCTACAGGGAAAAAAAAGCAACATTAAAGAAGTCTTGTAGTAAGCAGAAGTAAAATAAAGTGCTTTATATTTCTAATTCTTAATTGATCTACAATTTATTGATACAGATGATATTTTAACAAATTGTAGTACTCAATCTATAGAGTATTAAAATAAACACAGATTAGTGTGTTGGGATATCACAGCATATGGATAAGAAAATTGAATGACAGCATTGCCAAAAGGATGTGAGGAATTAGGAATATTTTCTTATAACTTACATGTACTATGTGTGAACTGATACAGTATTAGTTGAAGGTAGGCTGAAAACATTTGGAAACATTCTGGAAGAACAATGTAACTCTAAAGCATACAGAAGAAAAGGAACATAAAAAATTAAAACAGATGTCAGTAAAACTGAAAACAGAAAAACAATAGAGAAAAATCAATAAAACCAAAAGATGGTTCTTTGAGAAGATCAATAAAACTTTTAAACCTTTAGCCAGGTTTATCAAGAATAAAAGAGAAAATATAAAAATTACCAATATAAGCAAGCAAAAAGAGACAAACATTCCTAATAACCCAGGGGCATTAAAGGATAATAAAAGAATTCTATAGACAACTCTATATCTACAGATTTGACAATCAAGATTCAATGAACAAATTCCTTGAAAGATAGAAATTACCTAATTTAGTCAAGGAGAAATAGATAGTATCAATAGATCTATATCTATAAAATTAATTGAATTTAAACTTTCATAAAAAATGAAGCACTATACCCAGATTACTTTCATAATGAATTCTACTAAACATGTAAGGAAGAAATAATATCAATTTTTCAAAATAATTCCAGAAAACAGAAGTGGTAGGAACCATTTTTTAAAATTAAAGCTTATTTATTTTTTCCAGGAGAGAGAGACACACACAGAAACAGTTATCATGAACAGAGTCCACATGTCATAATCCACCCCCAGCCTCAATCAGACTGGAAAATGGGCACATGCATGTGCATGGCATACCCAGGAATGTCTTGGGTAACACTCAAGGTATAATTCACCGTGGGACAAATTTTTTCTCCATCCATGAACTTGTAACACCAGAAACTTATCCTCTTCTAATATATAATGGTGGGACAAGCAAAGGAGAGCTATCCCCATTCCAAAAGGACACAATTGGAAGTAATAAATAAGTTATAGGTCCTGAACAGATCCCAAACCCAGCAGGATAAATTCCATTAGATTTCAAGACTGAAAATAATCCTTGGCTTCATGCTCTGTCCTCTGGGCCCACTGTATGGACATTAATCCTTGGCGTTTCTTGCATCCCAGCTGCATCATCACATAACATTTTCCCTGTCTTCCTCCATCTGTGTGTCCAAATTTCCCTCTCATAAGGACACTAATCTTATTGAACTAAGGCGTTACCCTATTCCAGTCTGAACTATTTTCACTTAACTAATTCCATCCATAACAATCTTATTTTCAAATTAGGTCACAGCCTGAGGGAAAAGGAGTTAAGACTTCAACATACATTTTGGAGAGACACAACCTAACTCCATGATAAATATGTTTATTTTTGAAACAAGATTATAAAAAATAAGTTGGAAGAAAGTATAACAATACTTTTAGACTTATGATACATCAGTGTTTTCTAAAAAGATCTAGAGTCAAAATTAATAGATAATAAACTTGACTACATTAAAACTATATACTTCTCCATGAAGAAACAATCAATAAAACAATGATAGACTCTCGTATTGCATGGAAAAATAGAAATCGGATTTTGTAAAAGATGAATAATTATAACAAAATTTTACATACCAATAAAAAAGATGAACTGTTGAAAAAAATCTACGTAGAAATCCCAGTAGTGAATTCACAAACTCTTTTGAAAATAACTACAAATCTGAAAGGTCAATGCTTTCAACTTCATCTATGTTAGAGAGAAAGACAGAGAGAGAGAGAGAGAGAGAGAGAGAGAGAGTGAGAGACACTGAACTGGGTCTTGACGGCACTATCCAGCCCCATCCTTAGCCAGCTCCAGATCATGGGTAAACATACAACCAACTAACTTAGGAAGGTCTCCAGATGTGAATTTGGAACCTTCCACTGTAGACTAACCATGCAGAGTGCCATGTTTTACCACTGTGCCACTGCCTGATCTCCTGAGAACTCAGTTTTTAACAGGGATAATTAATAACTCATTAGATTTATAAAAAATTAAAAGACACAAATTTAACACCATCAAGTTGTTGGTAAGGATGTGAGATACACAAATTTCTCAGTATTGCTAAAAGGAATATAAATGGTTATAGTTCTCTTGAAAAATTTTTCAGAATATCTTTTTTAAAACAATTGTAGTTTCTGATTTACACATAATTGTATATTTTTGTGGGATACAGTATAGATTTTTTAAAGCATATGTACACAGTGTATGTTCATCAAATCAAAGATGGAAACATATTCACCGTCTTCAACATTACATTGTATTGTATACTTAAAGATTTATTCTATATTTCTACTTGGTTTATTTATCTGTGGTACATAGGTAATGATCTGTTCTACTCTGTTTCACTTGCATACAGCCACTCTTGTGTCTTTGTGGTTTTTTTTTTTTTTTTTTTTTTTTTTGGGAGAGGTCTTCGCTATAAGGTGCGTGCGCTTGCCAGAAAGACAGAGAGAGACAGAGAGACAGAAAGCGAGAAACCACTCCCCCTGGGGGATGGACACGCAGCAATCCCTTCTCCATTCTCCTCTTGGGATCTTGGGCATGCAAGCACACATGCCTGGCATGAGTTTAGGCCACCAGGTTCGGGAATCGAACCACGGTCGACTACATGGGAGTCCAGTGACATAGCCATTACGCCAGCTGCTGGTCCCCCACTCTTGTGTCTTTAAATCAATTTCTTGTGAACTCCTCCCCCCATGCAGTTTATAGTATACGCCATTCTTCTTTCTATTTCTGTGCTATAGAGTCCTTTACTTTTCATTAACGAGTTAAGATACTTGGTATTTGTTAAGTGGGTACAAACAGTATTTATCTTTTGTAGTCCAGGATATTTCACTAAGCATTATACCTTCTCTGTTCATCTCTTTGTCCCAAATGACAGGAATACATTTTTCTTTATGGCTAATTTTCCATTTTGTGTATATGCCACATCTTCTTCATCATTCATCTGTGGTTGGACACTTAGGTTGATTTCATGTTCTAATATGATGAAGTTGCAAAAAACACAAATGTGCAAATATCTCTCTGGCAGAGTGATTTCCTGTCCTTTTGGTAATTCTCCAAGAGTGAGATTACTAGCCCATATATAGTTCTACTTTTAGTTTTTTGATAAAATTTCATACTGTTTTCCACAATCACTGTACTATTTTGCATTCCTACCGATAGCGTACAAAGTGTCTCCTTTCTCCACAACCTTGTCAGCACTTGTTACTGTTTGTTGTTTTTGTTGTTGTTTTTCATCTAGAACCATCTTACTGGAGTTAGGTAATACTTTATTGTGGTTTTAATTTGTATTTTCAATATGATAAGAGATATTGAAGCATTTTATTCATGCTTTTTAGCCATTTATATGTCTTCCTTTGAGAGCTGTCTGTTCAGATTGCACATATTTAAGCTGAATTATCAGTTTTTATTTTCGTGAATCAGTTATTTGACTTCCTTATGTATTCTGATTAATAATCTTTTGTCAGAAGAATAGTTTGCAAATAGTTTCTCCCATTCTGTTTTCTCGTTTTTTACTGTTTCTTTGCTGTGCAGAATCTTTTTAGCTTGATGTTATCCTGTTGTTCTAGTATTGGTAAAAATCTTAATATGAATGTCTAATCATTTTATTTATCTTTTTATTTTTCTTTTTTAGAGATTTTTTTTTTTTGCTATAGGGTGGAGGTGTTCACCAGGGAGACAGAGAGACAGAAAGTGAGAAGTTACTCACCAGGGGGAATGGCCACATCACAATTCCTTGTTCATTCTCCTCTTGGGATCTTGGGCATTCATGCACAGGCGCCAGGCATGAGTTTCGAGCCACCCAGTCCTGAACTTGAAACAGGGTCGGCCACTGCTGGCCCCATTATTTCACTTATCTTTAAGTTTATACCTGTTACCATAAAAATATGCTGTTTAAAAATCATCTCAAACTTAATGATTCCAAATCATAATTTATTTATTCTCATGAATCTGGGGGTCAGCTGAGAATTCCCTTCTTAACAGTGTTAGCAGAGCACAGATGAACAAGCAGCAAACATCTGAGGCCACTTAAAACTCATGTGCCAAAGTAGCATGCTGTAATTAATCCATATGCCATTGACCAAGCCAATCCCAAAATCAAAGGGAGAAGCACAACTTTCTGTGGAAGAAATTACAGAGTTATTTATCAAAGAGCTGAGAAATGAGCAGTAATAAAGAATGTTAGCCAATTCTATCGAAGGCAGTGTATTCTTTTGGTAACAGTTATTTGCAGATTTACTACATTTAAAACATGTAAAATAGGGTACCAGCAGTTAGCGTAATAGCTATGTCGCTGGACTCCCATGTAGTCGACACGGTTCGCGTCCCGGACCCGGTGGCTTAAAACTCATGCCGGGCATGTGTGCGTGCGTGCCCAAGATCCCAGGAGGAGAATGGAGAAGGGATTGCGGCGTGACCATCCCCCATGGGGGGTGATTTCTCACTTTCTGTCTCTATGTCTCTGTCTGTCTGGTGAGCGCACGCGCCCTATAGCGAAAACCTCTCCAAAAAAAACAAAACAAAACAAAAAAAACATGTAAAATACACTCATCTCCAAACTTCTAATCTACTCACTCCATCAGGCCTGAAATCAAAGATACTGTAATTTCTATCTATTTCAATTTTGAAATCGTTTTTTTCTGATTTAAACATTTATGAATAAAAGAGAACACATCCTAGAGCCAGATGGTGGCACAGTGGTGGAACATGGTGCCACTAGCATCCAACCCACATGGGAAGGATCCCGGTTTGGGGAATTCCTTGAGTGTGCTGCATACTTCAGATGCATGAAACAACTCATTCCACATGTAAAATCCACTTCTCTTAACATCTTGGAGTTTTTTGTGTTTTTTTTTTTGTTTTGTTTTGTTTTTAGTATATTTGATTCTGTCAACTTTACTTGCCACAATCTACACTCAAAATTCTTCTGGAGACATTTATTTCTCTCTAGATTTAATTGCAAGTAATTTAGGCACATTGTTCTTTAGCAAAACCAACCATGTCCTTATTCTTTTATAAGTTCATTTGCCCAAATGAAAAGATCTACTTGAAGTCATTTTAATTCTTTCAAAGATCTTATCAAAGTGACTTCTTTTCCATTGATTTTGTCTGTGTTCTTAGGCTGAATCTTAATAATTTGAGTATCTTTTACTGACTAGAGAGGCTTAAAATTGAGACATTTATTTTCCCATACTAAAGTTCTGGAATCTACATTTTCTCAAAATTCTGTTTGCAATTTGTTTAATTCATTTATATACATATCATTTCCTTTGATTAGTTTATCAGATGCAAAAATAGCTCAAGTTTGCAATATTTTGCCTAGTATTTACCTGTCTACAAAGTTATTTGGTATATTTTTAATTGTTAAGTTTACCATTATTTGGGACCAGCAGTTGGAGTAATGGCTATGTCACTGGACTCCCATGTAGTTGACCACAGTTCAAGTCCTAGACCCGATGGCTTAAACTCACGCCAGGCGCATGTGCGTGAGTGCCCAAGATCCTGAGAGGAGAATGGAGAAGGAATTGTGGCATGGCCATCCCCTCTGGAGGGTGATTTCTAACTTTCTCTCCTCTCTCTCTCTTTCTCTCTCTGTCTTTCTGACGAGCACTCATGCCTTATAGCAAAAACCTCTAAAAAAAGAAAAATCTTACCATTAGTAATAATTTTGCCATTACATAGCATTTATTATAAACATTTCAATATATAACACATTTTAAAATATTTAATAAAATGTCATATTCATCTTTGAATAAAATGCTTATATTAGAAGATTATAAATAAAAGGTCACACACACACAGTTTGCGTGTTAATTTGTATAGGCTCTTTCTTGCAAAAGATTACAAAAATCATGTTACCATTATGCAGCATTTTCAGACTCATGGGATCATTAAATGAATTTTAATACTACACAATATATTTTAAAACTAAACCTTAACAATATTGTATTGAACTGTAGAAATTGTCTAGATTTGGGACCAGTAAATGGTGTAATGGTTACGTTTGCTGGACTCCCACGTAGTCAACTGTGGTTTGAGTCTCAGACCCAGCGACTTAACCAGACTCGTGTGCATGCATGACCAAAATCTCAAAGGGAGAATAGAAATGAAGGAATTGTGGCATGACCATCACCCTTGAGAGCAATTTCTTGCTTTCTGTCCCTCTGGCTCTCTGGTTTGTACATGCTCCCTATAGCAAAAATCTCTCTAGAAAAAAGAAATGGTCCAGATTTAAGAATGTTAAACAGTATGTATGTCAAAGACTTTAAGCAATCCTGTAGTTAGGCATATATAGGAAAGTATGATTTTAGTGAAGTTTATAAATGCTGTGTTTTACATTTGTATAGTTTCTTTGTGTGTTTATTATAAAAGCTAATTGTAAACTAATAATAATTGCATAGATCCTATGGGAATATAAATGTCATACACATCTTTTTTAACAACTTTTTTTTTAAACAAATGGGTTTTGAATGGCGTAAAGCACAGAGCACTTGTAAATAGCTAAACGCCACCAGGTATACCCAAATAGAATTTGCCTTTCATAAATGTAGAAGAAAATAAACCTTCAAATACAAAAGCTTCTTGTAAAATATGCAGTTCCACATACAATCCACCCCAATTAAATTTAAAAATTGCATATAAATTTATGTCATGCTGTGGAATTAGTTTATTATAGAACATTTTTAATATTTGGTAATATAGTAATTAATAGTCCAAAAAGTTGCTGAAAAATATATGTCTTTGGGTAAGTAGAAATTTCCCTTTAAGATTTAAACATTTTCAGAAAAAAACTGACACCTTCATTATTTTATTGTTTTTGATCATCTTTTTAACTCATTTCAGAATCTCTTTGTTTATATTGAATATAATTATAAAATATTTTAAAAAGTAATATAATAAATGCATAAATACTAGTTTTTGTTGTAAAACTTTCCATACTATTTCATTATTGCATACCTTTTGGCACATTTTCTGAATTTACCTCCCTTGTGTTTAAAAATTAAGCCACCACCTTATTCTGAGACAAATATTTTATTTATCTTATAATCTAATTTGTTGGATTACATATTGAGGAAAATACAGAATCTGTTTAGAGAATGTGCCCATTATATAGTTTCACAAGTATATTACTTATAAATTTGTTCTGTAGTGCTTATTGTTCATTGTAATATCAATGATTTCTTTCAAGAACTTAGATTTAAGGTGGACAGAGATATTTTAAATAGAAAAGAAACTCTCCAGTTTTATGCTTACCATTGATATTCTAAGGTAAGTAGTATCATAGCATATTAAATAAAATTCCTGATTTAAATTAATCAAAGTAACATTAAATAAAAATTCAAAATCATGCTCTATTCATGCAATTTTTACTTTTAAAATTTATCACTAAAGTTCTTAAAAGAATCAGCTATTTGTTAATGATGGGATTTATGAAAGCTAATAATAAAAATTATTCCAAGAATATATCTATATGCAGTTACTAAATTTTATTTGCTTTTGCTGCCAGTATTCAATTCTTGTTACGACCTGTTATGCAAAGTGCGTTTCCTCTACTTCCCCGAGAAGCATATGCTCAACCAGGGTTAGATACACAAAAGGCTAATTGGAATAAAGGAGAAACTTCAGACCACAGCACAGACATGATATGGGTGAGGAAGCATGGAAAGAGAAACAGCCTTGATTAGAAGTCTTAGACTACAGAGAAATTACAGAAAAATGTTGGCCAGGTAAAACATGCTGAGTCAGTCACCTGTCAAAGGAGTCCTACTTCCCATGGGATTGGTTCAGCATAAGTATTTTACTCAGTTCAGTACTTGGCTGGGAGCAGCCCAGGGAACAGCTTTGGTACAAAAGTGGTAGTGATATTGGAAGAGCATTAGTTAGGACAGTCAGTCAACTGCTTCTCAAAGCAGGAGTTCTAAGTGGCTCACGTACATGGCACTACTCAACAGAGGAGTATTTATGTATTTATTTGAAAGAGAATCTTCCTGACTATTGTGAAATGATACTTTAACTCATTCCTTTGATGAAGAATTTGAAGACTATTTGTTGTGTCTATGTTTTACAGATTGACATTTTTTAGCTATAAAATATCAAACTCCTGAGGCTAGTAGGTGATGTGGTGATTAGGGAGGGAGCTAGATTCCCACATGGCTGACTGTGGTTGGAATCCAAGACTTGTTGGCTTGAAAATTGCAGCTGGGTGCATGTGCATGCATGCACAAAGTCCCTAGAGGAGAATGGAGGAGAAGGGATTGTGGTGTGGCCATCCCCCCTGGGGGTTGATTTCTCACATTCCCTCACTCTGTCTCTCTGTCTTTCTCTGGTGAGCACATGTGCTCTATAGAAAATTTAAAATAATAATAAATAAAATTAAATAAATCTTTAAAAGAAGAAAGAAGATATATTTGCCTTATGGCAAGAACAAAATAAAACAAAAAAATCAGACTCCCAAAATTTCACAGAAAAATTAAAATAACATCTGAATAGTTAAACTATATCTTTATTGTTTATTTGAACTTTTAGACAGCACATTTCTTTCTTCTTTCCATAGTGATACCATATTTCTATCTTCTTGTCAATATACTTAGCTCCAGAGTTTTCTTTCCTTGTATACTAATGAATATAAGTAGATTAATCAGGCATAAAAGATTGCCATAATTATTAAGATCAGATGCCATGTGATCTTCTTGTTTTAAAATTTTACTGAAAATTTTTACCTCAAAAATAAGATAAAACCACTTATTTTTCCTTCTGATTGGGTTTGAAAACTATATATTTTCTCAGATAACTAATCTTGGTTATCATGTTCATTCTTTAATTGTATAGACATTTAAAGATCATAGAATTTACTGATAATACATGACCTCTACATTTTGTTATTTTAATTGTGGTAAGAGCTTTTTTTATGGAGCTTGTCCCATGGACTAGTGATTAAGGGAGCTGGATCCCATACGGTGAACTGTGAGATTCGAGTTCCAATTTGGCAACTTGAGAACCATGCTGGGCACATGTACGTGTGTACCCAAACTCCAAAACAAGGGAGAAATGGAGACGGGATTACGGCATGACTATTCTCCATGGAGATTGCATTTTCCTCACCTTTCTGTATTTCTTTAGTGAGAGCGCACACTGTCTACTGAGAGCACACACTCTGTAGCAAAAAATAAAATAAAATAAAATTATGTTAAGAAGATATATTTTGGGGCCAGCAGGTGATGTGGTGGTTGGAGCACTAAATTCCCATACGGCTAACTGTAGTTGGAGGTTTGGACCTGGCAGCTTGCTTTCTCACTTTTGCTCTTCCTCTCTTTGTGCCTTTCTCTGGTGAGCATATGTGCTCTATAGCAAATTAAAAATAATAATAATAATAATAATAAATAGAATTAATAAATTCTTTTAAAAATAAGACTGTTCCCAGTTAATATTTTTACTTAATAACTCAAGGAATGCAGTATACTTGGTATTTAATATGTAGTACATGTTGAGACAGAGAATTAAGTTTGGAAAAATATTACCATGTATTATATTATATATATTTCTGTATGTTCTGCAAAACAAGCAAAAACAAATATTTTTTAAGTTAATCTCTTTCCTGAGACACAGAGAGAAGGGCAACTTCAACAGAGTCTTCACACCACAGTCTCTCCCCCAATCCTGCAGTCAGCTAGGATCCCGTGTGTGGATGCACCATTGAATTCAAGTAGACCCTGGACTTGAACCAAGAGCCTTCCCATATGGCTCCCAGCATTGCCAGCAGTTCCCCTACTGCCTGCAGCACCGCAGTTGGCAGAGCTCTTTTGTGGATGCTTATTAGTATGTTGCATATTTTTCTGTGATGAGTACATATTTTACATAAAAGGATAATGATTACATTTTTAAATACATTTGCACATTTATTAAAATGTATGTGTTAAAAGGATGATTAATCACTTTTCATGTTATTTTATCAACACACACTAAAGCCAGGAAAAATCTAATTGTTTACAATTTACAAATAAAATAGAAAACTTTAGAAAATGTGTGAAGTGACAATATTTCAGTCTTCAAAGGAGGTATGAAAGACCTCCTGTATAGCTAATTATAACCTATATGGATCTCATCTTGATCTGATGACTCCCCAAACACAACTCTGTCAAATGTGACTTGCTCACTCTTTCTCTAATAGGCTGAGTTTATCATGTACCTCATTCCACCTCGTTATTTTAGCCAGCCAACATGATATGTATTTTGTTTTTTGTCATTGTTACTTTTGAAAACACATTTTATATTTATAGTAGACTTTTAACATGTAAAAAAATACATGGTCTTGCTGTTTAATAAAATTGCTTTAAAACATACAAATGATGCATTAAACTAAAGTGATGTTTTTCATATTACAACTCAGCTGTGATCATATTCACATAAAACATACATCATATTTTATTTGAAGTGTGTATTATTGTACTGCATACGATCACAAATGGAACAGCAAAGATAAAAAGGAAATTGTTTGCTAATGCTGCCATATTTTTCAATGATGCTTTAAAAGTGATCCAGAAATGTCTCATTGGCAATCTCTGGCAATATTCACATAGAAAAGGAAAGGTAATATGAAACTGATGTTTCATGATACAAAAAAAAAGAAAACATAGCTGTGTGCAGTACTTGTTCACAGACTAGTTCATTTGCTTTTTCTCTCTTTCTGCGGCTTCTCTTGCTCTTTATTAAAGTTTCAAAATATGTTCTTCTCTGGGTGTCCTAATAGTAAAAGGGGAAAACAAACAAACAAACGAACAAAACAACCAGATAGCAGTATGAAAAAATAACTTAGTGGAATCTTCAAAAGAAAGGAAAAATAAACACACTCACTATTTACACTCTAACAAATTGGTAGGTATCAGGACCAGCAGATAGAGTAATGTCTACGTTGCTGGACTTCCAGGTAGTTGGCCGCAGTTGGAGTCCCAGACCCGGTGGCTTAAACTCATGCTGGGCGCACGTGTGTGTATGCCCAAGATCCTGAGAGGAGAATAAAGGAGAAGAGACTGTACATGAAAGTATGTGATCTAAAAACATAAAGTATGGACACTTCCATTTTCTATTAAAAAACAAAACAATTCTGGGGACAAGCAGATGGCATAATGGCTACATCACTGGACTCCCATGTAGTTAATCTCAGTTCAAGATCCAGACCGGGTGGCTTAAAACTTACACTGGGTGCATGTGTGTGCCTGAAGTCCCAAGAGGAGACTGGAGGAGAAGGGATTGTGAAGTGGCCATCTCCCCTGGGGGGTGGTTTCTCCCTTTCTGTCTCTCTCTGTCTTTCTAGTGAGCACACATGTCCTATAGTAAAAATATCTCTGAAAATAAAAATAATAATACTCAAAGAACTCAAAACTTCAGTAACATAACTTACGACACTATAGTTTTTATCATAAGTGGTTAATGAAACTAGAGACTTTTGTTTTATTGACTTCTCTAGTTCTAGGGTCCTAGAACATTATATCCAACATAGAAAATGTTCACTCCATATTTATTAAATTAATGATTCTTCTAATCAAACTGAACTATCTGGTAGAACTTAGATCCATATATATAATCAACGCTACCATTTCAAAAGTTTAAAAAGTGAACAATGCGGATTCAGCCAGCAGTGTGCTGGTTAAGGCTATTGAACTCCCACATGGCTGGCCATGGTTTGAGTCCTGGACCTGGAAGCTTGTTTTCACACCTCTCTCTCTCTCTCTCTCTCTCTCTCTCTCTCTCTCTCTCTCCCTTTCTCTCTCTCTCTGTCCCTCTCTGGTCAAACTGGAAAATGAATAAATAAAAACAGTTAAAAATGAACAATGCAAATCATGAGTTCAAAAAAGACAGAGAATGTTGGTCATTGTAGTTTCATAAAAATTACAGTATAGTAGAAAGTATAATAAATCTGTTTTTAACAGAAATGGCTTTGAATTTCAGGTACACTTATTGTTCAAACTTATGAAAGTGAATCAGTCAGATTAAAATTGAGAGAGAAAGCCCATATAGCAGTTTGAACTCAAAAATTTTATTTTGAAGAATTATTGGACCAGCCCATGGCCTGGTGATCACATGAGCTGGATCCCTGAGCACGTGTGTATGCATGCCCCAAATCCTGAAATGAGAGAGGGATGGTTGGGAATGAATGGTGGCATGACCATGCCCCATGGGAAGGTTATTCTCACTTATACTCTATGGTGAGCACATATGCCTTCTGGCAAATTTAAAAAAAAAAAAAAAAAAAGAAAGGAAGAAGGAAGGAAGGAAGATAGAAAGAGAAAGGAAGAAAGAAAGAAAGGAAGAAGAAAGAAAGAAAGAGAGACAGAAAGAAAGAAGAAAGAGAGAAAGGAAGAAAGGAGAAAGAAAGGAAAAGAAAGAAAGAGAAAGAAAGAGAGAAAGGAAGGAAGAAAGAGAAAGAAAGAAAGAAAGAAAGAAAGAAAGAAAGAAAGAAAGAAAGAAAGAAAGAAAGAAAGAAAGAGGGAGAGAGAAAGAAAGAAAGAAGAAAGAAAGGAAGAAAGAAAGAAAAAAGATGAACTAAAATAGGTTAATGAGGGATTTTTCCAGTAGGGAATGATTCAACTAAGATAGATTTGACTAAAATCACCTTTCCAAAAGTCATCTATTTGCCTATGACTCTAAAAATCAATGAACTTAAGAAATTTTTGTAGCTAATATAATATTCCAAAATACAAATATAATTGTAACACATGCAATTATCCTGTTTTGTTCTTCCACTTTATTCAGTTCTATGTTCAAAAGTCTTACTCATTCAAAGTATTATTTTTTTCATTCTATATTATCTTATCGTACTTTATCTCTTTGCAGGTGTTTTATCATGACCTACTAATTTATCATGCAATTATTTATTTATTTATTGCCTATTTTCTTTTTTTTTTTTTTTGGAGAGGTTTTTACTATAAGGCACATGCGCACGCCAGACAGACAGAGAGAGATGGAGAGACAGAAAGCGAGAAATCACCCCAAGGGGGGATGGCCACGCCACAATCCCTTCTCTTCCACTCTCCTCTCGGGATCTTAGACACACATGCACACGTGCCCAGTGTGAGTTTAAGCCACCAGGTCTGGGACTCGAACCTCTGTCGACTATGTGGGAGTCCAGTGACATAGCCATTATGCTAACTACTGGTCCCTATTGCCTATTTTCACCAAGACTGTATGATACAAGATATGCAGAGAATTTTTTGTTTTCTCTTATATTCTGGCACCAAGAGGTACAATCTAGCACAGAGTAGGTGCTCATTTAATAATAAATGCTAGCTCATTTAATAATAAACGAAAAAAATATGTGTTGCATAAAAACAACATAAAAGGTGAACCTAAAAAAAAGTCATGAGGAAACCAAACTGCTTTGGAAACCAAAGGACAAGAATTTTCCAATAAAAAGAAAATGCATAACTCTTATGATTTGAAATAGATTACTCAATCTATTTAATTTGGTTTTCTCTCTTATTTTCTCAGCTGCCCAGTATACAGCTGACACTTAATGTCCAACAGTACACAGACTTCAACATATCCAAAATCCACCTCATTAATATCATCCTCAAATCCACTCTTCTATCTTGCCAATACTTGTAGTTTAGACACCACAGGAATAAAAATATGAGGCAAAAATTTGTGTCCCAAATGTTCATTGACAGTGATCAATCCACAAGTTTTACACACAGAGTTTGTGTAAGAAAAATGTTTGACCAACATATATAAAGTGGTAAAGGAAGAAAAATTAAGCCAAAGAAGAAAAAAAAGTTGAAAATAGAATTTTTAAACATTTACATTAGCCAGTCATTGATTCAGATTGCTCCTAGGAAGGGGCGTCCAAATTTTGGGTAAGGTGGATCTCTTTAGCATTTCCCTCATGACAATAGGGAAGATGCATTTTGACTGTCATATAATAAGCAGAGCTGGAAAAATTATTTCTATCCTAGAAAGAGGAGCGTGTTTGGGCAGCACAACTCAGTGTTCATACGATCTTTCTAATCTGTTCTATTACCAGGTGAAAAAAAGTAGCAGCTGAAACAGCATTTAAGTTAAAAAAAATGTTTTTCAAGCCAGCCAGTGGCATAGGGGTTAAGGCAGCTGGATTCCACATGACCAGATGTCTCGGTGGCTTGAAAAACATGCAGAGAAGGTGTATGTGTGCATGGCCAAAATCCCAAAACGAGAGATAAGTAGAAGACAAAAGATTGTGCTATGACCATCCCCCCACAGGGGTACTTTATCTCTAACTCTGTCTCTGTTTCTGTCTCTCTCACTCTCTTTTTCTTCCAGTGAGCACACATGTCTTCAGGCAAAATTTTTAAAAATGTTCATTTTTTTCCATAGGAAAATATTTTATTGTGTTTTATTATTTTTTTTAATTATGAGGGTCACATGAACTCACCAGAATAGAAGGAAGCATCCTCAAATGGAAATGGTCCTGCTACAATCTTTTTCCTCCATTTTTCCATCCCACTAGGATTTGAGGCATGAATTCACATGCTTTTCAAGCTACTGGGGCAAGGAGTTGATCATGACCAGCCATGTGGAATCCATCTCTAAAAGCTTAACAACTGCCCTATGAAGCCAGTCTGGGAAAAATATTTTAGTAATGATCTTGAGTAGGATACTTGACCTAGAGTGTATGGATATTAGATAAGGATTTAGAAACTGAAGAAAGTGACTAAGAGAAATGTAAGAAAATTAAGGAAACATTTTTGTTCTCAACAAATAAGACACGAAGAATTATAAGGGGAAAGGTATTGCCTGGATAACTAAATGTTGAGGTGACATGGAACTGGAGAGTAGATAAAATAAAGCATCTCATGAAGATGTCTCATCAGCTCTTTATATTTCTTTTTAGATCAATGTATTTTATTTGGGCATAAATGTCTCTTCTGTTCACTTCACCATCATTCCATTGGCACTTTAGTCTTATACTTTTAAATGACTCCTGGATGGTGTATGCATGAACATGTGTATTTTATGTATGTGTCAGTACAATGGAAACAGAAACAACCATTGTAGGATACTGAGATGGTCTTTACATGGAGGTGATTTATTGCTACTAGGTATTCTGAGCTAGAGGTAATAAAGATAACCTAACACCCTCCAGGATTTTGTGAATTATAAAAATAAAGCCTTGAGATTCTACAGTACTACATATTTTGCTATTCCTGAAGACACTCTACTTTGGTATAACTTTAAGTTGTGAGATTATAAGATACTTAAAATCAGAGAATGTGTTTTATTCAGATTTTATAATGGGTATATTGACAGAATAGGATCCATGGATATAAATATTGTTTGTTTTTAATCTTTGTCTCTTACTTGCCTTTACATGATGTTGCTGGTGTTACCTTCTTCTTTCCCTGTTGTTGAAATCTAAGTGTATTTATCTGATGCTTTGTTACAAATTGTTAAAATAACACACTTATTATCTCATCATTTCTGAGATGGAAGTCCAGACATAGCTTAGCTGGGCTTTAGACCCTTTCACAGGGGTGCAATCATTGTTAGCCAGTGCTGTGGTCTCATCTGTAGTCTTGACTGGGTGCGGATGCATTTCCAAGCTCATTCTACCTGTTGTCAGTATTTATTTTACTGACAATTGAAAGCCTCATTTTCTCTCAAGCTGTTGGAAATAGGCTTTTCTCACTTTCTGGCCACATGGACCTTTATTTTTGTCAACTCTGAACATGGTATCTGATTTCATTTCAACAAAGTGAGTTCTCAAGAGGTCAGAAAAGAGTACCAGTGAGACAGAATTCACGATCTTTAGGAATCTAATCTCGGTAGCAATGTCCCATTATTTTTTGCCATATTCTCCTCATTATTTACAAGTTAATAGCTCCACTACACATTCAAAAGGAGAAGATTACAGAAGGACATGAATATCACAGGCTAGGTCAGTGTGGGCCATCTTGGAGGTTGCCTACTACAAACCTGGAATCTTCTGGTGATACTTAGGTAATAAAAAAGTCCTCATTACCTCACATCATAAGACACAGTGCTAGTTTAGTAATCTGAAAATTTAGTTCCGTGTGCTTGCCAAATTTTCCGTCTTAATTAAATCATAAATTATCCTTAATCTTTTCCCCTGCTCAACTACGTTCAATAAAAAGAGGATTGACTCACCTTTCTCTCTCCCCACCTAACACTTTTATTCCTCCTCTCCAGGACTGCTATGTTGCCTACATCATGAGACAATATCCACATTTTATTTAATGAAAATGATGCCTTTCGGAGTCATAAAGAGTGGGTGGCCTTTCTTTTCCTCTTATGATAATCAAGGTTTATGATTTTCGTGGGGTTGAGGTATAAAGAGAAGTAAAAAGCAGGAGTAAGAGGAAAACCATAACTCTGCTTATGCTTGTGCTGATAGAGCAATAGCTCCACGGACTTGACAGGCATGTTAATCACATTTTCTCTCTTGGAAAATTTTGTGGATATTGTCTATAATTCAGAGGCTGGCTATCAGTCATCTACAGATGCAGAGATAAGGACAAATACTTTTCTACACATTCTAGTTATTTCATCTTTCTTTAGCCATAAAGTATCTAGTGGTATCTCATTTTTTTTTTTTTTTTCTGCTGAGGTCTTTTTATACCTCCAGGCAGTTTTTTGGGTAGATTTCAAGACAAAACCATGCTAACTCTCTTGTGGCATGGCACACATCTGGTCCTCAGTAAAAACAGATGCTTTATCCCAACAAGCTCTGGGAGAGCAGGCCACCCAAAGCAGCTACCTTTCTATCACTTGCATGACAAAGTTGCTAGTCAAATGATTGCTATGCCTTTTAAATCCCTATAGGAGCCAAATGCCAGCACATTCTCCACAGCACATTAATTATGTTCTCTGAGTTTTCTTAAAGCTCCTCTCTCTTGTGGAGAAGTGGTACTTAGAGCACACCCTAGCTTTATTGGTAATCCTGGGTTAGCCCAAAATTCCAGATACTTTTAGACCTCATGATGTCAGTAAAAATTGAATGTATAAGAACATGACAAAAACTATGTTTAACTTACCCCTTGAAAATTCTGATTAAAATTTAACTGTTATATCCATAAGTTGGTCTTGGAAGAGACAACCAGTGTAAATTAGAGTATTTATAAGATGAATATTTTCCTATATATACTAAATATTATACAGAAAAAAGGAAGAAAATTAAATAGAAAGAAGAAATGAAGAAATGAAAAGAAGGAAAGGAGGGAAACACTAGCTTTCTTAGTAGCATCCACAATAAGTCATTTTAAAATTAATTCCAAAATGAGCTAAATTATTGATTGATGTTAACTGTGGTGAGCTACCTTACAGACCACTTACAATCATTAAAGATAAAGTTTCATCATGAGGGACCAGCAGTTGGCGTAATGGCTGTGTCGCTGGACTCCCACGTAGTCGACCGCGGTTCGTATCCCGGACCCAGTGGCTTAAAACTCACGCCGGATGCATGTGCATGAGTGCCCAAGATCCCAAGAGAATGGAGGAGAAGGGATTGCCGTGTAGCCATCCTCCCTGGGAGGGGGGGTGATTTCTCACTTTCTGTCTCTGTCTGTCTGGCGAGTGCACGCGCTCTATAGCAAAAACCTCTAAAAATAAAAGGAATTTCATTATGAATAAGATATGCATGAATCAACAAAATATATTGCCACTCCAAGGAAAATAATGCAGAATACCTTCCCTGTTGCTTTTGACTACATCACTTATTCATGGGAGATTCAGAGATGTATTGCCCACTTCCTTTGCACATAGCCTGTTCTTAATGCCTTGCAGCCTCTTGATAATATCAATCTTCAAGCATATTTTACCAATGACCTCCTTTCAAGATTCTATATTATTTTTAGTTCAATCTTTTTTTAATGTGTCAAATTACATTATTTATTCTTTCTTTGAACAAATGGTTCTTAACCATTATATATCTACTTTCGATACTCTTAAATATCTACTCTTTATAATATCTCAGTTTATTTTTTTCTGTTTCTCATTCTTTTATTCTTTTATTGTTTATACATACTTATTCAACAAATGTAGTAACATTCGACAGATGGTTTAGTTTGTTTGCTATCACATGAAGTCCTTTATAGTAAGTACCAAGTTCGTAGAGTGTATAGGACATATACATATACATAAACATACACACAAATACATGTACATGCACATAATACATATGCATACATTTATCAATCAATTGATCTACCCACAATTTAGAATTATAATGTACAAAAAAATTGGACCCTTCATTTGATGAAGTACTAAGAGACAAAGAGTAGTTAGGAGCAATAAATTCTGCACAACAAGGTGCTAGAGAGAAAGAGCATTGGCCAAGATATCTGGTGACACCCTGGATCATCCTGTCCCAGCAGAGATTACTTCAGCTTAGGTCAATCAGCAGCAGTTGAACTTTATCTCCTACCTTCTCACTAACGTCATCTAGAAGCAAAACCTGGCAACATCATATTCCTCTACAGAACAGATACCAAACAACCAAGAAATAAATATAAAAAGGGGAGCAGAACGAAAAAGAAGAAAGAAGGAAAAGAAAAGGAGGAGGAGAAGAAAAAAGGGGGAATAATGAGAAGGAGGAGAAAGAGGAAGAAGAAAAAGAAGGCAGAAAAGAAGAAGAAAGGAAGGAGGAGGGAAGGAGGAGGAGTAGAAAGAGGAAGAAGAGAAGTGCAAATAGACACATAATAGAAAATGAATGTAAGAACGAGCACGGAACCAAGAAGAACCAAAGATCTAAATGCCAGTAACATTATAAAAGAGAAGAGCTAATCATGTATCAAACCACTAGGACAGAGCCAAAAGAGGATTCACAGGACAAGAGAGAGCATGAAATGTTTTGGTTTTAACTAAGAAAGATAGACAAAAAGAAATTTTAAAAATGTAATTGATACAGATAAAACCAGAATTAATTAAATACACAAAACAATTACATAAATGATTAATAAAAAGTCCTACTCTTTAGAAACACCATTATATTATCATAGCTATGAAAATTGAGATTGTTAAAGAAAAAGAGAATGCATACCAAGATATGATTAGCGGCAAAGGGAGAACATAACTGAAGATTTAAGGGAGAGAAATAAAATAATAAGTGAATACTGTGTTCAACTTCATGGCAATAAATTGGAGGATATAGAGGAAGTAGTCACTTTTCACGGGAATAAAATACATTTTTCTAAATCTGGTTCAAAACCAAGCGCAAGTTCTCAAGAGATAGATAACTATAGTATATACAGAAGTCTGGTAAATTCTCTACCTATAAAGAAAAATACAATGTCATGGAAGTTTTAGGGAACATTTTAACAAGTATTCAAACACTAGATTACTCATCTCCATAAAATATTCTGAAGGAGAAAAAACAAACAACAAACAATGGAGACCCATCCAGCAGTTGACAAAACTTTCAGATTTCTGTTACAAATTTCTGTAAAATAAGCAGGGTGCTAACAAATTTACCAAACAACCAAGAAATAAATAAAACTATGAGTCAATCTCACCTATGATCATAAATTCACATATTAAAATGATTGCAAAAATAAAGATCTAAAGCAAATATGCTAACAAAGGTATTATTTTTATGTAATCCTGTCCTTATTTCAAGAGTATAAGGGTAAAGTAATAATGATATATACCCAATATAATCACTACCAATTTAGTTCATTTTGCTACCAGCAGTATTCTGAGTTTAGGTTGATAATCAAACTCTTAAAATACATTAGGCTACAGGCATTGCTTACTCAGCTTTAAAAGAGAACAGCACAACTGGCATGGCCAGAACACAACACAGGTATTATTATCTTTTCCAACATAGCTTCTCATGTTCCATTCTTTTTATATGTAAGCTATTTTGAGGTCACAAGAGGTGAAGAAGTCAAACTAACTCTGAGCGGTCACATTTTATGTGTAACTAAGCAGGTGTATATGTGCTAGAAGTCACATAGCTGCCTTCACAATATGTGACAAAAGCTCATCTTCTGATAGAACTGCATGATCTTAAAACCTGTAACTCATCATGAAATAAACAATCTTGAGAATGAATTGTATCTAATTGGTCTAGGATATACTACTTATCCATATTATAGTTTGTCTTGAAGACAATAATTTGTATTGAATCAAATATACTCCTAAAATTGCTTGAATTAATTTAGCAAGAAATGTTTAAGTACATCATCATGTCCCTGAACATACTGGGCTGTTTCTTGTACTGTATCCTCTATCTATCTATCATCTATCTATCTATATCTAGATATCTCTATTTATCTATCTATCTATCTGTCTATCAATCATCTGTATCTATCTATCTATTTATTTTAGCTTTTGTTATAGGGCACATGCACTCACTAGAGAGAACAGAGAGAGAGAAAGAGAGGGAGAAATCATCCCCCAGAAGGGATGGTCAGGCTGCAATCCCTTCTCCTCTCAGGATTTTGGTCATGCAAAAACATACACCTGGAATATATTCAAATTGGATCTGGGACTCGAGCCATACAGTCAGCCATTTGGGATCTAGTTACCTTACACTCTATACCACCTGCCTACCCCACCCCTCGTATCTTTTCTTTTCTTCTCCATTCTCCTTTCAGGATCTTGGGCATACACGCCCATGTGCCCAGGAGTTTAAGGCAGAGGTCCAGGACTTGAACTGCGGCCGACTATATGGGAGTCCAGAAACATAGCCGTTAAGCCAACTGCTGGTTCCCCCTCGTATCTTTTCTTAAAAGTAGATATACTTGGGACCAGCAGTTAGCGTAATGGCTATGTCGCTGAACTCCCATGTAGTCGACCGTGGTTCACGTCCCAGACCTGGTGGCTCAAAACTCACGCTGGGCGCGTGTGTGTGCGTGCCCAAGATCCGGAGAGGAAAATGGAGGAGAAGGGATTGTGGAGTAGCCATCCCCCCTGGGGGGGTGATTTCTCGCTTTCTGTCTCTCTGTCTCTCTCGGTCTGTGTGGCGAGCACACGTGCCCTATAGCAAAAACCTCTCAAAAAAAAAAAAAAAAGTAGGTATACTTTGTGTCAGATCTGGAGCATACATGCACATGCGCCCAGCACATTTTATCGTCACAGAGGCTAGAATTCAAACAGCCCTGTCAGCCATATGGGATCTAGCTTCTTTAACTACTAGGTTCTTGAGATAGCCCTTTTACAATTTTCTCTGACAGAGTGTTATGAGAAAGTAAATAAAAAAAGAAAGTGTGACAAACATGGAAAACTAGAAAAGTTAAAAAGTGGCCCATTATCATACAAGAGTGTTGAAAGGGGTTAGCAGGTGACATAGTGGTTAAGGCACTGGGCTTTCACATGTTCAACTGAGGTTTGAGTCCCAGACCTGGTAGTCTGAAAATCACTTAGGAGTATGTACATGTGTGCCCAAAATCCCGAGAGAGGAATAGAGGAGGAGGGATTGTGGGCGGTCATCCCCCCAGGGGGTGATTTCTCACTTTCCCTCTCTGCCTTTTTTTGGTGAACTCACATGTGTCCTATGTCGGTGGGGTGGGAACTAAAGAAAATTAAAGAAAAAAGAGTGTAGAGATATTTTGTTTTGGAGAAGCAAAATTTTGAAATAAACTTAAACATAAGACTATTGTCAAAAATTGTCATTTGTATTTCGAAAAATGAAATATATTATTGACGGGACAGATCTGTGTTCTAGTGCTTAAGGGAACTAGATTTCACACAGCCAACTGCTCGATTTGAACCTCAGCTTCCAGTGATATGAAAAACACATTGATGCATGTGCCTGCCCAAAATCCCAGGAGGATGGAGAACTGGAGGAGAAGGAATTGCAATATGACCAAACCCCATCTGGGGGTGCACTTTCTCTCTGTGTTTCTGTCTCTATCTGGTGGATGCTCATATGCTCTGGAATTTTTTTTTTTTTTTTTTAAATTCACTTTAAGTAGTTTGACTTCTACTGATTGATAAGTTTGTTAATAAAATTCTTAAGTTTCCTCAGTGATTTTGCTTTAGAAACTTTCAGCATGCAAAATTTTAAAAATATAGAATTATCAGCATTTTTATTAATACATTTTTGTGATTATTTCAGTAATAGAGATTCACATTACAAATTAAATAAGGTAAAGTATTGTTTCCACCATGTTTCTGTAAATAGGTACACATAAAAGTAAAAATAAGTTTGTGGTCTGCACCATAAATACTCACAGTACTTAGCATTTCTATAACTTCTACACTTCTCAACTGCCTCTAGAAGTTAAATGATGTGACACTCTAGGAAAGAGACTAAAGTTGTTCCTTCTATACCATGGTCCTAAGCACCCAATCCATTCCTTGCGCTCATCCCAACTAACTTTATTTTATTAATTGCACACATTTCTGCAGTGATGGGGACTGTTGGCCCCTCTATTTTGTTTTCTTTTGATCAGGAGGTGTTAGACTTTATTGCCTAAAGTGGTACCATTTGTTCTCTGTGAAATATGGTCAGCATCACCTTACTTTTTTATTAAGTGTATATTTATAACCTTTAGAAGCAAATGTACTCTATCCACATGGCTAGCGTTTATTGTTTTATGTTCTGCACGCAAAGCTGCTTTTCTTAATAATAAGAAACAGCTGTTGTAAGCACAACAATGAATGCAATGGGTCATACATACTTAAATTAGATACAAAGGGAGCCAAGCAGGGCTAAACTCTTTAATTCTGTCTCACTCTTTCATGATTGATGCACTCTAAAAGGAGCGGCTGTATGCTGTTGAGATTTAACAGATGCTCAAAGAACCCATTCCAGTGTACATTTGTTAGGCAGCTGTGTTATACACCAGCAGTGATTACAATGGGGAATCAAGGTTTCCATGACAGTGAGACCGACAGAACTTACACACAGTAAAACTAAAGGAAAAAAATGGAAAATATGAGTGCAATCCACAAATGTAATCAATCATTTCCACAATATATGTGTGACCGTTACAAAGTTAGATATCAGGGCATTGACTTGTTTCTAACTTCAGCTTGTATAGATCAGTCATTTGATCTAAAGTTCAATTCTTTGCCTAATAATTGACTTGTAGAACTCTGTGTGGTAGTGGTTACAAGACTTACAGAGCTATGTATATTTGGGTGAGGGGGTGGGAAACAAATGTAGAGTTCATGGCACGTAGTACGTAAGGATAGCCAAAATTTTTGTTTCTATTTTAATGTCTATTTTTATGTATTCAGAAGTTATTTTTTGATTATGTGTTTTAACGCTTAAATGTTCATCTTAAGACTGAAATAAAACAAAGTCATTATTGATTAACATATTGTCTACTTTAGAAGGCAGTAATTACCTGTATGTAAAATAATGTATATGAAGGATTTACATGCCATAGTCCCAAAGACTTTACAATTGTGAATATAGTTTTACACACAATTAATTAAGCCATAGTTTTCAGTTTTATAAAATCTTTTTTAAACATGTATTAGAAAAGGTAATTTTTAAAAAATATATGAAATAGACCTATGTATGTTAAATACCAACATAATTCTGTGCTATATCAATGTTATGCAATGTTTTGGTTCTATAAAATTTAATGGGGATTTATTTATATTAAATGAAATAGAACTGATGCTAAAAGCAAATTATTTCTGAGTGACTCAAGAATACAATGGGGGACTTCTATAATTCAGTAGCACAAATACAAATAACTTGATTTTTAAAAATTGACTTGGTGAGACATTTATAAAGTCCAACAAAGATATACCATATAAATGCCAAACAGTTATAGAAAAAGATGCTCAATATCACTAATTACCAGGAAAATGCTAATCAAAACCACAATCAGGTATATCTCAAACCAGTTAGGATGGTTAACATCAAAGGAACAAGCAAACAAATACAAAGACAAGCAAACAAATACAAAGATAAGATTTGAAGAGGATGTGTAGAAATTGGAAGTCTTCCACACTATTGGTGGGTGGGATGTAAAATAATATAGCCTCTGTGAAAAACAGTATGATAATTTAAAAAAAAAAAAAAAAAGGAATTAAAGGAGAGCTACCATATCACCTGGCAATCTCACTTATGGGTATTTACTCATAAGAATTGAAATTAGGATTTGAAAGAGATAACTAGTCTCCCATTTTCATAGCAGTACTAGCCACAATAGGCAATTTACAGAAATAGCACAAATATCTGTAGATAAATGGATGAATAAAGAAAATGTGGGGACCAGCAGGTGGCATGGTGGTGAAGGTACTGACCATGATTTGAGTCCTGGACCTGATGGCTTGCTTTCTCACTTTCTTTCTCTATCTCTTTTTCTTGTGTGCTCATGTGTCCCCTGTAGCAAATTTTAAAAATATTAATAATGATAAAAAATTACATAATGGGACCAGCAGTTAGTGTAATGGCTCTGTCGCTGGACTCCCACATAGTCGACTGCGGTTCATGTCCCAGACCCGGTGGCTTAAACTCACACTGGGTGCGTGTGCGCGCACACCCAAGATCCCAAGAGGAGAATGGAGGAGAAGGGATTGCGGCATGGCCATCCCCCCTGGGGGGTGATTTCTCGCTTTCTGTCTCTCTGTCTCTCTCTGTCTGTCTGGTGAGCACACACGCCCTATAGCAAAATCCTCTCAAAAAAATGCATAAATAATTATTTTAAAAGAGAAAAAGAAAATGTGATGAATACACGTAATGGAGTAGTATACGACCTAAAAAAAAAAAAATCATCTTCTATTCACAGCAAGAATGGACCCAGAAGACACCATAGTAAGTGAAATAAATCAGTCAAAGAAAGACATGTACCACATGATGCCATTTAGATGAGGTTCCTAATATAGTTCAACTCACGGAAGCAAAGAATAAAAAGGTGGCTACCAGGCGATAGGGGAAGGAAAATGGAAACCAGACTCGTTCAATTAGTGTAAAATTACAGTTATGCAAGATGAATTGATTCTATTAATCTACTGTACAGAATAGTGTCTATCGTCAGTAATACTGCATTATACACCTCAAGTTTTGTTAAGAGGCTAGATCTCACACTAAAATGTCTTTACACACACATGCACATACACATACAGGACACGAACTGGGAGGTAAAGAACATGTCTACTACCTTTATTGTGGGAACATTTTATGGTTATATGCTTCTGTGCAAACTCCTCAAATCTTATACATTAAGTAAGTTAAGTTGATTACATATCAATTATACTTTAATAAAGGTGCTAAAAGAGTTACAGGAAGGGGGACAGTGGGCTGTATAGTGATTGAGGCACTGAACTCTCACATAGCTGATCACAGCTTGGGTCTTAGACCCAAAATCCTGAGAGGAGACTGGAGAAAGGATTGTGGCATGATCATTCCTCCTGGGGGGAGAGGGTGACTTCTTACTTTCTCTCTGCCTCTGTTTGTCTCTCTGACAAGCACTTGTGCCATATATTAAAAAACAAACAAACAAAAAACAGAAAAACACCTCAAGCCAGGCAAATATGTACACATGCCCAAGATCTAAGGAGAATGGAGACATGATTGTGACATGGCATTCCCCCTAGGGGGTGATTTCTCCTTTTTCCTCTTACTGTCTCTGTCTCTCTCTCTGTAGAGAGTGCACGCTTCCTAAGGCAAAAACTTCTAAAGAAAAAAAAGAAACAAACAAAAATTTCAATTACCATACAAGGAATTTATATCATATAGAAAGTTTGAAGCAAATACCAATCCGCGTTTTTCAAGGGGAGCAATTATTCTTACCTCTGCCATCATAAATTAGATTTTTTTTAAAAAAAAGCTTAATGTATTAATAAATGAAATAATCCTGGTGTGTTTGGTTACCAAAATCTTTTTTTACAAATGTGTCCATGTTATTGTTCAGTAGTATTAAAACACAAGAATACAATATAAATGTTTTATCCATTTCCCTATTGGTTGTCATTTCATTTAGGTTACAGCTAAGCTTTAGCTATTATGAATAAAAGGGCTATAAATATTCAGGTGCAAATTATTTGGGGGGGGAATTATTTTAATTTCTTTCAAGTAAGAACCCAGTAGCATGATACAGGTCATAGACTAGATGTATATTTAAATTTAAGTGAATAGGCTGACCTGTTTTCCAGTTAGGGGTTGTGCCAAGGGGTTGTGCCATTTTACATTTCCATGAGTAACATATAAGAGCTCCAGTGGCTCTACATTCTCCTTAACTTTTTGTTCTTTTTTTTTTTTTTTTTTTTTTTTTTTCTAGAGGACATGTGCACTCACCAGAAACAGAGAGAGCACCTTCCCATTGGAAAAGGCCACCTCACAATCCCTTCTCCACCATTTCTCTCTCCTTTTGGGATTTCGGGCATGCATGTACACATGCCCAATGTGTTTCTCCAGGATTCGAACTGCACACTCAGCCATATGGAATATTTGGAATCTAGTTGTTTTAACCATCGGGCTGTAGAGTCAGCCCTTAACAATATTTTTTAAATATTTATTTATTTATTTATGTATTTTAATTTACTGGAGATGAACAGAGACAGAGAAAGAGAGAGAGAAAGAAAAAGAGAGAGAGAAAGTGAGAAAACAAGCCACCAGTCCAGTATTTGACCCATTTTGGCCATATCAGAGTCCAGAACCCTTAACCACCATGCTACCTGCCAGCTCTGCCCTTAACAATTTAAGTTTACTATTCCAGTATGCGTTAGTTGGTATCTCATTATGAAATTATATTGTGTGTCAATAGATAAATTATAATGTTGACCACCTTTTCATGTTCTTGTGAGCTGTTAATGTATCTTAGTTTTGAAATGCCAGTTAAAAGTCTTTGCCTAGCTTTTGTTTGTTTTTGTTTTTCCCATAGGGTGTGTTCACTCGCTGGAGAGAGAGAGAGACAGAGAGAAGGAAAGAGAGAATTCCTGGGGCAATGGCCACACTGCAATCCCTTCTTCTCCATTCTTATCAGAATTTTGAGTGTCCACACCCACATCCCAGCATAATTTTCAAGCTTCAGTGTCCGGGACTCAAACTGCAGTCTGTCATGTGGGAATTAACATCTTAACCACCTCCTCATCTGCTGGCCCAGGGCTTTGCCCAATTTTAAATTATTTTTTAATTTTTTCGTCTTCAGTTAATATTTTATTCTTTGTGGATATATTCTGGGACACATAAAATGCAACTATTTTCTCCATGTCTGTAGCTTGATTTTCATTTTCTCAATGTTTATACTTATGAAGTCAAATTTAACTTTTACTTAATTTATGGTTTTCTCAATTCTGTTAATATCTTGAAATACACTGATTGACTTTGGATTTTTAATTTTATATAATTTTTATTGCCTTTTACTTACTAGTCCAAGTATATTTTAAATATAATACTATACTGGATTCACTTCTATTTTATAAAGAAAATGTATGTCTATATTATCATTACTGGTAATATCTTTTTCTGGGTTTGGTGTCAGTATTATTCTCTTTTTATAAAATCAGCTGGGAAATATCTGTTTTATATTCTCCTAAAAAGTTTGTATATGAGAACAACCCCTCATATCTGTACTTAGTTGTACAGCATGATTGGTTGAAAAATTTTTCTTTCTTTATTTAATTTCCATGACATGTTTGTGAAAATGAATTAATAATTTATGGCGCACCTATGTCTGTATTCCTTATTCAACTAGTATTTTTTATTATTCTTACACTCTTACAAGCTGTTCTGATCACTATATCTTTATAATAAAGTATGCTATGTTTTTCTTTTTGAGTTAATATTTTTAATATTCTAAGCTTTTTACATTTCCACATTAATTTTGCAATTATGTGTCTTATCGAATTACAGTAAAAATAATGCTACTATCATTTTAGGGATTTTGTTAGATCTATAGATCAATTTGTTATCTAAAAGTATTGAATATTTCAAACTATTAAGATGATATATTTATCTAATTTTTTATTTTCAGTATAAAATACCTTGCAGATTTATTGTTAAATACATTCCTAAATATATTTTTTCACATAATATATCATGATATATTGACACGTGTCCTGTGAGATTACTAAGTACTCTTTCATTCTCTCGCTCTCTCTTTCTTTCTTTCCCCTTTTTTTTCTTTCTTTTTTTTTTTTTTTGAGAGATTTTTGCTATAGGGCAAGTGACAGAGAGAGACAAACAAAAAGAAAGTGAGAAATCACCCCCCTAGGAGTGATGGCCATGCCACAATCCCTTCTCCTCAACTCTCCTCTTGGGATTTTGGGCATGCATGCACAAAAACCCAGTCTGAGTTTCAAGCATCTGGGTCTGGGACTTGAAACACCATCAGCCATTTGGGAGTACAATGACATAACCATAATGCCATTTGCTGATCCCACTGAGTACTCTTTCTATGATATTAAGGAAAGATAAAATTAAGCTATTCACAAGGGGTGTTGCAAAATGTTTGAAGTTCACGTGTTTGCTGCTTCTATGGAAAGACTAATGTCTTCTGCACACCAAATCAGCAGCTCACTAGTGGAATCTAGCACTGTTGCACTACCAGAAAAATGATTAGGGGAAAAACAAACAAACAAACAGTTGTTATGCTTCTAGCCCCTGTCCTACATATCGTCTGTATTAATCCTCACAGGATTAGAATTTTTCTACCACCATCACAGTTTATCTGCAATGTTTTGTTTGTTTCTCTCTTTTTATTTGGTTGGTTTGCATGTTTGATTCTGTTTAGTATTGCTTTGTGAAAAGTATTGTGTTTTTGGTTTCTAAGATATCACTCTCCAGAGTACTCTCGATTTATTCAATTTTCCCTTTGAATGGGCCCTATCTCCATATTGAGACAGATTCTGCTTATGTGTTAGAACTAAGTCTAAAATAGAAGTCATATAAAAGTTTTATATACTGGTGAAAACAAAATCGAGTAGCTTAGTTAATGTAACCACTTTCATATGCAGTTACCTGAACAAAGTAGGAGTTCAACAAATATACATTACATGATACGTAAATTAAGAAATTAAAGAATGAAAGAAGAATTGAGGTAGATAGTGATGGCAAGTTTTCTTTGCAAGGAAGGCTTGCAGTCCTTACATTTTAATCCTATGACTAAAACTGGGAGCTGAAGTTTCTTTCTTTCCTCCTGGTAAATGCAAAGAATAAATTTTGTATGTAGATGAAACAAAGACTTTCTATATACAAATTAAGAGTTAAGTAATTATTAGTCTAGGAATACTTTACTAATAGTAAGATATTAATTTTCTTATTCTTGATCTTTATTATTTACTATTATCTCCAGGGTTTGGTAATGGAGTTCTGGAATTGAAAGTCGAATCTCAACTGTACATAAAGTAGCAACAGCAATAAGAATAGATGTCAAAGCAATTCAGTTGGAAAAGAAAACCTCTCTTCAACAAACCACGCTAGAACAGCAGGATATCCCTACAGAATTAAAGAAATTCACCTCCTCACCACCACCTTATACTACAGGTGAGAAAAATCCCATGTAGAGATGAATTATACAGCTAAATATCAGAGCTAGAACCATAAAATCACAACATACGGAAAAAAAATCTTTGAGCAAAAAAGCACATATAAAATTTGTTTTAGAAAATTTGGGTCTTGGGAACCAGCAGCTAGCGTAATGGCTATGTCGCTGGACTCCCACGTCGACCGCGGTTCGCGTCTCGGACCCGGTGGCTTAAAACTCACACAAGGCGCGTGTGCGTGCTTGCCCAAGATCCAGAGAGGAGAATGGAGGAGAAGGGATTGCGGTGTGACCATCCCCCCTAGGGGGTGATTTCTCGCTTTCTGTCTCTATGTCTCTCTCTGTCTGTCTGGCGAGCACACGCGCCCTATAGCAAAAAACCTCTCCCAAAAAAAAAAAAAAAAAAAAAAAAAAAAAAAAAAAAAAAAAAAAAAAAAAAAAAAAAAAAAAAAAAAAAAAAAATTGGGTCTTATCAAGATTAAAAATCTGTACTTACCAGAAGAAGAAAAGAATAGGAAATAAATTGAAAGAAAAGAAATACTACAAGAAAATAAGTAAGCAATTTATGCATTGAGAGATAATATTTGAAATACCTGTATCTGACAAAGGACTTTTATTTAAAATATACTAATAACCCCTGCACTTAGTAGCAACAAGATGTATAATTTTTTTTTTAATTTCATAAAACCCAAACAAAAATTTTCTAAAATAATGTATATAAATGATTAAGGAACACAGAAAGTACTCAATATCACCAAGAGCACTCATTGAAAGTCAACTAAAATACCTTTGGAAAAAGTTAAAATGAAAAAGATTGACAACACCAACGTTGGAAAGAATTGAGGAGTTTGCAAATCTTGTACATTTTTTTGACTTTGAGATAAAATGATGCAATCACTTTGGAAATGGCAGAGCCATTTCTTTAAAGAAAGTAACCACTCATACAGAGAACCATCCAGTAATTTCAATGCTATTTATTTAACAAAAATAAGTGCAGATATATGCTAGTAAATAATTTGCATGTGAATCTTTACAATAGCTTTACTCAGAAGATCCAAAACCCAGAATCAATTTAGAGTTTCATCAAAAGAAAGATATATGAAGTACTGTACGTTCATATGAGGAGGTCTTCAAAAAGTTCCTGGGTGAACCAAGTAATCCCACTGCTGGGTGTTTACCCAAAGGATAGGCAAACACTCAGAACACTCAGTTAGAAAACCATTTGCACATCCATGTTTATTGCAGCATTATTTGCAATTGCTAAGACAAGGGATCAGCCCAAATGACCAAGAACAGAGGACTGGATTGAAAAAAATGTGCAAAATATAACTCTACCAATGCTACTCAGTCCCTGGCCATGGATGATGAAGACGTTAACAATCTTTGACCTGGAGGTGGTTGTATCCCCAACAAAATGATTTACCAGAGGAGTTACTCCCCTCAGTGTTTGTCCTATTGGTTGACTCCTGATGTTTTTTAAGAGGTTTTTGCCTTAGCACATGTTTGCTCAAGAGAGAGAGAGAGAGAGAGAGAGAGAGAGAGAGAGAGAGAGGTGAATAGTGAGAAATCACCCCATTGGGGTTTGGCCACATTGCAATTCCTTCTCCTCCATCCTCCTCTAGGGATTTTGGGCACACACGCACACGCCCGGTGTGACTTTCAAGTCACTGTATCTGGGACTCAAATTGCCATCAGCCATATGAGAGTTGAGCATCTTAACCACTACACCATCTGCTGGCCCAATTTTCTCTCTTTAATAGCTATAAATTGTCTTCCTAAGAAGATTTGTGTAAATCCAATTATTTTATATCAAAATTTTCTCCTTTTTCTTCATATATTTCTAGTTCTCAGTGCCAAAAACCCTTCAGCTATTGAATATAACAAGAACATTATTTCCTAATTTCTCATTTATCTGTCTATGCAAGTGATGACAGGTTAATTTTTTTCTCACTTTTTCTACCTTTCTACCCCCCAAAAAAATGAAAAATATTTGTTTGACCAACTAAGAGAAAGCCTCCAACATGTTTCTTCCTCTCAAAGGCAGTATTTTTCTCACTAGTGAGACTGAAAAAAAAATTTACCTACATGTTTAAAGTTGCATTGTTTATATAGCAAATGCCTGTCACAAATTAAACCATCATTATTACATTTTCTAGCAAAATTCTAGATACAGTTTCACTTCAACATTCTAACTTTACCATGTGTTTACAATACATCTAAATTTTGGAATATATTTTTGGAAGAGGAAAGATTTGCTTTATTACTAAAATTTTATACTTGGGACCAGTAGGTGGCATGATGGTTAAGGTGCTTGACTCCCACATGCTTGACAGGTGGCTTAAAAGTTGTGCCAGAAATGCGTGTGTGCATGCCCTAAGTCCCAAGACGGGAATGAGGAAAGAGGTCTGTGGCATGGCCATCTCCCCTGGGGGATGATTTCCCATTTCCCTTCTCTCTCTCTCTGGCAAATGCGTGTGACCTATGGCAAAAACCTAAAATAAATAGATAAATAATGAGTACTACAATGAGGGACAATATGCAAAAGCTGTTTGAAATTTCAGTTCCATTATGATTCCTTTGTGACTGGGAATCACTGACAGTTGTACATAGTTGTGACTTTGCAGCCTTGTAGGATTAAAAAAAAAAAAAAAAAAAGATCTATAAAGTGGCTTGTGGCCTGGTAGTTAAGGCACCTGGATTCCATATAACTGATCATGCAGTTCAATCCCTGGACCTGGTGGCTTGTAAAAAATGCTGGGTATATCTGTATGTGTGCCCAAAATCCTGACAAGAGGGAGAAATGAGAAAGAAGGGCTTGCAGTGTCACCACCTCCCATGGGGGTGTGCTTTATACCCCCACTCCCTTCTCTCTCTCTCTCTGGTGAGCACATGTATTCTTCAGAAATAAATAAATAAAATTCATAATCTTGCAGGCCTATTCTTAAGTTTTAGCTGTAATACAAAATAGTTGTGTTAATGGGCTCCATCTTATCCATAAAATATAAAAAGTACTGATGTGAGAAATGTCTAAGATAATGTGAAAAGTGCTCAATACCAATGTGGCTTATGATAATTATGCGTTCTGTGATGCTTTCCTTTCCCTTTCGTGAGTAAATTTTCTTGTATACTCTATAGAGAGGACTCAAACACAAGAAGAATGTAATTCTCGAGAAAAAATTATCATGACAGTTTCAATTTTACTTTCAAAAACATGAATTAGAGAAAGAATTATTTTATGAATGTTTATTACTCAATATTGGATATTTGGCATCAAAAAACACCTAAGGCCAAGCTGTGGTAGTGTGGGGATGGTGAAATATACTTAAAATTTCAGCGACTTGGGAGGCTGAGGCGGGAGGACTATAAATTCAAGATGGTCATGGGAAAGATAGTGAGCTGGGCTTGACAGTGAGCACCTGTACTGGGGAGGATGAGGCAGGAGAATCACAACATATTAAGACTTTTTTTTTTTTTTTTTTTGGAGAGATTTTTTTGCTACAGGGCGCGTACGCTCGCCAGACAGACAGAGAGAGAGACATAGAGACAGAAAGCGAGAAATCACCCCCCAGGGGGGATGGTCACGCCGCAATCCCTTCTCCTCCATTCTCCTCTTGGGATCCTGGGCACGCACGCACATGCGCCCGGCGTGAGTTTTAAGCCACCGGGTCCGGGACGCAAACCACGGTCGACTACGTGGGAGTCCAGCGACATAGCCATTACGCTAACTGCTGGTTCCCAAGACTTTCTTAAAGTAAATAAATAGAAACAAAAAAAAGTCTGAGATTGAATCTCATGTGTACAAAAATATAGAGCAATTTTAAGCATGTATTCTATAATCTTGGGTGGAATTTTCTATAAAGTCAATTAGATCAGGGCCAGCAGATGGCATAGCAGTTACATTGCCGGACTCCCACATGGCTGACTGAAGTTTGAGTCCGGGATAGAGTGACTTGAAACTCACGCCAGAGAAGAGAATGGAGGAGAAGGGATTGTGGCGTGGCCATTCACCCCCCCCCACCCCAGGGGATGGTTTCTCATTTTCCTTCTCATTATCTCTTTCTCTCTCTCTCTGCAGCTAGTGCACACACCTTAAGCAAAAATCTCTCTCTCAAAAAAAAAAAGTCAATCAGGTTCATTTGACAGGAGAACATAAAACAAGGAAATACGGGAACCAGCAGTTAGCATAATGGCTATGTCGCTGGACTCCCACGTAGTCGACCACGGTTCATGTCCCGGACCCGGTGGCTTAGAACTCACGCCGGGCGTGTGTGCGTGCGTGCCCAAGATCCCGAGAGGAGAATGGAGGAGAAGGGATTGCGGTGTGACCTGGGGGGTGATTTCTCGCTTTCTGTCTCTATGTCTCTCTCTATCTGTCTGGCGAGTGCACGCGCCCTATACCGAAAAACCTCTCCAAAAAAAAAAAAAAAAAAAAAAAAAACAAGGAAATACAATGTATTGATATTAATTGACAACCAAAATTCTTTGTACATTGACCAATATAATATCTGAGACTCTTAGTGAAAAGAGTTTGGTGACTATTCCTAGCTCAACAATAGAATTTGTTGAATATTTCTAGTTGAGCAGTAGTTAGAATGTTTCTGTTCCAAACTCAACTCTTTCTAAAAGCACAACTTACATATACTTCAAACATTTGCTCCCTAAATTCAGCAGTTTATAAAGATTTTAATATGAACATTTAGATGAATATATTTTCAGCTAAACTCTGCTCTAGGTGTCCAAAAAAGTTTGGTACATTGTGCTTTAATTTCCAACCAATTCAAAAGTACTTTATAATTTCTCTTGTGACTTCTTTGGTCTATAATTATAGTTATAAAGAATATGTTGTTCAATTTCCAAATATTTCAAGATTTTTTTTCTTTTTTTGCTATTGACTTTAATTTGATTGTGATCAGAGAATATACTTTGTATGATTTCAATTCTGCTAAATTTGAGTTTTGTTTTACAATAAAGATACGTTCTATCTTGGTACATATTTCATGTGCTCATGAATAGAACATGTTTTCTAGTTTTCTTGAGTAGAATGCTCTATAAAGTCAATTAGGTCAATCTGTTCATCAAAAATAGTCAGTTCTTCAATATACTTAGTGATTTTTCTGTCTGCTTGTTTGACTAACCACAGTACTCAGAGGAAAGTGTGGGAGTCCCCCATTGTGTGTGAATTTTCCCATTTCTCATTTCAGCTCTGTTACTTTTGCTTCATGCATTCTAAAATGCATTTAGAAAAGTTATACCTACCTGGTGAATTAAACTTTTTCATTACCTAGGGTGTTTTTTATTTCTGGAAATAAATGTTCTAAATCCTACTTTGTGTATATCTAATCAACTTTATTTTAATTAGACTTTGCATGGCATACATTTTTACATTTCTCTTATTTTTATCTAATTTATATCTCTGCACTTCAATTGTGTTTTTTAGAGACAGCATATTGGAGGAAACTGCTTTTGTATTAAATCTGACAATATTTGTCTTTTAATCGATGTATTCAGACCACATTTAATGTAATTATTGATATAAGCAGGTTGAAATCTATAATTTTAGTACTTTTGTTCTGTTTTTTCTCTTTTCCTTTTTTTCCTGTCTTCTCATTCTTTTATGATACCCTTTATAATCACTCTTGGATAATTAGTTATTTCTAGTTTTCTAATTGTTTTAGTATGTTGCCCTGGAGTTTATAATAAACATCTTTGTATTAATATTAACTTCCCAATAACATTATATAGTTCCTCCTCTTCTCATTTACATTACACTGATAATCACATTTTCCAAATAAGTATGTGTACTTCCAAAAAGGAAGTTAAACAGCTACCATTTGGATACTGACCAATATTTAGGTGGCAGAAACATTGTTGGATCAAAACTTTAAAAAGTCTGCCTAAATTTCAGATAATATAATCAGAGTTGAGTCAGATAAAATCAATTGCCTAAACATTCATATAACTCTATAAGAAAAATGAAGATTTAAAAAATCATCTATAAACAAAATACAGACACATATATACTGGAGTATATAATCATAAAATTAGTTCCTCGACTTCAATAATAGTTTAGGAAGCATAGAGGATTAGCTTGTAGAAATAATTCAGAAAGTATCTTAACTTTTAATATCTTGTGGAGAAGATATTATTGGAGAATGGTTTAGAAAATTTTCTAGCTTTAAGTAGACGAAGAAATGCCTGGTTTTCCTGATAACCATTGAATTGTTTTTACTTGGTGTACTTTTCAATAATATAATTATTCTGAACTTTATTTTTCCTTCGAGATGTATTTAGGCATTAATTCAATCATTCACATGCTCCATGAGACATTGTACTAAACACTGCTAATAATAACATCCAAGAATGACTTCTAATTATAATGTAGTGAAGTGGGTACTATTATAGAAACACTTGTTTTACAGAGTAGTGCTAAACTGTTATCTAACCCAAACTTAGAGATAGAAGTTACTGTGCCACATGAAGACTGAGAAAGTTTAGATCTCACTCATTTATACCTTTTAATTTAGAAGTACATAACCTTAAGTTAAGGTAATAAGAGCTCATTTTCATTTTGAAATGGTCTCATTTTTACAGAATAGTCACAAGGAAAGCAGAGATATATATTTTTCCTCTCAGGAAATGTATCAGAATAAGTTGCTGCTCTGATACCTCATAGCCCACAAATATTTTAGCATATGATTCCTACTAACAAGGTGATATGTCACTATTATCTCTTCCCCAAACAGGTTCACATCTCAGCCTAATTGGGCCACTTACAGTAATATGACTTAGATTGGAGACTCACATTTCACAGTTTTTGTGTCCCTCTTATCTCTTTCAATTGAAAATTATTCCTCCTCCTTTCCTTAACTTGCCTGGTGTTGAAATCTTTGACATATATAAGGCAAGTTACATAGTAGCAGGATGCCCCTTGATATGAATTTGTTTGATGTTTCCTTATAATTAGATAAGATTATGAGTCTTCGCTAACAGTGGGGATGCCACTATGCTCTTCTCATGGCGTTTTATGATCTGATGCACACTGACAATTTGTCCCATTTCTGTTGATGTTAACTATGGCCACTTAATTAAGGTGATGTTTCCAGGTTTCTGCATGTAAAGATGGTCTTATTTTCTTTCTGTAATTAATATTTTGTGGTATGTTACTTTAAAGCTACATAACTATCCCATTCCTGATAATATTCTGAAATAATTATTTTGTGTATGTTACTATAGATTAATAGATCTTTATTTTGTTCTTTTTTAATTTTTAAAATTTTTTTATGCTCAAAGTGTTTTTGGTTTGGCTGGTGGAAGAATCTTCGAGTTTGTTTTTGGGTCCTTTTGATTAGCTGTATCATTTCTTAAGCACATCCTTATATTATGGCAAAACAAGATGCTCAAAACTCCAATGGCATTTCCTAATCCCAGTCTTGAAATCAACAATTTCTCCAAAGGAGCTCCAATTCCTCGTTCAATCGAGGCCGTTTAATAAAGCCTAGTTCTAAGGTATGCCTATAGTCTGAAGTCCTCTCAGTGAAAAAACTCTATATAAGTATATCCAGCTACATTTATTTCTCTATTTACATTTATATTGAAAACCATGAGTTCAGCTTTGCTTTGCGCAGTGGCAGTATCGTAGCCAATGAGGTTTATCCGAGGCACGATTATTGCTAATTGAAAACCATGAGTTCACACTGTTACCAACAATATTAATTCAAAACTACGGGGTTTACCAACTTTTCTCTTTTTATTTGCGATAACCTTCTGAGACAGTGAGAAACCAGGCTTTGGTTATATACAATATAATATCTATGCAGTGATAATATATAGGTCATTGCTTATTTGAATAGCCTATCTGTAACCAATTTTTCCTCACTACCTACTACTTCGATGTTCTTCTCTCTCTGACTGAGCTCTGACATCCTGCATGAGACCGTTGCCTAATATAAGAATACCTCCTTAGCCCTCCTGGGCTGTAATCTCCATTCTCCACAATGATATTGCAATAAATAAAAAATATATATTTTGTCTCTGACCCCAGTTCCTGAGACAGAATGCCTAAAATCCTTGTAGATAGAAGTGCTAGAAAAACCTTTGACCCTGGTTCCTGACACAGAGCTCTTAAAACTTGTAATTTTCTGACTGGTAGGAACCTCTGAACAAATTCCCAAGTGTTGGAATGTTGTAGATAATTGGAACATCTCTTGTTCTAATGAGGGTGGCACCTGCTGGGTTTCCACATAACCCTAGGATAAGTGCTAGTTGCCAGAGGAACCAACCATGTGATTCTGGTTGGAACTTTCAGCCCCACATCCCAATCTCTAGATTAAGGAGTGGGACTGATGATTGAATTGGTCACCAATGACAACCGATTTAATCAATTATGACTGCATAATAAAGTCTCTTTAAAACCACAAGGATAGGACTCAAAGAGCTTCTGAGTATGTGGAGATACCTAAGGAAGGGAGGACACGGAAGCTCTGCACTCCTCCTTGCATGGCTTGCACTAGGCATCTATTCAGGCTGCTCAGCTGAATCCTTGATCATAGTCTTCATTAATATACAACATTGATAAACTAAGTAAGGTATTTCCCTGAGTTCTGTGAGTCACACAGCAATTAATCAAATCTGAGTAAGAGGTCATAGAAACTCCTGATTTATAATCAACCAGGTAGAAGTATAAGTGACAACCTGTTATTCGTGATTGGCATCTAAAGGGAGTGGGCGTGGGTAGCTCATGACACTGAACCCTTAACCCGTGTGATCTGACTCTAACTCCAGGTCGACAGTGTCAGAATTGAATTGAATTAGAGGACATCAGTTGTCTGTGGGACAATTGGTAGGTGTGTCTATAAGAATGCCCACACATTTTCACAACCAGATGTAAAGTAGTGTGCCCAGTGTTGTGGTGACACTGTGTGAGGCGGGAAGAAAAGGGGGTTTTGTTTATCTCTTCAGATCCACCCCATGCTGGAAAGCTATCCCATATGTATTCTCTTCATTCTTCTCAGTCTGACACCCCATGCCCAGGCCATTCACTCACTAGGATGTGCCCATATCTAACCCCCTTCCCCACTGGGCTGGCATGGGGTCACCTCCCATTCCCCACTCTGTATATGACAGCCATTTTTGTGTTGCCCTCTCATTTTTATACCCATTTCTCAATTTTGGACTCTGAAACCTTGCACCAAGTCACCCTTACATGGACACATCCTGACCCCATGTGAGCACTGATGTCTGACACTTGCCTCCCCCTCCATGAGATGCTTTCTACATTACTTGGATTCTAATGAGCCAGATCAGGCTGTCTCTCCAAGTACATCCTCCCTGTATTGATGAAACCTGGATATGACAATCCAGAGTGCTGAAGCTCTGACTTATGTCAGACCATCCCTTCAGGACAAATGTTCTTCACCATACTTCGTAACGCAACCAGGCTTAGCCGGACAACACCCTGAGTTCACTTCCTAGGACCTCCATGAGCATGGAAGGGCACATGCCCGTAATCCAGCTGGCTGGGACTATGGGTAGACAGCAGTGTGGAGATCCTGTTAGGGGTAACTTATCTCTCAATCCTTCTATCACCCTCAATCTCTCTTTTTATGTGTTTCTCTTACTTTCTCATGAAAAAATAAATAAATAAAACTTTAAAAAATAATCTTGCTGGGACTAGCAGATGGCATAATCGTTATGTTGCTGGACTCTCATGTGGTCACCCTTGTTAGAGCCCTGGGCCTGGTGGCTTAAAACACACCAGGCATGTGTGCATGCATGCCCAAAATCCCGAGAGGAGAATGAAGGAGAAGGGATTGCTGTGGCTAACTTTCCCCCACTCCAGCCCTGGGGGTGAATTCTTGCTTTCTCTCTCCCTGTTTCTCTCTGGCAAGTGCACATGCGCTATAGTAAAAATCTCTCTCTCAAAGGAAAACAAAGCAAACCCACCCCCCAAATCCAGCATAATGGTTATGTTGCTGAACTCTCATATAGTCATCCTGGTTCGAGTCCTGGACCCAGCGACTTAAAACTCATGCCAAGTGCATGTGCATGCATGCTAAAAATCCTGAGAGGAGAATGGAGGAAAGGTAATATGGCATGACCGTTCCTCCAGAGGGGTGCTTTCTTGCTTTCTCTCTGTCTCTATCTGTCTCTCTGGCAAGTTCACATACCCTATAACAAAAATAAGCAAATAAATAAATAACCTGCTATCCTTAACCAAAAGACAAGGAAACTTATAGAAAATAACTGCTTTACTGCACTCAAACACCACAAAGAAAATAAATCCTAGCCTCACTCACATACTTTCCATTATAGGCCTAGTGGTTGAGATACCGCTGCACACCTATCAGGAAGAAATAAAATAATAGTGATGACACTGAGTATTGGTAAAGATGTGAAATGGAGAAAATGGGTCACGTCACTTATGCACTGTCAGTAAAAATGTAAAATGTTGCAGCGACTGCAGAAAACAAGTTGGCAGTCCTCCAAAACTACAGATATGACAGCCATACAACCTAGCAGTGACACTCTTGGACATTTCTCTCAGAGAAACCAAAGTTTCTGTTCATGTATAAATCCATACACAAAAGTTTAGAGCAACCTTACTTATAATAAGACCTTGAAATAACCCAGATATTCTCCAGTGGATGATTGTGTTAATAAACTGTGGTACATTCATACACAAAATACTATTCAGTCATAAAAAAATAAAAAAAGAACAACTGATATATACAATATCCTGTCTATCAGGATTGTTAGATAATTATGCTTAGGGAAGTAAGCCATTCCCTAAAAGTACAGTCTATATGATTTAATTTATATAATAATAGAGAATTGACAAATACATGGAAATGGAGAATAAATCAATGCTTGCCAGGTATTAGGGGTGATGGAGGAAGAGCTGGGGGTGTGAGAGAGAAATGCATCTGGATTTAAAAAGGGCTACATGAGAGTTTCTTGTGGTGATGGGAGTATCTCTGTATCTCAACAGTATCGATGCCAATATCCGGGTAGTGACATTCTACTATTATTCTGCAGGACATTAAAATTGAGGAAAACTAAGTAAAGGATACATGGAATTTGTCTGGGTTATTTTTATTAAATTCACTGCATGTTATTTTACAACTCAAAAATACACATTTTTCTTTAAAAAATATTTGAAGTGGTAGAGCTAAACTGCCTGTTTCCAGGTCTCACAATAGTTTTCAATATTTACTATGTTTTTGAGAAAGAAAGAGAGAGAATGTAGACACCCACAGGACCTTTACACCTCAGCCAAGCCCAGGTCATGGGCACACATGCCCCGGCGTACTCAGGGAGTCACTGGACAACACATGTTCTTCCCCTGTGGGGATACCTTGCAGACCATCATATTTACCACCACACCACTCTCTGGTCCTCCAGTTTATTTTTACTCTACAAAGTGTTCTGGGCTTTTGTTGTTGTTGTTGTTTGTTTGTTTTTCTCAGTTTTTTAATACTATCATGATTTTTTTAGCATTTTTTTTCTGGATGTTTGGTACAATTCAGTCCAATAGAAGACAACTATAAACTATGATGCAGTGGGCACGTGTACTGAGAGTTTTGTGGCCAAGAAGGTATCTTTCTAGAGCTCATGGTGGTTAAATGTGTGGAGGACGATGAAGTGACTCCTACTGAACTCCTGTGATGCTGCCTATCATGGTCTCCTCTCTCCAGACTCACTCCCTGCCAGTGCTTCTGCCAAATGAGAACACCTGGCGACAGTACTTGGGCTGCTACCCTGTTTACCAGAAAAGTTCTCGGCATTTAAGATGAAAGCATCCAGTTGGAAACATGCTAGCTCATTTTGAAAAATGCAGAAGGTAGAAATTAACATATGGGTCCTTTCCCTTCCCAAATCAAGAGAGTGGGTCCCTGCAGTGTGTCTGTTATTTTGTACCCATCAAACCCGCAGGAAAGAGCAGTTGGCCCTTTTCTCCCTGATTGCTTTTACTGTGCAGGAGGGATTCCCCAATTACTTAAGGGCAGAGAGAAATTCTTTGTTTGTTTTTATTATTTTTTAATTATTGTCAGAAAATGACAGTTCTCCAGAGAAACAGAATCTATAGGGTGAGTATATATATCTATAGAAAGAGATTTATTTATTTTAAGGAATTGGCTCACATTATTGTGGAAGCTGGCAGGTCTAAAATCTACAGAGTGGCTGGCAGTCATAGAGCACAGCCAAAAGCAGTTGACGCTGAAGGCAGTCTACAGCGGGATTTTCTTTTGCTGAGGGGTGAGGCGGCCAAGTCTTTTGTACTATTTAGGTTTTCTACAGATTAGATAAGATTAACCCACATCATAGAGGGCAATCTTCACTCAAAGTCCACTGATACACATGTAAACCTCATCCAAAAACAGCCTCACATAAAAATCCAGGATAAAGTTGGACCAAATACATGTATTGTGAACCAGCCAAGTGAATACAGAAAATTAACCATCACATGGAGCAATTACTTAAGTTAAAGAAAGACATAAATAAAAGGCAACTCCAGTAAATGTACTTTATCTGGAATAGTTAAAATGATTGAAGGATTAAGATAAGAAGGAATTACTAAGAACTCACTGTGTCTTGTTTATAGAAGATATACAACAGCAAATGAGAAAGATGTTCTAGTCTACGGGACAACATATTCTTCATTTTATTCTACCATGTTTAATTTATTATTTATTTATTTATGCATTTATTTATTTTGCCATAGGCTGCATACACTCGCCAGAAGGACAGAGAGAGACAATGGGAGGGAAAGTGAGAAATCACCCCAAATGGGAATGGCCACTCCACAATCCCTTCTTCATTCTCCTTCTGGGATTTAGGGCATGCATGCAGATGTGCCTGGCATGATTTTTAAGCCACCAGGTTCAAGACTCTAACTGTGGTCGACCATGTGAGAGTCCAGCACCTGAACTACCACGCTCACTGCTGCTCCCCACTACCATGTTTAACTTTTTGCAATAATATTATTAGCAGATCTATAAAGTTCCCATTATGTGCATCCTCCTAAGTATTTAACATATATTACTTATATAGTACTTGATTGAATCATTATACTAAACTAGTAGGCAAGATTTATTATAATCTCATTTGTGAAAGAGGAAATAACTAAAGCATGAAGAAGTTGCATAAATTGCCCAAAGTCTCAAACATCATAATTCTCAGACCTGAGTTTCAACCCGGAATATTTAGTTTGTTAGTCTGTGTTTGTATCTAATATCATCTGACACCCTCCATTATTGAAACTGAAATCGTCACATGACTTTGAATCTACTAGTTTAATATTAGTAGTGCTAATGTGTTCTGCTGTGTTGGGGGAAGATTTGTGGAATAACTCTCTCTGATTCAATTTTCTAACCTGTCAAATGAGGACAATTACTGCACTGGGTTATAAAGACTAAAGATGAATTAAATCTTCCCATGCTTTTCACACAACGGAACATGTTAATTTATTAACTTATCTCTTCTTCCTGCTCCTGCCTCCCTTTCTGGTAGTTATTCATTCCTCCTGCCTAATGTCTCTAGATTGTCTCAAGTATTGTGAGAAAGGAGTGTATGCTACCTAAGTCAGAAATTCAAATGGCAGGACTAGAAAACATTATTCCCTGGGATTATCTGACATAGAAGTCATATATGATTGAATAAATATGACTCAGGTTAAGACAGCATTAAAATAATACTATGAAACCAAAAATGTTATTATTTTCAGCTCCAGAATTTTTACTTCCTCCTTAAAGTGATCAATGGCTAAATTAGCATAGGATTTGCTTTGTAAACATGACTGAAACTTTGACATTAATTATGTTTGTACATTTATTACATTTCAAATGTTTTATAAAAATTGTATGTATTAAAGTCTTTATATATACACAGCATACATATACACATATATTATGTTTAGATAGATAGAAGATAGATTATTTTCTCTAGATATAACAGTGAAATTATTTCTTGAAAGTTTGAAATTATTCTTTCAAAATTATTTCTTCAAATTTCTTGACTAAATCAGGCAAACATGGAGTTATTTTCATCTGAAAATATTTCTCAATTTTTTTCCTGATTGTTTTTTTTTTCTCTAAGTTAATATCCAATTTTGTAATATATTTACAGTAGGAATTCTATTTATTTCAAGTAGATTTCTGATAGTATTTAGCATAGTAGTATCTAATTATTGATCTACCTACCTTCATAGGTAGACTTAGATTTTCACCTTCAGTTTTAAAAATAAAATGAAAACTAAAATCTTAGGCTAAAGGACTAGAAATCTTGTACTACCATCAAGACTATCCTGGGTAAAATAAATTAATTTTTTATTCACTATGACTTGGGACTAGTCTTTTCTAAATTTGCTTCAAACTAAATTTTACCTCTATAGACACATGCTTTTAGTGTTCCTGCCACTTGCTTACCTGAACTCCTATTTTCTTATTAGGATCATCACAGCGGCTTTTTGGACAACAGTTACTTCTCTGTCCAAATCATGCTCTAGTTTAAAATTTATCTTACTGGGAACCAGCAGATGGTATAATGGTTATGATGCTGGATTCCCACATAGTCAGACCACAGTTGGAGTCCCAGACCCAGATGTTTAAAACTCATGCCAGGCACGTGTGCATGCGTACCCAAGATCCTGAGAGGAGAATGGAGGAGAAGGGATTGTGGCATGGCCACCCCTTCTGGGCAGTTGATTTCTCTCAGTCTCTCTGTCTCTCTGATGATCAAACACATCCTATAGCAAAACTCTCTCTAAAAAAAAAGAAAAAAGAAATTATCTTATTGGTTTCTTGCTCTTTATATCTTTAACCAGTTTATACTTCCATCCTGGTTAATGCAGACATTCCACAACAATTTGTATCCTTTCTCAGTTAAAGAGAAACATTTTGTTTTGTTTTAAATTATTTTGCCTAAGTTAAAAAGACTTACTTGAATAAGCTTAGACAAAATTTTTTTTTAACCTGGTTGCATATTGTAGTCCCACAGAAAACCACAGACAAACCAAAATTTATCCAGGTCTTTTATGGACTATAACCAGGAATCGAAAAGCCATAAAGAATACAAATACCTATTTAGCATGGGCCAGAAATCCTCTGCCATTGTATCTCTGCTCCTCTCTGGATGTCTAGAATTTTCTGCTTTCTTTACAATCCAATCTGAAATTTTATTGTCTTTCAACTCAATGCTCAATAGCCACTAGTTTAGTTTCTGGGCTTCCAAATTATACATTTCTAAGAGATAAGTATAAGAGAACTCCAAAAAGTTTGATAAAAATGAAATTAAAGTATGAGTTTATTTTGATCTAAAAAAATTTAAATTCATGAATGATTTTTTATAATATGAATTTTTCAAAGACTTTTTGTAGGCTCTATATAATTGCCCTAACTCATATTTTAATTAGGACTTTGGAGGTGATAAGGAATGAAGCAACCCCCCCTTGTCTTCATCCTAACATAAAAAGAATTGTTATATGGCAATATGTATATATACATACATATATATATATATATATATATATATATATATATATATATATATTGTTGTTGTTGCTTTGTTAGAGGGCACGTGTACTCATCAGAGAGAGACAGAGAGGGTGAGAAAAAAGCACCAAGTACTACTTCCCAAAGGGGAACAGTCATGCTGCACACTTCCTTCTTCTCCATCTCTCCCTCCTTTTGGGATCTTGGACACACATGTACACATGTCATCATATCAACAGAAGAAAAGATAAACATTGTCTGATCATATCAATCGCGGAGAAAAAAGCATTTGATTAAATACAGTATCTCTTCATGATTAAGACTCTTAGCAAAATTGGCATAGAAGGGTCATTTCTCAACCTAATAAAAGCTATATATTAAAAAAAATAGTTAACATGATATCAAACAGGGAAAAGCTGAAAGTTTTCTCACTAATAACTGGAAAAAGACAAGGCTGTCCACTCTCTCCACTTCTTTTCAATATAGTACTGGAAATCTTAGCCGATGCAATCAGAAAGAAGAATACAAATAAAAAGGGATTCAAATAGGGAAGGAAGAAGTGAAATAATCTCTGTTTTCAGATGACATGGTTTTATTTATATAGGAAACCCACAAGAATCCACATATGAAATCCTGGAAATTATAAATGAATACAAAAAAGTACCAGGACACGAAATCAAGATACAGCAATATATAGCATTTCTGTGCACCAACAATAAGCAGACTGAGGTACAACTGAAGAAAGCAATCCCATTTACAATAGCCACAAAATTATAAGATATCTACAAATAAACCAAACCAAAAAAGTCTTCTCCAAGCAAAACTATAAAAACTAAAAAAAAAAAAAAAAATTAAATGAGGAACAAAAAGTGAAAAGACATTCTATTATCCTGAATTAATATAATCAAGGTAGAATGAAAATAATCAGAATGTTAATTCTACCCAAATTAATCTACAAATTTAATGCAATCCCATTCAAATTACCATAGATATTCTTCACAGATTCAGTGTGTAATTCTCAAGGTGCTGAGTCCATGACTTGGATGCTGGGAGGTACATGTGGGACCCACCTGCCTTAACCACCAGGCCCCACATCCAGAGCCAGTCTGTGTCACATATATTTTATGTAAAAATTAATTGCAACTCTTCTAGTCACAATTAAGGGCATTTCTCTATTTTTCAAGAGAGATTTTTATTTACTTATTTATTTATTTTGCTATAGGTTGCATGTGTTCACTGGATAGACAGAGAGACAAAGCAAGAAACCATCCCCCAGGAAGGAGGGCCATACCGCAATCCCTTCTCTTTCATTCTCCTCTCAGGATCTGGGGTATGCATACACATGTGCCTGGCAAGAGTTTTAAACCACTAGGTCTGGAACTTGAACTGTGGTTGACTACTGGGAGTCCAATGACTTAACCATAACGCCATCTGCTGGTCCTGGTATTTCTCCATTTTAGACCTCCATTACCCCTAGCAACTATTTCCAACCTTTCTATTTAATTGCCATACATGCAGCTTCTCACTGCTTCATTGTTTTATTTGGGTGACCATGAATGAAGGTAGTCCCGTATAACTATTAAGAAAGCGCATTTTGTTCCCTTATATATTGATGAGAATACAAGAGAACAGAAAAAAAAAAAAAAAAGAAAGAAAAAATAATGGATTTTGGATTCAGATAGACCAGATTTATAATCTTGGCTTTTTTCATAAAATATGTATCACTAAGGATGTTGCTAATTTCTAAAACACTTTAAGTTCTTTATCTGCAAAATGTGTATTTTTAGCAGTTAAAATCAAATACTACGAACTGCCAGAGGAGAGAAAGAACCCTGACAAAATGGCATGTTCCTTTCTGAATTTGCGGGAGCCCAGAGATTAGTTTGTCTCTTGGAGTAATAGCTCAGAAATTTAACATGACAGCACACTCAGAAATCTTACAAAGCATCTCTTTCAGTAATATTATTGCGGATTTTTCACAGAGTTACAATTTCACAAATACATTTTTCCACAATATATGTTGAAAATGTGAATAAGATTTCATCACTAAGTAGGGCACAATTGTGATAAATATTTACACTAAAATATTTTACTTAAGAGTACCACAGTGCTATTGGGGTTAAGTGTCCTATCTGTTTAATCTTCCTGTAAAACAGTCTTTTCAGTCTGGATTGAGAACAGAGCTATCTTCAGGGTTTTTCCAGTATGGGTATATTTTGCGCTATTTGTGGTATCTGAACAGTAATATGCTTGTGGTTAGTCAGAACTCTCCTTGCTGTCATCAGTGAGAAGGTGATGTAGAAAAAATTAACTTGAGGCAAGAAAATACTAATGACCTGAAACATGAATTTTCATTTTTATTTAGACAGTAATTTTCTGAGTCAATAATAGCATTTATGGTGTCATTCATTTAAGATTTGGCTTCAACAAAGTTTCCAATTATAGATGTTATTAATTTCCCTCAGAACCCACAGACTACCACATATTGTCAGATCATTGATTCATCTCTCTCAGAATATCATACACAATTTTATTGTGAGAAAAAAATCAAAACAAAATCTAGAAACAAATGAACGTTGTAAAAACATGCAATTATCATTTAGTGCAAAACTTTGGTTTTAAATTAAAAATTGAATTCTGTGGTAACTGAAAATGAAAATATGTTTTGTCATGTAGACTCTCACATCTTATGCCCTAAATATTACTTATACTCTTCGTATAAAAAATTCACCTGGTTATTGTATTATAATATTTAACAATTAATAGCCTAGGAAGAGTAATTTGAGTAATTTGATCAAAATTTGTTTAAAATAAACCCATGGAACAAATTTACATATTTGATATATTTAGAAATAGTTTTAAAACTTTAAAATTTTACATAGAAAATGTTTATTTTGGGACCAGCAGTTGGTGTAATGGCTTTGTCGCTGGACTACCATGTAGTTGACCATGGTTCGAGTTCCGGACCCAGTGGTTAAACTCACGCTGGGTGCGTATGTGTGTGTGCCCAAGATTCTGAGAAGAGAATGGAGAAGAAGGGATTGCACATGGTCATCCACCCCAGGGGTGATTTCTCGCTTTCTGTCTGTCTTTCTGGCAAGCACACATGCCCTATAGCAAAAAACTCTCCAAATAAATAAATACATAAAACAATGTTTTTTTTTTTTAATTTCTTTAAGAAAAATAAAGCTCAATTTTCTTTTAAAAAGCCAGTGTCACTGACACATTTCAGTACCCATCACATGTATGTCTATGTGCTGTCATTTTTATCCATCTATGTCTAGCCAGCCCTTAACCAGCCTATGTCTAGAATAGACAATTAAGCAGCTGGGACATCTACTTTATGCAAATTGGTCTTTTGGCTGTTGGGTAAAGTCAAAATGTATGACCCATAGTCTATAACTGCTACCACCCAAGGCATGGAGAGATACTGACAGATGGCCTCAGGTAATCTACATGTACAGTGGGAATCTGGAACCATGGAGTAAATCAATGAAGGGATAAATGCATCATATGCTTGAAGGTTGTTCGATAGCACACAGCGGAAATATGTAATATCCTATTATGGAAAGGGAGTTATCTGAAGAATTTTTCCAGGTAGAATTTGAGTGTCCCATACATCAGGCTTCAGATGAGAGAAACTGTCTCACTAAGCATGAAATAGAGAGATAAGTTGTTTTAACATAGATCTGTCAGAGTGAGATTTAACACAATCAGGAGACCAAAACGAGTGTCTATGATCCATACGTCTTTTGTTTTAGATACCATAAATGGTGTGGAAAGAGCTCTCAGAATATGAGTGTATATCTTGGGAAATATTTATACCCCTTTATATTATAAATAGAGAAAAGTATAAACTCTGAAGAAAGATTGGTAGTGACAGGAAAGTTCAGTGGAAAAAAAATAAAGCATACAATGAAAGCTATGGTAACAACAAAAAAAGACCATGAGAAAATTTTGCTATAGAAAAGCCTTCTTCTGGTGACTTCTTTTGGTCTAGGTTTACTTAAACTCTATGGTTCATGAACAATTGAACAAGTGGGAATGGCAGTAAATATTATAAATAATAATAATAATAGTAATAAACCTCTACACTGGGTAAGTGAAGGTGTCTGACTGCTGAGGGAAGTAGCAACTAGCCCTGCTTTAGTTGTGTTGCCTAGTCCATGAAGCTCTGAAACATTTCACTTGAATTATTGAAGTTAACCACAGAGAGGGTATAATCTTTCTGGGATTATGATTTGTCTGAATAATAACTATTGGAAGAGGTACAAAAGTGAAATTTGCAATATTGTGTTACATCTTCCTCTACCTCTCCTATAATTTTATTGTGTCTTTATAATTGGTTTTCACATTTTTAGTATATCAACTTATTCTGAATATATTATATCAAGCCAGTTAAGTCGGCAATAATTTTGAATATGTAGACTAGATGGCAAGCCAAACCACTGTTTCTAGTTTTACATAAATTTAAGATTCTACATTGAATAAAATAAAGGAAAATGTGATCCACATTAATATAGACTATTTCATACTTAATTTTCAAATGAGAGTCAAATGACAGTTTTAGTAAGCACTTTGTTAAATCTTGACTAATGAAATTGTCTTTCATTTATTAATGATACAAATGTTACTTTTAAAGTATAATCGATTTTGAAGTATGTTTTCGTATGCTGGGTTTCTTACAAAAAAACAAATATATGCATACATTTTTTTCTAAAAAATATAAAATATAACACATATGTACAACTGCATAAAATTGTGTCATCTATTGTATCAAATAACTTAAGCAGATGTCTACGTTACCACAATCAGGGTGGGAAAAAATTACTGCCTGTCCTTCTTTGGTTTCTGCCTGATCACACCCTAGTCTGCCTGTAGTAACTGCTATGCTAATATCTTATTAATTGCCTCTAACATTTCTTCTATTGCACCACCTAGTATGTGTGAAGGGTCTTTCAAAAAATCAGTGGAAAAACGGAATTAAAGTGTAAGTTTATTTTGGTGCAAATTTTTTTTTAAATCCATAAATAGTTTCTTTCTGTCACTTCTCATAAATGTTTTGAAGACTTCACGTATGACTGAAGGATCATGTGAGTAACGCATATCTGACTCTGAAGATAATTCTTTTTTAAATGGTTTTATCACATACGCCTCTCCAAAGCGACATAATACACTATTGTGTTTTTTGCCATTTTATAAATGTAGTCATTGCATATTTTATTTTATGTTTGCATCTTTCACTCAATAATGTTTTAATATTTATATATTTGCTTGTGGCTACAATTATGCAGATCTAATTATTGAATGCTTGTTAATTCATTGTATGAATATATTACAGTTTATCCATGGTACTACCAGCGGCTTTCTCAATTGTTTTGAGATCTGGAGTCATACTAACAATGCTATTACAGATATTCTAGACACGTATTCCAGTGCTTTTGTTATTGATTTTCCACAGAGTACCCACCTCACAGTAGAATTGTAAAGTCAAGGATATACAAATCCTCAGCTTTTCTACATGAAGCTAAACAATTTTCTACAGAAGGTGTATTTATTTATTCTTCTACCTGGAGGATTTCAGAGAATGCCTTACTTGTACTTCAGCCAGTATTTAGATTTTTGTTTTGTTTTGTTTTTAGACAGACTTTTGCTATAGGGCACGTGTGTTTGCCAGATAGACAAAGAGAGACAGTGAGTCAGAAAGCAAAAAATTCAGCCCCCCATGGGAGAGGTGTGGCCACGCCTCAATCCCTTCTCCTCCATTCTCTTCTCGGGGTTCTGGGTATGCACACACATGTACCCGGCATGAGTTTTAAGCTGCCGGGTTGAGCTGCGGCCGACTACATAGGTGTCCAGTGATGTATCCATTATGTCATCTGCTGGTCTTACCCAGTATTTAGATTTCTAGCCTTTTTTGTATTCTATTGCATGTGTGTTGTAGGATTTCACTACATTTTCTTGAGTCCAATGGCCATTTTTTTTAATTGTTCATTTGGATTTTATCGTTTTTTACTTTGAAATAATTTTAATGATGATAACACAGAGGTCCCAGATAATCTTCATCCTGTTTCTCCTAATGGTAACAACTTTTATAATATAGTATTTATGAAAGCTAAGAAATTTGTATCAGCACAATAAACATCAGATAGTTGTAAATTGTATTTAGATTTTAATAAAGTCTATGTTAATGTTATTAATGTCATTTTTAACCCTGTGATCAAATCCAGAAACGACATTGAATTTAGTCATTATGTCACTTGCAATCTGTGACAGTTTCTCATAGTTTTTTTTGTTTTAATAACCTTTACAGTTATGAAAAAATGTGAATAAGATTTTTTTTCCAGTACCATATGCTGTAGAATTCCTTTAGTTATGGTATGTCTGATATCGGGGTATATGTAATATAAAAAAGATTTGTTTTTCTTATAACATTAGTTTAATCATTCTGTTACATTGCTGCTTGCCTTAATTATTGACCGCAAAGTTAATATTATTCACTTTCCATAATCTATTCCTTAAATGCAAATCACTAAGTCTAGTGTGTACTTAAGGAAGAAGGAATTAAATTCTACTTCCTGGATGGAGAAATATTAAAGTATTTATGAAATTAAAACCACTATAGTGATTAATAATGATTTTCTGAGGCCAAAGAAATACTGATTCTTGGGCAAGCAGATGGTGTGGTGGCTAAGGGTGCTGGACTCCTACATGGTCAACTGCAGTTTGAGGCCCAGGCCAGTGGCTTGCTTTCTCACATCCCTTCTCTCTCTTAGTCTGTCTCTCTCTGGTCAAATTAAATAAATAAATGCATAAATAAAGTTGAATAGAATAATTATTTTTTTAAAAGTACATCCCACAGGATATCAGTTCAAAAAAAGAAAAGAAAAGAAATATTGATTATTGTTTTTTTTTTTTTTTTTTTTTGAGAGGTTTTTGCTATAGGGCGCGTGCGCTCGCCAGACAGAGAGACAGAGAGATAGAAAGCGAGAAATCACCCCCCAGGGGGGATGGCCACGCCGCAATCCCTTCTCCTCCATTCTCCTCTCAGGATCTTGGGCACTCACGCACACGCGCCCGGCGTGAGTTTAAGCCGCCGGGTCCGGGACTCAAACAGCGGTTGACTACGTGGGAGTCCAGCGACATAGCCATTACACTAACTGCTGGTCCCAAGAAATATTGATTATTCTTAAAGTTATATCCATTAATTTTAGCATTCACCAGTATATTTCACATGTAACAATTGTTACATGAATCTCTAATGATGATTTTATATTTGTATGTTTATTCCTTTTATATTTGTAATTTGGAGCTATTCTGTAAATAAAATATATCCTTTCTTCTCTGTTTTAAATTTATTTAACAATTTATCAGTATGTGCTGAAATATTTATTTTATTCATTGGTTTCTAATACAGTATTACAATGATTTATTTTGTCATTCAAACTTTTCCTGGTTTGAAACTACTTTAGTTGGTTTCTGTGTCCCTTTGACTTTCCTTCATGCTCCTGTATTGTTTTATTTTGTTCTGAGTTTTCTTTGTTTTCAGCATTTTTTAATTTATATTTAATTACTGTACATCTTTAGAGTGTACAACATGGTTTTTCCCAGTAGGAATACAGTGTATATTAATCAAATCAAGACATTCCTGTATACATTATCATCAACAGATAACTTCCCATTTTTGTATCTGCTGAATGTTTCTGTTTGTTTCCTGATCCTCTCTCCCAGTCCCTACTATTCACCCACTCTTACCCACCCCTTTCTATACTGTCTCTAGTATCTACAGTTGGCTCCCTGCTGTTACACCTTCCAGTCTTTCAGTTTCTGCTATAGAGTGCAGACACTTGGTATCTATTAAACAGGAAATACAACACTTGTCTTTCATAATCTAGCTTGCTTTGCTTAGCATTAAATCTTCTATGTTAACCCACTTTATATCAAATGTGAGGGTCTCAATTTTTTTTATGACTGAGTAGTATTTCATAGAGTACACGTCTGACATTTTTTCAATCCAGTCATCCATTACTGGATATTTGGGTTGACTCCATTACCTAGTAATTGTGAATAATGCTGCAATAGACGTGTGTGCACAAGTGTTTCACTGAGTGTTTTCCTATCATTTAGGTAGATACCTAAGAGTGGAATTACTGGGTTGTATGGTGGTCCTAGTTTTAGGTTTCTGAAGAACCTCCATATTGTTTTCCATAGTGGTTGTACTAATTTACACTCCCATCAACAGTGTAGGAGGGTTCCCTTTTCACAGTAACCCCACCAGCACTTATTATTTTTTTAATCTTGGCTATTCTGACCTGAATTAAATGGTATGTTTTTGTGGTTTTAATTTGCATTTCCCTTATGACAACATATGTTGAGCATTTTTTCAAATTGCTTTTTGGCAGTTTATGTCTTCCTTGGAGAGTTGTCTGTTAGGTATATACTATACTCTCTCTATATATAAATAACATATATATATATATATATATATATATATATACGCACACACACACACACACACACACATACCATATATATACTTATACTATATATACTATATTATATATATACACTGTATACTATATATATATAAATATGAGTGTGTGTGTATATATATACATACACACACACTAAACTGTTTCGGTATTTATCTGTCAATGTACGCATTAAGCTACAAGTGCATTCATGCTAATGTCAAATAAGACAGTTATAAAATGATTTAAGAAAAGCAAGAATCTCAAGAAGATTTAATAATCAGTTTTAATATTGAGTAGTACCAAAAACAGAATAAACATTATAAAAATATTATAAAATGATATCCCACCATTTGCTGTTTACTCACTTAACTAAGAATACTTTAGTGCATAAACAAGTAAAGAGACACATTAATAAAATTTTGAAAAACCAAACATTTTACACAAAATTATTGCTACAAATTTAAGAGCAGCGATAGCAACAAATGTGCATGGAAAGTAGCATTGTAATTGAGTACTTTGGAAGAGGAGGATACATTGTTATATCTCCAGTCATTCATCCTTGGCTTCTTTAGTGGTTAAACGAGCAAAACAGATGTTGACTTGAGATAAAAACATGAATGTTTAGTACATTAAACACTACTGCTACTCACAGTTGTACATAATTATGCTTTTATGAACATCGTGACAGGAGCAGTTTGCAGAATTTTTGTAAAGCAAAAACTATGTTTAAGAACTCAAGTTGCTAGGGAAAAAATCTCATTCAATGGTACTAGGGCCCAGGTACTTTTGTTCAATATGAGGAAAATGATGCAGAAAAGAAAATGTATCTACAGCCATTTATGAATCGAGAATTTCAGGACAAGATAGACAAATTAGAGAAGATCGATACTTCAGTATAAATAAAGAAAAGTTCTGTGAGTTGAAACAAAACGTAAGATTAAAAGACCACAGAGAATTCAGGATAATTTGATTTAAAAGCATGAAGAAAAAAAGGGCCAACCCATCCTATGGTGATTAAGGCAGCTGGATAAGACATGGCTGACAGCACAGTTCAAGTCCCAGTCCTAGTGGCCTAAGAAACACATTGGCACATGTGCCTGCATGCCCAAAATCGCAACAGGAGGGAGAAATGGAGAAGGGACAGCTGCATGACCATTCTCCATAGGGGATGCTTTCTCATTCTCTCTCTCTCTCTCTGTTCCTCTCTAGGAAATGTACGTGCCTTGTAGCAAAATTGAAAAAAAAAAAACATTTAAAAAAGAGCAAACATTATTCTTAGCATATCCTTGTCCAAATACTTAAATATAACTATAAAATCCAATTAGAAATAGAAAACTATATTAAATGCTTTTAGGTACAACAATTATTAGTACTTATACAGTTTATAATATTAGTCTGGCATCAGAAGTTTGATTCTTGTTAAAAAATATTCACAGAAGACAGAAAAAGGGATTACAATGAAATTACCCAATATCCCACCAAATTAGCTCCCATCAAAGGGAAATAAAAATGTATACAAATAAACAAGTATTTAGAGACACCATACAAGAATTGGAAATGAGAAAAGCACTTAAAAATAATTTCAAGAAAGTTTAGCCACAATAGCAGGGATAAATACACTAACACAGATCTCTTAAAATAAAGCTTGAATGCAAGCCTCCAAAACATATAGCTGATTCACAATTAATTTATTCCACCCACAAGAAAAACTATGCAATGTCCAATGTAGACTAAAAATTTGCTATAAATAAAAAAAAAATAATGTCGGGGGCTGGGTTATGGTGCAGCAGTAAAACAACATATTCTGTAAGGCTGACCCACATGGGAAGATTCAAGGTTTGTTCCTGTTTTTTTAAATATAGGGCTTAATCGTTGTCATCTTTATAAATAACTAACATACAGATAACTAACATATAGAAAATTACAGTATTAGGGAACATGATCAATTGTAATGGTTATAGTTTTTTAAGTTTGTTTATTTTATGAGAAAAGAAAAATGAGAGAGAGAGAGGAAAAGTGAGACAGAAATACAGACAGACACAGCCAGCAGGGCCTCACCACATCATGATTCTCCACCTCATTCCCGGCCAACCAGAGACAGCCAGGATCAGTCACATGTGGACGCGTTCAGCATGTCTAGGCCAACCGGGTCTGAACGCAGGACTGTGTGGCTTCAGTGTCATGCAGTTAGGCCCAACTCTGGGCCAGAAATATTTATAAGCTTTCCCACACTTACTTTCAATCATACCATATGATTAAAAATTAATTTAGATGTTAAAGTTCCAGAATTTGGTAAAATTCACTTAACAACCTTAATCCATCTAAATGTCCCTCTTTTTTTTCAAAATTATTAAAAGGAAAAGTTAACAGTATTTGCCTTTTGGGCATCAAATGAAACATTCTTTAAAAGGATCATTTGATAAACTATAAATAATTCACAGGTATAAGTTGGGCTGTTTTAAATTTTTTTTTTTATTTAAAATTTTGGAGACTAATTCATTAGAGTTAAACAGATTTTACACAGAATATACATATTGTAAGCATCACATTGCTTACAATATTTATATTTTAATAAAATATAAGGGGGATTTTAATCATATATAAGGGGGATTTTCTTACGAGCTTGAGAGTAAGGGTCTTTCTTTGTTATTTTTTTTCCTCTAAAAGTCTGTGTCAGTGTGCATTTGTGTGTTGGTGTGCATGTGTGTGCGATGAAACAGATACATACGCACTAAAATGAATTGGGTTTGAATGAATATTAACTGTTTTTTTCTTATTGTTTAGATACAGTTTATATCTGTTCATTCAAAAAAGGGAACCAGAAGGGAATCTCCTTTGTTAAAATTGTCTGCACCGTAACGTATAAGCTCTGCTGTTTTTCACATTTACACTCAGGATTGTTCCAACATGTTTTGATTAAACTTGCCTCAACCTCAAGACTCCAAGAGCCCTGTGACTTTTCACTGAGACACATGAAAGCTGGGAGTTGTCAGGAACACCTAGATGTATGTACAGCTTTCCTAAGCAACATCAAGTGTTCAGATGGGAGCAGAGGTTAGCTTACTTAATACTTTCCATCATATATACATTAAAAATAATCTTTTTTGGATGAAAGGCAGTATCCAACAGGTTATTATTGTAACTAGAAGGAATTTACTGTGGCTATTAGAAAGAAGATAAATTTTGTGAATCCAGATATATTGCAATGATCATGACACAGTTTTTCTGGAGCAAATGAAATGTTTCCTATATACGGTTTCTGCTATTCTGATATTTATAAGTGTCTTGTTCTTAACCTGGCATAATTTATTTTATAAAATGAACATAAAACGTTATTAGCCCAAAGGTAAATCTTTCAATAAAATTACTATTTTTGGTCAACAATGTCAATAGTTGGTTGCATTTCTTGTTGTTTTTTTTTTTTTTGTTTAAAAAATGTTTACATCTACTGGTTCATTGCCAAAAGCAGCAGCTTTAGAGAAGTTTAGATTCCTTCCACTATTAATTGAAAAGCAATTATTAATGAAAGGCAAATTACAGATAAAATTGCTTTGTCTTTCATTAATGGGTTTTATTGTAATTTATGATTTACATATACTCAGCACATAGTTGTGGGGTATGATGTGGATGTTTTTAAGAATTATTTATTATTAATTTTATCTGCTATAGAACACCTGTGCTCACCAGGTATGTTCACCAGAGAGACAGAGAGAGAGAGAGAGAGAGAGAGAGAGAGAGAGAGAGAGAGAGAGAGAAAGTGTGAAAGTCCTGCTAGGTACAGGACTCGAACTATGGTTGACCATGTAGAAGTCCAGCACCATAACCACCAAACCACTTGCTGGCCCAAAACTGTTTTGTGTTATTTGAATTTGTATTCTTAACTATAAATATTTGCAATAGTGTTTTGCATTCACTGTGGTTTACAGAATTATATTTTCACAAAGTTATTATTAATATTACCAACATGACTTTTTAAGGCAGTGGGATACAAAAAAGCAAAAATTGTTTTTAAAGTAGAGTAAATCTAGCGACCAGCAGGTAGCATGGTGGTTAATGCACTGGACATTCCCACATGGCTGACCATGGTTTGAGTCTTGGATGTGGTGACTTGCTTTCTCACTTTCCCTCTCTCTTTCTCTCTGTGTCTCTCTCTGGTCAAATTAAAGAATAAATGAATCAATAAATAAAAATAATAAATAAATTTTTTTAAAGTACAGTAAATCTACATTTTTAAAATAACTTGGGGTCTGGCTCCATGGCCTGGTGGTTAATAGAGCTTGGATCTTACATATCAGACTGCAGTTCAAGTACCAGCCTTAGTGGTTTGAAAAACACTCCAAGCACATACACATGCATGCCCCAAATTCCGACAGGATGGAGGAATATAGGAGAAGGGATTATGTGTGACCACACCCCATGTAGGGATAAATAAATAGCTTTCTATCTAGCTCTCTTTGATCTCTCTCCAGGAACTACGTGTGTTTTCTGGCAAATTATTATTATTATTTTTAATTTATTAATTTTTTCTAATTTAGGAAAATATCAGTTCTCAATCTCATTCCTGATTACTTATGTGTGAAACTTGAACCTAAAAAATGAAAAAAAGAAAATAAAAGATGTTTACATAAAGTATTTAATAGTATGACTCAAAATAGTACTTTTTCAAAAATCTTACAGAGAAAGAATCAGAGGTATGAAATCAAACCTGTTTTTAATATTTATCTTTAAGCGATTTCTTAATTCTTCCACACACTATTGTTACCTCATACTTCATCATCGATGTTTAGGAGTTGATTGAAGATGGGTGTTTGGTAATTATTTAAGTCATGTATTATTCAAGAATGCTTTTTTGTCATTTTAATTTCCAGGATTCCCTCTGTTCTTTGAGTTTCTATGAAACTAGTTAGGTAATGTAATACCATAAAAGTAAATAATCCTTTGAGTATCTTTATGTGTGCATCATTGAATCCTGGGGGCATAGATATATTGAAGATATTCAGGAATCTCTAAAATCTAATTTTCCTTCTTTCAGTTTGACTTCAAATTTCCAACTCTGCTGAGATGTGTTTCAGGCCATCTGATGATAACTACATTTTTGTAAATAAATCAATGCTATAAAATGTTTTTTAAAAAGAATTATTTCTCTTATTTATTATTATTATTTTTTTAATTTGACCGGAGATAGAGGGAAAGGGAAAGTAAGAAAGCAAGCCACTGGTCTGGGAGACAAATGGGCCAAGGGAGAGTCCAGCTCCCCAGCCTGCTGACCCCCAATCAATGGAATAAAGTTATTGATGTTCCTTTTATTGATAAATTTCAAAAATGTTGTAGAGATGCTTGTAGAATTTCAGCATTTGCTTTTAGTTTTTTTTTTTTAAATGTTTGCCTGTTTTTCTTATTTTCCTGTAAGCCAAGTTAAAAATAATTCTTTATAAGCTTTATTTTCTTTGTCATTAAAATGCTCTAGAAAAAAATAGGATATAAACCATACTTATAAACATGTTATGTTCCCAAATAAGTAACAAGTTGTTCAGAGCCTATTTTATGACCTCGTGTTTTCTGTTTGTTTTGTACATTTATTTTGTTTTGAGAAGGGTAAAATTGACTAGAGACTAGTACCACTGTTATCTTCCAAAAAGTTAAGATTGGCCCAGCCAGAGAGGCATGTGCAGGCTGGCACCACATAGGAGGCCATAATTTGATCCTGATCAAACCTAAAGACTGGGCATGGTGTTATATGCCTATAATCCTAGCTATTTGAAAGATGAGATAGGAAAACTATGAGCTCCAGGCTGGCCCAGGCTGGCAAGACATTATGAGGGCTGGCTATGGTGGGGTATCTATAGACTCAGAACAGCATAATATGGTGAGACTTTATCTTAAAAAAAAAAAAAAAAAAAAAAAAAAAAAGTTAAGGGGCCAGCAGGTGGTGTGGTAGTTAAGGCACTGGATTTTCACATGGCTGACAATGGTTGGAGTCCCAGACCCAGGACTTGAAAATCACTCTGGGAGTGTGTGTATATGTGCCCAAAATTCTGAGAGGAGAATGGAGGAGAAGAGGTTGCAGTGTGGCCCACCTCCCTGAGTGGTGATTTCTCACTTTCCCTTTCTGTGTCTCTCTTCCATGTGTGCCCAAGCCCCATGGCAAAAAAACTAAAAAAGGAAGTTAAGACAGATGATTTTCTACATTTACTGTCTCCACTTACCAACACTAAAACTCTTTTGAATAGCATATATAAAATTGCAGAACCAGTAGATGGCTTAATGGTTATATCACTGGACTCCCACAGAATCTACCAGGGTTAGAGTCCTGGACCTGGCAGCTTAAAACATGCCAGAATGCATGTGCTGTGGCAAGTGTTCTATAATATATAGAAAGAGAATAATAGGAGCTGCTTAAAGCATGGAGTCAGTATGATGGACTCCGATGAAGATTTGCTAAGATGTCTCAAAACAGATGACTGGGGAACCAGCAGTTAGCGTAATGGCTATGTCGCTGGAATCCCACGTCGTCGACCGCGGTTCGAGTCCCGGACCCGGTGGCATAAAACTCACGCCGGGCGTGTGTGCATGCGTGCCCAAGATCCCAAGAGGAGAATGGAGGAGAAGGGATTGTGGTGTGACCATCTCCCCTGGGAGGTGATTTCTTGCTTTCTGTCTCTATGTTTCTCTCTGTCTGTCTGGCGAGCGCACGCACCCTATAGCAAAAAAAAAAAAAAAAAAAAAAAAAAAAAAAAAAAAAAAAAAACAAACAAACAAAAAACCTCTCTCTCAAAAAAAAAAAACAAACCAAAAAAAAAAAACCAAAAAACAGATGACTGAACCCTATCACCCAGAAGATAAGAGATAGGACAACTACCAGACTTGTAAGTCATGCAGTTAATTAGTAATCCAGTTGTCATGAGAATGACTGACCTTTATTACTTTTACTGAAGAAAAATCACATTTTAAAATCTATCTCTTTAGTAATAATTTTTATATTATTTTATTTATACTTATTATAATTTTTATATTACATTTAATCACATATATCTTTACAGTGTATTATATTTCTTTTTCCAGCATGATTACCATACATATCAGTCAAGACAAAGACATTACTATCCACATAATCATCATCAAATAGCTTTTCATCATTTTTTCATATTGTAATTATTTATTCTCATTATTTTTATTAGTATTATATATTATTTTTATATAGTCAGTCATTATACATCATCTAGTTTGTAAAGAGATTTTACCTAATGCGATATATGCCACACAGCAGACAAGTTGCTACTTCTGTATGTGTCATAACCAACAGGCAACAAACCGTATCTGTGTAATGCAAATGTCTTACTTCTCCATATTTTCCCAAATATCCCTTCCTGGACTTTTCCCCTCTCCCACTCTCCTTCCACTTTGTCCCCAGTGTCCATGATAATTTTTAATTCTTTTATGTCCTCCAGGCTTTCAGTCTCTACTGGAGAGTGTAGACAGTTGGTGTATGTTAAGTGGAGACATACAATGTCTCCGTTTCATTGCCTGACTTGCTTCACTCAGCATTAGATCTTTCATGTTTGTCCGCTTTCTCTCAAATACCAGGATCTCATTGTTTTATATATCTGAATAGTATTCCATGGAGTATATGTGCCACACTTTTTCAATCCATTTATCTGCTTGTGGACATTTGGGTTGGTTCCATGTCTTAGCAATCATGAGTAATGCCACAATAAATATAACTGTGCAAAGCGATTTTCCAACTCAACCTTCTTTTCTTCTTTGGATAGATACCCAGAAGTGGAATTGCTGGATCATATGGTAGCTCTATTTGAAGGTCCCTGAGGAACCTCCATATTGTTCTCCACAGTAGCTGGACCAATTTACATTCCCACCAACATTGTATGAGAGTTCCTCTTTCATCCCATCCCTGCCAGTACTTACCATGTTTTGTTTTTTTCAATCTTCACCCTTCTGACTGCGGTTAGGTGGTATCTCATTGTGGTTTTGATCTGCATCTCCCTTATGATGAGGGATGTTGAGCATTTTTTCATATGCTTTTTGGCTGTTCTTAGAGAGTTGTTTATTCAGCTCATTTTCCATCTTTTAATTGGGTTAATCATTTTCTTCCAGGTAAGCCACTTGAGTCCCCAGTGTATTGTGGTTATCAGCCCCTTATCTGAGTCATAGTTAACAAAAAATTCTCTCCCATTCTGAGGATTGTCGATTCATACTAATTACTGTGTCCTTTGCTGTGCAGAAACTTCTTAATCTGATGTAATCCCACCTGTCTGTTTTGGGGGATTATTGACTGTGCTTTGGAAGTCTCGCTTAAGAAATCTTTACCTAGCCCAATGTCTCCCAGAGTTTCCCCCGTGTTTTCCATCAGTAGATTTATAGTTTCTGTTCTTAGGTTTAGATCTTTGATCCACTTTGAGTTGATTTTTGTTAGTGGTGACAGATAGGGGTTCAGATTAATCTTTTTGCAGATGGATATCCTGTTTTTCCAGCACCATTTGCTAAAGAGGTTTTCCTTTTCCCACTGGATTGACTGGTACCCTTTGTCAAAGATCAGTTGGTTGTCATGTTTTGGGGTTTAGAGCCTTTGACATCTTTCAAGCTATGAAACTAAAAGAAATACAGTTAACAAGGGTAGCTATGAATGAAACTCTTGGTCAGTGTTTTCTCTTGACCCTTCACACTCTCTGAACACTTTTCTTAGACACTGGTTCTATGTTGGCAAGTTAGTTGATTCAAGAACCTGGTGCAAATGTTCACCTGTTGAAATATTCACTTTATAAGCTAAATAATGTTATTGAATGTATAAAAGACAATGAAATAAAAAAATTTAGATGTAAAAATTAACGTGCTCTTACGAATACCAGTTTCTAAAAATCTAGTCATTTAGCTAAATAAAATTCTCATTTTCTATATAAACTGATTAGTTTTCTAAACTGTTAAGTCAAAATTTTAAAAAAATGTTAAATAGCTAATACAATACATCTAAGTTATAAAAATAAAATTAATGTAAAAAATATAAATCTAATGTTAAACATAAACTAAAAAAATAAATTTCTTCCCAGTTCTGAGTATTCCTTATTATTCTTGTTATTAATTTAACATACTTTAGTTATTCCTATTATTGGTCTTTAAATTTTATAAAATTGGGAGGGTCTGTTAATAAGATAGTTCAGCTTTACATTAAAATTTTTTAAAACAAAAAAAAAAAATACAAAAACAAAAAGAACCTGGTGCAGACCAAATCCCAAATGTTCTGAAATGTTTTTCTGACATCTGATTGTTTGACATATCTTCTTTTTATTTTTTATTTTTTATTATCATCATAATCTTCTTTATATTACATTGGATTACATATAACTTTTCAGTGTATTACATTGCTTTTTCAAAAGGGAATGCCATGCATGTCAGTCAGTACAGAGACATTAATCTCCCCGCTTCAACATTCAATATCTTTTCTATGTTTTCCCCAATCATTATTATTATTCTAATTATTTTTTAAAACAGTCAATCGCTATTTCTCATTTTGCTTCTACAAATACTTTGCCCATCATGAAATACTTCTCAGACGAATCCAGTTGAGAATACTATCCATGTCAACATCAACATTTAATAAGCCATATCTATTTCTCACTAACGTCCTGCCTCTCTATTGTTCACTTGCTATCTTTCTCTATCCTCTTCTCTTCACTTCCCCCATTCCACACTATCCTATTCTCATTAAGTACCTTCACTGCTTTTATGTCCTCCAATTGTTTGCTCTCTATTATAGAGTGCAGATAGTCGGTATATATTGAGTGGATACATACAATATCTTTCTTTCATAGCCTGGCTTACTTCACTCAGCAATAGATCCTCCATATCTGACCACTTTCTATCAAATTCCAGGGTCTTGTTATTTTTTATGTCTGAGTAGTATTCCATAGAGTATATATACCACACTTTTCCAATCCATTCATCAGTTTGTGGACATTTAGAACAAGACCCTGTTTGACATATCTTGAGCATAACATCTCCAGGGTTGAAGACTTCCTGAGGTCAGTTTTAAAATCTAATCCTGAACTAATGTATCAAGTTACTAGATTAATTTTTTAAAAAAGTTTTTTTGTTTTTTTTTTTGTGATAGCACTCTCTAGAGAGAGAGAGAGACAGAGAGAGGGAAAGTAATAAATCACTCCCCGTGGGGGATGGCCATACCACAATTTCTTCTCTTCCATTATTTTCTTAGAATTTTGAGTGTGCATACCTGTCTTGTGTTATTTTCCATCTACCTGATCTTGGACTTGAACCACTGTGAGTCATATGGAAATCCAGCACCTTAACTTACCACATCACTTGCCAGCTCTTCTATGGAGTCTTTTATATTTTTTAGTTGTTTCTAGCTGTTAGCAAATGGAACTATTCAATACCTTCTTTCAGTGTCATATTCTGACACAAATATTCAATTTCAAATATTTTTTTTTGAGATGATATGTTTTTGCTATAGGGTGTGTGCGCTCACTAGATAAACAGAGAGAGACAGAGAGACAGAAAGAGAGAGATCACTCCCCAGGGGAGCTGGCCACGCTGCAATCCCTTCTCCTCTGTTCTCTTGGGATCTTGGGCACAAACGCACACATGCCTGGCATGAGTTTAAGCCACCAAGTCCGGGACTTGAACTGAGGTTGACTAGATGGTAGTCCAGCAACATAGCCATTACGCCAACTGCTGACTCAAATATTTATTTTCAATTACCTTTACTGATCAAGAGAATTTTTGTCAACATTTTCATGGATGCACTAGAAATTCCAGGATTCACTACTAAAATTAAGTCCTCTTGATGGGACCACAACTAGTAAATGCTCCAGTGTTATTATAGCTTCAGAGTTAGCGAGTAAATTTTTAGCAGGTTGTTTGTTTGTTTTTGCCTCTGGGAATTTTTCTTATTTTCATGAAATTATAGTATTGTATTAGTAAATCTTTTCCACATTATTATTCTAGCATGTATAGGTGTTTATTTTCTTCTTCTTCTTTTTTTTTTTATTCAGTCATTTTCTCAAAGTGTCTCCCTTAGCATATTAATGTAAAAGCAAGTCCAGGTACTCTTTGCTTTTAGCCAATATAATAAACAAAAAATGCTGAGCTTTTTAATTCCTGAGAGAGAACATACGGCTCTGAAAGAAGATAAGTATATGAAAGTCAAAAAGCTTGACAGCAAAGCTTATCCTTTAGATTAGCTACAAATGTCATAACTCAATAAAGAGATAACAGAAAAACATTTCACTGAAGTGAAAACATGTTTGTGTCATTTATATAAAATATAGGTTTCTATAGCCAATAAAAATAATTTCTTATTTAAATGTTATGCTATTTTTAAACTCTGAAATTTTTATGCTGTTTATTCTTATTGTATAAAGAGTTTTTATCAAAAATTAAAATTAAGAATAAACTTCACATAACTTCTATTTTAGCTAATTTGGAGACATTCTACAGAGAAACAGTTTTTGTAAAACCAAGAATTCTTGTTAATATTATCAACACAAATTAAAATGATTAGGGAATCCCTATCAAGATTGTTTAAGATATACTTTAGCAATAATTGAAATGTTATAACTATTTCACTGTACATTGTCAAATACACACACTTCTCCAGAAAGACACTGCTTATATAAACACAGGATTAAATTGTCATCATTTTCTCTGTTTGTGCCAAATTGACCCGATTTCTTCACTTGGATTGTTTAGTCTGTGCGTGGAAGATATAGCGTGTTCTTATTAAAAGCCTATACTATTTGTATATCTTATCTCACAGGGAAATCTTTCTGAACTATTGGAGCTCTAAACATTCTATGCTTTAATTACATTATAATTTATCATTCCAACTTTAAAATGTATACCTGGAACAATAAATTCATTTGTGTCTCTTACCTAACCTATTACACTTGAAAAATCAGTATGAGTAATTTAATTTTTGAGATCAAGTTTTTTTTTTTAATTGACTAGCCGTTTTAAATGTTATAAAATATTCTAGGTCATAGAAAAGTCAGAGAAGTCTTTGAATAAGTACAACCTAAAATTTAAGTAACCAGCCATTATGAATATTGTACCACAATTTTACTTGAAAGTTATCAATTCTTACCTGCTGTATGATATGTACCTGTTTGCTCACTGTCTTCACCCCTAAGAAAGCAAACTCCAAGAAACCAGTGATTATCTGTTTTGCTCACTGGTAAAGGTGACAGTTACTGATTTTGGTCAGTCAGTGTCCCCTTCTCCTTACCTACGTTAACTGCTCCTGATATTCATTTGTGGAGCCACACTTCAATGACTCTTGGTTCATACTCTTTTCCTGAACTGCTCCAATTCAGAAATGGAGTTTCGTGACCTGGTTAAATAAACATATCTTATAACCCAACAACAGGGATTATTTCCAGAAATGTCTGACTTAACTAGGGCTGATCAGAGCAATTTACTCTCAGTTTTGGCATGTGATTGAGACTAATGGGTGAGCATAATCCCTTTTCTGTTGGATTAAAATTGTGAAGCTATGACATAGAAACTTCCTCAGCCATTGTGTCAACATAGCTAAACAGACTCTTAAAAATGGAGGAAATATACACAAAAAGAAGAAGTTAATATGCCAGAAAAAGAATATTTTATTGTATTAATACATTTCATGATGACAAAGTAACCTAAAAATGCCAAAATTATTTTTAATTGTAATAAAAGGAAACAAAGCAATATGTATATAAATGTGAAAATTTTAACTTCACCTGATTAAAAAGTACAAGGCTGGTCCATGGTTTAGTGGCTTAGTGGTCAAGGGAACTTGACCCCACGGGACTAACCCCACTGACTGTGCCAGTCGCAGCTTGGTAAACACTCCAGGCAAATGCATGTGCAAGGTCAAGGTCCCATCAGGATGTAGAGCTAGAGAAGAGATTGTGTCACGACCACATTTCTTGGTCACATAATCTTGGTGCTTTCTCTTTTTCCTCTTTCTTTTTCTCTCTCTCCGTACAGAGTGCAATGCCCTCTAGTAATATTTTTAAAATGAAAATAAATTTAAAAAATACATATTTAAGTATTTAGATTACCTTTCTATTTAAAGTGACAATTGAATATATTTCTACATATATGTTTATATATGTATAGGCATATAAAAATAGATGGATCCAGAAAAAAAAAGTAACATGGTAACATCTCTAGTGCAGTGAAATAAGGAAATAATACAACCTTGTTACATATTAACTAGATTTAACATATCTATACTTTTTAAAAGAATTATTTATTAACTTAATTTTATTTGTTATTATTATTTTAATTTGACCAGAGAGAGAGAGAGAGAGAGAAAGGGGAAGTGAGAAATCAAGCCACCAGGTCCAGGGTTTGAATTGTTGCCAGCCATGTGGGAATCCAGCAACTTAATCACCATGCCACCTGCCAGTCCAATATATCTATACTTTGAAAATTCTATTAATGTTTGGAACTGAAGTACTGTCCATACACAATCATTTACTCAAAGGAACATAAAGTAATAAAAGGAGACTTCAAAAAATTTACTAACAAAATGGTATTACAGTACAAGTTTCAGTGCAAACATTTGAGAAATACATGCATAGTGTTTTAAATATGTATTTTTCATGAATATTTCAAAGACCAGTATATATGAGAGCGGAGAATCCAGACTCCTGATTCTTTCATATATTAGTCTACCAAGCTGTATGATAGCCAATTACTTATTTAACTCTCCTGTACCTAGTTCCCGCCCCATCAAAATAGTGATAATTGTTCCTGCTCATAGGGCTATTCGGAGTGCTGTGAGATATTAAATGTAAAGTCTCAGCCGTATTCTCCAAATAGTAACCATAATTAATAGTATTAGTATTTAGTATTAGCATTTATTCCTAGAAGATAAAATATTACATAGTACAAACTTTCGTAATTAAAAGATAAAAAGATACCAGTAATTTATGCAGGTTTCAAATTGATAATTAAATATACCACCTAATAATAGACTAAAATTTATGGTAAAATTACAGGCTGAACTTGATATAAACTTTGTAGAGGCTTTGTGGGTGTAACTAAACATAAATGTAAATGCATATGTACTCACTCCTTAGGCACATGGACAGAAGTAAATAAGTAAGAATATGTAGCACTTTAGAATGTTTTCTTTTGTTTGTTTGTTTGTTTTTACCTTCCTTGATGTTCTGCATTTTTAGTAACTGCATAAAGAGTGTAAACAAAGGTTCTGGACACAGCTCCATTGTGTCAGCTAAATCATCTTGGTCAAGATCCTAGAGCATTGTGTGTCTTGGTTTGCTCATTCATAAAATGAAGATGCTAATAGTGGCTACATTATAACAGCACTCTGGGGACCACCTGAATGAATACATGAGAAGTATAATACTTGACCTATATTAAATGAAATGAATGTTCTCTATGCTGTTTTTCACGATTCTTTTTAGAATTATTTATTTAATTTTATTTATTGTTATTATTATTATTTTGTTATGGGGTATATATGCTCACCAGAGAGAGAGAGAGAGAGAGAGAGAGAGAGAGAGAGAGAGAGAGAATGAGAAAGCAAGCTGCCAGGTCTGGGATTTGAACCACAGCCAGCTATGTGGCAATGTACCTTAACTACCATACCACCTACCAGTCCCTCTCTATTATTTTATGTATTCATTTTTTTATTTATTTGTTTCATGAGAAAAAGACAGACAGAGAGAAAGACAAGTACCCTCACCAGAGAGTCACACTATGATTCTCCTCCAAGCTCTCCAGCCAGCTAGATTCTCAGACAGTGCACATATGCCCAGCCTGCAGAGGTCAACCCAGGAACCGAACCCTGCCTGGCCTTCCATATGCTTCCAGTATTGCAGAGAACTGTGTTACCACTGTGCCACCGAGCCAACACTTTCTTAAATGAAAAAATGAGTAAAGCATTTTATGGAAATAATTAGATGTTATAAAACATGCCTACTTTTCTTGTATTCTTTTATTTAAATTCTATGTGCAAGTTGAGTACATACATTTTATTGACTATATGTCATGCTTTCACAAGAAATCTCTTTTTATTGTTTACTAATACCAAGAATGACTTATTTTTGCTGAGAAAGAAGAGAGTTCTAAATCTGAAACAAAACAAAATTTTATTGAAAATGTAGAAATGAGGATATAAAGCTGTGAATAAGAAAACTTTATGAACACCGTATGTCCACAGATGGACATAGCATTTCTCCAAAGTAAAGTTTTTTTTTACATCTATAAAATGTTCAGAGTTATTAGTATTAATAAATGGTAGAAAGTATAAATCATTTTTAAAGCTCAAGAGTGCTGTTTTATATTGTCATGTAACCTTCTGACCCACTTAAAATGAACATGTAGGGAATCTATTTTAATAGCTTCTTCCTGTAGGCTTGAGGGATTCTATAGTTAATATAAGACTTAAACCAAAAAATATAGTTGGGTATTTCCACTCATTTAAAGATCTTTATGCCAGAAAGTTTTGTGTTGAATTGGCATCTCTTAGGAATACAAGTGCATAAACAACACAGAAAGAGGAAAGAAAAGAGAAATATTTGTTCAACACTCTGTATGTTGTAACAATGTGTAACATCATTTATGATATGTTACTTCAGCCAAAAATGACATGATGTTATAAATCACTAATTTCTCAATTTTCAAAAGGAAGATAGAAATATAGAATAAGGTCATGTTCAGTTCAGGTCATGAAAAGCAAAAAGAGAAAAGAAAAGTGCAGGTCAGACATTTTATAATGTTTTACCAAATCCCAGAGGAGATTCAATATCATAGTTATATTACTATTATTTTCCTCTTGGAAAAGAAAGGAAATGAAAACATTTTTGTCTGATTTTTGAGGCATTAGACCATGGGCTAGAAGAATTTTATTTTTCGTTTAAAACTTATAAAATTATGGCTTATCCTTTATTTCATAAACTAATACTTCAGCAAATTAATAATCTTTGTTTTCACAATCTCTATGCCAAGTAATGCATTTTTCTTTACCTAGATTGATTATCCTGGATTTTATTTAATTATTTAAACAATCATTCTAAACCAGTATTGGAATATATATGTATAAAATATTAAAAGTTGTAATAGTCTATGTAATAGGACTCTAGGGAACCAAACAGCTGTTTTGAACTGTTTTGGTTCTGCTAGAATGCAAAATACATGTGTTTGTAAATATTTTCTCCAGTCATTGTACCAATAGCCATTCTTCCATCCTCAGTAGAACTTTTATTTTCTCACTTGATCTAGGTAGAAAGAATTGTACAAAGAACCATGGGTCAAGAGATGATTTATCCAGTAGAAGAAATAGAAAACATTGCCATGTGAGTTTCAGAGGGTGTTTAATTGCATTGAAAATTTCCCTGATTTTATAAAATTCAACAGCTAAGGATGGAGTTAGCTCCCTTTTATGGTCCTTGGCTACAAATAATTTATCACCTTTATATTTTGTATTTTAATAAATAGCAGCAAACTTATTGAATAAGTTTATTGGACTTTTTTTTTTAATACTCATATACCCAAGACAAATTTTATCATATGGAATTCTTTCTGTACTTTGCATTCATTTATTTCACAACCATTTACTTCCTGTTCCCTATGCTTAAAACTTTCAAGCAATTAAAAGGGAACAATGGAATTGCTATCCCCTGCCGATAATAAAAATGACAGCCTAGTGAAAGAGATGGATAAATAAAATGGCAATAGAATGAAACAAGAGCTTTCATAAATATATACCAAAAAATGCAACATGAGAAAGTGTGGCATAGATGCAGGAGTTGACAAATGTAATAAATACATCATCTTTATTTATGACAAAAGCTAGGTTGGAAGACATGGTTAGCTAACACTACATCAAAGAATTAGACTTATGCATGCACGCACTGACATAGCTGGAAAACCACAAACTTCCTCTATTGAGATTATTCCTGTAAAATTTATAGCATGGAGAGACCCTTGACTCTTAAAGTGGAAAGAGTTAAGCTGAGCATGTCCGACTCCTTTTTGTTATATCTTTAATCAGAAATCTCACTCTTCCACCCACAGACAGATATGGATAGCTGGTGGGAAAGAGCCTCAAGGTGTTATGCTAGAAAATTCCTCCACATGGAAACATGAAGACGTATAACATAAACCAGTTTACCAAGGGGTTTGATTGTAAGAATTGTAGGACTGTAAGGCAGACCCTCACTGAGGACATTTGAACCCTACCTTCCTTTCATAAGTCTCATTGAGAACAAAGCAAAATTTAGGGGAAACTTGAACCCCAATACCTTGCCCTCAAAAGGGCATTCTTAAATACACTATGAAATGAAATAGCATACATAATCCTTATAATGTACAATATTCTGAGATTTTTGGCACACATTTAAAAAGATATTATTGGCCACAACAGAGTTCAGTCATAATAACTGAGGATCTGTTATGTAACTTGAACTTAAGAATGAAAGCATGGAATGAGAAAATAATTCTTCTTATGCAGTTTGCTTTTTGAAAAAAAAAAAAAAAGTTTTAGTTCACTCACACTCCAAAAGAGTGACTTAACTATTTATTTAAACAAGTCAGTTAATGATATTATTTTCAGGCCTTTTAAAAGCATATTTGAGCATAAGTATTTTCTATTTACCTATCTCTCTCTCTTTTTCCTTTTAGAAATGCACCTGGGATAAAGAATTAAAATCGAAGTTATCATAAATGTTACTCTAAAATAATAAACAAATAAAAGAAAAATCAACCCTGTCTTCTCTTATTTTAATAATGCTATGGGGGCCAGCAGCAGGTGGCGTGGTGGTTAAGGTGCTGGACTCCCACATGGCCCACCATGATTTCAGTCCCGAACCTGATGACTTGCTTTCTCATGTTCTTTCTACATCTCTGTCTCTCTGTCTCTCTCGGTTGAGTACATATGCCCTGTAACAAGCTAAGTAATGATAACAATAATAAATTAAATAAAACAGTAAAAATTTTAACTTATGGATATCCTTCTTTTCTAGTCTTAGAGTACATTTAAATAAAACTTTATTATTTCTTAGATTTTATATAGCCTTAATGGTCTTTTCTAGGAAATCTTTAAAGAGTCCTTCTGTGGCTGAAGCAAATGATCACTGCTAGAGAGAGGCAGTTCTTGTGGCTGGGTTCTTGCAGGATCAAAATTAAAAACTTAGTTTTCCTGGTTAGCCTAATCATCTCCACTTTGGAGACATCTTGAAAAATAAATCACCTAAAGTATTTAAATTAAAAGGGGGAGGAACCAGGTGGTGGTGCAGTGATAATGCCACTGGATCTGCAGGAGAAAATTCCTGGGTTCTTATTTTAGGATCTCCAGGAACACGCACATGAACGTACAGGAAGACCTGAAGATGTGACCTAGAGCCTTCTCAAGTGGGTTCAGCATCACAGAACATTGTGTTATTCCTGTGCCATCTAGCTGGTCCTAATATTTACTTTGTTTACCTATCAAAATAATTGTTGAAAATATATACAGTAATATTTATTGAATAACTCTAGATATCACTTAAATTCTGCCATAGGGTGGGCACCACCACGCCCCAAATATCACTTAAATTCTAATTTAAAAGTATTAAATGACCCTTATTGAGTGACTTATTTGCCAGTTATTACCCTAGATACTTTTAGGCACAGTTATGTAATCAGGTAATTCTAACAGCAAATTTGGAAGGATAATTTTTAATCTCATTTAACAAGAAAAAAAAAAAAATTTTTTTTTTTTTTTTTTTTTTTGGAGAGGTTTTTGCCATAGGGATCTTGGGCACGCATGCACATGCGCCCAGCATGAGATTAAGCCACTGGGTCCGAGACTCCAACCGCAGTGGGCTACATGGGAGTTCAGCGACATAGCCATTACACTAACTGCTGGTCCCAAGAAAAAATCATCTTAATCACTTAGACTCCTAAGTCTATCTTCTTTTCTCATGAGTCATGATCTGTAGAGACCCCTTCTAAAGGAAAAAAAAAAAAAAAATTCTAGGGTTAGGTCCATGATTCCAAAACCTAAAAATAAAAGTATCTAATTTTACATTCTATACAACTTTCAGAGCATTTGTGCTGAAGAATAAATCAGTATTTTTTAAATCAATTTACATTAGTGTATGCTCCCTCTGTGAAACATGGCATAACTATTCAGTTGACTGGGAACTAACTAATCATTCAAAATATTTACATGTTGTTATGTTACTGTCATGGAAATTTGTGCTCTCAGGCTACTAGATTAGGCATTTTCTGCCAGAATGGCTAGAGTCAAGATTAGAAAAATCCAGCAAACATTTTGCTTCCAACACTATAAGCAATAACTGCGTTGTGTAATTTTGAGATTACCTCATAGAAAAGAAAGGAATGATATTGTAGAATATGTATATCATCAAAAGGCATAATTCTTATTCACAATAATTATTTGCAGGCATAGTTACTTCACTATTGAAAATAGTTTTTCCATTTATTTTTCTAAATGACAAGTTTCATAATACTTATGATAACCACTACAAACAAAAGCAGTTTCTTTGACAAGTATACAGGGAATACATTTAAACTGGAGGTTCTTTCACATTTGTTATTTCACACTTAATTTTACACAGTTAAAATATTTAGACCTTCCGATATACACAATTCACAGAGGATTTCATGACATGCATCACATAAGTGGGGAGAAAACCAAAATTATTTTTACAAAATTACACGTTCTTTCTTCCAATGAAGAATTATTAAAAAAAGAAGAAAATCCTTCAACTATTCTCTTGCTTTTTCTAGGCGTTTTTTCCTAATATCTTTCAACAATTTTCATGTTTGTTTTTGTGTTATTCAGAAAATCAGACAAAAGGTAAAAAGATATAAAAAGGTAAGAAAAAAAAGATATATAAGATAGAAAAAGGTAAGAAGATATTTTTTCTGGATTCCTTTCCTTTAAGTTATATACATATTTATTACACAAAATGATATTTTATCCTAATTCAAAGGTTTACTTAAGCATTAGCCAAAAATGGGACTCTTAAAATAAGACCTTGCTGGAATTTTGTCAGAGGTAAAGTATTGCAATTTATTTTAATCTATGCCCTCAAATACGTGTCAAGGAAATATATTCACTTTTCTCAGAGCAATAGTTCAGTATCTTTTATTTATAGCATAAAGAATGTTTGAAGACAGAGATAAATGTGAAATTGCCTGTTGAAAGAATGGGGAAATTTTGAGTAGTACCCAGTTCAGAGAGATTCTTCTTCTGAAAAAGGTCCCCATATATGTTATTGGGCCCTAGGCAGTTTTTTTCTGTGCTAACAGCATTGAAGCTTCTTAACTCAACACGAAGTATTATCTAACCAAAGACAAGTCATATGTCTTTAACTATGTTTGAGGGATTCAGAGCAGAACACCTGAATCTTATTAAGATGATCAGAAACCTCTACTAGATTGTACAATCTATAGAGAAGGTAAATTCCTCTCTGTAGTAATTTGATACATGAGTCTTAGACGCTGTTGGCGACCATTTGCCTGAGAGAAAAGTAAAGAGTATGGAGTTTATAGGCAAAGAACAAAAAGTTTAAGAGAGAGAGATGGTACCCTGGTAGTGTTTTAGAATATGCCTATTTTCTACAACCTCCCATGCAATATTTCAAATCTTTCCAGCACTTCTTACTTTTACTCTCAGTTATAGCAAAATCACTTTGAGTTATGTGACAGTAAAGGTATTCAATAGCAAAATTCCCAGTGTCTGGGACATTTATTTACTTTGCTTAGATAGCAAATTCATTCACTTCATAAGCATTTATTGAACTCCTTCAAGAATCAGAATCAGAGGGATCAGCAGTTAGCGTAATGGCTATGTCGCTGGACTCCCTCGTAGTCGACCACGGTTCGCATCCCGAACCCGGTGGCTTAAAACTCACGCGGGGCACATGTGCGTGCGTGCCCAAGATCCCAAGGGGAGAATGGAGGAGCAGAAATTGCGGCGTGACCATCCCCCCTGGGGGGTGATTTCTCGCTTTCTGTCTCTATGTCTCTCTCTGTCTGTCTGGTGAGTGCATGCGCCCTATAGCAAAAATCTATTAAAAAAAGAATCAGAATCAGAGAATACTTGTAGTCACTCATATCTTAATGCCTGAAAATAATCTAAGGTTGCTTACCTCTGAAAGGTTATTAATCTTGGAATATAACCTATGCAAAAATGAAGCTAGTATTATACATTCAGTATAGAGAAATAAAATGTCTTTTTAGAAATTTCAAATTTGTGTCTGGTTTATTTTGGAGATTTTGATGATCTGAGGATTATCGTTCCTTCCTTTTATCCTTAGTTCCACATAAGTATTAATTTATGTTTACAATCCTTGCTAATGTCAAATACATGCAAAAAAAATCTTGAATGCATTATTCTTCATCACTAACTGAACTGAAAGGTATGCTTACATAACTATATCTATCTATCTATCTATCTATCTATCTATGTATGTATTGTAATTTAAATTTATACGTATCTGTTTTAGAAAACAAAACCAACTTAATAGCTCTACATACATTTTTGTTTGTATTTAATTTTGCCATAGGGCACAGGCACTCACCAGAGACAGACAGAGAGAAAAAGAGAAAAAGAAAAATATTCCCTGGGAGATGGCCACACCAAAATCACTTCTCCATTCTCCTCTTGGGATTTTAAGCATGTGCCCTTGTATCTGCACCCAGAGTGTTCTTCAAGCTGCTGTGTTAGGACTCAAATACACAGTCTGCCATGTGGGATCTAAACACCTTAAGCTCCAGGCTACTTGCTGGCCCTCTACATATTTTTGCCTTTCTTAATTCTGTGATTATTTTTCTCTTTTTTACTGGCTAAAGTCTTTCATGGAGAGATATATCATATAACAGTACAATATTGTTTAAAAATAAGCCAAAATTATAATTAAATCTAGCTGGTTTGCCCAGATAATAATTGTGCATTAAAACATACCTCAAATGAATTCTTAGTATTAAAAAAAAGTCTGACACTGATTAAATATGTGCAGAAAGCTCTAAAATGAGAGTAACACAGGTTGACAGGATAGAGTGAAGCTCATTGTACACAATAATGAATTGTTTCTATTTTTGCATTTTATATGAACCCGTACTATATTTAGTAGTGACATTTAATGTTTGGATTAACAATATTTTCTCTGGCTGTGCATTTCTACCCTGAGTAGGACAAGGAAACAGGAACACATCACTCTCATCCTCCTCAGACAATTCCCCTGAAGCTTTATTTATATTGGGATAGATTCAAAATTGCTTTCAACCTATTAAGAACTGTCTTGTTCCAGACTAACTTATAAGTCTAAATTCTCCTTTTCTCATATACACAGCTTTGTATAATGCCTGTTGTATAACCTTTTCTTTCTCCTTTGTGATGTACTTAATAAAGATGATATAGCTTTAGTGTATTCCACTTTAATAGATAAATAGACACTATCTATCTAGGGACACACCAAGTGGGTGATATTTATATGTTTTTCTCAACTCTAATATTGTAATGGGTATTTAGTATCAAATTCTAGAAATACCTATCTATCTATCTATCTATAGATAGATAGAGAGAGAGAGAGAGAGAGAGAGAGAGAGAGACTGGTAAGTCAATTCCCAAAACATTATTAATTATTATGTAAAACATGAGTGACAGAGAGAGAGAGAGAGGAGAGAGAGAGAGAAAATTAGAGGTATACAAGGTTTATTTACTTATTTACCTGTAATTATAAATATATGGCTCCAATTTCAGGTTCTTCAGCAAAGTATTAGACATTAGACAGGTCATAAATAGTCCAGCCATCATTCCTTTCAGATACTCTTCATTGTATTTTTTTCTTCAGCATTTGCCATGTTTTGTTTTGACTAATGAAAAGTGAGTGGAAGGGGTGTTCGTGACACTGAGAAACTTTAAGAGCCAGTGAATATATTTCACACACATTTTCTCCCATTATGGTTACCAGCAATGCCTTAGATAATGGCAATACTAGTGTAATTCTCATCTCAAGAGTGATAACTGTGGTAAAAGTTAACCCCAAATAGTCATTGAACACAAACAAAAAATAATTCATAATTCTTGTGGTAACCAATATTGAGAGTTGTTTATTTCACAATAAATCAAACTTTCTTAACAAATATAACTATTTAAACTTGAATCACCCTGATTTAGCTATAATATATGGTATGAAATGTCTATACTTATAATGAATGTATTTACACTAAGAAATATGATTATTATTATTATTTATTTTAGAGAGATTTTAGCTATAGGAGTGTGCACTTGTCAGAGAGAGAAAAAGTAAGAAATTATCCCCAAGGGGGGATGGTCACATTACAATCCCTTCTTCTCCATTCTCCTCTTGGGATATTGGGCACATGCACAATCACACCTGATATGAGTTTTAAGTCACCAGGTCTGGGACTTGAATCATGGTCAGCCATATGGAAGTTCAGCACCTTAACCATTATGCCATCTGCTGGTCCCAGCAATATAGTTTTAGAACTCTTTTATTGGGACCAGCAGTTTGCGTAATGGTTATATCGCTGAACTCCCATGTAGTCAACAGTGATTCGAGTCCCGGACCTGGTGGCTTAAACTCACACCGGGCGCGTGTGCGTGTGTGCCCAAGATCCTGAGAGGAAAATGGAGGAGAAGGGATTGTGGCGTGGCCATCCTCCCTGGGGGGTGATTTCTCGCTTTCTATTTTTGTCTCTCTCTGTCTGGTGAGCGCATGTACCCTATAGCAAAAACCTCTCAAAAAAAAAAAATAATAACTCTCTTATCTTGGAGTTTTTAATTCATGATGCAACATTTAGTAAAATAATGAATAACTTTTATCTGATAGGGAAAATATGAAGTATAGATATAATAAAAATCATGCTGCCTTGGAACCAGCAGATGGCAGAATGATTACATTGCGGGACTCCTACATGACTGACCATGGTTTTGAGTCCAGACCTGTGGCTTGAAACTCATGCCGGGTGCATGTGCGTGCGAGGTCAAAATCCTGAGGGGAAAATAGAGGAGAAGGGATTGCAGCGTGGCCATTCCCCCTCAGGAGTTAGTTTTTGCTTTCTGTCTGTCTCTCCAGTGAGTGTGCATGCCTTATAGCAAAAATCTCTCTTTCAAAAAAAAAGAAAAAAGAGAAAAAAAAAAAAAAAAACAACTTGCCTTGATGAACAGAACACAATTTCTTTCCATGATTACACATTATTTTGTTTAATTTGTATCTTTTAAGGGTACTTTGATAAATTTCATTACAAATGTTCTAAGCCAGGTGAATTTCTGAAGAGTCCTACAGAAATAATTCTGTTAAAATACAAGAACTTTATTTTGAAAGTCACTTAAAAGGTCTTAAGAATAACAATAATAGTACAAAATATTATATTTTAAAATGATGACTTCGTTATTCAAGAGAGGAAATGGACTGTAGGGAGTCAACGGGCTCCCAGTTCAGAGAAAGAAATTAGAAAGACTTCAGCTGAAGTAATCACAAAAGGAGAGAAATAATTCAGTAGAATTAAGGTTTTAGCAATTTTATTGATAAGACTTATGACTGTTGAGTTGTGAAAGGTCAGTAATTGAAAGAGTCACAGTTGAACCTTGGTGTAACACTCATTTTTGTGGATTCATTTGTCTAGTTTTAGGGAATCTGCAAATCAGTCTCTGAGTCTCGATAATGATTTACGGCTGCAATTATCAGCCATAATTATATATCATAATAACTTGCAGAGTTTTGCAGAGATACACATTCTTGGACTTTATCCTTGGAAATTTCTAATCAGAGATTTTTGATGCACAGCCAGATTTACAAATCACAGTTTTATAGTTATCCAGGAAATTTTACATGAAGCTGAAAATTAAAGGTTTAACATACAATGGCTTAATTTATCATATATGTGTTTGTGTGTGTGTGTATGTGAAAATATTTGTGCCAGATATATTCCTATTATTTCTGAGATTCAATTCAAACATTCTTCACCTACAGTAAACTTAAATAGAAACTTCTAAGAGGGACCAGCAGTTAGCATAATGGCTATGTCGCTGGACTCCCATATAGTCGACCGCAGTTCGTGTCCCGGACCCGGTGGCTTGAAACTCACGCCAGGCGCATGTGCGTGCGTGCCCAAGATCCCGAGAGGAGAATGGAGGAGAAGGGATTGCAGCGTGGCCATCCTCCCTGGGGGATGATTTCTCACCTTCTATCTCTCTGTCTCTCTCTGTCTGTCTGGCAAGTGCACACGCCCTGTAGCAAAAACCTCTCAAAAAAAGTAAATAAATTAATAAAAAATAAACTTCTAAGAGATACTTTTTCTTCTCTTTCTGTCCCAATTCAATGGTTTTAAATATTTAATGCTTTATATCTTAGAGTAAATGCTTTATATCTTAAGGTAAAGACTGGAGAGAGAAGGTGAAGGGGGTAAACTCTATAAATATGTAAGATTGGATTAGCATTCTTTATGCATATGCTTTATATTATATATTATTTATACTCAAGGGGCATTTTGCACTCAGAAATCCACTAGGTGGCATTACAAACTGTACTGTTTTAATAATGCATTGATTAAACACTTTATAAAACAAAATTGTGTTATAAAGCACCTGTTCATAATTTCTTTCACATAATCTGAGCTAGGTCTTCTACCTTTATTTTAGATAGTAATAATATAAGACTTTTATTAAAATTCAGATTTATCAAAACTTTTATTAAAAACCTATAAAGTTGGTTTAAGTATGTATACAACATTAAAGGACATACTTTGGGGGGACATTTTTACAGTGTTAAATCTTATTCTCCTGAGATATCTTTAAATTCTCATAAGCTTTGTATTTCAAAAGGCCACCTGTTTTTAATGGATATTGTCTGAAACAGGAAACAATGAAAATAGCTTGGATAGAAAAACTTCGAAGCATTTATTAATGAAAGTTGGCATGGTTAACTTTAGTCTAATCTGATCCAGAAAAACATTTTTTTCCCATTTCTACTTAAAACTGTTAGACATTCAAATTAAACAATGTCTGCGTAACACCATCACATTAAACTTCTGAATTGAATCACCTGAAAAGTCATTTGAGTCACATATCCAGTTGAAATAATCTCCTGTCCCCGATAAGACTGAATTTTGATTTAAGATTTCCACAGAGAAATTATTTAAATAATACTCTCTCAATCTGCAGAATAAATGTGCAGTATATGAAAATTATTAGAGAGAGAAGAGAATTTTAGAAAATGACACTAGAGGTAAGATGAACAGAAGAGCAGAAATATATTTTTGTAATGCACTTCTGCATCTGTAAGGTAGAGGAGAATTGAGAGGAGGGGGTCAAGTCAAGGGCCATTTATGCTTGCTGGCAAGATTTTTTTAATGAAAAGAGCTGAATTCAAATCATCTAGACTATTGGAGAAGTGGTTTTAGAAATGCCACAGGATATGTATGAAAATGTTTTACTTAGTTATGACAAACTATGTAATTTATACGTAGTAACTTTTTTTTTTTTTTTATTTTTATTTTTTTTTGCTGTCTCATGCGCATCTGTGTTTCTCAGTGATAGGGTAAATCCACTTCAATTTAGACTCAGTGTGAATGCTACTCTTTTGAACAAATTATGCTAAATGGGGGAAGAGGGTAGGAAGAAGTAGAGATTCAAAATAAAAGCTAAGGGGTAGGTTGGGAGTCAGAGGGTTAGGGAGGAAATAATAGACACAAAAATGTATATAAACAAGTAGAATAAATTATGAGACGGAGTACCACAACAGCATAAAAAATGTTGTTGACAATTTAATATATACTTGACCTAGTAGAACTGTTATTTTTATTTATTTTTTAGAGAGAATTTTTGCTATAGAGCACATGTACTTAATGAGAGACAGTGATTCAGGAAGCGCAAAATCACCCCTAAGGGGGAATGGCCACACCACAATCCCTTCTCTATTCTCCTCTCAGGATTTTGGGCATGCATGCACATGTACCTGGAGTGACTTTTAAGGTGCTGGGACTCAAACTGTGGTCAACTACATAAGAGTCCAGCTATGTAACTATTACACCATCTGCTGGTCCCAGTAGAAATATTATTGAATGTGAAACACACAACACAATGGTCAATGTCAAATATAAGACGTATATGTCTATAGCCTTAATTTGATTATTATACACTGTACGCAAATGCTTTGAAAAGCCATACCATACCCTATGAAGATGTATAATGATTATGTACAAATCAAAAATTAAAATAAATTTTAAAAATTCTGTCTGAAAGACTAAAAGATAAGCACTTTCATTAGGACCCCATGCTGCTCTTCACCTCCCAACCACTCCAAGCCAGCCAACATCATAGATATGGGACCATCATATATAGGTGAACCATGGAACCAAACCCATGACTTTCCTCTTTGTTCTAGCATTGCTTAGCAGTTTGTTATCACTGTGCTACCAAGCTGTTATTTTAAAACATAAGTTTACCTATTTCTTTCATGAGAATAAGAAAAGAAAAGTGAAAAAGACTGTAACTCAGTTTCTGTTACACCCACTATGGCAGACAACAAACCTGCTCTTCTGTCAGCAACCCTTTATCAGCTACCTTATACAATTCATTTACTCAAGCCAAAATTTTTGGATTATACATAATTCTTTTTTCTTACGTCACACATCTAATCTAATCTGTATGCAATGACTGATTCTGTCTTTAAATTACATTTAAGAACTAGTCATATTTTATTGCCTCTGTGTCTACCACTATGATCCCAGTGGCCTATCTCTCTCTTGATGATTACTGTTATATCCTCCCAATGATATTTCTGTTCTCACCATTGTCACATCCCCAGCAAGCAAGATAGCAGGTTCAGTGAGCCTGAAAATGTCCCTGTGAACCCCTCTTGGCTTTCTGTTTTATTCTTAGCGAATGCCAAAATCATATTAATGGCCTTAAATGGATACAGAACTCCCTCCTCCAATACATGCCACTCTGACCTTATCTTCTAATATTATTCTTCTTGCTTTAATAAAATAGATATGTCTTTGGTAACATTGACCAGCAGAGAGAAAAAAGAAAGTAAAATAAGGAAAATGCATTATGTTTAGATATAAACCACTCAGATTTTTTTTTTTTTTTTTAAACAATGTAGTCAGCAGGGGCCAGCAGGTGGCATGGTGGTTAGGAGCACTAGACTCCTATATGGCTAACTGTGTTTCAAGTCCTGGTCTCTCTCTCTCTCTCTCCCTCCCTCTCTGGTCAAATTTAAATAAATAAATAAATAAATAAATAAATAAATAAATAAACAGAATGTAGTCAGCTTTATAGCAACTAATTTGAAAACTTAGAGGAAATGGATAAATCACTTATAAAATTAAATATACCAGAACTTACTTAAGACTTTTGGTATGGGGTTCAATATGTATGAAGATTAGAAGTCATTACTCCATGCTAAGAATAAGTAAAAGGGTGAACAATCAAAAAAACTAAGCAACTTTTCTTAGATCCACAGAGAAGTCAAAGGGCAGACAACTGCCCCCTGCGACAAATTAGAGACGGGCAAATGAATTCAGAAAATCACAACTTCCAGAGCAAAAATCCATAAGCCAAAATCTCTCAGAAACTAGTATGGGTTAGAAAAACCTGAACTGTAATTGATGAATTGCTAAAAGCTTCATGTAGCTAAGTCTGAGAGTTAAATACTCTAAGGGAGTCCTATACTTCTTTGAGTTTTACGTTCTTAAGATTTCCAAGTTTCTCACAGTGAATATCTGAGAAAAATCCCCTCAGGATTCCAGTAGGAGGAAGAGAAAATAGCCAAGGCCTATTCTCAGGAGAAACTATATTACCAGAGTCTCTCCTATTTGAGTTTTACTAGAGCATAACCAACCAGGGGAAAAGGAAAAACTCAACTCCAGTTGCCTCTCGTTCCATGTGGGAGAGGGGAAATTCTCAAACCCAGGTCCCATAAACCATCCTTTCTCTCCTAGGGTATAGTAAAAGTTGAGATGAAGTTGTGAAGTTCACAGCCTGGAAACACAACTTCACTAAATCACTAAGACCTATTCATAAAATTATAGAACGCTTTCTCTCCTCCTGTATCTTACCACCATATCACAAAGGATCAATTTACCAAAGTCCTTTTACCCAATATATCATGACAAACTTTTATAGTATATTAAAAGTTAAAAAAACAACCACAAAACCCCAAAATCAAAATCTTTAAGATATAAAGCTAATAACAGAAAAAGATTCAGATAACAGAAATTTTGGATTTTATAAAATCAGAAACAGCTACAATGAACATTTTAAGGGTCTAGTAGAAAAAGTTGACAGCATTCAAAACTGATGAGTAATGTAAGCAGACCAACAACTCTAAGACAGAATAAAAAAAAGAAATGCTACGGATCAAAAAACCTGCAACAAGGACCAGCAGATGATGTAATAGTTATGTCACTGGACTCCCACATAGTAAAGTGCAGTTCAAGTCCTGGACCCGGTGGCTTAAACTCACACCGGGCACATGTGTGTGCATGCCCAAGATCCCAAAAGAAGAGTGGAGGAAAAGGAATTGTATGGCCCTTCTCCCTGCTCCCCAGGAGTGATATCTCACTTTCTGTCTGTCTGTCTGTCTTTTCAGAGAGCTCATGCACCCTATTGCAAAAACCTCTCAAAAAAAGCAACAAAAATATGTAAATACCAGAGAATAATATATACTTATTATTGAAAGTTAAATTAAAATAAGGAAATATGTTTTACCCCATGAATCTTGTTCCTTAACCAAACAAAAGAGGTCAATTATGACCCTCATCACATTTTTGTCCTATTATCTTAAAATATGACAAGAAATTTTATTTCTAAAGATTTTTCTTTTTTCAAAACCAAATTTGTTGAAAGTAGGAAATAGAAGTAGTCGAAATACATCGACTATATTTTATCATTCTAATACATTTTAGAAGAAGAATCTTGTTCACTAAGGATTCCATTCCAAGGAAAGTGCATTAGAACACTATGAAACAGAGAAAGCCACAGGCCGTATGCGGTTTGATTTGATACAAATTGTCAAATCATGGTGTGCCAAGCCAAGCTTTTCTGCTTATCGTTGTACCCACTGCAAGGGCTTTAAAGGAAATGAACAATGAAATGAAAAATATTGGTTCTCAGCCACCTGATGTGGTACCGTTTCTAACTCCTCTATAGATATTAGATCTATTGAGAAGGACTTTACTTATTTTTGAGCATTACTCTGATAGTGGGGACCAACATGGTTTCATAGTCAACAAGTTATAAATTATTTAATATATAGCCAATTATCAGCTACACTCAGTCACCATGAATGTTATTACGATGCCTTTATTTTATATCTAAAATCATAACATTATTTATATTTATACATTGATTTTATATGTGTGTGTGTGTGTGCGTGCGTAATACTATAAGCTTCTTCTCCAGTGCCTTCAACTGACACTATCTTCTTTTTTCTCAAATTTTACCAGTGTATTCTTTAAGACTCTGATTATTCCTTGATATATAAATTCTCCACATCCTGCTCTTAACTGCCAATAGACTTTCTTTTGAAAATATTCATTTCCTATAACCTACACATTCTTCCACCCTCAACCCCAGGCAGTATCCCAAAAAGGAGGCTTTTTCTTTACAGAAATTCCTTCTTTCATGAGACTTATTCCCTTGAATTTTACTACTTTTTACTCTGCCTGTATTCCTCAGGTGATCAAATACATATTTTCATTTGTTTTCTTCATATCCACCATTGTCTTTTAATAAAAGCTTGTTTTCTGTTTGTTTTCTCATTTGCTATAGAATGCATGCACTTGCCAGATAGAGAGAGAGAGAGAGAGAGAGAGAGAGACAGAGACAGAGATGGAAAATGAAAAAGCATTGTCCAAGAGGAGCGGCATGCCATAATCCCTTTTCCTCTATTCTCCTACCAAGGTCTTGAGCACACATGCATGGGCACACATTCATACATGCCCAGCATATTTTTTAAACCACTGGGTCCAGGACTCAAACCATGTGACCATGTGAGATCAAGACACCTTAAACTACTGCTACTAGTTACCACTATAGCTTACATTTATTCAAAAAACAAATTCCATCCTTATAACCGTAATTTTTTTTAAGATCTTCTAATACCTCTTCTTTGCCTTCTCCTCTTTCTCTCTTTTTGCCTTAGAACAACAAAACAACCTTTAAAAAAATACAAATTTTTATAATGTACTTCAATCAAAGCAGATCATCACTGTTAAAAAATTCCAACTGACTTTTGACAACAGCTTATTCTTACTATAATAAACTGATTTTCCAATCTTACCTGTTAATCCTACATCTTAGTACTCTCACTACTTTGCTGAATCAGCCTCGCTTTGCAGTAAATTCTTTCTAACTTTTTAATTCTCCACCTAAACACACTCTAAGTGAAAGTATTTTTCTGTTAACAGAGATGTTAGTTATGAAAGCACAGGTGTTCTTTCCTTGTAGAATCTCAATTTTTTTACAGATTGGCTTATTAATTATAGCAGTAGTTGTGTTAATAGTGGTAATGATAGCTATTGTTTAGAAATAGTTTTATATGATCCATTTTTAAAGCCTCATGAATATAACCTTAGATCTAAGAACTTCCTCTTAGCTTTATTAACAAAAATGAAATATAAGAAAAATTCGGGACCACGAGAAGAAAGATTCTTCTTAAAAATTATAGAGTAAATGTAAATATAGGCAAGGTGGATGGATTCAGGCTATAGAATTAATATTGTTAGTTTGGCAACAAATTTTCAATTAAAACTTCCTTAAAAGTTTAGTAGATCAAAAATTGTAAGGTTTCCATTGTTAATTTGGTTTTTGCAATCGAAATGAAAGTTGAAAATCATATTGTATTTTTCTCTGTTTACATAAAACACTCATGCACAAAAATTACTGTCTCTATAAAAATTGTTGTTAACTAATTTATTCACAATATTCATAGAGCTTTCTCTTTTTTTATTTGGAGAGTTTTTTGCTATAGGGCATGTGCACTTGCCGGACAGACAGAGAGACAGAGAGATAGAAAGCGAGAAATCACCCCCAGGGGGGATGGGCCATGGCGCAATCCCTTCTCTTCCATTCCCTTCTCAGGATCTTGGACACACACGCACACATGCTTGGCATGAGTTTTAAGGCGCCAGGTCCGGGACATGAACCACGGTCAACTACGTGTGAATCCAAAGACATAGCCATTACAGTAACTGCTGGTCCCAAGCTTTCCTTGTATATGAGAGAGATCTAATGTTTATTTATTGGTCTCATTCATAGGGACAATATAATTTGACCTGCTAGGAGATAACATCCTATTTATCTCATTGCCATTGAAGTATATATATATATATATATATATATATACATTGAAGTATATATATATATATATACACATATATATATATATACACACACACATATATATACACACACATATACATATGCATGCATATATACATATATATGTATATATGTATATGTATATGCATATATATGTATATACATATATATATACATATATATGTATATATGCATGTATATGTATATGTGTGTGTGTGTGTGTGTGTGTGTGTGTATATATATATAAAATTAGGGTTGTGAAATCACCAGTTGACCAGAGAATCTCAAAAATTTTATGGAAAAGGGAAGTCGGGACCAACAGGTGGCATTAGAGGTTAAGGCGCTAGACTCCCACATGGCTGACCGTGGTTTGAATCCTAGACCTGGCAACTTGAAACAAACCAGGCACAATTGCCCGGATGCCCAAAATCCCAAGAGGAGAATGAATAGAAGGGAATGTGGCATGACCATCTTCCCGGGAGGGTGTGATATTTCATTTTATCTCCCTGTTTCTATTTGTCTCTCAGAGGTACACTATCTGTCTCTCAGACAAACACACATGCCCTGTAGCAAAAATATCTCTCTCTCTAAAAAACAAAGCAAACTATAAATAAAGAAAATGGAAAATGAAGTATAAACTTATTTTGGTCAAAAAATACTGAAATCTATCTATAAATTTTTGGAAGATTCCTCATATAATTGAATTCCTCAATAAATAAATTTTTAATTTTATGGTATTATGCTTTTTGTAGAGTAGATAAAGCTGTAACTTCTAATTCATGCTGAATAATTAAAGCATATAAGAGTATTCACTTCACTAAAACATAGTAAATTTGGAATTTATCTGTAAAACTTACATTTTCTTCAGTAAAGTTTTAAAAATTTTAAAGAATCATTTTATTTAACTTTATTTATTTATTTATTTATTTATTTATTTATTTATTTTAATTTGACCAGAGAGAGAGATGGGGCGTGGTGGGGAGGTTAGTGAGAAAGCAGGCTGCCAGGTCTAGGACCTGTACTGCAGTTGGCCATGTAGGAGTTCAGCACCATTGACCACCATGCCACCTGCCGGCCCTTTTTATTATAGCTTAAAGTAGACAGACTAGAAAAACTAGGCAACCAGTATAATAAGAATAGAAGAGTATAAATTAACCTAAAACAATTAGCAAAACAGAATAGAAATAAAGTTTAAATTATGTTCATAATTTGTTAATTAATAATTACTAATATTAAATAGTAAGTTTACACAAATAAATAGAATATAAGAAAAAGAACAGTGGCAATAATCATATCTAGTGAGGCTGGCCTTGTGGCTTAGTGGTTAAGTGAGCTGGATCCCATATGGTTGACCATAAAGTTTAATCTCACTTCTGGAGGGGCATCATCAATAGACTAATATTCACCTAGTGGGTATTCCAGAAGAAGCAGAATGGAAAAAAAAAAAAAAAAAAAAAAAAGGGAGGGGTGACTTCATTTGAAGAAATAGTTACCAAAATTAAAAAATGGCCTAAATCTGAAGAAGAATATGAACATTCTAGTTTGAAAATCTCATAATCTTCCAAATAAGATACACCCAAGTGGCCTACACTAAGATACTGTCTTAATTTGCATTTGTGTGTGTGTGTGTGTTGTTATAACAAAATACTGAGACTGGGTAATATATGAAGAACAATAATTTCTTTCCTCACAGTTTTGGAGATTGGTAAGTTCAGTATCAAGTCTCCAGTATGTGCAGAGGGCATTTTTGCCATGTCTTCTAATGGTGGAAGGGTAAAAGGAAGGTGAGCAAGAAAGAACAAGAGGGAACCAAACTTACTTTTTATAAAGAACTCACTCTTCTGATGATGATAATAATCCTTTTATGAGATCAGAGCCCCCATGGTATAATCATCTCTTTAAAGGTCTCACCTCTTAATACTGATATAGTGACAATTGAATTCCAGCAGGAGTTTAGTGGGGAAAACATTCTAACCATAGAAACCACATTATGATGAACTGACTCAGTCAAAGACAAAGAAAATCTCTTGTAAGAAATAAGAGAAAAGCAGCTCATCAGGTCAGAGGAATTTATATAAGATTATCTGTGGATTTCTCAGTGGAAAGATTACAGGACAGAAGGGAATGGGCTGAAATTTTCAACGTACTGAACATATGGATGCAGCAAAGGTAGTATTAGAAAGGAAGGATGCAGTAGTAAACAACACTAAAACATAAGAAATATCTAAAAGAGCCTAATGTTACACCTTAAGAAATTGGAAGATAAGAATAAAGTTAAACCCAAGTTAGTGCGTGCACACACACACACGCACACACACAGAAATAATAATTATTGGAAAAGAAATAAAGTAAAGAATAGAAAAACTCTGTCATTTTAAAAAAGATGAACAAGATCGGTAAACTATTAATAGTTAAGGAACAAAAGTCTCAAAGAAAATAAGAAATAAAAAAGGAAACATTACCACCTATATCACAGATATTTAAAAGAATCATAAGAAATTACTATGAACCATGACACACCAACAAACTGGATAATGTCAAATTCAAAAAGATCAATTGAATACTAAAACTTAGAAAGAACTGATTTGGTCTTACAAAGTTAGCACAAAGAATCAAATTGTGATGCAGTCAGACCTATGAGCAGCATGGCCAGATGGGAATGCCAGCATGTCCACCAACTCTAAAAAAGTTAGAATCATTTATATTAATAAAAGAATTACAATACATATAAGTTAGGCTGAAAGAGTTTACATTGGAAAAAGATAACACAGGTGGATTTGTGGAAATGGGGTAAAGGACAAGACTGAGTAAAAGTTCAATAGCAAAGACTGCTTGAAACTACTTGACAGTAATAGTCATTCAGCAGGGTGTGTTGTCACTTTAAGGAAGACTACAGACCTGGAATTATCTTTAGAAAGAATATGTTAGGAAAGTCAACTATATAGGAATAATCAATAAAGAATGATCATTGATGACAAACAGGCGGATCAGATAACCTCTGTTTTTGTTAATTCTCTGGTCCTTATTATACAATTTTGTATAGAGTAATTTCTTTCCTAGATAAAGTTTACTTTACAATAACCTGGAAGAAATGGACAAATTTCTATAAACATACAATCTACAAAGACTAAATTATGTGAAAATGGATGATCAAAATATCAAATCTTTCAATATCATCTACTACTTTGATAGAACAAAAAGTCTCAATGCAGAAAAAGCATTCGACAGAATTCAACACACTTTCATGATGAAAACAGTCAAAAACCAGAATCAAAGAAAATTACAACATAGTTAAGACCACTTATGAAGTCCCAAACTAACATTATACTCAATGAAGTTAAGCAAAACTTTTTTCCTCTAAGATGAGGAACAAGGTACAGTTATACTCTTTCACCAAATCTATTCAGCATACTACTGGAAATCTTAGCCAAAACCAATAATACAAGAAAAAAAAGAAAGTACCCAAATTGAAAAAAGTAAAAGTATTGAATATGTACTGATTTTCATGGCACTAATACTTTGACCACAGTCAGTTTTAAGCTACCAATATGTTACTGAACATAGCGTTGGTACAAAATTGCTCTCAAAGAAGACTAGAATTGGCTTTTTATTTATTTTTTTTTGGAGAGATTTTTGCTATAGGGCGCGTGCGCTCGCCAGACAGAGAGAGGCATAGAGACAGAAAGCAAGAAATCACCTCCCCAGGGGGTATGGTCACGCGACAATCCCTTCTCCTCCATTCTCCTCTCTGGATCTTGGGCACGCACGCACACGCGCCCGGCGTGAGTTTTAAGCCACCGGGTCCGGGATGCGAAACGCGGTCGACTACATGGGAGTCCAGCGACATAGCCATTACGCTAACTGCTGGTTCCCAAGACTAGAATTGGCTTTGTACACAACCATGTGACATGGCAGGGAACACCTTAAAGTAGATACAGTTTTGTGCTATCACAGCAGGGCTTGCAAAAGCTCTGAACAAAGACATAATCTACTTTCGGGCTTTATAGATAGATGAAACCTATCAGCGTCAGCCAGAGAAGGCCAAGAGAGGCTTGTTTAGAACTACCAGGTGCTCCATGACTTTGCCTCCCGCGTAAAAAGATGAGCACAGAACTGCTCTGGTCATGGAGTTCTCTAGTAGAGACACGGGGTCCATGGAATCCTGCTTTTATTTGTCTGTCCTTTCTCAATCCACAGCCATTTCCCTCCTGGTACTCTATCTCTTCTCCCTTCGGCAGGGGCAAGACATGATATATAAATTACCTTTTGTTCAGATTCAAAACATCCCTCCTACCTATTCATCAGAATTACTCTAGGTTGTGACAGCAGATGATGGTCTTCAAACTAGAAAACCTCATATTTGGTTAAGCCTCATTTATTGATTTCATAGTATACTGAACATATTTTGTACTAAGGAATTTTTTTAAAGGTTACACTACTGGTATCAACATGAAAAAAACTACCTTTGATTACTTTGAATATTTTCAAGTGTAGTACCTGTTACTTAATATCAAATAAACTTAGACCTGATCATAATTCCTGTTAGAAATCAATTTTGGATGAATTTGAATCTTGTAAACATTTTGACATCAGATTTTTTTTGGGGAAAAGATTTTTGTTATAGAATGTGTGTGCTTGACAGACAGACAAAAAGTGAGAAATCATTCCCCAGGGGGAATGGCCATGCCATAATATCTTCTTCTCCTACATTAAAGTGTCAGGATTTGGGCACACACGCACATGCACACATGCACCCTGCGTGAGTTTCAAGCTCCCGGGTCGGGGACTCAAAACATGGTCAGTCATGTGGGAGTTCAGTGACGTAACTATTACACCCCTGCTGGTCCCTTGACATCAAATTCTTGTTGGTATCATCTTTAAATTAAGTTTTGACTTATGCTTTTTCTTACCAAAAAATTTAGTGATGAAAATTTATATACATGAGGGACCAACAGTTAGCGTAGTGACTATGTCACTGGACTCCCATGTAGTCGACTGTGGTTCGACTCCTGGACCTGGTGGCTTAAACTCACACCGGGAGCATGTGCGTGCGTGCCCAAGATCCGAGAGGAGAATAGAGTAGAAAGGATTGCAGCATGGCCATCCCCCCTGGGGGTTGATTTCTTGCTTTCTGTCTCTCTGTCTCTCTCTCTTTTTCTGGTGAGCGCTCACACCCTATAGTGAAAACCTCCTCAAAAAAAAAAAATTATATGCATGATATTCAGTAAAAGTTGCTAGTAGAAACTTTAGAAAGTGTATGTTCTTTTTTAAATTTTATTTTATACATTCAAACACTGTTTATCATTATGACATACCAAGTAAATTTTGCCATAATTAATACACTTATTAGTCCAAAGACATTACCATAAGCATTATAATCAACATTTAACCTTTTATGTTGACTTTTTAAAAATGTATCATTATCATAATCTTGTTTATATATTTGTTTTTTCGAGAGGTTTTTGCTATAGGGCGTGTGCGCTCGCCAGAAAGAGAGAGAAAGAGAGATAGAAATCACCCCCCCCCCAGGGGGGATGGCCATGCTGCAATCCCTTCTCCTCCTTTCTCCTCTCAAGATCTTGGGCACTCACGCACACGTGCCCAGCATGAGTTTAAGCCACCGGGTCTGGGACTTGAACCGCGGTCAGCTACATGGGAGTTTAGCGACATAGCCATTACACTAACTGCTGGTCCCATCATAATCTTGTTTATATTACATTGAATTACATATATCTTTACAGTGTATTACATTTCTTTTTCCAAAAGGAATATCTTGCATTTCAGTCAAGACAAAGACATTACTATCTACATCATCATCATCAAATAGGTTTTCATCATTTTTTCAGATTATTATAATTATCATTATTTTTTAAAAATTCAATCTCTATATGTCATTTTGCTTGTAAAAAAATTTTACCCAACATGAAATAATTCTCAGACCAGTCCAGTTGAGAATACAATACATACTATCATCAACAGGTAATAAACCATTTCTGTGTCCCACTAATGTCGTGCCTCTCTGTTTGTTCTCTTATTCTCTTCTTTGTAGTCTTCATTTCTCCTGCCCCATTCCACACTGTCTTCAGTGTCCTTAACTATTTTCATTGCTTTCATGCCCTCCAATATTTGTATCTCTACCATAAAGTGTGGATAGTCGGTATATATTAAGTGGATAAATAAAATATCTTTTTTTCATATCTTGGCTTGCTTTTCTCAGCAATAGATTCTCCATATCCAACCACTTTCTACCAAATGCCAGGGTCTTGTTGTTTTTGATGGCTGAATAGCTTTCCATAGAGTATATGTACCACATTTTTTCAATCCATTTATCTATTTGTGAACATTTGGGTTGGTTCCATGTCTTAGCGATCATGAATAATTCTGCAATAAACATTAATGTGCAAGTGATTTTCTGACTGAGCATTCTCCTGTCCTTTGGATAGATACCGAGAAGAGTGATTGCTGGATCAAATGGTAGTTCTATTTGTAGATCTTTGGGGAACCTCCATATTGCTCTCCACAGTTGCTGAAGCAGTTTACATTCCCACCAAGAAGCTAGGAGAGTTCCCTTTTCACCACATCCCTGTCAACATTTATCACTTCTTGTATGTTTAATCTTCGCCATTCTGACAGGGGTTAGGTGGTATCTCATTGTGGTTTTAATCTGCATCTCCCTTATGATAAGGGTTTGATGAACATTTCCTCATATGTTTTTTGGCTGTTCATATGTCTTCCTTAGAGAGATTTTTGTTCAGCTCATTTTCCCATCTTTTAATTGGGTTAATTATTTTTTTTTGGAGTAAGACACTTGAGTTCCCTGTGTGTTCTGGTTATCAGTCCCTTGTCTGAGGCATATTTTACAAAAATATTTTCCCATTCTGAGGGTTATCGGCTCACACTTGTTACCATGTCCTTTGCTGTGCAGAAACTTCTTAGTCTGATATAGTTGCACTTGTCTATTTTAGGGAATATTGTCTGTGTTTTAGTAGTCTTATTTAAGAAGTGTTTGACTACCCTAATGTCTCCTAGAGTTTCCCCAGTATTTTCCACCAGTAGTTTTATATTTTGAGGTCTTAGGTTCATATCTTTGATCCATTTTGAGTTATTTTTATTAATGGTAAAAGATTGAGATTCAGTTTTATCTTTCTGCAGGTGGATACCCAGTTTTTCCAGCACCATTTTCTAAAGAGGTTTTCCTTTTCCCAATGGATTGACTGATATCCTTTGTAAAAAATCAGTTGGCTGTAAGCTTTGGGGTTTATTTCAGGGATCTGTTCTTTTTTTTGTTTTGTTTTCTTTTTATTTTAAAAATTTTTTTACATTTTTTTATTTCATTTTCTTTTATACATTCAGTCATGTTTTTTTAAATCACATTATTTAGCTTACAAAGTGAATATTTCAACAGGTGAACACTTCTCCCTATTCCAGTTGATAAAACTATAAAATATCTTCAACAGATAATACCACATTTATTTGTCCCATTAATGCTTTGCCTCCCTATTTTTCTTCTAAATGTCCTTCCTCAGACCCTACTCTTTCACACACACTATATATGGTATTTACATCCATATACTGTTGTTTCTATATCCTTTAGTCAATCAGTTTAAGTCATAAAAGTGTGGACACTCAGTATATACCAATATCTCTGATGAATATAGATGCAACCCATAAGTGAGTCATATGGGATCCAGCTGTCTTAACCAACACAGCATGAGTTGGCCCAGAAATATTTTTTGATATCTTGGCATTTGCTTTTCTTATTTGTGTTTATTAGATAATGAGTATAGGGTTTTAGCATATTTTTATGGTGGTGTACTTATGACTTTTCTTTCCATAATTTCCTTGTTTTCTACCTAAATTAGAAATATCTTAAGCACTTGACAAAACTCAACATTCTTTCATATTAAAAACTATCAGCAAACTATATATACAAGATATTAGCATTGACATAATAATGCTACACACAGCCAATGTCTTACTCGATAATGAAAAGCTGAAAGTTTTTACTTTAATCTCAGAAACAAAACAAGGATGCCCATTTTTGCCAGTTCTGTTGAACATACTACTAGAAGTCTTAATCAGAAGAATTATGCAAAAATAAATAAATAAATAAATAAATAAATAAATAAATGGCATTCAGAATGGAAAGGAATAAATAAAATTATCTCTGTAGATGGCAAGAACTTAATGCAGAAAACATAAAGGTTCTACTAAAACACTGGTAGAACAAATAAACAAACTGGCATACATAAACTAGCAGTATTTCTTTATATCAATAGTAACAATGGACTATGTGAAAGTGAATATTAAAATGTAATCACATTTTCAATAGCATCAAATGAAAAAAATACTTAGGATAAATTAAACAAGGAAAGGAAAGTCTAATACACTGAAAACTACAAATCATTTATTAAAAAACTGAAAATAGATAAATCAGAAAACATCTCATGGTTTTGGTTCAAGAACAACATTGCTAATTTGTCTATACTTCCTGTTTTGGTTTAGATAATGGCTTGTCCTCAAAATGTTCTTGTTCTTAATCTGGTCTTAGTGGGCCTTTTGGACTTTGGTTGTATTATGGATTGAAGTGAAACGTAATCCCTTCATGATGTCCCAGAGAGGAGCCTTTGGGTATGATGAAATTATTAGGACATGGACCTCATGACTGACTTCTGGAGTATTGCAGGCAGAGGCCACGTGGATACCAAACACTCTTATCTGCTCAAAGTTCGGCCTTCCGCCATTCAGTAATGTTCTTTGCGGAGTTTATAGACATTGGAATTATGAATTAATAAATTTCTTCCTTTTTATAAATCAGCCAGACACAGGTATTTCTCTTAGGAATATAATAATGGACTAAGACACTAACCAATGTGATCTACTAATTCAATGGAATCTTCTAAACTTGTCATTTTAGCATATGGAACTAGAAAATATTCTGAATAGACAAAGAAATCTAGAGCAAAAAGGCATCCATCTGCCTGTTTTTAAAATATATTACACATTAATAATTAAAACAGTATGGCACTGGAACAACAGAAGATATATAATGGGTCATCGGGAAAGTCATGATCCATTTTAACATAGAAAAATAGATCATGACTTTCCCAACAACCTAATATTTCAGAGGAAAAAAATGCAGACCCCCGATACAATCCCACACATGCAGTCTCAAATCTTCATTGACAAGAAAGACAAAGATACACAATGGGGAAAAGACAAAATATTCAACAAATGATGGAAAACTGTGTATTCACATGTAAAACAATGAAATTGGGCCCTTATTTACAAAATAGACAGAAATCAAATTACCATTAGTTAAAAATGTGTATGTTAAAGTTGAAACTGTAAATTCTTGGAAATTATGAGAAAGGAAAACTCCTTCACATTGGTCTTGACAATGATTTCTTGGATAGAATTATAAAAGTAAAATTATATAAGTGGGACTAGAGTAAACTAAATATCCAAAAGGTATTAAAAAGCTTTGTTCACACAAGACAAACTCAAAATATCAATTGTTGAATAAAAATCAAATTTTCTTTTCTCTTATATAGACATTGAGGTAATAGGTCATCTCTGATTTGTGTTTTGGGGGGCTTATTTATGAAGTTTTTGCCTATTTCCATGTCTCCAAAAATCTCTTCTGTGTTTTTTGTGAACTCTTAAGGGTTTAAGTTTTATTTTGTTCTTCTATCATTTCTAGGGGTTGCCCTAGCATATTAGTAATAAGACTATCAGTAATTCAAATACATTTGGTCTGCACCTACCTTCTCTTCCTAAATGCCCATTCTACTTTCAGGTATGAGTTTCTTCATTTGAATAACATTGCCCAGAAATAGCATGCTATATTTTTGTATACATGCTTTGGTCATAACTTAGTCATATAGTATTGCGTAGCCACAAAAAATGTTGTGAAGTATTCTTTTTTTCTTTCTATATTTCATTTTTTACATTTAATCACTGTACATCTTTGCAGCATACAAATCAAATTTTCCCAGCATCAATACACTGCATGTTAGTTCAGTCAAAAATACTGCCATACACATTATTATCAACAGATAATTTTCCATTTTTGTGTAAATTAAACGTTTTGCCTTTTTAAAATTTTCATCTTGCATCACTCTCTACCACTCCCCCCCACCATTGCCCACATTTCTCCCACACTGTCACTAGTATCCACAGTTTCTCCTTATATATTTATACCTTCCAATCTTTCAGTTTCTGCCATAGCATGTAGACATTCAGTATATATTAAGTGAGTATATAGAATGCCTCTCTCATAATCTGACTTGCTTCACTTAGCATTAAATTTTCCATATTTGTCCACTTTTAATCAAATTCCAGATTCTCATTTTTTAATGACTTAGTAGTATTTCATAGTGTATATGTGCCATACTTTTTCAATCCATTCATCTGTTCTTGGACATTTTGGTTGATTCCATGTCTTAGCAATTGTGAATAATGCTGCAATAAACATGGATGTGCAAGTGTTTTTCCAATTGAGTGTATTCCTAACATCTCAAAGTATAAAACTACCGGCAAAAAACACAGAAGAGATTTTTGGAGACATGGAAATAGGCAAAAACTTCATAAATAAGCCCCCCAAAACACAGGCAATAATATTGAAATTAGAAAGTGGGATTAAATGAGGCTAAAAAGCTTCTGCAGAGCAAAAGAAGAAACAACCATTTGAGTGAAGAAATAACCCTGAGAATGGGAGAATATATTGGCAAACTGCCTCAGAGAAGGGACTGATAACTAGAATATACAGATAGAATATACAGAGAACTCAAAGCAGGTCACCTGCAAAAAATAAATAACAATAATAATAAATAATAATAATTAAGCAATTCAATTAAAAGATGAGCAAATGAGCTGTACAACTCTCCAAGAATGACATATGAACAGACAAAAAGCATAAGAAATAATGTCCAATATCCCTTATCATAAAGGAAAGGCAAATTAAGACCACAGTTAAATATTGTCTTTGAGTTGCAATGTGCCCATCAGAAATTGCTGTTACTGTGGAATGTGCATAGAATAATTAATAAAATCATTCATTTCTGAGCCAGCAGGTGGTGTAGTGGTTAAGGCACTAACCACTAACTACGATAGCCAACTCCATAGTTCTAGCCCTGAAACTGGTGGCTTGATAAACATGCTAGGCAAATGTGCACACCTGCCCAAAATCTGGAGAGGAGCTTGAGAAAGGATTGCAGCATGGATATCTCTTCAGGGTGATTTCTTTCTCACTTCCTCTCTCTCTCTCTCTCTCTGTCTCCCTCCAATGAGTACACATGCCCTGTGGCATATTAAAAAAAGTAATTTAATATATTCAGTCATTTATTTTTCAAATAATTCTCCATCTTTCTTTGTGTATAATCCTAGACAAAAATCTTACTCCAAAAGACTATTTTTATCTTTTAGGCTATGCAAAGTGACATTATATGCTTCCATAGCAACCTTCTAATATAGCAGCTATCAATGCATTATAGTGATTTATTAATAATGGTTTATTTTTCTGTATGCTATAAATACCATCAAGGAAAATACACCATTAATTTTTTTCCACATTGTGATATAAGGATCATAGTAGGTCATCAATATTTAAAAACCATAGTACATGAATAAGAAATCAAGAGAGAAATCTTCCAATTAGTGTGTTTTCCTCTGGTGCATTGGTCAGAATTCTCCAGAGAGTCAAAACGAGAAAGGCAAAATTGTTTGTGTGTGTGTGAGTGTGTGTGTGTGTACACCTTAGCCTTAAAGAGTTCTGCTTAGAGTAAAACATCAATAAATTTTAGAGTAACAGTTATATGATTTAGTATTATTGCCTGTGTTATGTTATCAAAATTAAATAATTTTTCCTTTGTTCCTGAATAAACAGAGATAGGTGTAAAGCTAAATTCCCCTCTATGATATAAAATATCCTCTTTTTGTTTGACAACACTTGCTCAGTAGAGATTAGGAGTCTCTTATCTGCACTGTTTGACTGCCAAATTTATCATCTAAGTTATTAATTTTAAACAATGATAAAATAAGTTTTCATCCGATAAGAAATGTTGAGATAATAAAAAAATACTTCAGAATTATGTTAGATAGCAAGAAAAAGTCATTATTTTACATAATTTATTTAGAAAAATCCACATGATAGATATTACATTTTCCGTCATTGGAGGTTGGCTGTACTTGATAGAACATTCAAAGAATGGTTTAAATTTAGTAATTTCATATTGGTAATAAGCAGAGATTTCTCTAAAACTGACTTGATTAAATGGTTGTAAAAATAATTTCCTACAAAATCAGTCATTTCATTTTAATCACTGTCTATAAGCTCACCCTGGAGAATAGATTTGAATATCTATCATCATTCCTTAGCTGTAACTTAGAAAATAAATGTAGCTCAAGTATTTAAGCATTTCCCAGAAAATACAATTTTAAAGCACATAAAAAATTATAGATTTAGAAAAATGAAAGATTTGCATGATTATTACCCCAAAATATTAAACCATTACTCTGTAAAATCAAATAATTTTACACAAGATTATGTGTCTTTAATTCTGATTTTTTAAAATCTCTCTTAAAATATTACAGCATATTTTGGCTGATGCAAAATTTCAAACCTCAAAGGCATATATTTTTCACATTACTTTTTTATTTATTCAATCACCATGGCTACTTACATTCAACTTTTCACACCTGCAGATGATTCAAAGCCAAGTTCTAAGACGTTTTGGCTTCTTACATCTTCATAAGGGAAAAATGAAAGTCAAACTCTGTTTTTCATTGACCTTAAATTATAGCCTACATGAATAATAACATTGGATATATACAGCACCTTATTTTTTTTCTTGCTCTGTTTCAGTCTCAGTATTCTTGTTTTCAGGCGATCCTACATACAAAGATGTGTTGGATGTATATAAAAGGGCAATAATTTCTCCAGTGCTTTGAGACCCATTGAATTATCTAATTGCAACAAATTGTGGCATATATTTTACAATTACTTATACTAGGTGACTGAGTAATGCTCTCATCATATACTCCTAAACTCTGTAGGTAATCATGTCTGCTATCAAAAGCTTTATCTGAGACAAAAGAACTAGAATGTGAATTATCAGCCTTCAACTGAAGGTCTTGCATATGATATTTAACTTTCTCGTTGTGAAGATTATATGATATGTAAGCATTTTAAAAATATGTATGTTGATACCAGAGATAGTAAGGAAGGGGTAATAGGAGAGGGATGGAGGAGAGCAGGGAGAAAAATAATATGCTTAATTGACAAAAAGAGAAAAGTTATTTGCTGATGACAATGTATATAGTAATGCCTTTGTCACGGCTAATATACACTGTATTTCTGCTGAGAAAAACCATGTTGTACACTTTAAAGATGTACAGTGATTGGGACCAGCGGTTAGAGTAACGACTATGTTGCTGGACTCCCACGTACTCGCCCGAGGTTTGCATCCTGAACCCGGTGGCTTAAAACTCACGCGCGGGAGCATGTGCATGTGTGCCCAAGATCCCAGAGGAGAATGGAGGAGAAGGGATTGCGGCGTGGCCATCCCCCCTAGGTGGTGATTTCTAGCTTTCTGTCTCTCTGTCTAGTCTCTGTCTGTCTGGCAAGCGCACGCACCCTACAGCAAAAACCTCTCCAAAAAAAAAAAAAAAAAAAAAAAAAGATGTACAGTGATTAAATGTAAATAATAAATAGATATAGATAAAAAATATGTGCGTATGAACACATGACTATTGGCCAATACTCTTATTTTCTGATTAAGTAAAGAAAACATGAATTATATTATACACTATTAACTCAGCTTGTGTTAGCAACCATAAAGAAAATATGTATTTTTTAAATAAATTGAATTTAGTTGATTATATAAAATCAAAGGCTTGTAATATTTGACATTATTTTTAATTGTATTCATGTCCATTTATTCAAGTCTAGAATTATTACTTCTTCATTCTTCTGCATCTCTAGTTTTAGATGACTAAAACATGGAAATATTCTCAACTTTACTGTACTATTCAAAAATATACATATTCAGGGAACCAGCAGTTAGCGTAATGGCTATGTCGCTGGACTCCCACGTAGTCTACCGCAGTTCGCGTCCTGGACCCGGTGGCTTAAACTCACCCCGGGCGCGTGTGCGTGAATGCCCAAGATCCCAAGAGGAGAATGGAGGAGAAGGGATTGCAGCGTGGCCATCACCCCTGGGAAGGTGATTTCTTGCTTTCTATCTCTCTGTCTTTCTCTGTCTTTCTGGTGAGCGCACGCTCCCTATAGTGGAAACCTCTCCAAAAAAAAAAAAGAAAAGAAAAAGAAATATATATAACATATTTCTTATATAGAGGGCTGCAGTTGAAAAGGAACTAGAGATAATATATTTTTTAGAAAAAAAGTTAGACAAAAGAATTAAGAGAACTGTTAAAAAGTCCAGAAAAATGGCTTTTATGGATTGTACATCCTTTGGGAGATGGAAAGGGGGAGCCATTAATAGAGATATAATAAATTTGTTTTGGAGAATGGCTTTTTATAAAAAAATTATCACAATGGGAAAAATACCATATCTGAAAAAAATAAGCTGCAAAAATGTCTCAGATGAGGGGTATAAATTTATCATGCTTTAAAAAATACTCAATTTAAATATTTTTGCACATACAATGCATTATTTTTTCAATTGAATTTTAGCATAACATGAATTATATAATTTCTTGTAAAGTGAAGCTATTCATTTGTCTTTTATCCTTGTGAAGACAGGAGAGATATTTTTATAGATGTGTAATTATACATAAATACATTATTGTTCTCTTTTCTAAAAAATCTATAGAGCATTTTCATCATCACTAAAAACTGAAAAATGATGCAATGACAATTCACTGGCTTGACTACTTTTCAAATTCTCTAATGTTCAAAACGTTTTATTTGTCACAAAAGACTACAATTACTAAAGAAAAGTGAATATATTCATCTAATTTTAAACTAGATATTTGATCTATGCCAAATGTACAAATACACATGTACAATTATTAACTTCCCTCAAAATGCAAATGTCTTGGTTCAATGATACACCTTAAACACATGCTTTAGAATAAAATCTCACCATTCTTTGAGAGAAGATATTGCTGCAGAGTCCTAGCATTAACAACTATTTTTATTATAATATGCTGCACTGTTCGTATTAATAAATAAAATCCATTCAATGTTTAACTTAGATTTTTTTTTAAATTATTGCTAGAAGATGCATGTACTCTCTAGAGAGAAAGAGTAAAAGAAAGCAGCAGCCAATGCGGCATCATTATACCATAATCTTTTTCTTCCAATTCTCCTTCTCATCAGGATTTTGGGCACATACACATATGCTTAATGTGTTTTTCAAGACTCTGGGCCAGGGTTCAAACTGCAGTCAGCCATGTGGGATCTGGCTCCTATAGCATAGTGCTTAATGACTGGGCTCAGGGACTAGCCCTTGAGGGATTATTATTATAATTATAATTATTATTATTTATTTAATTTATGTATTTCTTCCATGAGCAAAAGAGAGAGAAGGAGAGAGAAAAAAATCCCAACAGAGTATTGAAGCAATGATCCACATTCATACTTCAGCCAGCCCCAGGGCACGGCCAAGGTTGTGCCTTAAGTACTTAGGGAGGTCTCTGGACTTGAACCAGGAACCTTTGCATATGGGATCTTCTAGCAATACATTTGCATTTTATGATTGCATCACAGTTTGACCCCCTAAGTTTTTATTAAGTGCATTTAACATGGAACATGTAACCAGTGCTAATTAGAAAATCTAGAATAGTTTCAGCTTAAACTGTAATTATATCACAGATTGGGAAATTAGCCCAAATATTTTCTTACACAGTGTCCCATGATGATTACTGGATTCATTTAAAACAATTGCTAAGTGTTACAGGCCCTCTGTATTGGTCCACTATTGTGTTGCTAACAGAAATACCTGAGGCTGGGTGATTTATGAAGAATAGACGTTTATTTGATTCATGATTGTGCTGCCTGTAATGTGCAAATTTGTGTGTTTGACATTAGGCTGGTAACATCACAAGATTGCTGACAGAAGCATAAAGGATAGCAGAAGCATGCAGAGAGAGTATAGCCTGTATTCCTTATTAGTCTCTCTTTCTCTTTCTCATTTCCTTTTCTTATAAACCTACAAAGACTCAATCATGGAAGCCCTGCCCTAAACACATAATCACTAATATTCTCCCAAATGTTTTAACATTGAACCTAATGATTGGATCAAATTTTCACTCTTAATACTCTTTATACTCTTAATTTTCACTCTTAATATTCTTAATAACTCAACACACTATTTTTTGGAGGAGACCACCAAACCGTAATAGCACCCTCAACTTTAGGAGATATTTTCTTAAATATCTGTGTAGAACCTGCTCAAATTAAAAAATATTTCTGACTTCTTTTGCTTTCTATCAAAGTAAATAGGCAAACATGAAAATGTGAGTTGGATATAAAAAAAATGATTCAGTAATTAGAAAGCTTATACGAAAATAAACTGTATTTGATGTGACATCAAATATATTCGAAAAATAAAATAAAAATATGTAGAGAGATTCTCTAGAGAAACAGAAAGAATTGTGAATTTTGTTTGTGGGGAAGTGTGATTATGGAGACAGAGAAATAGAGGAAAGAGAGAGTAAGACAGAAAGATAGAAGGTAAAAAGAGAAGAGAGAGTGTACTTTAAAAATGAATATATTTATAATTACACTGAAGGTATTGAAAATTATGTAAATACTTGTGGAAGTCTGTAGACAAAGAAGGCAAGAAAAACTACAAATACCTGGTTTGAATAAAAATCACTGGTTTTGGGACCAGCAGTTAGCGTAATGACTATGTCACTGGACCCCCCATGTAGTTGACCGCAGTTCGCGTCCTGGACCTGGTGTCTTAAACTTACAGCGGGCACATGTGTGTGCGTGTGCAAGATCCCAAGAGGAGAATGGAGGAGAAGGTATTGCGACATGGCCATTCCCCTGGGGAGTGATTTCTCACTTTCTGTCTCTGTCGCCCTCTTTCTGACTAGTGCACATGCCCTGTAGCAAAAACCTCCCCAACCAAAAAAAAAAAAAAAAAAAAAAAAAATCACTGGTTTTATATTATTTTTATTCTAATTCCAATGCCTTCATTGTAATTATAAACATTGAGTTGTCAGGAAAGTCATGACATATTTTTGCATAGAAAATATGTCATGACTTTCTTGATGACTTAATATATTTTCTCTTTTGCTGTCTTAGTCTCCTCTCTTTCTGTTTCTCTATTTCCATAAACATACTCCCATCACACAAAATTCACAAACCTTTCTGTTTTTCTAGAGAATCCCAGGACTACATGTTTTTTATTTCATTTTTGAACCGTATCTGTTTATAGGATTCCCTTTCTGAAATGTTTTCATAGTTGGAAGCCATAAAACCAATGTGTTGACATTCATTATGTATAAGTTAATAAAAAAAAAAAAAGGTCCAGAGATCAGAAACTCACCTGTGCATGAGTTGTTTATAAAAGGTAAATAATTTTCAAGAAACGCTATCAATTATTTTGTTTGAATAGTCTTTTAAGGTCAATGACATAAATATAACTTTTTTTTTCACAATTTCGGCATAGTACCTTAACAGAAAAGAAAAAAGAAAAGTGACTGAAAAAAATATTATTCATTATTACTTGCTAGTTTTTTGTCATATGTGTGTGTATATGCCAGACAGGAGAAAGACAGAGAGAGGGAAAGTGAGAAAACATCCCCAGGAAGAATGCCCACACCTCAATCCCTTTTCCTCACAAGATGTTGGCTATACACACATGTCCCCAGTGTGATTTTCAAGTCATTGGATCCAGGATGCAAATCATGGTCAACCCTGTGGAAATCCAGCTGCCTTAACCACCATGCTATCTGGTGGCTTCAATAGGAAAGTTACTTAACATTAAAAGACAAACATTAAGATGGGAAATAATGTAATTAAGAGTTAAGCTGAGAAGTAAAATTGACATATTGATTTTTTTCTGTTGTTTGATATGTATACATAATTATTAATAAATATTGTCTTTATTTAAAATAAGAATACACGAAGTGACTCTGTTTGGAATTTAGTTATATGTAATAAGATTAGTTATATAATGAGATAAGGTGCTCAAAGTGTTTACCGTTTAAAGAAGATTCATTTTTCCACATAAGAAGAAAATCTATTTGCACAAGAGACAATTAGGTAAACCTATTATTTCTAAAAGAAGCAGAAGATAATTTTATAGCTCAAATTAAATAAAAAAGGTTGATCAACTATTTAGTAATATTAGAACATTTTAAGATTTAGATATTTTAAATGTTGATACTAAATGCTGTGTGTCTGGACAGAATAATTTCCAGTTTCTGATATTCAGATTCCCGATTCTTTTAATATACAGAATTTTTTAGTCTTAGTAAAATTTACATTTCAAAATAGAAAATTATTTGTTGGGACCAGCAGTTAGCGTAATGGCTATGTCGCTGGACTCCCACGTAGTCGACCGTGGTTCGAGTCCTGGACCCGGCGGCTTAAACTCATGCCGGGCGCATGTGCGTGCGTGCCCAAGATCCCGAGAGGAGAATGGAGGAGAAGGGATTGCGGCGTGGCCATCCCCCCTGGGGGGTGATTTTCTGCTTTCTGTCTCTCTGTCTCTCTCTGTCTGTCTGGCGAGTGCACGCGCCCTATAGCAAAAACCTCTCCAAAAAAAAAAAAAAAATAGAAAATTATTTGTTATAAAGAGATTTATTAGTCAAAAGAAGCAAAACCAGTGATATATACATATATATATATGTATATACACACACATATGTACATATATACACACATATATACAGAGAGAGAGAGAAATTGAGAGAGAGAGAGAGAAAGATATTATGGGAACTGGCTTTTGTAATTATGGACAAGGAGACACAATAGATCATCTTCATTCCTGGAAAACCAGGAATGCTGGTGATGTATCTCCCATTCTTAGATCTAGGAATGAAGGTGGGTGGATGAGGCAATGATGTTAAGTCCTGAAATCTGAAAGCCTAAAAATCAAGAGCAACAATGTCATATCTCAGGGTAGGAAAAAATGGATGTCCCAGCTCAAGAGGAGAGAGAGAGAAATCACACTGCCACTGCTTTTTTTTTTTTTTTTTTTTTTTTTTTTTTTTGTTCTCTCAGAGCCCTTGACAGATTACATGATGCCTGCTCACATTGGTGAGAGTAGGTTTGATCAGTCTGTTGTTTCAAACTCTGTTCCGGAAACACTCTCACAGATGCATGCAGAAATAATGTTTTATCACCTATCTGGACATTCCCTTAAGCCTGACAAGTTAACACATAATGTTAACCATCACAAAAATTCTGTGCATTGTCTGGCCATTACTCATAGATATTAATACTTATTAGTCAAAAATATATACAGACATTACTAATATTTCCCAGAGAGACAGCATTATCTCCATTGAAGAGATTTTTCTTCCACAATAATGAGAATGTAAACTTTTATTTCTATATATTATTTTAGGATATTTAGGTTTTTCCCAAGTTTTTGGCTATTATGGTTAAAACTGCTTTGAACATCTGCTCACAAGTATTTCTGTGGATAGATTTTTTTCTTATTTATCTTAGATAATACCTCATCAAATTGTATGGATTATTTTGTTTGGGACATGATCTTGCCACACTGGGATCTGATGAATGCTTCTCTTTCCTATGTGATCTTTGCAGTTCACTGCTAAATTATTTACTTTCAATGTTAGAATCCCTTTGAATTTGCTTCTCTTTCAACTGCTTCTGGGTTTATCTTAAGAATGGGACTATGGTGCCATATGGTGGTGGTGCAGCACTGCTGCATTGAACCCACATGGAAAAGGTCCTGGGTTTGTGTCCAAGGACCTTCCTGAGTACACAGGGTGCCTGTATGCATGTCCATGATGGAGGCTGTCTGAGATGGGGTGAATTCTGGCATGAGAATATTGTTGGTGATGCCTCTTTCTCTCTTACTTTCTCTCCCACTCAGAAGAAATACATAAATAAACTTTTAAAAATGAAAAATATTGTGAGTCATTTCATTATGGTTGGTCTATGCTGGACTACAGGAAAGGCTAGGCTTTCTCAAACCCTTTTATCTCACACAGGCAAACAAAATATTCCTGTTCTTCTTGCAGAATGTTGAGACCTAGTAAACTACTTGGCTCACTAAGTCCTTGTCATCTACATTTCTTTTCTGGTATACTGCATTTTCCAGGATTTTTCTCTGGGAAGGAAAAAAATAATTTTTCTACACTCATATTCAGCAAATATGTGTGAAGACTTTCTTTGGCCCAGTTATACCAGGTCCATTATCAGACAGTTTTCTCTGGACCTAGTGCTCAGATATCAATGAGAGCTCTTTTCCCACCACCACATTGGTTTCCCCTTCTCTAAAGGAAGCTGAAGGACAGGCATATGAATTTGTGGTCCATGACTTAAGACTCATATTTAAAAGTTCCAGTTGTGACCCCCTGCTTCTCTTCCACAAAGCTGGACAATGGACAATGGAAAATAATTCATGGGTGACTTCTGATCCCGTGTAGTTGACTGCCAGAAGCAGTGGCCAAAACCCTTTTAAAAATTACCTATAGGCCACTGTCTTCTTCCATGTCTTGTATAAGTGCATCTAACTACCAAGAGAAATAATCACATACAGAATTGTAGCTTTAAGGGCATCTCAATAATATATACTTTTAGCTTTCCCTTTCTCCCAGAAAGGAAGGAGATCCTAAGAGGAGAGGAGAATTGTAATAGAATACATTTAAAAATCTCGTCAACACCACTGAGGCAAATTTACCATTTACATATTGAAGAAATAGCCTCATCATCTAATTTATACAGAGATCCATGAATGATGGACTATTTGGGGGCAGGAGAGTATTCTAAATGAGGAGGGGAAGTCAGATTGCTGATAGAGTGCCTTAAGATATCTAGCAAGATGGGACTAGGAGTTAGCGTAATGGCTATGTCGCTGGACTCCCACGTAGTCGACCACGGTTCGAGTCTCGGACCTGGTGGCTTAAACTCACGCCGGGTGCATGTGCATGCGTGCCCAGGATCCCGAGAGGAGACTGGAAGAAAAGGGATTGCGGCGTGGCCATCCCCCCTGGGGGGTGATTTCTTGCTTTCTATCTCTGTGTCTCTGTCTGTCTGGCGAGCGCACGTGCCCTATAGCAAAAACCTCTCAAAAAAAAAAAAAAAAAAAAGATATCTAGCAAGATTATCTTTAACACATTAGGAAAAAAGGATGATCATGTCTAATTTTTTATTTAAAATTTTGTATTGTTTACTTAAAGTCCCTCAAATCATATAAATCGTAGGTTCCAAAAAACCTATTTCTGCTCCTGTCTCCTACATATTCAAATGAGGATGTTGTTGAAAGCAAGCAATTCCCCAGGGTACAGGGAATATGTCTGGGCTGGTGATCTGTATTTGACAGTTGTCAATATGTCCAGGAAACTTAAAGCCATCAGCCTATATGATAACACCAAGTAAGTAAGTACAGTTTATAAATATATATATATATATATATATGTATATCATCCTTGGAATGATCTGAAAACACAACGAAAATTCAGAGGCCCTAGGAAATTTCATGTTAGTGGTACTGCAACACAATGAGAAGGAGTCAAGAAAGGATATAGAAAAGGTATGGTCAGTGAAGTAGAATTAAGAAGTATGGGGGGGGCAGCAGAAAGCATAATGGTTACTCGCTGGCCTCCCACATAGTCGACCATGGTTTGAGTTCCAGACCTGGTGACTTGAAATTCACACAGGGCATGTGTGCATGCATGCCCAAGATCCCAAGAGGAGATGGAAGAGAAGGGGTTGTGTTGTGGCTATCCTCCCTGGGGTGGGGGTTGACTTCTTGCTTTCTTTATCTCTGTCTCTCTAGGGAGTGCATGCACCCTATATCAAAAAAAAAAGTCTCTAAAAAAAAAGAGGTATTAGATTCCCAATTAATAAGCACTTCTAAGAAGAAGGGATCAGCCATGCCACATGCTGGCTTATATTATTAATGTAAATTATAAAGAAGATATTAATAACAACAAAAACAATGGATAACACATATCATACTTCATGTCAAGAAGTTTCCAAGGATATTAAATCTATTAATTGACATAACTCTCACAATTCCACTAGGCAAGTATTTGTATATTTCCTATTTTCAAAATGAGAATGAGTCCCAAAAGAATTAAGCAACATGAGACCAGCAGTTGGCATAATGGCTATGTCACTGGACTCCCATGTAGTCGACTGCAGTTCGAGTCCGGACCTGGTGGCTTAAACTCACTCCAGGAGTGTGTGCGTGCATGCCCAAGATCCTGAGGGAAGAATGGAGGAGAAGGGATTGTGGTGTGGCCATCCCCCGCGGGGGGTGATTTCTCGCTTTCTGTCTCTCTGTCTTTCTCTCTGCCTTTCTGGTGAGTGCACGTGCCCTATAGCAAAAACCTCTCCCCCACACTCTCCCCCCAAAAAAAAGAAAAAAGAAAGATTAAGTGACATGTCCGAGATCATACCTACGGTAAGTAGAGGGGTTAGGATTTGCATGTCAGGAATCCGACTCTAGAGCCTGTATGCTTAACCACACTTTTATATGACTACTTTTTTTTGTCAGTATTTGAGAATAAGTAAAAACATTTATATTTTTTTTTCCATGAGTTTTGCCAGTAACTACTTTACGCTTGAATGTGTTCATTGTCTATGAAAATCTGCTTACTTAGTGTAATTGTGGGTAATTCAAGTTCTTTCATAAATTAATAACTTGCATGAAATCATAAAGGGATGCTGTCATAGGTGTAGTTTTTGAATTCAAGACTTTATTCCTGGGAACCCTTTCATACCACTTCGTTCTCCCTTCCATTACGATCTTATGCCTGTGTTTTGAGTTTAGTTGTCAAACATTGACATACCACTAAAATGTAAAGAGAAGAAATTGAACTGTTGGTGAAAGATTCGGCACACCTGTTTCTAATTAAGTGGTACTAGAGGCTGCTTAATCCCTCCTCTATATATCTGGACAGGGGCTTTTGAGTCCATGTCGTATATTTATCCTCTGAATTATTCCAGAACCAGTCCAGTAGGAAGGGTCTTCAGCCATGTTGTGAGAGATTGTCCCAGCAGGGAATCACACCCTCCAGCAGAGCCCAAACCATAATTGAGATTTCCTGGCAAATTCCTTATGTGGAGAATCAAACCCTGAGAAACCCTGCAGGAGAGAATTTCCATTGATTTCAGCTGTGCCTAATTCTCCATAAAAGTTTGGAAAAGGTAGTAAATTCGTTAATGTTTTGAGACATTTTCCAACTGTAAGAGACCAGAGAGAGTGAGAGAGAGGAAGAGAGAAGATACTGTGTTTGTTCTCTTTGAATGCAAGAAAAAAATTTGTCCTTTATGTCACTTTATACACCTGTGACTGCACAGAGATGGGCACGTGGAAAAGGTGAAGAGAATTCATGTATTTCCATGACTTTTTTTTAGCGTAACAAAACTGATTGCTTTTGGCTTATAAAAACAGACACAGAAAGGTGGATAGTCAGACACCCTAAAATTATGCAGTGGAAACTGTGTGATGTGATGCGATAGAGTGTCACTAATACCTATGGTGCAATCTGTATTTATAAACAGTGTTTGCTACTTGTCATAAATCCAGAAAACAAATGTGTTTGTTGTACTGTGATGCCCCTAGGAAGGATTGCATTTGCTGTCTCCCTTGGTCTTTGCACAATTCCAACTGGAATAAAAGAACTACAGTAATCCTTGTACTAAAGGTCTCACCAGATTGACAAAAGACATTGTCAAAAACCCATTTCTTTGAAATATAGGAAAGATCCCCAGTGGGTCTAGGGGTATATAGACACCCTACCTCAAACAAATTTAGGGAGAAATCACATACTCACTAGAAAGAAGAAAAAGTGGGAAATAACTATCACTTTATTAAAATGAAGTAGAGAGCATATTGCTTTTTTAAAACCCACTATAAACAAATGAATCTGAAAGGTTACAAGGAATAGTGAAGAACATCTTGTTGCTGTGGGTTTGGTGTTTATAGTGTGAAGAAGACTGTTTTGTCATTAGTTTGCTGAATACAGAGGTGCTCTTAATTTTAACAAATAAATTAGTCTTTTTGTGGCATTGATACTTTTTTCTTTTCTTTCTTCTTTTTATTATTTTTTTGAAGAGGTTTTTGCTATAGGGCGCGTGCGCTCGCCAGACAGACAGAGAGAGACAGAGAGACAGAAAGCGAGAAATCACCCCCCAGGGGGGATGGCCACGCCACAATCCCTTCTCCTCCATTCTCCTCTCAGGATCTTGGGCACACACGCACACGCACCCGGCGTGAGTTTAAGCAACCGGGGCCGGGATGCGAACCGTGGTCGACTGCGTGGGAGTCCAGCGACATAGCCATTACGCTAACTGCTGGTCCCTTTTCTTTTATTTTTGATAGAGTATGTGTACACATGCCTGAGAGAAAAAGAGAGGGAGAGAGAGACAGAGAGGGAGAGAGAAATGAGTACCTGCCACAGGGCCTGATCTTGGTCACTCACGTGCATGCCTTGACTGTTTTCAGGCTGACTGAGCCAAGGATTCTTTTTCTTTTAAAGAATTTCTTTTTTTTTTTTTTTCTATTTTCAAGAACAGATGCTTTTTTTAAATAAAACCTTTCTTTTGCATTTTTAATTTTTATTATTATTCGTACATTAAATCGCTATACATCATTAGCCAAGGATTCTAATCTGAGTCACCATGTGGAATCCAGCTTCTCCTGAACAGTATATTACAGCTGCACCATGGAGCAGCCTATATTTTCTGTTTTTGTAAGTAGTTTTAAAAATATGTGGTGCAGTGATAAAATGTGACACTCTGCAAGGCTGGCTCACATGGGAAGATTATGAGTTCACACCCAGAAACCATTCTGAATACACTGTGCACCTTCATGCCCATGGTCTGTGACTGAGGCTCAGGTTGGATCATGATCAAGACCTTGTTGGGGCTGCTCTCTGTCTCTCTGTCTCTCTCTCTCTTTCTCTCCCCTCTCTCTTCAATAGAAAAAAAGGAAACTTTAATAATAAAATTTTAGCTATTCCAACCACTTAGAAAATTGTTTTATTTCCTTAAAAAGTATATGGTAAATTTTATTTTGGAATACTCTATATTCAATCCAGTTCACATCTGATTATACTCAGGATAGCTCTCCAATTCTCCATTCATAGTGATGAATACAGGAGTTTAAAACATTTCAAATTTCAAATTAATCTAAAGAGGGAACAATTAATGAGACTGGATAAAAAATATTTATTTTGTATGATTTTTTTGTTTGGGGTGAGGTGGGATTTATTTACCAAAAATAAGTATCATTAAGATAAAAGCCACCTACAGAGAGAGCAGTCTCTCTCTCTCCCACTCTCTCTCATATAAACATATATATCTGTTTATTTCTTGGCTGTGGAGTGAGATCTACCCACTTTGGAGTCTGGACTCTCATCCAAACAAGTAGTAGTGTGACTTTGGGCTTGTTAATTAATCCAGTTAGTCTCCTGTAGCTTTATATGTGAAATTGAAATACTCATATCAACTTAACAGTAGTTACTGGACAAAATTAGATGATATAAAAATATATATTATGCATATATAGAGAGAAAGAAAGTGAGAAAGAAAACACTGCTTCATAACAGTACTTTCTTGTATTAAATCACATAGATTAATATTATAAAGACAATGGAAGCTCTGAAAAAATAGTTTATAGGAGTTTATTATATTTCTAAAAACAGATAAATGAAGATTTAGACTCTTTTAACCTTTTCTATATCTTCCCATCATATTCATTATAGTTTTAACTTAGTTGAATAATACTAGTAATGTCTACATCACCTAGGATCTACAGAACTAATCACTTATTATCGAGAACAAATGTTTCTAATGAGACCAACTTTTAGAAATGCTTTTCTGAAAGAAAGATTCATAGTATGCAGGTGATTTTTCTTAATTAATTTATTCTTTTTAATTTGACCAGGGGGGAGAGAGAAAGAGAAAGAGCGCGAGCCGTCAGGTCTGTGACTCGAATCGCGGTCAGCCATGTGGTAGTCCAACATCCTTAACCACCATGCCACCTGCCGGCCCCATATAGTATGCAGGTGATTTTAAAGCTTATATTATTATCACAGTTATTTTGTTTAATTGTAGAATATCACATACAAATATAACAATTTTGTGTACTGATTTTTATAAACTATCTTTTAGGTAGTATGCTCTATTTCACTACGTGATTACAAAATACAATCAATTCTAGAAGAATCTTTCATGGTAGTCATATTCTCTAAAGTGGCTGCAAATCCTGAATTAGTGAACACTGAAACATTGCTTTCAGGGGAAATACAGGGTTAGGTTTCTGTAGGCTCTAGTCATATTTTCAGCAACTTGTTTTTCTGTTTCTGTTGAAAGACATCTATTTTGAAATATATCGTCCATTCTTTAACACTAGATCCCTAGCCAACAGCGCTGTCACTTATGATGGAATGAGGCTTATCTAGCGCATGTGTTTTCTCCATAAGGTGCATCGACCTTCTCGTACTTAGGAAAAGGAGACTCGCTTTAGCACTATACTTTGAAGCCATTTTAAATAGCAGAACTATCAAGAAGAAGCACACAAATAACAAAAGTGAGGCACTAAATAGACCATGATAAAAACACTTGTTTACAATAAGAGAGTTGAAACAATGAGAGTTGGTTTGTTCTACTTCAGCTTAAAACAGGTCAGTCAACTGAAATATTTGGCTTCTCTTAGATCTACGAATGGCCACTAAAGTGGCATACATATTGATTTTGGGGTTGCAAATAAATTTTAACAAGTAAGTGAATTTGCAAATATGGATCTCACAAAGAAGAGAATTGATTGTATTTACATTAACCCCCCCTCCCCCGTGGATGGGTCTATTAGCCTATGATAGAACTCGATTTTATTTTGTAGTCCCTTATAATTAAAAGTATAAACTGTATGTCCTAGAAAGTATGTGAATCAACCAAGTACAAAAAGAAATTATCTTCTTTTTTGTCCTCACTTTCAGAATTGTTTAAAGTTTGCGTAATAATGAATACAGACTGATTTGGATGCACCTAAAGAGACAGCTAGTTTAGAAAATGTGTTCTTTACCATCACAAAAGTGTCCCTTACAACACCATGCCTTACATTTCTGAACATTAACAGCAGCAATAAAAGAACTTTTCTTTTTGAATTATCCTGACTCAGAAATGCAAATTGCCACTCTAAAGTTTTATATACATCTTAGAAGTAAACATCACTAGACATATTCTTATGATTTGACTAAATCATTATTTAGTTTCAGGCTTTACTCCAGGCAACAATGGTGTATGTCGCACCACATTTTGTAGCTGTTTCGGTCAAGGAAGAAAAATATCACAGATGTTTCCAAACTCAAAAATAAGAAAGGACAGGAGGTTCTCTGTCCTTGTGAAAAGGGAATATGTCCTCACGGAGTGAACACTAGGTTGCTAAATACCTTTTTGTTTGCTTATTCATTCAAAATATTTTGGGAGGTGGGCAGCATAAGATGGCTATTTCAGTCATCATGCAATCCATTTATGGTTTTGTTCCATCTTTTTCTGTCATGCTGGAAGGGAAAAATAGATAAAGCAGATAGATTTTCATGTTTTTTAAATTTAGTCAAAGATAATAGACATAGAGGGGAATTTTTAAAAAGCTTTTTGAAAATCATGGTCACTAACATTTTTAAAAATGAATTATTTATTTAGTTTTATTTATCGCTATTATTTTTTAATTTACTACAGGTCATGTGCACTTACCAGGGAGAGGGAGAGAAAGTGAGAAAACAAGCCTGCATGTCCAGGATTCAAACTGCAGTCGGCCAAGTGGGAAGAGTCCCATGCCTCAACCACCATGCCACTGTTGGCCCGAACAAATTGGAATATTTAAACAATAAAATATATTTGGAAGTTATAGCTCATTCTTTTCACACTATAAAGTGAAACAAAAGTATTTTTTAATCATAAACACATTTTATATATTTTTTATTTTAGTTTAGTTTTAGGTGCATGTTTTCACTGTAGAGAAAGAAAGAGAGGGAAAATAAGAAATCACCCCCCGACACACACACACCCCACCCTAGTCCTGTCAAAGGGAGAGCCACCCTGAAATCCCTTCTCTTCTCCTCTGGATTTTGGGCATACACATACCTGGGCGATTTTCAAGTGGCAGGGTCAGGATTCAAAGTAAGCAATCAGCCAAGTGGGATACAGTACCTTAACCATCACACAAGCTGCTGGCCCTGTAAGCACATTTTAAAATTAGTAGCTCTCTTATATCTCCAAAAGGAAAACATATATTGAAAAAATGTAATAAATAAAAATGTTATTTTATTGAATTAGGAAGGGAAAAAAAAAAAACAACCAAAGATGATTATTTTTCTAAATGTGCAAAAGTTTCAGTGACACCAATGATGGGCCTATTGTTAAAAATCAGTTTTCTAAACACATGAACGCACACCCACATACAAAAGCACAATTGCTTAATTTATAGTGTTTGCCAATTTTCATTGTGTAAATACTCCCACCAGGGATAATTTCAATATGAAGAATAGAGATGGCTAAGAGACAGGCACATTAAGCTCTCACCAGCAGTTAAAATATGATTTCTGCACACCATTTGTTATAACTCAACTTTTTGTAATTTTTTAAATTGTATTTACTTGTATTTATAAATTACATGCTTAATTGTATTTATAAATTGCATTCTTAAGGTATATGTCTTATGCAGCATTATATGTAGCTATTGGAGCACATGTGCCCTATAGCAAAAACTCTATCTCAAAAAAAAAAAAAAAAGATATTACAGATAAGCATAATTATCCAGGAAACATCAATCATTCACTGGGTGAGTAGGGAAAGATTTTTGATAAGGTATCTTATAAAAATACTAATAATATATTCAAGTGATTGGGGTATTTATTCCTCAAGTTTCTAAGACAGGGGACTTTTACATTTTATTTTATTTTTTATTCAGGAGTAGGAGTCTAAAAGATTACTTTTTTCTGCTTTCCTTTGTTTGCTATTTGTAAGAGGAGTGAATCTTCAGAGAATGTTTTTAGGTAATTGAAGAAACAGTAAGCAAGCAATGGGAAGTAGAACTGAACATTGATAGTCATTTTATTCAAGTATTATATACTTAATATTTATTTTTGTATAAGAATTTTGCATACATTTGCAGTTAAAAAAGATTTAAATTTTATACATTACCAAATGAAGACAGCAATTTTCACTCTTTTCTTATTTATGAGAGAAAAAGAGGGAGGGTAAGAGATAAAGAGATGTTTATTTATCAGTTTATTTTACTCATGACAGTATGTGTATGCATATATACGAGAAAATATATATATATATATATATATATATATGTATATATATATATATATATGTGTGTGTGTGTGTGTATATATATATATATATAGAGAGAGAGAGAGAGAGAGAGAGAGAGATAGACACTCTCAACACTATCTCATCATACCATAATCCCCTTTCCCCAACCTGCTTCTCAGGATCTTGGGCTTCCATGCGTGCACCTGAAGTGTTCAAGGTTAACAGAGGATCTGGATCCATGGTAGGTCAAATGGCTTCTAACCCAGTTCAGCACATTGCCACCTGTGCCACCAAGGCTAGGTAAGCCCCAAAACATACAACCAACTGATTTTTGAAAAAGGACACAAGACAATCCAAAGCGGAAAAGATAGTGTCTTCTGCAAATGGTGCTGGGAGAACTGGATATCTGCCTGAAGAAAAATGAAAATGGACACCTCTCACCATTAACAAAAATTGTCTCAAAATGGATCAAAGGTCCAAATGTGAAACCTCAAACTATTAAACTACTCTTGGAGGGGCTGGCAGGTGGCATGGTGGGTTAAGGTGCTGGACACTCCCACATGATTGACTTCAGTTCCAGTCCAGGGCCTGGCAGCTTGCTCTCTCACTTTCTCTCTCTCTGTTTTTCTCTATCTCTGGTAAATATCCAATTTGTATGTGGATATCCAATAGCACCTACACTTTATTAGTAAAAAGTATCTTTGCTCCACTGAATTACCTTTGCTCCTTTATCAAAGGTTAGTTGATTATATTTTTATGAATCTATTTCTGGGCTTTATATGTTATTCCATTGATCTATTAATGTATTTTTTCACCAATACATTTCCTTGATTACTATCACTTTGCAGTAAATCTGTAAATCATTAGTACTGGTCCTTCATTTTGATTCTGCTCCTTCCATATTGTGTTCGTTATTTTTGTTTGCATCGCCATATAATATTTAGGCTCAGTCTGCCAATAAACCAAAAAGTAATCTTTCATTTTGCTGTGAAGTTGTTAAGGACTCTCATTTGACAATATTGTTTTCCTAGCCATGAATATGGAATATATTTTCATTTATTTAGTTCTTTGATTTGTTTAATTAAATTTGGTACTTTTTCTCAAATAGATCTTATACATATTTTGTTAGATGTATGTCTAAGTAATTAATTTGGGGGGGGTTGCTACTATAAATGGTATTATGCTTTTAAATTAAAATTTCACCAGTTCATTTCTGGTAAATAGAAAGTAATAGACTTTTGTATATTAACCTTGTATCCTGTCACCTTACCATAATTGCTTGCTGGTTCTCAAGGGAAAAAGCCTGCATATATTTGTATCCATCCCTCTAATAAAACATTTTAAATAGTATTTCTTTGTTTCTAACATTTATTTCTAGTCAAGGATTGTATCTCTCCCAGCTACTTTATGTTTTTTTTTTTTTTGATGTGACATCTTGGGGACAGTGAGTACAATATGCCTGGTTCTAAAAAAACCTCCAAATTAACATTATTTTTTTCTGTTCTAGCAGTGGTTGGTAATCACCAAAGCAGAATATGCTGAAATATTCATGGATGTCCCTTGTGTACAAATTCAGGCAACTAGACTATTACCTTCTTATATTTTTCTCCAAAATATTATGAAAAATTAAAAAAAAAAACTAGCCTATGCCTTTTTTGAGTTACTTTCATTGATGTTCATACAACATCTTGGCAAGCATCGCCACCGTGACAACTAAGTGGCTTCGGCAGCTAAATGTCCAAGCCTAATTATGTGCACATTGGTTTTAACGAGTCAGTTCTGTGAGGGTATCTCTCTTACTGTAACAGGACTACAAACACTGGCAAAACTCACTTATTTTCTGTCAAATATGCAATATATGCTCTGTTCCTTCCTTGATATGATACTATTCATATTTCAAGTTTGGCTTAACTCAGTAGTTTTTCTTCTTATTTTATACTCGTGCTGCTGCTAGCTACTGGTGGAGAAAATCCAAATAACCAGAAATTTGTTTCAAGGAAAATGATGGAGCCCTCAATATAATAAAGGCTTGCCATGACGACAAGAAATACTTTAGAAGTATAACTTCATCACAGGTTGTTTTCCTCAGAGAGTAGATGCTAAGACTGAGCTTTGTATAGGAAGACTTTATTAGAGATTGCTCCCAAGAGTTACAGAATTGAGGTGTTTAAGAAGCAAGATTGAGCAGAGAAATACACTGAACAATAATGTTTTGAAACAAAGACCCTGTTTAGGGGAGCCCTGGAGGTGATATGAGCCTTCAAATTTGAGAACTGAAAACAGAATGTGAGGTACTCAAAATTTTCTTGATGTGTGACTTTTTTATTTTCTATTCCCTAATGATAAATTTCTGTTCATTTAACTCCCTAAAACCCAGCTGTGCAGTGATAAAGATGGGGTATCATGACTAGGTACTAAATTTTAACTCGACTGTTAGCTAGTTGTATGACATATAAAATTACTTCTTGTCTTTTAAATTTAATTTTGTCATTCATAAAATTAAAGGATGTTCATAATGATTTTATGGAATCTAAAATTCTCTATCTTTCCATATAATCACAGATGAAGTGAAATAATGACTTTGAACCTCATTCATGTAATATTTCATAGAAGAAAATTAAAAAGGTAAGCATATAATGTAAGATTTAGTGGACTGCCCCACGGTATTGTGGTTAAGACAGTTGGCTCCCATACGAATGACTATGTGACTGGAGTACGGGACCCACCAGCTTTAGAAACACACTGGGCACGTATGTGTGCATGACCACAGTCCTGAAAGAAAGAAGAAATGGAAGAGAAGTGATTGAGGCATGACTATTTCCCATGAGGGGGGGCAGTTATTTCTCACTTTCAAGCTGTCTCTCTGTCTCTATCTCTATGGTGAGCATACATATCCTCTGGCAATATGTTTTTTTAAAGACTTAAAGTAGGTCATGGATTTATAACTGTTCATTGTTAAATTTTATCCTATTTCATTTGTGAAAATCTCCCTGACTAAAAAACATTTTAAAATGACATGGCTTCAGGTCAGCAGGTGGTATGGTTAGTTATGGTGCTGGACTCCCACATTGCTGGCCATGGTTTGAGTACTGGATCTGGTGGCTTGCTTTCTCTTTCTCTCCTCTCTCTCTCTCTCTTTCATCAAATAAAAAATAGTAATAATAAATAAATTATTAAAAAGAGAAATGGTTCTAGAAGTCTAATTTTTACATTTTGTTTACAAATCTGTTGGGTGAATAGATTATATAAAGCTAAATGATATAAGATCATCTCGATGTGTGAACCACACTCATGTTTTCTGTCATGTGAGTCTATACACATACCCAAAAACAGCAGTATGACATGCCAAGAATTTTAATCTTCCTAATATTGAAAGTGTACTTTTTTTTCCCCTTACTATAAAAAAATGCTCACACCTGGGACCAGCAGTTGGCATAATGGCTATGTCACTGGACTCCCATGTAGCCAACCGCCATTCGATTCCTGGACCTGGTGGCTTAAACTAACACTGGGCGAATGTACATGCATGCCCAAGATCCTGAAAGGAGAATGGAGGAGAAGGTATTGCAGCATGGCCATCCCACCTGGGGTGAGGGGGGTGATTTCTTGCTTTCTGTCTCTCTGTCTCTCTCTGTCTTCCTGGTGAGCGCATGCGCCCTATAGCAAAAACCTCTCCAAAAAAAAAAAGTTTTATATATATATATATATATATATATATATATATATATATATATATATATATGCTCACACTTTGTTACCTAAAAAACAGCACTATAACTATGTACTCACAGGTAAGATATTCTCTTCAGCTCATAAAGCTTTTATGACTTTCATCATGTCAGTTCTAGTAATCTACAGTATCTTAAACCTGAGCCTTATTCTTGCAAGTGTGGTGCTACATTTAAAGAAAAATTTAATGAAAATCGCATGTTAATATTGATATTCTTTGTAAAGACATTCTTGCAATCTTTTCCTCTAAGATCTAATACAACAAATTTTTTTTCTTTTCATTATTACCACTTTTTCCTCTGCTACATTATGAATATTTTGAGGGAATGATCTTATATAGCTTTTAAATTATTTAGATTTTAGCAATTAATATAGCATTTGAGGCAGAATTGGTGCAAAATAAATTCTTAGTAAAATACATTTAATTGTAGTTTTTCTTCTCTTCCTGCTTCTACCATTTTTTTCCTGTTCTATCTTTTCCTCTATTCTCTTTTCTTAAAAAAGAAACAGTACTGTGCTAGTTTGACATCTACTAAAAAAAATAGCACACCACGTATTGTAAACAATGGTTTAAAGAATCTTTCCAAGATTTTATTGACTTGGAGGTTTATATTAGTAAGTTATGATGGCCTTAAGCTTTTAGCTTTCCCTGTGCTCATCCTGTGTTGATCTGCTTTTGTTTTTTCTTTCCTTTTTTTAAGGTAGTTTTTTATCTTCACCTTCTGGGATGATTCAATACCTGATGAAAGGGAAGTTTAATGATGATTATTTAAAAAAAATGTGTAGCACCTTTTGATGTATAAAACAAGTTAGTGGAGCATAAAACAAAAATAAACATAGCCTCGATGATAATCTTATACAAATATTATCTAATATATTCAATAGCAGCAATGATTATGTTTTGCACCTATGTACCCTGAACACAGTTTATTATTCTTTGTGACTTTTCCAGAACACAGATTCATTTCTTAAAATGATATATAGATTGTTGTGGAATTCTTTGTTTTACCCTCCAAAATTAAATTTTCACCTCACTAGTGAATTATTGTTTGGTTTACTTACTCAGCGAAACAATAACTTGTCAGGAAAACACACACATGTCTATGAAGTCTGAGAGTACAATAGCAATGAGTGGTGCTTATGACAAAGCAGATAGACAGTCATATTTGCACTGTTCGCAAATGCTTATGTGTGACTTGCAAGGACAGCAGCCTGTGACGTTCTTCCCTGTGAGAGATCGTTAAACCAACTTAGCTATACATGTAAAAGCATTTTGTGTTTATCGTTGATAATAAATCTACCTTTCATCCTCCCAGACACTTCTTTGTCTAATCTTATTTTGTATTATTTTCCCCTCAATCATTAGTATATAAACAAGTTTAAAGGATATTTATTATATGGCACGTAGTATTTATGAGTAAAGTAACACAGCATATTTTCCAAATATTTAGAAAATTGTATAGAAAACACAGAAAAAATCATATAAACTGGGGGAAAATTGTTACATTAGTATCTCATATATGTCTTTTCAGATGGACAGGAAATCACAACCTATGTGGGATCATTCTAGTGAAACTTATAGGTGTGGGAATTATCTAAAGTAAAAGGCCTTCAAAGCATCATGGTGTACAGAGGAAAGTGCCCTAGGATGAGCGAGGGTAGAATTTATTGTTTTAGATTTGACTAGTTACAGATCAGGCATACTAAAAGCAGTGATCTAACTCACACTTAAGTCTATTTTTTAAAAAATAGGAAATTGTCTCATATATTGTATTTAAAAGTTACCAGTAATTTTTTTTTTGTTAAAAATTATCAGCTTTCTTAAGGACACAGCCATCTTTCTGATGAAAATCTTTTAGTTTCTTTTAAGTTTTATTTTGACAGATAACTCCTTTTGACAATAATTCAAATACCAAGTTTTTTATACAGTATACATATCTTTTTTTTTAACACCTATGTGGGAAACTGCTAGGTGAAGGACCTATGAAAGTATACAAAAACGTGTACTTTCTCTACTACTGAAGAGTGTGCAAACCGAAAATAAGGGCAGACATAACCCGATATTATAACAACAGATACAAATTAATGTGTGGCAGTATACAGATATTTTTGTAAATTGTTATGGGAATTTGGAAAACAACTAGATTATTTTTGGCTGGGGGAAATCTTTATGGTTACAGAGGGATTTGAGTTGGTAGGAGTAGAGAACTAATTGGAAAATGTAAATTTAAAGTGGATAATTATTCTGGAGAAAAGGCCTTGAATAGCCTCCAAACACTAAATTAGAGAGATGATGTGTGTATATGGGAGACTTTGTTCAGTCTGATGAAAACAAACTCAGTGAAAAGGAAGATTAATAGCTTTATTGGATTACAGTTAGAGACAGATTTTGTTCAGATAAGCTATGGATTTCTGGTTTAAGCATTGAGAGACGAAGGGTTATTACAAAAGAATATTGAAAACTACAGTTTAATAGATAATACTGTGATATACAAAGAGAGAAAAGCAGACTTTGTCCCAAATGTTTGCAAAAATTGTAAGATTTTGATCTTAATATTCAAATGCTAGTGTTTTGACTCTTGCCTGTTTTAAAATTTGTTGCATGCTTAATCTGTGTGCAATGTACTGAAAATCTTTGAATAATCACTGTCTCTTCCATTATTAATACCTGCCCCCCCCCAGAGTGGCACCTTTGTTACAATTGATGAGCATATATTGACACATCTTTATTCCTTAAAGTCAATAGTTTAATTATTGTTCACTTGGTATTGTACATTCTGAGTTTGGACACATTCATATGATATCCAGTATCATAGTCTCATACAGAGTTTTTTACTCTTGTAAAAATCCTTCATGCACTTCCTAGTCATTCCTTATTTCCTCAATTGTTGGCAACCACTGATATTTTTATTATCTCCATACTTTTTTCATTTACAGGATGGTGTGTATACACACACACACACATGCATACATATTTAGAATAATACAGCCTTTTCAGATTGGCCTTTTTACTTAATAATACACATTTTATTTTCTTCCATATATTTTATGGCTTGATAGCTTGTTATTTTTTAAAGAACAGGTTAATATTCCACAGAATGTACCATAATTTGCTTACCCATTCACCTATTAAAGGACATACTGATTTCTCTAAGTTTGAGCAATTATGAACAAAGCTGTTAAAGGATCCATGTATAGATTTTATTTATAAATTCACTGTCTTTAATATATTTAGGACTATTTAAGTTCTCTACCTCTGCTTAAGTTTTGATAGAGCATGCCTTTCATAGAATTGGTCTGTTTCATCTCAATTGCCAAGTTTGTGGATATAGAGTTTTTTGCAATATCCCTGTATTACCTTTTTAATATCCATGAGATTAGTAGAGCTGCCATGTTTTCTAATATTAATTTGTGTTGTCTCTTTTATTTTCTTATTCTTGGTAGAGGCTTATCTATTACTGACCATTTCAAAGAACTAACTTATGGCTTCAGTGATTTCTCTCTATTGGCTTCCTGTTTTTAATTTCATTGATTTCTGCTTTCAATGTTATTTTAATTTTCTTCTGCTTATTTTGAATGTATTTGCTCTTATTTCTCTAGTATCCTAAGGTAGAAGCTTAGATTATTGACTTTACCTCTTTCTTTTTAAACATGTGTATTACATGCTATAAATTTCCCTCCAGGTACTGCTTTGGCTATATCTCATAAAGTTTGGTGAGTTGAATTATATTTTCATTTACTTAAAAGTATTCATTTCTTTGGATATTTAGTTTTATATTATTTAATTTCCACATGCTTTGGAATTTTCTAGCTATCTTTGAGTTAACTATTGATTTATTGTTTTACTATATCAGGGTCCAAAGCAGATACCATATGACTTTTATTCTTTTGAATTTGTCGTGGTGTGTTTTACTGTCTAGGATGTGGTTTCTCTTGATAACACATCTACTTTTGCAGAGAAAATGGCAAACTGTATATTGTTTTTAGACTTAGACTATAGAAAGTTACTTTATATGTAACAGAAAACAGAATCAATTGATGTTATGAAATATTGCTTTTATTGAATATATCAAATATTCTATTTCTCTTTTTTTCCTTGTCAATATGGTGTGGGCCCGAATGCAGAATATGAGAGTAAAATCAGTACATAATTTTAACAGAGTAAGAGGAAAGAAAAAATTTAAGCTCTTTTTTTTTTTTTTGGAGAGGTTTTTGCTATAGGGCGCGTGCGCTCGCCAGACAGACAGAGAGAGACAGAGAGATAGAAAGCAGGAAATCACCCCTCAGGGGGGATGTCCATGCCGCAATCCCTTCTCCTCCATTCTCCTCTCGGGATCTTGGGCACGCACGCACACGCGCCCGGCGTGAGTTTAAGCCGCTGGGTCCGGGACTCGAACCGCGGTCGACTACGTGGGAGTCCAGCGACATAGCCATTACGCTAACTGCTGGTCCCCCAAAAATTTAAGCTCTTAAACAATATTCAGTAGAAATATAATTATTTTTAATAGATGGAATATTAGTGGTCATTAAAATTTTGATTAGATGTAAAAAATGTAAATAATAATAATTAATAATAGATGCTAAAAATGTTTGCTTTGAAATACATCCATTTTAAATAGAAATAAATTTTCATTTGTTTATTATTTTAAGAGAGATTTTTGTTATAGAGCATGTGCGCTTGTCATTGAGACAGAGACAAAGAGACAGAAATCACCCTCCCAGGGGGATGGCCATGCCCCAATACTTTCTCCTCCATTCTCCTCGCAGAGTCTGGTGCACACAAACACACACACACACACACACACACACAATACACACACACACACACACACCTGGCGTGAATTTTAAGTTGCTGGGTCCAGGACTTGAACTGCTGTCAACTCTGTGGGACTTCAACAATATCACCATTTTACCATCTGCTGGTCCCAGGAATAATCATTTTATATAAAGTAAATTTAGAATAGACTTAGTTGGTTTGAAAAAAACTAAATGTAAAAACTTGAAATGTCCTAAATACAGAGGAAATTATCTTCATGATAAGTGGGAAATGAACTAAAATACTTTTTTAAACAGAATATTTCATTTTAATTGTTGCTGTTAATTTATTTCTATTGTATTTTGTCATTACATTCAAATTTATGATTTAGATATTTGGTAAATGCAGATGTCATCATAATCCCTCACCCAGGTGTTTCTGTTTAGAAAGAATAGCAATTTAATGATATATCTGCAGAAAAATATTGTAATTTGGAACCTAAACTTCTACCCATGCATACACAATCACAGCATAAGCGAGAGATCAGAAGAACAAAACAAAAAGAAAGGAAAAAAAGGCAAGTGGATTTTTGAATGGTCTCATGTTTATGTAAAATCCTTCAAGAAAAAATTTCTGACACAGAGTGATCTTTTGTTACACTAATAATCTCATTCCTTTTTACAATTCTCTTTTTGTAATTCACCTGCCTTCTAGTAAATTCTTGAGATGTTTCACAAGCTCTTTAATAATGTAATATAAAAATCGCTTACGATATTTATTATATATGTTTCTACACAATGATGTTAAGTAAAATTGTCCTCTCAGTTCAATGAGACTAGTAATCAATTCTTTCAAAATGTTTGTTATTATAATCCTAATTATACAGGGTAGCTATCAGTTTAATCATGTGATTCTTTTGAGACTCCTTGGCTTTCAGTGTTTCTTCATAAGCACTTCACAATTAATAGAAGCACTTTATTATTACCACCCTATGGGGATTATACACAAACATTCCAGGTGACTTATGAAGATATGAAATTAAATTTGGTAATTATCTGGTATTACTGTTTTCTTGAGTCCCAGAAAGGGCATTTCGATAAGCCTTTTCATTTCAATTTAACCAAATGTTTTAAGAAACTATATTTTATATAAAAAGACCAAAAAAAAATAATTGTGGGGTCTGATAGAAGGAAATGATTTTTCATCCCCAAATCCTTTAAACATTTTGAACAGAAGGCAAGCAAACAGAGCTGTGAAGAACTCCCTCAGGGGTTGTAAAACAAATATCCATTATGACCTCTTGGAATCTGAGAAAGGGGGAAAAAACCTTCAAGAAATCACTATAGACAAATGGGAGTTGTCTGTGGTTTTACAGAGATTAGCCATCCAAGGTACAGAATGTAATTGCATTTGTCAATAAATTCTGAGTGAAGAGAAAAAGGTAGCATTTAGCTGGAAAACTAAAATATGATCTCTTATTTGAATATTTATAGTATTTTTTAAGCCTAAGAAATTGCTAAGTAATTATAATGCTGGCCAGTGAGTGTCATGGTAAACGGACATTTAAATATTTTTTCCTGTATGAGGTTAAAAGATTTGCATTTATAAAACTATGATTTGGGTAAATTAATATTAACTGTATGCCTATTAACGAGAACAGCAGTTGGATTAAATTATCAACTGGCATGGATAAGCATAGTACACTTAGTCATTTGGCTGACTCAGAAAGATATTTTGATACAGAGGTTCAATGGCCAACTTAATTAAATTCTACAATATCCCCATCCAGGCTTAAGTGACATTGACTCTCACGATACATAATTAAATTCTTTCTACAGTGACCCTTCAACCACAATTGTCCTGATTTCCTAAAATGATGCACTTAGATTGTGCATTTAGAAAATGGCCTCAAATTTTGTTGCTTATAGAGATAGAAGGGTCAGGACCTCAACTCTTGAAAATAAAATAATTCCTCATATTGAATACACTTACAGTGGTTGTGATAAAAGCCACACCAACACTTTAAATGATATTAAAATAAACTACTTAAAAAACACTCTACATTAGTTGCAAAATATTGCATAGAGATACAAAAAAAGAGATGAGTTTTCTTAATGCATAGATTAAACTAAATGAAAAAATGGACTGAATGTAATGGTGTATTCATAGGAAATATTCAAAAGGAAGAACTTAACAATGATTACATTAAGCCAATTTAAAAATTGTTTAATTTGCCAGAGAGCACATACACACATATACCCACCAGAGAGAGACTAGAGATAAAACACACACACACACACACGCCTTCTATGGGCCATGGTCATACTGCAATCTCTTTTCCTTCATTTTTTGATCCTGTCAGAATTTGGGGCATGCACACATGCCTGGTGTGTTTTTAAAGTTGCAGGGTCCAGGACTCAAATCATTCAGTCAGCCATGTGTGATCTGATTTCCTTAACCACTAAGCAACAGGGCTGGCCCCCAAAATATTTTTATAGTCATCCGTTTTTTAAATCTCTGACTTTTGAAAGGCTTTTGAAACACATTCTAAGAAACTAAAAGTTGCATTATTACATCTAATTGAAATACAAATGGCTAACATTCTCAGTAGTTAGGCTACCTAATTATTTCTTGATTTAATTATTTATATTCACATTTATTTATTTATGAAGAGGGAACCAAATTTTTTCTTCTGAATCACTTTGCAACCTTCCATTTTAAGGAAGAAGGATAATGGGGCTGTTCCCCAGGAGTGCTTTCATCACTTTTCTCATGTCTGAACTATTTTTATGGCTTGGCAATAGTCCAGAAATCTGACAGTAGAAATACCTACAAAACTCGTGGTGCATTTAGAACTTCCTGGCTGCATTCAAACCTTTAAAACTCAATAAAAGGGTGTGTCGACCATATGGAATAAAGGGTGGTTTGGAGTTTTCAGCTACTCAATGTTTCAATATTCTGCTTTGAATAAAATCACAAAGATTTCCCATCAATTTTTTGAAGTATTATTTTTAAGTGTGTACATGCACACAAAGTAGCATAATGTGGATGTCTAAGTAATCAATATGGATAATAATTAACTAAAATTATACAGCATTTTGACAAACTCGAGAAGTAGTTTGAGATTGCTTTAAAAATGGTCATATCACCTAACTATGTAAAGGGTTTAAAAACTGTGGGATGCATGCTAAGTGTATTCTGTGTATTTGTATTTCCTATGAAATCATTATAGTAGCTTTATAAGATGTGTTATAAATGACTGAATAACTTATAAAAATACATAATTTCTTCTATAATTGGGACTGTATATTGTAGATGAGAAAAAAAAACACAAAAGAACTAAGTAAATAATTCAAGAGACATTGTGAAAAGTGAGATGAAAAGAAATTATTTGAACTATGGCAATCTGATTCCAGAGGCTATACTTCTGGTCACTGTATGACGGTGCTTCAAAAGTTTGAAAAACATTGGCATTAAAGTACAAGTTTATTTTGGTGAAAAATATTTTTTAAATCTATGCAGTTTTTTCATACTGTGCACTATCCACCCACTTTTTATAGGCTCCTTATAATATATAGGTGCTCTTTTAATTTACTAAGTTGTTCAGTAACGAAATATTTCATATTTTCAAAGAAAATCAGAAGTGAATGTTACAACTTCTGTTTGCCATAAATATATTTATTCCATCTATTTTAAAAATGGTCCCATATTTATTTATTTAATTTTATTTATTAAAGTTTTTAAAGGGACCAGCAGATAGTGTAATGGCTACATTGCTGGACTCCCAGGTAGTTGACTGTGGTTCGTGTCCGGATCCGGAGACTAAAACTCACGCCAGGTGTGTGTGCCCTAGATCCCAAGAGGAGAATGGAAGAGAAGGGATTGTGGTGTGGCCATCCCCCTAGGGGGGTGATTTCTCACTTTCTGTCTCTCTGGCAAGTGCACGTGCCTTATAGCAAAAATCTCTCCAAAAAAATAAAAAAAAGTTTTTACACAGGCACATGTATTCACTGAGTACAAGCAAAGACTAAGAGAAATAGAGAAAGGGAGATTGAGAAGGCACCCACCTCGGGGTTTGGCCAGTGTGCAATCCTGTCCCTCCATTCTTCTTTCAGGATTTTAAACTGGTGCGCGCGCGCACACACACACACACACACACACACACACACACTTAGTTTTTTTTTTTTTTTTTCAAGCTTCCAGGTCCAGTACTGTAACCACATTGTCAGACATGTGGGAGCAGCCACCCTAACCTTCACACCATCTGCTGGCCTGTCTTAATTTTTTTAAATAAGGAGTTAGATAACCAATCTACACATGTATAGCTATCCTTTTCTGACTCTCACTAAAGTGAATGAAATCTCTCTGAAACCTAGCTTTACATGAACCACAGGAAAAACATTGTGAACTGACTGTGTTAAGAGCATCATTTTTCTTTTGTAGACACTAGTATTTTGAAAAACAAATGCCTAGAATCTTTAGTTAAAATGTTTGTACCAAGTGAGATTATATAGTTAAATAAACTTCATAGTGTCTTTCTAAGTCTTGAATTTAAATGTTGAAAGTGGGCAGATGAAAAAATTTTACTCAGAGCCTGTAGTCAACTCAGAGGTCCAATGTATCTGAGTTCTTTATCTTAAGCTGGGTTTGACTTAGAAAATTAATATGGCTCTGTAGACCCCTTTTAAAGATAATTTTTTACCTTATCATTTGTCATTATGCGCATATGTCTTTAGTAGGATTATTTGAGTACTGCATTTTATGTTTATTAACAAAGGAGATTTTTTTTTTGTTATTTCTTAAATCTTGGTTTTGCTTTGTTTGGCTGTGTAACTGTATAGTTAGTCATTGTTCTTGTACACCTGATATACCTGTGTCAGTAAAACCTGAAAGGTGAGGTTCAAATATTACACTTGGTTTTAAAAGGTTTATTATTATTATTACCATGGACTTAAATTCCTCTAATTCCTGCAACCCTTAAAAACAACTGGAACCCTTGGGACCAGCAGTTGACATAATGGTTACTGGACTCCTACAGAGTCTACTGTGATTTGAGTCCCGGACCCGGAGGCTTAAAACTCACTCAAGGTGAATGTGTGTGCATGTGCAAAATCCTGAGAGGAGACTGGAGGAGAAGGGATTGTGGCATGGCCATCCCCCCAGAGGGGGTAACTTCTCACTTTCTGTCTCTCTGTCTCTGGTGAATGCATGCACCCACAGCAAAAATCTCTCTTAAAAAAAAAAAAAAAAAAAAGTATTGGACCCAAAGAATATATCAGCTTCTTTAAAACTGATGTAGAAGGACCAGCAGATGACATAATGGTTGCATTGTTAGACTCCCACATGGCTGACCATGGTTCAAGTCCTGGAACCAGAGACTTGACTCTCAGGCCAGGCCCATGTGCATATGTGTCCGAAATCCTGGGAGGAGAATGGAGGAAAAGAATGAGCAGCATGGTCATCTTTCCTGGGTGGTGATTTCTGGCTTTGTATCTCTCTGTTTCTCTCTGTCTCTCCAGGGAGCACAAAACTAGCTATAGCAAAAGTATCTATCTAAAAAAAAAGTCTTCCTATTATCTTTTAATTTGCATTATTTCTGACAATAATTCAAGCGTCATTATCATTGTTTCCTTCTTTATTCACTGGCAGCTTTCAGAATTGTCCTCTTTATATTTGTTTTTCAGCAATTATTTCAAAGTGTTCAGGTGTTATTTAATATATTTACTTAGGAATTTTCTGAGATTCTTAGATATGGAAATTGATGTTTTCATAGAAAGTTTTTGGCCATTTTTCCTTCATATATAAGATTTCTGCTCGATTTATGTTTTCTACTTGTTCTTCAATTACAGTTGTTATTGATAACTGCCTAGGTTCAGTAATCCTTACTTCTGAATTATTCAGTCCCAGGATTTCACCTTAATTGTGATATCCTTCAATTTTCTACAAATATTCTTCATCTGTTCACTCATTATTATCATCTTTTCCTTTAGCTCATGATTTGCTAATTCCAAGTTCCATGTATTCAGTCATTCCTCATTCATTCATTTTAATTGTGTGATACGGTTTGTATATGTTCCCTCAAAATTTATATATTGAAATCTTGTGAGCTACTGTCATGTTGACAGGGTGGTGATTTAATCAGATTATGGTGTTGAAAGGTAGAGTTTTGGGGAAGAGATTAAGCATCAGGATGAGCCTCCATTATTGGATACTTAGTGGATTTATAAAGAGTAACACACAAGAACAGAGATATAGTATAAAGATTCCTCAACTTCTTGCCACATGACACCCTGTGTCACCTTGACATCTCATCAACGAGATCTTCCTCAGAGTCTCCCCTTGACATTGGGCCTTCAAAATTGTGAAGTAAATGAAACTCTATTCAGACTCAGGTTTTTCTGTTATTAGCAACACAACACACTAAAACATCATGGTTTCCTGTTTTTTCTTTTTTTTTCTTTTTCATAAGTCTTCTGAGTTTGTAATGCATGCACAAATAATTAATAGAGTAATGGTGAAAAATAATAGGTATTATTATTCTGCTTTCTTGTTTTGTTCTAAATGGGAAAGCATGTTCCCTCTTAGGTCTACTACCTAAGATGAGAAGGGAATCATTTATATTTCCCTAAATGCAAATTGATTTGAGAGTAGGCCACAGGTGTAGAGGCTTAGGGGCATATATTATACGGCTACTGCAACTACTACAGACAATCATTTTTTTAAGTTTTTTTTTTTTTTTTTTTTTTTTTTTTCTGCCATAGGACACATGGGCTCAACAGAGAGAGATAGAGAGACAGTGAGAGAGAAACTGAGAAATCACTCCCCAGGGGGATGGCTATGCCACAATCCCCTCTCCTCTGTTCTCCTCCTGAGATTTTGGGTACAGATGCACACATGCCTGGTATGATTTTTAAGCCACCAGGTCTGGGACTCAAACCATGGTTGACCATATGGGAGTACAGCTCTTTAGCTGCTACACCACCTGCTGCCCCCAGTATCTTCGACCTTATCAGTGTTGAGACCTGAGCCAGAAGGGAATTGGACTTGTACTCACCTTTATATCCATTAGTAGCATGGCTTCCAAGTTAGAAGACTGTTACAACATAAGTGCTACGGTAACTTTGTTCTTACTTCCAACCTCAACTTTATTAGACTACCATGTATTTAAAAGTGGTAAAGTGAAAAAGATTGAAAGACTGCATAAAGATTTAGCTGGTGAAAATCCCTAAAACAAGTAAAATAATAATAATAATAATCCAAAGTCATTCTTATCTGTATTAGTGTCAGAAAACCTCCAGGTTTATGAATGTAGTCAGTCAGTGGTATGGCTGGACCTATATAGGAAAAGTTCTAGATCTGTGTCCCAGGAAATCCCTGAGCATTCCTGGAGCATGTACACATGCCCATGATTAGGCCAGCTGGGATGGGGGGGTGTGTGTATAGGTGCCTGGGGTCCATGCTTGGGATTTCTTTCTCCTTCTATCTCTGTATCTGATGGACAACTTAAATAAATAACATTAAAAAAATGTTTGTGGAAATATGAAATTCAAATATGGGTTTACTGTGGTGCAAACATGTTTTAAATTTCTAAAAAATTTTCGTAATACGTATTTTCTATGCATTTTTGAAGACCTTTTATATCTATATGTAAAAAAAAAAAACAAAACAAAAAAAAAAAAAAAAAAAAAAAAAAAAACATTTTTGCTGCTTTAAGAATTGCAATTTCCAGGTCAGTAAGTGGCATGATGGTTAAGGTGGCTAGATCCCCTATGAGAAGGTGCTTGGTTTGAGTCTTCAACTAGTAATTTGAAAAACATGCCTCACATGTGTGCATATATACATAAAATCACAAAAGGTGGGAGAGATTGAGAAGGGATTGCAGTGTGACTGTGGTCCATGGGGTTGCTTTCTCACTCTCCTTGCCTTTTTCTCGCTGATTCTCTCTGGCAAGCCCTTATACCTTCTGGTAAATTAAAAAAGAAGAAAAAGAAAAGAAAGAATAGTGAGTGCCAGTAGACGGTATGTAGGTTACAGCAGCTGGATCTCACATGGCTGACTATGTGGTTTCAGTCCCAGATTTGGTGACTTGAAAACACACTGGGCATGTGTGTATATATGCCCGGAATTCCAAGAGGAGAGTAGAGGAGAATAGAGGAGACAGGTTACAGCATGGCTATCCCTCATAGGGGGCTATTTCTCACTTTCCCTCTCTCCAGTAAGAACATATATCTTATAGAAAACTAAAATGTATAAAATATTAGTTCATTTTTTGCTTTTGTTGTTAGAAGGTGCATGTGCTCACCAGAAGGAGAAAGAGAAATAGAGAAAGAGGAAAAGTGAGAAAGTATCCTCCCTCTTACTCCCAGGGGTGATAGTCATGCTGCAATCCCTTCTCCTCCATCTCTCCCTACTTTGGGGTTTGGGCACTTGTGCACACAAGCCTGGCATATTTCTCAGGCCACTGGTCTAGGATTCAAACCATGTATAATCAGCAGCTTTAACCACGGGGACATGGAACTGGCTTGAATAGTGATTGTCAATGTATAGTGTCTGTCTCTAATATAAATAGAGAATCACATGAACATGAATTATAAATAGTGTCCTAATACAACTGTCATAGAGTGAAATTGCAGCCTTACAAAATTTCTTTGCTTTATAAGATATAAGAATTCTTCAAATTTATTCTTAAAAATAACTTATATAATGTGTGTGTGTGTGTGTGTGTGTGTATATATATATATATATATATATATGTATATGTGTGTGTGTGTGTGTGTGTGTGTGTGTGTGTATATATAATTTATTTATTTTGGAAAGGTTTTTGCTATAGGGTGCATGCACTCACCAGAAAGATAGAGAGAGACAGAGAGATAGAAAGCAAGAAATCACTCCTCATGGAGGATGGCCATGCTGCAATCCCTTCTCCTCCATTCTCCTCTTGGGATCTTGGGCATGCACGCACATGCACCCAGCGTGAGTTTAAACCACCACGTCCGAGACTCAAACCATGGTCGACTACATGGGAGTCCAGCAACATAGCCATTACGCCAACTGCTGGTCCCAACAGTTTATATTTTTAATCCTAAAAGAATAATCTTTTGTCACATTTTTTTCCATTTTTTTTCTTCATTTGAAATTGCAAGTTTTGGAGGCCCAAAGATGACATAGTGATTGTTTTGTCATTGGACTATCACATAGACTATCGTGGATTCCGGACCTAGTAAATTGAAAATCACTGCAGGTGTGTGTGCATGCACACCCAGAACCCAGGAAGAGAATGGAGAAGGCATTGCAGCCTGGCCATCTCCTCTGAGGTGTGATTTCTTGCTTTCCCTCTCTCACTCTCTGTCTCTCTCTTGTACAAGCGCATGTACCTTATGGCATAAACCTCTAAACTAACAAACAAATAAACAAACAAGCATACAAAAACTTGCAAGTTTTAATCTGAAATCCAGTTCACTGATGCTATTTTACTCATGCCAGTAAATCAGTAAACTTTTATTTTTTCTTTGACTATATTTTGTTTCTTCACATGAAATAATCTTGAAGATTCATGGACCCTTGGCTGGCTTAGTGGTGAAGCAGTTAGGCACTGTGCAGAGGAAGTGGAATTCTACCTGGCCAACCAGGGTCCTAATCCCAGAGTCTTTGGCTTCACACCAGACTTGTGCTGGTGTGCCCAGAATTCTGATAGGATGAATAATTGGAAGAAAAAGGATTGAACATTACCAGGCTCTGGCTGGGTGGCGTTGGTGGGCTGGTCTTTCTCTCTCTGCTCTCGTTTTCTCCCTTTCACTTGTACACACAAGAGGAATAATGTGAACTGGGAGATAGTTTAGACATCTAATCACTAATAAGAATAAATAAAATACTTAAATTTGGGCCAGCAGGTGGTGTGATGGTTAAGGCACTGAACTCCTACATGGCTGATAATGGTTCAAGTCCCAGTCCTGGTAGCTTGAAAAATATGCTGGGCACATGTGCATGCATGCCTGAAAATGCAAGGAGGAGAATAGAGGAGAAGGGATTGTGACATGGCTATCTTCCTTAGGGCATTATTTCTTATTTTTCCTTTCACTATCTCTCTCTGGCAAGCACAGATGCCCTATGGCAAAGCTCTAGTAAATAAATAAATAGATAAGTCACTTAAATTCACAAACCTTAGGGCTAGGCCATGGCCCTGCTGTCAAGTAAACAGGATCCCACATGGCCTACCCAGCAATTCAAGTCCCAGATCTGGAAGCTTGCAAAACAGGCCAGATAAGCTTGCACGTGGGCTGGAAATCCCAATAGGTTGGAGAAATGAAGAAGGGATTGCAGCATAACCATGGAGATTGGTTTCTTCCTCTCCTCCTCCCTCTGTCTCTCCTTTGAAGAATGCACAAACCTCCTGGAAATAAATAAATAAATAGAAATATATATACACACACACTAACATTCTCAGTTTAAAGGGAGAATTTATTTGTAGAACTGATAATGCAAGGTAATAAAGATGGCACTATTTTCACTGATTTGTTAATTATTATTTTATGTTTTCCAACTGTTATTATTTTCATTATTTAACATTATTTAAATTTTTGCCATTTCTCTAAATGCATTCTGAAGATCTAGGTGAACTAGGCAGCTGTTGAGAGAAGAGTTTATGGTACAGAAATACAGGGTGCTTATCTCCTTAGTTAAGAACAGAAATAATATCAACAGAATCTTTCTTTCTTTCTTTCTTTCTTTCTTTCTTTCTTTCTTTCTTTCTTTCTTTTTTAGATAATTTTTGTATACAGTATGTGTGTTCACTAGAGAGATAGGGAGACAGAAAGCTAGAAATCATCCCCTGGGGAAGATGTCCATGATGAAATCCCTTCGTTTTCATTCTCCTTTCAAGATTTTGGGAATGTATATCTGACATGAGTTTCATCATGCCAGGTCTGGGACTTGAACTGGAGTCCACCATGTGCGAGTCCAGCATCTTAACCGCTACGCCACCTGCTGGCCCCAAATTCCTCTTATTTCTACTATGTAAAGAAAAAATGATAAAGGCCAGCAGATGGCGTAGCAGTTATGTTGCTGGACTCCCACACAGCCAACTGCAATTCAAATCTTGGACACTGTGACTTGAAACTCATGCCAGGCTTGTTTGTGTGTGTGTGCCTGAGACCCCAGGAGGAGAATGGAGAAGGAATTATGGCAGGGCCATCCCCCTTGTGGGGAGGGTGATTTCTCACTTTTCATCTCATCATCTCTGTCTATTTCTCTCTCCAGCAAGCACATACACCCTAAGACAAAAACCTCTAAAGAGAGAGAGAGAGAGAAAGAGAGAAAGAGACACAAATATACATGTATCTTATATAGAGAGACAGGGTATGTAAATATATATAAAACTATTCCACCATCTGCATGATATTAGGCAAATTTTAGAAATGTTACCAAATAAGCTCTTGATATATTTTATGTAATTTGCATACATGAAGTCATATATTTCCAATGCACAGTAAAATGCACGTAGTATTTTGAGAAAAACCTGAAGCTGTGGTGTAAGAGATTTGAGGTCAAAATTTAACTCTATAGTAGCTATATTCATTATTTCTGTCCATTTAAAAAATAGAATACATGCTCTTTTAAAAGTTTCTTAGGAAGAATATGAAAGATATGTGTGGAATATGGCTGGTGTGTAGATTTTTTTTTATAAATAATTGTGTTGAAAAAATTGAGAAATTTTCTGAATACATTCAGGAATAAAAAACTTTAAGGGTACAATTTTTGCTATGGCATTGATTTTTTTTTTTCTTTTGATTTGCTTCTAAGTTTCACCATGACAACTTTGAAAATATTTAACCACCCCACAGAGTTTTCATGTGGATTAACCAGTAGGCGGTTTTATGCTACTCTAATAACTATATTTCAGAAGGCAAATCTTCTACCTTACTAAAACATAATATGATGTTCATTTAAGAATATGTGATATCAGTAATTACCACAGGCATTTTGAACTGCCTTCCTGAATTGGAACTTATTTATTCTGTTTTATTCACACATTTCATGCCTTTGTATCAGGCAGGCCTCATATCTAGGGATATGGTTTCAACAAGTGACTATAAAACATAAAGTGGAAAAGGCTTGCAGGTTTTTTTTTTTTTTTTTTCTTTCCCTGAGTCAAGTTGTTTTAAAGCTTCTGCTATCTTTTAAATTTCAATTGATTTTATATATTCAATCACTATACATCACTACATCTTGTAAAGTGAGTTTACCCAACATGAATGCACTTCACACCAGTCAATTTGAAGATACCATACACATGTTCATCAACAGATAATCCTCCATTTCCTTGGGCCATAAATGTCTTGTCTCTCTATTTTTCTCCTTGATTTCTTTCCTCTTACTATGCCCCTTCTCCAACCCTCTTCCCACAGTCTCCAGTATCTGTAACCATTTTCCAAGCATCTATATCCTCTAATCTTTCAGTTTCTGCCATAGACTGTGTCTGTTGGTGTCTATTAAGAGGAGCATACAATGTCTGCCTACTATTATTTTTTAAAAAGAGACTTCCCATTTTTAATACTATTTATCATGTAGGTATGTGCTTTATTAAAAGAGATTGTACTGCTCATGAATACATTTATTTGATAAACAAATTAATTTTTATTTTGGCCTGTTTGCACTGGGAAAGTTGAAGAAGGGTAGAATTAATTATGCAAAGAATTTATGGAAAGGTCACTGTAATTAGAAGATGTATGAGGCTGCTTACAAGGTGGTCTGGTGAGAAAATATTTTTTTAATAAATGAACAACAGAATAATTAATTCATCCTGATGTTGTGAAACCAGATATAACAACATAACTCTTATGCCATTCTGTATCTTAACTTTACAGGAAGAATTAAAAAATCAAAGTTACATTTTTTTGTTACCTTTTGTTATATATTTATAGAATCTCTCATCTTAATTACTGTGGTCAAAGGTAGTAAGTGCCAATAATTTACATGTACTTGCCAAATCAATTCTAATTATGTGGTTCCTCCCCATTGAGGGAAATTGTTTCCAGTTTTTTTCTACCTATCCCTTTAATCACATGTCAGAGTCATTCATCTTGCTTGACTTTTTCTTTAATTGGCAGCTCATTAATTTTCATAGCAATGTTTTTATTGTTGAATAGCTCTAATTACTTAAAACAAAACCATCAATTTAAAAAAAAGATTTCCAAAGTAAATTTTTCTGTCACTTCTTTACTTCCTTCTAAATATCTATTTATATATATAATATATTATATACATATATATTTATAAACACCAATAAATAGTTATATTAACCTATATTTATGCCTGTGTCTACATATTTCTATCTATGTCTCTGTGATTATGAGACTATCTACTGAAAAGGATATTGGCAAGAAAACTAGAAGAGTACTCGTGTGCTCTTAGAATCGCTAAGAACGCAATAATAAAACCAATGATTTCTGTTAAATAGAAAAGTTGTGTGTGTGGTATGGTCTCAGAGAGTCAGAGCTGACTCTACCTGTTAGCAGAGCCAGCATTTCCATATTGCCTGGGTGTCTTCCAGGTTAAATTGGCTGAGCCTGGAGTATATTAGCGGTTCTATGGTAGCAGAATTGCATCTGGAGACCATACACACACTTTTTTTTTCTTACCAGTTTTCACTTGGTTGTATTTATTGAACTTTGAGAAGTGCTGAGTGAGTCATGGCAAGCAGCCTGTCAAGTGAAAGGTGCCATCAGCCTGGCTGAGGTCAGCAGAGACTCGAGTTCTTCATATTCCTTCAAGTGGCTGGTAGGCAACGGCTGACTTTGCTATCTCCAATGGCATATGTAAGCAATAAAAAAAAAATCCTATTGGATGCACAAAATCATATTTTTTTTTCTTTTTTTTTGGGGGGGGAGAGGTTCTTGTTATAGGGCGCATGTGCTCGCCAGACAGACAGAGACAGACAGAGAGACAGAAAGCGAGAAATTACCCCCAGGGGGGATGGTCACGCCACAATCCCTTCTCCTCCATTCTCCTCTTGGGATCTTGGGCATGCACGCACACGCGCCCGGCGTGAGTTTTAAGCCACTGGGTCCGGACGTGGGAGTCCAGCGACATAGCCATTATGCTAACTGCTGGTCCCACAAAATCATATTTGTTAGAGATTTTTAGTCATTTTATTTCATGTGGAAATGTCTTCTATAACATTCTATTGAGATGGCCACTCTGACTATATGTTTCCAAAACAAGGCTATGGTATTAAAAGTTCCCGTTGTTGTTTTGTTCCAGTTGTTCACTATAGCTTACCATTTTAAGTCTAGATTTGTAGGTAACATCGAGAAAAATGAGCCAACCTGCCTGCTTTTGCATAAGAGGAAACTTGGAATTGAACAAATGAAACAACACCAATGGGTTCTTGTTTCAGTGATTTCTTTAGCAACTTAGATCCCATCATTCTAAAACACTACGCTTGTCAGTTCCCCAAAAAGGAATTCTTCCAAACTTCTTACCTGACGTCTGTCTTTTGAATTTCCCAGGCATTGGGGATGGGATAAATTTTGCTCCTGAAGCTATCGTTTGCCTTTTCTGGAAACAGTTTTGGCTATAATTGGGGAGGATAGGGAATGTTGGCATCTGCTGGGTAGAGGCCAGGGATACTGCTGAACATCCTGTATGGAACACGATAGCGCCCAAAATGAAGAATTATCTGATGCCAATTGTCAATCACCCCAAGGTTGTAAAACTGAGATATAAGTCTACATAGAATAAATCTATTTATTTTAACATATTCTATACTTCTAAATAGAAGTTATCTTGTTTTTTACACTTATGAGAGTCTATGAAGAAATTGACAAAAGTGACTTAAACAGTGTCACAGAGGTAGAAAATATCCCACATTGAACCCAGATATGCCTGGATTTATAACCAATGTGTAATTGGTTTTAAGCATCAGTACTTAAGACAATGGTGGCTTCTAGTGGGGCTATGTTTTGAATGTGTGTCCTGAAAATCTAGAAATTGTGCTGTGACAGTATTAAGAAGGCAAGAATTTAATCTGACTATGAGATGAGAAATTAGAGCCCTCAGAAGGGGATGAGAGTTGAATACTGCTGGGCTTATTTGGAGAGGGAATGAGACCAGAGCAGAGACACACAGAAAACATAGGCAAGTGTGCTCCTCTCCTTCACCATGCTGTAATGCAGCAAAACGCTCACCATTTGCTGTCACTATGCTCTGTGACTTCTCAGCCTCCAAAAGAATGAGCTAAGTAAACCTCTATTGTTTAAAGTTACCCAGATTCAAGTATTGCTGTTATTAGCAGTGGAATAGAGTAGAACACACTGAAAAGTTACCTTAAAGTCAGGGATAAATCATGTCTCTCCTCGTTGGTAACTGGTCCCAAGACGGTGAAATAAGACCAGAGAAATTTTGGGAAATGCTTCCAGATGTCACTTTCTCTTTAGAGAATAGAATACCTGCCTAGGCGTCCTTTTATCTGTAATGGTACTATCAAAATGAGTCAGTGCTTTTTCATACCCTTGGTAGGATGTCTGCCAGTGACTTTCACTTTTCTTTTCTCTCAGTTGGGTGGAAGGAGGGAGAGGTGAAGCAGAAACTCTGTGACTTCCATTGCTTACATAAACCCATTTCGAGTATATGTTCATTACTTGTTTTAAGGATTAATGCAGCATTTTTTCTATTTACGTCTCTTACAACTTATAAGTTACAAACTTGTACAAGGTATATGGAATTGTTTTAAAGGGTAGATAGGACATGTTTAGGCATAACTCTTAAATATTTTTAAATGCAATAAGTAAAGAGACTTTTTTTTAAAATAGTTCAACAAAGTGGGGTCAGCAGGTAGCATGGTGGTTTAAGGTGTTGGATTCCCACACAGCCTACTGTGGTTTGTGTCCAGAACCTGGTGGCCTGCTTTCTCACTCTCTCTCTCTCTCTCTCTCTCACTCTGTTCCTCTCTGGTCAAATTAAAATAAATAAATAAATAAATAAATAAATAAATAAAGCTAAATAAAATAATTATTTAATAACAATAATAATAATTCAACAAAGTAATAGAGCAGAAGAAGAGCAAAGTCCAGTCGAATCTCACTGTAATTTTCGGTGATAATAAAGAAAAATTGAGGTACAAGGGAGATATATGTCAGCTTCAATTTCTAGAAGGCATGAAAATTCCAGTAGGACAAAGCTACCGGAAGAAATCAAAATCAAAAATGCAAATTGTGAATCATAAGTCACCCCTCAATTTTGGTTTGTAATAAAAATGGAAAAAAATGGAAATTTTCTTAAAAATTAGTAGTCATTGAGAATTTTGAAATACTCCATTGACAGTGAACCTTATCCTAACCTTTCCTCCAGGTTGTATTCTACCTTTACACAAATTTGCTAAAGTTTTAAATTTCTTATTAGCTAGCATATTAAACCTATGTAACATGTTTCTTACTTTCAATATTTTGAGATTTTATTCATGGAGAAAGGTCTTATTCAAAGATTTCTGTATTGTTAAAAATATTGACTGAAATTTCTTTTGAAACACCTTTCTTATTTAATCAAAAATGCACTTTTGAAGTCAGACATAAGTCTTCAGCTATTTTCAACTAGTCTGAGTTTTCCTCATTCTCACTTCCATCTGTCTTCAAAATCTCTCACTGATCAACCCAGTAATGTCTATGGCACCAGCTTTGTTTGGAAGGAATAGTTCTTTTTATAATATGAAATAGAAAATCAAAACAATGCAAGAGGAGACTATATGATATCAAATAAAAGAACTATAAAGTGGTTCTAGGAAAACAGTGGCATCTCACCACAGAAAAGATAGCTACTCTGGAACAAGGAAGACTAGCACTTTTCCTGAAGAGGGCCTGGACACAAAATTATGACTTCTGAGTTTGCACTACCTAAACTTTGATCTCCGGGCTGCAGTGTTTGAGGAAACTGGTTTTCCTTATTTTAACATATTAAGCAGTATGTTCATATAAATGCTGGAAGACAATGCCTAGTGGAAAATATTATTTGACAAAAGAAAAACCTAATATTTAGTAACAACCCATCTTCCCAGTTCTCTGCCCCATATTTCAGCAATTTCTAGTAAAATCAAAATTACTTAGTCAGCTGCTGACATGCTGGTTAAGGCAGTTGAATCTCACATGGCCGACTGTGCAGTTGGAGTACCAGACCCGGTGGCTTGAAAAACACAGAGTTAGTGTGCATATGTGTCCCAAATCCTGAGAGAATAATGGAGGTGAAGAAGTTGTGACATGGCTGTCTCCCCTGGGAGGTGTTTCCTCACTTTCATTCTCTGTTTCTCTGGTAATCATATTTACCCCATAGTAAAATAAATAAAATAAAAAAAAATTCTCTTTGATGAGTTTTTAAAAAAATTTATTTTTCTAAGCATAGTCTGCTAATTTTTAAAAATATTAACTTAGTTTTTTGTGCTAACAGCTACTTTGGTGTTATTGATCATTGATTATATTTTTTTCTTTTACTTATGGGCATCTTCGAAATTTATCTAAGTGAACATCCTTAGACACATTTTTAATCCTTAGAATGGTTAAGTGTTAATGAAATTTTTTCTGCCTCTAAAAGATATTTTAACATGCATTTTTAGGCATGTGGGCTCTCTAGAGAAAGACAGATAAAGACAGAGATAGAGGGAAAGTAAGAGATGACCACTCCCCACCCCAAGGGAGATGACCACACCACAATCCCTTTTCTCAATTCTCCTTTTGGGATTTTGGGCACATACACACACGTGCCTAGCGTGATACTCAAGCCACAGAGTCTGGGACTTGAACCGTGCAGTTGGCCATATGGGATTCCATACCTTCACCACTATGCCACCTACTGGCCTCAACATGCTCTGTTTTAAGTTATTTTAATGAATTATTTGAATAGTTTATGAATAAAAAATTCTCATTGCTGCCATAAACATAATGAGCACCCACATATCATCCTGCATTTGCTTTTAGTCAATAGATGAGGAAACTTCTTATTGAGCATTCACATGGTGCTTACAAATGTGAGAAGAACAGAAAATAGACAGAGCAATTTGTCTGCCCTAGAAGAATTATAGTCCAATAGGAGAGACCAAAAGTGACAACTACAGCACATTACTTACACAGAACATATGTGTGTGTAAAACATTTTGTGAGCACAAAAATAGGTACATTTAATGTTGGCTAGGTGGGAGGGAAAAGGGTCTGTAAAATACAACACAAACTAATTGTTTTCCAGAAAAATCCTAAAACATTCTAAAATTCATCATTTTAACTTTTCTTGGTCAAATGTATCTTTAATACTACTGTAGACCACTCAACTAAAATGACACTCTCCATGGACAGGTCATTGCTATTTGCGTATGATTTGAAAAGAAATCGAAAACATTCTAAGTAAATAGAAAAGGTAGTGTTTTCAATCACTTTTAAGACGGATTTGATGAAAAACACATCAATATGCCAGAGTCTTTGTGTATGTGTGTGTATGGTTGGTTTATCAAAAGCCCTTAATATATGAACACAAGATCAACTGTAGTTAATACAGACTATTATCTCTCAAAGCAACCCATTCCTTTCTGAGACAGCTATAACCTTCAGTCCAGGAGTTTTTAAAAGCTTATTAAATTGCAATAAGGCAGGTACAAATACACGAAATTGTATCTGACATTATTTATAATTAAATTTCAATGGATCCAAAAGTAAGTTTAAAGTGGTATAATTTTTCTACAGACTTTTATCTGGTAGTTTGTTCACATTTGTATCTATTCCAATCTAATACAGTACTCAGTGAAAGTAAGCATCAGATATATAGCTATTTAAGCTGACATTTTTTTTAAAAAAATGAGCAATTAGATATTTCAAACAATCTACAACTTATAATGGAAAATATTAAGCTTGAGAGTTATAATTATACATACAATTTTGAATTGCAAATGCATAAAAATCAACACTTATTTGCACTTATAAAGAGAAAGCACACCATAATCTGGAAACAAAAACTTCAGGAATGTCGCACAGTTTATTCAAGCTTTATTTTCGGTTTCTGATTGAATGTATAAAAGAACTTGAAATAAAATAAGATTTAAAAAAACAAGCTAATAAAAATAATATGATCAATAAAACAAAAAGAAATAACACATTCCTCTTTCTATTGCGACAATATATTCATTGGCTTTTCAGACTAATCAGAAATTTTAAAATCCAGTGATTACTTAAAATGAAGTGACTCTCATTTTGTGTAAATCTCGAATTAAGTTTGTAATGTACAACAATGAATAGAATCTGAAATAGCTCAAGAATTATTGAAAAGATGTTTGTCCATTAGTTTTATTAGTAAAATTGACCTATTACTGTCACAGTTTCAAAGTCATTATTTAAATGAAAAGAAGACATAGCTTTTTATTTCAAATGGGTAAAAATTGAAGAAAACTTAAAAGGCTTCCAGAACTTTCTAATAATAATTGATGTTCTAAAATAGAACTCTAATGTATCAAATCTCAATTTGTTTTTCATTCATTACTTATGGGTACTTTTTAAAGTTTTAATTATATATAAATTTTTTTCATGAGAGATACAAAGTCAGAGATACAGCAATCCCAGTAAGATCCCACTGCTTCCAGCTACTCTCAGTTTTAGCCTACTCTGGATCATTCATACAAGTGTGTCCATTGTTTGCAGAGAAGTCTCTGGATCAGAACCCAGAACCTATGTAGCTCAGCCTGATAGAACATTCTTTACTTCTTTTATTATTATATGTTACCTCCACAGGCATTTTTTGTTTTATTTATCATGATCTTTCACTGTCATGCCAAGAGCTTTGTAAAAGCTCATCAAAAATGAATGACTTGATTACATTTCATAATGAAGTGAAAGAGAGGGACTACTGTGTGCTCTTCATTCTTGAATGGAGCTTGCCAATGTTTACTCTCCCCCTAGGATGAGTTAGTGAGGAGACTTCCATTATACTGAGCATTCCCAGAAGCCAAAACAGATGATTTTTTTCTGAGCTATTATTTCAGCTATCCTAGCCATATAATCACATTTGCTGATATGTATTTTCGTAGGAGATAGATGCTTATTTTCTTTTCCTGTGTGCAGAAACTTGGTAGAGGGTGCTGTCAACTGTTCTGCCTTACATATAAGGGCACCTTCTGTGTCTGAGTCCAGAGATTCTGGCAGATCATCATTGGCTAGTCAGCACTTTTCTCTTGTTTTAGCCTTTTCTAAGCTTGTCCTGAACCACGGCTGCTTTATCAGCCAACACCATTCTAACTGTTCTACATACTGGTTACAGACACTTTCTCACTAAAGATCCCCTATCCCTGTTCTTTTTATTGATGTGAGTTATATGTCTTTGGCAAGCAAATAGATTCAATTCAAAATCTTGAACCAGAATCCCCAATCACCGAGCTAATGTTTGTTATTTGATTAGTCTGATTCCTTGGCAGGAGGTGCCATCTTATTCATCTTTTCTTTTTTTCAGTACTTGGCATAGCATAATGTTTAGCTCAGAGTTGGCAATCAGTGATGTTCCTTTGACAAATTAATGCTTCTCTGAAAAACATTCTTTAATTCATATTTACTGTTTTCAGGAAAATTTGAGGGGAAATTTTTCTACATGTAAATGTGTTTTATGCATTCCTGTTCTATATTCTCTAACAGGCAGTTAAAAAAATGCCACTGACTTGCCACCAGTGCATCCTCACACACACAGGATGAATCTTCATGCAAAATGTGTATTCCAAAAATCTTTGTGCAGATTTCAAAATGTTTGTTCCAAAATAAATTTGCACTTTAACTCCATTTTGTCCATAAGTTTTTGAAGTCTTCTGTATATGCATATATATAAAATTATATACTTCTTTATACGAATAATTATATTTGTATTTTAATATTATAAATATGTATTGTTAACTTATCATTCCAGTCAGCCATGTGGAAGTCCAGTGCCTTAACTGCTACTCAGGTTGCTGAACCCCTTGATTTATATTCTTACCTTTAAGTTATTACTGTCTGGGAGGCAGTCATTGTCAATTAGAATATTATTCCCCAATCATTGCTATCTCTTTGTGATAATAATAAATGGATAAAAGTATGCTGTCATGTGACTTTGCAATACCTTTCATAGAGAAAGTTGAATAAACCTCATTTCCCTCATTTTCCCTTCCATTGACTTTGGCCATGACTTTGTGACTCTCCTTGAATGCCAGAGTATGGGCAAAAGTGTGATAATGCTTTCATTTCTCCAAAACACTAAATGCTCTCTAATGTTTTCATTGACATCTCTTACATGAGAATATGTTTTTGATAGTGAAACTTCTTTGGACTGAAACTTGATGAGAAGACACATTGATCCAGTGGAGCCAGGTAGAGTTAGATTTCCCTATAGCCTCACATTCATGAAATAAATACTCATTTTCATAAGTAACATTTTGAGACTGTTTATTACCAAACAAAAGCTGACCCATGTGACTATTATAGAGTGTCATAAGGATAACCTTTGTAGACTTACCTCCCTGTATATTATAGTCATTATTTCATTGCTAATGGTACATTACAATAATTTGAATTGAAATTTAGGGCTTCAAATAAAAAGTATTCATATTTAAGGTCTTTCAGTTAAATATCTAAATTCTTTTTAGAAATATACTCATTTTCTGATCCTACCAAAATATATGAAAATAGTCATTGTACTACATCATAACTAACAATAACAAGGGAGTGAGAGAATAGAAAATCTTAAAATAAATATATCTATATCTTTATCTATATATATATAAATCATTATATATCTACACCATGATAGCATCTGAAATACAGTTTAATCTATATCAATATAATATTTTATAAGCAATTTTCACTTTTTTCTGATTAAGCATTTAAATATTTCTCTTGAAAACATAATACACTGTATACTTAAGAAAACTCCTGGGAAAAGATGATATTTGATATGGATGGATGGATTTTATAATCGCATTGTTATAATCTATTTTCAAATTGATAGACTCAAAAAGTCTTTAGGGACTATAAAAATATCCTTATTATCCTTACATGAAATGATTTAAACATGACCCTTATTCTCAGTTTAAAGGAATGTAATTGCACACGCTGTTCACCAGAGAACTATTATTTGCTAGAAATCCAATGAACATCGTTAGTGTTAATTAAGAGCACTAGGAGCATTTTGTCACTGTTAAACTGCATTAATTCTTTCCTGTGCTAATTTCAAAGTTAGGTCATTCTCTTTAAAATATAACTTGAGAAGAGGTGTAAATAGAGTAGAAAGTCATTCAACCATACTAACATAGCAAAGCTGTTAGGACAGGTCTAGATGATCTTATTCTTGTCATTCCAAATGCTTAAGACATATGATAGGGAAATAAGAAAGAAAATAATTGTGCCAGGTGCTATGCAAATATTAAAATATTGGATTGTCAAAAAGTCATGATGCATTTTTTGCATAGAAAAAAATAGAAAAAAATGACTTTTCCAACAAATGGAGAGTTATTATTACTCTTCTTCTATATGTTCTCCCTTGCTCTATTTAGAAAGAATATTCCCCTTCCCCAGAAGGGTTTACTAGAGGTTAAAATTCATTGGGACTAGCAGATGGTGTAGTGGTTGCATCACTGGACTCCCACATGGCCAACCACAGTTCAAGTCCTGGACCCAGTGGCTTCAAAATAATGCTTGGGCATGTGTGAGTGCATGCCCAAGATATCGGAAGGAGAATGGAGGAGAAGGGATTGCATCGTAGCCATCCCCCTGGGGGATGATTTCTCACTTTCCCTGTCACCATGTCTGTCTCTCTCAAGTGATTACATATACTCTAAGGTAAAAAGCCTCTAAAGAAAAAAAAAATACTCAGTTAATAAATACATCTCATAAAGCTAGATGTGGACATTTTCTTCAATAGCACCTTAGCTTAACGGTGCTCACAGTTTTATATAATCTTTTTGCATAAGAAAATCACTTGCCTTATACTTCTCTTTCATTCTTCCCAAGTGCTGAAATTAGATCATGGTGGTGTAAGCAGCAACAACCATATAGGTGGCAACAGCAGAAGATGACAAAGATACACAAATACAAGAAAGTTGGATCCCTGAATTATTCTGTAGAAAAGAGTGCAGATCTTCTCTCAATCACTTGCTTCTCTCTGGACACCTAATATGAGATAAAAATAAAATTTAACATCATTTCAGTTAGTTTATTTTTGGATGTCTTTGTTCCAATACTGATCTATATTCTAGTTACTCAAACAAGTACTACATCTCAGGTGCCATTAAAATAGATACACACATACCCTTCTGGGATATGTGGTACTGGCTTCAAACTTGTGAGGAAGAAATATTTCAGGCTAAAAAGCTAATGATCCTGGGGCCAGCAGTTAGCGTAATGGCTATGTCGCTGGACTCCCACGTAGTTGACTGTGGTTCGTGTCCTGGACCCGGTGGCTTAAAACTCACACCGGGCGCATGTGTGTGCGTGCCCAAGATCCTGAGAGGAGAATGGAGGAGAAGGGATTGTGGCGTGGACATCCCCCCTGGGGGATGATTTCTCGCTTTCTGTCTCTCTCTGTCTGTCTCTGTCTGTCTGGCAAGTGCACGCGCCCTATAGCAAAAACCTCTAAAAAAAAAAAAAAAAAAAAAAAAAAAAAAAAAGCTGACGATCCTTATTATGCTATTGCAAAGCATTTAGTTACATTATTCTTTGTTAACTGGAGGCAGATTACATGTCCACCAAGCCTATACTTATGTGGAAAATGGACGAGAATCCAATAACTTGGGGTCTTTCAGAGGTCTGGAAAATTCATTCAATTATATACAGCAGGAGATGTTATTCTTGTTTAGATATTTTTCTCTCAGGCCTCTCATTTAGATTTGCAGCCTCAGTCAGGCCCAAGGCAGGGATGTGCTAAGGGAGATGATTCAGATGCCTCATTGCTTCACATGGCCTCATGAAAACCAGGGGGCAACAGATGATACAAGCATAGAAACTCATAAACATAAGAGAAATCATAGTCTAAAATATGATGTCAGGATGAGATCTTTAGGTCTAACTACACAAAAGTGGAATTATCTGGAAGCAATTAGACTAGAAACTCACTACATAATTTTATTGACAGAGAAAGAAGTTTGAATTACCAAAATAATTGTGATTGCTTCATTCATATAATAGCCCTCAGACTCCCAAACCTGCTGTAGTAGGAAATAGATTCCAAAAGCTCAACCCCTGGAGAAGGCATACACATTTCAACACTCATTTAAATATGACTGGCAGAAGAATGTTGTATCAGTCAACATAGACTATGTTTTGTTAGATGATCAAAATGTCTATGGCATAACATTTTTTTAAAAAACATTTCATTTATTGGGGCTACAATGTGCAGCGAGAGTTCAGACATCTCTCCAAGGCTAATGACCTCCATGGTTTAGCATTATACTCCTGCTTCCCCATGTCAACATATGACTCCACCACCATAACAGTGATTCTCTATATTTAATTAGTAAAACAAGCCATGTGGCCAATGTAACTTCAAGAAGTTGTGGAAGAACAACTCTTTCCTCTCCGTGTACATGAAGAAGAATACATTAGTATTGCATACTAATAATAACTATACCAAACCAATAAGAAAAAAAATATCTCCAAGAGCTAAACTGGAAGACATACAGAACAAGGCACAAAAGAATTGCCTGCAGAAAGCAGACCTAGTTGCAGCCACATGGAACAAATCATATAACATTAGTGAGAAAAGAGGACTCTCCTTAGGAATTTGTAGCTGATTGTGTTTTTTATTCCTTTTTCTATATGATAGATTTCGTAGTTCAGTCAATTCCCCTTTTATTATTTTATTTTCCATGTGAAAAAATATATATATATTTATTTAATGCATAAATCAGTTTCAAAATTGTATGCAGGCTGAATTGAAGAGACATTCCACTACTTAGAGATACTGGATTTTGAATTGGATGACGTAACTGCTTGGAAATTTAGATTTTCTTCATTGGCGGGAGAATAAATGTGTTCTATATAAGGTAAAAATGATCTGCATGAGGACAAACAAGTGTTGTAGTGGTTAAGGCCTGGAATACCACATGGCCAACAATGGTTTGAGTCCAGGATCAGGCAACTTAAGAAAAACTCACAACAGGCACATTTGCCTTTGTGATCAAAATCCCAGAAGAAGAATGAATAAGAAGGGATTGCTGCATGGCCATCCTCCCTGGGGGATGAATTCTCACTTTCCCTCTCACTGTCTCCTTCTGTCTCTTTCCAAAAAACCTTAAGAAAATAAAATAAAAAGAATTGTATAGGTATTTGTCAGAACAGAATAGCAGATGATGGTATAGATGGCTAAATAACTATGGGATCTATTGTAACTGCTCTTGTGATAGAACTTTCAAGGTTCTATTTGGACACATTACTACTTTTCTTACATTGGATGACTCTGAGTAGCAAACGACAAGGTAGAATTAGATGTAAAAAGATTTAACCTCCAGGTTAAGTGTTGAGTTGGTGAGGAACATCATCAGACAATGATAGCAGCGGGTAATATAAGTATCAGAGAATATTGCAGCTTTAAGAAAGTGCATATCAAACTGATAAAAATCCCCAGAAAAAAATGTATTACCCACTAGAGATGTTTCAAGTTGAACAGAAATGGTCTAGCATTAGCACCCTAATAAAACAAAATCAAAATCAGTGATTGGCATGGTATACACACACACACACACACACACACACACACGTGTGTGTGTGTGTTATATAAGTATCACTCAAATATATATATACACATACATATATATATATACGTATATATATACACACACACACACACACATATATATATATATACACATATATATATATATAGTTAAATAGTTGATTGTTCAAACATATTTTAGGAATATAGAAATGAGAAAACAATCATAAATAAATACCATATGAGAAAATTAAGCAGCCCACTCTATTAAAATTAGTGCAGCTTAAATATATTATTTTGAGTTTATAGTTGGACTCTGAGAATATTGATAAAGGGAAAGGCGACAATAAAATTCATATGTATTTTATGACAACAACTTTTTGGAAGAACATCTTTGAAAAACATGTAATTTCAGTTGTACAGTATGCTGAGCTAAAAGTGCATTTGGCTTCTAAAGAAGAGGCCTGGAACCGGGCTGAGGTGTTTCCATTTAGAGACAGCATGTTCTGGCAGAAGTTTGTACACATCATCTATGATTAGACATGCAAACACCAACCCACCTTTGAGAGGTTGACTAGTCTCTTGCCATAAGTTATTTTCCACTAAATTGCTGCTTTAAATGTCTGTTTAAGCCATCTGAACATTTAAGCCCATTCTTTACCATTTTTTTAAAATTTGTCTTCCATTAAAGACAAGGCTTATGTTCTAATTTGGTTATGGTTTATACAATATGTGACTATGTTTATCAAAAACATGCATTATTTTCTTGTTTGTTACATAAAGTGTTCCAAAGTAGATTAGATTGACTCAACATCTTTGCTTCTGTCTTTGTTTCTGGTAAAAAATGCAGTATTTCACCCAAGTATAAGGCTCATCTTACCATCTCTACATTGTAAACAATTATCTCTTCCTTATCCCTTTAGCCATCTTTTAACCATGCTTTAGTTTTGAACTAAAACAAACAACAACCAAAGTACCTTTAAATCCTTTGGCTGTAATTGTCTCTCATTCTTATCCAAAAGACAAATGATCTCTGACATACACACTATGTTATATTTCCATATTTTTCTTCTAATCACTTCTCACACTCTTACAACCTGGCTTGCACATTAGAGTTCCAACTGTGACAAATCTGGTTAAAATTGTAAATCTTCACTAAGAAAAATTGATGTTCAGCTGTTATTTTCCTTGATTTTGCTTCAATTTGGTATGTTCCAACACGTTTTTCCTTTCACATGCCCTTTTGCCTTGAAATCTGGTACTACCAAACCTTTCCTCCACATGTAGTTGTCATTTTCTTAATAGCCTTGTTTTCTCTGTTTATTTCTTTTTGCTGATGTTTTCCAGTTTTCAACACCGTCATGACCTCACTATTTTTTAGATATTTTTGCTCTAAGTTGTGCATGTTTGTAGGGGAGATGAGGGGGAAGACAGTCTCAGAGAGAGGGAAAGTGAGAAATCACACCCCATGGTGGTTGACTGTACCGCAATCCCTTCTCCATTCTCCTCCCAGGATCTTGGGCATGCACACACACACCCAGCATGATTTTCAAGCCACCTGAACCAGTACTTGAACCTCAGGTAGCCACATGGGAGTCCAGTGAAGTAACCACTATGCCATCTGCTGGTCTCAGACCTATCATGACTTCTAATGATACATTTTTCTGGGAAAGCATACATTTACATAACCTCACTTTTCACCTATGTGGTCATGCATGTCAATTTTTTTGTACCTGCCCAGAGTTCTGTCTTGAACTCATCTTTGCACTTTAATTTTGTAGTAGAAATTCCAATCTAGACATCTCATAAGAAAATTTCAATCTGAATCACACAAAATCAATTTATTATCTCTGTTTCTTTTCTGGTAAAGAATAGTAAAGAATAGTGTGGATGAGCTAATGTCTAATGCCAAAAAAATTGAGTTGTAATTGTGATTATTTATGTCCTTTTATCCTTGCATTGACACAATGACTGAAGTCTTCTCCATTCTTCCTGCTAATTATTGCTGCTAATTTCATGACAGCTACTTCTCAGATTAACCATATACTCTTTCAGTTTTTGCTTTTTCTATCTTTGACTTTTCTTTATATTCCACACAGTTATGAGAATGTTCTTTCTGCAAAGAAGATTGTATCTTTGATTTTCCACAGTTCTTCATTAGTTGGAAAGTCAATTTTTAACTTCATTTATGTCATTTAAAGTATTTTGTCTTCTTGCCCCTTTATTTTTTCTCACATTATCTTTCAATATTCTCACCACTCATATTCCTGTTATGTGAAATTTCTTGTGGATTCACAATCATAACCATGCTTTCTGTCATAACTGAATCACTATATAGGCAACTCCTCCTGCTTAGAACTCTATTACATTTCAGCTGCTTAACTTGCCTAATGTTGGTTTCAAGAGTCAGCTGAGATCTGTATTTTGTAATATTCTCCCTAATTATCTACAGCAACCAGAAGAGTCTTCCACATTTTTAGCTATCACAGTACCATCTCAAGTATATTGTATTTTACACTGTGTTGTAAGTGCATATATATATATACATATATTTTTTTTTTTTTCTATCTATCCAACTAGGAAAACATTCTTTGAAGGCTCATGATTGACTACTAGCACTTTGTGGTGTTTAGTGTTGACTGAAATTCATTCAGAATATTGCATTAGAATCAGATATCTGGGGATCAATATTGTTATGAAGATATATAATATTGAGTATATTGTTCAAATTTTAACTACCTTATTTATTTTACTTTTAAAGGGAAAAACAATAATACCTACACCATACAGTTATTAGGAAGAATAAGCAACATACTGAATAATATAGGCATACACACAGTCCAACAGTAAGTGTTTAACAAATGTTAGCTATTACTAGGAGCTGTGGCATTAATGCAGAAAAATATAATCTAAGATAAATTAGAATTGTTTATAAAGAGCACATTGTCATAGATATTAAATAAATGGCCATCTTAAATTAATAAACTATATAATTATTTTGCATAAAAGCTGATCATGGAGTTAGAAATAATATTTCCTGTATGATCATAGAAAAGCATATTTTGTGGCATACCAGAAACTTCTATGAAGATGGTTGATAAATAATTTTAGTGTAATGCAGTGGGACTGGGTCGGGGGGATATTATTAAATTTAGTACAATTTCTAATCATATTTTTGTTTCTAAAGATTGATGTAAACATTAAATATGAGGGGAACATATTCTATGTTACAATTTTCAAATATAAATATCTTTTGTATTTTTATCTAATTTGGTCTTAAATTCTGAGATGAGTGCTAAACTCTAACCCTGCCATGACAGAGTTCCAGAGGATGTGGTCATTGATGTTTGTACTATCATTCACGAGGTATTTCTTTATCCTAGCAGACGCTGTAATGCCTAAGTGTTTGTCCTGTTACCAGGTGTCCCTTTCACAGAAGACTTGTTTATACTGACAAGAGCTCTGTGGCTTTTATTTGACCCACGTCCATTTTATTCCTACTAAGATAGCCACTGAAGAGAGTTGGGTTAGATGTAACAATGAGATACAGAAGAGACTGCACAACAAAATACGTGGAGTAACGGAAACAATTACAGATCCCAGAGAGAAGAGAGCAGCACGCTCTGTAGTTGTCGAGATCACCAAGTGACGAGTTCTACACAGGCTCAAGTTGCATATGGAGAACAAAGGAAAAAGAGAGAACCTGAGGACTAAAGCCTTTATCTGGATACAAGGCATTATCCAAACAAGTTTCCCACAGGATGTTCGAATGACTGGGCTTAAAAGCAAGCAGGCACAAGTTCCAGAAGGCCACATTGGAAAAGAGTGATGGTTTGTGAGGCAGAACTGCATAGTCCATGAGGGTGTGGAGGTCAGTGGATCAGGTCATTTAGGTCATATCTGACTGTACTATTGCAAATGGTCACCAGACAGTGGTTATGTAGGCCAACTATCTCACTAACGACCTTGAAGGACTGGAAGGAGGTGGAGAACTGGAAACTGTGTAAAGGGTGATTAATCCCTGCTTCTGGTATCAGAAAGGCCAACTCACTTTCAGCATGGATGCTGAGGGTACATGAAATTTTAATTCACTACAATATGCTCCTTACTCATATCATCATTCTCTGCCTTCCTTTACTAACTCATTAAGCTAGGCTTTTCAGACTGTTTCTTTGCTCTTTATTTTTTGCTGAAACTAAAACTGAATTTTCTCCGTAAATCTTCAAGTAATCTTTTTATTATTATTATTATTATTATTATTAATTACTATTATTTATACATTCAATTGTTATACATCATTTAGATTGTAAAGAGAATTTACCCAGCATGAAATACACTTCAGACCAGTCCAGTTGAGAATACTATACTATAGTATTACATCATCAACAGGTAATAAACCATTTCTGTGCCCCAAGATATCTTCAAATAATCTTATTTTTTAAATCACTGTTTAAAATTATTTAAGACTTCTGGAATATAACAACAGTTCTTTCATATTTTCTTTCTGTCAATCCCTTAGTGTTGTGTTAGAAACCCAAAAACATTCTTTTAACTTTTAGCCATTCATACTTGGTCATACAGTCACTCAGTGACTATACAGACTTCTTTCTTTATTTTTTTTTTTATTATTCTTGCCAGAGGGCACGTGTGCTTGCTACAGAGAAAGAGGAAGACAGAGCTAGAGAGACAGAAAGCACTCCCAAGTAAGATATAATCACATTGCAATTCCTTTCCTCCATTTCTCCTTCCCATTAGGACCTGGAACATGCATACACACATGCCTCTCATGTTTTCAAGCCACCAAGACATTACATTAGCTCACGTTGTAGAAGGCCATATGGGATTCAGTTTCTTTCTCAAAGGGAGAGGTGCTATGTTACACTGTGCACTACGCTGGGGAGTCCCAGATCTTTCTTCTTGCTATATTAAAAACTGATATTAAGATACCAAACTTCAACAAATGGTCTTTGATTCGTGTATAATGTCTGCATCTGCTCATCTTACATTTTTTCTTTGGTTTTAAACATTTATTTATTATCTATTTGTGTGTGATTTTCACAGCATCAGGTTCAGGACTCAAACCATGGTTGGTCATGTGGGAATCCAGCACCTTAACTACCATACTTACTGGCCCCTTATTGTACATTTTCTAAGACTTAGTTTATACTCTAGAATCAGTCTTAATACTGTATTACTCCAGATATGTGTTACTGAATTAATGGCGTCAAGGTGAACACTGAATCTGTGTTTTATGCTTTTTTCATGGCGTGTGTTACCACTGATATAGAGATAACAGAGTTAGGAATTCCAAGAAGTTAATATAGCAATAAAGATTATATACTTTAAGGACATTATGACTTACTTGGATAAAATTAGGCGTAGATAAGAAGAGATAGGTGATAAAATGAATTGAAATGACAGACTAGGAGGAAATAAAATGTGTCTTTTTTTTTTCCTCCATAGGGTGTATGCACTTGCCAGAGGGTAGAAACAGAAAGAGGGAAAGTGAGAAATCACTCCGCTCCTAGGGGGGACGTAATTGATGCTGCAATCCTTCTTCTCCAACCTTTTCTCTGGATCTTGGGGACCCATGCACATGTGATCAGTGTGATTTTCTAGCCACTGGGTCTGGGACACAAACTGTGGAAGTCCATGTAGTAATCCAGCCACCTTCACTGCCATGCCACCTGCTTCCCTCACCCACTGTTCTTTCTGTGTTCCTTGTTTATCTCTTTACCCTCAGTATTTGGGAGAGTGCCTGAACACAGTGGACACCAAATAAATATTTAAAAAAAAATAGTTTTTCTTAAGAAAAAAATATCAAAGAAAATCTGGAATTTGAGTTGGCCTTTTAAAAATAGCAAAGATTTCCATGATCAGATATAAAAAATTAAGAGCATAGGTTTATAAGAAACTGATAATTATAGGACCTCTCCCAAAAACTTCCATTCCATAATGGAAGAAAAGAAAAGCAACAAATAACATGTCTTTTTTTTTCTCCTTAATCTGGGGCTCAAGATCGTTGGAAAGTAAGAAATACATTTCAGTTACATATTATAGATGATTTTGAACATAGATGAAAGAATTTATACTTATTTGGACAGCAATGAAAAATAATACATTTTAAGCAAAGAAAAATTATGATATGAATTATATCTTGGCAGAAAATTATACTAGGAATCTGCAGGCTTATTTAAAGAAGAAAACATACAAAGAAAAGACCATTGACCATTAGTGAAACAATGCAAAATTCAAGTACATTCGTACTATAAAAACAAGTTGCTGAATCATCAGTTCAGGATATGGTGAGAGTATAAAAGTGATTCTGCTAGCAATAATCTATAGCCCATCAGGCAATTTTGATAAGGCAAAGAATTAATTGAGATTTTTAAAGAGACTAGAGAGTGAAGCTCACTTTCTTCATAAAAGAGTGAGGTTGTATTACATTACATGAGACTATTTCCATCAATTCTAGTCTAGTGAAAAGGTAATTGCAAAAACATTTTTGGAAATCTTTTTTTTTTATAGGACGCATATTGTTCACTGGAGAGAAAGAGCAAGACAGAGACAGAAAGCAAAAAATCAGCCCCCAGGGGAGATGGCCATTCCACAATTCCCTCCCCTTCATTCTCCTAAAAATTTTGGGCATGAATGCACACATACCTAGCGTGAGTTTTAAGCCACTGGGTCTGGGACTCAAAATGCATTCAACTACATGGGAGTCCAGCAACATAACCATTATGCCATCTGCTGGTCCTCACATTTGGGAATCTTTTTAATAAAGCTTTATTGAGACACTTGAGGCTGTTTGTAAGTCCTCCAGAGCCTCATTTGTTTCCTTTCCTCTTTAAGGCTAGGTGTTACTGCATTCACCTATCACTAGTTGCTTAAGCGCATCATACCTGCATATACATTACATATGTGTACACATATATCCATACATCTACAAACAGTCAAAGATACAGTATTGGGTATATATTCAACAAACTTGCTATCATAATATATCATTGCAAACTATTTTTAGTGGAGATTTGTTTTTAAAGATTTATTAGTTTTGTTAAATATAAATCAAATATATTCATATAACCTGCTACTTAAGGGGTCTTTGCATAAATATTCATGATTTATTTATACCTTCTTTTTTTTTCTTTTTTTTTGGAGAGGTTTTCGCTATAGGGCGCGTGTGCTCGCCAACCAGACAGAGAGAGACATAGAGACAGAAAGCGAGAAATCACCCCTCAGAGGGGATAGTCACACCGCAATCCCTTCTCCTCCATTCTCCTCTTGGGATCTTGGGCACGCACGCACATGTGCCCGGCGTGAGTTTTAAGCCACCGGGTCCGGGACGCGAACCGCGGTCTACTACGTGGGAGTCCTGCGACATAGCCATTATGGTAACTGCTGGTTCCCTATACCTTCTAATCTTAAATCTGCTTGATTTGTTTTATTTTCTATTGCAAATAATGTGGAAACATGTCATGCTCTATTCTTTCAATACAAGTATAAGATAATTATCTTTAGGATTATTGGGTACCAGGGATTTTACAGGGTCATTGTATGTGAGCATTTTCTAAAACTTCCTTTGCCTCACTTAACTATTGGGTAGTTGGAAAACTCATGTGCATTTTTCTATGTTTTTCTTTGTAAAATTTGTTATGACCTTTCCAAAGGCCCAGTATAAGGATATTTGTGTAATACATATATTTCCCATCATATTTAAGTTCTATTTGTGAACTTTCTATTTTATTTAACTGATATATTTTCTAATCACTGACCCAACACCAAATTTCATTAATTTTATAGATTTGTATCGTGTATTAAATCTTTATATGTCATATCTTTCCTCCTATTCCTTTATGTTACATTATCTTGGCTATTCTTGGCCTTTAAAATTTAACATAAATTTGGGGCCAGCAGGAGGCATGATGGTTAAGGCACTGGACTCCCACATGGTCAACTGTGATTCAAGTCCCAGACACAGTGGCTCGAATATCACACTGGCCACATGCACATGTGTGCTCAAAATCTTGAGAAGAGAAAGAGGAGAAGGGATTGTGGTGTGACCATCCCCTGGGGTGATGATTTCTCACTTTCCCTCTCTCTATCTTTCTTTTTTCCCATAAATGCCTAAAGTTCCCTTGTATAAAGGGGAAATAGTTGGTTATTAAAGATACACAAAGATGGAACCAGCAGATAGCTTAATGGATACATTGCTGGACTCTCATGAGGTCAACCACGGTTCGAGTCCTGGACCTGGTGGCTTAAACTCACATAGGGCACATGTGTGTGCATGTCCAAGATCCCAAGAGGAGAATGGAGGAAAAGATATTGTGGTGTGGCCCTCTCTCCACCAGGGAGTGATTTCTTACTTTCTGTCTCTCTGTCTGTCTGTCTTTCTGGAAAGTGCACATGTCCTATAGCAAAAACTTCTCAAAAATAAATAAATAAATAAATATACACAAAGAATAATAGTTTGAATCTTAGTTTGCTACCCTGAAGACACAATGATTTGAAATGGGAGAAATAATAGGATTTGATGGTTGTCTTCATATATCTAGAAAACAGAATGATGTAAGTTTAGAAACAATGCTCCTTATGAATATAGTTAAATCTCATTAAATAAAGGACTAATAATTTATCTGAAAAACATGGACATGTTTTCCAATGATCTGAATCAGAAATTAAAGACATCCTTCTATTGGTGATCTCAAAGCACAGCCTAACAAAATGGACATTTGCAGAGGAATTAAACATCACAAAGTTAACCAAAGTTAGCTTTTTTTTTTATGATCACATACCCTGCTATGCTATAAATCTTCATTTGCAATTAACCTCTGCAAATTAGATCTTAGAATCTAATAGGAAGTGATAGTCTAACTATTTAAATGTTTTATACATTAATGTCAAATTATTGATCAGCTTATTTTCTCTGTTAAATGTAACTAATTTTTTTACAGGTTAAAGTCATTAATCTTTTCAACTATGCGGTAAATCTGACATCTCAAAGGATTCCCTCATTTTGAGAGAATTTGTATTCTATCTTAGAAAATGAAAAATGAAATCATTAATTTAATAATGTATCAAAATATAAACCAGCCAATAAACTTCAAGCCCTGTTTTTGCTTATACTGAATGCCTTTAACTTTTGTTCTGTATCATAAAAAGGGTCTTAACATGTGGGAGAAATCATCAGAAATTTGAACAAGATATTATTTTTAGACATATAAAATTGAACAAATTATTGACAATGACAGAGCTGACAAAGGAGTATGGAAAATTCTCCCATATAGCCTCTGCAGTGGCCCAATCCTCAGGCAACTCAATGGGTGTCCATGTAAGTAGGCACTATCTGAACAGGCACTTGGCATGCTGCAGTTGGCCAGCAATCCAGGTGATGCTGCTGTTTCTGTTACTCTTGCTAAAATAACAATAATAATAATAGTAATAATAATGTGTGTCAAACAAAGTAACTGAGATCTGCAGCTGTACTATTCTCTATACATTCACTGTACTTTTAATTTTTATTATAGGGAAAGAATAAAGGACAAAAGTCCAGTACATCATATATCACATGGAAAAATGGGGATATCATACGTGCATTGATCTACTAATAATGTACCTTAACATAAAACAATACCTCAACCCTTGCCAGTGCTCAGCATATTTTACCAACATGTATAAGACTTTTATTATTGTAAAGGGCTTATTTTTTCTGTGTCCTTAACAACATTATCCAACTTACCTTCACATTTAATAAAATGCAAAGATATGTGTATTGTATCCAACTACATCAAAGCAATGAATCCTCTTGCTGTACATGTTAACACATACAAGGTTCAACCTTAAAAGAGAAGTGAAATAAATAAATAAATAAAAAGTGGGATTGAAAAAGTGATTTATTATAAGATATTTGTAGAATGTATATAACTTATTGTGAGCTACTTAACACACTTGATAAAAGTATGTTAGGCAATTAACATTACATGTATATCAAATTTTACCTGGCAATATGTCCCAAAGTACTCTTTTGCTAAAATTACTTAGGAAAGATAAATTATGAGAAAATAATAATATATGTTCTAATAGAGATGGTTAGTTAATCCTCATTTTCAGAGAAATTGGTTACAAATCAAATGAATTTTTATATTTTGCATGTAAATGTACATTTACATATATATGAAATTTTCATGTAATCCTACAAACATTCTTACCCATATATTTATATATATATATATATATATATATGCATATATGTATATGTATTTGTAGATTTTATTATTCCTTACAACTGTTTGTTTTATCATGAGATTTGTTCTTCAATAATTTAATTCCTATTGAATTATTATGTCTATACTTCAGTAGTCTTACAAATATTTAGAAATGCTATCAGCTGGAAAATACTTTGTAGTTAATCAACTAGAATACTTTTTATTTTGTTATTTTAAAGCTGCACTTGAGAAGTCTGATTTATTAGAATTTACATTGAGTATTTATTGGATAGAGAAAAAAAACACATCTCTTTTTCTTTTTGAGATGCTCTTATATTTATTAAATCAATTCAATATTAGGGTTTTTTTCTTTTCATTTCAAATGGGAACTCTGTTTATTCCCAGATGACTATTGATTTCTCTAAGAAGAAAGCCCCAAACCCCTTGAAGAATCTCTATGATATGCAGAAAGCCTAAGGGTCTATTTGACACAGCCAGTCAATCTCTGTGTACCCTTTCTTTTTCAATCTGTTCTTTACCCAGTCATTTTTCAAAAGTATGTCCTAGTTTAAATATATGTTTACTTTAAAAATTTAAACCGAACCACTAATGTATTAATGCAGTTGTGTGAAATTTCTAAGGGATGAAAATGTAATATGCAGTTTAAAAAAAATGCTTTGACCACAGACATGTTTCATCATTGAACATTTCTCTTAAATATTTTTTTCTTTTTTGAGAGGTTTTTGCTACAGGGTGTGTACGCTCGCCAGAAAATGTCTCAAGTGAATTTATGTCTCCTTTTTAAAAGACACCAGAAACTATGTGGTGGCTTTTTAAAAGTCTCTACTTGTTTCATAGAAAATCTACTTTTCTCTCACTCATACAGTGAGTATCCTTCAGTTTCACTGTCCCTTCTATCTCAAATATTTCCAAAATAGGTATAGAATATGTAATAATATAATCAAGGTAATAAATGTATTTACCATGCCTAACATGTATCACTACTTTGTGGTGTGCACTTTAAATTCATGCCACTGGTTATTTGGAAATAAATAACAAGTCATCACTAATGCCCTTTCCTCTACCGTGCTGTACTGTTCTATAACCCGTTCCACTTGTATTCATGCTGTCTTGTCTCTGTTCACCAATTTATCTCCATCCTCTTCAGCCCACCTCCCAATTTCAGCTTCTGATATCATCCACTATCCTCTCTACTTCTGCTGAAGAGTGAAGACATGTGGTATTTAAAATTTTTAATAAATATAACTAAAAACATATAAAAAGAAGACCACATTAGGACCAAATTAGATTTTCCCAGTGTGAAAGTGGGTACAATCTTTGAAAAATCAACGTGCAAGTTATTTCTGTAAGGTGGATGGATGTAACTTGAAATCATTCAGTCAATATTAACAAACTAAAACAGAAACAAAAGCAAGGATCATCTCAATAAATGCAGAAAAGGTGTTTATCAAGATTCCACCATAATGTCTACTTATAAATTCTTAGAAAATTGGGAAAATGAAAAGGAAATGCCACAGTCTTTTAAAGATTTGACTTCAGTGTTGTCCACCTGAAACTATGGGAATAGTGAATTGGCCAAAGATATTATATAGCAAGAGTGACATTATTTTTGAAACAAAGGTTAGGATTTTATATACATATTTTTTGCTTGCTTGAGGAGATGTGGTTAAATACTAGCAATTATCTAATGCTCACATCTATATGTGAACTGGAATGAACTATGGTAATTAGGTCACTGGCTGTCTTTAGAAAAAGTAATTTAGGCAGAATCATACAGGTGGACTAGACTCTAAGAGATTCACAGGTAGAAATGAGGAGTGAGATGATAAACATTGACTTCACTATGAGCATTAAGAATGTTGGTGGTAAATAGTGGGATCAATAGTGGGAGCTTCAGGAGAGCCCTTAAACCTATTTGAAACAGAGCACATAGAAAAGGCAGGCACGTGTTTGTTTCCTGAGAAAAATGTGTCAATGGAGAGAAAGAGTCTAAAATTATAAGAGGGAATAGCTATTATAAAAGCAGAATCTTGAAAGAGATAAAATGACAAAGGGTCAAAAAGTTGTGGTTCTAATAGTGTGGGAAGAGCAAATTTTAAATAGTTTAATTTTACCTTTAAAACAGGATGTAAAAACTAATTTACTTATCTACTCTAGCTTGGTTTCTACAGACTTGTCTATTTTTAACTATTTAAAATGTAGTGAATGGTATACAGAAAAATCACCAGACAAACTACAATTTCTAGGTTTTTTGTAAACTAAAATTAAAAAAAAGAATGGAATATAACATAAAACAACCTTGAATAGATCCATTGTTTCAGTAGAGACACTGCTCCCTTGAGTTTTCTGGTTTGTTTTATTTATCACCCTGCAGTCTTTTTACAGTTCAGAGGGCACATCAATATTTTGTATTCTTTTAGAATTTTTGATCATGTAGATATTAAAACAGTGACTTATTTTAAGCCTAAAAATACTAATCTTCTATTTTACTCTAAGAAATGCATCTAAAAGTCATAATTGTTTTATGAATGCATATGCTAACAGGCGTTGCCCTTTCTGGAAAAGCTTTACTTGCATTAGTATTGTGAATACTTTGGGAATTATTTAAGAATGAATAATATAATCTGTGATCCAAGTACACTATATTTACAGACAGGATTTTTGTTGCCTTAAAACAAACATTCTCAACCACTATTGTATCCCCCAATCACTTTGAATATTAATGCCTTTTGTCTGGAAGCAGTTTAGATAATGATTTGACATAAAAACAGAGATTATTTAAAGAGAATTTTTTTTTTTTTTTTTTTTTTTTTTTACCTACATGATATTCGGGTATAGCATGCATGCTTCACTTTTGTTAAGAATGGAAAGCAATTTTTCTATTGTTTACCACTTTTATGTTCATCTACTCAAAGCTGAACCTTCACAATACTTAAAGTCTAGGGGACTAGGGTTTATATTTAGGGCTTATATTAATGAAAATTTTTATTATTGTCTTAATAAATTCTACACCAAGAAATTAGCTCAAATTAATTGTTTTTGTTTTTGTTGTTGTTATTGTTGCCAGAGGGTGTGTGCACACACCACATCAGACACACACACACATGCGAGCATGTGCACACACACACACACACACACACAGTTCCCTGTCCTCCATTTTCCACATCTCAAGAGGATTTGGGGCTTGCATGCCTATATGTTTTTCAAACTTCCAGCACCAGAATTGGGATCTGGACCCCTTAACCACTGAGCTAAAATTGCTTAAATTTTTTTTTGAGAGGTTTTTTCTATAGGGCGCGTGTGCTCAGCACACAGACAGAGAGAGACAGAGAGATAGAAAGCGAGAAATCACCCCCCAGAGGGGAAGGCCATGCCGCAATCCCTTCTCCTCCAGTCTCCTCTCGGGATCTTGGGCATGCATGCACACACGCCCGGCGTGAGTTTAATCCACCGGGTCTGGGACTCGAACCGAGGTTGACTATGTGGGAGTCCAGCGGCATAGCCATTATGCTAACTGCTGGTCCCAAATTGCTTAAATTTTTTAAGCAGTTTCTTGTTTATGTATTATATACATGAGAGAGGCAGAGAAAAAAAGAAAAAGTGATGATAGGAATAGCGCCATCCAACAGTGTTCCAAAGCCAGGACCCACTCTCAGCTTCAGCCTTCCCCACACAATGGACACACATATAGTTAGAGGCATGGTAACTCTTCTATGGCTTCATGTACCAATATGCATTCTAGAGTTAAATATTTGAATAAAAATTAAAGAAAACAGTAAGAGGAGGGAGGAAGATGGAGAGAAGACAATGAAAAATGAGAAAAGGGGAATAGGAGAGAAGTAAGTCATTTTGAAGTGGATGGAATTCTTAATAAAAATGAGTTTTTTACTCTGGTTCTCCTAAGCAAAAATAAGACAGAAAGTCGTAAGTATACATGGCTGATGCCAAACATCCAAAGGACACAGATATGGCGAGATCTTCAGGGCAAACTTGAAGCAGGGCCTATAACACTTGTCAGGTTCATGAGATTTGGATCAATGTGATCAGTCTCTTACCCAGAAAGACTCACACATGAGGTTTAATGTTTTGAGGTTGCCATCTTATAATTTTTAAACATTTTATTATTAAAAGTATATGGTATAAGTGATAGAGGATGAATATGGAAGATTTAATGATAACTTTCTTATGGGTAATAAAACATTTTTCTTACGAGGTGTTATTTCCAACTTTTTTTTTTTTTTTTAACCACGATCTCCTATTCTAAATTACAATGTTGTGAATTGGCCCAATTCAAAAGTTAGTAGTCCCCTTGAAATAGTAACTCCAATTGGTACCCCAAAAGCAAAGATATAAATTTCCTTCCCTAACTTCTGCCTTTTGAGGTGCTACTAAAATATATCAGGATCGGAACCAGCAGTTAGCGTAATGGCTATGTCGCTGGACTCCCACGTAGTCAACCGTGGTTCGTGTCCTGGACCAGGTGGCTTAGAACTCACGCTGGGCGCGTGCGCGTGCGTGCCCAAGATCCCGAGAAGAGAATGAAAGAGAAGGGATTGCAGCATGACCATCATCCCTGGGGGGTGATTTCTCGCTTTCTGTCTCTCTGTCTCTCTCTGTCTGTCTGGCGAGCGCATGCGCCCTATAGCGAAAACCTCTCAAAAAAAAAATATATATATATATATATCAGGATGAGGTCTTACTATAGAAAAAGTATTTAACTCAGTTTTGCTTGATCAATTGACTTTTTTTAGAATGTCTCCATGGGGTAGGTAAGTGAACAGTTTTGGAAGTTTCACTGCCATCAAACCAAATCTCCTGACTGCCATGGCTTAAAACTTTTTTCTTTAAGAGAAATTTTTCTATAGGATGCAAGTGCTTACTGGAGAGACAGAGAGACACAGAGAAACATAAAGTGAAAAATCACCCCCCTCCCTCCCCCAGAGAGATATGGCCATGCTGCAATCCTTTCTTCTCCATTCTCCTCTCTGGATTTTGGGCACGCAAAAACATACACCTGGCATGAATTTTAAGCTGCTAGGTCTGGGACTTGAACTGTAGTTGACTACCTGGGAATCCAGCAATGCAACCGTTACGCCATCAAGACTTCGAATTAGAATGAGCAAGCTCTCTGGAGGCTTCTTGGGAATCTCTTCATGTGATGGTAAAATAGGTCACACACAGTCTGAACTTCAATTTCTTTTTGTTAAGAAAGAATATCTCATAAGAAAACTATGAAATTTACAGACGTCTTCATCTCTTTCTCTTGTTTCAACTATTGAAATAATTAAGAGGACATAAATCTAATATCTCATATCTTAAGCAAGCTCTGATAAATAATGTGTAAATATTCTTATTAGACTGGCTTCTTTATATAAGAAAATTTTTGCCTCTGACACACATAAAAGCTATACTGTATGTTATCTCTTTGTGTTTTTACTTTTGTGGGTTTTTGTTTGTTTGCTTTAAAAAATGATATTTGGAAATACGTCCTTTCTAAACTTTATATCATTTGGAAATTATAGATTTATTAGTTCTTTAATTAGAGATAGCTTCATTAGTTTAGGGACCTGAGACATGAGGTGTACATGCAATATAGTTGATCAACATTTACCTAATTTTTATGGGTTCATTTTAAATTCATTTCTCTTGCTGGCTGGTCTATTAATTCTTACATGTATTCACTCTATAATTGTAATTTATGAGTTTATCTTTCCAAATGGCCTAATTTCACAGAGGATAATTTAAAACTATAGTACTTCTTTTGGAGAATTTCCAGTATAAACAAAATTGTTTCCTTAAGAGGAACATTAAAATTAAATGAAACAAAGTTCCAAACATCTAATGGTTTCTATTGTGTATTGTTATAAGGAAACTTCAAAGATTTAAAAATCTAGACAGTTGTTTTTCATCAGTGTTCAATTTTCTTTTTGCATGAATTGTCATCTTCAGATGTACCATGGGTTTTCCATGTTACTTTTTTAAGAGACCTTTTGCTATTGTGTACGTGTGCTTGCAGGAGAGACAGAGAGACAAAAATCACCCCCCTCCCAGGGTGATGTCCATGCACAGTCTTTTCTCCATTCTTCTCTCGGTATCTTGAGCATGCACATACACACACACGCCTGGTGTGAGTTTTAAGTTGCCTTGTCTGGGATTTAAACCATGGTCGACTAAGTGGAGTCCAGCTATTTAACCATTACGCCATCTGCTGGTCCCCCATTTTACTTATTTTAAGAAATACATGTTCTCTGGTGTTATAGTATAACATGGTGATATTCTGGTCAAATCTTTTGTTTGTTGAAAGATAAATAATATAATTAATATTTAATTATATTTAGACTATCCTAGAATATAATTGCTCTTTTGGAAAAACAATAATAAATGCATGCGAGTCTATAAACATCAAATGAACAGAGTCCAAGGCCATATGGACAGGGTTCAAATCCTGACATTACTTTGAGGATGTTGGGACTTAATTTACCTCTCTGAGTTTGAGGATACTGAATAGTTAGTAAGATCAAAAATATGTCTCATAGGAAGATTAAATGAGTCAATATACCAAAAACATAGACTACAATAGAATCTGCAGAGAGTTAACATGTAATATATATTCTGTTTGTTGCTATTTGTCATACAGATAGCAGTTTCAAATAAAATTCCAGACTGTTCATGGCCAAGAATTTTCTCTTGACCTTGCAGAAAATATGTCATAAATTTTTAGAGCTATAATTAGCATTTTGAGATCTGTTGTTTCACTATGACTATATAGGTTACCACCTGTATCATCTGTAGAAAAAAAAAAGGTACTAGAACTTAAAAATCATAGAGAATATGAAAGGAAAGATAACCTTTCTCAGAAGGGTTCTTTTCTGGTAATCACAAAGAACATCCCTGAAGAGCATTCTCTGAAGAAGAGACTCTTCAGACTGTGTTAATAAACTGCTTCACCTCTCTCATGTATTGTTATGGTATAAAATTTTGTATTACACAGCATTCACAAAAGTATGTTCCAGTAGTACTTCTTACTGGGACATGGGGAAGGGAAAGAAAAGAGCTAGAAAATCATTGAATGCTCTTTAAAGTTTCCTTGCAAAATAGGTATATTATTACAGCTGTTCACACTCGATTGGTCAAAGTAGGTCATGTGACCAAGAAGATTACACCAGGATGAGGAAGCAAACCCCATCATCAGGGGATGTAAGCTAAGAGCCAGAGATGGGTAATATAGAAAAGGAGGGCAAATAATCGGAACCACTTTTACATTGTACTAACCATACCGAGAAAAGATGTTTACTGTATATCTCAAATATGCAGTATAATACTTAAGTTTGCTTTGTTATATAATTTCAGTATCTCCTGTTTATAGATAAGTTGATAAAATTTGAAACTCCTTTATAAACTAATGGATTCATCTTAATGCTACTCTCATACTTAAATTAAAAGTTCTATCCCAATGCTCTTTAAATTTTTAGATTTCATAATACGACACATGCTGGTTTTTAAATCTGGTTTTCTCTTCTAGTAATTTAAAAGGTTTATGTACCATTTTAACTTCCAGTGACTACATTTTAACTATTATTTTGTTTCTATAAAATGATTTTTTCACTCCCCAGTTTGAACTTTAAAGAAATTATTACAGTGCCTCCTGTAACCACTCATCTTGTTTTCTACCACTGGAATTTGGCATATATATTAATATTACCCCACTATCAAATGCCCTAACATATTTAAAGTATATATCCCCTGTTACTTTATATGTAATTTTAAAACAATATCTATGTAGTCTAAAGTTTAATATTTTAAATGTGAGAAAGTTATATATTATACTACATTATACTTCCTACATACGATTTCTTAATGCTGACTGTTGCAAAGAAAAATAAAAATCTGAATCAGAAAAGAGATTTATTGGGTTTAGTAGTCTACACACTACTGCAATATAGAGCACAAATATGTGATTGAAATTCTCTCTTTCTCTACCAGCCTTGGTGACAAGGGGCTCTGTGATGCTGAGGCTGCATGGGAAGGTCCCAGGTTTGCATCCTGAGCCCCCCTCCTCATACACACTTGGGGCGCATGGGTGCCAAGTGTGCATGATCGTGATTCTGGCTGTCTAGAGCTGGAGATGGACCATGGCTTGAGGAACTTGCTGAGGGTCTCCCTCTCCTCTCTCCCTCTTTCTCTCATGCAAGGAAGAGATACATAAACTTTTCAAAAATGTGCTCTTTAAAGAAAGATTGTTTTTGGGAACCAGCAGTTAGCGTAATGGCTATGTCGCTGGACTCCCACGTAGTCGACCGCGGTTCGCGTCTCGGACCCGGTGGCTTACAACTCACGCCGGGCGCGTGTGCGTGCGTGCCCAAGATCCCGAGAGGAGAATGGAGGAGAAGGGATTGCGGCGTGACCATCCCCCCTGGGGGGTGATTTCTCGCTTTCTGTCTCTATGTCTCTCTCTGTCTGTCTGGCAAGCGCACGCGCCCTATAGCGAAAAACCTCTCCAAAAAAAAAAAAAAAAAAAAAGAAAGATTGTTTTTATTTCTCAGTTTCACTTTCCTGATTTTATAATGTTGAGCTTTCTACATTTCTCAACTTTTCCTGCGGTTGTAAAATGACTGCAGGCATGCTGAAATTTATGACAATCAAATTAGAAAAATGTCTTTATTCCAACAATTAAACAGGAAGCCCTTGGTATTTTCTTTGTCTCAATCAGTAATTTTCAACCAGAGGCAATTTTGCACCCATGAGGATATTTGGTCTTATCTAGACACAATTATGCTTGTCACTACTCAGACAGGATAGGTGAATTCTACTGGAATCTAGTGAGTGGAGGCCAGAGATGTTGCTAAATGCACTATTATGTGCAGGGAAGCCCCAGCACACAGAAGCATTTGACTGAAAATATTAATAGTGACAAGGCTGAGAAACCCTGGTCTAGAATAGTGTATTTATAACTAGGTAATAACTTCAAGTAAGGGAAAGGGACACATTCGTAGACATAATTATATCAGGGGTTACGCCTGAAGAATAAAGTAGACTTAACTCCCTGGCGGCAAGAGAAAGGGGAATAAGGATGCCCAAAATACCAGGTACAGTTTGGTCGGAAACCATGCACACAAATTCATGGACTTCTACTGTAATCCTCTTCCACATATACTCTTTTGAATATTTACAATTATGCTACATTTATATGGTTTACAATATTTACACTCTTTTCGGTAATAATACTAGCTGTCTGTGACATTAATTCTGCTTTTATATAGAGGCAATAATTTCTGTATTTTCCCCATGGATCGCATGGGAGTAATAAAGTTCATCCTCTAGTTGTTCATTCAATAAGAAATCATTGGTGGGAGGAGGAGGAGGATCCCTGAGTTCTTTGGGTTTGAAAATAACATTTTTACTGGAACAATAGTGCATTAGTTATCCATTGCTTTAAAACAAACTATGCTGAGTTATTACCTTCACATACCAACCACGTGTCATTGCTTGTATCTGCAAACAAACTAGGTGTTTGTGCTCATCAGGACCACGTTTCAGCTTATTTCCGCTCCAGATTTATTCTTCCAGGCATGTCGTGTGATGTGAATGCACAGGCTCTGAAAACCACATTCTGCTTTGCCAATTGGCTCCCTTTTAGGTTCTGCCAAATGGGATGCCAGAGGGAGTCTGGAAGTCTGGAGGAAGAAAAAGAGATTGCTCCCACCTGTTTGCTTCCCATTCTTGACAGTGTCATCACAGTAACACTTCCATATTCCAGCAACAGTTTCTCATCCCAGCAGCAGCAATCTATTTCAACCAGCGAAACCAGCTTTGTCATATCACTTCAGATTGCACCGTGGATTCAGCATGAGTTGAGCAGTGCACACCTCTCAGAGGTCCAAGATGCAGAGCTATCTAGCGTCTCTTTTAAGTGTCTAAGGATAACCCTAACCTTATCCGGGTAAGGCTGATCTAATTGCTATTGTAATTTCATTTTAATGGTTTCTGTATCTTTGCTTTTTGAAATAATACTGCCAACTTTTTAAAATTCTCTATTAAAGTAATTGATGTAGTTCTTGCTTCTGAGTGGATCCTGATAGCTATAGTTCCTCTTCACAATGCTGAACTGCTTTTGAAATTTTCTTTCCAGAATTACTCCCTATTTAAAAATCAGAAATGAAGTACTTTAGAAAGGGATGTTAAGGAAAGAAGTGCAAGGTCATTCTCTTCGGGAGGTTAAGACTGAACAACGCAGTCGCAAACAACACAAAGTCCTCACTAAGCATCATGTTAAAACATTGAACTATAGCAGTAATAGCTTCTGTCTTTATGAGTACTTAAGCATTTATTGATTTGGGTTGGGGACACTTAATGGTACCCAGATATACATGGTGCTTAAGACCCATCTCCAATAGTGAGATCGCTCTGTCTCTACTTCAAATCACACATTTTTTGAGAGAAAAAAAATTTCAATTTTCTGAATTTTCTCAAAGAACTGTGATCTTTCTAGAAAAAAAGATAGCAATATGCTGGTAAATGTTTAACCACAGGTTCTCTAGAAGAAAATAATAGATGAACAAAGACATGACATGTAGTTATTCGCTGATTTGTTATAAATTATAGTATAGCCATGTAATTCAGTATTAGTATAAGTGTATTTTTTAGAGTAAGATATAGCATTATTAATACTTCCACATTTATTCATATCTACATCATTCATTATTTTGTTAGTGCAGTAGTTACAATAATCATTGCAATAGTTTTCTACCTGGCTAAATGGGTTACACCCTCTAATTTACATCACCAAAATTCATACTTTTGGTGGTCGCTTTTTATTTTTAAATACAGAATTCTTTCATAGATCTTAAAGAACCTTCATCTTAAAGCCACATTTACCCTACTTGCGCCACGTAAATGCCGAGTATTTTAACCTGAACTTGCCTAAATAGAGTCCAAGAACCAGAAAGTGGACACTGCCTCTCAAAGAGCTGGAGAGAAAAAGAAGCTGGAGACCAAACATGAGTGGAGAAAAGATTTGCTGAAATGTTTTAAGGAATCACTACATGCCATAGATAAGGTAGTGTGGCAGAGTCTCTGAGAGCCACTAGGTTCCCACTCTCTCATACATCTTCTTTGCAGACCTTTACTAACTCAGAGAGAAAGATGGTGAGCAGAGATGGCCTCTCTCAAAAGTGAAGACCTGAAGATGGGCTTTTCTTGTGGGAAGGGCAAAAAGTCCCTCCCAGAAACTCGTTGTCGATGAAACCTTGTCCTCCTATAGAAACTTCTCCTCTAACAGAATGTTGTCCTCCTATTGAACAAAGACAAAAGACGCATTGTAGGGAACCAGCAGTTAGTGTAATGGCTATGTCGCTGGACTCCCACGTAGTCGACCGCGGTTTGCGTCCTGGACCCGGTGGCTTACAACTCACGCCGGGCGCGTGTGCGTTCGTGCCAAAGATCCCAGGAGGAGAATGGAGAAGGGATTGCAGCGTGACCATTCCCCCTGGGGGGTGATTTCTCTCTTTCTGTCTCTACGTCTCTCTCTGTCTGTCTGGTGAGAGCACGCGCCCTATAGCGAAAACCTCTCCAAAAAAAAAAAAAAAAAGACACATTGTAGCAACAAAGAAGGGCAAAAGGATGTAGTTTTTAAAGAGAAAGCAGAGACAACAACATCTTCCTTCCCCCTTGAGACATAATCATGCTGCAATTTCTTCTCTGTCTTCCTGTCTTTCAGAATTTGGGGCACACATGAGCTTATTTCTCAAGCTGCCAGGTCCAAGACTCAAATGACACAGTGGTCCATGTGGCATCCAGCTGTCTTAGCCACCATGCTGCAGGCTGTCCCAAGATGTAATTGTCAACCACTTAAGAGGGTATAGGAGACTTCAAGAGTTAACAGAAAATTCTATCAAATTATGAGTTTATTTTCATGCAAAAAATATTGAAATTCATGCATAGTCCTTTTTTTCCTCCATAATACATACTTTCCATAAACTTTTTGAAGACCTCCGATATACTCTATTGCCTAGAACTAAGAAAGAAGGCAATTTGCCTGCCAAGAGTCCTTCAAGGAGAAATGGCAAGATTATTGGACAATTCCCTTATCCATGACTCAGGGATTTTGAACCAGTCTAAACCTCATACTGAACTGGGATAACCGAAAAGATTCTGTCTCAAAGGGCTTTAACATTTCCCTCAGTTTTACCAAACTCTAGACAGGCTGCTTTCTGCCTCCAGGCCCCTAACTTCCCTTTTCTTAGACCACATGCTGTAATTGTTCATTCTTTTTCTATGAGTTTGTTATGTAAATCATTTTAAAAGCTTCTGGTGAGTTTCAAGACCTCTATCTAGAGCACCTGGGAGCTAAATCTTTAACAATGTCTTTGAAATGAAAACATGAAAGATGGTGGCCTTGTTTCCCCAGGCTTGGTGGGAGGATAGGAGTCTAACTTTAGTTAGGGATCTTGCTCCAAATCTTAGAACTGTTGCCTGTCATGAATATACAATAGAAGCTACCTTTCTGATCTTTCCTGTAAGGTCATCTAGCAAGCACAGATGGATTATAAATGCTCATACCAGTGGAGTTGGGTTCAGATTATTTTCTGGTTTCTCTCCCCTATGAAAACAGTTTTGAATAAAGTTATCCTTCCTTTGTATAACTTTGCACAGTGAAACATTTGTTTTGACAATTCTTATGTATATGAATTCAATATACATTATTCATGGTCAACATACACCAGTGGAAATGCTATGGAAACTTTTACATTAGTTTTCCTCAGCCCCCCAATTCAAAAGACAAGGTCCAACCTGAATCCAAACTCTAAATATGACTATATATGTAGACTAAATAAAATGTTATTTTTTCATTGATCTTTCATATAATGTTCTTTTTTTAAAAAAAAGATTATTTAATTTTATTTATTTATCTATTTTTAATTTGATGAGAGAGAGAAAGAGAGAGAGAGAGAGAAAGCAAAAAAGGTCAGGTATTCAAACCATGGTCGGCCATGTGGGAGTCCCACGCCCTCAAGCGCCACAACCCCCTCCAGCCCCTCTTTTTCTTTTTTAAGTTTTTTCCCATAAGGCATGTGCACTCACCAGAGAGAAAGACAGAGAGGGAAAGTGAGAAATAAACCTCCTCCTTCCTGGGGGGATGGCCATGCCACAATCCCTTCTCCTTTTTTCTCCTCTCAGGATTCTGGGCATGCACATACATGTACCTGGCATGATTTTAAAGTTGCCTGGTCTGGGACGCAAACCGTGGTTGGCCATGTGGAATTCTACTGCAAATCACTATGACCCCTGCTGACCCCCACGTTATTTTCTTTTAAGCAGTGAATTAGTAGATCAAAGAAGTATTATTACTTTTATATTTTTGACTTTTGGAATATTTGGTAAATATGCATTGATAGTTTTTCTCTGTGGAACTATGAAAGACTGTCTCTGGCAATCTTTCCTGATGAAATGCACATTTCAATTAATCACTTCCTAGCCCTCCAAATGTTCTTCAATGCTTTAATACAAAAATCCCAAAACTAAATCTAGACTACTGTTGTAAAAGTCCATGGCACAGGAGCCACCAACTAAGTCCAGATGTGCAAAGAGCATGTGAATCATGCCAGAGCTTAGTAGAGCCCAGTAATTTAGGTGTATGAGCACAGAACCACATGTGTACAAAAATTCCCCAAATGATTATTTTTTTCTTTCTTTGCCGCTACTTTGAAGTTCACCTATTGAGTCTCTTTTTCAGGCTTAGTCTCCCTGCTGTAATAATTATGTGATTATTATGAAATTATTATTTTTAAATAGCATTGTCTCAAGTAGATTTTTATTACTAACACAATGTCTAATAACATGAAATGAGACCATGAAGTGTATGCTATGTGCATATATTTTTTGATTATTTTTTCCTATATTATTTAGGCTTGTTATACAAGCCCTCACTGAAATGGATCGGAATCCACTAGGGGCAAATTACCATATCATTATTATTACTGTTTATTAGTGGTTTCCTTGAGTATAATGCACAGTGTAGTAGGGTAATAACTTTTAAAAGAACAACAAGTAGAATTTGCAAGCGACTTTGAACATTTTCAGAACATCCTTTATTTCAAACTCTTTTGCTTTTCTCATTAGTTGGATTTTTTCCCACTTTCTACTATCCATGCTGAAATATGTGACATTACCATTTGGCTTACCAGAAATAAATAATAAAACAGAGTGTTTTTTTTTTTCTAATATGTACCTTGCTTTTATTCATAATAATTAAAATCAAACAAACTATTAGGTCATCAGGAAAGTCATAATGTATTTTTCTAATTTTCTATGCAAAAATAAGTCATGACTTTCCTTTAGATCCAATATTATCTGCTAGTAACTAAGAGTATGAAGTATATGTGAGTATACATATGTTAACTATATTGCTCCATTTTTGCTACCAATATCTGTCCAATGAATTCTCCATATTGCTGCTTGAATGATGTTTTAGAAACACAGGTCTAATATTTTATTTTATTATTAAAAATGTTTCAATGGAACCCTCATTATTAATAGGATAGAATGCTGACCCTTTAATGTATGCAGATGCCTTCAGGGTCTGCTGATTCATGAAACAATGTGGCTGTACATAGTGAAAGTATCATGCATCTAGACATCATTTCATCTAGACCTGATTCAATTATAACCTGGAGTAAGAAGGGTAGTGAAAGGAATGCAGAGTCCTTGAGTTCTCTGTTCAGATGAGGTCCATTCTTTTAGTTCTATAGACCCGATTTTTTTCATTCTGTTTCTTCAAACTCTCCTACCAACCTTTTTTATTCACACCTGTATGTTAACCTCCAGTGTTACTTTTTTCCTTCTGAGTAGTAGTTGACATAGAATAAAATAATAAGTTCTTTCTTGAAGTTTCTTTTATTTTTCTGGTATTTACACCCATTTATTGTGTTTGTATATCCTTTGGTCAATCAGTTTAAGTCATAGATTGCGGACACTCGGTGTATATTAAGTGGGGACATACAATGTCTCTCCTTCATAACCTGGCTTGCTTTACTCAGCAGTAAATCTTCCATATTTTTCCACTTTCTGTCAAAAGTCAGGGTTTTTTCTTTATGGCTGAATAGTATTTCATAGAGTATATGTGCCACAGTTTTTCTATCCATTCATCTGTTCATGGGCATTTGGGTTGGTTCCGTGTTTTTTTTTTTTTTTTTTTTTTTTTTTTTTTTTTTTTTTTTTTTTTTTTCTACTTGAAATAGACCTTTCTTTTCCCTTGTAAATCTCCTATTTCGTCCTGAAATTTTCTTTTTCATTTCATCTTGTCTCTGAAACCTCCCTTCACTGGCACTCAAGAATTATTCTATCACTATACCTTGAACATTATTCAATTATTTTTTTCTTATCAATGCACATTTGAATTACATTCTAGGTGTATCTTTCTTGCTACTCCGTGAACAATTTCAAGACAGAATTATGACTTATTTATTTTATATAGTATTTAGTGTATTATGTAGTATTTAAAATATTATTTAGTATTTAATATAGTATTTAGCAGATACTAGGTGTATAAATTTATTTGCTGAAGCTGAATTTGGAGGCCTGTGTGTATGTGTGTGTATTGTTTTATATATATATATATATATATATATATATATATATATACACATTTTAAAGTTTTATCATAGGGTGTGTGTACTTGCTAGAGACAGTGAGAGGAAGAGTGAGAAATCCCCCCCCCTCAGGGGGATGGCCACACTGTAGTCTCTTCTTCTCTAGTCTCCTCTCAGGATATGGGGCATGCACAAGTATAACCTGGCCTAAATTTCAAGCTGCAAGGTCTGGGACTCAAACCACAGTCAGCCATAGGAGTCTGGCACCTTAACCACTCTGCCATCTGCTGGCCCCCATATTAGGACTATATTAATAACCACATAGTCAAATAAGGATAAGTGGTAAGTGTTAAGTCATTGAGAAGGGTAAGTATTAAATAGTTGAGAAGACCAGAATGACCCATGGTCCAAAATCTTTTTATATGGATTCAGCCATGTTAAAGTCGAGGAAAAAAAATAAAACTTTTTCTTGACAAAACACATCCTATCTTTCAATGTACTTGTAACTTAGACTTAGCAATCAATTACCCTGTCTTATTGAGTTGTCTCTTCAGGTATGAAATTTACCCATCCACTCTTTCTTGTCAAACTATTACTTACATTATTCTTTCTAAACTTGTGCAATTCAGCACTATTCTTTCCATTTTTTCCTTAATCAGTCCCTAAAATAATTTTAAAAAAATAATGCATATATTCACACTTTAAAATAATTCTTGTTAGAGAGTGTATATTCTGGCCACAGAGTGTGGGGAGGGAGTAAAATGAGAAAGTAACCCTCATGGAAGATGGTCGTGCCGCAACCATTCTCATCTATTTCTCCTTCCTGGATTTTGGAAACATATGCTCACACACACATGTTTTTCAAGCCTCTGGGTCAGGGACTTAAACTGCACAGTTGGCCAGGGGATCCAGCCACTTTAACCACCATGTAACTCTTGGCTTGATATAGTCACACATTTTTAAAATGAAAGTGATATTCTTCATCATGTTTTAACAAATATACAAAAATGACAGAGCTTGACATTATAAAATAAACTGCTGAAACACTGTTTAAGAAAAACCAATAAGTTCCAAATATTATGAGGAGTTAGTATCTCATTCATTTAAATGTTCATATAACGGATTTTTTACACACTCAGAAGTTCTAAATTGTTGCTTAAAGTGATAGTCGAATTTATTGCATTTGAAAATGCTTTTTACTTTTCCAAGAAAATTTTTCCTAATGTATTTTTATTTTCTAAAATAACAATTAAGGACATTTTAATACAAACTATTTCTTTGGAGGATAAATCCTTTTCTCTCTCTCTCTTCTCTCTCTATATATACACACATAAACATATTATGTATAATATCTTTGTATATAATATATCTCTATATATATTACACACACACACCACACACACACACACACACACACACGCGCGCACACACACACCATTTGGTGGCATATGATAGTTAAGGTTGTTGGATCCCACATGGCCAACTACATGGTTTAAATCTTAGATCCAGGGGCTTAAACAAAACACTGTGCTCATGTGCATGAATGCCCAAAATCTCAAAGGGAGAAATGGGGGAGAAGAGATTGAGGAGTGACCATGCCCCTTGAGGTGCTTTTTCACCAACCTCCCACTCACTCCCAATACACACACAACTGTCAACTGTCTCTCTCACTCTGGCAAACACACGGTAAGCACATGCACCCTCTGGCAAATTTAGACAAAAAAAAAAAAAAAAAAAGAAAAAAGAAAAATGTATGTGTATACATGTTTTGTACATAGTTGCACTTTATGATTTTTTTGTATAAATAACCTATTGCCTTTGGTCAGTTACTTTTCCATATTTGGGAACTTAATTGCTGGAAGAGGAGGGAACACTCTGTAAATAACTTCTTCCTGTCATGGACAGCTAAATGTTCTCTGGGCAACAATCCTGGGCCTCATATTGTGCTATATGCTTGAGCATACACGTACACACACAGATAAACAAGCTCTTCATACCCACTGGAATCAATTTCTTTGAAAAAAATCACTTCCTTCTTTAGCCTCCAGAGAATCCCACAAGCCATATGTTCAGCTGTGCACTGAGATATGAAGTGCAGAAAGACTGAGAAGACGTGCTGAAATGTTGAATATAATCAGTTTAGCCGTTCCATTTATGGTTTTTGTTTGGAATAAATCTACATTTAAAATATTTTATTGGTAAAACAGACACATCAATTTAAACAATGTTCCTGAACACACATATTTTACACACCAGGCACATTATAATTTGCCTAATCAGATTAGAAGCAATTTTTCACTTTAAAAGTTTAAATTTACATATAAGAATACTAATACATAATGTCAATTTACAGAATAGAGTATCATAAAATACCATTTAATAAAATTATAGCTTAATTTTGTTACTAAAATTGATAAATTATTTTTAAATAGCTGAAACTAGATTTAATACGGTATGTTGGGTTTGCCTTTATTTTGGTTTGCCTTTATTTTATTTTGCCTATGGATAACTTTTATTTATATATTTTTTAAAAATAAGTCAAAGGATTTTTAGAAAATATCCATATTCTGATGACGTGTGTGTGCCAGCAGGTGCCACGGTGGTTGGGGCGTTGGATCCCATATGGTCAACTTATGGTTCAATCCCAGACCCGTCACCTTGAAATACATGCTGAGTGCATGTGTGCTCAAAATTCCAAGAAATAGGAGGGAACCAGCAGTTAGCGTAATGGCTATGTCGCTGGACTCCCACGTAGTCGACCGTGGTTCGCGTCTCTGACCCGGTGGCTTACAACTCACGCCGGGCGCGTGTGCGTGCGTGCCCAAGATCCCAAGAGGAGAATGGAGGAGAAGGGATTGCGGCGTGACCATCCCCCCTGGGGGGTGATTTCTCGCTTTCTGTCTCTATGTCTCTCTCTGTCTGTCTGGCGAGCGCACGCGCCCTATAGCGAAAAAACCTCTCCAAAAAAAAAAAAAAAAAAAAAAAAAAAAAATTCCAAGAAATAGTGGAAAAGGGACTATGGCATGGGCATCCCCCACGGGGTAATTTCTCATTTTCTCTCTCTTTGTCTCTCTCCAGCAAGTTCGTGTGCCCTAGGGCAAAAAATGTAAAGCAAACAAACAAACAAAAAAGCAAAACATCCTAAATAAATAATCATTTGCTTTCTTAAGTGGAAACAGACATGGTTTCCAAAAACTCGAAAATAAAGAAAGGATGTTTCTGTAACCAAAATGATTAAATCAATCCATAATTAAACACATAAAAAATATGTACTATCACCTTAAAGAACTAGAATAACATATCACATATTTACACATAAGACAGCAAACATAGATAAAATATTAATGTTAATAAAGAAAAGGTGTGTCAGGTCAGCAGGTGGTGTGGAAGTTAAGGCAGCAGGATAGCACATGGCCAAATGAGCAGTTAAGAGTCTGGACTGGGTGGGTTGAAAATCATGCTAGGCATGTGTGCATGTGTGCACAAAATCCTGAGAGGAGAGTGGTAAAGAAGGGACTGTTTGGCCATCTCCACCGGGCAGTGATTTCTCACTTTGCTAGTCTCTGTCTGTTTCTCTTTGGTGAGCATATGCACCCTACAGGGGGAAAAAAAAGGAGGCGGGTGTCAGATCCAGCAGCAGTAGTTCACATGATAAAGTCCTACTCTGCAATGCCAGAGCCATATAGCAGACCATGATTTGGATCTTAGACTGACCTGAACATGTGAAGTACACACATGCAAGGTATACACACCATCCTGGCTAACTAGAAGACTGCGGGGACAGGGGGTGTATTATAGTCAAGGGTGCCTATTTATCTCTCTCCTTCATTTTCCCTCTCTTTTACTTGCTGTAAATTTTTTAAATTAATTTTTTAAATTTTATTTTACATTCATTCACTGTTTGCTCATACACTGAGGTTGTTGTTCTTACTGGAACATATGAGAATATTTTATTCAGGAAGGACAGTCTAGGTCTAATCTAGAGGAAATACCTCTTCTACCTAATGACTGTTCCTGCTTTATTGAAATATACAAAGCTATTTTATAAGAATAAATTATAAGGACTGTATATCATAAATATGGTATTAAGAATGTTTAGATCTTCATTTTGCCTATATGATGCAATCATGGCTGTCTATTTTAGTTTATATTGTACTAATTTGCAATGAAGTTGAATATACTTTCATATATACTTATTAATCATTGGTTATTCATATGTATATGTATACTTTGGAGCTTCCTATACATCTTTCATTCTGAATTACATCTCGCTCTTCATTCTATTTTTTTGGTGTTCTTTTGGATTTGTGAGAATGTTTGTCTTTGTAGCAATCCATTGTATGTTATATACTGTGAAAATATTTACTTTTAATCCACCATATGCTTTTAATTTTGTTACTAATGTCTTTACCACAGGAAATATTCTTTTGTTTTTCAGAGACGTATTCTTTTTTGCATAGTCACCAATTTTATAGTCACTCTCAATAAAAGGAGCTACTGGCATGGGCAGAAAAGTCAGGCTTCCCAGCCTAAAATTGAGATGTTTACTCACTGGATCAAGGTGAACTTACCAAGGTGAAGACCATCTTGTAAAATGTCTTCCTGAACGACTAGATGGCTCAACCTTGGCCAAATCCTCAACCACATATTATGCATCTTACTAATTTTCTAATTGGTCTGCAGTCATCAATATGTTTAATGAACACTCAATGAATATTGAATAAATAAATCACATTTCAACATCTATTTAAATGGAAATTCTAGCCGAATTATTTGATTAGTTCATTCATTTATTCACTCTTTGTAATCATGGTGTCTGGCTTCAAATACAACAAAAACTTCCTTGTTATATAATAATGAAGTGAAACAGCTGGTGGCAGAGTGGTTAAAGCAGCTGGATCCCACATGGCTAACAGCAACAGAGCAGTCTAATTTCCAAACACGGCAGCTTGAAAAACTTGCTAGGTGCATTTGCATGTATGCTCAAAATCCTGAAAGGAGAAATAGAAAAGAGACTGTGATGTGACCACATCCCATGAGAAGTGCTTTCTCATTTTCTCTTACTCTCTCTCTTTCTTTCTCTCCAGAGAGCATACGTGCTCTCTGGAATTATTATTTTTTAATACAACAAAATTTAAAGAAAATTGGTCAGTAGGTACATATAATCCATAGGACTAAATAGTTACATGGAGCTATAGCAGCTATTGAAAACAGAGTAGATGCTAAAAAAATCATTATACATTATCATCATCTGATTCATCTTCTTCCTTCAAAGATTCCTTAGCATAGTTCACTGCTTCTTCTCACATGCCTTTGGGAACAATTTCATAGCTTCCTTTAGTTAATTCACCAATCCAGTTGAGTTCTAATTCGAAAGCTTTATCCTTAATTTTATCACCTACTATGTTAATTATTTTTGCAATTTCTTTCATCTAAAGCTTTGCTCTGGAAAAAAATTTAAAAGACAATAACAATGAAGACTAGCTAGATATCTAGTGACAAAACAAAAATAACAATAATGGAGTGAAAGAATATGAACCAGATCCATAGAAATGTAAGATTAAACTCTGAACTTTCTAGAAACCACATCAAGGAAAATAATCATTTACAAGATTGTTGGTTCTATCACAGGTGTTCTTGGAATTTTTTTGGATATTGTTTATTGACAAAATCTCTGAATTAAATATCAGAAAGCTAGGGCCAAATATTGGACAAAAAATGTTGATGATAATATGTTGATGATAATATGTCTCTTGTATCCTCAACTGGACTGGTGTGAAGTGTATTCATGTCAGGTAGATTCAACTTACAAGCTAAGTGATGTATAGTGATTAAATGTATAAAATATATTTTAAGAAATAATATCAGAGGAAAAAAGGTTAATTCAATTATTGCTGTTATAAAATACAAGTTGTTCTGATCAGGAACCAATTTCCTAAATTTTTGCATAAATATGCATTCTTACAAAGTTATAAAGGAATCAAATAAATCAATACCAATAGCAATACCAAAGGGGATATGGAGTCATAGACAATTTATGATTTCTGTCGTAACTTTGTTTTTCAAATTGAATTCCATCAACCTTGTTTTGTATGGTAGGAAACAGAGTTTTAAAATAATATTTTACCTTAGTTTTTACTTTTTAAAAATTTGTCAATCCTCCAGTAAATTATAATGGTTTTCTTCAATAAACTTCTGCATGTAAAAATATAAAAAGTAAAGCCATATTTACTAAATTATATCTATTAAATATCCTTCTATATTTCAAATATTTTTAACTTCTTTTCTCTAAATTAAGTAATCAAACGAAATCAGATCAATATGTTCAAGCAATCTATTTATAAGTTTGAAGTATATATGAAACTGAAACAAGTGACACATTACTGACAACACTGAAAATACAAGAAGTTTATCAATATTATTAGAGACTGGACTATTATACAGTGTATTCATGCTGGGAAGCTTCATTTAGTACGGTGTAATGATGTATAGTGATTAAATGTAAAAAATAATTTTAAAAATAAAAAAAATCAGAGACCTGTTTTGGACATTTTCTCCATATTTTTTTAAAATGGCTCTTTATCATAGCCATAAAGTAAATAAAATAGCTGAATGTTTTGCTTTATTTTACTGCTAATCTATTAAAATAATATAATTCACTTGCTATCTCTAATTCCCAAATCTTATTTCAGTCCTAATAATCTGGCTTCTTTTCTTTAGCACACCAGGAGGAGGCTATCTGAATGATTTACAGTGACCTTGTAATTGATAAATCAATTTACATCTTCTCTGTCTTCATCCCTCTTGATTTTTCTACAGGATTTGTCAGGATAGCCCTTAACCTCTGTCACATTTTCCTTTCTAAGTATTTGTGATGTTACACTTTTTAGACCCTTGCATTTTAAAAAAGTCATTATTTTTATTACCAAATATTTTTCTTCTTATTCTTATTTTATTAACAAAATCACAACTCAGGTCAATCTCAAAGCATCAAAGATATTATCTACTATTTATTACAACTCTTATGATTGATTTTCCATAAAATGATATGAATAAGATTTTTAAATACACTGAAATTTGTTATTTTCCAATCCCACTTGAAAAAAAAAAAAAAAAACAGAAAATTCCTTATGCTGATTTACAAAGTTCTATGCTATCTTATTCCTCTTCCTTTCCTTTCCTTCAATTTCTTGACTCAAGCTCCAAGCATAAAGACTTTATTGTTGTCTTTTGGAAACAACAGATTTTGCATTTCCTTCTTACTAACCATTTACATTAATTGTATTCCATATCTGGAAGACTGTTTTCTTTTATTGCCATGGCCACTTCTTTTCCATCATATTTAATTTTCAGTTGAATTCCTAGAGAAGTACTTCTTTTTTTAACTTTTTTTTTTTTTCTTGAGAAAGATTTTTGCTATAGGGTTCATATGCTTGCCAGAAAGACAGAGAGACACAGAGAAACAGAAAGTAAGAAATCTCCCCCCAGGGGGATGGCCATGCTGCAATCCCTTCTCCCTCCCTCTCCTCTCAGGATTTTTGGCATACACTCACAGGCACCCAGCGAGACTTTTAAGCTGAGGACCGGGATTCAAAGTGCAGTCAACTAAGTGGGAGTCCAGCGACCTAACCATTACTCCATCTGCTAGTCTTCAGAGAAGCACCTTCTGACCAACTGCTTTGAAACATAAGCTTCCTAACAGTGAGGAATAGAGAGCTTCTTTGTTTTAAAAACCATTCCCTAGGACACTACCTGCCTCATAGATGGCTTTAAATACCTTTTTAAAGCAATGAATAAATACTACTTTTAATTCAGAAGTATGTTCTCCCAACCCTTATTTCCATCTTGTGATAGTCCACGTCATCTTCCTTTAGCACACTCATTACCTGACTCAACTCTATCAGATATGACCTACTTGACCTTGTTATTTCCATTCTTACAAATCTACCTTAACTCCCTTCTTCTCAAAGAAGAAAGTTTATTCATGGTCTTTCATGATTAGATCCACATCTGCCTGTTCCATGCTGTGTCACTTGTATCTCCTCAGCCTTTCTCCTCTTTCCTGAAACACCTTCTTTTTTTTAAAACAAGACATTGCATTCATTCTTCTAGATTAACTAGATTTTTTCATCTTCTGAACATAGCCTATATAATTTGTCAACAATAATTTTAATATTTTATTTATATTTAAATATTTATTTTGTTTTGTGTTTATTTTATTATAGATCCTTTAATACTTCATTGTTTCCTTTGTAGAATTAATGTCTCTCTTCTGTACAGGATTAAAAAGCACTTTCCCATGAATATACAGCAAATATTTCATATCAGTTATCTACTTACATATCCCTACACAAGATTATCAGCTTTGGGATAGCTTGGGTTTAAACTTTTAGACTATATTTTCAATCCCTCACTTCATCTAACACAATGTTTGCACAGAAAGAAACTCAATAAGTGATGATTAAATGGATATTTGCATGTTTTATACTTCATAATGCTAATAGATTGACATTTTGATTTATTCATTTCTGTTGTTTCATCACGCAAATAAAATGTACATACAAGACCAACCAGCAAGCAGTAGGGTAGTTAAGGCTGCTGAATACCACATAGCTAGCTATGTCGGCTTGGAAATCTAGCTTGGAAAACATGCTGGGTGTGTGTGCATGCATACCAAAAACCCCAAAAGGAGAAATGGAGAAGGGAGTGCAATGTGACCATCCCCTACTGGGGGATGAGGGCGGTTTCCTTTTTCACTTTTCCCCTCTCTCTCTCTCTCTCTTTCTCTCTCTCCTTTCTATCCAACACACACATCCTCTAGCAAATTTGAAACAAACAAAAACATACACAACCAAACAACCATACACACACACATATACACACACACACACACACACACACACACACATATATATTCCAGATTATCACATAAAAAGGAATTACCTAAAATTATATATCTACCTTTAAATTTCAAAGTTGAAACTTAAAATCAAAGAGAATTAGTCTTGGGTCTGGCATGGTGGCTAAGTGCGCTGGACTTCCACCTGTCCAACTGTGGTTCAAGTCCCAGACCTGGAGGCTTGCTTTCTCTCTCCGTCTCTCTCTGTCCCTTGCTGATCAAATTAAACTAAATAAATAAATAAGTAAGTAAATAAATAAATAAATAAAAGTTACATGAAATAATTCTTTGGAAAAAAACTTAAAAAGAGACTTATTCTTATATTTTTGTATATAGGTTTTGTTTCTGTCCATTTTTATGTTTTTGTTTTATTTTACTTTAGATTTTAACCCATGTTTTTCTGTTATTCTAATACTTTTACTCCAATTCTAGTTTTGTTTGTTTGTTTTCATTTAGTTTCCTTAGAGGACATAGCTGACTATTTGAACTTGCCTATCTAAATTTTGTATACTTCAATTATAATTGAAACTCTCTTTTGAAAATACTTACATCCTTATGGCTTTGACTATTCTACTGCTTTTGAGATATAAGCTGCCCAAAATCTAGCAATCCATCAATAATTCAATACATGTCATCCTAGGTGCAATATCATTATGTCTTCCTTTGGATTTCATAAAATTCAATTCTAAAAAGAGTGAAATGTACATTTATCTCAAAAAATTAAAATATCATGTCAAACATGCTCATTCACTGTGGTCTGATGTTGAACTCTAAAGGATGTATTACCAATTTACTTCAATAAATAAATTTTAATTTCTTCTATTATTTTATTTACTTATACTGAACTCTTTAGATGCAGCAATACATATTATACAGTCTTGAATAGTACATAGATTGTGCTTGACAGTGATTCTAACCAAGGTCTTGTAAATGACTCAGATCTTATCTTAGGGGACAAAATACTTTTTAATTAAAAAAAAAACTATTTATCTTGTTCTAGTTAATTTGAAAATTTAGAAGAAGACTTGGCTGATTGCTTCTAGGACATGCCATTTCTTAAATGAGATTTAGATATTTCATTTATTGACAGGTACAAAGTTTTTGCTACTTCCTTTATCTCATCACTCTGAAATGTAATACCTGATGTCACATCTCTAATCAGTCACAATGAAATGTGACAAAGCAGGTGCTGCTTAATGGTTCCATCTGCAGTACAGAAGATTTTTCTATTTCATTTTCCTGTAATGTCATGTAGCAAATGTCTTCTGTAGAATAAATTAGGCGCTGAGCAAGTGTTCATGCATTGTGGAATGTACATTTTAGTTAAATTACTCTTAAGTGGTTACATAATGCTTCTTCAAAATGTCAGTAAAGGGCCAGCTCTTGATAGTTAAGGTGGCTGGATCCCATATGGCCAACTGCATAGCTTGAGTCCCCTTACCCAGCAGCTAGAGAAACATGCCAATACACCAGGTGCATAGGCATGTATGCCCAAAACCTGAAAAGAGGGAGACACGGAGGAGAAGGGATTGCTCATGACCGTTCCCCATGGGGAATGCTTTCTTACTTTCTCTTTATTTCTCTTAGTCTCTCTCCGGAGTGCACATATCTTCTGATAAGATTAAAAATATAAAAGCCAGTAAAAGAGAGAAACCCTTCAAATTACATACTTATTTTTCATACAAATATTTTTACATTTAATTCCCAATGAATTTATTTGAAAATGTCATGCTGTAAAAATGCAGGCCGTAAAACTAAGTCTTCTCCCTGAATAGTACAACCAATGGCAGAATATGTTTTTATATTTAGAATACTAAGTAATACTTAATAACTGAAATTCAAAGAATACACAAAATTTTGATTTTTTTTTTTTTTGGCACATCAATGCACTTATTACTATTAAGCTAAGTACTGAACCAACCACTTTTCTTAGTTTATTATTTTCTTTCATGGAAGTGAGAGAGAGCAAGGGGAACAAAAGAAATGTCTTTGGCAGGGTTTCACCACACTGCACTCCTCCCACTATGTAGCCAGTATCACAGGTGCACATGAGCATTCCGGACATGTTCAGGTCCACCTGGAATCTGAACTTGGGCCTCTCATGGATTCTGGTATTTTGGAGTGGTGGCCTACAGTCTGACATCAAGGCTGGGCTTAATCTAATTACTTTTTATTTCCTTCCTTATTTAATATCTAAAACAGTCCTATACTAGAGATGTGGAAAAATTCAGTATTGGGACCAACAGATGCCATAAAATGTTCTATTGCTGGACTCCCACATAGTCAACTGTAGTTTGAGTTCTAGACACTGCAGCTTGAAACTCACGCTGGACGTATGTGCGTGCGTGCCCAAGAATCCAAGAGCAGAATGGAGGAGAAGGGACTGCAGCATGGCCATCCCCCCAGGGGTTGATTTCTCATCTTTTGTCTCTCTGTCTCTCTCTGTCTCTCTTGTGACTGCATGCACCCTATAGCAAAAATCTCTCTTAAAATAAAAAGGAAAGAAAAATTCTGTATTTTACACAATTTTTGAACTAAGTTACAAAACTCAGAATTTATTTACTATCTTAGCAATATTATTTTTATTAATTTATTTTTAAATTTATACTAATTAATATTTTCATGATATTCTTTTTCTTGTCATCTTCTAACCAATATACACATGTGTACATATTTTTCAAAACTTGAGGGCACAGTGGTGCCTGCCCTATGGCAAAAATCAATGAAGGCTAGAGGATTGCAGCATCGAGTCCATCTCTCTCTCTCTCTCTCTGTTTCCCACATGGCTGATCACGGTTCGTGTCCCACAACTGGTAGCTTACTTTCTCACTTTCACTCTCTCTCTTTCTCTTTCACTCTGTCCCTACATGGTCAAATTAAAAATAAATAGATAAAGTTAAATAAAATAATTCTTCAAAAATTGAAGTAATATCTAAAAACGTTGCCGATGAAACATGCACCTATAATTGACTCAATGTGAGAAAATATATGTATATTTATATATCAATATTTGCTACAGAGACCTTGCACTCACTGGAGAGAAACAGAGTAAGAGAGAGAAAGTTAAAAAGCACCATCCAGGGGGGATAGCCATGCAGCAACTATAATCCCTCTCTTCTAGTCTCCTTTCAGGATTTTGGGCACAGACACACATGAGCCAAGTGTGTTTTCAAGCTGCCAGGTCCAGGCATTGAGCCGCACAGTATTCCATGTGAGATCCAGCTTCCTTAAAAATACCATGCCACCAGCTGGGCCAAGAAGACAAATATTTTAAGAAACAAAAGAAAACTACTTATGCAGAAGAACTTTGTAAATTTCCAAAACTTGATGCCCACTTATCTCTGAGTGAAACAGTTATTTTATTTTTATCAATCTATCCATACAGGATAACAGGATACATTTTTTTAGTTTTGGCCAAAACAGCTCAATTTATTCTCCAAGACTATGTGTCACCATTTTAGCACCTTACATGGCTGATACAACATCACTGTGTGTAATAGTAAATACAGATCATGGCACATCATTGTTTTGGACAAACCCACTCACTAGGTCCCAAGAAATCAGACCAAAATAGACACTCACACTGAAATGCAGTAACATCAAACTAAAACATTAAGGAAGCTGATATATCCCAGAGTAGACCAGTTTTTCCTCAACAGCAGATTCCAGTCTACCAAGTCAGTGAAATAAAACTTACACATCCCTTGTGACTTTCTTAGGAAAGTGAATTATTGGCCCACATCAACCCTCAGTGCCAGGCATCTGAAATAACTCAAGATGTGGCCTAAACTCATTGGACTTCTTGTTTTTTTGAAAGTTCTAAGGCCTAAAAGTGGCCTTTCACTCCTTTCAATCAGTTGTGTAGCCCTGCATTTCTTTCTAACTTTAACAGAGCTTTTGTATTATGTAAACCCCCCGCCATTTGCAACTTTTGCCTTTAAAATTACTCTGAAAACTGCAAGACCCTGGTGTACATCATTCAATGTAACCTCAATATTGTTTCACCCAGTCATCCTCATTCCTGGGCCAAATAAATGCTTAGCTTACTTTACCTTAGCGTTTCTTAGGCTGGCATTAGATAAGGAGATAAGGAAAGTCTAATTACAAACTTGAAATATTAATTTAGCAAATAATTTTTAACTCTCTGCCAAAATTTCAGTTTGAAATAGAGAGCAAGATAGATGTGGTTGTCCCCTCTGAGAGCTTACAATATAAAACAGAAATCAGACAATCAGAACTTAAATACAAAACAAAACAAAACAAAACAAACAAACAAGACTGTGATGCTGTGGTAGCTAAAGTACTGAAAACTGTGGGGAGCACCCAACTTCAGTTAAGCAAATCGGGAAGTCGCATAGTAGAGAAATATTCGTGAAGTCTGTACGAGACGGGATGAGAAGTGGAAATGGTAATCAGGGCAACTCTGAGGATAAAGTTTGACAGAAAAAGAGATTGGGACAGGACATAAGAGGCCAGAGATAGAAACCAGGTCAACCTTGATGACAAAACAGGAAGAAGGAACCATGAACTTCCTGTCCCACCACAATTTGTACCAATTACGTGGTCAAGCATGTGCAATATGGCCTGAGGCAACTAAAATTGACCTTTGATTCATTAGCATGCAAAAACATCTTTTCACATGCTAACGATATATTCCATATATGTTTAAACATGGTCAGCTGGAGAGCATGTACACAAATGTCCACCATTACAGAGGTCTTCAAAAGCACTCCAAACCTTAAACATTCAAGCCTCTTGATGAGAATGCATGCTAAATCTTCCATAAAGGGAGAGTACTGAAAGGCACTCTGGACTGTCTCTCCTGAGGAGCAGTCTGCCCCCCTGAGGAGAGTATCCTTATCTACGCTCAATAACCTTGCTTCGGTTCATGTCTGACTCACACTTGAATTCTTTCCTATGATGAAGTCAGGAATCTGAAAACAGTTGCCCTGGTGACACATAGAGAACATGACTTTTAAGGTGATATTAAAAAAAAAATTTAGAAAAACAGTGCAGGGAACCAGCAGATGGCGTGGTGGTTAAGGTGTTGGACACTTCCATATGGCTGACCACGGTTCGAGCCCCAGACCTGGCTGCTTCCTTTCTCCCTATCCCTCTCGCTCTCTCCCTGTGTGTCTCTCTCTGGTCAAAGTAAAATAAATGAATGAATAAATAAAATTAAATAAATAATAATTATTAAAAAAAAAAAAGAAAAAGAAAAACAGTGCAGGAGCTGATTAAGGAGAAATTATGATTATAGCTTGTAAGAAGGCTTTGGAATGAGAAAGGACAGAAGCAACAACCTGAGAATAGAGTTCAAAGGAAAGAATGCCAAAGAATGAAGTCAGAGAAGTATTCAGGAACCCAGGAGCCATTTCCAAGATTTTGTCTTGATACTCTAAAGACTATGGAAGCCATTTTAATTTGGGTCTAACATAAGTAGATTTTCATTTTCATTTCAAACTGTTAGGTCAAATTTAAGTAAAGAAATTGCAGGGGATGTAAAAGTTGCACAAGAATATGATGCAATAATTTCATTGTTGATACGGGTCTCCTCAAAAGAAGAAGACCAAGAAGAGGAAATGATTTTCTAAGTAGAACAAGTTTAATGGAGACACTGAAGCACTCTTCAAGGGCAGTAAGAAGGGAATCATACCTGCTTGCCAGATTTTACTGCACATGGCAAGAACTGAGCCAGAAACGTGAGCAGACATTGAGAAGAACTATGATGAGAGAGAGCAACAGGAACAGGAAAAAGATCCCATAAGGAATGGCAAGTCGTTATTCATTGGCACAGTGTATGTGGGCCTGTGAACAGAATGCAGGAAAGGAAATATTGAATAGCTCTTGTATCATTCAACAGAAATGACAGACTTATATGCTGTTATCTGTTCCTCTTGCCTCATATTTTGTCTTAATGTATATGCATAGCTGTTGTTTCTGACCCGAGAGACGTTATATTCAGCCAATTAGTCTGTGGTTTTAAAGTTTTTTTTTTTTCATAGTTGTCATTTGTCAAGCTCTTAAAGTAATAAGTGTAGTTAGAAACACATGTTTTTATTCCTTCAGGGATAATTTCATAGGTAAATTAATATTGTATTGCAAAGCATTATAAGATCTATATATAATGCCTAACATTCAAAATCTTAAAGTTGTTTAAAAATCATTACCTTCCTATTGCTTAAATAATTTAATTTTCAATATTGAGTGCTTTGCTTAAGATTTTATAAATACAAAGCAGAAAAGAATTTTATTTTAGCAAATTTCCTCAAATTTTGTTATACTAGTACCTAAGACTATCTTTAATAAAAATGATTGTTTAGAATATTGAGGTTTTGGTTTAGTCATGAAATATTTCCTATAGCTTTCAAAAACTATTAGAAAATCATAGTCAAAGGAAAGAGCTTTTTTTTTTATGAAAATGTTGAGGTCTAGGAAAGTATGCTATCTCAGGAGGCAGATTTTCTTTAAAAAAAATTAAAAGTCTCTATTGTTTTATAGTTTACCCATCTTCTCATCTTTTGAGCTTTTGCCAATTTTTGGTCATGTTCAAAATTAATTTATAGGTCTTTGAGTTTGAGCTTATGTATAATACAAATAGTATTAATTGGAAATTGTATCCAAATTATATCATTCAATAGCTCTTTGAATTTCTACATGTTGTTTAAAATTTGGGGGTTTCATTTAATTTAACCTAATGGAGGGGTTGATAAAAGCGACTTTAAATTCAATGATGATCAGGGCCAGCAGGTGGTATAATGGTTGAGGCACTGGAGTCCCACGGGATCGATGACAGTTTGAGTCCCAGACCCAGCAGACTGAAACTCACACCAGACATGTGTGCGTGCATGCCTAGAAGCCCAAGAGGAGAATGGAGAAGGGATTGCGGTGAGGCCATTCCCCTCGGGGGGGGGGGGGGGGGGGGGTGATTTCTTGCTTTCTGTCCTTCTATCTCTCTGTTTCTCTAGCAAGTACATATGCACTATAGCGAAGATCTCTAAAAAGAAATTAAATTTGTGGTGTACATAAAAGCCTTAGTCTCTGCTTCATACATAGTAACTTATTAATAAATTATAACAGTAGTTATATTGCTACTACTATGTATTTTTTTTCTGCCCACAGCTAATTACAATTAAAAGATATCTGGTGAGCCATGCAACTTTTAAGTAGAAATTGGTAGTAATAACTTATCGCAAGATTGGATCTTCATGACATGTGTAACAGAGCAAGCAAGTGCATAATTCGAATTTGATATTTGAGAGAGAAATCTGGAATAAAGAAAGCACCTTGTCCTTTACAGCCTGGATATTAAAAGATAAACAAGTCAGACAGATATGCCGTTCCAACACATGATAGATGTACTTGTGACTTACTAACAGTCTAATGATATTTAAGATACATATATATATATATATATATATATATATACACACACACACACACACACACATACATACACACACACACACACACACACACATATATATATATATATATATATTTGCTCAATGAAAAAATATTATGCATTTGAGTCTATAACTAATAAGATTCTATATCACATTACATAAATAATGAAAGCTACTTGAAAGTGAATCAAATCAGTTTATATATCAAATATACAGCAAAAGATCCTTCATAGGAGTGTGCTTCCCTATCATCCCTTTTCTTGAATTGGTTTTGCTTCTACACAGATAATCAAAACACAGAAATTCACAGGAAGGTGATTACTGATTCTCAAATATAAAAGAGTAGAATTCACCCTCCATTGGAAACTGGTCTCTTCCTTAAACAGAGACAAATCTATGTAGATAAAATTATTTTCTCAATTTTAGATCCTTTCCATAGTGGTTCATGTTAAATTATTTAGACAGCTGTAGTCTGGAAGATTCATCTTCTGTCCCTTCATATTGGCTGATATACTCTTAACCACCACACCATCCTCCCCAGCTTTCTTCTTAACGATTGTTTTACTTGGAATACATCTTCTGTTCCAGTGGATCAAATTGGAATAACTTAGTTAGAAAACTTGGTATTGGCTATATTTTCATGTTTCTTACAAAAAAAAGAAAAAAAAAAAAGCTATGTTCCCCTAAATGATTGAGTGTTGACATCCATTTTTTGGTGCTACAAAAGGACTGGTAATTATTTTCACATGTTTGGTGAATATCAGTGTTTCCCAATGGTTTAGTAATCATCATTGAAGGAACCTAAACAACAGCAGCAATGACATGATTCCAAATTGCAGTTTATAGAAGACTCAAACTTTTTAAAAATTTTAGCTAAATAATTCCCATCTTTTTATTATTCAGGTTTTGGTTTTGGATCTTGCCATGTCATGATCTTTCTGTCTAGCCTGTCAGGTGGAACATGGATGTATGGGCACACACTAACCATGCCTGGTTTTTTTTTTTTTTTTTTTTTTTTTAAAGAAAAAGGCCTCACTAAGCTTCCCAGGCCAGCCTCAAGTTCCCAAACCTCCCATCTCAGCTTGCCTGAGACACTGGGTGCATGTCACCACACCTGGCCTTTAGCATAGTCTGGTAATTGAACCTGGAATTCCACGGGGTTCCAGCCTTTGGAGCACAATATGGTAGCAGTACATAGCACTGCACTGCTGCTGGGTCCTAACACCACTTTAAACTTGAATTATCCAGAAAAGTTAAATTTATTCACAAATTTACCCCGGCTTTTGACAGGAAGTGGATGAATATGGAAGATTTACTGCTGAGTGAAGCAAGCCAGGCTATGAAGGAGAAGCATTGTATGTCCCCACTTAATATATACCGAGTGTCTGCACTCTGTGACTGAAACTAATTGACTAAAGGATATAGAAACACAGCATACAGATGTAAATACCAGATATAGTGTGTGTGAAAGAGGAGGGTCTGAGGAAGGACATTTAGAAGAAAAATAGGGAGGCATAGCATTAATGGCACAAAGAAATGTGGTATTATCTGTTGAAGATACTTTGTAGTTTTATCAACTGTACTAGGGAGAAATGTTCAACTGTTGAAATATCCATTTTGTAAGCCAAATAATAATGTGATTGAATGTATAAAAGAAATTGAAATAAAACTATTAAAAAATTTAAAAAACTATAAAAAAATTATTCACAAATTTTTTTCATTGATGACAAATCCAATTCTATATATTTCCTAAGTTACAAAAACCATTTCTCTGCTCTGTCTTAGGCTTCTGTGCTTCTTTCTTGTGTGTGTATGACCAGAGTTGTTATAGGTGAAAATTCATTTGCATCTAGAGAAAATGTGCTCAGGAGCATAAGCTTTCTATTAATTCCTTTTCTCCCTTAATTAAAAAAAAATATTTTATATATTATTATTTTTAAAATTTGCTGTAGGGCACAAGCTCTCACCAGAGACAAACTGAGAAAGAGGGAGAAAAAAAGTGAGAAAGCAAGCTGCCAAGTCCAGGATTCAAGCTGTGGTCAGACATGTGGGAGTCCAGTGCCTTATCCACCATGCCACCTAATCTTCTATGAAGGATCATAATGGTCCCAAATATTTATCTGAAGTTTGAGATGAACTCATCTTCACAAACTTAAGTCGCTTTGTAAAATATATAAGTTCATGAGTCCAAGCTAGCTGGAGAAAATTTTCAGATGCGATAGGATTTTTTTTTTTTCCTTTCTTTTTCAATAGCAAAGTTTTACAACTCCCTGAAAACCTGCCCATGTTTTAAGGCATTCTTCTCTCAAAATCCTAATAACATACGAGACAAACCATAGTAGCACACAAGCATTTTTCTAGGAATATGAATAAAAAGAATAATTTAGCTTTGCATAATTTTATTCTTAACATAGAATCTTAGAAGAATACCATCTACAGTGAATAATAATTTACAAATGAAGAAAAGAACATACAGGTCTTTCAATTTTTTTTGAACCTCTAATTGTAATAAGAAATCGTAAAGTGAATAGAAGCAAAGAAATAGGCTACAAATAGGCAGGAAAGTTACCCTTTCAAAATTCTCTTCTGACTCCTTTCACATGGTGCCTAAATGCGAGCTCTCTCTCCTCTCTGTCCTTTCCTCCTTCTTCCATTCGACCTGATCTTTCAGTGTTCATTCATTTCCTCTCCTCTAGACTTTAGTCAGTCTGCCCTTTGTGTATAATTCAAGTTTATCCACTCTACAAACGTCACTAAGATACTCTTTGCCTAATAAAATAAATTAGACGGTAAAATAAGTTCTTTATTTTAATGCTGCTTTTCTCAGGCCATGGTATTAAGGTTATACAATCCTATGAATAAAACAAGAGTTTTCACATGAATTTAGGATTTAAAAAAAAAATTTGATTTTCACTGTGGAGTTCACCCTGTTTTCAGAATTCATGTAACCTGCATCACCCACAAAGTAAAATTAAACTGTGTTTATAATCTGTGAAAATAGTCAATGATAGAACTCAGAGCAAAATATATTTCATCTTTCATCATTTGTAAGGTCTTAATTTTCAGTTTATATAGTTCAATAAAAATAAGAAAAATAATATGAGAAGACATTAAAATGTCAAAATACATCCAGAACTACACATAAAATGAAAGAATTGAATATTCCCACTAAAACTTTTAGCATGAACAGGTCACAAATGAGCCAGAGAACTGAAAGCAAGATCTTTTCAGCTTCATTGCAGTAATTACCAATATTTTATAGAAAAGAGTCTTTGTAATGACCTAAATATGCAAATACAAAACCTGTCTCATCTGAATGAAAGTAAAGGAGATGAAGTCTTTCTTTAGATACTGCTTTATTAAATTCATATGGAAGTTATGAAATTTTCAATTAGCTCAATAGTCTTTATACAAATTTGAGCTTTTAAATTTATACCTTTTGAAAAACTGTTCTTTTACAAAAGTCTTCACTTGATCTGCATTAACTGAGAGCTAATCATTTGCTAAGAAATAAATCTTAAGTGTTTTTAATCATGCACACACCACCACACACACAGGTATAGATATGTTAGAAGGATATGTATTGTGGTCTCAACTGGGCTGGACTGAGGTGTATATCATGCTGGATAAAGTCTCTTCATAATCTAAATGATATATAGTGATTTAATGTATGAATAATAATAAAAATATATAAATGATAAAAATAAATTTCACAGTAAAAAAATTCATTTGGGATCATCCTTCTACAGTGTATATTCAAATCACCTTAAATAAATAGTTTTTATATATCAAAGAAAGAGAAAAAGTCATTAACATTGTGAAAAAAATTTTTTTTAACCATTCATTTTTTTTTTTTTAAAACGAGCCATTGTGAAATAGATATCAAGTTTAAGTGGTTGGGACAAGGAAAGCCTCCACAGAAAACCTTAGGCCACTGAAGATAAAAGAAACCAGTGAGATAGCAGATGAGAAGGAGCTTTTTTGAAATCAACACAGAGGTAAAACCTGGTACTGCCCCTGTGTTGATATTTGTATTGCTCATGTAACAAATGATCATAAACAGTACCTTCAGGAACTTGAATTTATTTTCTTGCAGTTCTATAGATTAAAAGAATGGGGACCAACAGATGACATAATTTTTACATCGCTGGACTTCCACATAGTTTTACATCACGACTTGGGTCCTGGACCCAGTGGCTTAAAACTCACACCCGGCACCTATGCATGAGTGCCCAAGATGCCAAGGGGAGAATGGAGGAGAAGGGATTGTGGTGTGGCCATCCCCCCTGGGAGATGGTTTCCACTTTCTGTCTCTCTGTCCAGCACATACGCCCCTATAGCAAAAAAAATCTCTCTGTCTCAAAAAAAAAAAAAAAAAAAGGATAACATGAGTCTCACTGAACTAAGATCAAATTGTTGATAACTTAATATATCACTGGAACTCTTGAGGAGATTTCCTGTTCCTACAGTTTTTCAACCCTAAGAGGTTTTTCATTTCTCATGCAGATGATCCAGGATAATTTCCATATCAGAAGATCAGATTATTAGATTCCTTAATTCCCCTGCTGCAGGTTTAATACCTCTTTGCATTGTAATGTACCATGTTCACTGGTTGTGAGGATTAGTACAGAGCCATCTTAGGGCCATTATTCTGTGAATCAGAGCAGTTTTTCCATGGTCCCCAAAATGAACTCTTACACGGTTGCAAAAGAATGATGGACACAAAGGAGGATGGAAAAAATGAGAATGTTCATTCAATAATTCACAAATATTGAATGCTATTTGTGATTCAGTGCTATTTTAGGCAATAGGGACCCTGTAAAGTAGACCCCACTTTTGGGTGTTTATAATTTAGTCAGAGAAACAAAAGGAACTGCTAATTGTGAAATGATCCATTAATTCATACATATATTATATGTTAGCAGTAAATAAGGCACATTTAAATAAGTATGACAATAAAGATTGGAGGAGTCCGACCCAGCGAGGCCCCAGGATTTGTCTGAGCCCCCCAGACCTTTGAGCTCCGCTTCTGGTCAGGTCAATATGCTGGCAAAACCACTGTTGTGCACCCCCTGACCTTGGAACAAAGCTTGGGTCAATTAGCATGTCAGCAAGGCTGCTTGCTATTTGCTCCAGAAAACTGGTAGCCTTGCTGGGAAGCGACCCCCCTCTGACTCCCCAATTTATTACTATAAAAGAATTGCATAGCTCTCTTATACATCCTGAGTATATGATAAAATTTTCTAGGAACTCCCCCGACCACTCCCCTTTGCTATAATCACCTACTATTAATTACAATGCTTTATTTCCATGGTCACAGTAGAGGGTGGGCTGAAGTTCTATCTAGGCAGAAATAATCTTGACCTTTGGAAGGCCCTTTAAAATACATTTAAGGTAAACTTAATCCTTTCTTTACTTAAAATAGGATTAGGCCAAAACTGGCCCAGGACACCTCTACCCTTACCAAGCGAAATAGATAAATATTTTAGGACTCCTCAAATCAAGTTTTAGATTCCTATAAAACTATGTAAGTATCATTCTTTATTAAGATCCAGAGGAACTAATATTTATTTTTGAGATTTTCTTTTCTCAGAGCCATTCCTGGTAATCACAAAATGGTTGCTGTGCCACATCAGCTGATAAACATCTCTGCTTACCAGAACTGCCTTCCCAAAACTGCATTCTATGGAGACCCACCTACAATTCCATGGAGACCCACTTACAAGTGCGGAACTGCACGAGACCCACCCTTAATCCAATCCTGAACTGCACGAGACCCACCCTTAATCTAACCCTGAATAGAATCTATGTTCCCTATTGTTAAAAACTTTATGAGCTGATAATTGAAACACGTAGCCCCTCTCCCTTTACTTGCATGTAACACATTTTCAATAAAAAGGCACGATGATTCCTAGCAGTTGTCACTCCTCAGAGAGCGATCTTTGGGGAGTGTCCGGCATAGGACGTGCGTGAAAAGGCATCGAGGCCTGTGTCTTCTGTTTACCTGCGCCGCCTCCGTCGAGATAACCCACCCCCGCCGAGGCTGGTCCCCGGCAAAAGATGTTGTTGGAAAATTTTATAAATGAAATCCTAATTAAATAAGTCTTCTTAAGCCTCATATGTCAGGGCTCCATCTCCCTTTTCAAGGCCAGCAGATGGAAGTGTGGACTTGACTTCATTTAGATCTTCTTACTCAATTTAGCATTTCTGGGAGAATGTAGAGCATGGATTAATGTATGGAATAAGTACATTATTGAGCCAATCCCTGAATCAAGAAAGATGTAATTATCCAGATTGTGTCAGCTAACTGAAGGCTCATCAATGGATTTGGAGGTGGTGTCAGCCCCGTTAGGACACATGAACAGTGAACAGAAATATTGGACACTAAGGCAGGGAACTACTATGAAAGGAAAAGGGGTTACAACTGCTCAAAAATCAGCTAGCAAATGTTCTCTTTTTTTTTTTTTTTTTTAACATTTAATACACTTGTTAGCAGTATCTGTAGGGACCAGTAGATGTCATAATTGTTACATCTCTGGACTTCCAAGCAGTCAACGGGGGTTCGAGTCTTGGACCAGGTGGCTTAAACTCACACCAGGCATATGTGCGTGAGTGCCCAAAATCCCAAGAGGAGACTGAAGGAGAAGGGATTGCAGCATGAACCTGCCCCCCCCCCCCCCCCGGGGGTGATTTATCATTTTACGTCTCTCTATCTCTCTCTGTCTCTCTGGCAAGTTCACACAACCTATAGCAAAAAAAAACTCTAAAAATTCCCAAGAACAACAAAAACAGTATCTAGTGAGTAAAAATGTATCCTCTATGCCTTCTACGGTTTGTATGTGTCCATGTCTCAATATATTAACACATTTTTCCCCCACAGACATATTCATGGGGATCTTCAAAAGTTAATGGAAAATGCAAATTATGAAAAAAACTATGCATGGATTATGGATTACAAAACTTTTTACAACACCAACCAAAATAAACTTATACATTTCTTTTAAAATTTGCTGGAGAATGTGTATACTTGCTGGAGACAGACAGAGAGAAGGGAGAAAGTGAGTAAGCATCCCTATGGGCATGGTCACACCACAAACCCATCTTTTTTTTAAATTTATTTTATTTTAACTTTATTTATTATTATTATCATTATTATTTTGCAGTTTGATCAGAGAGACACAGAGAGAGAGAGAGAGAGAGAGGAAGTGAGAAAGCAAGTCACCAGGTCTGAGACTTGAACCATGGTCGGCCATGTGGGAGTCCAGCGCCTTTAAACACCATGCCACTTGCTGGCCCCCACAAACCCATCTTTTCCATTTCTCCTTCTGGGATTTTGGGCACACATGCACGCTGTCCAGGTACGTTTTTCGTCATTGGGGCTAGGACTAGAGCCATACAGTTGGCCTTGTGGGATGCAGCTGCGTTAAGCACCACACCATGGACTGGCCCTAAACTCATACTTTAATTCTATATTTTCATGAAATGCTTGAAGTCCCCTCTCACTTTCTCTTTCTCTCCTCAAACTCAAATGTATCTTGTTCAATTTATCTGCTTGACCCTTGTCATTCTTCTCTGTAATGATATATTGGGTTGTTGGGAAAGTCATGACACATTTTTGCATAAACAGAAAAATTCTTCATGACTTTCCCAACAACAGAATAGTATGCCTTCAAAGCTTTGGAGCACACTCCCTATGAAAGAATGGCAAGTAACTTATCTCATTCACCATATGAAATGAAAAAGTCATCATTAGGGGCCAGCAGATGGCGTGGAGGTTAAGGCACTGAATTCCCACATGGCTGACCAGTGTTTGAGTCCCAGACCTGAGAGCTTGAAAAAGGCTTGGTGAGTGTGCATGTATGGTCAAAAGCTTGAAAGGAAAATAGACAAGAAATTGCAGTATGGTAATTCCCTTGGGGAGTGATTTCTCTTTCCCTCTCTCTATCTCTCTCCAGTGTGTATACACACCCTATGTTCTCTTCAGCATGTACACACACCCTATGGCAAAATGTTTTATAAATATTTGACATTTAAAATTATTTTTGATTAAAAAATTATGAAGAGCAACAGGTGGCAAGGTAATTAAGGTGCTAGATCCCACATGGCCAACTCTGCAGTTCAAGACCCATAACTTATGGCTTATAAAAACATGCTAGGGGTGTGTGTGTGTGTGTGTCTGTGTGTGTGTCTGTGTATGCACGCCCAGAATCCTGAAAGGAGAGGAGAGAAGTGATTGAAGTGTGGCTACCTCCCCTGAGGTGTGATTTCTCATATTCTCTGTCTCTGGGAAGTGCATGTGCCTTATGGCAAAAATCTAAAATATATAATAAATAAGTAAAGATTATGAAACTAGAGGTATCTTGACAAAAGTATTTCCCATCCAAAATATACTGCATAGTAGCTTAATCATACATGTTATCATCATTAAATTTCCACTTCTAGTTTCATATATATATATAAAAATATATATATGTACATATATATGTATATATATATATACACACACACACACACACACACACACACATTTACCCCTATTTTTCAGCCTCTTCCATTTCCCACCCTTCTTCCACACTGTCTACAGTTGTTTTCCATTCCTTCCCCCCCCCCACACACATTTTATTGATTCACAAAATTTCTTAGGTAATCTAACTACTTATCTAACTACTTTCAATAGCAAGTTTAGCTGGTATGTACATATCAGTGAATACATGTCTGGCTTTAAGGGTGAAACTCTGAGTAGAAAGAATATGCTCTAAGGTAGCATCTGGCTGATGCTATAAAGCTTACTAGGGTTATTAAATAGATATTTTTGATGTATTTTTTAATTTCAATAAAAGCAGCTTTAGCTTTAATAAATCAAAGAAATGCTAAGGAAGTTTACTTAAAACTTAAAGCCAGGAAACAGGTGAGGATTCTGTTCCAATGGTAGGTACATGAACCTACCGGCAGCTCTAGACAAGATAAAAATCCTTAAAACTGGAAGACAAAGGCTAGATTTCTTGATTACTGGAAATTTGAAGTTAGATTATTTATTATATGCATACGATTATTAAACTGCTTTTAATAATATAGAAAACTGCCCTTTCTCAAATTTGTACGAATCAAGATTTTCTCCCACTCTTAGACATTACTCAGTCACCCAGATCTTTTTTTTTATTTATTTATTCTGTGAATATTAGTGAACATTAAAATGCTTCAGACACTACATTATATTCACAAGATATAAGAACAAGGACGATCAGCATGATTCTTGCTGAGTCTAGTGGCAAAGACAATTAACCAAGCAATTAAAAGAAAAAGTGATGGGGAAAACCTGGAGTGTTATGGAAACACCTAACAGGGGCCCCTGACCTAGTCAATAATTGAGAAAGTGTTCCGCATGTAAGAGAAAATATCTCAGAATAAAGAAGATGTATTATTCGACTAGGTGAAGCAAAAATTTTTGAAAAAGCAAGAGAATAAAATTTAAAAAAAAGAACAAGAAATCTTTGTATCTAAATATTCCAAAAACAAAAGCCATGGAATTTCTACACATATTCAAACAAGAAAATTTGATGGCAGGGTATATGAATTTTGCAAAATTTGATTGCAGGGTATATGAATTTTTACTTTGTATCTTTATAGCAGTGGTAGAAACAGTCCCTAAAACTGCTGTTAAGTATCAAATGAGAGCATACAGATCATAGAAGAGTGTGCTGGCATAGTATTGTCTATGTCCAATGTACCATAACTAGTCATCTTAATGTTTATTATAATGTTTTCTGTTTGTTTGTTTTTTGAGATTTTTGTTATAGGTTGCATGTGCCAGAGACAGAAAGACAAAAGAGAGAAATCAACGCCCCCCCCCCCCCCCCCCCCCCCCTGGAGGATGGCCATGCCACAATCCCTTCTCCTCCATTCTCCTCTCAGGATTTGGGGGAACGCACACATGTCTGGTGTGAGTTTAAATCCACCAGGTCTGGGAGTTGAATCATGGTTGTCCATGTGGGAGTCCAGTGCCTTAACCACTAGGTCACCTCCTGGCCTCCAGCACAGGATGTAATAATCTTCCGCTTGCATTTCTTGTCAAGAGAGAATATATGTGGATGTCTTAGCTGCCAGGTGCTGTGATCCTGATTGTCTCACTAAATAATATATTAGGTTCTTACCAGTACAATCTATTACTGTTCCAGCAAAAATACTGAATGTTTGCAGATGCGATGGATGCAACATCTGGCACTTAGGAGTTTATTAGACCTGTACTTCTTTAATTTGGGAGAAATATGCCTAGTTTTGTAACTGCAAGCTGGCCTTCAGTAAGAATGGGAGGATAACCATTCTTGGGCATTTTTTTTTTAATTATTTTTTTCTTTCTAGGGATTTTTTGACACAGAGCATGTGCTTATGAGACCGAACAGACAGTGGATTATCACATAACATATGTGGAAGTAGATTGTCCAGGCTGAAGGTATTCACAGAAAAGGATAGACATTTCCATAGTGAGAAGAGAAATAATTACTTTGCCTACAGAGATAGGAAATGGGTTCAAGTGCAATGTCCAATACATATTACATCCAAATCTTTGCAGAAGGTTGTTGATCCCCAAGACTTGGCCACAGTCAGAATCTGTCCCAGAGTGCCCATGTAATGTGGTCTTAAATTCAAACTCTACCCTCACATTCCATACTCCTTTATTCTGTGTTATTTCCATCGAACTGATTCTTACCTCTTGCCAACTAGACAGTGTGTTTCTTGAGGGAATACGTTTTATCTACGTTTAATGCTTAACTCCTGTACCTGTAGCAGTGTCTGGCAAATAATGACTGCTCAATAAATATTTTTTTGAGTAAACTAAATATTGCAAAATAGAACATAAGAGACAGCGGGAACTCTATAAAGTGTCCTTCACTTTCCCATGAGAACATCTAACACAAAACAATTAAAGTTATATATTTGGACATTGCAAAGTACACCCAGGTACACCATTGATTTCCACTAATGACATCTGTATGTTAATTTACCAATTTATTTTACTTCAAGATTAAAGATAAATGGAAGTAATAAAAAGAATTTTAAGTCAAATTGTATAGCATATTTGAAACTATATGTAAGGAAGTTATTATGGTATTAAATTATGGAAATTACAGGGCAGAAATGTTAGCATTTACCTATCATTTACATATTCTGGCCTATTAAGTCTGAGTAGGTGTTTATGGATCGTTTAGATAAAAACATACAGTTTTTTTTTTTTTTTTTTTTTTTTTTTTTTTTTTTGGAGAGGTTTTTGCTATAGGGCGCGTGCGCTCGCCAGACAGACAGAGAGAGACAGAGAGATAGAAAGCAGGAAATCACCCCCCAGGGGGGATGGCCACGCCGCAATCCCTTCTCCTCCATTCTCCTCTCGGGATCTTGGGCACGCACGCACACGCGCCCGGCGTGAGTTTAAGCCGCCGGGTCCGGGACTCGAACCGCGGTCGACTACGTGGGAGTCCAGCGACATAGCCATTACGCTAACTGCTGGTCCCAAAACATACAGTTTTTGAAAATAAAAAATATGTGAATATTCCTTCAAAAATCATAACATGAATTATAGCTTTTGAGCAGTTATAATTCCTTTTTTGTAATTCATAACTTAAAGACATATGGACAGACTATGAAATATGGTTCAAATCAAAATATGAATATTTTATGGCCTTTTATTTTCTATGCAATATTAATATTAAGATGTTATAGTTGGCAGAATCCTTTTTCTGACAGGTCTGCTCATACGCTTCATGTTTTATTGATATTAAATTAATGTAGATATCAAACCAGGGAACAAATCCCTTTAGGTAACAAGAATACTTCCAAGAGAAAATAAAAGTACATTTTTCTTTATGCCATAAAATCAAAGTTGCCCTGGCCACCACAGAGCAGTCTGACCAGTTACTTTGTCTTTCACTCAACTGTTTCAATACCTTACTTTCTTCCCACCTTCCTCTGCAAACACATAAAAACACACATATGATGTGTGCTTGGCATAAAGTAGATGTTCAATAACTATTTTTAAGGGGAAGAGAGGAAGGAAAGAAGACAGACAGAGAAGCAAGGAGGTAGGGAAAGAAGACAAGGGAAAGAAAAACAAGAAATCTTTTGTAGAATATGAAACTATGTGTTAATGCCATCAACTCTGTCCATAAGTGAGACTTGCGTTTTCCATCAGTTTATGTTATGGAACATATATTGCACATCAGACCACAGATAACTAACATAGCATAGTCATCTCCTATTATACTTAACATACAGCATAAATAATTCAAAGAATACTGACCTGAAAGAAAAGTACTTTTCATAAATCTTAAAGAAGCAATATACTGTTCACTGACAAAGCAATGTAGGCATACATAATGCTTTACCTTTTAGTAAAATAGTTTTTTTCTACACTATTAATAGCTACTAACTTCTTTGATTTGTAATCTGTGAATAAATTCAAAAATGGATGAATCTCTCAAGTAGAATTCCATTTCAGTCACTTTGTCTTTCCATGAAGTTATTTATAATATTTTAAGTATTTTATTTCCTTTTACCTAAGACATAAAAGCTCTTCCGTTTATGATTTTTGCATTCACCTATAAACCATTGTATTACTAAGAACATTCATTTTCCTTTATTAACAAAATCCATCATACAAGGTAAGCACATGGAATGTTTCCAGTAGAGCATGTAACATTTAGTGTCTTTTGCCCTTTTTAAGTGTTTGGCAGCTAACCAGAGAATATATCTACTGAAATAAATTTTCTCCACATCTTAGACCCTATGAAATAACCTATTTACTCTATTTTATTTAAAAATGAGAAAATCATTATAGGATGAGATCAGTGTGTTCAAGATATGGCCAATCTTTTGTAACAAATTACTCATTACTCTATTATAAGTTGGGGATATTTTGACCTTAGGTTTCTACTAATAACCTAACAAGTTCTGCCATGCTAGACTCTCAGTTTTCAAACTAGCAATTAGATCAAATCCTAAATATAATTATTGTTTGATTGCCAGTTATTATCAAGTAAGCATTGGCTATTGTTTAATAGTAACTACCTCAGGCTACATGATTTAAGAGGACTCCAAGTGTGGGTAAAATCTTGTGGATCAAGAAATAGTTTCTAGATGGTCTCCTTTTTTTAATCCTTTTTTAAAATTTCACATTTTATTAGGGAACTTTTTGAGTGAGATATCAACTCATGGCCAGCTAGCTAATTACCCATTGACATATAATCTGGCTAATAATAATGAAAAGACTAGGAAAATAGGAAAAAAATGTGTTTTGTTAAAAATTCTTCCTTTGTGTCTCTTCCTTCCAATCATTTCTCAGCTCTAGGGTATGAATAGAGCAGAATTCAAGAGTAATACCAAGGGCCCACTCACAATTTATCTTTCATGGGAAATAGTACAAGGTAGAGGGACATTTACTAGAAGAATTTGGTAGACCCTCATAAATACCTTTTTAAAACAAGTTTGTTTTTTCCCCAGCATAAATACATTGTATATTAGTCCAGTCAAAGATATTACAATATACGTTATAGTCAACAAATAACTTTCTATTTTTGTGTCTGTTAAAGGTTTCTGTTTTGGAACCAGCAGATGAAGTAGAAGTTATGTCGCTGGACCCCCACATAGTCTATGACAGTTTGAGTCCTAGACCTGGCAGCCTAGAACTCACCTAGGCAGATGTGCGTGTGTGCCCAGAGTCCTGAGAGGAGAACTGGGGAGAGGGGATTCCAGAGTGGCCACCCCTCTTGGTGGGTGATTTTTTGCTTTCTGTCCCACCATCTCTATGTCTCTTCGGCAAAAATCTCTCTCTCAAAAAAAAAAAAAAAAAAAAGTCCCTCTACTACTCACATATCAAAATCAATTCTCAGTAAAGTACCATAAAAATGTATTGATAAGTTAAGACTAAAATTTCCTTTATTGATTTTATCTCAAATTTTTCCCAAACATTTTTTTTAATATGATATTTTCAAGATTTGTTGATGTGTGAAAAACAAGAATTTATATATATATATATATATATATATATATATACACACATACACACACACACATATCTATCTACATATTTATATATATGGCATTCTTAGGAATTTGAAGCATTAATTGAAATCAGTACTGGGAATTTTTTCACATGATGGAAGTTAGATTAAAATTTTTAATCATTGTTGCTCATAGAAAAACAGTAGCATTATTATGATAATTTAAAGTTCTTTAGTTCAATCTATATGAATACAACATGATCTGTAAGATAAATTTTAATTTTATAGAATTGTGTGGTTCCCCTCAGGCTCTCACTCACTACCCAGTCAAAAGATTTGTTTGTTTATTTCTTTTTTATTGCTTTGCTTTATTTTTCTTTCACATATGAGCATGTAAGCAAGTTTTCATCAAAATTTGCAGGATCTAAAAAGAATAATGACTCATGAAGATCAAGTAGTCTCTGAAGAAACTTGCTTTTTTATATCAACACTCTGCCCATGCTGCATTGTTTCATATCCCTTATTTTCCACTAGAGATTTACTTTTTGCCTATTTTCTGGCTCTTCCAGTTCTTTCTCCCTTTTAATCTTGTCATACTCCTTGTCATATGACCTTCCCAGCCCTGGTGTCACTCTGTTAAATAAAGTTTTCTATAAAATGAATCAAACTCTTACCATAGAGTCCCACAATCACATTTCTTGTTGTGACCTAAACAAGTTACAAATTTATGTTCACACAGAACCCAACACATTATTATTTACACTAAATTTATTAATACTTTCCCCAAATTAGAAGCAGCCAAAAAACCCTTTAGTAGATGAATGAATAAACACACTACAGTGTACCCACACAACAGAATATTATTCTGTGATGAAAAAGGAACTGAGCTATCAGCCACAGAAAGATATGAAAGACATGAATGAGAAAACTTAAGTGTATATTAAGTGAAAACAAACCATAGTATACAATGAAATATTGCTATGTAATTTAAAAAAGAACTGAGTTATCAATGTACAAAATGATCTAAAAGACATGAATGAAGAAATTTAAGTATATATTAAGTAAAAAGACCCCAGTCTGAAGAGTCATATTGTATAGTTTTCACTGCATGACAGTCTAAAAAGAAAAAAAATAAGAAAGAAACATCTAACAAGCAAAAAAATGAAAAATTATCTGTTGATGACAATGTGTATGGTAATTTCTTTGACAGGACTAACATACAGAATATTCATGCCAGGAAAATTTATTTTCAGTGTTGTAAAGAATGACTGAATTTAGGGTCAGCAGGGGCAATGTGGTTAAGGGTGCTGGACTCCCCCATGGCCAACCACAGTTCAAGTCCTGGACCTGGCAGCTTGCATTCTCATTTTTCCTCTTACTCTCTCTCTATGTCACTCTCTCTCTCTCCTTCTCTGGTTAAATTTACATTAGTAAATAAATAAAGTTAAATAAAATAATTCTTTTAAAAAAGAATGATGAAATGTAAAATATAAATAAATAAAAATATTAAAGATGTTAGAAAAATGTTTAATAGCTTACATGGGTTAAGGAAAAGTGGGAAAGGAAGAATAGATAGAACACAGGTCAATTTTAAGGCAATGAAATTATTCTGCGTGTTACTGTAATAGTGAATACATGACATTATAATTTGTAAATATCTATAAAACTTTACAACATGAAGTGAATTTTTTAAAGAGAGATTTCTGCTATAGGGTACATGTGCTTGCCAGGGAGACAGAGAAAGAGAGACAGAAAGTGAGAAATGACCCCCCAAGGGGGATGGCCATGCTGCAGTCCGTGCCCTCCATTCTTCTCTCAGGATTTTGGGCAAACATGCACATGTGCTCAGTGCTTGTTTGAAGCCTCCAGGTCCAGGACTTGAACCACAGTTGACTACGTGGGAGTCTAGCGACATAACCATTATACCATCTGGTGGTCACAAATTTTAAGATATTTTGTATATTTTAATTAATTATAATGTGTCAATATTGGCTTATCAGGTGTAACAAATATACCACTCTAATGCAAAAAGTAAATAGTAGGAGAAAGTGGGGGAGGGAAGATTTGGATATAGGAACTCAATACTGTTTGTGCAATTTACCTGCAACCCTAAAAGTTCTCCAAAAAGTAGAGTCTATGAAAACCTGGACTGTTTTACAAACGAATTTTATATGACTTGTTGAATATAGAATGAACTAAGAGAAACTAAAGGATTTTGCTTTATTTTTGTTTAATTTACAAACCATGTAGGGTTATTGTAGACATTAATGTTTCATAAACATTAGTGCTGAATTTGTTAATCTACCTGATCTGTTGTCAGATTTTTTTAAATTAATTTTTTAATTATTACATTTAATGAAAGGTAATAATCATTGTACATCTTTACAGCATACAAAATTGTTTCTCCCAGCATGCATATGTAGTGCATACAGTGTACATCAGTCCAGTCAAAGTTATTGCCATATATATTATCATCAACAGATAAGTTTTCTTTTTTGTGTCTGAGAAATGCTTCTTTTTGTTCCCCCTGATATCCTGCTGCCCACCACTCAAATCCTCCTATACTGTCTCTAGCATCCACAGTTGCCCTCCAATCTTTCAGTTTCTACCACAATAAATCTTCTGTATTTGTCCACTTTGTATCAAATGTCTGGGTCTCATTATTTTTATGGCTGAGTAATATTCCATAGTGTGCAAGTGCCACAATTGTTCAATCCATTCATCTGTTCTTGGACATTTGGATTGATTCCATGTCTTGGCAACTGTGAATAATGCTGCAATGAACATGAAACTGGACCCCTATATCTCACCATTTACATAAATCAACTCAAAATGGATAAAAGATCTGAATGTAAAACTTGAAACTATGAAACTGCTGGAAGAAAACACAGGGGAAACTCTTGGGGACATTAAGTAGACAAAGACTTCCTAAGTAGAGTCCCCAAAACACAGCATTAATCCCTAAAATAAACAAACGTGAATACATCTAATTATGAAGCTTTTACATAGCAGAAGATATAATAATTAAAGTGAAGAGACAGCCTTCAGAGTGGGAGAATACATTTGCGAACAATGCCTCAGATAAGCGACTGATAACCAGAATATACAGAGAACTCAAGCAGCTTAGCAACAACAAAAATGTCAGATTTTTAAATAAGAAATGGCTTAAATTGGATGTTTCTGGTTGTAATCACATATGTAATAAATACTATGAAATATCTGTACAAACTATAATAATACAGATGAATACATTTTAATAAATATTTTATGTATCTTTGAAATGGAAAATTATTAACTGAAAAGTATTTCTAATGTCTATACAATATATAATATGCAATTTTAGAAATATTGGCTTAAAAAATGGAAAAAAAGAATTATGTGTCTGCATAGTACTTTTGTGGTTCTGGAACTTGAAGACAAAATTCACAGGTTGTGGGCCAGCGGGTAGCATTGTGATTAAGGCGCTGGACTTCCACATGGCCAGTAGCAGTTTGAGTCCTGGACCTGGAAGCTTGTTTTCTCAGTTTCTCTGTTTGTCTCTGTCTCTTTCTGGTCAAATTAAAATAATAATAATAACAAATAAAATTAAAATATTTTTTAAAAATGATCACAGGTTGTGAGGTTAATATTCTGCTAATAATTATTAGTAGTTTATTTTCCTTTGCTAACATCTAATCTCCAGGCATCATTTTCTAATTTGCAAAATGATAATATTTGCATATATAATCTTCAGTTATCATCCTATACATCAGTTATAAACACCCTTCATGGAGTGACGATCATAGACTGTTCTTGAATTACCTAAAGGAAGATTGCTCTTGTGGCATAATATTAACGTTCAGTTATCATTGGAGATTTTGGCAAAAGGGATTTGTCATTATTTCATATTCAGTATGTTTATAGTAATTTTAAAGAATAAGAGGCAGTTGGTTTACATCTTAGTAGCTATAGAGAAAACACTATAAGCACTCTGAAGTAAGCATTAACACTTGTTCTTGACTCTAAAACTTGACCTAGTGAAGGGTCTGGTTCTTTATTGAGAAAACACATTGAAGTGTCTCCCCTCCATTCTTCAAGAACAAATGCTTCCCTTGAGCTTTTAATGAAAATCAAAGCATCTTGTATGTTTGGGTTTAAACAGCACATATAGTTGGCTCTTGGACAGATTTTAAAATCCAGCCTCTTGAAAAATAAACATTAGACCTACATACAGATTTTGGCATTATGTAGCTTTTAAAATCCAGGATATATGGGCTTCTGGGTGGGTTATTAACCTTTCTTACCACTGTTATTACTTTTATCCTACGCAATGTACATAAGTTCTACCCTTTGGTAGCATAATTAAATCATTTCTCATATATCTGTATCTTATGTGGGTTTCTCGCTTGACTTCAGCCCTCCCTTAGTAATTTTCCCTGTTTTCTTTTCAAACTATTTCAGCCAATACATCTCAAGCTACAGGACCCCACTTTGAATGGTACATTACTCTAACTGCTCCCTTGACACATCCCCGACCCTCTGTTCCATTTTCTTTCCACCACCTGCCCTCTACTAAAGCCTATCCTTGATCCATTCTGAACTTGTTCTCTATGGTCTAGGAATCTCAGTTACTGAAATTTCTAAAAAGATAGAAAGGGATATTGATAACATATGGTTTCAAATTTTACACAGGCTCTTATGTAACTCAACAATCAGTTTTCCTGTCCTTAATCACCTCTAGTCCCAAACTCCTTTCATTTTCTTCTATGGGCTCTCATGTCTAATAGTCTAACTCCACAGATGTTGGTGCAACACTGCCTTTAAACATGCACACACACACACTCACAAAACAGAAATGAAAAGAAAATTTCATCCTTGAGTATGACTACACAATAGTTAAGAAATCCTTTTACCATGACTCTAATAATTTATATTTGCTTTAGTCATACATTTGTTTTGATTTAAGGACAGAAAACTCAATGTTCAGTAAAACAGAACTTCACTTTCAAATAACTGTATTTCCTAGAATATCCCTTCTCCTGATGAAATAAATAAATATGTATGTGTGTGTGTTTGTGTGTGTGTATAATATCTATATTATTGTATTTAAATCATCTGAAGCTGAATAAATTTCCTTTATTTATTTATTTTTTTAATTGCCAGAGGGACTGCATACTTGCAAGAGAGAGAGAATGCACACCCCTAAGGACACACTTCATGCCACAATCTTTCCTGCTCTATTTCTCTATTCCACCGGAATTTGGAGCACACATGTACATGTGCCTGGTATGTTTTTCAAGTTACCAGGGTCAATACTCGAACCACAAAAATGGGATTAGAATCTCTTAACCACTAGTCTATGGGTCCAGCCCTAATTGACTTATTTTTTCTTTTCTTTTTTCTTTTCCTTTTCCTTTCTTTCTTTCTTCTTTCTTTCTCTCTTTCTTTCCTTCTTTTTCTTTCTTTCTTCTCTTTCTTTCTTTCTTTCTTTCTTTCTTTCTTTCTTTCTTTCTCTCTTTCTCTCTTTCTCTCTTTCTCTCTCTCTCTCTCTCTCTCTCTCTCTCTCTCTCTCTCTTTCTCCTTCCTCCCTTCCTCCTTTCCTCCTTTCTTTTTTTCTTTCTTTCCTTCTTTCTTTTCTTTCTTTCTTTCTTTCTTTCTTTCTTTCTTTCTTTCTTTCTTTCTTTTCTTTTTTTTGAGAGATTTTTGCTATAGGACATATGCGCTCACTAGAAAGACAGAGAGAGGAACAAAGCAAGTGCTTTACTTATTTATACACTTTTGAGGTTTGAGGGTAAACACTTTGTGTCCTCCAAACTTTTTTAGGGTTGTTTGTTTATTTATTAGTTTCTGTTTTTTTCTTTATTGAATTGGTAGGTATTTTTAGAGGATGGGTTTTTCTTAAGGATAGAGTTGAGAGACTTCAGAAAAGAAATTCAATAACGTCGATTTTTCTTAAATTCAAATTGCACTCAAATCTAGATTTTTAATTTGTAAGAAATGCTAATTATAAAAATTGACTGGAGTCAGCAGGTGGTGTGGTGGTTAAGGGCCCTGGACTTCCACATGACTGACCGTGGTTCAAGTCCAGGACCTAGTGGCTTGCTTCCTCACTTTCTCTCTCACTGTGTCCCTCTCTGGTAAAATTAGAATAGATAAATGAATAAATAAAGTTAAGTAAAATAATTCTTTAAAAAAAAAGAATTGACACCATGGTGCAGGGGTAAAACACTGTTCAAGAGAGACTAGATCTCACATGGTGACTGAGGTTCCAGTCTCTGGCCTGGGGACCAGCAGTTAGTGTAATGGCTATGTCGCTGGACTCCCATGTAGTCAACTGCGATTCGAGTCCCGAACCTGGTGGCTTAAACTCACGCCGGGTGCATGTGCGTGCGTGCCCAAGATCCCGAGAGGAGAATGGAGGAGAAGGGATTGTGGCGTGGCCATCCCCCCTGGGGGTTGATTTATCACTTTCTGTCTCTCTGTCTCTCTCTGTCTGCCTGACAAGCGCACGTGCCCTATAGCAAAAATAAATAAATAAATAAAAATAAAAATAAAATAAATAAAACCTCTCCAATCTCTGGCCTGATTAGCCTGAAACAAGCTGGACATGTGTGTGAGTACTCAGGATCTGAGGGGCTGGAGGACTGGAGGAAGGTATTGTAGCATGACCAGACCCTATGGAGGGTGCTCATTTCTCTCTTTTTCTATCTGCTTCTCACATGCACAAACGATGAAGAAAGCATTTATGAAAGACTAAATAATTATTATTATTATTAGGTTTTTGCCGTATAGTGCATGTGCCCACTGGAGAAAGAAAAGAAAGGGAAAGTGAGAAATCACCCCTAGGGTGGCCATGACATAATCTCTTCTTCTCCACTTTCCTCTCAGGATTCTGGGAATGCATACACATGCTTCTGGTGTAATTTTTTTTTTTTTTTTTTTTTTTTTTTTTTTTTTTTTTTTTTTTTTTTTTTTTTGCTATAGGGCATATACAATCACCAGAGAGAGACTGAGAGAGAGAGAGACAGAAAGTGAGAAATCACCCTTGGGAGGGTGAGAAGGCCACAACACAATCCTTTCTCCTCCATTTTCCTCTGGGGACTCTGGGCACGCATGCATGCACAAGTGCCCAGTGTGACAAGCCTCCATATCTGGGACTCACACTGTGGAGTCAGTCATGTGGGATCCAGTGTCTTAACCTCCACACCACCTTTATTTGGGTAGTTTAATTTGTTTAAATTCAGTTATTATTGATAAGTGAGGACACAGATCACTTTCTGTTTATTTTGTTATTTTTTTCCCTATTTGTTCTGTGTTTATCTTCAAGGTTAAAAACACTAGTTTTCTCTGGTGTTAAAGTTTGATTCCTTCCTCTTTTTTTGTTTTTATATCTACCCTACCAGTGAGTTTTCTACTTCCCCATGTTATAATGATGGTAGTTATCCTTTTGCCTCCAAATGTAGAACTCCTTGAACCATTCCTGTGATGCCAATCTATTAGAGATCAATTCCCTCAGTTTTTCCTTGTCTGGAGAAGGTTCTGTTTCTCCTTTGTCTCTAGAGCACAGTTCCTCAAATGGCCCAGGGCCTGTGAAGGCTTCAAGATTTCTCTGCAGTAAAGACTTTCGGTATCCTAAGTAGAATTGGAAGTTCCTAGGGGGTCTCTAAATGACCTTGTTCATGATGCAAAAGTTCCTCTGCTTCCACATTGTCTCAACTGAGATGAAGTTGAAGACACTGTTTTCGCCTCTCTACAAGGCTATCTTGGCTCCCGGCTTCACAGCATCTCCACCGCTTTTCTACTTCATGCCAATGCTCTCTCTTAAGCATCCCAGCTCAATATTTGATGCTTAGTTTTTATTTTGGTCCTTTTATGTGGGAAGGATGTGCATTAGTCAACTCCAGTCAGCCATCTTGCTGGAAATATTATCCATATTAATTTTATCGTTTATACATTCTCATTATTTCATTGGCTTCTATGTACTTTTGACATAACCTCATCCTTATTCTTTAAGCATTTCCCTATATTTTTGCACTATAAGATGCGTCAAGCTCATCCTATAATTCCATATGCCAGTTCAAGAATCACCATCCTCAGTGACCCCTGGTCCTTTTATTGGAGAATTGTCTTTAGAAACCATTTCTTATGGGGCATCATTATGTCTAAGCACTCTTAGAAGACAAAACTTGTAAAAATCTATAGATGTATTAGCCCAGAGAGCTACATTTACTACATACCTCTATTTTTATGTATTGTATATTCGGTGTACTAATGTTATGTACTTATGATACCATTAGTTCATTCCATTTTAGGATCTCCCCATATACTCTTTGGATTTTGTAAATTATATACAGTAAAAATCACTCTCTGTGATGTATCATTTAATCAATAATTAAAAAAAAAACAAAAGTCAAATATCTACCATCACATGATACAAAATATTTTTTATCATTTCTCTTGTAGAGGACCCATAACCCTAGAAATATCCTTGTAATTTAGATTTTTACATACTATAATATATGATGCCTCTTTTATTTTTTACTTCTATTGCATAGGAAAAGCATTCCAGATTTATCTTTTTTTACATATACTAATTGTTTATTTCTTTTAAATTATAATTTCTAATTTATATGTGTGTAATTATATATGTTTATGGGGCATGGTGTAGGTTTTCTAGTTTTTTATTTATTGTTTTTAGTTTTGCTATGTGGTGTGTGTTCCTGCTGGAGAGAGACAAATGCAGGGAGAAGAAAAAGTGAAGAAACACACCCCAGGGAGATGGCCATGCTTCAATCCTTCTCTTCCATTTTCCTCTAGGGAGTTTTGGGTACACGCACACACACACATACCCAGGAAGCTTTTCAAGCCCAGGGCTTAGGACTTGAACTTGCAGTCAGCTATGAGAAATCTAGCTACCTTAAACACCATATCAACAACAGCCCATGGTGTGGTTTTTCAAAACATGTATACATTACGTAATGATCAATTCAGGGAAGTAAACATATGTACCATTTCAAATATTTTTTGTGCACATTCAAAATCCACTATTCTATTTTGAAGTTGAATTGTCAACTTCAACTATAGTCAGTCTACTGTTCAGTGACGAGATCTATGTCCTTCCATGTCTATTGCAGAGGTATTCACAAAAGCTGGATATGAAATCAATCTAAGTGCCCAATAGTTGATGAACAGAAAAAGACAATGCAGTACAGATACACAATCACGTTTTATTCAGCCATAAAAATAGGTGAAATCCAGTCATTAGAGACTACAGAAACTAATCTAAGGACATAATGTTAAATGGAATAAACCAGACACTGAAAAACAAATACTGTAAGTTCTCACTAATTTCTTGATGCACCGCAAATTCGAGTAGTTGAAATATATCTAGGTTGGTTTCTGCTTATGGTAAACATCTAGGTAAAGGTTTGTGTAAGAACATAATGTTCATTTCTCTTTATATGCACCTAGAAGGATCACTGGATCCTAAGGCAAGAACATGCTTAATTTTTTTTGTTTTGGAGAGGTTTTTGCTATAGGGCTCATGTGCTCGCCAGACAGAAAGAGACAGAGAGACAGAAAACAAGAAATAACCCCCCAGGGGTGATGTCCACGCCACAATCCCTTCTCCTCCATTCTCCTCTCAGGATCTTGGGCACGCACGCACACGCGCCTGGAGTGAGTTTAAGCCACTGGGTCCGGGACTTGAACTGCGGTCGACTACATGGGAGTCCAGCGACATAGCCATTACGCCAACTGCTGGTCCCAATTTTTTAAACTCTTCTTAATTTTTACAATATTCTAAAGTAACTCTCGAGTGGTTCTTTACAGTGTATATTATTTTACATTTTTAGCATCACTGTTTCAGAAGCATTTCAGTTGTTCCCTACCCTAACCACAACTTTGTGATGTCAGTTTTCTTGTATCTTTTATATTCTATATGTAGTAGTATTTCATTATGATTTTAATTTACATTCTCTGATGAGTAATGATGACTAATTATAAGCATTTTTAATATACTTATTGACTATATACTTATTGAAATATTACTGAGACTATATTTGACCCTTACTATAAACAAATCATACAAAATATTTATATTCTTAAAACCAGTATACATTTCCTATTTAGAAACCTAATATTTGATTCACATTTCTCCTAACATCATTTTATTGCTTTAGAATTGCTGAACTTGCTTTTATATGTCATTATATATTCTTCACACAGAAAATAAATAGGTTTGAGAGAAAGTATGGAAATAAGAGCAATCAAAATCTACTACAGTAGTTTTGATATTTATCAGAGAATTGAAAAGGAAAGTCATTAAACATTACAGGTTTTATCTTAACCATATACAATTTCATAATACAAAAGAATCTCAGATTTAAAATATATTATTTTTATTTAATCGTAGCCTTAAAACACCTCTGGATATTTCTAAGAAAAGACATTTTATGAATTCCAAACTGAAAATTTACTTAGAAAGACAGGAGTAATTGCAATTCACCTCTGAATGACCAGTCTTTGTGGCCTGACAAATTTTCCTAAAGCCAGCCAAAGTGTTAGGAAAGTCAGCCTTATAACTTGCCAGTTTCAAAATATATGCAGAGCTTCCAAGAAGCTAAATGTGAGACGTCTACTTATAATAATGATCCTTGTATCACCATTTGAGACTTGATGACTCACAGGTATAGGAATTCTATTTTGGATTTTGACATTTCCTGATCCTGTGTTTATAAAGTAGTTACCCTTCAAAATATTTGAAAGTATAATGCTCAAAACATTCAAGGAGAAATTTAAGACTCAATGGTGGGCCAAGGGTAATAAGAAACCCCAAAGAGAATCTTGAGATTAATAAAATGAACATTATATATTTTTAAAAAGCATTGCAGTAGCAAAGAATAAAAACTATCATATATATAATTACAGAAAGAGAGTTGGGTGAGCAGCCAGTATTTTGAAAATCTATTAAATGGTAATGTTATATTGATTCTTCTTTATGCAAAACCTTTTGGAGGTCTAAGAAGCATTTGCAAACTAGAAATATATGTGTATATATATATATACATATATTTATATATACATATATATATACATATATTTATATATACATATATATACATATATACACATGTTATATATGTGTGTGTGTATGTACATACACTCGCAGTAACAATATCAAGTAAATGTAGTCATAGTGTATCATATAATGTCAACAATATGAGAAATCGTGGATGTGTTGGAATAATAACTGAAAATTATTTTGGTTTATCCAGCAAGATTCATATGTATATCTCACTTTATGCAGTCTACCTCAATTTTTTGCATAATCGAAATCTAAGAAACCCTTTCAGAAACCCTTGCAATGACTTCAAAATTTTTAGCTCCATCTAGCCACTGCTGTGGTAAATAGTTCCATGAAGAATATGACCAGATTTATGTATGCATTATTGGTTATTTTATCACCACAGGCTCAGCCACATACCCTGGCTTCCTACCCTGGAGCTTCCCTGAAACTATGTGTGCAGCAGGGGAATACATGAGAATTTGCCCAACTATCACATATATAGTATAGACAAAGCTCACGGTTCCAACTTTGACCAATGGAGTATGATAATGGATACATGAATATGCCTTCAGTTGATTACCTCAGGTGGACTGTTTGGAGATATATTCCATAAGGCCTTTCTCAGGATGGTCGTAAGATAAAGTACCAAAAAAAGAAAAGAAAAAAAAAAAAAGATAAAGTACCAGTTTCCTATAGCACTGGGCAAATAATTACAGGATTCTTGTTCTGCCTTTTCCCCTTTCCTATATTACTCCTCATGCTTCACTTTAACTCCCCGTGTTTATAATTTCTTAAGCTTTTCTTGGAAGAAAATGAAAGGCTACTCCTTTTTGTGTGAGTATGCCTTGTGAAAAAACCTGAGTCTTGCAGAGCTTTCAATATGTGTTGATCATAAACATTTGATCATGTTATTCATCATCAAGCACAAAAGAGATTCAAATTCCTAATTAAAACAAAACCGTTATGATTTGGATCACGGTTTCTGCCCCCAGATAGGGGCAGTGTTAGGAAACAGCAGAAATACTATGCTTCTAGAACACCTTGAATTGATGAACTCTGAATGAATTAATACAGGAAAAATGGCAAAACCACCTAACCTCTTCTCTTCCTGTTTGAAAACGACAGGAGGTTGATTATCTTGAATGCATGTTTAGGAAAAATGGCAAAAATACCTACCCTCTTGCTTCCTGACGAAAATGACAGAAGGTATGTGATCTGATGAATGTGTTCTCCAATTTCCAAGTGTGCTGTCCAGCCTCTGAAGTCATTTAGCCATACCCTCCTTATTGGTATTGAAACCACCTTGTTCCAGGACTTACCTTTATCTTTCTAATCCTCTAAGTAACTTTCTCTAAAATTAACTTTCCCTCCTCTTTTGTTCCAATAAACATGGAATGAGAGAGGATTAGCACAAAATATTTATCTTTCTTTTTCCCCTTGATTCCCTTCCTCTCACCCTTCCCCATTTCCCAATCTCCTCTCACACTGTCTCTAGTATCTGCAATTGTTCTCCATGCTTTTATATCTTCCAGTCTTTCAGTTTCTGCCATAAACTGTGGACATTCAGTATACGTTAAGTGGATACATATAATGTCTTTCTTTCATGGTCCTGCTTGCTTTCCTTAATAATCCATGTTCATCCACTTTTTATAAAATTTGGGGGTCTTGCTTTTTATGGCTGGGTAGTATTCTGCAGAGTGTATATACCACACTTTTTCAATCCATTCATCTGTTCACGGACATTTGAGCTGGTTACATGTCTTAGCAATTGTGAATAATGTGGCAATAAATATCGATGTGGAAGCACTTTTCCAACTGAACATTTCCCTATCCTTTGGAGAGATACTCAGGAGAATTGCTGGGTCATACGGTGTTTCTATTTGTAGATCTTTGAGGAATCTCTATATCGCTCTCCACAATGGCAGTCCTAATTTACATTTCCACCATGAATGTAGGAGAGTTTCCTTTTCACTACAGCCTCACCAGCACTTACCATTTTTTGTTTTGTGATCTTATTCATTCTGACTGAAGTTAGGTAGTATCTCATTTTGGTTCTGACTTGCATCATCCCCTATTTCTTTATGAACCACCCAGTCTAAGGCAGTTCTGTTAGTCATGCAAAATCAGATTAAGACAACAGTCATTTCATTTATAATACAAATTTTATAATTTTACTAAATGACATACCTAGATATAAATATAGAAGTTGTTAAAGTAATACATTAATGGTTTGTTTTAGGTTCTAAGCTTTTCTGTAAGGAGAGATTTATTGGGAAAACATTGTCATGTATAAAAGTATGAATTGTTTTCTTTTAAATGAGATTTGTATTTTAAATGAGATTTATACCATATTGCCTTCAAATGGTAATTACTTAGGACATCAAGTGTCTCAGCTTTTGAAATGTCCATTTTCAGCAGATGTTTTCAAAAATGCATCTAGCATGTGAAACAATTACTTTTTTCCGGCCTCATAATGGCATTGTTAGTGGGCAATAAAATTTTTTTCCTGTCAAGTTAAGATCTTTCACTTAGATAGCCGCAGGCAAATTTTGACATGTTTATATTATCATAAAATGCCATGTAGTTTTCCTTTGTAAAATGTATCTATTTTGAATAAATAATGCAAAAAAATTACAAATTAAGAGAAAAGATATTGTGAATTTAAACTGCAAAAGTGAGATTTTCTACATCCTTATGTTATTGGAGTATTATTTCAGATTTTGGCTTTGCTATTGAAATGAGTCTTCCAGAATTTGTTACCATGGAGACACAGCTACTACTTTTTCATTGATTATAAAGGATGGTCTAACGCTCATAACATTATAGCTTATAAAATTTTCTGTCACATAATTGTTTCTATTTAAGTGCCAACTCAATATACTCAAAGGATAGAAGGGAGGAAGGAAAATAAAAGTTATTACTCTCTCTCTCTCACACACACAGACTGAAGACACTGGGAAAACCACAGGGGAAAATGTGTTCACCAATAGAGGATTTTCTTAATATAAATATTTCAGGGAGGGTTAAAAAAAAGGAGAAAATAAAAAATGCTATAACCACATGTGCATATTGCTTGGAATGAAATACACAAAGTAACAGATGCTGTCAAATCAATTTATAGTTCAAATCAAAATCTTAAGATAAACCTTCCTTTGAATTTCAATCAGCATATATTATTTCAAAATATTCAGCAGGTTGTGGTAGCAATGAACTCAAAGGGAAAGACTAATCATTTTCCCATGTGTGCAGGTTACCTGCCAAAGAACTGAAGAAATATGTTTTTTCTTAACATGCATTGTTTCCAAAACCAAGACAATAATAAGCCAATGTGCTTTGCTAAAGCACAACTATCCTTTTACTGGAAAGGATAGTGTCATCTTGAGCTCACCAGATATATTTAGCTCCGATGGATATTGATTATTGATAATTTATGTATATCTGTAGGTTGATTTGAAATAAAACAATCCATTTATGTATCCTAGAGTGTTTTTTTTTTATTTTTCCTAATTCTTGTATATATTGTGGTGAATTTGCAAAAGGAACTGTCTCTCTGTTAAGAAGAAAGAAAGCTTAGAAATTATAAAAATACCCATTACTTTTATTATTTAATTATTCATGTAGCACTGTGATATGTTAGTGGATCCAAAAGGCCAACACAAGAAGTATTCTTTCTTGTCAATTGCACTTATGTTGCAGAAATTATTCATAAATGTACAATAAGAAAGAGAAAATGTCAGGAATAACAAAAATGAAGATTAAATTATTTCTCCTTTAGAATTTAAAAGACATATTTCCTATAGAATTTATTTATTTTTTATTTTTTTGTTCTTGTTCATGGTTTTGCCATAGGACATGAGCACTCACCAGAGAGAGAGACAGAGAGAGAAAAGTGAGAAATTACCGCCCAGCGGGGATTGCCATGTCAAAATCCCTTCTCCTCTTCTCTTCTCTTGAGATTTTGGCCGTGTACACACCCATACCTGGTGTGATTTTAAAGCCACTAGGTCCAAGATTCAAACTGCAGCCAGCCATATGAGAGTCTAATGTCTTACCCACCATGCCACCTGCTGGCCCCCCATAATTTATTTTTAGCATATTATGTTCAAAACTATTTATATAACTATTTTCATGCATTTCAGTAGCCTAGTAAGTGTAATTAATATTTTCTTATATGTTTTCTCTTATTTTGGTTATATGTACATATATTTTACATTTGTTCTAATGTGTCTTTTTGTCTTTTTTATTTTACATTCACTCATTGTATATCATTACATCATACAAAATGAATTTTACCATCCAGAATACACTGAATATTGGTCCATACCTATATGAACCAATAATATAAAAAAAAATTACCATACCTTTATCTACAACAGATGATTTTCTATTTTGTATTTCTTAATGGTTTGCTTCTTTCTTTTTTCCCCTTGATTCCTTCCCTCTTGCCCTCTGCCATTTCCCACCCTCCCCCCACACTGCCCTCGTGTTCATCATTACTCTTCATGCTTTTATACTTCAGATTCTGCCATAGAGTGCAGACATTCAGCATACATTAAGTGAGGACATACAATTCCTCTCTTTCATAGTCTGGCATTGCTTCACATAAGAGAAAGTTTTCCATATATTTTCTAATGTGCTTTTAATATGCTTACTCTAATATGTGGCACATTGATACAATAATAAAATAAATTCCTATTCTGTAAACTTTGGTAAATTAGACAAATACTCCATACTAAAGTATCTAAACATTTTACATAAGATATGAAATCTACATTTTTAATGTATGTTAACCTTATTTTTGAAGAAAACATTTAGAAGCTGACTTTTTATCTACAGGATTTTGGTTGAACCTGGGTGACTCAAAATTTGGATTTGATAGATGTGGAAATGGAGGAGAAAAAGAAATAACATGGAGTTTTCATAGCATTAGATACCTAAAAGACCCTAATGTAAAGAATGGATCACAAAATCCAGGAAGTAGCTTCATTACAGAGAAGAGAGCAAAGAATTTAGACTGTCTCAAATGAATCTGAGATTGCTGAAGGGCAAAATAAATCTATTCTAAAGATTTGTAATTACAAGACAGATCTCATCTAACCATAGTACCCAATTCCACCAAATCTGTATTTTCCACCAAATCAATTGTAAATATTTTACTTTAAAGTAAACTTAAGTTTTCAATGACCCATTACGTGTGGGAGAAGCAAAGGTTCTGAAAATTTCAGTTTCTTACAGATAAAATACAACAAAATAAATTTAAAAAGAAAGAACAGAAAACAAAACAGAAAAATGAATCATACACATAACCAAGGCACTATAGCCAAGAGATGTCAGACAACAAAAGCAGGATTGAAGAAATATTAGGTTTATCAGACAGATAATTAATTAAATATATTTACTCTGGGGCTGGCAGGTGATAGGGTGATTAAGGCACTAGACTTCCACATGGCTGATCATGGTTCAAGTTCTGGACCTGTGGCTTACTTTTTCACTTTCTTTCTTGCTCTCTTTCTCTCTCTGTCTGCCTCTCTCTAATAAATGCATGTATGTCATAGCGAACAAAGTAATAATAATAATTAATAAAATTAAATAAATAATCATTTAAAAATATATTTACTCTGTTTAGATAAATAAAACACTGGTTTAAGAAAAAAGAATTTCATTAGAGGACTATTAAAATACTCAAGCAGATGTGGAAGAGAATACATACAATTCCTAGACAAGAAAAATGTTAGAAGTGAAATATAGAAGGATTGAACATCAGATTAGGAACAGTTAAATCGATACTAAGTAGCAGAGAAAATATAGTAGGATAAGGAAAAAGAAAAAAACATAAGAGGGAGTGAAGATTAGGGAAAAATACTATACAGCAAGTCAGAGTTCTAGTAGGAGTTGAAAATAAAAATTAAATAAATAAATATTACTATGTAGGCTGAGACCATGAAGGCATAGTAACCGATATGGTGCAATATTGGAATAGTCGCAGATGAATAGCCCAGACTAGAGAGTCTGGGCTCATGTCTATCTGGAAATATGATAAATGACAGCTGACAGGATAGACCAATAGCAAAATAAAGTCTTATTGAATAAGTCATGAACAGTACCCATAAACAAATATTAATACCAAATAATTACACAAATGTAAAAGGAAAATCTATGTAACTTTTTTCCAGGAAACTGAGTAGTTACATTTCACATTTCAACTTTTAAAGTGCATATATAGTTGGCAAGCATGTAGAAGAGGGGGAAATGCTAAGGAAAAATAACTTGACAATATCTTATTCTGAGATACTTTTGTTTTTTAGGAACTAAAATCACCCCTGTGGGGTGATTGCTCGCTTTCTATCTCTCTGTCTCTCTCTGTCTTTCTGGTGAGCGCGCGTGCCCTAAAGCAAAAAACTCTCAAAAAAAAAAAAAAAAAAAAAAAAAACAACAAAAAAACAAAACAAAAAGTTAAAAAAAAAATTTAAAAAAGAGGAATTAGAAACTGAGAGGGAGGGCGAAGGTCTTAATTGTATACCAGGACATATCTATGAGAATTTTTTAGGCAATCAGGCTTGTCATAACAAAAATATGTAAGAGAGAAAAAGCATATATGTAAAGCAAAAATAAACACATACACTGTGGTATATTCATAAAATAGAATGAACTTTAGCTGCCTCATCAGTCTGAATTTTAAGATATTATTATAGGAGAAGATCAGACCCAAAAGCACATACAATATTGTATAATAATACGTATAAATAACATATGCATGGAAATCTACGTAATCTGTATTCTTCCATGGGAAAATTGACTTTTCACCTAAAGACACAACATTCAGGGAATTGATAACTGCTTTTTTTTTTTTTTTTTGGAGAGGATTTTTGCTATAGGGTGCGTGAGCTTGCCAGAAAGACAGAGAGAGACAGAGAGACAGAAAATGAGAAATCACCCCCCAGGGGGGATGGCCACGCTGCAATCCCTTCTCCTCCATTCTCCTCTCAGGACCTTGGACACACTCGCACATGTGCCTGGTGTGAGTTTAAGTCACCAAATCCGGGACTCAACTGTGGTTAGCTACATGGGAGTCCAGTGACCAGCTAACTGCTGGTCCCGGGAATTGATAACTTCTGACCAAGGGTGTTTGTAATGAAACGATTGTGTGTTCTCTGAAAATGAGTGATGATTAGCAAGCTATCCTCTCTGTTTTTTCCTTTGTTTTGTTTTATTTATCCTGTGTGTGTGTGTGTGTGTGTGTGTGTGTTTCTTGCTTGCATGTCTTTCTTTTAAATTCAAATGCTTTATTTGTGGATAGCTTGTGAAATGTTATTTAAATCTGTTGTTCTCAGGCCAGCCAGGAGCATGGTCCTTAGAGTGTCTGGATCCCACATGGCTGATTGTGATTCCAGTCTTGGACCCAGCAGTTTGAAAAACATACTGGGCATGTATGTGTGTGTGTGTACCCAAAATCTTGAAAGGAGAAATGGAGGAGAAGGGATTGCTGTGTGGCCATCCCCAAGGAGGATGCTTTCTCACTCCAACCCTCTCCCAGCCCCAGTCTGTCCCCAGAAAGTGCTTTCCTAAAGCAAATTGGAATATTAATAATAAAAAAGTTGCTATTCTCTCATGAATAGATTTATTTATTTCTACAAAGTGCCCAGCAGCTTTATATAATTCTAAAGACCACTTTAAAATAAAGCTTTGGCTTGAGGCTTGAGATCATTCCCTTTCCTACAGTCTCTGCCAAGTATCTCATATCATTTGATCAATGTAGAATAGTGGTGAATGTCTGGATTTTTAATAATGGTCTTCCTGTTGGAATTATTTCCTGAAATACTTTGAAGATATTATATGAAGATAAAAATAGTATATCTTTTCTTCAGTCTGTTATATTGTGTGAATAAATATTTAGACAGGGAAAATTAATGTTTCATGGTTTACATATTACTGCTTACTTTGAATTTTTTATGTAATATATGATGAATTAAATGACTGATGAAGGTGGTCACACAATTAATGTTCTAATTGATTTATTAATATTAGTGAGATAAAGAACATCCTTAAAATTAGAATGAATTGTACTTCTGCTTAGAGTTTTAACAAGTAGAAATACAAGTATACAACAGAACAATGATATTATTGTATTAACTTAAAATCTTCTTAGATACATCTTTATAATATCCCAGTGAAAAAGTAGTGAATTACAGCTAACAGTATAAAAATTAAAGTGTTAAACATTAAAAATTCAAGAGATATTTGATTAAAACTAGTTTTGCAGTCTATGAGCCATGCATAAGACTTGAAAGAGGAACCATTTTATTTTTGGGTTTATACTACAAGCAAGTATGCATTAATATAGACATCCATTTGATTTATATAGAATTAGAACATAACTTTGGGACTAGCAGATGACATAGTGGTTAAGATGCTGAATTTCCATGTGGTCAATCACAGTTCTAGTCCTGAAGTCAGTGGCCTGAAACTCATGCTGGGCATGTGTGTGTGTGGGCCTAAAATCCCAAGAGGAGAATGGAGGAGAAGGAATTGTGGAGTGATTTCTTATTTTCTGTCTCTCTGTCTCTCCAGTAAGCACATGTGCCATGTATAAAACATCTCTCTCTCTCTCTCTCTCTCTCTCTCTCTCTCAAAATAAATAAATAAATAAATAACTTTAATGGAAAATGTTAATTTTGATAGAAGATTATGTCATTGAATGAAACTAAACGTTTGATAGGAAGTGGAGAAAAATGGAAGATTTACTGTTCAGTGAACCAAGCCGAACAATGAAGAGAGAGGCATTGTATGTCCCCACTCAATATACCAAATGTCAACACTCTATGCCAGAGACTGAATGATTGGAAGGTATAGAAACATGGAGAGTGGGACCAGCAGTTGGTTTAATGGCTATGTCTCTGGACTCCCATGCAGCCAACCGCACTTTGAGTCCTGGACCTGGTGACTTAAACTCACACTGGGCACATGTGCAAGCGTGCCCAAGATCTCAAGAGGAGAATGGAAGAGAAGGGATTGTGGCATGGCCATCCCCCCTGGGGGGGGGGGATGATTTCTTGCTTTCTATCTCTCTGTTGCTCTCTGTCTTTCTGGCAAATGCACACGCCCTATAGCAAAAATCTCTCTCAAAAAAAAAAAAAAAAAAAAAAGCATGGAGAGTAATGGTGATATTGGAGATGGTGTGAAAGGAGGGCTGGAAATGGGGGAGAGTGAGAGGGAGGGAATCAAGGGGAAGAAGAGAGAAGCAAAACATTTAAGGGACCCAAAATGGAAAGAAATCTGTTGGTTATGTGTTTCGCGACGACTCTGAAAAAAAAATAAAAAGAGCAAGTGCTAACTAATGAACCGCTTGCTACAGCTTAACTCGAATTCTTAAGAAGAAAATATTTTTAAGTTTATAAATAAGTTGTGGCAAATGCTAATGTTATAACTTTCCAAAGCTGTCAACACAAAATGCAAATTACCACAGGTTTTTCTTCAATGACTACAGAGTTGGAACCACAGGACTTTTCATCTATATGCCTGGGCTTGAGCTTCAATTAAACTAAAAATGTGGAATGCCAATTTCTATTAATTTTTAGACCCATGTGTATTTTTGTTAGAAATTTAAATCCATCTACATTTCAGATTCATTTACAGTTGGCTAATTAAAAAGTTGCTTAGCAAAGGTTTTTCTGACATCAATGAGACTTGGGGACCTTTTAAAATTACCATTCATAAATCATATCTTTCTCCTATAAATAAATCCAACTGTTCTGTGTGTGTGTGTGTGTGTGTGTGTGTGTGTGTGTATAAGCGAGTGTTTAAGTAAAAGTAAGGAAAAATTCAACCCAAATATAATGTACTTTATACGAATTATTTAAAATTTTATTTTATTTATGGAGAAGGGCATTTTCTCTCTTGTTTTTCCCATAAAATAAAAATTTTGAAATATTTATGATGTGTTATATTTATAGGCACTCATAAAATTCATTAGTATTGAAAAAAATTGAGAAATAAATGATAATTATGTTTCTCAACATAGAACAATGTACAAAGAGAATCCAGGTGATCCGAGATTCAAGAAAGAAAAGTTTTCATAAGAAATGAGAGTGTTTTTTGTGGTATAAAGCTGACAGATTTCTTCAACTGAGCTAAACAACTTAATAAATAAAAAATTTAAAAAGCTAAAAAAATTAAGGAAGCTAAATTGAAATGTGTTATCTAGAGAAATACTTTAATGAACTAAATTATCTTCTCATTTTTCCACAGTGCTTGTCCTTAATTGTATCTATGTATTCACACCTGTATTAAAACATGCTATATTAAAAGTATTTTCTATTATGCACATACTTGTATTTGTAGAGATCTTTCAAAGTAAATTCTCCCATAAATTAAAAGTTTTGTACAGAAATATCAATTTTCACATACATAGGAATTAGCTGAATAAAATTTACCTTTTACTGAAGCAAAATTTGTGTTAGAACAATACAGATATTAAGATAACATGAATATACTAGGACATATATTAATTTTTTATCTACCATCTTCTCCTCTATATGCACAAACAGATATGCACAAGTACACACACATAAACATGTAGAAAACTCTCTAAAAGTATACATAAATATTGTTGAGTGCACATTTAAAGAATATACTCGAACTCCATATTTTCTTTTTTTATAATTATTTTATTTAACTTTATTTATTATTATATCATTATTATTTTTTAGTTTGATCACAGAGAGACAGAGAGAGAGAGAGAGGAAGTGAGAAAGCAAGCCACCAGATCCGAGACTTGAACCGTGGTCAGCCATGTGGGAGTCCAGCGCCTTTAACCACCACGCCACCCCACCTGCCAGCCCCTCCATATTTTCTTAATGTTTACAGTTAGCAAGTATGCGTTTATTTGCTTATATTTATTTATAGTAATCACTTAGATGGTTACTGGTAACAGATTAAAAATAATTATGTAATCTTTTTTTTCCAAGGAGAAATATGTAATGATATTATCTACAGTAATGATTTCTATGTCTTCATTAGGGAACTTAGTAATTATTTCTCATTTTTTTGTGGACTTTATTAAAATAGCTTACTGAAAAACTGATATTAAAACAGAAAAGTCATCTAAAATACAAATTATCTACATTTCCAGCATCTACTAAAATCAGTGCATTTATTTTTTCCATTTAAATTTCTAGTTCTAATTCATTTACATATTTTATATCACATATTTGTGGAAGTATTACAGAGATGTTTTAATATTCTACATATTATATTCATAGGGTTTTAGTCCCAGTTAACCAGCTTCCCCTGGGGTAACTTCTTCCTTCAGTTCTCGTTGCATCAAAGGTACAAAGATGCTCAATCCATTTATTCCGCCAATACTTCTCTTAGATGAAAAGTGAGAACAGGTTGGTTACCTAGGCCAGATATCCTCAAGTCAGGGGTCAGATGACCATCTAACCAAGGGGATGTCCATCTGTAGAACATTCTCCTAGTTTGGGAGATTTTTCTCTCTTTGTTGTACTGTAATCAGTTCAGTTCAGTTACCAGGTACTTCTTTCATTATGGGAGTGATTTTAACTTATCTTATTTTTTTATGATTTTTGCAATAGGGTAAATATGCTTGCCAGTGAGAGACAGAAGGAGAGAGACAGTGGGAGGGAAAAGGAGAAATCACCCCCAGGGGTCATGGCCACACTGCAATCCCTTCCCCATTCTCCTCCTGGGATTTTGGGCATGCACACACACATAACCAGTGTGATTTTCAAACTGCCAGGTCCTGGACTCTAACTACAATCAGCCATTTGGGAATTCAGTGCCTTAACCACCACGCCACTTGCTGGCCCCAAGTTTAAACTATTATTTAAAGGGTAAACTGTTTTAAGCTTCATAAAAGTCACATCTGTGCCGAGATAGCCTTGTCTCCTGGAAATCTGGGGGCTAGAGTTAGAAAACCACAGGCCTGGGTATGAAGTAGCAAGTAGTATTAGTGCTGCAAGATACTTTAGTGAGCCTGTGGTTATATTTAATATTACAACACTGAGAATATATTACACTACATTGCTTATTTGCTGTTATAAAACATGGCATTTTGGTGTCCATCTATAGTTTTTTCTCATGTGTCTACTTTTTTTAACTGTCCCAATTAGAATAACTCATATGAACATATCAGTACCTTAATGCTCTAATATTAGTACCAATGTTCTTTAAAAAAATCTTTTTTATATTTGCTAGAGAGCAGATGCACCCACTAGAAAGAGACCAAAAGATGGAGAGAAAGTGAGAAAGGACTTCCCATGGGGGATGGCCATGCCACAATTCCTTCTCTTCCATTTCTCAGCCCTTTCAGGATTTTAGGCATGCATACACATGTTTCTGGCATGTTTTTTTTTTTTCAATCCACTGGGTCCAGGACTCAAGTCATGCTGTCAATAATGTGGTATCCAGTCCCCTAACCACCATATGCTGGCTGACTCTGTTCTTTTCTTTTAAAGCCTATCTATTTATGTGTTTATGTATTTATGTAAATATGGATGGATGGATTCAGACAGCAACCACGACAGGGTCTTGATGACATAATCCTCCCTCTGCTTCAGCCAGTCCAGGATTATGGACAGGTATGTGCCCTGTATATTCAGGGAGGACCCTGGATGCAATCTGGAACCTTCTCATATGGATTAGCATTGCAGAACCTTGTGTTAAACCACTGTGCCACCATCCAGATCCTGTTTTTAATGTTGTTACGAAAATACATAGATAAAGTGCTCTTACATAAATATGTAGAAGTTTTCAGATTATATTATACAAGATGATGTGTAATTCCTGGCATTTCTCTTTCTTTATTACCATTTTAGCAATACATCTTGAGCATTCTTCTACAGTGAGAGTCACAGATCCTTTTTTCTTCTTTTTTTCTTTTTCTATTTTTCATTTCAATTTTCTAGAGGGTGCCTGCATTCACCATAAAAAGACAGAGAAAGAAAGAGGGAAAGTGCGTAAGAACTCCTCGTGGAGAATGGGCATGCTGCACTCCCTGGCCTCCATTTCCTTCCTTTCAGGATTTTGGGCACACGTGCACTGCACACTATTCAAAGCTCGCAGTCTGCCATGTGAGATCCAACTGTCTTAACACCATGCTGTGGGCTGGTCCAACAGATCAGTTTTAATGGCACGGTAATGCTCCACAGTGTGGTTATAACACAGCACACTACACAGTAATGCTCCACAGTATGGTTATAACACAGCACACTACACGGTAATGCTCCACAGTGTGGGTATAACACAGCACACTACTCACCTTTCCTCTCTCTCTCTCTTTTTTTTTTTTTTTTTTTTTTTTTTCTTTTTGAGAGGTTTCTGCTACAGGGCGCGTGAGCTCACCAGAAAGACAGAGAGAGATAGAAAGTGAGAAATCACCCCCTGGGAGGATGGCCACACTGCAATCCCTTCTCCTCTATTCTCCTCTCGGGATATGAGGCACACACATACACAAACACACACACACACACGCGCACCCGGTGTGAGTTTAAGCCGCCGGGTCTGGAACTCAAACCGCAGTCGACTACAGGGGAGTTCAGCCACATAGCCATTACGCTAACTGTTGGTCCCCACATTTCCTCTCTTAATGAATATTCTAGTTCTTTTCAGATGTCCTCCCTTATCAATACCAGAATTTTAATTCTTCTTGTATATTTATTTTAATATATCGGTTATTTTTATTTTTTCTTACATAGAAAGTCAGAAAGAATATTGGTTAAAAAGGATATGTAAATATTACACATGAATGTATCCATAAGATTCTGATAAATCATTTCTTTGGGTATCATAATTCTTTCTGACTTTAACTAGTGAGTTTTTTACTTTATGTATTTTATCTTTCAATTTCACAATTTCTGTTTGGGGCTGGGTCCATGACAAAGTAGTGACATGTTGCTGAAGAGAGAGACTGGATTGCACAAGCTGACCACTGTTTGAGTCCCAGCCTGGCAGCCTGAAACGCACCAGGCACACACCCAGTGTGTGATCCAGTGGGCTGGAGGACTGGAGGGCCAGATACTGTGGAGAGTGCTCGACTCTTTCTCACTCTCACATGCACGCACGTGTTCTGCCATTAATGAAGAGAAACCAGTCCTGGTGACATCTTCATCTCGGACTTCCAGCCAGCTTCCTGATCTGTACAGTATGGCAGAGGAGGAAGCATCTACTAGTGACAATTACATGTTAAAGACTGAGGTTTTTTTTTTTTTCTCAGTGAGCAGATGGAAAGGAAATTCCAATGACATTGATAACATATATGAATATACAGAGAAGTGGAAGACTATGCTGCATTCCGAGCATTGATAGTAATTCATTATACTCAGCTCATAAATAATGTGTATGATATGCTTGTACCAAACAGAGAAGACAAGTCACTGGGAGCATGGTGTTCCATACTAAGGAATATGAAGACGTGCGCTTATGTTGAATGCCACAGGGAGAAATCGGAGGTGGGTCAAAGGAAGCTCAGTTTGAGTAAAATGAAAGGCAATGAGGCACCTTTAAATTGGTGCAGTTCTAAGATTATCAAATTTATATATATTTAAGAGAGGTTTTTTTGGGGGGGAGAGTTTTTTTTTTGTTTTTTATTTTTTTTTTTTGCTATAGGGCGTGTGTGCTTGCCAGAAAGACAGAGAGAGACAGAGAGACAGGAAAGCGAGAAATTACCCCCCGGAGGGATGGCCGCGCTGCAATTCCTTCTCCTCCATTCTCCTCTCTCGGATCTTGGGCATGCGTGCACACGCACCAGGCGTGAGTTTAAGCCATGGAGTCCAGGATTCCAACCGCGGTCAACTACGTGGGAGTCCAGCGACATAGCCATTATGCCAACTGCTGGTCCCAAGAGAGGTTTTTTGTTATAGGTGTGCGCACTCTCCAGAGAGACAGAAAGTGAGGAATCATCCCCTGAGGGAATGGTCATGGTCATTCCGTAATCTCACCTCCTCCATTCTCCTCTAGGGATTTTGGGCACACACCCACACATGCACCTGGCATGAGTATGAAACTGGCCCGTCTAGGACTTGAACTGCAGTCAACTTCAAGGGAGTCCAGAGACATAACATTACGCCATCTGCTGGTTCCCTTGCACGAGGTTTTCTACTAGCTACAAATAGGAATATCTATGTTATATCATTCTGTTGACCTTTATTAAAAATAAAAAAAATAAGACTATAGGAAGAAAAGACAGATTTAAAGGCTCTTGGCACTTTTACACCAAGTTTCCGGGGACCAGCCTCGGCAGTGGTGGGTGTCTCATACACAGGAAGGCGACACAGGTGAACAGAAGACAAAAATTAGACTGAGACCTCATTGTCGATTTGCATGTTCTCAGTCAGCCACAGCCAGAGCCAGCTCCAGGCTGTAGCACCGTGGCTAATAAGACACGCGTATTTATTGAGGGAGGTTTAGGAAGTAAAGGGGGTGAGGGGTAGTAAAAATCCCACTCTAAGGAACAGGGTATACAAAGCATGGAAACAATAATTATAAAACATGCTGTTTGTCTTGTCAGATTAGTTAAAAATCAATCACAGCTTTTAGGATGAGGAAGTCCATTTGTCTGTTGTATCTTCTTCTTAGGGGCTTGCAGGATGTTTGATAACTTTAGTCCTGGGCCAGACCGATAACATTGCTGGTAACAAAGACCTAGATAGAAATCTTGTCTTGCTAAGTAAAGACACAGTTAATATATGGACTATTCATACATTACAACAATAGGCGAGTCTATGATCTTATATGGGAAAGGAAGATGATCTTGTAGCTCAGGAGACGACACAAGATGTTTTATTAGCAGTTTTTCATAGTCAACAGCACATAGATGAGAAACTCTTTGTAGTTGAAAACTACCTGTTGCTTTAGATAAGAGCTCCCAGCTAAGTAATCTTTCTCTGGAGCCCTCAGGTTTGTTCATCCTGTTGTCCCAGCCAGGCCTTTTCCTTTAATAAACCTGTGGGATTCTGCATTTTGTTTGCTGAGTCTGTGAATTAGTGAGTTCTTTTTGTTTTATCTCTGAGTCTCTGTTATGTGGCGAGTGTGCTGACTTTGCCTAGCATGAGTTAACTTTGGCCTGTAGCCTTAACAAGGGGTATTTACAAAAACTAGCCTTAAACTAACTTAGTCTATGTATGCTTCTAATGCTAATTTGGTTTATACTAACTCAATCTATATGTTAATTTTGGCTTAAAAACAGGCAGATGGGGGAGTCTTAAACTTCCTGGTTTTCCTGTCAGTCTTAGGGAACCACATTCTTACAAAGTCACTAATTGGCTTTATTGTAATGGTTGGGGGTGATGTATTACCCTTACAGGGTACCATAATAACAGTAAAACTTATGGCAGAGAAACTGAATACCGGCCAGTTCAAGGACACAAGGGAGAACTCGTAAACTGGGCCTTGCCTCAGTTTCTTCCCAGTCCAGGCCTTGCCTTAGAATGGGAGGCAGCATCCTTACCAGCTTGTGTTGCCTGCATGGCCCCGTCAAGTGAAGTCAAGAAATTTAAATTATATAGGTATACAATAAGTGAATGTTAAAGATAGTGAGATAATTATAATGTTAATGAGTATAGTCAACCTACTATGTCAAATATAGATTACTATTTTAAGTGCACAAAAACTGTGAGTTTCTGTAATTAAATAGTAACAAATTCAATCTTCTTTAATATATATTTATAATCCTTAATTTTTTTATTGCCAGAGGGCCTCTGCAGAGAGAGAGAAAGTACTCCCTCATGGGAGGATCATACCACAGTCATTTTCCTCAATTCTTCAGCTGTCAACATCTGGAACATATTTGCATACATGACCGGTGTGTTTTTCAAGTCACCTAGACAAGGATTCCAACTAGTAGGTCGTGTGGGATCCAGCTTCCATGTATAACCCTTAGTCGCTGTGCCACAGGGCTGGCTCTGTAATCCCCAAATTTTAAGTACAGTTAGAGCTTAGAGGTATGAATACCAGGCTACCAATATCTAGGGATATTTCTTTATCTTTTTATCAAAACTATAAAAAGGGACAATTTTATGATGGGATATGCATAGTAAGTATGCTTATTTCATAGTAATCAGTGTTTAAATAATTACAAATATTTATCAATGTTATATAACTTAATCTGAAAAGGGGTTGAGTGTTCTGCTTTTCAACAATCTGAGTCTCTGTCTTCTCTATCTTCATTCAATGTTGATCAATACATGACAAATTGAAGGACAGAGTGTTTTATTTTGCAATATGGGAAAAGAATGATCTGCCCAGTTTTACAGAGTAGAATCTAAGCTTTAGAAAAACAAATTAGTTGTCCAAAATATCATAAAACAAGTTTATCAGCTGAGTGTAGAGTTTTACACATAGTCACTGTTCCCTTTTTATTTTATTTATTTATTTATTTTTGTTTTTTTTAGGCTTTTTTCCCCCCCCATAGGGTGAGTGTGCTCACCAGAGAGAGATAGAGTGAGGACAGAGAGATGGAAAATAAGGAATTCACCCCTGAGGGGGGATGGCCATGCTGCAATCCTCTCTCCTCCTGTCTCTTCTTGGAACTTTGAGCATGCATACACATGCTCCTGGCGAGATTTTTAAACCACTGGGTCTGGGACTCAATCTATGGTCAGCCATGTGAGAGTCCAGCAGCTCAAACATTATGCCACTTGCTGGCCCCACTTTTCCCTTCATAATGATGATAAGAGCAGCTACCATTTGATACCATTCATTTCATTACATAAGTTGCAAAGCAAAATTACTCAAAGAATTACAGTGGTATTATTATAATATAAGCAATTTTTTACATTTTTTAAAAAAATTTAAATTACTTTCCATATTATCTTTCTAAACTACAATAACAGTTTGGATTTGGGGCTTCCATTTAAATAAATACTATACAAATTGAATCTCCATTCTAGGAAGTTTATATTTGTTGTATTTCACAATTTGAAATAACACACTTTTTCTATAAACCCTACAGTTGATAACTGAGAAAAGAACAATAAACTCATTAGTTTAATCTCAGACAATTTCTGTTTAAAGGCTCAAATCACAGAGAAAAACAGAGCTTAAGGTTTCATGCTACTCTCACACATTTCTTCAAAGCACAGTAATTTTGACACAGCTCAGTTTGACAGACAGGTGTTTCAAGGTCAGAACTAAGGCCTTGGCAGACCTGGAAAGGAAAGTCCACAGGACATCAGCCAACATGTACTTGGCCCCCATTCCTCAGTCTCACTAGTACCAATTTCATTCAATGATAATTTCATAAAGGTAAGATTATTACTGCCTCTAAATTGTTTTATAGTTCATTTAAGTTTATTTTCTCTCTTTTCTATTTTACACGCTAGCATTTTCAATGGTGATTTCTTTTACCTGAGCAGTTTTTCAAGGCATGTCAATCACTGACTCAACTTACTAACATTTAAAAACGTCAGTTTATGAAATATTGTTGGCAGGTTTTATGGTCTCCAGTTAAAAGCAAGCCTCCTTCTTTACAATGGCTTTAAACTGTAACTCCATCTGACAATATAAGAATTAGATAATTTTGTATTTTTTTCTTAGTTAGCAACATTTGTTGAAACCAGAACAATCTCTTAACATGTCCAAGTAAGGCTCAAGAATGAGAATGGTGACTTGTAATATCCATGGTCATATCTGATTTATTTAAGGGATTTTAAGAAAACAAACTAACAAATTTGTTTCTTTCTAATGTAAGACACAGGAATTTCCCAGAAGCTTTTGACTGTACTGGATTAGAGGAGACATGAACTGGGGTGAAGTGGATTCATGTTGGGGGAATTTACTTTACAGGCTAAGTGATGTATAGTGATTGCATGTATAAAAGAAATTAAAATACAACAAAATATAAAAAAGAGATTAATCAACACTGCCACAATTTTCTTTGAGACTAGTCTTGGCTATAGATGAACATTTTAAAGATCTTAAATAATAAAAGAAAATCAAGGTATAGAAATGCTAAAACATCTTGTCTTTAAAAATTAATTGATTACATACAGACTTCTTTGTCCTTTGCTGAGTAGCTGTTAGAGGGGAAATATCCATTTACTTTTAAAAATAAATAAAGAAAATAATATAGCTTTAAGCTGTTTCTCTTAGATATGAGGAAATGTAAAATTTTAGTAAATTAAATTAAATAATGCTATGAATTATACTAGCAATATTACTACTTATACAGACCTAAGCACATTTATTACTTTTTAATAATTAATTTGCAGTTTTATATTTTCCATATTGTTACTAAATTTATTTTTTTTCTAATTATAAATGCAGTATAAATTTAAAAACCTGTTTAGAAATGTTCATATTTGTTTCACTGTTTTCTATATATTAAATGTAATCATGCATATCTGTGTGCATATGATTGTGATTATATAAATTATATTTGTATATGTCACTGTTTTGTTTGTTTGTTTTGCCATAAGCAGCATGCATTCACAGGAGAGAGACCAAAAAGAGACAGAGAACAGGAAAGTGAGAAATGAGAAATCACCCACTGGGGGGATGACCATACCACAATCCCTTCTTCTCCATTCTCCTCTTGGTATTTTGTTTATATATGCACACATACCCAGAGCGATTTTCAAGCCACGACTTAAATCATGGATGGTCAGGTGGGAGGCTAGCACTTTAACCTCCAGGCTATTTACTGGACCCTGTCACTGCTTTTTAATAACATATTATATTTAAGAATGTATCTAAAGAATTGTGTGATTTTAACCTTCATATATAAAAATTTTACTTTGTGTGAATTAAATTTTAAACTTTCTTAAAGTGTAAGCTTCTTCGTTGATTTTAAATGTTTCTTTTCCATGTACAGGTGAAAAATTGAAAAAATTCTAAACACTGCTCTAACTGCATACCACAAATTAGTATATACTTTTTATTATGATTACTATTCGCTTTTAAACAGTTTTTGATTTACCTTGCAATGTTTTCCTTGCTTCATGGCAAAAAAATCTAGTGTACATTTAATTTCTTTATTTGAGGTTTTCCAGGAACAATAGTCTAAAAACACATTTAAAAATACATTTATGATACATTTCCACTGTGATTAGATAACATATTTTGTATGTTTTAAAACATTTTTAATTTCTTTTTTTTTACATTTTTGTTCATTTTATTTAACAAATTTAGGCTATGGCATATTTATAACTTAAATTTTTTCTATGCACTATATTCATGTGTATCAGTTAGATTCAAATAAATGTTTTACTATAAATGTTTTTCCGTGGGTTCTTTTGAAAATCTTCAGTTATCTCCTTCTTTTTACATTGGGATTATATCTAAAGAGATCATCAGCAAGAGACTCTTCTTTTGCATGTTGATTTTGCACCTCCATTTCCTGCCTTAACCATTCTTCTAGCTCTGTATTCTTTCGAGTTTGATGTGCTATTAGATGTGATCCTCCAATGATGTGTGGAAGTTTTCCTGCTCCAGGATATGCAACCTTTTTGAATTTCTTGAAATTCTTCAGTTGACCATAATCACTGTTTGTAAAAGATAGTTTTCTGGTAGTAGAGTTATCAGCCACCAAGGATCTAAATTCAGTCACTAATACCTTTCTTGGAAGCATCTCAGTATCAACATGAAGTTCGTCGTTGTTGGATACTTCTTCTTTGGGTGACCATACTGATTCTTTCTTGAGCTCACATTTCTTCCTAATTTCATTTTCTTGAGATATTTTACTATTTCCTGGTAGTGTTTCATCACTAAAAATGTCATTTGTTTCTATACTCATCCTTGGTCTTTTCTTAATATTAGTATCTTCTTCTTGTTTTTGAACTTTCGCTTCAATTTCTAACTCTGGTTTTGGGTTCTTAGAAAACTCTTCCAACACCTCATCTTCTATGGTCAAATCATCCATATCTTTTCTTTTTTTTTGATCTTAGATTTTCTGTAGAAAGTGATTTATTGGCCAAATTTTTCATACTGGATTTTAAATCTGTATCTGTAAATAAGTTATCTGATTTTTCATCCATGGATTCATTCTGAGATAGATGTTGCTCCTTATTTTTCCACAATGAGGGTGTAGCAGATTGTGTTTGTCCTAAAAGAGAACAAGACACTTCTATTCTTGCTGATATAGATGAAGACATTTCTTGATTTTCTTCGTCCCTTTCCCTTTTCTTCGCAGCTGGCTGGAAGTAATTTTTGATGGAGTTGGTCTGCGGCTGCTGAGAAGCTTGAGCTCTGCTTTTACTGACACCTGGGAGTTTTGTTGGTGAAAGCTGATAGTTTGGGAATTTTGTCTTGGCCGTAGTTATCGATACCATCTTGTTATAAGAGCTTGTTTCGGGGGTTTCATTTATAGCGGATGTTTCTTGTGAAAGCATTCTGAATTTTTGTTCCATTATGGAGGTTTTGATTTCTTTTGATCTTTCACTCAAATCCATACATGTATCTGTGTGCTCTGATTCTGTGTCGGCTACGTATATTGTAGTTTTCACCGGGGTACTTGACATTAGCTTTTCATTGACTGACAAGTGTTGTGAAAGGCTTGGCCCTGGAGTCGTCGTCTTTAAACCTGTACTGGGCTGGCCCCGAGGATCACAGTAATGCTCTGTTGTCAAGAAAATAAATGCCAATCCAATTTCTGCTTCAGGAATAGGTCTAAGACCCTGCCTTTGGAGCATATCCATGATGGAATGAATCCACTGTTTCTGAGAGTCAGGAATCAAGATCTGTGAATGTGTTATTCCTACAACAACAACACAAGTTCCAGGAGCTGAAAAGAAACTATCTTCTTCTTCATTTTCTTCTGTTATCAACCTAGTTTTTCCACCTCCAAAAACAATTGCTGAACTTAACTTCTTATGCTGTTTGGTATTTAAAAATACAAATGTTTTCCCTTTGAAAATTTGCTTTCTTTCTTGTCGTCCTGACAGATCAATACTTTTATTTCCAATAGCTGGTTCATCAATAGGTGGGTAAAAACTTTCAATTTTTGGAGGCTCTTTCTTGGACTGAACTGCTTTGACAAATTCAGTAAAATATTCTGGTTTCACAATTGGACATCCACAAATGAGTGCACATATTGTTTTGATGGTAACTTTAACTGAGAGCATGACAAGGTGAGTACATTCTTCTGTCCAGTTGTTCACAGTAAGTCCTCCAAGTTGCAATACAGCTTGACTTAAAGTAGTTTTCCCACAGGCATCTAAACAAGAAGAACATGCAACCAAAGGCTCATACTCTACTCTGAATTTACTTTCAAATACTCCAAACGTAACTCTATCTCCTGTCTTCAAAGTCTGGGAAAGGCCATTGTGTATTTTTTCTTCATTAACAAAGGTACCATATTTAGAATTATCTTTCATTGTCAATACAGGGATTTCATACGTCTGACTCTCCGGCTGGGCCCGCCGCGGGGAGCAGCTTCCACATGGGGCCGGCTCCAGCGAGCCGGGCTGACCCGTGGTCCCGAGTCAGTCACCCTGGTGGTCCAAACATTTTTAATTTCTTGAAACATGTCTCGTAGTTTTGTATAAACTTGTCTTACTGAATCATCAATGCGTATTTGAAAAGAATATGCTTTCTGCAGTGGTGATGAGGATCAAGTATTAATATGTCAATTAAAATTAGTGATTGATTTCTACTATGACTTTATGGATGTTTCAAAATCTATTTGGTCTGTCCATTTTTGGAAAATAATGATGAAATATTTAAATAAAATACAGAGAAAGAAAGGAAGAAAGGTTGGGTAAGAATTTAAAATATACTAAGAGATTGATTTGAATTTTTCCTTCGTTTCAGAGTTTATAAAATCTGTTAAGAAAAGGTTCATATTGGACCAGCAGATGGCATAGCGGATACATCACCAGACTGTCACTTGACTGAACTTGGTAACAGTCCCAAACCCGGGTGGCTTGAAAATCACTCTGGGTGTATGTGCAGGTGTGCCCAAGATCCTGGAACGTGAGTGGACAAGGAATTACAGCATGGCCATTTCCCCAGTGGGTGATTTCTCATTTTTCCTCTCACTGTTCCTATCTCTCTCTTTCCGGTGAGCCCACATGCCCTAAGGCAAAAGAAAGTTCATTTATTTAATTATCTAAAACTAATTGTTTTTTTTATCAAAAACTAAAAAAATTATCATAAAGCTAACTCTGAACATTTGATTAGATATAATGTCTGAAAAGTAAGAATTATTTCTTTTTTCTTAATAATTGGTTAATTTTTTATTATATTCTTGTTAATTTTCATGAAGTTTAGTTTTTAATAAACCTTACATTTTAATGCATGTGTGTGCACTTTTTATATTTTAATTAAATTATATGTGGTTTATGTATATGAATATGTAAATATATTTATATATACTGTCTCACTCTTAATTTGAATATTCTTGTTTATTTTGATTAGTCTTGAAAAACTTATTTTTTAAAGCCAGATTCTGAATTCTAAATATTAACGTCACTGGAATTAATTAATTTTTTGTTTAAAATACATTATGTATACTTATTGTCCCTCTCTCCCCAAATATTATTTTCCTTAAGTTTAATTCCAAAACCTGTGGTCAGGAAAATCATTCTATTGATTTTGCTGGTACAATGGAATTAAAATTTAACTGTTCTCATTTTTGCACACCAAAAATTATTTAGCAAAACACCAAGTTATTGAGCACAGCTATAACTTTAAAAGTTTTTATTTAACCATAATTCTCACTCTATTAGTAAAAAGACTAAAATATAAATTAATGCACATGTATTTATAGTAATGTACAGATAGTTTTTTTGCATGTAAATGTTTTTAATCAATAGTTTAGATTATAGTCCACATTAATAGAATGTAATTACTAACTTGGCAATGACTCCTACTTCTGTGGTTATGAATCTGGATTTCATCATCCTTATCCTACTGTGCTCTCTCTGACAGTCAGTAATGCAAGGTGGATTTAGCACACTGCTTTAAATCTCTGGAACGTGTTTTCTTAAGCGTAAGTACCAGCATCTATGTCTACCTCCCCAATAAATTCCTGCAGCTTCTTTGATTAATTGCTTGTCTTAAATGTTGATTAGTGAAATGTTAGTCTCTGTTACAGGTATATCTACTGTTATTTTCATGACATCTCATTAGTAAACTCCTTCTTTTCTTCTTCAATATGGTTGATTTTTATTCACTGTGACAAATAATTTACCTTGTTTAATTTTGCTTAATGCTTTGTCAAGATCTCTGTTTTTTGAAAACTTTAAGCTATATGAAAACTTGGTATTGATTTTAAGATCATGCCCAGCATCACTAGGTATTGAATAACTTTATTGTCATTATGGCTAGATAAATTCAGATAGATCTTGAATTGCAATGTGAAAAAGATTTCATTGCTCATCTCAAAGTCCAGTCACAGTGGTTCAGTGGTACTACAACCATCTAAATTCTGAGAGCCATATGGAAGATCAGAATTTGGTTCCGGGTTGTCGTACACACACCGGACACAGTGCATGCCCCCAGGTTCTAGCTGGCTGGGAAAGGTGGGGTGAGGATCACAATGTAAGATCCTATTGAGGATGCTTGTCTTTCTCTCTCTATTCATATTCTCTACTTCTTTCTCATGAAATAAATAAACTTTTAAACAATTAGTTTTAAAATTGCCTGAGTGTTGCTTTATATGTAAATACAAGCTTCATATGTTATAAATACATATATATATATATATACAGTACACAACTTCATAATATATATTATACATGTATACACTTCACAAATTGGTGCACAACATATATTTCAAAAACATACAAAGAGAATAATATTTTAAGTAGTTGTGTCTAATCATCGCTTAGCTCTTACTAGACATATGGCATTGGGAAAATCCATGAACTCTCCTACAGCACTGAAACAGATATACTAGCATATTGCTCATATAGCTATTATGAGACATCTATTTGTATCGTATATGTGTGCATTAGAATAGTAATTTAAAATTTTTCCTTTTTAAAAAATTCTTGCCATTAAAAAATTATATTGGAATTATATTAGGACAATGTCAAAAAGATTAAAGTCATTTTCCCTATACAGTTATTCTAATTTTTATAGTTTCTATTTAATTTTTATTTTCTTTCTTATGTATAAAAATATCTTTCATAGAAGTTTTTGATTTATTAAATATGCTATACTGAATTGTATATAATAGACTCTAAATTTAATGAAAGAGTTAATAATACATTTTTTTAAGGTTTTGCTACAGGGCTTATGTGTTTGCCGGAGAGGGACACAGAACCAGAGGGAGGGAAAGCTATAAATCACCTCCCACCCAGTGGGGATGATCACACTATAATCCTTTCTCCTCCATTCTCCTCCAGAGATCTTGGGCACACGTGCCTGGTGTAAGGTTAAAACCACCAGGTCTGGGACTTGAACTGTAGTCAGCCGTGTGGGAGTTCAGCGCCTTAACCACTATGTTACCTACTGGTCCCTGAATTACAACTACATTGATTAAGTATCAGTGTAAAATTTTAAACTTTCAAACTTGTAAAGAGACCCTTTCCCTTGCTGGTTTTGATTCAACAAATTGCCTTTTGGGGAGTTTCCTTTGGGAGAAGGTCAAGAAAACAAAGCACTGGGACCAGCAGTTAGCGTAATGGCTATGTCGCTGCACTCCCATGTAGTCACCTGCTATTGGAGTCCCGTACCTGGTGGCTTAAACTCATGCCGGACGCGTGTACGTGTGTGCCCAAGATTCTGAGGAGAATGGAGGAGAAGGGATTGCGGCATGACCATCACCCCTGGGGGGTTGATTTCTCGTTTTCTGTCTCTCTCTGTCTTTCTGGCGAGTGCATGCGCCATGTAGCAAAAACCTCTCCAAAAAAAAAAAATTAAAAAATAAAACAAAGCATCATCTACCAGCCAATCAGTATTCTAGCAGCCTGCAAGAAACTGAGTTCCCAAAAGCCATGTGAACTGGGAGGGAAGATCATAAAATGCAAAAAGTAGATGCATTCAGGTTGCAAGCTATAGTCAGATCATGTACTTAAGTCTAACAAGATTTTTTGGGTTTTTTTGGAGAGGTTTTTGCTACAGGGCACACCCGCACATGTTCCCGGCGTGAGTTTTAAGCCACCAGGTCTGGGACTCCAATAGCGGGTGACTACATGGGAGTGCAGCGACATAGCCATTACGCTAACTGCTGGTCCCCTAACAATAATGCCAATAGGTAAAAGTGAAAGATTCTTAGATAAAAATATTCTTTAGGAATACTTATGAGGAAAAAGACAGACTATACCAAAACTGGAGGAAAACTATGATCCACAAAAATAACAGCAAGATGATTCAAAATTTGAATCTGGAAATTGAATACAAAGAAAGAAAAAGCAAGGATGAAACAAAAATAATTTTGTGCTACTATATAACAGCATCCACATTCAAAAACTAGGTCAGAGTCAAGACTAGAGTGTAGACACAGTTGATGTCCTGGTGTGCTTTAGTCCTTGGAGAGAACCTGGTGGTTTGGATCCACTGGCAGGGACAATCAGTGGCCTCCTCAATGACCAAATAAGAAGTATGGACAACCTGGGATATAGAAGGTGTGAGTTGGCAGGGATCTTTCTTTTTACCCATCAAGGAGTTTGTAATTGCCATGGTTCACTGTAAACCCTTTCTTCCACTAAGGCTGTTCTTCTATGGCTAGTACAAAGTCTGAGATACAGAAAGTTTTCATGGTAGGTTGTCATCACAGAGACCAAATTCTTCTGCAGAAGGCCTAAGATTAATTGTGTGTGTAAAAGGCTTGTTGTTATTGCTTGAAATCACATGGAAGAAAGTTCAGTAAATGTTAACAACTAATTAAAAAAAAAGTAGTGTAGAAAAAGATTATTATTTACATTGCCACAAAACACTGAAGTTTTAATCTATTAAAGATGTGCAATTTAAAAAAACATTATCAAAACTTTACCCAAAGGCATGAAAAAGAGCGATAAATGAAAATATAAACCATATTTATATATAGAAGGCTTAGTCTGATAAACATGACAGTTTTTTTGAAATACAATCTCTGCAGTCAATGTAATTTCAAAAATCTTAATAGAGTCTTTTAAGGAACCTATCAGGAATAATTTGAATGAGCAGAACTAAGAGAATTTAAAAAGAATGAGATGAATGGATAAATTATATCAGATACCAGAATATTATCATGTAGTTTACTAATTTCAATAAGTTATGTTGACATAATGATAGACAGCTGAAATGTGGGGCATAATAGATAGACCAGAAATAGATACATAAGAGAGAGAGAGAGAGAACTTTAGAATTCAGTGAAAATTGCCAAACATAAAAGGTGCTAGGACAACTAGTTTCTATTTTAAAATAATAACAAATAAATCCTAAGGTTATGAAACATAAACTACAAAGGTATTAGATAACTAAATGTGAAAATAAAAAATGTTAACTATTTAAAAGGATATATAGGGAAATAATTTTATGCCCTTGCAGTAAAACAAATTCCTAGACATTGAAATCATAAAAGAAATGGGCTGATACATATACCAGTGTGAAACTATTCTGTGCATTATAAGGCAATAGACAAGGCAAAGATATTTCATCAGATATAGCTAACAAATTATTAGTGTCTATAAAATACGGTACCATATGTAAAGCATTTTGAAATGTGGAAGGTAGAGAGAAATATGAGTGTTTTTCACAGAGTCTCTCTATGTCATGGTCTCTCTGGCCTAGCTTCCCAGTGAGCTTGGACCACAGGTGCCCAGCACTGTGCCCTGCCTATTTACTTTGGGGCCAGAACTGAAACTGAGCCTCCCATATAGCTACCACACGGTGATGCTCTCCTGCTTGCACTACCTCAGGTTGGTTCAGGGCCAATGGAAGTCTCATTAATTTTTGGCATTAAAAAGTGATTTGAGGATGATGCCAGCAGGTTGTGTAGTGGATAGGGGTGCTGTATCCCCACATGGCCAACCACAGTTAGATCCCTGGACCTTGGTGGCTTGCTTTCTCATTTTCTCCCTCTCTCTCATTCTCTCTCGCTCTTTCCTTCTCTGGTCAAATTAAAAATAAATAAATAAATAAATAAAGTTGAAAAAGAAAAAAAAAAAATTAAGACATGGCCAAAGTCCTTTCTCCTCCCTTCTCCTCTCAGGCTCTAGGGCATGCACACACATGCGCCCAGCGTGAGTTTAAGCCACAAGGTCCAGGACTTGAACCGTAGTCGATTACATGGGAGTCCAGTGACATAGCCATTACGCTGACTGTTGGTAACCATCATGACTTTTTCTATGACCCAATTTTTTAAAATAAATATTTAGATATTTCTGCACAGCAAAGGACACTGTAATTAGTATGAATCAACAACCCTTGGAATGGGAGAGAATTTTTGTTAACTGTGCCTCAGATAAGGGACTGATAACCCTAAAACACAGGGAACTCAAGCAGCTACCCTGAAAGGAAATGATTAACCCAATTAAAATATGGGACAATGATCTGAATAAACAACTCTTTAAGGAAGACATATGAACAGCCAAAAAGCATATGAAAAAATGTTCCCTTATCCCTCATTGTAAGGAAGATGAAGATTAAAACTACAATGAGATACTACCTAACCCCAGTCAGAATGGCAAAGATAAAATAAACAAAAATGATAAGTCCTGGAGGGGATGCAGCAAAAGGGGAACACTCCTACATTGTTGGTGGGAATGTAAATTGGTCCAGCCACTGTGGAGAGCAATATGGAGCTTCTTCAAAGACCTTCAAATAGAACTACTATATGGTCCAGCAGTTCCACTCCTGGGTATCTACCCAAAGGACAGGAGAAGGCTCAACCAAAAAACACTTGCACAACTATATTTATTGCAGAATTATTAACAATTGCTAAGAAATGAAACTAACCCAAATGTCCACAAGCAGATGAATGGATTGAAAAAGTGTGGCACATATACTCCATGGAATACTATTCAGCCATTAAAAAACAATAAGGCCATGGAATTTGTTAGAAAGTGGATGAATATGGAAGATCTGTTGCTGAGTGAAGCAAATCAGGCTACAAAAGAGAGACCTTGTATGCCTGTCTCCACTTAACATATACCAACTGTCTACACTTTATAGTAGAGACGGGAAGATTGGAGGACATAAAAGCATTAAAAATTGTTATGGATACTAGAGACAAAGTGGAAGGAGCGTGTGGGAAGGGAAGAGCGTAGGAAAGAAAATTTGGTGGAAAAAATAGGTAACACATTTGTGGAACACAGATATGGTTTATTATCTGCTGATGAGTATGTGTATATTATTCTCAACTGGGCTGGACTGAGGTGTATATCATACTGGGTAAAGTCTCTTTACAATCTAAATAATCTATAGCAATTTAATGTATAAATAATAGTAATAATAATAACAAAAATTAAAAAGATTTATTTATTTATTATTAGTATTCAATTTGACCAGAGAGACAGAGACAGAGAGAGAGAGAGTAAGAGAGAGAAGCAAGCTGCCAGGCCCAGGACTCCAACCACAGTCGACAATGTGGGAGTCTAGCACCTTACCACCATACCACCTCCTGGTCCCAATGACCCAATTTTAAGACCTGACCTAGCATATAAGAAATATACATGTGTTATATCATTCTCTAATAGTTAATGTATTCTGGATTGGTCTGAGAAATATTTCATGATGGGTAAAGTCTTTTTACAAGCAAAATGAGAAATAGTGATTGAGTGTTTTAAAAAATAATTAGAATAATAATAATAATGATTGGGAAAAACATAGAAAAGATATTAAATGATGAAGTGGGGACATTATTGTCTCTGTATTGACTGACATGCATGGCATTCCCTTTTGAAAAAGCAATGTAATACACTGTAAAATTATATCTTATCCAATGTAATATAAAGAAGATTATGATGATAATAAAAATAAAAATAAATAGTTAATGTATTCTTAAAATAATTCATAATTATTTATTTTAAAGTATTAATAAGTATAGATAGATAATATAAGCTTAAAGTTGACAGCTTTTAGATTTGTTCTGAGAGTGAAAGATAAGTAAGGTCAAAGACTATCCAGAGAAGAGTACAATAACCCTGTCATGAACAGAAAGGATAGAAAGAAATTTTTCTGGGGAGATAATAACTCAGTTTTGTAGGAAAGAGTTTCTGGCACTTCAGATATCTAAAGTTAGGGATACACACCAGTAGTTGCATAGAGAGACAGGTCATATGTGAGATAAAGTTTCTGAAGCTCTCCATGTAAAAGTGATACTCCAGGTAATTGACCCGAGGGTGTCAGAGTGATCGGGCTAACACCCATGCTGGTTCTCGTCCAATGTTAATGAGGAATTAGAAACATGGACAATTGGAGAGGATTAAAAGCAGAGTTTTATTGAAAGATAAAGGAAGGGGGCCCAAGCAGGTTGCCATAGGTGGGCTAAATGGGCCTAATTTTTCAGAATCATGTTTCTCTTTGAAATGGGCTGTCAGCCCAGGTCCTGGAACTTAAGACACCTGGGAGCCTTGAGTTAACTTGGTCCCTGGGAGGGGCCATCTGGCTCGGTCCTTTAGTCAGTGAAGGAGATTTCCTATCTTTTGTGCTCCAAACTATGACTGGTTTCTCTCTAATTTTAGCCCACAACGGGGAGTCATAAATTCCTCTGAGGCTTATAATGGGGACATAATGATCATTTACCAGACCATAGAAAGCAGCACCATGGTAACTCCATTATGGGAGCTCCTCCCCTATCAATCTATGAGTGGGGTCTAACTCCTAACTCACAATAGGTCAGATTAGCACTGAAAGGAGAAAAATTGAGAAGAAGCCAATCAATCCTTCATTTGTACTATACATGGTAATCCCAAATTGCCAACATAATTAAACCATAAAGACAGAAATCAATGAGAAATGTATCATTGAGATTAAACTGAAAGAAGGTGACAATAGTGCATAGACTTGAAGGGGGAAGAGGAGCTTAGTTAAGGGCAAGCCAAGGGAAGAAGATTCAAGACTACCCAGAATATTACATGCCTGTATGATATCACTTTATTAATTTTCATTTGTGAGATTCCTAGTTCTTCTTTTATAAATCAAGGCAGCAAGCAAAGCTTTGAAATCCAAACAGTCACAGCTTTGTAACAAAAGCTTACTGTGACACCTTCATACTTCAAATCAATTTGTTTATAACAGAAGTAAAGAATTCTGCTAGAGAGCATATGGCTTTATGCAAAGAGTGCCGTGAATACTTAGGAAAGCTGTTCTGTGGTTTTGGCATCTGATGACATTGCGTTTCTTTCTACTCTACCTTTAGTCTTTACTTAAAATGTTACATTTTAGTTTCTGTCTACTTAAGTTAAATTTGTTTTGACTTAACTTTGTAACAAAAGGTGATCACATGAGTTCTTACAGTTTAACAGCAACCTGATGACATTTTTACTTTTGAAAAGCAATATTTACTAAGATGCATAATCAATTCTGGCAGCAAAATACTTTTTTATATAAAGAAAACACTCTTTTCTTTCAAAGTAAACACATTTAAAAATAATAGAAAAAATTCAGCCCTCACACATTTTTAAGTTTATTTAATTAACTTCTTCCATGTGTGAGATGAGAGAGGCATGCCCAGGAAAGGTTTCATGCTTTGATCCTTCCCCAGCCCGAGTCAGCCAGGATCACAAACAGGCACATGTGCACCTACCATGGATGAGGAATCCCCACAACTCAAACCCAGAGCTTTATTATGTGGCCTCAGTAACCTCGAGCATGACATTATTGCTGTATATTATGTATAGTCCATGAAACAGAAGCCTTGGAAAAGATGTGCAGACTTCAGTTTTTCTAATATGTTTTAAAAGTTACTCTGGAAATACTCTAGCTCCAAAACATCAAACATTGAGAAAATATAGCTAACATCCCATGGAATGCACACTGGAGTCTGTAAAGAAAACAAAGAAACCTTCCAGAGGGCATAAACCATAGGAAGCTATGGTAATTTGGGCTGAAAGTCCAATAGACCCAAGGACTATGGATGATTTCAGAAACCTAGAGAGTTGGGTTTTAACAGCTACCGGAGACCTGGGATGGGGATAGGAGCCTTTGATTCAGTCTAAGTGGAAACCTGGTACACAGATTCCCTCACAGAATATCTAGAATTTAAATAATAATGACTAAATTGAAAACTTCAAGGGAGGGAGGGAGGTAGCCGATGATACAGAGGAAGTAAAGACAGGAAGGATATACAAAAGGAGAGGTTAGAGCCTGTATCGTGAGGATCCATAGTATATGAGGTTCTAAGAGAACGTAGCACAGAGTTAGTAATGTACTGCTCAAAGAGAAGTCGGGTCCTACAAGGTGACTGCATTCAGAAGCATGGGCCTGGCTGGCTTGAGTCACATTGGACACACACGTTAGTGCCCAAGATCTGAAGGGCTGGAGGCCTGGAGAAGGAATCACAGCTAAATACTATGGCAGGTGCTCATCTGTCTCCCTTTTTCACAGTCTCATTGTATGTGTGCATGACATTTTACTCTATGTTGAGTAACAAACATGAAAAAAAAACATGAGTCATGTGCCAACATTATCAATAAGTAGAATTTCTAAGGGATTCATGAATGTATATATATATATATATATATATATATATATACATAAAATAAATAAAAAATATATTTATATGATAATATATACATATGTATGCTCAATTTATCTATTAAAATGATGAGTAACTATAATGAAAAAGTAACCACAAGCTATTTTTATACATAATCATAATGTGCAAAGCATTTCATAACAATTTCACACAACAGAGCCAGAAGACAATGATGGAATATAACAATACTTTGTAAGTCAAAGAATTAAATTATAATTGAAACTTTTCTTGATTTCATCTAATAATATTTTTAAAGTTTATTTCTTTATCTGCAGAAAGAGAGAAAGAGAGATATCTTTGACAGGGCCTCCTCATGCCATAGTTCCCTGCTAACCTGAGGGGAGACAGGATGACAGGCAAGCCCAGCATTCAGTTATTCCCTGGATCCAAACCCCAGGGACCTCCCTTACTGGTTCAAAATTAGGCAGCAGCACCCCATTACCTGCACCATTGCAGGTGGTCCTCTAATTGTTTTTTAAGGATTGTATCATACTTGATACGAAACTAAGATCTATTGGGTCATTGGAAAAGTCATGATGCATTTTTGCATAGGAAAACATTTCATGACTTTTCTAAGAACCCAATAGTAATCTGACAACCAAAAATATTCATTAGGATATAACAAATAGAGAAAATTTTGTTTAGGATATAACATTTTACTACTAGACGTCAGCAATTTCTTTTCTCCACTTTTCCATAGACGTAGAGCATATCTGATTATCTTTATAGTACATTTTCACCCTTCTGCAGTTATGCATGGCTCAAAGACTAAGTTTTGGCCAATCCTGTATTTGTTGAGCTCAAATGATGATTGTAATAGACAGGATTTGTCATGAAAGGTGTATCATGTATTCCAATGGCTCTTTCTCCCTTCTCTCTGTCTGGATAAAGACAAGAACAAGATAATCATATTTTGACCTAAATTTGAAAGGTGAGTGTTCAGAGTAGCAGAACTATCCAACTAACCTTGGGCTTTCTCCATTAAGATTATTGGAAGGTTTTTCTATTTAGTTTTTTGCACTGTATTTAGTGGCCTTTTCCTTCTCACTTGTTAATAGAAACATATATTAATTTATACATATCTCAAAGTTATTATCTATTAACTATTTACTGGGAGGGTAAGGTAACATGCCAAAACCTCAATTTCTAATTTTCACTTGACTTTACACTTACATTTTCATTTAGACCCAGAAATTTACACCCTAATTTTTTTTTGAAATTCACTTATTTGAAACTTAAAACTGAAAAAAAAAAATGCTTTGTAATGTTCCTACCTGAAAAATTTCTCACTAGCTAGAAATGGCCTGTATAATCTCATCAGTATTTCTTTGGGCTGACAATATAAACAGGAGAGAAGTTTCTAGTCAGCACACTAGTGAAATTCTCACTATAACCACATTACTATTTGTTTATATTGGATTGCCTCTAAAAGTCTCTGTTTCTGAAGCTATTTTCCACTCTGTTAGCAGTTCCTGCAATTTTCTTGGAAACTGAGCAGTATGTCATGTATGTGAAAGCCACTGAATTAAGGGCAGAAAGTAAAGTTTCAAATTCCACAATCACTGCTGATAAAGCGCCAATAACTACACCTAAAATCACCAACATATCTCAATGTAATTCAACAACTGAATCATAGTTGATATTGCCAAGAATAAAAATATTGAACAAAATATACTCTGGTCCCAAATAACTTCTAATAGCTCAATAAGATGACTAAAATTCTCTTAAATATTGGTTAATAGTGTTTTATACATATGGACATATACACACTCCCCGTCCCAAATATGTCTGAGCTCCAAGAATTGTCTCATGTCCGACGACTGCTAATTAAGTGTAATGGAGGAAAAGGTTCATTCCTTATATGTATTTCTCCTTTACACTTTTAGTTTTTTTAATGACTTTTTGGTACAAGATTAAGAGCTTCATGAAGGCAAGGACCTTGTGTGATCACAACATTTTAATTATCTGACACACAACAACGGATTAATAAACATATGTTCTCTGACTAGTGACTATTGTACACAGTGAGTTACTTGCTTTTATTCACAACCACGGTGAATACAGAAATGCAGTATATTCATATTTTTGCACTGGACACTAGAACACTAGAACACTTGCAATTGGTTATGTGACATACCCCAGCAAAGAATAAAAGATCTAGTCATGTGTATTTGTTAAACTCTCTTGCATGTCTTTTAATACCTACCCTGTGGCCTCTCTTTTACTTATACACCATTATTCCTCTTAAATTATTTAATTAATTCATGAATGTAAATTTTTGGTATGTGAAGATGTGAACACAATAAACACACTCAATGGACTTGTTTTAGAAACAAATGGTTACTCTTCAATCATATAGCTTTATTATGTCCTTTATTGATAATTTAGAACTTATTACTTTCCAGTCAGTTATTTTAGAAGTCCATTCAAGCACAATCCAATCTAAGATTTTTATTTTAAATTTAACTCTCGCATTCTACTCTTTGCCATCTTCTCCATTGGCCTGGCTTTTGTACAAGTTTTGTGCAGTGAGGCCGTAATGGGGACTTCTCTTACTTTTTCTCTATACTTTTTTTTCTTGAGTCCCATAAGATGTTACAATCCTGACTAAATTAGTAATTTAGTAAGTTTTTAAGTTTTGAGTAGGATCTTAAGTAATTTGAAACAAGAATTTTATCAAATAACTAAAATACAGAACTCTACCATGTTCTACACATGGTAAGACATCTTAAGACATCAAAGATTGCAAAATTGGTCACTATTCTCCATACCTCTTATATGAAAACCCCATCAAATAAGACTTTGCAGCCCTACCCACCTAAAATTAAAAATGATTTCTCCATACCTTGAATCAGGGTAACATTGCACCTTGCTTAGTCCATTAAAAGACAATAGAATAAAACTTGTCACACTTGACCTTTTTCTAAAGAACCTGGTGGAGGCAACATCTGAAGAAACTCTACCCTGATAGATGATGAGAAAGGTGTGGCCATTGCTCCTATTGCTTTACCTGATTCAATGCCGATCATCCCATAAAGGAATGAGGCCATGTTACACCCTCCTTTCTCAGCCATCCTGCAACTGACTGGCAGCTGACCAGACCAATGAAAGAATCCATCCAAGAACAGAAGACATTATTTTTTTCCAAATCTGGCCCAAATTGCCAAACCACAACACTGTAAATTAAACTGATGTTGTTTAAAACCACTGTGTTTGGGCTGGTTTGTAAGATAAGAATAGGCAACTGATATACCACACACTGATTTTCAGTTCCAATCATTATTAACCTGCCCCAAATGTTTGAGCAAGTTTTACAGATCAAAATTGTCTTTTAAAAAATCTGTTTTAAATAAGTGTACCACATAATCCTTGACTAGATTCTGGTTTAAAACAGCCAGCTGCAAATGACGTTATTGGGACCTTGGGGGAGAATATGATAGTGAGGGATATTAAAAATATTCTAGCTATTTAGGTTAATTTCATACAGATACATGCTGAACCATTAACATGTTTATATTTACTGACATTCAAATAATTCTTTAAAGATGCAGAAAAAGCAAATGCAAAAATATTTGTAATTGTTAAATCTAAATATTGTGGAGTATTATGCCATTTTATATAATAGTCTCTGTGTTTGAAATGTGTCTTAATAAAAGTTTTTTTAAAAGTAGGCTGTTCTTTCCTCTTTCGATTTACTACGATATTCACTGCAAATAAACCCTGACGTATAACTTAGCTTCCACGTTCTCAAAACTGGAAGACACAAGTCTGCTCCATCTGGACACATATCCAAATGGCTTAAGGTGAATGTCATAACCTAGGGAGTGAACAAAATGACATAGTCAAATTCTTTTTGTCTTTACTAATGAAGTACATATTACATAGCAATTTCTTATATTAAAATGACAGACAGAAGGATATCCTTACCAAATTCTGTTGCTTCTGTAGATGTAATATATTGTGTGGCTTTTTTCATTCCAAATAAATTAGCTTCATCGTCCAATCAAAGCCAAAAATCCTTACGTTCAATGCTTTCAAATAATCAAATAGCTATGTAAGTCTTAGTTTGTATTGAGTTTGTATTACATATTGAAATGTTATGTGTATAATATCACTATTCCAAACATGAAATATGATATATATTCAATATTTAGTCCAGTAATTAGAATAAAAAATAAACGTAAAACAGAGAAACTATTTTCATGGCCAAATTAGTTTACGTAATCTTTTGATTCACTGAAAAAAATATTAATTTAGTAACTACTATGTATAGGTACTACTTAAGAGTCTATTGGGTATGGGAACAGCAGATGGCACAATGGTTACATTGCTTGACTCCCATATAGTTGACCCTGGTTCAAGTCCCAGAGCCATACCTAACCAAATTATAACAGATATAGATAAAATAAAATAATAATTTAAAATATATAAAATATTACAGACCCAGTGGCTTGTATTATGGTTTGGATGTTGTTGCCTCTCCAGCAAAACTCATGCTGCTTCCAGTGCAACAATTTTGGAACCTTTAAGAAGTGGAGCCTAATAGAGATATTTGGGTCAAGTGACTCAGCCCTTGGTGGGCATGGAGCCATTCTTGTAGAAATGAGTTAGGTCTCACAAGAGTAAGTTAGTTTTCAAGAGAGCAAGTTGTTATAAGGGAGCCCAATCTTTCCTACGTGTCTCCTTGCACATATATGCTCGCCTTGCAACTCCCCTGCCAAGATTTTTTTTTTTTTTGAGAGGTTTTCGCTATAGGGCGCCTGCGCTCGCCAGACAGACAGAGAGAGACGTAGAGACAGAGAGCAAGAAATCACCTCCCAGGGGGGATGGTCACGCCACAATTCCTTCTCCTCCATTCTCCTCTCGGGACCTTGGGCATGCACGCAAACGCGCCCGGTGTGAGTTTTAAGCCACCGGGTCCAGGACACGAATCGCAATCATCTACGTGGGAGTCCAGCGACATAGCCATCACGCTAACTGCTGGTTCCCTCCTCTGCCAAGTTCTGATAGAGCAGGTAACCTGCACCAGAAGCTGAGCAGATGCTGGTGCGATGTTATTGGACTTAAAAGCCTCTAAAATCCTGAGCTAAGTGAACTCATTTATATATACATCACCCAATCTTGTGAATGCTGTTAAAGTAACACAAAGTGGGCCTAGACAGCTTGCTTTCCTTTCAGCTCTCCATTAAATGGTGCACGACTTCCTGTAATTAAAGGGCAAGAAAAAAACATCTATTCAGAAATTAGAGTTTTCTTATTGGGACCAGCAGTTGGAGTAATGGCTATGTCACTGGACTCCCATGTAGTTGACCGTGGTTTGAGTCCCAGATCCGATGACTTAAACTCACGCCGGGCGCGTTTGCGCACGTGCCGAAGATCCCAGGAGAATGGAGGAGAAGGGATTGTGGCATGGCCATCCCTGGGGGGTGATTTCTTGCTCTCTGTCTCTCTGTCTCTCTCTCTTTCTAGTGAACGCACACACCCTATAGTAAAAACTTCTCAAAAAAAAAGTTTTCTTATGGAATTGAGAGGCATTTTACTTAGTAAAATGAGACAATAGAAAATGAATCATTGATACTTACTCTGATCTGATTGATACCTAACAAAGGTGTTTCTTAAACTTTAATTCCTGGCAAGAAACTCATGTTCATTTTTTTTTTTTTGTTTGTTTTTGGAGAGGTTTTTGCTATAGGGCGCGTGCGCTCGCCAGACAGACAGAGACACAGAGAGACAGAAAGCGAGAAATCACCCCCTAGGGGGATGGCCACGCCGCAATCCCTTCTCCTCCATTCTCCTCTCGGGATCTTGGGCACGCACACGCACCCAGAGTGAGTTTTAAGCCACCGGGTCTGGGACGCGAACCGCGGTCGACTACGTGTGAGTCCAGCGACATAGCCATTACGCTAACTGCTGGTCCCTCATGTTCATTTGTGATTCACATGAAAGTTGAAAATGAAATAAATCTATGAATTGCTACATTTATAGTAATTATTTCATGATTTTATAGTCTTGGAAAACAATAGTATGTGTAAATAGTTTAATCTGTTAAGTATTTTACACAGAATATTAACTAGAAAAATATGTCTTAAAAATACTATGTTGTGAATTGTCTACATAAAAATGAACATCATACCCACTTCTCTTTTATTCTGTGACTAAAAAAGGGAGGAAAAAACGTTTTTGAACACTGTATTATTGAAAGTTTTCATACCAAAAACATTCTCTTGCAAATATTTCCAAATACGGGCTAAGTTTAGGAAGGAAAAGGGAGACCAGCATGTTTTATTTTACATATATTCAAGAATACCAGATGTCTATTTGTTAAAAATCTACTCAAATCAAATCCTCTACTCAGAATTGCACAAAAAATGTGAATAGACAATTAAATACCATTCATCATTTTTACCACACAAATGAAAACTGCTCTCTCGCTCGGATGACAGTGCCATTTCATGAGTCTGAATACAAAGGGATATTCTGTCAATAATGACCAGAGTTGTCAGCAAGCTCACTTTTAACTGCTGTGCTCATTCAGACCGCTACGCGTGATGGGTAATGACTACGTAGAAAGTTTCTAGCACTCTTACTTCCCTCCAACTTTTACCCCTTATTATGTGTTCCTAATTACAAAAAAATTGACTTTCCAAAATCATAGAGAAATTATTTGCAGCCTAGTCTTTCTAGATAGAAAATGGAAGCCCCATTCTCTAAATAGATGTGATTTAAATTAAAAACAATTTCATAACACATAGAAATCTGCAACATTAAAATTTGCTTTGGATGGCAGTGCCTGTCTAAATGTTGTTGAATTGGTACTTCCGTATGGTAAATAGATTTCACTGCAGAGTAAAAGAACGAGTTTTGTTTCCTGGATGGCAAATCAATAGCTGAATGCCTGTGAGCATGTTCAATAGTTTTTCTAATCCTTCATTTCTTTATTTTTAACAAAGTTTTATAATAATAGTTGTTACATTACAAAGTCAGCATAAGATTTCACTTATTTATATGTACTACTTATCACAGTTTAAACACAATAAATAGTCAATTATTATTAGATATGTTAAGTACTAAAATGGCCTTACCCTCACACATTACAAAGCAATAGCATTTCTGCATGTCTAATATCCAATTAAATTTTATGTCTGGCTTTGACTATTTAAACCCAAAAATGTACATGCTTATTGTTTGAAACTCTTTTTCATGTAGATTGCCTATCACCTAATTTAGTCAATCTGTGAAATGAAATTTGAGATTGCCTTTTATATTATAGCTTACTTGAAAATTATAAAATTAGTATAATATTAGGTATAAAAAATGGAAACTCAGGCTATGAGAGTCCAAATAAGGCAGATTATTATTATTATTATCATTTTTATTATTTTTGAATCAACTTTCTTATTGACTTTTAGTTACCTCCAGCACCATCAAAATAACCTTCTCGAGTTTACTTCAAAAGATGCGTCATAACTTACCATCATACCTTATGAGGTGTCCCATTTTCCCTTCCAGTCTATATTGCCAGAGATGGAACCAGTTTCATCAAATGTGTCTAAGTGCAAAATAAGTCGACTGAACCAAAGAATCCTTCTGCTGTGTTTCTGCCAACTCCATTCATCAAAATGTTTCCATTTGACATTTCCACCTGCTAAGATTGATTGCTCTATTCAGACTGCTGTTTTAGAAGACCACATCAAAGCCAAAACTAGAAGAGTCCACTTGACAACCTAATTTCTTTCTTTCTGTTTTGACCTTCCTGGCCTACTTTATTTCATCACCACAGATACCAGGTGCAGTGTTTTTTTCTTATTTCTCACAGGTTTCAATTTTCCTGTTGTCCACCAAGAATAGGGAAAACACTTTCTTCCCAAGAGAGGAATATACCAACCTTTCTTGATTAGATTGTATTTCTCACCCATCCATCTATCCATCCAAATACCATCTTTCAAGATATTCACCCATTTATTTCTGTATTGATCTATAGTGATAGTCTTTTGTCCATCAACAAACTCATTCCCAAATAACTTAGCAATTTTTTTCATTTACTCAATATAGGGAATTGTCTTAGTTTCTGGAAAAGACAAGAAGCAAACTACTAATATAACTATTATACCAACACAATTACTAACTGTATCAGTTAACCATATATGAAAATACTGCTGCTACCCAAATACAAACTTCTTTTTATTTACTATGAAAATGGATAAGACCTGCCTCATTATGACCAAATAAAACCCACAACATTATGCAACTAAGAAAAGTGAGCAAGGGAAAGTAAATTCTGTATTTTATTAAAGAACAGACTTAACCTTTATAGTAGCATTCTTAAATAACCAAAAATAAGATTAGTATGCATAAATGAATATTCTAAAGTCTGTGTCATGGTAATAAGTGCAAGTACTACTGGTTCGTTTCTGAGAAATTGTTAATTTATATCTGCTGTTCTTCTATTTGCTCAGTGAGAAATTAGGCTTCCTTTGGCATATATTAAAATTGTGCTTTTTATCATTCAGTAAAGATCCAACTAAATCAAATTTAGCCATTCCTCGAATATAAAACCATCACTTAAAGTAATTGTTTAAATGAAGAGTTGCCTTACTATTTATACAATGCAAAATAGCATTTGTAGAAACTTATTTGATTAACCATACAAAATCATTTAGAATACTCTTATAAAACCCTTTGTTATTGAAAAAACATTGCCTTGAGAAAGACATGAGGCATTTCTGCCACATATTTTAGTAATTTTTTTAAAAACATGTTCCTGTTCTCCTTCAGTTAACATACCACAGTCAGGTTATTCACTGTTTTTATTATCCTAAAGTTTGTCTTATTGGAAGCCATATTTTTCTTTGCATTTTCAACAAATGCCCATGAAACTGTTTATTCTTTCATTTTTGTTCATGATAGTATTATAAAATAAGTGAATATTGATACAAAGTGGACAAATATGGAAGTCTTAATGGTAAGTGAAGCAAGCCAGACTATGAAAGACCAGCTTTGTGTGCCCCCATTCGATATTTACTGAATGTTTGCACTCTATGACAGAGGCTGAAAGACTGGAAGGTATCATAGCAGGGAGGGCAACTGTAGATGCTAGAAGTAGCATAGGGAATTGGGGGTGGTAATAGAGGGTAGCTAATACAGAGAGGGAGGGCGGGGAACAGGGGCAAAACAGTGCATTTCATTGACACAATAATGAAAAGTTATTTGCTGATGATCATGTGTATGGTAATGTCTTTGTCTTAACTGATATGCACTGTATTCATGCTGGGAAAAACCATGTTGTACACTGTACATCTTTAGTACAGTGATTAACTATAAATCATGTGTGTGTGTGTGCGTGTGTGTGTGTGTGCATAAAGCTAGATTTCAATAATTTCCTGTGAAATGTTACTTAATAAGTTTTTTCCATAAAGTTACAATTATACACACACAGAGAGAAAGACACACAGAGAGAGATATAATTGAGTGTCTCACAATCTTTTCTCAGTGTAAAAATTTGTACCTGCAAAAATGTTTATGATTTCTTCTTACATAATTCACTTTATGCTATCAGCTTGATTTAGTAGATAATCATAATCTAGTCACTTCAAAGTTATTCAGAGTCACATCCCTATGGGAATCTAATCTTTGTTGGTAACTACTCAGTTAATACATATTATTCTACCTTCCATGCTTTTGTCTTCTTTCCAGGTTGATATATAAACTTAGAAGTAGCCTAAATAATGCTAGGGAATATGAGATGCATACAGAGTTGCTTTTGCTCACTGGCCTCTACTAAACCTATACGACCTTTCCTCCTTCCACACTTCTATCCTTCACTCTGTGCTACCAACGTTGGCTTCATAGCTATTGTTTGGAAACTCCACACATACTCTTTCTTCAGGGTCTTTGCACTAGCTGTTTCTGGCTGCAGTCCCCATATACACATGGGAGTTGTTCCCCCATGGCCTGTCTTCAACTGGCATTTGATTAGTAAGTCTTTCCCTGGACAGTCAATAGTATATCATGGCAAATGGCCCCACCCCCACAATCTTTTTCCAATAGCATTAGCCAACATGTAGTTTTTATCTGTTTATTTCTTTGTTTATAGTCAGTCTTCTCCCAAAGATGTAATCTCTGTGAAGGAAAAACATTTAGCGTCTATTGTGTGCTGTATCCCCAGTATTTTGAGTAGTGTCTGGCTCAGATTATATGCTCAGTAAATAGTTGTTAAATGAATGGATGAGGGGCCAGCGGGTGGTGTACTGGTTGGGGAGCTGCATTCATAACTGCCAACAGCAGTTCAAGTCCCAGAACCAGCGACTTGTAACTAACACCAGATCCATATATGTGCGTGTCCAAAATTCTGAGAGAAGGGTAGAAGAGAAGGAATTGTGGCATGGTTATACTCTCTGTATCTCTGACAAGTGTGCACACCCTATAGCAAAAATATCTCCTTAAGAAAAAGGAAGAAAAAGGAAGAAAAAGGAAACAATTAAAAATTAAAAATATTTGCGATGAATTTTATTTCCCCTTCATCTGCTGTTTATATCTACAACTGTCTAATGGCCTCTCTGTATCTTCTTTTACAAGACTTGCTCCCAGTGGACTTCTGGCCCATTTGGTTGCTCTTGGATTATATCCCACGGTGGTCTTTGCAGGAAAATGTCTACTGCCAATCCTGAGATGGCCATACCTTCTGTAAGCATCTTATAAGAATTTTCTTATGCTAAATCTTGAAAATTAGTATTAAATCTCCCATACTCCAAAGTCTTTGTCTGCCACTTCTCTCACAAATCTCATCTCACAGAAGCCACCCTTCTCTATATCATCATCTAGATCCCCTTATCTTTTGCCATCCATCTTTTCCAAACCCTAGAGCAGAAAGAATGTGATCTCTGAGTGGTAGGAAAACATTTTTTGTCAACAAATACTCTTTTTTACCCTATGATCTAAATTATTTGAGCCTTTCTATATCTGTTCAAAACTTCACACTTCAGACTCTGGTTTTAGTCTATTTCTTTGTCCTTCCTTGTGTTTCATGAGGTATATTCTGTGTCACTGAGATAAAAATAAACATTTTACAGGGACCAGCACATGGCATAATGGCTACGTCGTTGGACTCTCATGTAGTCGACCAGACCCAGTGGCTTAAACTCACTCCAGGCATGTGTGGAGGAGAAGGGATTGAGGCTTGGCCATGCCCCCATGGGGGGGTGATTTCTCATTTTCTGTCTCTCTATCTCTCTTTCTGGCGAGTGCACGTGCCCTATAGAAAAAAAAAAAAAAAAACTCTCCAAAAAAATAAAATAAAATAAAAATTTTACATAGCTAACAGTGGTTTTCGTCACTTTTACCCTAAAGTACTAAATAATACAGAAATGTAAGTTATTGAGATCTAACATCTGCTGTTTACATTAAATTTAAATATCATTTAAGTAGAATTATGAGCGTTTCTTTAATGTTTTAAAATAATTGTGGATTGGGACCAGCAGTTAACGTAATGGCTATGTCACTGGACTCCCACGTAGTCGACCGTGGTTCGTGTCCCGGACCCGGTGGCTTAAACTCACACCGGGCGCGTGTGCGTGCGTGCCCAGGATCCTGAGAGGAGAATGGAGGAGAAGGGATTGCGGCGTGGCCATCCTCCCTGGGGGATGATTTCTCACTTTCTGTCTCTCTGTCTCTCTCTGCCTGTCTGACGAGCGCACGCGCCCTATAGCAAAAACCTCTCCAAAAAAAGAAAAAAAAAATTGTGGATTAAAAAGCAGCCTACTGGGTTGGTCAATGCCTAATTACAATTTTTACAGATATATAATCTTGGGTAAACTACTTGTTTTTATTACTTATTTGTTTAAAAATATATATACATATATATAGCACATACACTCACCAGAGAGAGACAGAGAGGGAGAGAAAATGAGAAAGCAAGTCACTAGGTCTAGGACTCAAACCGCAATTAGCCATGTGGAAGTCCAGCACCTTAACCACCATTTCACCTGCTGGCCCCATGAAATGGGTTTTTAAATGATACTTACTTACCAAAGCTTTTTCAAAGATAACTTAAAATGTATGTTTAAAGTTTTTAATGGTACTTAGCACATGACGTGTGTGCAGTAAGTTTCAGTTATTACTAATTAATGTACACCTATATATGTACGTATATGAAAATTTCAGACATTTTCAAATTCTTCCTTTTTAAGTTTTACCACTGATTACTAGGGTGATCTTTAGGGGGATACTGCATCTGAGACCCATTTTTCTTGGTCCCATTGTTCCTCAATAAAAACAGGCACACAGTAGTATGCATTCAAAGTCTGAAATTACAACAGGTTTATTTAAAATCAAACATTTAGACGTATGCATGTAATGAAAGGGGAAGTTTAAAAGATAACTATGTGTGTAAATCTCTATACACATTTTAGCATCATATTTTCAATTTGCCATCTTTCCCTCAAACTCCATTACTTCTCCAGAAAGTAGGTTGTAAATTAATCACCCAATTAAATATGGGCTTCTTTTTTTTAGCAATTTTTTTATTTTATTGTATTTTTTGAATATCTTTTTTAAAAAGCAAAACATCACATGCTTCTTTATATCTCTCCATTATTTTATCTTTTTTCTTTTTGGTAAGAATCCTTTAGCAGCTTCAAAAAACTTATAACTAAAATCATTTTAGAAATCTTCTAAGCCTTACATCTTAGTTAATAATTGTACCTCATGATCTGTAACTTAGCAGTAACCAAAAAAGGTGCAATGTTGACTCTATTGTACTGAGACTGGGGCATAATAGAGAGAAGCAGATTTATTACTTCTATAATATCCTTCAGTTATCTTGGGTTAGAAGTAAAATATGATAACTACTATAGAATGTCCTATACTAAAGATAAACAGTTTAGTTTATTTATTGTAGGCATTATTGCCACTGAAGATTATCAAAGGAAACCTAGATCATTGGCCTTGTGTAAACAACAAAAAAGAGCAGTAAGGCCAACAAGTCTAGAAAAATGGCACCAGAAATCCTTGTAAGTCTATAGTTAGTGCACATTCACTGCAATCAAGCAGTTAATGGCGACACCATCACTGCCTCCCCTCCAAGCCAAGCAGTCCTATCTCAGAAGTGCAGCAGATGTGTGTACACCAGCAGGGGAAGATGGCATCTGTGCTGTGCGGCAGTGTATATTTTTCTTTGAAATCCTGAATGTGGTCTATTTCAGACTCTTATGTGCTAGTGTTGTGGCATGATGTCGACACTAGAGTACAATATTTGGAAAGCTATTGTTTCCACAGCTTGCACTGATTTATGCTTCATTCTACAATATGTGCAGGCCTTTACGGTAGGTCAGACCCAAATGTCATATGTAGCAATGTATTGAAGGATTGTTTCTCACTATTTCAAGTCACATGTGATTAGATCATCTAAGATCCTTTTGTTAACTGGACTTGTATTATGATTTACAAAAAAAGTTTCAAGATACTCAAATAAATGAAAGAAATTCTATCAGAAGCTGCAGGCATGAATGCATCTTCCCAAGACTGTCAAAATACTAAAGGTGTGAGAAACCAGTAGAAAACTTCACTTAACTACATATTCTCTAGGGTAGGGTCTAATAAGATATACATTTCAGAAACTATTTTTATGCTAAAAATAATTTAACTACTCTATAATTTTAATTTTCTTTATCTTTGGAATGAATTTTTTTCCCCTTAGGGATGGTTACCAAGAGATTTGTGAACATTTATTTTTGGAAGCAAAGAACATTACTTTGAAGAGGTTAAGAAGGAGGCAGGAAGTCATCTAGACAAAGCCCTCAATTTCCAAAGGTTAATAAGTCATAAAATTTACTGTATGAAAATCATACCTTTCAAATAATCTCAGATAGATTCAGGTAGTAAAATAAATCATGTTACTGTTGTGATTGATGTTGCTTAAAAATCATTTTTATGAACTTAGAGTATCAGTCATTAGCTACTCATGACTTACTTGTAAAGATGCTTCTTTGACCAAGATTTACAGTCCTACTGTGAGTTTTGCTTGCACAAAACCAAACAATTGTGCTTTTTTTTTTATTAAACTGAATTATTTTCTCTTTATTTTAGGTTTTATAATATTTTTCTTAGCTGGCTGATTCCTTTTTATTACTTAAATATATTATTGCTTCATGATTACACATCTTTAATCACACACAAGGCATATAGCAAGTGATTAATTAATATATGTCGATTGACTAAACCAAGCACTATAGATGAAATGCTGCATTCCTGCAATTTGTTACAGTCTCATGATACACCACACAACAGTGTTACATTTTAACACTATTACACTCAAAGTACTAGCTCAAACCAAATTGTCTCCTAATTGTTTTTTATTGAACTGAGGTAAAATCTTTTCTAGAAAATAGAAAATAGAAAATAGAATAGAGCTTTTAAATGGTTTTGAGAGAGAGTTATAGGAAAACTGCATGCCAATAAATAACACAGTCAATACATAGATTTAATTCTATGTCCTAATTTCAAATTACAAGGTATCGCAAACTCAGCTTGTTCTTGAGCAGGTAAGTATTTTAATATATTAATGTTTTAAAAAGTGAAACTATTATTAGTGTCTAAATGGATATGTTAATATGTATAAAATTATGATGTAAAGATAACTACTACTCCATTTAAAATATGCAGAACAATGTCAACCTCCCTGAAATGAAAAGTTTAAAATCGAGTATCTTCACCTTTGATGTGAACTTGGAAATAGACTGAATTAAAACACAGGAAAGCAGCAGCCATAATACATCAGTCTTAAAACAATTAAATCATGTTTATAAATCCCTTCAAGTCTTACAAATCCATCTGTGTTAAAACATTCTTACCATAAAAGACACTAAGGTCTTTTATGAAATGCAACTTTCTATAACCAGATCAAGAACAATAAAACAACTTTAAAATCGCCTTTTCTTTGTAATCCTTTGGTCCTAACCTCATGGTAATGCCTTCCACCTGCCCCATAATCCAGGTGGTGCTTATATCTGAGAACAATACATTTTAATTTTTATGATTTCTCCTTTAGAGGCTCTAAGTCTCTATACTCTTGATAAACAAATGAATCTCCTTTTGTTGCACTTTCTTTGACTAATGAATGAATTTAATTTGTATGAATGTTCCCTGAGTGTATAGTACGAAATTTTTTCAAATTATAATATAAATAAAAGCTTGGAGCGTTTGAAAGGAAATAAAATAGCATATTTATGAAATTTAAAAAAATTTTTCATCTCAATTTTCTAAAGTTTTCAGATTTTTGACAATAAATATGTATTGTTTTGATAATTAAAAGTCATCCTGGGCTGGACTCTGACTGTGTTGGCCCTCTGGGTGCAGCTTCATGGCTGTGAAGCACCCCCTAGCTAGGGTTTCCCTTTCCAGACCCCAGTGCTAACCATGACAAAAAACATCCAGGCAACTCCACCTCTTAAGGTGATGGCCCTCTGGGTGCAGCTTCAAGGCTGTGAATCCTCCACCCAACCAGGGTCCCCCTTTACAGACTCAGTGTTAGCCAGGTAGGCAAGTTTCACTGTCCCTCTTATTCTTCTCTGTCCCTTCTGTTTTTTCTAAAAAAAAAAAAAAAGAAAAAAAAAAACAGCTTTTCTTCCTTCCCTGTTTGTGCCTTTCTCTTGTAAATTTGTCTCCTCTTCCCTCAGCTAGGACAGAAAGCATCCAGGCAACTCCACCTGTGACTGTGTTGGCCCGTGCTCCACGTTGTTTTCTATTTTTAACCCAATTTATTATCTACCACATGATTTCTGGTTTTTTCCTCCTCTTTATGTTGTAGTTCTTTTTTTTCCTTTTGCTTGGCTTTATCTTTCTATTTCTATTTCCTACTTTCTTTTTCTTTTTCTTTACTTTTATGTTTTACTGCTCAGCTGTCACCCACTGTCTAGAAAAAACTAGGTGCCTAGTAGCTAAACATCTGAACATTGTTGAGTTTTAGACAATTCCTTGCACCTCACGGTAGTTGTTACAACAAGAGGGAATTTTCCCTTCATAATTCTGATTGCAAAACTTATCCTGTGATTCCCACACTGGAGGACACAGTCAAAGGGAGAAAGTAGCAACAAACTATTTCACAGTAAGAGAAATACTTGAGCTCACAGTCACAGAATCCTTCAACAAATTAGCCAAAAGTGAATATATTACCAAGTGACTAAGAATCAGAGAAGAACCTCAAGGATGAGAGAATAAAGTAATACATCTCCAGCAAGGGAATATTGTAACTCATCTCCAAGTAGAGATAATTTAGAGGGTATTACCAAAATATCAGAAAAAGAATTTAGAATATGTATGGTAACAAAACTCCATGAGATGCACAAGAAAAGAGACGTTGACCTCCAAAAGATGAGGAAGTCCTTCCATTATATGAAAGAAGAATTGGACACCATAAAAAAAGAACCAAACGGAAATGTTAGATATGAAGGCTATAATACAGGAAATCAAAACCTCCCTCAAAAGTATTAAAAGCAGGTTAGACCATGAAGAAGATTGAATCTTGGGAGTAGAAGACAAAACCTCTGACGTAGAAAAAATAATCAAGTACTGAGAAAAACAGCCAAGAAAACTGAGGATACTATACTAGAAATACTAGATACCATAAAACTCCCAAACATCTGAATAATTGGTATCCCAGAATGTGAAGAAACCAATAAGGGCATTTTAATCTATTCCATGAAGTTCTGGGGGAAAACTTTCCAAGTCTAGAGAGGCACTCAAACATTCAGGCCAAAGAAATACAAAGAACTCCAAGTACAATCAATCCAAGAAGATCCTCTCCATAGCACATCATAGCTAGATTGGCCAAAATTACAGACAAAGGCAAGATACTAAGATTGGTAAGAGAAAAACGTCAAATCACTTACAAAGGCTACCCCATCAGGCTAGCACGGGACCTCTCATTGGATACAATGCAAGCAAGGGAAGAATGGGGAAATACATTCAAAGTGTTAAATGAAAAACAATTTCAACCAAGAATACTATACGTGGCAAAATTATCCTTCAATGGGAAAAGAAGATAAAAACATTCTCAGATAAACAAAAACTAAAAGAATTTACCAAACTCCAAATCAGCACTTCAAGAAATTCTGAAAGGAACACTATACCAACAAAACTAAAGACAGACAGCAATAGGAGAACAAAAAACAATCGAGTATATGGCCAACTTAATGGTAGGGACAAGTCTGGAAATATTCATAATAACATTGAATGGTAATGGATTAAATTATCCAATCAAGAGACACAGACTGGCTGAATAGATTAAAAATCAGAAACCCTGCCTACAAGAAACCCATCTCATGGATAAAGACATACACAGACTAAAAATGAAGGGCAGGAAAAAGATATTCCATGCAAAAGGAAACCAAAAAAGAGCGAGAGTCACTCTACTGATTTGGGACAAAATAGACTTTAGAAAAAAACATAATAAGAGACAAACAAGGGAATTATATAGTAGCAAAAGGACTAATTCACCAACAAGATATAACGCTTATAAATATCTATGCACCCAATTCAGGAGCATCCAAATATGTAAAGGAAAGACTGCTAGATCTAAAAGGAGAGAGAGTCTGTAATACAATAATTACTGGAGATCTCAACCAACCATTATCTCCTTTAGAGAGGTTATCGAGATAAACAGTCAGCAAAGAGATTCCAGACCTGAATGATACCATATGTCTACCACGGACTTGATAGACATCTATAGAACTTTCCAACAAAAAACACAAAATATACATTTTTGGTCCCACATGGTATTGTCTCAAAGACTGACTATGTACAGATAGGACACATAACCAGCCTTTACAGATTCAAAGGCATAGAAACTATATCCAGCATCTTTTCAACCATTATGGAATTAAACTTGGTGTTAATCTCAAGAAAAACCCTCAAAAATACACAAAAACATGGAGACTAAATAACCTACTTCTGAATAACTTCATGACTACTGAAAAAGTAAAGACTGAAATGAAAGGATTTATGGAAACAAATGATAATGAGTAACGAGTTTCCATAATCTATGGGACACTGCAAAAGGAGTCATAAGAGGGAAGTTCATAGCAATTAGTGCACAGAAGAAAAAGACAGAAAGATGTTAAAAGGACAACCCAACATCATACCTCAGGAAATTGGATAAACAACAACAGAGAAATCCAAAAAAATTCCAGGAGGAAAGAAATAATAGATTCTAGCAGAAACAAGTGAAGTAGAAAATAAGCGAACAATACAGAAAATAAATGAGAGGAAAAGCTGTTTCTTTGAAAAGATAAACAAGATTGGCACACCATTATCTAGACTAACTAAGAAGAAGAGAGAAAGAATCCAGATACATCAAATTCACAATGAATCAGGCAACATTACAACAGACATAATAGAAACACAAAACATCATTAGCGGCTACTATGAGCGACTATATGCCAACAAAGAAGAAAACCTGGATGAGCTGGACAAATTCCTGGACACATATAATCTACCGAGATTGACTCAGGAGGACATAGAAAGCCTGAATAGACCAATAACAAGCAATGAGTTTGAATCAGTAATAAATAATCTCCTAAATGAGAAAAGTCTGGTCCTGATGGCTTCACTGCTGAAATTTACAAAACTTTTAAAGAAGAGGTAACCTCCATTCTACTCAAACTGTTTCGAGAGATCCAAAAGGAAGTAACCTTTCCAAATTAATTCTATGAATCCTACACCACCCTCATTCCGAAAATGGATAAGGATACAACAAAAACGAAAACTACAGATGTATACCTCTGATGAATATAGATGCAAAAATTCTCAACAAGATACTTGCTAACCGTATTCAACAGCATGTGAAAAAGGTCATTTATCACAACCAGGTAGGCTTTATTCCAGGGATGCAAGGGTGGTTTAACATATGCAAAACCGTAAATGTAATACACCATATTAACAGAAAGAAAGATAAAAACCATATGATCATGTCAATTGATGTGGAAAAAAGCATTTGACAAAACACAACATTCCTTTATGATTAAGACTCTTAGGGAAATTGGCACAGAAGGATCGGTTCCTCAGCATAATAAAAGCCTTCTATGAAAAACCTATAGTTAACATTATAATGAGTGGAGAAAAGCTGAAAGCTTTTCCACTAAAAACTGGTACAAGACAAAGCTGCCCACTTTCTTTGCTCCTATTCAATATAGTAATGGAAGTCCTAGCCAATGCGATCAGACAAGAGAAGGAAATTAAAAGCATTCCAATAGGGAAAGAAGAGCTAAAATTATCTCTGTTTGTAGATGACATGATTGTATACATAAAAGACTGAATAGTATCCATGAAAAAACTCCTCGAAGTAATAAATACATACAGTAAAGTGGCAGGATACAAAATTAACTTACAAAAATCTATAGCATTTCTATATATGAACAGAAAGCAGAGACAGATCTGAAGAAAGTAATCCCATTTACAATAGCCACAAGAAGTATAAGATACCTAGGAATAAAACTAACCAAAGGCTTCTATAACAAAAACTATGAAAACCTTAAAAAAAAATTGAAGAGGGCACAAAAAAGTGGAAGGACATCTCATGTTCCTGGACTGTCAGAATTAATATAATCAAAATGGCAATCCTACCCAAATTAATTAATCTACATATTTATTTAATACAATCCCTATGAAATTAAAAGAAACATTTTTCACAGATCTAGAAAAGACATCAAAGAATTTTTCTGGAGTCATAAAAGATCCCATATTGCCAAAGCTATCTTGAGCAAGAAGAGTGGAGTGGATGACATCTCACTCCCTGACCCCAAAATATATTGCAAAGTTGTGAAAATCAAACAACATGGTATTGGCACAAAACCATACATGAGGACCAATGGAACAGAGTAGAGACCCCAGAAATTAACCCAAAAATATACAGCCAACTGATCTTTGACAAAAGGTACCAGTCAATCAGGTGGGAAAAGGAATACCTCTTTGGCAAATGGGGCTGGAAAAACTGGTTATCCACCTGCAGAAAGATGAATCTGAATCCCTATCAGTCACCATTAACAAAAATCAACTAAAAGTGGGTTGAAGATCTAAGCCTAAAACCACAAACTATAAAACTACTGGTGGAAAACACTGGGAAAACTCTGGGAGACACTGGGTTAGGCAAAAACTTCTTAAGCAAGACCCCCAAAGCACAGGAAATAATCTCCCAAATAGACAAGTGGGATTACATTAGATTAAGAATTTTCTGCACAGCAAAGGACACCATAATTAGTGTGAATCGACAACCCTCGGAACGGGAGAAAACTTCTGTTAACTGTGCCTCAGATAAGGAACTGATAACCCTAATACACAGGGAACTCAAGCGGCTTACCCTGAAGAAAATAATTAACCCAATTAAAATATGGGAAAACGAGCTGAATAAACAACTCTCTAAGGAAGACACACGAACAGCCAAAAAGCATATAAAGATATGCTCAACATCCTTCATCATAAGGGAGATGCAGATCAAAATCACAATGAGCTACCACCTAACCCCAGTCAGAATGGCAAAGATTAAAAAAAAAAATTATAAGTGCTTGAGGAAATGCAGTTGAAAGGGAAACACTCCTACATTACTGGTGGGAGTGTAAATTGGTCCAGCCACTGTGGAGAACAATATGAAGGTTCTTCAAAGACCTTCAAATAGAACTACCATATGATCCAGCTATTCCACTCCTGGGTATCTACCCAAAGGACATGAGAATGCTCAGTCAGAAAAACATGTGCACAACTATATTAATTGCATGATTATTCACAATTGCTAAGACATGGAACCAACCCAAATGTTTGCAAACAGATGAAAGGATTAAAAAAGTGTGGCATATATACTCCATAGAATACTATTCAGCCATTAAAAAAAAAAAAAAAAGCCCTGGAATTTGATAGAAAGTGGACAAATATGGGAGATTTGTTGCCGAGTGAAGCAAGTCAGGCTATGAGGAGAGACATTGTGTGTCTCCACTTAACATATACTGACTATCCGCACTCTGTGGCAGAGACTGAAAGTCTGGTGGACATAAAAGCATAAAATTGTTATGGACACTAGAGACAGAATGGAAGGAGAGTGTGGGAGGGGAAGAGCATAGGAAAGGAAATTTGGGGGAAAAATAGAAAGGTAAGACATTGTAGGTCACAGATATGGTTTATTACCTGCTAATGAAGATGTGTATAATATTCTCAACTCGGCTAAAGTGAGGTGTATATCATGCTGGGTAAAGTCCCTTTAAAATTTATATGATGTATAGCAATTGAATGTATAAATAATAATAATCATAATAAAGAAAAAAATTAATAGTAAATAAAATAAATAATTAGTAATTAAAAACCCTAAAATAAAACATTGCAAAGTAGGTTCTGGCTTTCAGACTTGAAAAATAATATATGTATATATCACACATTATATATATATATCATTATATATATTATATATAAATTATATAATATATATATTTATATATTATTACACTAAATAAAAATTTAACAAAATGTGAAAAAAAAAAAAAAAGCTGGCTCTGTGACCTGGTGGTTAAGGCAGCCATATCCCACAAAGCCAACTACACAGTTGGAGTTCCAAACCCTGTGGTTTGAGAAACATGCCAGATATGTGAGCATGCATGCTCCAAATTCCCAAAGATGGAGAAATGAAGAAGTGATTGTGGTGTGACCATTCTCCATGGGGTTTACTTCCTCCTCTCTATCTATTTCTCTCTTCTGGGCACATGTGCTCTCTGTCAAAAAACTAAAGAAGAAAAATTATTAGGAGAAGAAAGTAAGGAAAAGATATATAATAGAGTTTATAATATATTATAGAAAACATAAAAACTCCATATATTCAAATTACATTTTGCCTAAATAATTAACATTTTAAAACTAGAGGGTTGAAAGTAAAACAAAAGGAAATTGTTTAGACAATATAAAAGAAAGAAAAAAATGTTAAAATAGTAAAAGATCAGGATCAGATCAGGAGATAGACTAATCAACTATGGGATTTCAGAAAAAAAAAAGAAGGGGAAGGTTATCAAATAATAGCATATTTTTAAATATTGACAACTGAGGAGCAGTATTTTCTAGAATGATATGGATAACAGAGATGCTTACAAAATACATAAACATATACATGCATGCACATACATACACACACATGCATTCCAAGCACATGGGGTTGTGAAATTTCAGACTACCAAAAGAGGTGGGTGGAAATTTATACAAATATGTTGTTTCCATCCTTGCAGTGGAAAGCCAAAAAAAAAAAATTGTAAAATTAGTATATATAGCCATACAAAGTGAATTATTTAAATAAATGGGGCTTACTAAAAGAAAACTAAAAATCATTAAAAATTTAACTCAGGATGAAGGAGTAGAAAGGTGGTTTGGGAGAGTTCTTTGCTGTTTAAAACATTTATACCATTTAACTTTAAAATTTAATACATATTGGGACCAGTAGATGGTGTAATGGTCACGTCTCTAGACTCCCATGTAATTGACCACAGTTCGAGTTCCAGACCTGGCAACTTCAAACTCACACTGAGCACGTGTGCATTTATGCCCAAAATCCTGAGAGGAGAATGGAGAAGGGATTGAAGCATGCCTATACACTCTGGAGGGCGATTTCTTTCTTTCTTTTTTTTTTTTTGGAAAGGTTTTCGCTATAGGGCGTGTGCGCTTGCCAGACAGACAGAGAGAGACATAGAGACAGAAAGCGAGAAATCACCTCCCGGGGGATGGCGATGCCGCAATACCTTCTCTTCCATTCTCCTCTCGTGATCTTGGGCACGCACGCACACGCACCCGGCATGAGTTTAAGCCACCAGGTCTGGGACTCGAACCGCGGTCGACTACGTGGGAGTCCAGCAACATAGCCATTACGCTAACTGCTGGTCTCATGGAGGGCGATTTCTCACTTTCTGTCTCTCCATCTCTTTGTCTCTGGCAAATGCACATAACCTATAGCAAAAATCTCTCTCAGAAAAAAAATACATATATTCATTTAGGAAAAAAATTGAAATAACATTAAGTATTGCAATCTGACATCTAAAATGTATTGAACATGAACTATTTTCTTGATTCAATATTCATTTAAGTGTAGCTGTCCAGCTGAATATTAATTATTGCAGATTATTTTTGTCCATAAAAATGGTGTTATAGCTGACTATCTGTGCATAAAAATGGGAAATATTTTCATGTGTGTATTTGCAGTACTATTTTACACAGTATTAAATTCAAGACATGACTTATTTAAATATTCAATATATAAGCAGTCTCACTGACACTTTTGCACTATTTATTATCAATCATATATTTGTTTAAGAAAAAGAGACCTATATTTTAATTGTAGCTAAGCTACCCAGTAGCAAGGTCAATGCAGACAAGTGTCTGAGCCTCTTTGGGACAATATCTTTAATGTATATAATAAGTTTGAACAGAAAATGCAATTCATGACCAGGAGTTACTGCTACAGAAAAAATAGTGTTTTTTTCCTAATATAGAGAAATAGTATATATTAAAATATATGTGGTAGATGCCATTTTCATTAATATTTTTGAATTTCCCTAAATGCTAAGTGTATTATGAAACATGATGAGTCCATTTAGTCTAAGTGTAATAGGATCAGAAATAGATCACAACTACTATACTGAATAATTTATAATGTATGTTTAGTTATAAGGAAAAAATGAATGCCATTTAAAATTATAACTCTGCAGCACTTTCTTAAGGGAGTATTATACATACATACACACACATATATTAGGACTTTTTCTGAACAATAGAGTTTTTTTTTTTTTGTTTGTTTGCTAAATGTCATCATTTATTTATTTACTTGTGAAAATTCATAGAATGCCTATTTATGTCTACTGTTCTTTACAGTGAGGATACAGTGGTATCTGAGACTAAGTCTTGTCTCTATGGAGCTTACATGCTAAAAGGAAAAGGAAGCAGACAGTAAACAAATAAGCATATAAATAAGATAATTTCAAATTGTGATAAATTCTATAAATAGAATAAAACAGGGTGATATATCAGTTACATGGGAGTAGATACATTAAAATATTTTATTTATTATTATTTTTACCATTTATACATGCAATCACTATACATCATTTAGATTGTAAAGAGACTTAACCCTAGCTCAGCTGAGAATATTATACACATCATCATCTACAGGTAATAAACCATATTTGTGTCCCACAAATGTCTTACTTATTTTTTCCCCAAATTTCCTTTCCTATGCTCTTCCCCTCACACACTTTCTTTCCACTTTGTCTCTAGTGTCCATTACAATTTTTTTTTTTATTATCATCGTATTCTTCTTTATATTACATTGAATTACATATAACTTTACATTGTATTACATTACTTTTTCAAAAGGGAATGCCATGCATGTCAGTCAGTACAGAGACATTAATCTCCCCGCTTCAACATTCAATATCTTTTCTATGTTTTCCCCAATCATTATTATTATTCTAATTATTTTTTAAGACAGTCCATCGCTATTTCTCATGTTGCTTGTACAAATACTTTGCCCATCATGAAATACTTCTCAGACAAATCCAGTTGAGAATACTATACATGTCAACATCAACAGTTAATAAGCCATATCTGTTTCTCACTAATGTCCTACCTCTCTATTGTTCATTTGTTATCTTTCTCTATCCTCTTCTCTTCACTTCCCCCATTCCACACTGTCCTATTCTCATTAAGTTTCTTCACTGCTTTTATGTCCTCCAATTTTTTTTCACTATCATAGAATGCTGATAGTCGGTATATATTGAGTGGATACATACAATATCTTTCTTTCATATCCTGGCTTACTTCACTCAGCAATATATCCTCCGTATCTGACCACTTTCTATCAAATTCCAGGGCCTTGTTATTTTTTATGGCTGAGTAGTATTCCATAGAGTATATATACCACACTTTTCCAATCCATTCATCAGTTTGTGGACATTTAGGTTGGTTCCATGTCTTGGCAATTGTGAATAATGCTGCAATAAACATTGATGTGCAAGCACTTTTCTGACTGAGCGTTCTCCTGTCTTTTGGGTAAATACCCAGAAGTGGGATTACTGGATCGAATGGTAGTTCTATTTGTAGATCTTTGAGGAACCTCCATATTGTTCTCCACAGTGGTTGAACTAGTTTACATTCCCACCAACAGTGTAGGAGGGTTCCCTTTTCACCACATCCCCGCCAACACTTATCACTTTTTATATTCTTAATCTTTGCCATTCTGACAGGGGTTAGGTGGTATCTCATTGTAGTTTTTATCTGCATCTCCCTTATGATGAGGGATGTTGAGCATTTCTTCATATGCTTTTTGGCTATTCGTATGTCTTCCTTAGAGAGACTTTTGTTCAGCTCATTTTCCCACCTTTTAATTGGGTTAATCATTTTTTTTCGCATAAGGCACTTGAGTTCCCTATGTATTCTGGTTATCAGTCCCTTGTCTGAGGCATATTTAACAAAAATATTTTCCCATTCTGAGGGTTGTCGGTTCACACTTGTTACTGTGTCCTTTGCTGTGCAGAAACTTCTTAGTCTAATATAGTCCCACTTGTCTATTTTAGGGATTATTGCCTGTGCCTTGGGAGTCTTATTTAAGGAGTCTTTGCCTACTCCAATGTCCCCCAGAGTTTCCCCAGCATTTTCCACCAGTAGTTTTATTGTTTGAGGTTTTAGGTTAAGATCTTTGATCCATTTTGAGTTGACTGTTGTTAGTGGTGAAAGATGGGGGTTCAGTTTCATCTTTCTGCAGGTGGATACCCAGTTTTTCCAGCACCATTTACTAAAGATGTTTTCCTTTTCCCAATGGATTGACTGATATCCTTTGTCAAAGATCAGTTGGCTGTAAGCTTTGGGGGTTATTTCTGGGGTCTCTATTCTCTTCCATTGGTCCACATGTCTGTTTTTATGCCAATACCATGCTGTTTTGATGACCACAGCTTTATAGTATATCTTGGGATCAGGGAGTGATATGCCTCCTACTCCACTCTTCTTGCGCAGGATTGCTTTTGCAATACGAGGTCTTTTATGGTTCCAGACAAATTCTATGATTGCCCTTTCTAGATCTCTGAAGAATATCTCTGGTATTTCGATTGGAATTGCATTAAACATGTAGATTAATTTGGGTAGAATTGCCATTTTGATTATGTTAATTCTTCCAATCCAGGAGCATGGGATATCCTTCCACTTTTTTATGTCACTTTCAATGTCTCTTTTAAGATTTTCGTAGTTTTCTTTATAAAGATCTTTGACTTTCTTAGTTAGGTTTATCCCTAGGTATCTTATACACCTTGTGGCTACGGTGAAAGGGGTTCCTTTCTTCAGCTCTGCTTCGTTCAACTTGTTGTTCATAAATAGAAATGCTATAGATTTTTGGATATTGATTTTGTATCCTGCCACTTTACTATATTCACTTATTACTTCAAGCAGTTTTTTCATGGATACCTTTGGGTCTTCTAAGTATACCATCATGTCATCTGCAAATAAAGATATTTTCAATTCTTCTTTGCCTATTCGAATGCCTTTAATATTGTTCTCTTCTCTGATTGCAATAGCTAAGACTTCCAGTACTATATTAAAGAGCAGTGGAGAAAGTGGGCAGCCCTGCCTAGTACCTGTTTTCAGAGGAAAATGAACAATAGAGTTTTTAGTTTAGTAAATATGCTAATAAGCTGATGGTCTGTTTAGTCATAAAAATATTGCCCACAGGGCATAAGCAAAAAGTTAAATCTTGGGAACAGCAGATAGCATAATGACTCCCATGTAGTCAACTGCAGTTCAAGTCCCGGGCCTGGTGACGTGTGCGTGCATGTCCAAGATCCCAAGAGGAGAATGGAGGAGAAGAGATTGCGGCATGGCCATCCCCCGTAGGTGGTGATTTCTCACTTTCTTTCTCTCTGTCTCTCTCTGTCTTTTTGGCAAGCACACACGCCCTATAGCAAAAACTTCTCACAATAAAAGTTAAATCTGAAAACAAAACAAAATTTCTGTGATCTGATTTTTAGAAAAACCTGAAGAATGAGAATGGGTTGGGAGTATTAAATGGAAAGACACCCACTACAATGGGAAAAGCCAGAACTCTGGACAGTACAAATGACTAAAGGGAATTTAAACATACAATATAAATTATTGCTATCAAATTGTTTCATAATAGACTTCTTGCGACCAGCAGTTGGCATAACAGCTACGTCGCTGGATTCCCATGTAGTCAATCATGGTTCGAGTCCCAGACCTGGTGGCTTAAACTCACGCTGGGCATGTGTGCGTGTGTGTTCAAGATGCCGAGAGAAGAATGGAGGAGAAAAGATTGCAGCATGGTCATCCTCCCTGGGGAGTGATTTCGAGCTTTCTATTTCTCTGTCTCTGTCTTTCCGGCAAGCACATTTGCCTTATAGCAAAAAACCTCTACCAAAAAAAGTAAAAATAAAAAATAAGGATGTGAAAGTGGGACTGGAGCTTAGAGGAAAAGGTAAGAGTTGAGATAATCCGTAACTGAATTACACTCTTAGAAGAAGGAATTCTAGATCCAGCCAAAAATAAACTGAGAAACACAAAGAAACATATCCCCCAACTCTCTTTGCAAAAATTACTAAGGATGACCAGAGAAAAGAAAGAAACATGGTATTTCCTATAATATCTGATTCAGGATCTGAACCAATTTCATTTAACTATAAAGGTACTCTAGATAATGTCAGATTTGTTGAGGCTTTGGTATAGTGGTCTCATTTTATTTCTTTAGTCAAAGAACAAAAGCAAACAGAACTATGTCAGGCAAATATTGGAATCTGTTAAGAGGTATACCAAAAGTATATTACAAAAATAAAAATTTGCCCCAAATTTAATATGTCACTTATTCAGTTTGTTACTTTATAAAAAGGGATCTACATGAAAAATTTTGAAAAAATAAACTATAAATAGTCTTAAATAAATAAATAAGGGGCCAGCAAGTGGCATGGTGGTTAAGATGCTGGACTCCCACATAGCCAAGTACAGTTCAAGTCCTAGACCTGGCACCATGAAAAATCATGCCAGGTACATGTGTGTGTATGTGTATCCCCAAGTCCCAGGAAGAGAATGAAAGAGAAGAGAATACAACATGGCCATTTCCCTTGGGGGACTGATATCTCACTTTCTGTCTTAGAATTTTTAATAGAGCAAACAGTATTGTGAGTCTGCATGTGGAAACATAATATATACCATTTCTAGAACTTAATTGAACATGAGTGACTGTGTATGTGTAGCATTCCGTAGGACATTGGGCATGGAAAAACTGTTGAAGACCTCAGAAGGACAGTTCATGAAAACCAGAAGACCCATGAGAAAACTAAATGATAACCTAAAGGGCAGGAGAAGAAAAATCTTGTTGGAGATACTGGAATTTTGATAGTTGATTACTTCTCTGGTTTATAAGTAATGTTGGCACCATTGTACCAGTTCCAGACCTACTTTTAAGAATAATGACAATTCTACCTTGCTAGATAGATATTATAAGGTGCCATATAGGAAATCCAACTTCTAATGCAGAAAAAAAATTAACATGGTGTGAGAAAGGGGTTCAGCTGAATCCAGTCTCTGGTTTTTACTGACAAAACATTAAGGATGTGATTTTAACCCTCATGTTTCCTACACAGTAGGCCATCTGCCAGTGAATTAACACAAAGTCATCCAAGTTGACATTATGGGAAGCAAAAAATTACCGATTCAAACTCTGCCTGAATTCCTGAAAGACATCATAAAATGACTTGTTTTAAGGTGCCACATTTTGGATTAATTTATTATGCAGCACTTGATTCCCAGAAACAAAGACTCATCCAGACCTTTGGAATCACACCAGCTAAAATGCTCAGTATCAGTGCCATACATCTCTCCAATTTTTTTGGCTCTTCTTCCAGTTTTAGTTTCATTGTGATGAAAGGCCTCCGATCCTTTATAAACATAGTGAATTCATTTGATGCAAGAAAATTAAATAGAAGGCCATAAAAATTAACATTTCCTGAAACTATTACCTGAAATATTCTCACATAATTCTTCTAATGACCAAAGCTATTGTTATGGTATGGAAGGTTGTAGGAATTGAGATTCAGTTCACAGCCATTCTATGACTCAGAGAGCACAGATATATTGTCCAACCTCAAAGGAAAAATCATGCTTATATTCTAAAAGGATAACTTGATTGCTAATTTTAATAAAGCATTAAAAATATTCACATTATATCTAACTTTAAAAATTAAGGTATTTGGAATGAAGGTTGTACTATGTTAAGGTTTTTAATATTGGATTAATTAAGTTACTAGAAAATAATCAGTGTGATTTTGAAAATTCATGACAAATATTTAATATACTTATATTCCCAGAGCAAATTAACATTTAATTAATTGCTATTTATTTATTTTTAATTTGGTTTTTAGAGAGAGATTTTTGCTATAGAGAACTTGAGCTCACCAGAGAGACAGAAAGTGAGAAATCACCCTGAAGTGGGAATGACCGCACACAATTCCTTCTCCTCCATTCAACTCTCAGGATTTTAGGCACACACATGCACCTGGTGTGAGTTGTAAGCCACTGGGCCTGGGAATTGAACCATGGTTGACTACATGGGAGTCCAGCCACGTAACTATTACACCATCTGCTGGTCCCAATTAAGTGTTATTTAAATATATGCTATCAAACCAAGAGACAAAGACACCTAAAATATGGAAGATGAATATTTTCCAAACTCATGATAGGAGGTAACAGTTGATTTTGTAATTGGAGTTCTATTTTTTGTCTAAGATTCTGACTTGGAATGGTCTTTGAGTAAAGCTATTAAGATTGTCCTCTTTGAATTAAATTAACCTTATGAAGTCAAATTAAAATCCCTTCCAAATATTGATTTCATTCAGGACATTGAAAAATGTCAGGGTCAAAATACTCCAATATAAAGTAATGAAGAAAACAATGAGAGAGATTATGCATGCTTTTCCTTTCATTTTGTTTTCTTTTTTGCTTTTTCATGTCTTGTAAGTTTTCTGCACTAAGTATACATTATTTTATCATTTGAAAACACTCACAATAAAAAAATTAAAGAAAAATTTTTCTTGAAATAACTGTCAGATTCAACTTTTATTTTCATAGAAAAATTTTAAGCAATGAGCTACTATTTTACCTTTTCAATCTTACTATATTTCTTTGGGCAATTATTTGTTAGAACTATCAACTACCACTGAGATCCACAGTATATGATTGGAGGTATGAGATCTTTTGAGGCAAATTAATTTGGGTCAGTAATCTAACTGTCACCAAGTTATTTCTCCCTAAATGTTTATTAGTTGTTGATACATCTGTATTTGGAAGCCATAATGAAATTATATGTTTTAATTGAACGTACTAACATTTACAAATCAGGTGTCTTTGTAAACTTCAATTATAGTACAAACAGTGATAATTTATTTTAAATGCAAAACAAAACACATGAGATAATTTAATGTAGAATTAACCTAGTTGAGAGAGTACACAAAAAATAGGGTTTGAAGCTGATCATTTTAACTTAAAAATATGTAAGCTGGAATACATAAGCAATAAGACCTGGGCTGGCTCTGTAGTTTAGTGGGTAAGAGAGTTCCCATTCCACATGGGAGACAACAGATTGAATCCCAGCCTTGGGAGGTTGGAAAATATACAGGGTGCATGTGGGTGCCCCCCAAACCCCAGCAGGATGGAAGAGATTACATCATAACCATATCCCACTAGGAGATGCTTTCTCTTTGTCTCATTCTGGTAAGAACATTCACCTACCAGCAATTTAAAAAAAAAAAAAATCATTTCAGCCTTCAATTGTTTGAGTCTAAGAAAACACATGTAGACAAAGTGATTTAATTTTCTTGTCATTTTAAATAAATGAGATACAGGCTAGTTTTGTCAGTAGTATTAATACTCTGCTCAAGAGAAGCTAGATTTGACATGGATATCACAGTTCAAATCCTCGACTCTCTTAGCCTGAAACACTCCAGGCACACATTCTAGTCCTCAAGATATGATGGGCTGGAGAAGTAGAGGAAGGAAATGGCTATGTGACCAGCTCTGCAGACAGTGCTTCCATATCTCTATCTCTGCAGAAGCACGAACTATATTGTGATTAATAGTATATATTTTTAATTGGATACATTTACTATATTGATTTTTAAAAAAATGGGACCAGCAGATGGCATAATAGTTATGTTGCTGAACTCCCACATAGTCAACTGTAGTTGGAATCCCAGACTCAGTGGCTTAAAACTCATGCAGGGCATATGTGCGTGTGTGCCCAAGGAGAAGGTACTGCAGCATGGCCATCACCCCTGGAAGGTGATTTCTCACTTTCTGGCTCTCTGGTGAGAGCATGTCTCTCTTAAAAAAAAAAAAAAAAAAAAAGAAAGACAAAGAAATTTACCAAGTAATAAAGGGGGATTCAGAAAGTTTATAGAGAAATAAAATTTGGTTAAAAAAAGTTTAAAATTAATGCATTTTTTTCCATAATATATATTTTCCATGAAGTTTTTGAGAATACTTTGTAGATAATACCTATGATACATCAAAATGACATTTCCTACAAAAAAATAATAGTTTTTCCTTTTTGTCTTCCAATTCTACCTCTCCGCAAAGTAAGTCTTGTTTACTTCTTAATAAACATCTTCAAGGGAACCAGCAGTTAGCGTAATGGCTATGTTGCCGAACTCCCACGTAGTTGACCGTGGTTTGCGTCCCGGACCTGGTGGCTTAAAACTCAAGCCGGGCACGTGTGCATGTGTGCCCAAGATCCCGAGAGGAGAATGGAAGAGAAGGAATTGCAGCGTGACCATCCCCCCCGGGGATGATTTCTCGCTTTCTGTCTCTATGTCTCTGTCTGTCTGGCGAGCGCACGCGCCCTATAGTGAAAATCTTAAAAAAAAAAAAAAAAACCTTCAAAACAATTTTTCTCTACTTGAACGTACATACACAGACAACTTGAAATACATACACAGACATACACATATAGAATATGTAAAAATGAGAACATACTGTGTACATTATACTCTTTTTTTTTTTGGAGAGGTTTTTGCTATAGGGCACATGTGCTCGACAGAGAGACAGAAAACGAGAAATTACCCCTCCCAGGGAGAATGGCCACACCACAATCCCTTCTCCTTCATTCTCCTCTCAGGATCTTGAGCACGCATACACACGTGCCCAGTGTGAGTTTAAGCCACTGGGTCCAGGACTCGAACTGTGGTTGATGACATGGGAGACCAGCGACACAGTCATTATGACAACTACTAGTCCCCATTATACTGTTATTTTAATTTTGCTCACATTAAACCATGAAATACATTCCTCCAGCGTGACAGAGTAAGAGACAGATGATGAGGTGATAATTAGATAGATAGATATAAATAAATAGATTAGTAAATCTTATTCTCCATAGTGGTTGAGCAGTACATCCTTGGTTTCTTGAGTATGAAGCATAGTATAAAGGTTAGTAACACAAACTAGGGTCTAGAAGGTGGTGTGGTGGTTAAGGTACTGGATTTTCACATGCCCAACCATGGTTCAAGTCCTGGACCTAGTGGCTTGAAGACTACAACAGGCATGCATGCATGCATGCCCAAAATCCTAGGAGGAGGATGGAGGAGAAGGGATTATGGTGTGATCATCCCCCCAGGGAGTGATTTCTGACTCCCCCCCACCCCGTCTCTCTCTAATGAGTACACAATTCCTATGGCAAAAACATAAAATAGATTAGAAATTGGGTCCTTGTGATTGCATCTATATTCTTTCACTTACTAGTGGTATATACATGGAGCAATCACAAAATGGTCAAATATTGTACCATAAACGAAAACATTGGGCCAACTGTGACATGGTGGCTAAGGTGTTTAGATAGTTGGATCACACATGCTTGATTGCATTTTTTTTGTCCCATATCCAGTGGCCTGAAAAAAAAAATGCTGTGTATGTGTGTGTGTGTGTGTGTGCATGCACAAAATTACGAGAGCAGAAAGGGAGAAGTGATTGCTGCATGAACATACCACCCAGAGGTACCATATTACTTTGATTTTCTCCCTCTCCTTCTCTCTCCTTTTCTCTTCTATCTGGTTAGTGCAATATAGTAAAATAAAATAAAAAAAAAAACCTTTAAACAAATTAACATCAAGGTACAACATTAAAATTTTTAAGTATTATTCTGTAGTTTATTTTTTGAGGGGATTGGTTTTTGCTACAGGGTACGTGTGCTTGCCAGGAAGACAGAGAGAGACAGAGAGACAGAAAGGGAGAAATCAACCCCCAGGGGGGATGGCCACACCACAATCCCTTCTCCTCCATTCTCCTCTCAGGATCTTGGGCACACACACACATGCCTAGCATGAGTTTAATCCACCAGGTCCAGGACTCGAACCACGGTCAACTACATGGGAGTCCAGTGACATAGCCATTACACCTGACTCAGTGACATAGCCATTACACCATTATCCTGACTCTGTAATAACCTCAGGATAAATCTAGAAATTAATAAATTTTTTAAAAGCTCTCCTTACTGAATTTAAAAGTAGTTCTTTAATATTCAAGAGTTAAAGTAAAAGTAGCAATTAAAATGAAAGAATTTTTGAAAATGGGAACCTCACACTTTTTTTTTTTTTTAAATCAAGTAAAAACAGGTCCAGCATAGTAGCCAACGCTATATGCTGCAGCTTGGCAAGGTGAAGGCACAGAGGAGCAGGCCCTGGCTCAACTCCCAGCTCCCCATACAATGTGAGCAGGGTGCTTGCCATGTTCCTGTGGTTTCAGCTACTCAGGAGGGTGAAATAAGAGGACTGCAACACAGTAAGACCCTGTTTAAGACAACATCACATACAAACACCACCACAAAGCTAAAAATGAATTGTGAACTTAAAGTGTAAGACTAGAAATGTCTAGACAAACATATAAAAGAAAATCTTTTAGGGCCTATGATTAGGAAAAGAGGTCTTAGACTCACTGTCAGAAGCATGGATCCATAAGCAAAATAAGCTGGCAAACTGGATCTTATCAAAATTAGTTCTGCTAAAGGCAAAGTGGAAAATTATCTGTTGAAGACAATATGTATGGCAATATCTATGATTGAGCCAATATACAGTATATTCTGAGAAAGTTAATTTTATATGCTGTAATGATATACATGAATAAATGTAAAAATAAATAAATAAAACATTTAAAAATAACTTTTAACATTTTAACTAGTAATTATTCCCAACCATCATTAGTAATAATTCAAAAATCTTTTATCTACTTACATATTATTTTATACACTCAATCAGCAAAACTTGAGTGACCACTGTAAGTCTGACACTGATCTAAAACTGATATAGAAAAGAAAATATGAAAGATAACACTACTGATGATATGTTTATGGTATTATCTTTGACTAAACCAATGTACAGTATATTCACGATGGGAAAATTCATTTGGTATGCTGTAATGATGCAGTGATTGTACGTAAAAACAAGAAATAAATTGAAATAAAAGAGAACTCCAAAAAAAGGATTAAAAGTCAAGCTACAGATTGAAAACAATATTTTCTTTTTTTTTAGAGGTTTTTGCCTTCTGGCACATGCACTTGCCAGAGAGAGAGAGACAGAGACAGTGAGTGGAAAAGTGAGAAGGGCCTATGATTAGGAGGGAGGATGATCCCCAGGGAGGATCGCCATGCCACAATCCCATCTCTTCCAATCTCCTCCCAGGGATCTTGGGCACACATGCATATGTGCCTGGTGTGATTTTGAAGTCACCAGGCCCAGGACTCAAGGTGTGGTCAGCCATGTGGGAGTCCAGTGATATAATCGCTATGCCATCTGCTGGCCCCTAGAAAGAGACAATATTTTCAAGCCACATTTTTAACAACAACATAGTATGTACAATATCCACAAGCAACCAAATTAAAAACGGGTGAAAACATAAAATGAGATTTCACTGAAGAGAATATATGGATAACAAATAAGCACATGAACAGATTTTCAACATAATTACCCACCAGGGAAATGTGAATAAAAATCACAGAAAAATGTCACTATACAGCAATCAGAATGATTAAGATCTAAAATAATGATAACATCAAATTCTGATGATAATATTGAGAAATTACATCATTCATTCAATGCTGATAGGACATTATATTTGTACAGCCAGCTGGGGGAGGAATATAATAAGTTCTTACATAAGTAAAATGTACTTATTATAAGACCAAGCTATTGTATTCTTAGCAATTTATCCTAGGTTATGACAACTTAAACATATATATAAACATTCAAAGAAGCTTATTTGTAATAGCCCGAACTAGAAACAATTAAAATATCTTTTTGACATGAGAGTGCTAGCTTATCAGACCCAACAGCCATGCTGTTTCTTGTCCATTGCTCACAAAGAGTTAGAGACATGGACACAGACAAATGGTAGCAAAGCAGAGTTAGAGAGAAGGTAGAACAGATCTCCCAAGCAGGAAGGGGTTCTGAATGGGTTGCTGAAGAGGAGCCGAGCTGAAGGGTTTTTATCCAGCAGTCTGAGCAATGGACTGGCTTTCTGATAAGGAAGTGGGCTTTATAAAATAGTTACATTATAATCTGAGTGATTTATTACCCTACTCTTCCTGTGGTCTAAATAGAAACTGTTGGGAACAGCAGTCAACCTAATGGCTATGTCACTGGACTCTCATGTAGTCGACCGCAGTTTGAGTCCCAGACCTGGTGGCTTTAACTCACGCCGGGTATGTGTGCGTGCGTTCCCAAGATCCTGAGAGGAGAATGGAGGAGAAGGGATTGCGGCATGGCCATCCTCCCTAGGGCGTGATTTCTCGCTTTCTGTCTTTCTGGAGAGTGCACACTCCCTATATCAAAAAACTCTCGAAAGAAAGAAAGAAAGAAAGAAAGAAAGAAAGAAAGAAAGAAAGAAAAGAAGAGAAAAGAGAAGAAGAGAAAAGAAACTGTCTAGTTACAGTTACTTTCAGTCCCAATGCAGCCAGATTTTGGCTGTGAAAACTTAGTCATCGTGACTCCATCTTGGACCTTTACTCTGTGTGCTCAGTATCCCTAAATTCTGCCTTATTAGCAAGGACTCATACATTCTGTAGAGACTTATAAAAGGGGTGTACATTGTACATTAAGCAGACTAAAAGAAAAAACAAAAAGACTTCATTAAAAACAAAACATTGTGACTTATTTTTGGGCCCTTACCCTGTCTACCAGTATGTGGGATCTAACTCCTATCTCACTTTGACAGGTGAATGGCTAAACACACTGTTTACATGCAATAGTACTCAGCAAAATGAAAGAACAAACTGGTAGGAAACACAACTTAAATTGATCACAAATGACCTACGATGAGTAAAATAGGGCAATTTCAAAAGGTTACCAACTAAATAATTCTATATATTTAGCATTGCAGAAATGAAAAAATTACAGAGACAGAGAAAAAGTTACTGGTTGCAAGGGTTTCGGGCAGGGAACATGGAAGGAGATGGTAGTAGCTCTAAAATGGTAGCATAAAGGATGTTTGTGACAGGACTGCTCTGTATCTTGACAATGGTGGTAGATATAAAAAACTACATGGAATAAAATGCATCTAAATAAATTATACACTAACATAAAAACAAGTGTACAAAAACTTGTGAAATCTGATTGAATTTGCTAGATTAACCAAGGCAATGTCCTTGTTGTAATATTATTGTACAAGATATTATACAACTGCCCATGCATCTACAATTATCTCAAAATATTTTTAAGTAATATATTCATTTCTTCTATAAGATAGATAAATAGATAGATAGATGATAGATAGATAGATAGAGAAAGAAAGAGAGAAAGAGAGAGAGGAAAAAAAATCTTCAGCAGGGTCTTGATTTCTTGATTCACCTCGGGCTTCATTCAGCCCACGTGCACATGCCTAGTAAATTCCCAGAGGTCTAAAGATGAATCCAGAATCTTTCTATGTGGGTCAACTATGCAGAGCATTATATTTTTTTGCTGTGTCACTGATGGTCTCTTCAAATACTTTTTTGAATATAATGAGATGGGCTAGTAGATGGCATGGTGTTTAAGGAGCTGGGCTCTCAAATGGCCAACTGTGGTTCAATTCTCACATGGCCAAATGCAGTTAAAAATCACACTGGGTACCTGTGCATGCATGCCTAAAATCCCAGGAGAAGACTAGAGAAGAAGGGATTGCAGCTTAGCTTTCCCAGCTAGGGAGTGATTTCTCACTATCCCTCTTACTTTCTCTCTCTGTCTCTCTCCGGTGAGCACACACAACATATGGCAAATATCTAAAAAAAAAAAAAAAAAAAAAAAAAAAAAAAGGTAATGAGAATACTACATATCAGACAAATTCCTATGAACATCATTCAAAATTCATATCATTCAAAATTCATATGAATACTACATATCATCAAAATTCATATGAAGATGGAAGGTGTGCTGAATTAATTGTATTTTTATTCTTTCTGCAACTGTTGCCCTTTCTTGCTACAATATATTTCATTTCATTTTTTAAGAGAGTTTTTTTCTTTTTTTAGAATGTTTTTTATTTTCTCATTTTTTTATTATTATTTATTCATTACATCACTATACACCATTTAGATTGTGAAGAGACTTTACCCAGCATGATATGATAGGCACCTCAGTCCAGCTCAGTTGAGACCACCATACACATTCTCGTCAACAGATAATAAACCTTATCTGTGTCCCACAAGTGTCTTACCTCTCCATTTCCCCCCAAATTTGCTACTCTCTTCCCCTCCCCCACTCTTTCCACTTTGTATCTAGTGTCCATGACAATTAAAAGAGAGGTTTTTTCTTTTAAAGTGCATACTGAAAGTTACAGTCTGTACTCTCTTTTTTAATAATTTCTAAAATCAATCCAAGGTTTCACGTAAAAAACTTTGTAAAGTTTAACTAGCAATATCTAATCTTCTTTTTCTATTACTTGTCACTGGTTAGAGTATTTTCTGTGCTATAAATCTAGTTCATTGCTAATAACTAAACGCTAAGATTCTATAAATGAGAATTGCAGTGGTATATTGTCCTGAAAAAGGTTAAATTATAAGCTTTAAATAAATCACACAGATTAAAATAGTGTCATCAACCATGCTGGAATGGTTTTAATATACCTGAAATAGTCTTTATGTTTTTCTCATTAACTGTGTCATAAACCATAATACAAATTTTTCTTCAGCTATGATACAGTCATGCTCCCCAAAACTCAAGATTCTTTTAAGATAGAGCAAGTCTACTTTCTTTAGATTGCTCAGAAAATGAATTTGATCCTTTATTGATTTTACATGTTATGATAAAAATAACAATGTTTTGAGTGCAGGTTATATTGATATTGTCTTATATGTCTTAAAGGTGAACATAGAGTTAAAATTATTTCTTGCTTTCAAAAGTAATACCAGTTTTTCTTTCTTTTACAGAGATAACTCAAGATTAATGCTGAGTTATATATCCATGACGTAGGGGGTTTTTTTGTTTGTTTGTTTGTTTGTTTGTTTTTTGAGAGATTTTCGCTATAGGGTACGTGCGCTCGCCAGATAGACAGAGAGAGACATTAGAGACAGAAAGCGAGAAATCACCCCCAGGGGGGTTGGTCACACCGCAATCCCTTTTTCCTCCATTCTCCTCTTGGGATCTTGGGCACGCACGCACATGCGCCCGGCGTGTTTTAAGCCACCGGGTCTGGGACGCTAACCATGGTCGACTACGTGGGAGGCCAGCGACATAGCCATTACGCTAACTGCTGGTTCCCCATGACCTTAGTTTTAAAATACTCCAGGAAGCACTGTTTAAATACAACTCAATATATGGATATATGAGACTTCATAAGCCAAATAGATGACAAAGTGAAAAAGAAAACTAGAAACGATGAACATATATCTGGAATAATACCTGCGATCATGTCTTCAGCAAGTGGGGCTGTTTTTTTATACAGGTGACTAGGCACAACATACATTAGACTTTAGAACAAAAATGTTCATTCTCTGATCTTAGGGCAAGGAGAACAATCCAATACCGGACTTCCAAGATTTTGCTGACATTTTACTCATGCCCCAGTGGAGAAGTCCTTTTCCCGTTCATTCTTCCTGACTTGTAGGTTTTTCTTACAAGTAGCTTTACTGTACAAGAGAATGCCACACAACGAGGGTATACAGCCACATAATCGGTTATTTCCACTGACATAACGAAAAGGAAGAAGCAATAGGTGAGAGAACATTTCAGATCTTGACATGAGTAGGCTCAAAGTGCTATTTTCAGATTGCATTTGGATGACACACACACATAATGGAGGAGGGAAGAAAACACTCCCGATTTCCCTTTCAAAATTCTCTTAGCTTAAGTAATCAAGAAGACAATAGCTCAAGGCAAACGTTTAAATAGTAACACTTGTGGAGACAAGTAGTGCAATCCCAGAGAAGTGAATGTAATAAGGAAATGAGATTTAAAAGATGAGAGAGCATATATAAAAGACTGCATTTCTGAGCTAGCCACAGTAGCAGAGAAACATACTGATTAGTCCTGTACAGCTACCATGCAATAACGCAGCCATTGCACTCCATGATATTTACTCAAGCAAAATGAAAGCATATAATCATGCAAAGACCTATACAGATGTTCATAGCAAATCATTGCAACAACCAAAAAATAAAAGCAATCTGAATGTTCATTAATAGGTTCAAGGGAGTTAAGGGAGTAATATTGGCTATAAAGGGAACAATACTTGGCTATAGAAAGGAATAATACATTCAATTATATGAATCAAATTCAAAATAATTACACTGAGTGAAAGAGCCAGTCACAGTGCTTATCCAAATTACTAGAAAATGCTAGTGTCTATTACAGAAAGTAGATGAATATATGCTAGGGATGAAGAGGGTTACTGCTTGTGAGACAGAGTCAGAGAGAAGGAATACAGAGAGGCTAATGGAAACTTTGGAGTTTTGTATACTGTTGTCTTGATTGTGTCAATGACTTTTCAGATGTATAGAAGCAGAAATATCCTCATTATTGCTACTTGGATCCCTGACAATAACTCAGGCAAGTATCACCTCTTTAAAATGAGTAGGAATTACACGTAGCTGTTTACTTAAAAAGCTTTCATTGTAAAACGTTGTTCAAAGTTCATGGGACCAGCAGTTAGCGTAATGGCTATGTCGCTGAACTCCCACGTAGTTGACTGCGGTTCAAGTCCCAGACCCAGTGGCTTAAATTCACGCCGGGTGCGTGTGCATGCGTGCCCAAGATCCCGAGAGGAGAATGGAGGAGAAGGGATTGTGGCATGGCCACCCCCCCTGGGGGGTGATTTCTCGCTTTCTGTCTCTCTGTCTGTCTCTGTCTGGCGAGCGCTTGTGCCCTATAGCAAAAACCTCTCAAAAAAAAAAAAAATTGTTCAAAGTTCATGAAAAACATGTATTAAGGAACTTTGCACCAAAATAATTTGTATTTTTATTCAATTTTTCCCCTGAATTTTGAAGTCTACCGGTATATCTGGGGCTCCAGATTCAAAGAATCTCCAAGTATATTATGTTAAGTTTGTATCACAAAAAAAAAAAAAAAAAAAAAAAAAATTGTGTGGGAGGTGTTCTAGAAGACACTTTTAAGAGAAGATAATTATTTCTGAAATAATTCAAACTAGCCAAATTATTTAAATTATTTTAAAATAAAAAATTTGTACTAATTGATATTTTTTCTATTTATATCAAAAGTAATTAAACTAATTTAATATATTTATCCTTGTAAAATATAGAAGTTGCAAACTAAACTGTAAATAATTAAGTGTGTAAATAATGTAACACTGTGGACATGACCCTTCATAGAAAGAGTTCCGTTTTAGGTCACACTTACTGTATAATGAATAAACAGAGGAAATGGCCAATATTGGGGAGGGGGAACTAGAAAATAGAAAGTGAAAAAGTTTAGTAGGAATGTACAGATATTAAAGAGATATCACTTTCTAGCATATTTATGGTCAATAAGCTATTATGAATCATGTATGTACCAATTTTTCTAAACTTTTTGTTATCCTCCAAATTTCTAGGCCTCCCCCTTCAAAAAATAAAAAAAAAAGTTATGTAGCTGATGAAAACTGCTCTAGTTTATGGGTTCACATACAAAGACACCATATTCACAGCAAGCCAAGTGGATGGCTTTCAATTTCTTTAATTTTTCCTCCTAGCAATTTCATCTATATTACCATACCTAATGTGTATTTTCTTTTATAGAAAGTTTAAATATACAGTTCTCTAATCAATATTTTTAAAAGTGTTCTTTTTACTTAACTAGGAATAATGCTTACACATCTATATATGTATATATGTATATATGTGTGTGTGTATATATAGATAGATAGATAGATGTGTGTATATATATATATATGTGTGTGTGTGTGTATTATATATATATATATATATATATATATATACTTAGACATATATACTTAAATTACATGTAATTATTTCTTCTTTCTATTCAATATTCAACTACAGACTATATATATATATCCTAGTGACATAATAAAATATTTGCAAGCACATATTAATATTTAGTCTTGCAAAGCAAATTTTAATAATATAAAATGATGTTATGAAATGTGAATTAGACCTAGGTAGACAATTGGAATTCAGTTCTTATAGGGGAGAAAACACTAAACAGGGATTGCTAGGTGGTTATAAACAGAATGCTTAAATAGTTCTAAAAATGCTTCCTGATCTAATATTAAAGTTTGTGTTTTCCATATGTGCAGTCTTTGAAAGGATTTCTAAATCTCACCCTCAAATTTAAAGGTTTCATAAAATTTAAAAATAAATGGGGAGACTATTAATAAGATAAATCAGAAATTGGGACAGTGACTAAACTTTTCCTACTCACCTGCAATGTCTTCTCTCACTATAAACTGAAATAGTCTATTAATTTATATTTAGATAAGGAAAAACTATATTTAAAAATTATGTATATTTATATCAGATCTGTCTTTCTACTTTTAACACTTCCACATGCAAGAAAATATTCAGTAAATGAAATACTAAGCCAAGGTCACTTTAAAATTCTACAATTTCTAAAGCTTATTCAATGGCTTTATAAAAATGGTCCATTTTTTTTATTTCAAAAGGAATAATTAAAATATAAGTTTATAAAATATGATAGAAACAAGATGAGAATTTTGGTAATTTTGGTCTAATTACACTTGTCATAATATATTTACACTAAGCCATGTTCTATGCACTCTGTCTTGAAATTCCTAGGGATATGTGTATAGATTATTTCTGGGATTTGAGATATAGGACACAGGTTTAGTACATAGGCCCTTATTCACACAACCTGGCTTTAATCCTGTTTATAACACATTCTGTATGGATGATCTTACGTAAGTTAATTAATTTAACCCTTCTCTATTTTCTCATTTGAAAGTAGGCATGAAAAGTGGTATTTATCCCATTGTCTAGTTTGATAATTAAATCATATGATATGTATAATGTTCTTAACATTATTCATAAAATATTTAAACACTTAACAATCACTGTAGTTTAAAATACATAATATAAATTAAAATAAAGACATTGAGTTCTTTTAGAAAATAAAATTCTTATATTTGTCTGAAGAAAAAAATAGTTGAAATACTTGCAAAAAGAATAAACTACGAAAATCCCATAAATTGGGTCAATACTAATATGATAAATGTGACCTGTTAGTGCATTATAATATAGATAGAGTACACGGAAACTTACACATCACAAAAATCTGTCAGGCACTTAATGCATAGGTATTTAATTAATTTTTATTAACCTTATTTTTGAACTCACAATTGCTCTTCAGCAATCTCAATCCCTATCTTGATTAAAGCACCAATTCTCATTCAGTGTCTAAGCCAGAAAATGTATCATCTTTTACTTCTCTCTTCTTTTTTTATTCATATACATGCCCCCTGCTTCATTCCTTTCCCTGCACCTTTAAATCTAAACAGTTTAGTCTTCCTGACTACACTCTCCCACAGAGATCACTAGAAAAGTATTTTTATCAAAGTTGCATTTGTTAAACTTATTACAGGGCAGAACCAAAGCCTAGAAGGGAGCTAGACCCCACATGACCGACTACAGTTTAAATTTAAGCTTAAAAAATACACCAAGCACTTGTATGGGCATGCCCAAAATACTGACGAGATGTAGAAATGAAGAAGGTATCATGGCCTGACTATGCCCCATTAGGAGGATGCTTTCTTTCTTTGCCTTCCTTCCTCCCTCTCTCTCTCTCTCTGGTGAGCATACATACCCTCGGAAATATAAATAAATAAATAAAAATATAAAATATAGTACCACAAAGATCAATGACATCTTGAAAAAGTCTCAACAGTATTTCAGAAGAACCATGTTAGAGAAAGAGATTTTTTGAGTGTGAGTCTAGCTTTAAGTGGGGTTAAATGGGTTCTTCAGATTGAGAATGGGTTGGAAATGGACAATATTCATGATAGAAAATTTCAAAATCTGAGAACTCAATGATTGAAAAATGTTAAGGAGTATTGAAAAGCAAACTGATATCTTAGAAACAAGATGTTTGCCCCCATGAGCAAGATGTTATCTTAATGGAAGAGTATTTTCCCAGGTTAGGAAACTGATGAAATCCATTTTTTTGCAAGAATTTTCTGATATAAACAGGCAAACAGCCAAAATAATCATTGGTTTAGAACATTACTTACCTTGTAAAGAATTTCCTAGAACTGGGACCAGCAGTTAGCGTAATGGCTATGTCACTGGACTCCCACGTAGTCGACCGTGGTTTGCGTCCTGGACCCAGTGGCTTAAAACTCGCGCTGGGTGTGTGTGCATGCGTGCCCAAGATCCCGAGAGGAGAATGGAGGAGAAGGGATTGTGGCGTGGCCATCCCCCCCTGGGGGGGGGGGAGTGAGGGGGTGATTTCTTTCTGTCTCTCTGTCTTTCTGTCTGTCTGTCTGGCAAGCACCCGCACCCTATAGCAAAGACCTCTCCACACACACACACAAAAAGGGAAAGAATTCCCTAGAACAAATGCTTATGTCATATTGATACAGGTAGCCTCAAGTAAAGTCTCAGTTCAGTTGTGTCTTCTTTGCAATCTTCCTTTCTGCTCTTCTAGTCATTATCTATATTATTGCTTCTTTTTTCTCAGACAGTTAAAATCTATAGATATAATCTAACCTTCCATTCAAACTTTCCATTAAGATATTTTCTCTAATTTTCTAGAAAAAAAGAAAGTCTGCACTGACAATCTCATTGTGCTATATTCATGGCAAAATTTTTCAGTATCTCCAGTTTCCAAGTTACTAACAAGGACAAAGCCCAAGTTTACAACAGTCTTTCTTGTTTGGCTTTGATTTATTTCTTCAATATCTTCCCTAGTGAAACATGTAAATATAATTTTTGCTCTAACCATAACAAATTTAGAATTTTTTCATGTTCATTTCAAGCAGATCTCTGTTTTTTGGAAATTGTTACTTTTCTTTCAAATAATTCCTACTCCCCAATTGAAAAGTCACTAATCCTTCAATTCCAGATAAGTACTAATCCTTTATACTTGGGAGGTCTCTAAAACACATTTGACAGACAGGTACTTAAATATTTATAATTGCATCCTATATTCTAGAGATGCAAGTAATTGAATCTATCCATTATATCACTACTTGAGTCTCAGCATTACAATTTCCAATTTGTATTGTTATTTTATATTAAAAATTAAACTGAAAAACATAATAAGTGTTTATATATGACATAACACATTATTCAGTTCAAAAAAAGGACAATCTTTCCAAGGTGAAATACTAGCATCACAGCAGCAACATTTTCCAAAACTATGTAAGAAGTATTCTAATTGTGGGAGAAAATGATGACCTCATTTTTGCCATTTTAAATCTAAGGTGACAAAGACCTTGCATTCTAGGATTTGAGATTTCCTATATTAAGACTCAAATAAGACTCAAGATTAACTAATAGTAGTGGTACATTCATAAATTTATATAAATACAAAAGCTGAGCATTACATTTCCTGGAAGACATAGAACAGGAGATGATCAGGGCAAAAGTTTGGTCTTATGGCCATAGTTGTGATCAAGAGGAACAAAGAGGACTTTGTGAAGAGAGAAAGAATTGTACAGCTGAGAGAAGAGACAGTAGAGTGCATTGTCAGGGGACTATTAATAAATACTATAATAAAAAATGCTAAAAAAAAAGGCTTAGGGTAACAGTGTTGTCACTAATTACATTTTTTTTTCTTTTTTTGGAGAGGTTTTTGCTATAGGGTGTGTGTGCTCACCAGAAAGACAGAGAGAGACAGAGAGACAGAAAGTGAGAAATCACCCCCCCCAGGGGGGATGGCCAGGCCACAATCCCTTCTCCTCCATTCTCCTCTTGGGATTTTGGGCTCACACGCACACGCACCCAGCGTGAGTTTAAGCCACTGGGTCCGGGACTCTAACCACAGTCGACTACATGGGAGTCCAGCAACGTAGCCATTACGCTAACTTCTGGTCCCTAATTTCATAATTTTTATAACTAGTTTTAATCACAGATAATTTCATGAGTTCTGAACACTTGAGCTTAGTCTAAGAATCACAGACTATTGTGAAAAAGATGCATTTTGTGTTTATTGAAAATAGTACCATAAAAATAAAAGAATACTATTTAGGAATTAAAATATGACTGGAATTTATTCTAAAATGGTTCAAAAGAACACAGGCAGTATGTTATGGCACTTAAAACCTCTATATTCATTTTTTCTCTGAGATTAGACCCTGAGAAATTATTTGTATTAGGAAGCATAAGTTAAAGAACAGTGATTAAGCACTTAGGTTTTATAAATCAGGCTCATTTTCCTTCTACAAAAATAGAAACTAAAGTAAAAGTCAATAAGATGGAAGATGCTTAAATAAGGGAGAAAACACAAATGTGTAACAGGGATAAACAACTTTAATATCAAATTAACTGAGGGGCATAGTAAATTTCAATATGACTTAAAGCAACTGTTTTCAAGCTGAAAATATTTGACTAAAAGTTGATATTCATCTCTGCATGTTTATATGGAAATGAAATATTTAAAATAAGGTCGATGGGGGGAAAATGCTCATTTTCTTTCTTATTTAAGTCTGACCAAATTATTGACAAGCAATCATGAATTTGTTGGTCTAAAATACATTTTTCAAGTGAAAAAAAGAATGTGGTTGAAAATCAGAATGGCAAGTGACAAAGTTGATCATTTCTACTTATGTTCTATCAACTGCCACCTATTGGGTACTTTCGTATACATGACACTTTGGTAAGTGCTAGGTGGCTTAAAATGGCTTGTAATTCACAGTCCCTGCCACCAAGAAATTTACAGTTCTGTAGAAAAATAAGGCAAAAGGCATCTGTAAATCTTAGACTTTTAAAGCTAGGAGGAAACTTAGTAAACATTATTGAAACTCTATTCTGAAGTCTCAGAAATTTTAAGTAGATTCTTAATTGTTAGCAGAGTTAGGGTTACTTTTTATATGTTCTAAGTTTTCAGTAAAAGCCTTCAAATATAAAATTGTGACTTACATTTATATGTTCTAACTTTACAGTAAGAGCTCTCAAGAACAAAATTGTCAATATAATATCTATTCCAAGGTGACCTATGGTTAAGTCCTAAAGTAATAATATAGAAAATTATGGAACCAGCAGATACCATAATGGTTACATCACTGGCCTCCCATGTAGTTCACTGAAGTGTAAGTCCCAGATCCCAGACCCGGTGGCTAAAACTCACGATGTATGCGTATGCATACATGCCCTAAATCCTGGAGAGGAGAATGGAAGAGAAGGAATTGTGGTGTGACTATCACCCCTTGGGTGGATTTCTCACTTTCTCTCTCTCTGTCTGTCTCTGTCTCTCTGGTGGGCACATGTGCCCTATAGTAAAAAATCTCTCTCTCTAAAAAAAAAAATAATAATAAAAAATATATAAAAAGTTGGAGCTATTATTGGGTGGACTGAAAAGTCATGATGTATTTTTGCTTAGAAAAACAGAAAAATACATCATGATTTTTCTGACCACCCAATAGTTTAGGGAAAAAAAAATATATACATAAAGAAAGAAAGAAAAGTTTTAAAAATTACCACATTGATAAAAATATAGGTTTAGGTCATTTTCAGTTGAAAGAAATATCCCATTTTATAATTTAATTTCATCATTTTTGTGATTAAATTATGAATGAAATTTAAATAAGAATTTAAGTCAACTCATTAAATGCAGTTGAAGAGGAAGCATATATTTTCAAATCAAGTCAAACCTTTCACCTCAAATACAAAGATTTTGGGTTAATAACAATTTTCTCCAACAGTATTAGAAATAGTCTTCCACTCAACAAACAAACATTCCATTCAGGGATTTTGCTTTTATCGCAGAGTTAGACAGTAAGCCTAGTCCATCTGTTTTCTACTTCTCCCCACTTTTACATAAGAAGCACTGTCTGGTATTTAAGGAGAACTTTTCATGATGAATGCAATGTGTTCATTAATCCTCATTCATTTTTGAGAAGCAGATCCCATGACAGGAAGGTTGTTGCAAAGCTCAAAATCCTATTAGGCATATGGAGAGAGTGACTCATGGAGAAATTGAAGAAGATGTCAAACACTGTCTCACTAGGGTCAGACATTTTTTTGAATCAACAAGCGTACATACCAAACAGATGGAGTGCGAAAATAAATCTGTGCTGTGGGTGGCCTTGTCATGACAGCCAATACAACCCACAGAGACCTTTAAGAGATATGTATTTGCTAACTCTTCTGTAACAACCGTAAAACAATGGTATGTTGATGATATTTCTTAAACTATGTGTTTTATTTCTTTCTAATGTTTTATTTCTTTTCAAAGTAATTTAATTTCTGAAAAGTATCACTTTTAAAACACAAACAACTGTTGAAAATATTTAGTATTAATTGTATTACTAAACGCATACTCTTATCTAAGTATTCAAGAAGGGGGAATAGTTAAGGAACTTATATTTCATTGAATTAATAGATTCTTTTTGAACCAACTAGCAGAATTATCATTATAGGGTCTTGTAGAAAAATTAAAAAATACTTACCTTGTAACATTTGATGACAAGAAGGAAATACACTATTTTTTTGTAAACATATAAATAGTTATGAGTATAAAAAAATGTGCATAGAAGAGCCAGTAGGTGACATGGTAGTTAAGGCAGCAGGATTCCCACATGCTGAATGCTATTTGAGTTTGGACCCAGAGTCTTGAAAATCACTCTTGGGTGTGTGCATGTGTGACCCAAATCTCGAGGAATGAATAGAGGATAAGGGATTGCAGTGAGGCCATTGCCCTGGGAGGGGGGGGGGTGACTTATCACTTTGCCTTTCTCTGTCTCTTTCTATCTCACTCCACTGTCCTATAGCAAAAAACTAAAAATTAAAAAAAAATCCATACAATTATTTAAAGGCTAAGACAGAATAGTAAAAAAATAAAATAAACTATGGTCTGTTAAGGTTGATATAACTTTTTTCTTAAAATTTATACTTTATATAGCCATAATCTCTGTATTTTATAAATAAAAGTGTGGTAAAATATTATGTATGTATTTTTAGAGAGAGAGATTTTTGCCATAGGGCACATGCAAAGAGAGAGACAGAGAGGGCCAGAGAGAAAGAAAGTGAGAAATCATCCCAGAGGAGGGATAGTCACACCACCATCCCTTCTCCACTATTCTCTTCTCGGGATTTTGGGCATGCATGCACACACACCTGGCATGAGTTCCAGCCGCTGGGTCTGGGACTCGAACTACGGTTGACAATGTGGGAGTCCAACAACATAACAAGAATACCATCCTCTGGTCCCCAAATTTTATTTTATATTTTAGAAATGTCTTGAGTTTGGGCTAGTGGATGGCATAGCAGTTATGTCACTGGACTCCCACATAACTGACTGTATTTTGATTCCCAGACTCAGTGACTTGAAACTCATGCTGGGCTAACATGTGTGAGTTCCTAAGATCCCAGGAAGAGAAAAGATTGTGGCACGGCCATTCCCCCTGGGGGATGATTTCTCACTTTCCCTCTCACTGTCTCTGTCCCTCCAGCAAGTGCACTTGCCTTAAGGTGCAAACTGCTAAAATAAATAAATACATACATACATACATACATACATACATTCAAGAAATTCTAGGATTTTGTGACAATTCTAGTTTTTGGTCACAGCTGTTGAATACAATGAGTTAACTGAAGTTCAATGAATAACGTGAAATAATTATAAATCTATTCATACTTGTCTTCCAACTGGACTTTACATTTACTAAGTTCTATTTGTCAAGAGCACTAATTATCGGAATGGCTTACAAAGGTAGATGGTTATAAACAAAAATATTAATGTCTCAAAAAATTCCATTGAAATGTTCAAAAGGCAGTTACTTGAATTAGCTGATCTCATAAATTTTTAGTTATAAAACTGATATAAAGTTCAAACACATGTCATCTACTATATTTTTGTCCTACTAGTCATTTTATAGCCTTTAGAAGATGTCTGGTGATTGAATGTAAATAATAAATATAAAAAACTCAAAACAAAAAACAACAACAATAAATCACATCTGTGGTGAAAACAGTAGAAAAAATTAACTATTCAATAATTACTTAATGAACAATATTTGCAAAATACAGTGATAGGCATTAGGTTGAATGTGCAATAATAGCATCTTCAATTTTTCTATAAATTTGATTCTATGGAGAATTAATAAAGCCAGGTTTTATTTTCAAACAAAATGTTTTCCAAAATGTATGAGGGAAGTAATTCTTGAAGTGTTTATTTTTCTCATATAAATGGATTAGTATGTAATTGAATCCAGATTAGAATCCAGATAAGAGACTTTCATTCTCATTTGTTTATGCTTCCCTTAAAAAATTATTATTTGTTATCTCCAATAACTTTGCTACCTCATGTTGAATATGTCATATTATGTGGCAAAAAGACTTTAGAGATATATTGAGGTTACTATCCAGCTGACTATACTATAGAGAGATTATTGTAGATTATATAGAGAGTCAAATCTAAACACATTAGCCTTTAAAAGTAGAAAGCTTTAACATGGATGTGTAACTACTTTTCCAACAGAGAGTATTCCTGTCCTTTGGTAGATACTCAGGAGTGGAATTACTGGCTCATATGGTAGTTCTGTTCATAGGTTTTTGAGAAACCTCCATATTATTCTCTACACTGATTTACTAATTTACATTACCAACAATGCAGGAGAGTTCCCTTTCACCACAGCCTTGCCAGTATTTACCATTCTTTATGTTTTTAATCTAGTCAGTCTTACTCAGATTAGGTGGTATTTTGTGGTTTTGATTTACATCTCTCTTGTGTTAAGGGATGTTGAGTATTTTTCATATGCTTTTTGGCTGTTCATGTGTCTTTCTTGGAGAGTTGTCCATTCAGCCCATTTTCCCATCTTTTAATTGGATTTATTTTTTTCTTCTGAGTAAACTGCTTGAATTCCCTATATATTATGGTTATCAGTCCCTTATCTGAGGCATAGTTTGCAAATATACTCTCCTATTCCAATGGTTGTCTCTACACTCCAATTATTCCTTCTTTTGCCTTGCATAAACTTTTCAACATGATTACAAATATAGAAAATAATCTAGTAATGATAATATATATGGTCATATCTTTGGATTAATATACAGTGTATTCATGATGGTAAAATCCATTTTGTATGATGGAAAGATGTACAGTGGTTGACTATAAAAAAAGACAATGAAACAAAAAATACAATACAATAAAAAGTAGACAGCTTTTTCTGTCAGTAATAGAAGGGAAGTAAGAAATTTGAAATGTCTCAACCCATGTTTGCTGACTTGAAGGTAAAGAGAATCATGTGGGGAAAGCATCAGAAGGAGACGAATTCTGTTATTAGTGATTTTGGATATGGGCTCCAAGATTCAGGCGACAATTTCATCAAATACATTTGTTTTTACCCTAATGAGGCCTGGACAGAGAATCCAATCAAGCTGCTTTAGGGTTCTGAGCTATAGAACTGTAAGATCGCGGGACCAACAGTTGGCGTAATGGCTATCTCACGGACTCCCATGTAGTCGACCGTGGTTCGAGTCCCGGACCTGGTGACTTAAACTCATGCCAGGCACGTGTGCGTGCGTGCCCAAGATCCTGAGAGGAGAATGGAGGAGAAGGGATCGCGGCATGGCCATCCGCCCCCACCCCAGGGGTGATTTCTCGCTTTCTATCTCTCTGTCTCTCTCTGTCTTTCTGGCGAGCGCACACGCCCTATAGCAAAAACGTCTCCAAAACAAAAAAGAACTGTAAGATCACAAATGGGTATTGTTTTATATGACTACATTTTTGTAAATTGTGGTAATGGTTCTGTAGCAACTAATATAATACCTATCTTATTACTTTCACATAGAGAAAATAGAAAGGCAGGAAACGTTTGATTTAACTATTTTTACCTTCTTCTTCTATTTCTTTTTCTTATTTTTTCTCTTTATTTTTAAAGCCATCCAAGGAGAATTTAGACATTATAACTTCTTAGAAAAGACAACTTTTTTAACATAAATATACATGTTCCAAATCATGTCAATCAAAATTTTCCTTTTTTTTAAAAGTTTGGCTAATACCAGGAATTCTCTAGATAGGCATTGCCTTACAGATTTTCCCAGTTATATTTCCATTTCAAATTTAGATACAGAAGAGATAGCTCAAATACAGTGAATCAGAAGTGGTGAAATTTCTATCCTTCTGATAAACAGATGGAGAAAAGTTTACGGCATGGGTGGATAATTTCCAATATGCCTTAAATTATTCTAAATGTGGTCCATGGATCAGCAAGATCAGCAGCATCTGGTAGCATGTTAGAAATGCAGAATCTCAGTCTCCACCTTAGAACTACTGAATGAGAATCGTATATTTTAAGATCTCCAGATGCTGCATACACAATAAAGTTTGAGAAGTGTTGCCTTAAATTGTATTACATGGTTGAAATACTCCTTGACCACTTAGAATAATATCCTTGCTAAAGGTATCCTCTCACTAAAACATGGATACATATAGAATTAGAAAGTCTCCTAAACTGCAATTTTAGAAATATTCTTTGAGTATGTTGAATATTCATTTTGTATTAGTGACTGTTTTAGGTATTTATATTGATTATCCCATTTAAATTTTGTAACAAATACATTATTAGTATTATTTGTGTTTAACCTCTGAAAATTAAACTTTTTAAGTAAAAATTGGATAACTTGACTACAGCATTGCAGCAGAGATTGGAATTTAGGCAAGCTGACATCTTACCATTAGGATAATTGTAGTCAAACTATTATGCTTTTATAAAGCCTTAAAGGATTCTAAATTGTCAAATGAGCATGTAAATTAGAAACTAAAATTCCATCACTCAGTTACTATTTTGTAGTATCTAAAAAGCTAAACAAAAAGATTTAAATAGCCTCAGATCTTTTGTATACATTACTTTCATATGAAGCATTAAAATAAAAACTTCAGAGCCAGCAGATGACTGAAGGTTAAAGACCTGGATTCCATATGGACTATCAGGCAATTCAAGTACTGAACCAGGCAACTTTAAAATCATGCATTCACAGGCCCCAAATCTCTAGATGAGAATGGAGGAGAGAGATCACGCATGGTCCTTCCCACTGGTGGGTGATTTCTCACTTTCTCCTCTCTCTCTCTCTCTCTCCCTCTCTGGCAATCTTTTTGGAAAAGAAAATGTACATAAAAATGAAAGAAAATATATAAGGAAAATTAACTTTATCTCAGAGGTTGATTATGAGGAAATACAGTAATAATACATGCAGAGAACCAGCAGTTAGCGTAATGGCTATGTCGCTGGACTCCCACGTAGTCAACTGCGGTTCGCGTCCCGGACCCAGTGGCTTAAAACTCACGCCGGGCACGTGTGCGTGCGTGCCCGAGAGGAGAATGGAGGAGAAGGGATTGCGGCGTGACCATCCCCCCTGGGGAGTGATTTCTCGCTTTCTGTCTCTATGTCTCTCTCTGTCTGTCTGGCGAGCGCACGCGCCCTATAGCGAAAACCTAAAAAAAAAAAAAAAAAAAAAAAAAGAGCTCCTAGTGTAGAGAGTGTAATAGTCGCTAAAGAGAAAGACATCTGTTTAGGTAGAGAATGTATATGTGGAAACTTAACTTCATTCAATAGGACAGAGAATACAAAGTGCATTAAAAGTCACTCGGAGATTGGATGCAGTTAGCAAAGGGTAAACTTTGAAGATCTTGGGTAAAAGTGCATAGGTCCTTAATTTTTCTATTTTTGATTACTCAGGTCAACCAAGAGAGATTTTATTCATTTTCCAAACTATACAGCTGAGAGTGTCAATGACTACCTGAGTTAGATTTCTAGATATCAGTTAGTTCAAATTGTTTCCTTATTATGAATTATACACACATCTTTTCATTTTCTCTTAAACACTATACAGAAAAATATCACAAAGACATGGAGACTCATATATCTCATCACAAGAAATATATCACAGTTGGGAACTCCTAATGTTTATAAAACTACCTTTTTTTATTTTGAGCATCTTAATATTTTAAAAATTCAGTACATTAGTGAGCTTAACATTATACTTCAAATTTATTTCCTGTCAAATAGTGGAATTTCCTGGATTTCATTTTAATGATTTAAATTATAACTATTTTAAAAAATAAAACCATATGAAAAGAGATGAGCTATTGCCAAATCTGGAAGATAAATTTTGTCTTTCTGGTTGAGTGATAGGTGTTGGAATTTACATTTCAACTTCTCGAATGGATGGCATCAACACCCTTTAAGCATTTCTTGTGGAGAAACATTGATTTGCCCTCTCTCTGTAATAATTTCTACTATTTTCTAGTTTTAGAAGCTAATAACATCAAATGTAATTGTATTTTCTATAATTTCTCCCCCTGGGTACATGACATTTCAGAAGAAAATTAAATATATTAGAGCAGGAAACAGAAACACTCTTTAGAGAAAATGAGGTTTGTTACTTTCCTCTCTCTTCAATTTCAAACCAGTAACTTAGTATTTTTAAAGGAATAAAAATGAATTTAGTTTCATTTACTAATTTTCACATTTACTTAAAAATGAATCTATCCTCTGATGTGCGTCCTACTTACGGTTTTTAAACAATATTTGAAAGAAGCAATCTGTATCTATTTTTCCTGCATTAATCTTAGATTTTATCACCAATTGCTACACTTGAATATGTACAAATTAAATTTACAGGTTTTTACAAATATTTATGTATTAGAATTTAAATTTCATCAGATTAGAGTATTTATTCAGCTTACATGATTTTTCTTTTCTTGTCTTGTCTTTTCTTTTCTTTTCTTTTCTTTTCTTTTCTTTTCTTTTCTTTTCTTTTTTTTTTTAATTGCTAGCAAGTTTGTACACCTACCAGAGAGAAGCAGAAAGACAGCCAAAGACAGAGAAAGCACTCCCAATGCAGTGTGGTCACACAATAATCTCTTCTCTATTTCTTCATGTTGGAATTTTGATCATGCCCAGTATATTTTACAAGCCACTATGGCAAGAATTCAAATCACCAGCGGCCAAGTGAGATCCAGCTCCTTTAACTACTAGGTTATGGAACTGGCTCTCAGGCGACAGGTTTAGCACCAAATCTAGGGTAGTGTTTGATACATTGTAAGTGCTCAGGAAATGCTATTGAAACTATAAATATAAGAGAATTTTTGAATGATTACTTTTTAATATCTAATATTTGATTAACTTATTATCTCCTAGAATTTCTAAACTAACTTTAGGTTGTGCAAAAAAAAAAAAAAAATGCAAGTGAGAAAATGATTTAAATTATTTAAGCTATACACTCTTTTTTTAAATAACTATTTTTTTATTTTCTATTTATTCATTCATTAATTTTTAATTTGATCAGAGAGAGACAGAGGGTGAGAGTGAGAGAGAGAAAGTGAGAAAGCAAGCCACCAAGTCCAGGACTCGAACCCCGGTCGGCCATATGGGAGTGTCCAGCGCCTTAACCACCACACCACCTGCTGGTCCCAAGTTATACACTCTTAATTTGAAAATCTTACAGAAAATGATGCAAGAAAATGATCCAAATTATTTTAAGCTATATACACTCTTTTTTCTTTCCTAAGAGAGATTTTTGCTATAGGGCTCATGTGCATGCTGTAGAGACAGAGAAAGACAGAAAGTGAGAAATCACACCCAGGAAGGATGGTAACACCACAATCCCTTCTCCTCCATACTCCTCTTGGAATTTTGGGCATGCGCCCACTAGTACTCAGTGTGAGTTTAAGCTGCCAGGTCCGGGACTCAAACTGCAGTCAACTACATGGGAGTCCAGTGATGTAACCATTACACCATCTGGTGGTCCCTAGTTATACCTAAAATTTTTAAATATTACAATATTAGTCATTTTTTAATATTTAATTTTCTTAAGCTACTCTATTAGTAGGAGAGCAATAAAATATCAGAAAGTCACAGTTTGAGCTCTTCATCCTTAAAGTATTTAACCCTGGCATGCTTGTATTATTTTTATGTACTCACTTTCAGCTTCTTTCTCTAGCTCAAGAAATTCACATCTAGGATTTTTCTGGTGAAGGGCCTTCAATTTTATAACCATGAAAGATCTATGACCATACCAGAGTCATATGGAACTTAGTCCGTTTTTACTTGCTACCAAAAATATCTGAGTCTGAGTTGTTTAATAAAGAAGACAGATGTTTACTTGTAAACTCACAGTTTTGAGTGGCTGGAAAGTCCAAAGGCCTATGACATAGCTAATGCTAACTCAGAGGAAGGTGGGTACATGCAGAGAGAAAGAGAGAGCAAGAGAGTGAGAGAGAAAGAAAGATTGTTTTCTTCCTTCATAGCAATCACCTCTCAAGTGAGAGCTAACATCTTTTTTAGAGATCTAAAACTAGTCACCACACATTAGATTAATCAGTTCCTATCATCAAATTTCAAAACATGAAATTTTGATGGAACAACTATGATCCAAATCATAACAGGAATAATATCTCTTCCATAGGAAATATGCATGTCTGATTGCTACAAGCTGCGGGAGTTTTAGCCAAATTGACTCCAGCAAAACAGCACTCTACAGGCTCCAAATTTAAAGTACAGTACTTCTCTATTTCATCTCTAGTCTACTTACAGTTCTTTAGAAGGAATAAAATCTTTAGTGCAGTAGATCTTTTTTTTTTTTTTTGGAGAGGTTTTTTCGCTATAGGGCGCGTGCGCTCGCCAGACAGACAGAGAGAGAAATAGAGACAGAAAGCAAGAAATCACCCCCAGAGGGGATGGTCACGTCGCAATCCCTTCTCCTCCATTCTCCTCTCGGGATCCTGGGCATGCACGCACATGCGCCGGGCATGAGTTTTAAGCCACCGGGTCCAGGGCAAACCATGGTCGACTACGTGGGAGTCCAGCGACATAGCCATTACCTAACTGCTGGTTCCCTCTTTTTTTTTTTCTTTTTTAACAGAGAGATTTTTGCTATAGGGTGTGTATGCTTGCCGGAGATACACAGAGACACAGAAAGTGATAAGTCGCCCCCTGAGAGGATGACCATGCCACAATCCCTTCTCTTCCATTCTCTAGGGATTTTGGACACTCACACACACGCGCGCCAAGTGTGAGTTTTGCGCTGCTGGGTCAAGGATTCAAACTCCAGTCAATTACGTGAGTGTCCAGTGATGTAACCATCCCGCCCTCTGCTAGTCCCCTAGTACAATAGATCTTTAATTTATATGAGTATCATATTAAGTATTCCAAGTAGCTTAATAGAAGTCAAACCTCACCATCTTTGAGGAACAGATCTTATCTCCATGCAAGGGGAAAAAAAGCTTTCCTAAAAAAATCCTACCCACAAAAACTAGTTTGTTTTCCTCTCTTATCCTTTTTATATACTATGGGTATGCAATTATGGAAAAAGATTGTTCTAGGGTACAGAAGTAATGGTCCGGCCATATTCTCACAAATCTGTACATCGTCATTCATACTTATTGTATGTCATAGGTATTGTACCTGCCTGATAATTCCAGTTGTTACCTTATGACATTTGTGAGAATTTAATTGAATAAAATTCAAATATATTCATTTTTTATTATAAGATATACTGATACTTACCTAAAGTGTGGAAAACATTTAAAAATAATCATTGCATCTTTGAGACATTTGTTAATATTTAATTTTCTTAGGACATTTAAGTGTTTCATTATGCAGTTAATTTTGTTCACTAACTCAACAACCATTTTATTCATATAAAATGAGATTTTTATTAAGTCTTTGAATATATTAACTATATTAACACTGCATTCATTTAGAGCATTAAAGTGCTTAATGCTTTTTAAAGTTATGTATGCATTTGGGAAGAATGGAATGGACAAGTGGTACAAAAAAGTCATAGGCTTAATTTTTTTAAATAATTTTTATTTAACTTTATTTATTATTATAATTATTTTAATTTGACCAGAGAAAGACACAGAGAGAGAGAAAGAGAGGGAAAGGGAGAAAGCAAGCTGCTGGGTCTGGGACTTGAACAGTGTTTGGCCATGTAGGAATCTAATGTCCTTAACTGCTGCACCACATGCCAGCCCTAAACTTAATGCCCTAGACTTAATGTTAAGTGAAGTGAGCCAGACTGAAAGATACACACTGTATGTTTAAACTCAATATATATCAAAAATCTACAGTCTATGGGAGATATTGAAAGATCCAAAGATATGAAAGCAGAGAGAATAAGTGTAGATACCAGAAACTGTAAAGGAAGCGGGTGAGTGGTAGGGAATGGGTGGGAGGGCAAAGGGAAGAAACATTTAACAGAAACAAAGAATGTAACGTTCCCTGTTGAAAAGAAAATGCTGCAATTTTTTCTTTTAACATTTTTTTAAAAATCATAAATGAACATTGATTTTGTTAGTCTTTCTTTTCTATTTCTGGCACAGAGTAGACCCTTAATAAATGTTTTTGAATAAAATGATTTAAAAGAATGTTTTGAAGGTATAAAACAATTTTCCATTTCAATTTATTTCCATACTCTATATCTCCTCTTTTTCTTCTTTTCTTCTCCGTTTTTGGAAGCAACCAATAAGTTCTTCAGATCTGTGGTTTACCAGCAAAAGAAAATCATTAATATGATCACAGATATCAGCCTAACATATCTAACCAATTTAAATTGGCACTAGCTGAATTCATCCCAAATATAAATTCTGAGGAATATGATCAAAGAAAGACTAAAAAATCATTGCTATAAAAATGTGAATGCTGAGCATTCACATGCATTTTTATGAGACTTGCATTTAGATGAAGACAATTAGGAAAGAAGCCCTTAAATAGGTTGGGACTCTATAAACACTTCTGAAACTTTCTTTAAAATGTAATTTGCTTTACAGCCAAATTCTTCCCTGGCAGCTTCTCTATCGGTTCTTAGCAGCACATTCAGTGTAGTCAATGAGCCAATTCCAAAGATAGTTCAGAAACCTAGTTTGTGCTTAGGGGCAGCATTTTAGTAATTAGAACTTCTATTCTACACAAGTGGAACTTATTAGGGAGAGTAGTTTAAATCGCTTAAGCAGGTAGAACTATTTGTACTTATTTTCTGAGCTGCCAATATGTTAATCCAGCATCTGGGGAGCAGCTTTCTCTACTCTGCCGCCCAGGTTTCCTTTGTTTTCCATGTTGTTGTGGAACTTCCTCTACTCTACATAAACTTATTACTGCTATCTATTACCATTAGAGATAATATTTGCATCCACTTTGACCACCATCATGCATAGAAATTATAGTATTCCTTATTTCCTGTTTAATAAATTTTTGTAGAATTCAATTAAATTTATGCATTTTCATTAACCTAAAGAAGTAAGATGTGTACTAATTTAATTATTTAAAACAAAATAAGTAAAGGTGATAGTCATAATAACAGATCATATATAGTTGAGTACTTACTTCATAAACTAGTCACTATTTTAAGCACTTTACATGTATAATCAGCAGATTTCGCTTTAGAAACTTGGGGGGTCAGAAAGCATTTGTTCTCTCTACAATAAGATAATGATGATACTACCACTACCGTGTGAGAAAGGCATGAGAATGAATTAAGAGGAATCTGAGAAATTACAAAAAAAGGTTAAGTTTTTGATAAACAGAGTTGCTAAACAAAATTCCTTCTATTTTTAAAACGACAACAAAAAGTAAACAAAGCTTGGGACCAGCAGGTGGCATGGTGGTTAAGGTGCTGGACACTCCCACATGGCCGACCGGGGTTCAAGTCCTGAATCTGGTGGCTTGCTTTCTCACTTCCTCTCTCTCACTCTCACCCTCTGTCTCTCTCTGATCAAATTAAAAAATAAATGAATGAATAAATAAAAAATAAAATAAATAATTATTTAAAAAAAAAAAAAAAAAGTAAACAAAGCTTATCTCAGTGATTAGCTGCACTCTATTACAGAAAATAGTACAGATTGATTTAACAATTCATTCTCTTGAATGAAGTTATTCAATGACACTCTACCAAGTGAAAATGATCATCAAGCACAGTCCTATTAATGTGAAACTGGAGCCACTTGCTCCCTAAGCAGGAAATAGAGGAAACCGCAGATTTTATTTTTTATTTTTACTTTTTATTAACTTTTTTATTAAGTTTTTGCCATAGAGTGCATACACTTGTTGGAGAGAGACAGAGGGAAAGTGAGAAATCCCCTCCACATGACCTCCCAGAGGGGATGGCCATGCCACAATCCCTTCTCCTACATTTTCCTTAGGATTTGGGGCATGCATGCACACATACCCAGTGTGATTTTCAAGCTGCCAGGTTCAGAACTCAAAATGCACTCTGCCATGTGGAAGTCTAGCACCTTAATCACCACACCACCTCCTAGCCCTTTTTTTTTTTTAATCAAAGTCCAATTGTCCCTTTCTTGGCAGGGGACAGCGGACATTAAACAATCATGTCAATCTAAGTCAATTGTTTCTTAGAACAGAGTTTCTTGGAACTCTGTTTGCCAACTTACTTTCTGATAATGCAACACATGCACATTTTCATCCCACATACCATGCACGTGGGTGATACATATCCTTACTTAGTGTTAAGGTTTTTTTCTCTTTTCATTCTCCCCTTTTTTGCCCTATTTATATTTTATGGTAAATCGTTATGATCATTGCATATACTTTTTTCGCCCTTGCCTCTCTCTTGCTCCAGTTATTGCTCTGTTGATATTATACTTTGTTCAAACCTAGCTCTTGTATACCTACCCTGACTGGAACAACACACAATGGCTTTAACTGTTCTTCCTTTGACTAGGCTCACTATAAAATAATGGTAAACAAATGAGGCTCAGCAATGACACTTTCTCACTCCCCCATAGCAGAGCTGACTCTCTGCTCTCCTCCTCTCCGGGAAATCTCCAACCACTCCTTTTCAGCATAGGTGCTCAACCAATGCCTTGCCTCCTACGCTATTAAGAAAAAAAGAAAACAGAAAGTGGACTTGAATAAGCTCTCACTGTCACATCCACCCACACATGTAGTCTTCTTGTTTAATACCAGCATGAATTCATGCTTCTACCTAATGTCAAATCTCCTACCTGTTCACTTCATATTTTTCAACTATGAAGATGAGGGAGTTACTGCCATATTTTTATTATGTTATCAACCTAATTATATTTAGCTGATCTACTTAAAATGACTTCCTAAGTATCAAAGGAAAGTCATATGTTTTTATTGTACTTTTAAGAGGTTAGAATAATCATTGAAAAGACTCATTTTAATTTTGAACTATAGAAAAATCATGAAAAATATCAGGCTTTGTGAACAGTAATAAAACTTATGCATAAGTAAATAATTTTTAATATATCATAGAGAAAATAAAGCACTCACAATGTCTGGCTCTCTATGTGAAGTCCCAGATGGATTCCAGAATTATTTAAAAGTGGGAAAAAAATGCACAAATCTCTATTCCAACTACATTTGGTTGTCTTATTATTATGATCCTCTCCTTCCTCCTTCTAAATTTTCACAATAAAAATACCATCAAATGAGAAAATTTTTTTAAGGTTGACATAGAAAATTTTTAATTAAATTAAATTTGAAAATATTTCATAGAAATATGATGACATTGGGGCCAGCATGTAGCATGATGTTTAAGGGTGCCGAACTCCCACATGGTTGACCACAGTTCAAGTCCCAAATCTGGTGGTTTGCTTTCTCACTTTCTCTTTCTCTCTCTCTCTTTTACTCTTTCACTCTGTCCTTCTCTGGTCAAATTAAAAAAAAAAAAAAAAGGATAAATAAATAAAGTGAATAAAAATAATAATTAATAAAAAAGAAATATGATGACATAAAAATACACATTCACATCTCAGTCAATCTTTTTGCAATTGCTATATAATCCAATTTTTTTAAAACCCAAGCAGTGACGTTGTGATTTCAGTTTAAAATATCTTCACTTTTAGGAAATATACAACTGGGACTCATGCAAAATCAAACTCTCTCACCATGAAATTCTTCTGAGTTTATCTTGCATGAGAAACTAGAAAATGTTCTATAAATATTCATGATCTGGCAGTTAGTCTTTTCTGATATATATTTGCAGTATGAAAATAAAAGCTCATAGAAAAATCCAACCCGATTATTATAAAATTGAGGTAGGTAATTTTTTCAAAGCCTATGCATGACAAATGTTTACTCTTTCTGAAACAGTGCCTTTTGTTTTATTATTATCCATATTTATTCGGCGTTAACATAAAATCATTTCACATAATAGATACTTCTTTCATTGGTGCCTCTACTATATTGGTCTTTTCGTTTAAAGGTATCATAAATAGAAATTTGTTTCTATCCTTAGCAGTCTCTCCAGATTCCTATCTATTTTGTTTCATCATGTGATATCTGTCAGTTTCCTATGCTCACCTAACATTCTGATTTGTCATTTTATTATGCATTCATAAAAGGTCTTTTTCAATTTATAAAAGTAAATATATATTATAGGAAGAAAACAATTTTGGAATTTTTAGCTCATTATAAACATATGCATATCAGGTGATTGATAGCATAATTAGGGAAAAACACTGAAAGATATTGCCATAATAATTATATTTGGAATATTTCAGAATCTCTGAGTTCATTTGTATTGACTCAGAGAAAAGTTAACTTAAACAATACAAATACAAGTTATTTATTCAATTAAACTGAGCAGTATAAAAAAAGATTCTGGTTATTAGGAAATAAAAAACTGTCTAGGGACTGGAGTTAATTTAATTTAATTTAAGTAAAATGTATCCAGATTACCATATGTTTATGCATTTTAAATATATAAAATAAAAAATATAAACATATGTACTCTCTTTTCTATCAAGGCTACTCTGAAATAATTAATATTATCATCGATAGTCTTGCTTTACAATTATCACAGTCACAAAATGTTTCTTATAAACTTTATTAGTAAAAGGATTAGAATTCGGTTCCATAAGAAGTAATTCTCCTTGGTTAAAAAACATTTAAATCTGAATGCATATATCATGTTAATAAACCAATTTAGTAATACTTTGGAGTGGAATAGTTGAAAAATGAGACTATTACTTTTGCCTCACTAAACTTCTAAAAAAATAAGAGACCATGTCTATATTATAGTGGTGGAAATGAATTAGACCAGGTTTTTAGCAATATTTCATGACTAAATTTTAATTTGGTCCAGAAGCATTAGATGAATTTTTAAAAAATTTCTTAAGATTTTTTCTGGAACCTCAGACCATTTAAACATGTTCTCCATATTAAATCAAGTCATGTCACACTAATTTAGCAATAACCATGAAAATCCAGTTTATAATTTAACTGAGGAAAGACTTACATATGAACCATTAACGAAATTCAAGTCTTGATAAATATATGCTCCATACAACTGCGTACCAACCCCTACCAAAATATAGATAATTTACATCACTCCGAAACTGTCCTTATGCCTTTTAGTCAAATCCCAAATATCATGAATATCCACTCTTCTGAAAATTCTAACTATAGAAAAAATTTTCCTATTTTAAATTTATATAAATAAAATCATACCATGTCTACTCTTTTCTGTCTGGTTATTCTCACTTATTAAAATGTTTGAGACAACCAAATTATAACACATACCTGCAGTTTATTGTATTTTTATTTGTTTAATAAAGAATTAACCTCTGGCCTTGACCTTTGGCTACCTTGGGGGGATATTTCAGCCCCTGGAATGTCATATCTTTGCGTGGGAGATCTAGCTACCAGAAAATCTAACAACCTGATTTATCCTGGCAGTTTTGAGCTATACCTTATCCATTTTGCCTCTGGAGGAATCAGAAATGAAATGTATCAGCTCAACCTTCAGGAAGGCTAAAGACTAATTATCTGCCACATAGGTAGAAATATGATCAAGCCCCATAAAAGTTATGAGCACTGAGGCTTGAGTGAGCATCACTGGTTGACAATACAGATTTAACTCATTTTATTGTGCTTCAGTTTACTGTGCTTTGGAGATATTGCACTTTTTTCCCCAAGGAAAGATTTGTGGTTAAGCAAGTCGATTGGCACCATTTTTCCAACAACATGTGCTCACTTCATGTTTCCAAGCTGCATTTGGTAATTTTCACATTTCAAACATTTTCATAATCACTATATCTGTGACTGTGACCTACAATCTTTAATGTCACAACTGAAAACGTTTCAGGGTAACACAGATGGCATCCATATATGATGGCAAATTGAATTGATAAATATTGTACGTATTCCAACTCCTTTATTCACTGGCCATTTTCAAATCTCTCTCTTTCTCCTCAGGCTTCCCTGTTCTGTTTGACACAGGAATTTTAAGTTAGATCAGTTAATAGCTCTCCCATGGCCTCTAAGTGCTCAAGTAAAAGGAAGTCAAGTGTCTCTCACTTTAAATCGTAACTAGAAAGTATTAAGCTTAGTGAGGAAGGCATATCAAAAGTCAAGATGGGGGAACCAGCAGTTAGCGTAATGACTATGTTGCTGGACTCCCACGTAGTCGACCGCGGTTCGCGTCCCGGACCCGGTGGCTTAAAACTCACGCCGGGCACGTGTGCGCGCATGCCCAGAATCCTGAGAGGAGAATGGAGAAGAAGGGATTGCGGCGTGACCATCCCCCCTGGGAGGTGATTACTCGCTTTCTTTTTTTTTTCTTTTTTTTATTATCATCATAATCTTCTTTATATTACATTGGGTTACATATAATTTTACAGTGCATTACATTGCTTTTTCAAAAGGGAATGCCATGCATGTCAGTCAATAAAGAGACATTAATCTCCCCATTTCATCATTCAATATCTTTTCTATGTTTTTTCCAATCACCATTATTATTCTAATTATTTTTTAAAACAGTCAATCACTATTTCTCATTTTGCTTGTAAAAAGTTTACCCATCATGAAATACTTCTCAGACCAATCCAGTTGAGAATACTATACATGTCATCACCAACAGGTAATAAGTGTCTCTCTCTGTCTGTCTGGTGAGCGCACGCGCCCTATAGTGAAAACCTCTCAAAAAAAAAAAAAAAAAAAAAAAAAAAAGTCAAGATAGGATGAAAAAAAAAAAAAAAAAAGTCAAGATAGGATGAAAGTTAGGGCATTTGCTCCAGTTACTGCAGTTGTGTAAGCAATGGAAAAGTTCCTGAAGGAAATTAAAAATGCTATCTTGGTGAACACAGGACTATTAAGAAAGGAAGGTAACCTTACTTCTGATATAGAAGAAGTTTTAGTAGCCTAGGGGGGAGATTTAACCAGCCACACCATTTACTTAAGCCAAAACCGAATCTAGAATAAGGCCCTGACTCCAGTTCTCTGAAGACTGAGAGAATTGAAGAAACTGCAGTAGGAAGGTCCGAAATGAGAAGAAGCTGGTTCATGAAATTTAAGGAAAGAAGCTATCTTCCTAACACAGTGAAGAAGCATAAGCTATCATAAGTTATCCAGAGATCTATTAATAGTTAAGATCTTTGATGAAGGTACTTAGGCTAAACAACAGATTTTTTAATGTAGAAGAAACAACTTTATATTGGAAGATGCCATTTAGGATTTTCATAGATGGAAAGGAGAAGTCAATGCCTGGTTTCAAAGCTTAGAACAGGCTAACCCTCTTGGCAGGGTGACTGTAAGTGGAAATCAGTTTTCGTTTACTATTCTGAAAATCCTAGGGCCCTAAAAATCACGCTGAATCTACTCTTTCTTTACTCTATAAGTGGAACAGTAAAGCCTGGATGACAGCACATCTATTTACAACAATGGTTTACTGAATATTTTATGTGTACTGCTCAGGAAAAAAAAAAAAAAAAAAAAAAAAAAAAAAAAGACTCCTTTTAAAAAATTACTGCCCATTGACCAAGTTTGTGGTTTTCTAAGAGTTCCGATGGAGATGTACAAGAAGATTAATATTGTTGCCATGCCTGCTAATACACTATCTACTCTACAGCCCATGCATTAAGTAGTAATTTTGACTTTTAGGTCTTATTATTGAAGAATTCTTTTTACTTTTTTTTTTTTTTCTTTTTGAGGGAGATTAGACATACGAGCTCATCAGAGAGACAGAGAAACAGAAAGTGAGAAATAATCCCCTGGGGGATGGCCATGCTTCAATCCTTTATCCTCCAGTCTCAGGATTTCATGCATGCACACACATGTGCCCAACATGAGTTTCAAGTCATCAGTTCTGGCACTCGAACTGCAGTCCATCATGTGGAAGTCCAGCACCCCAACCACTACACCACCTGTTTGCCCATGAAGAAATATTTTTAAGGCTATAGCTGCCTCAATAGTAATTTCTCTAATGGATCTGGGCTAAGTAAATCAGAAACCTTCTGGACGGTCATCTGTGGTGGTACAGATGGTAGGGCACCACTGAACAATATTGGAACCATAAGAGAAGATCTTGGGTTCAGGTTTTGGTTCCAGGGTTCATCTAAACACACAGGGTATGCCAGGGCACACCCATGATCTTGACTAGAAAGAAGGCTAGGTGGAGTATCACGGCATGACAAGATCCTATTGGGGGTCTCTCTCTCTCTCTCTCTCTGTCTCTGTCTCTCTTCCTCAAAGAATAACTTTTTTTTGAATTATTCTTATTTAATTTTATTTATTTATTCATTTTATGTTAATTTGACCAGAGAAAGACACAGAGAGAGAGAGAGAGAGAGAGAGAGAGAGAGAGAGAGAGAGAGAGAGAAAGTGAGAAAGCAAACCACCAGGTCCGAGACTCAAACCATGGTCAGCCACATGGGAGTGTCCAGCACCTTAACCACCATGCTGCCTGCTGGTCCCAAAGAATAACCTTTTAAAAAAGAAACTTTCTGGAAAGTATTCACCATTTTAGATGCCATTAAGAACACTGGTGCTTCATGGGAGCAGGTCAAAGTATCAACATTAATAGGAGTTTGGAAGAGGTTGATTCCAAAGCTCATGAGTGGCCTTGAGGAGTTTAAACTTCAGTGGAGGAAATAAGTAAAAAATATAGTAGAAATAGCGAGAAAACTATAATTAGAAGTGAATCCTGAAGATGTGACTAAATCTCATGATAGAACTTTAACAAATGAGGAGTTTCTTCTCATGGAAAAGCAAAGGAAGTGGTTTCTTGGATAAAATCTATTCCTGATGAAAAGACTGTGAACATCAACAAAATGGTAACAAAGGATTTTAAATAGTACATAAACTTAGTTGATAAAGCAGCTACAGGATTTGAGAAGAATGACCACAATTCCACCTTGATAGAATGCTATCAACTAGTATCACATGCTACAGAAATTTTTTTTCATGAAAAGAAGATTCAATCATTTTAGCACATTTTATCGACATCTTATTTTTAAAAATCGCCATGGCCACACTACCTTCAGCAGCCACAAGCCTCATCCTGATCAGACAGAAGCCATAAACATGGAGGCAAGACTCTTCATCAGGAAAGAGTGTGACTTCATGTAGGCTCAGATGATTGTTAGCAATTTTTTTTAGCAATGAAGTTATTTTTCTTTTCTTTCTTTTTTTTTTTTTTTTTTTTTGAGATATTTTTGCTATAGGGCGCGTGCGCTCACCAGACAGACAGAGAGAGACATAGAGACAGAAAGCGAGAAATCACCCCCAGGGGGGATGGTCATGCCGCAATCCCTTCTCCTCCATTCTCCTCTCGGGATCTTGGGCACACACGCACACGCGCCCGGCGTGAGTTTTAAGCCACCGGGTCCAGGACGCGAACCGCAGTCAACTACATTGGGAGTCCAGCGACATAGCCATTACACTAACTGCTGGTACCTGCAATGAAGTATTTTTAAAGGAAGGTATGTACATTATTTCTTTAAACATAGTGCTATTGCACACCTGATATATTACGGTATAGTGCAAACATAACTTTCATATACACTAGGAAACACAAACATTTGTGTAATTCACTTTATCACAATTTATGGTCATCTGGAACCGAACCAGCAGTATCTCTCAGATACAACTATGCTATGTGTATTTTATCACACATTAGTACAGGAGGTAATGTGCCAGACTCTTGGAGAAAGACAATATATGATCCATTTTTGGTACTTATTTCTTTCTTCCCTGAGTGAATTTTTCATCTTTATCTTTTACTTGTCATTAACCATAAGTGTGGGTTTAACATATTTTAGTGAACTCAGTGAGTCCATCTGGTAAATTATCAAACCTGAGGGTGGTTTTAGAAATTCCAAATTTGGAGACCAGCAGATGGATAATGGTTACATCACTATACTCTCATATAGTCAACCACAACTCGAGTCCCAGATCCAGTCGTTTAAAAAATTCATGCTGGGTGCAAGTGCATGTGTGCCCAAAATCCCAAGAGGTGACTGGAGGAGAAGGGATTTTGGGGAGGACATTTTCCCGGGGGTGATTTCTTACTTTTTGTCACTCTGATGAGAGCATGCACCCTATAGCAAACTTCTCTAAAAAATAAAAAAGGAAGAAAAAAAAAAAGAAAGAAATTCCAAATGTGTGATTGTTGTCAGAAACGAGGAAAGTCTTATGAGGCATTTCCCCTAATTATTCAATTGTCTAAATTGTCTTGATATTGCTCTGTAGTATTCCATTGTATGAATATACCACAGTTCGTTAATCCTCCTCTTCACAAATTGTTACTTTCCTTTGGGACAAACTTCTCTTGGATAGATAACTAGAAGCAAAATTTGTTGAAATCATTGTGCCTGAAATTTAATGTTCTTAACAAATTTTTGAAAAGATCTTGACATATATTTTCAAGTTTTTTCTGTCTCTTCTTTTCTTTCTCTTGGGATTCAGTTACACTTTTGTTAAAATACTTAAGTTTTTTTCCCTTATTTTTCAAATTGCAAAATTTTATAAAGGGCCCTCAAATTCACTGATATTTTTCTTCGGTATTCAGCTTTTTAGATTATTTAATATTTTTTAACTTTTAGATAGTTAAACAGTTTGCAATGATATAATTTCAATTTTCCTTTCTACAATTTTATTTAACGTTACTCATCTATTCCTTCATTATAATCATTTACCATAGAGCATGTACATGCAGTAGAATGAGAGAGAAAGTGATAAAACCTTGTAAGAACAAATCTCATTTATCTTGGGTTCTGTTTTATGGATTATACTTCTGATTGGATGTGGGTAATATTTTACTTCTCTGCATATCTAGTAATTTTGTAATGTGTTCTGATATTGCATATGACACGATGTGGAGACTCTGGTTGCTGTTACTTTATTTCTGAACACTTTTGGTTTTTGTACCAACAGCCAGTGAAACCACTGACTGACTCTTAGAATCTGTTAAGACTAGTTTTTACACTTAGTTTAGCCAGATCTGTGGAAAGCTCAGGCACTTATAAGCCACTTTAACTTGACTAACCCTAACTCCAAGTATTTTATACCCTCTGCTGAGGAGAAGCCTAAAGTGAATTCTTTCAACTTTAAAGCTGTGGATTTCCACTAGGCTCCTTACTGACTCTCATGAAGGCAGAATTTGAGACCAATCTACGGAAAGTTTACTCCCTGATATTGTGGTCCCATCCAAGATTTGCTCCCTCAGTTCTCAGTCACTGTGGAAGTCCCAGACTCTGTTCTGAACCCACAAGTGAAGTGCAACTCTCTGCTTAAATTCTAAAGTTAATTTCTTTCTCTCTCTCTGTATCTCTTCTTTTTCTTTAATTTCTTTGAGGGCTTGGAATATACTACATGAAGCTTTATAAAAGTGATTCTTATCTAACTGGTAAAGGTAGTGCCGTTCTTTGGAGAGCAATATACCCCTCAGTCTCTGTCTACTGTTTTAGTCTCACCAATGCTTTCAAATAAAGTAGTTACTATATTTTGTTGTGTAAATTTTAATTCATGTAAGAGTTCTAATTCATAGAATTCTAATTCCTAGAAGGCTCTTGAAGATACTCTGCCTTTATCATGAGTACATCACCATGCAACATATGTTTTAATGTAATTATTTCAATTATTAGACAACTATTTATTTGCTAAGCACCAATGATAATCCAATTAAGATATAAGTGGGACTTAGTTCTTGACTACATGAAGATTACTTCGAGAGGACCATCATCAAATATAAATTCTCTGAACATAAGTAGAGAATTAGTCAATCCAGAGAACTTCTCCGATCAATGAAAGTTGATGATTGAAATTAAGGTCTTATAAACTGAAGTTTCTCACCATCGTTGGTCAAAATTAATCCCTACAGAAATACGGAGACATCATTGTCAAGACGGGGAGGTAGTGTTGCTATATTTTGATCAACTGGACTGGGGAGAAATGTTCACATATTGAAATGGTCACCTTGTAAGCTAAATAATGTGATTGAATGTATTTTAAAAAATGTAAATAAAAAAAGAAAAAAATAGTGATGCAAGATAATCATAATAATAATACTTAAATATTATAACAGAGAATTTAGGAATGTAAGTCTCATAATAATAGTAAGATTAAGAATTAGATTATTCACTAAATATTCCCTAGGGGACTTTTATTAAATTCAATGTACCTGAGGAAAAAATAGTGAAAACAGTACATTTAATGTAAGAGAAAAAAATTCAAAGATTGTCATATGAAGAAGAAATATCACCACATGCAATTTCTAAAAGTAATAAATAAATAAGTGTATATATTCCCCTCATTCTTTAAAGAAATTGCTAATTTGCTTTCTTAATACAGAAAGTACTTTATTACTCTGCACATAATTTTTTTCTTATGTGAACCCTGACATTTACCCTGACTCTACAAATCTCAAGTTATTTTTTTTTCCATGAAGACATAAGCCTAGTTTAAAATACATCAATTATTGTATGTCCAATAATCACATATAAAGGTCTTAGTTTTCCTTTGTTTTGTTTTAAATTGCTAGAGTGGGTGTATTCTTGCCAAAGAGACACAGGGAGAGAAAAGAAAGCACACCAATGAGGATGGTCACACCCATGAACGGGGCCTCGTCTCACCCCAATCCCTTCTCCATTTAATGTCCTGCTGGGATTTGGGCCACACGTTCACCCATGGTCAGCATGGTTTTCAAGCTCCTCAGGACTGGAATTTGAACTGCAGAAGGCCATGTGCGATCCAGCTTTCAAACTATCAAGCTATGGAGCCAGCAAAAGTTCTTAGTCTGTTAAATTTCCCTAAATAACTTACCCAGTTACTATTGTTTTTGGGTAACTTCTGTAAGAGTGGACAGTCCAATAAAATACAAAGTGTGTGGAAATAGTGAATTAAAAGAATACTTAGTAAGCTACTGATTTTGCTTATAATTATATTCCTAGTGCCTACTACCATCCCTAGTTTATGAATAGTAGCCACTCAAAAATGTGTATATATATATATATAGATCAGTACAATAAAACATTTTATTAAAGTGATGATTTAAAAGGATCACCATCCTTGCCCTCCTTTGTCATAAGACACTCTCTGGGTGAGAAGAGGGGTAAAGAGATAATAATAAACACAGAGGGGCCAGTAGATGGTATGGTGGTTAAGGTACTTGACTTCCACATGGTTGACCACAGTTAGAGTTCTGGATTTGGAGGCTTGAAAAATCATATCCACACTCATGTGCCTATGTGCTCAAAACCCCAGAAGATAATGGAGGAGAAGGGATAGCAGCGTGACATCCTCCCTGAGGGATGATTTCTCACTTTCCTTCTCACTGTCTCTCTCTGTTTCTTTCAGGTAAACACACATTCCCTATGGCAAAATCTCTAAAATAATAATAGTAATAATGATAATATTGGGTTATCTGAAAAGGCATGACACATTTTTTCTGTTTGTCTCTGCAATAATGTGTCATGATTTTTCTGATGACCCAATAATAATAAACACAGTTATGAAAGTCATAAATGTACTTAATATTTGTTTAGTCATTTTTTTAAACTTTATTTTTTTATTTTAATTTGACCAAAGAGGGCAGAATGAGAGAGAGAGAAAACATGAGAAATGAAGCCACCAGGTCCAGGACTTGAACTATGGTCGGCCATGTGGTAGTCCAGAGCCCTTAGCCACCACTCCACTTGCCAGCCTCTGATTTTCAATTTTTAGTAAACCTAAATGGTGGTACCTAATAGTATTCTTTTTTTTTTTTCAGAGAGAATGCCTGTTTAGTTTAGATACATATCATTTATCTCTCAAAAGAGAGTGTATTCACATTGTTAAAGAGTATTACTCTCCTCTTGAGAACTGTCTTTATCTTTCGGAGTCTACAAATTGGGGCAATTTAGACAAGCTTTTTACAACTAACAGAAGATTTGGCTTTCTTTCCTTTTTTTCCCTAGCTTTTTTGAGATATAATTAACAAACTGGAATATAGGAGTTAGATATACTTAAGGTGTACAAAATGAGGTTTTGATATACATTGTGAAATAATTCCTCAAATCACTTCACATAGTTCCCTTTTTGTTGTTTTAGTGGTGGCTCATCTGTAATAGGAGTACCCCACACATCATATTAGATATATCAACCATAGAAGAGTTACATCCCACTGCTAAGGACTTAATTATGCTCACATTTCCCAGAGAAAAGTAGCCATAGGCAACAATATTCTGTGATTCCAAATCTTCTACACAACTAGGTAAATCACAGGTTAGCACTTGATCAAAGAACAATCTGCTTCCAGCAGCTTAAAGTAAAGTACTTGCCAATTTTGGACAATGGTTTCGTTTTTTTGTTTGTTTGTTTGTTTGTTTTTTTGTTTTGTTTTCTTTTGTTTTTTGAGAGGTTTTCGCTACAGGGCACGCGCTCACCAGACATACAGAGAGAGACATAGAGACAGAAAGCGAGAAATCACCCCCCAGGGAGGATGGTCACGCCGCAATCCCTTCTCCTCCATTCTCCTCTCAGGATCTTGGGCACGCACACACACGTGCCCCCGGGTGAGTTCTAAGCTACCGGGTCCGGGACACGAACCACGATCGACTACGTGGGAGTCCAGCAACATAGCCATTACGCTAACTGCTGGTTGACAATGATTTCTAACAAAGCTTGTCATAATATATTAACTGAGTAATACAGAAACAAGCATCTAGCTAGTATAGGTAAGTCAGACAGACAAAAAGTTAGTGGCTGATCTCTGTTAATATGAAACCACTAACATGCTGATCCACAGCCAGTAGCCTTAGATTCAAAGTAATCTGTTTTCATTCCCGAAAAGGTCTGTACCTACTATCCTTTTAGTCTTCCCAGGGGCTGAATGTTCTTTTATATTTTGTGCATATCATGACCTCATAATCATGCATCTCCAAAATAATTTTCATATTACTTCAAATCATTTAAGTGAATCTCTGTCCCTTGTAACAGAAACACTTAACTAAAATATTCCTGAATGGAACTCACATTTACCCAGAAGACCACACTTTCTACATTACTAACAACTTGTGTATAACTTATGAGATTTCTTGACTCATGTTTACATCAAGTATTTTCTGAGTCATTATTAAATACTTTAGCATTGAAGGAAAGATACCCCATATGTTCACTGAGGTGCCAACTTTATTTGGGTACACTTCCTTTGTACCCATCCCTTAAGGTATCTCTTTTAGAAATCCTCTTTACACTCTTCCCTGCTCTCCCTAACTTGAATGTCTTCTTTCATTATTATTATGCTTTACTGCATTTTATAAACATATTTTACTGATTTCTGTCCAAAAGGAAGAATTCTCTTTTCTCCAGAAGTTTTTCTCTACATATTATCTATTTGTCATCAAAGTTCTTCTATGAATACCTTAGACTAATATCTTCTAATAATTCTGAGAGCATTTATGCCTCAATGCTTCTGAAAATTGCTTTTTCCTAATTTCTCTATTATGGATTATCTTTTACATCACTAATGACCCAAGTATTCACAAATAAAATGTCATTTTTTCTTGTGCATAATGACATGAAATGCGTGATGTAATTGATAATGCTATTTATCTTTTGTACACTTATTACTTGTCCCCAAATGCACAGTCAGAGGTTAAAACAGGCCAGAAACTAATGGCTATATGGTGTCCTATGAAGACAGGTAACACTATAAAGAGAGATTGCTCATCTTTTAAAGTTTGGTTTTCTTGTGAATTTTCTGCACAGAACTGTAATATTTTCACTCTTCTTATTCTTTACATAACATCTTTCGTGTGTTAGCTTGTGTAAGGGTTTTAACAGACTTTTTTTTAAGAGAGATTCTTGCCATAGGGGTGTGCATTTGCCCAAGAGACAGAAAGCAAGAAATCACCCTCCAGGGGGGATAGCCACACCACATCTTTTCTCCTCCATTCTCCTATTGGGATTTTAGGCATGCATGTCCACATACTCAGCATGAGTTTCAAACTACTGGGTCTGGAACTCAAATCACGGTCAACCATGGTTGAGTCCAGTGACAAAACCATTAAGCTATCTGCTGATCCTTTTAATAGATCTCAATAGGTTGTTGCTGAGCACCAAACTCCTGTGCAAATCTGCATAATCTTAGAATTATTCACCCTTCTCAGGACCAGCAGTTAGCGTAATGGCTATATCTCTAGATTCCCATGTTGTCGACTGCGGTTCAAGTCCCGGATCTGTTGGCTTAAACTCACACCAGGTGCATGTGCATGTGTGCCCAAGATCCTGAGAGGAGAAAGGAGGAGAAGGGATTGCAGAGTGGCCATCCCCCCTAGGGGGTAATTTCTCTATTTCTATCTCTCTGTCTCTCCACGTGCACGCGCCCTATAGCAAAAAATAAAAACAAAACAAAACAAAACAAAAAACTCTCCAGAAAAAAAAAGAAAAAAAAAAGGAATTATTCACCCTTCTCCATTCTTTTTCTATTATCTTAGGAGACTGATCTATTTTTATTTCCTTAGAGGTTTTAACCTTATGATGCATACTTTTGTTTTGTTGGAGAGATACAGAGACAGTGAGAGGGAAAGGGAGAAATCACCTCTGAGGTGGGGATGGCCTTGCCACAATCCCTTCTCCTCCTTTCTACTTCTGGGATTTAAGACATGCATGCCCCACACGCCTAGCGTGAGTCTGAAGCCACCAGGTCCAGAACTCGAACTGTTAGTTGGCCATGTGAGAATCCAACGATGTAACTACTATGCCATCTGCTAATCCTGAGGCTGATCTATTTTTTAAAAAATTATTTCTATTGTAATTTCTGATTTACATAAAATTAGTGTACATTTTTGCAAGGTTAAGTTTTTCAAAGAATATTTAGAGCCTGAAATAATCAAGGAAAAGAAAAATATTCACTGTCTCTAACATTTATCATGACTGTGTTCTTAATAACCAGATTTTTGAGAAATCCAAACAACTCACCAGCATAACAAACAAAAAACACCAATAATCTATTTAAAAAATAAAAAGCAGTTGATCTATTCGATCTACATCAATGTTCTCTCTTAACCTGTAGCATACTGTTGAGTTGTCCAGTGGGGGCCACTGACTGAAGGCAAAGGAAAGGAATAAAGAAAATATAATTATGAATTCTTCTTTTTCTTTTCTTTTTTAATTTTATTTTTCCATTTCTTTTTCTTCCATACATTCAATCACATTATTACTTGTCTTACAAAATGGGTATTTCAACAGGTGAACATTTCTCCCTAATACTGTTGATAAAACTACAAAATATCTTCAACAGATAATATCACACCTCTTTGTGCCATTAATGCTTTTCCTCCCTGTCCCTCCCCAAATGTCCTTCCTCAGACCCTCCTCTTTCACACACACTCTATCTGGTATTTACATCTATATACTGCGTTTCTATATCCTTTAGTCAATTAGTTTCAGTCATAGAGTGCAGACACTCGGTATATATTAAGTGGGGACATACAATGCCTCTCCTTCATAGCATGGCTTGCTTCTCTCAGCAGTAAGTCTTCCATATTCATCCACTTCCGGTCTTGTTTTGTATGGATGAATAGTATTCATTGAGTATATGTGCCACAGTTTTTCTAACCATTCATCAGTTCGTGGGCATTTGGGTTGTTTCCATGACTTAGCAATCGTGAAAAGTGCTGCAATAAACATCGATGTGCAAGCACTTTTCCGATTAAGTATTCCTCTGTCCTTTGGGTAGATAACCAAGGAGTGGGATTGCTGGATCATATGGTAGTTCTATTTGTAGATTTTGGAGGAATCTCCAAATTGTTCTCCACAGTGGTTGGACCAATTTACATTCCCACCAACAGTGTAAAAGAGTTCCCTTTTCACCACATCCCCACCGGCACTTATCATTTTTTGTTTTTTTAATCTTAGCCATTCTGACTGGGATTAGGTGATATCTCATTGTTGTTTTGATCTGCATTTCTCTTACAGTGAGGGATGTTGAGCATTTTTTCATACGCCGTTTAGCTATTCATATGTCATCTTTAGAGAGTGGTTTTTTCAACTCATTCTCCCATCTTTTTTTTTTTTTTTTTTTGGAGAGGTTTTTCGCTATAGGGCGCGTGCGCTCGCCAGACAGACAGAGAGAGACATAGAGACAGAAAGCGAGAAATCACCCCCCAGGGGGGATGGTCACGCCGCAATCCCTTCTCCTCCATTCTCCTCTCGGGATCTTGGGCACGCACGCACACGCGCCCGGCGTGAGTTGTAAGCCACCGGGTCCGAGACGCGAACCGCGGTCGACTACATGGGAGTCCAGCGACATAGCCATTACGCTAACTGCTGGTTCCCGTCATTCTCCCATCTTTTAATAGGATTGATTGTCTTTTTCTGGAACAGCTGCTTGAGTTCCTTGTAAATTCTGGTTATCAGTCCTTTATCTGATACATAGTTTACAAAAATATTTTCCCATTCTGAGGGCTGTCTATTCACACTAATCACTGTGTCTTTTGCCATGCAGAAACTTCTTAGTCTGATGTAATCCCACTTGTCTATTTTGGGGATTATTGACTGTGCTTTGGGAGTCTTATTTAAGAAGTCTTTCCCTACCCCAATGTCTCCCAGAGTTTCCCCAGGGTTTTTCAGGAGCAGTTTTATAGTTTGGGGTCTTAGATTTAGATCTTTGACCCACCTTGACTTGATTTTTGTCAGAGGTGAGAGGTAGGAGTTCAGATTCATCTTTCTGCAAGTGGAGATCCAGTTTTGCCAGCACCATTTGCTGAAGAGGTTTTCCTTTTCCCACTGGATTGACTGGTACCCCTTGTCAAAAATCAGTTGACTGGGGACCAGCAGTTAGTGTAATGGCTATGTCGTTGGACTCCCATGTAGTCGATCACGGTTCGTGTCCTGGACCCAGTGTCTTAAAACTCACGCCAGGCGCGTGTGCATGCGTGCCCAAGATCCTGAGAGGAGAATGGAGGAGAAGGGATTGCGGCGTGGCCATCCCCCCTGGGGGGTGATTTCTCGCTTTCTGTCTCTCTCTGTCTGTCTGGCAAGTGCACGCACCCTATAGCAAAAACCTCTCAAAAAAAAAAAAAAATCAGTTGACTGTATGTTTGGGCATTTACTTCTGAAGACTGTCCTTATTCCAGTGTGGTTCCCAACATATGGTCACATCCCTAGACTGAATGGCATAATTCTTTGTGTTTGGTACTCTTCATACAACACTTATACCTTAAATCTGATAGAAATTGTTTTTCTTTTTTTTAGAGTTGAGAGTCTCAGTAATAAGGACCAGCAGTTGGCATAATGGCTAGGTCACTGGACTCCCATGTAGTTGACCATGGTTCAAGTCCCAGACCCAGTGGTTTAAACTCACGCCAGGCGTGTGTGTGTGTGCATGCGCAAGGTCTTGAGAGGAGAATGGAAGAGAAGGTATTGCAGCGTGGCCATCCCCCCGGGGGATGATTTCTCGCTTTCTGTTTCTGTCTCTTTCTGTCTTTCTGGTGAGCACACGTGCCCTGTAGCAAAAACCTCTAAAAAAAAAAAAAAAAAAAAAAAAAGTGTCAATAATCTCCAGCAATTACTAACCCTGTGGTTTTCATAAACTCATGACATTAAACTCTTTTCAAATTACTCAGTTAGATTATATCACCTGTTTTTTAAGCACCAACAGATCATTTTTCATGTATTCATAAATTTTTATTGTGTCATTTTCTTCAGTGTATAATCCTTAAAAATAAACAAATATAACTTTCTCTTTACCATGTCTTTAAACAATTAAATGTCTCAATCTCCCAAGCATCTTGTCATAAGTTGTAGAAACAATTAAAATGAAGAAACCACCCTTCTATACCTGAAATATTTAGACAAGATTGATAACAAGCCTCTTTTCTCATCATATACACTCTTTTAGCAATTATATTCACTTGCAGACACTCATTTATCATCTTTTTTGATGATTTTCACATATATTGGATATGTCCTTTGATTCCTTCTCTAAATTTTAACTCCCTCCTCTACCTACTTAAGTATTCCTTGTAAGAATAATAAACAAAATCACAAAAAGAACATAGTTCCATCCCTAGTATATAGTTAACAATTGATTCATAATAGTTGTCATTAGTAGCAGTATTTATAATGTACATTCAATGAGCATCTAAAGTCTCAAAACTGAATTCATTGTCTTCTGTAAACTTATTTTTTCCTAGGTATTGGGCACTGAGTAAATAGGAACAGCAAATAAAACAAAGTAATAATCATTAACTTCAGTTTCACTGAAACCAAAATATACCTGGGTTAACCTCCATATTCTTCTTTATGTAAATCTTTAGGCCTCCTATCCATAAGGATGAAACAAATTTTTATGTTCCCCTCGATCTGATGTGTGGCAGATAATTGGCCTTAAGTTTTAGAAAATGGTTCCATACATTTGGATGTTCCCATTGACAAGCTAAAATAGCACATTTATTATTTTCTTCTTTTTTAGCAAGTCTAAACCACATTTATTTGCACATGTATAGTAATGGGCACACTCTTAGATAGGGCAAGTCCTAAGAGTGCGACTGTCCTTTGGGTCCATCTTCAAAGGTAGCCCTTGTTACATGGTAGCTCTGGTTAATCGATCTGGACTTATCAAGATAGGGAGAGACCCATGGGAAATTAGGCAATAGGTATTGAGTTATTCTGATATAAAGATAAAAACTTGGGCCAGTCAAGTGTTGTGTGGTTAAGGTGCTGAATCCTAGATTGTCAACTACACAGCCTGAGTCTGCACTAGCAGCTTGGAAAACACTTGGGACACATATGAGTGTATACCCAAAATCCTGAGAGGAGAATGGAGGAGAAAGGATTGAGGCATAGTCACCTTCTTGTGGGGGATGGGAGATACTTTCTCACTTTCTCTCTCTCTCTCTCTGTCTCTCTGTCACTTTCTGGTAAGCATATGTGCTCTATAGCAAATTATTTTTTAAAAGAAAAATAAACGAAAAGAAACAAAAAGATGTTTTTAGTTCCTCTACAGCTGGTTTAAATTATCAGGAGGATACAATCTGTATCTCTAACTTCTTCTTTTTTCTTTTTTTGGAGAGGTTTTCGCTATAGGGCGTGTGTGCTCACCAAGAAGACAGAGAGAGACAGAGAGATATAAAGCAAGAAATCACACCCAGGGGGGATGGCCATGCCACAATCCCTTCTCCTCCATTCTCCTCTTGGGATCTTGGGCATGCACACACATGCGCCCTCTGTGAGTTTAAGCCACCGTGTTTGGGACTCCAACCGTGGTCGACTACATGGGAGTTTAGTGACATAGCCATTACTCTAACGGCTGGTCCCTGTATCTCTAATTTCTTTAGCAAACAATGATCTAGAAATACGAGGTAGATAAGTTCAGTGGAAACTTGAAAGTCACCAAATGGCTTTAAAATATTTTCATTTGGAATACAGAATAAGAAAGACTTGAAGCCTCCAGAGTATTTCACTATTTTTTTAAGTGGCAAGTTAAAAATAATTTATGTTCATGCTCACAGTTCTTCCACAATTTTACCTTAATAAATATCTTTCTGTCTAGAATTCTCTTCTTCTCTAGCTAAAGTATTTTATCTGCCCTTTGAAACTAACTCAATTCACTTTCCTTTTCTAAGAAGTCATTAATGATTTCCACAAATAGAACAAATCTTTATAAATCCACAGAACTCTTCATGCCTGCATTATAGATTGTCTTCCAATCTATCAGTACATATGGTTCAATGACTGTTTATTTAAAAGTCTGTGTTCTTCTCTTGTCTGTGTTACTTCTGAATAACACTGTCAGGTTCTTTTTAGGCAGAAACTAGTATAATGTCAAATGACTCCCAAAAGACACTTGTTGAACTAAAATATATTTTTTATCTTATATGTAGTTGTTTATGTAGTGTTTTTAAATTACAGGGAAAAAAATTGTCTCTTCCCCTCAGTTGTATGTTATTTTTCAGCATAACCTTTTGTAAAAGATTATCATAAGAACAGAGACTATGGCACCATTTTTCTAAAAATATTCCATTAATATCCAATCATATGCCAATATTCCTGGCTAACTACAATATAAGTCTATGTAGGAAATCTGGTCATCTCTAACTCATTAATGACATGTATCCACTTATATTAAAATATATCATTTTATCAAATGTAAATCCACAAAAAGAAAAATAAAGGTCCCACAAACTAAGTAAATGCTTTTCTGAAATTATTTATTAAATTCTTACCAGAGCCAGTTGCTAGTTTGTTTTTCTAATAGAAGTTTTTCACCTCTTATATATCTGAAGCTAGTCTATTTTATAGGACATATCAGCTTTTTACAGTATTTAAAACATTATACATGCTTTTTTTAATATGATTACATTTTAAATGAATAAATGTTGAATTATTATTATTATTGGTTATTAATTTTGCTGTATCTGTAATATTATTTTAACCCAGTAAATGGTCACACCTCACCAATTGATAAAACCCCAAGTTTTACACTAAGAATTAGCACTTCATAATACATACAGGTTTCATTTTTATAGTGTCTCTTCTTGTTAATTCATTGATCTCAGAGAATGGTATGCTTATTATTTCAGCTGCAATTACAAAGTAATCTTTAAAAATGGAAAATTAATGACTTTTCAAATGACCAATGAGAAAAACATGTCCCACTTCCTTTTATTGCATATCTTGAAGAATAATTCAGTATCTCTGAATTTAACTTAATTGAAATGAAGACATATACAATTTCAAAAAAGAACAATAAGATGTTTCAGTTCTGATTATGAAAAACTTAAATGTATGATGTAATGAAATTTGAAGATTTTAGAACCCAAAACAGACACACTGAAGATAAAAAAGCTTGATTATATTTGCTAATAAATTATTGCTAAAAATAATTAATCTTTTGTGTCCTTTTTTAGAGTCAATAAAGAACTTCAACAGCATTTCCTAGTTAGTAAGGATTATTGCAAACTTTTTTGACATTTTTATTAGGCATGCAAGCATGTAATAAAATATTTTTCAAATATGTAATGTAGGAAATAGTAACTTATATTACAAATTTTTGGTTAACTTTAAGCCCAGACCTCCACGTTTTTATGAGAGCTCTAAATTCTAAAGCATATTTTAAAAAACAGTCCCTCTGTTTCCAAAGATAATGTAAAAATAAATAAGCAAATAAATAAGGTGGCCTGGTAGTTAAGGCACTGGACTCCCACATGGCCAACAGGAGTTCCAGTCCCAGAACTGGCAGCTTGCTTTCTCACTTACCCTATCTCTCTCTGTCTCTCTCTGGTGAATGCATGTGCTCAGTAGCAAATTTTTAAAAATAGTAATAATAAATTTAATAAATAATTATTTAAAAATTATGTTCATACATTCTAAATAATTAAATGACAGATTAATAATAAAGGTATACACTGGGTAGGTATTCATATTTATATTGAGCTTTTACTATTTGTCAGAGACTAAGTTTGGAATAATGAAACAGGGACCAGCAGTTAGCGTAATGGCTACGTCACTGGACTCCCACGTAGTCGACCATGGTTCAAGTCCTGGACCCAGAGGCTTAAACACATGTCAGGCGCGTGTGCGTGCGTGCCCAAGATTCCAAGAGGAGAATGGAGGGTAAGGGATTGCGGCGTGGCCATTCCCCCTGGGGGGCGATTTGTCATTTCTTGATTTCTGTCTCTCTGTCTCTCTCTGTCTTTCTGGTGAGCACATGTGCCCTATAGCAAAAACTTCTCCAAAAAAAAGAATAATGAAATAAAAAAATTTGGAGTTGATTTTTTTTCTTTGAGAGGTTTTTGCTATAGGGCATGTGTGCTCGCCAGACAGACAGAGAGAGACAGAGAGACAGAAAGCAAGAAATCACTCCCCAGGGGGGATGGCCATGTGGCAATCCTTTCTCCTCCATTCTCCTCTCGGGATCTTGGGCACACATGCACACACACCCGGTGTGAGTTTTAAGCCACTGGGTCTGGGACGTGAACTGCGGTCAACTACATGAGAATCCAGCGACTTAGCCATTACGCTAACTGCTGGTCCCTAGGCTTATCATTTTTAACTATGCACTTTTTGGGATAAGTATTAGATCTGAACTATTCTATTTATAGAATAAAGACCATTTGTCCTAAGTGTGGTCCTAGGAAGCATACTCTAAAAATGATATTTTGGAGCTGAATCACCAGCTAGCTGGTTGGCAATGAGAATGCTATCAATGCTATTAGAGTACTGAGAGCCCTTAGTGAACTCTAGTAGTGCCATAGTTACACATTTATGTGTGTAGAAGAGTCTTAATAAAAAGGGATGTGTTCCTCTATGAATTATATTGGGTATTGCAGAAGAGTACAAACTATATAAGACAAGAACATTGGACAGATGTTGTTGGATTCTATTAATGCACTGTAAAAAAAAAAAAGAAAAGCTGAGAGTAATTAGTCATCAATTTAAGATGCAGTATAAAATATATAGGGCTTTTTTGGCAGTTTATAAAGAGATTCTCATCTCCTACACCTAAACAACAGATGAGTTTTAGCTAAGCATCTTAATTGTACAGATTGTAAGTATTAAGGTATCTGAATTCTAGGGAAGATTTAAATTTTGGTCTAAGCTCCAGTAGGAGAAGAAGAAAACCTGAGACTTGAAATATCTACATCTGGTTCCACACATTAAAAGTCCCATCGATCAGATTAATTTCTTGTCCCTTGTTAAAAATGATTCAGAAATCTTTGTCTTGCAAAATAGCACATAGCTCCATCCAAAGATGCTTCCTCTTTCTTTCTTGGTCACCATAGTTATAACTAAAGTCAAATCATGACATACCCCAAGAGTGCCATGATTCTGCCAGTAAAATGGTTATACTCAGAAGAAGTATAGGAGTAGCAGACCAAGCTAACAGGTACCAGAAAAAGCAGAGTGTATACTTATGAGAATAGACAATAAAATGATGTATTTAAGATAAAAGGTTAGATAAAGTAGAATTTATCATTACTTATCAGTATACAAATACTCCTCCATGATGCAGTGTTTAACCCTGTGACAATGACTCTAAAAAAACAAAGTTAATATGCTGCTAGGTTAGAACGTAGCATCTTGAAAGCATGCTGAAAGTAACACCTCACCTGAAGGGAAGGAGAGATACTTAAAGAGTTGAGGCAAAGGACTTAGAAAAGAATACAAACTAGAATAAACACACACACACACACACACACACACACACACACACACACACAAATATCTATGTATTTCCAGAAAATTCCAGATAATTATTTTCTATGGGAGATTTCAGAATATATTGTTTTCCAGAGCGAAAAGGTTGTCCCTTGTATCTCTGCAGTAGTATCTCTGCAGAAGATACCATTGTTGACCTGAGCTCACTGACAGTAGTAAACATGATAGGACAAGCTATATAGGCAGCCAACAGTATATCACTTTAGTAATATTACCAAATAAATCAAGGGCGAATAATTAAGATTCTGAGCCAAGTTGACCCAATGAAAAATAGGATGTTTTCTCAGCCTCTGAATCTAAGCCAGTTCTCAGCTAAAGAACCCAATGACTAAAAAGGGGGTTATAACTTTAAGAGTTTTGACCCAGAAATACTATGGCGAGTATATAAAACAAATTCTCAGCTTTCCCCAGAGTTCACTGGAAAAACATAATAGACACTTAAACAACCATAAGATATAGGTTTCAAGTTGACATTAATGTCCAGTGATCAAAAACAATACTGTTGCCACCTGTTCAGAGTGGGAAAATATGGATACAGAGTAATAAATTGAGTTCTAACTCAAGTCAGGCTTACAGCAGACTCATTGGATTTTTGTACCAAATTTGTAGTTATTTCCTTAATCTCTAGGTATATAATTAAAACAGACACTCTATAGCAAGAACAGTCATTTGGTTTTGCTTTCTTTTGTTTGTCTTAGATAAGACTTACAACAGTAGCAGAGGTCAAATAGAAAGAAGCCTCTCTAACAACTAAACCAAATCCCTCTAAGAAAGCAAATGAATTACTATATTACATTCAAAGACACATGGTGAGGATTAGTTCCACCCTTGAAGATGCAAATCATTCAATGGCCCCATCGTATCTCCTTTTAATTCACTAATCCTGCTCCTATAAAAAGCAGATCAGTCATGTCAGACATCAGTGGATCACTAGAGGCTTAACTTTGTGGTAATCCTTACTGCGATCACTATGCCAGATGGGCGATCTTTGCTAGAACAAATGAATAAATACTCTGGTACATGGCATTGGGTTATTGATCTGGAGAAAGCTTTCTTTTGCACCTCTTAAGAACTAGAAGAAATCCACAATCACCTGGGATAGAAAACAGAGCACACTTTTGTTGTCTTGCCCCAGACTATGTTAACCATTTTGCCTTCTATCCAAAGAGACATAAAATATCTACAATTCTGCAAAATATCATGTTAGTCCAATATCCATTTTAGCAATGATGCCATGTTGATTATATCTGAGGAGCAAGAATGGCAAGATGACAGGGACCCTTAGCAAAACGCATGTGCTTCAAAGAGAGGGAGATAACCTCTAGTAAGATTCAGGGGCCACTGCATCAATGGAGGATTAGAGAATTTCGTGAGCTTCTGGATATCACCTCCAAATAAAAGGATATATATTGGCAAGATAAGCGGAGTAAAAACCAAAGCCCTCACAATCACTAGCAAGGTTTCACATGATCTGTCCTCTGACCTCTCTCTGACCTCATTTTTTGCCATTTCTCCATCACTATTCATTACACATTGACCTCTCTGCTGTTCCAGGAATGCTCCCAGAATAGGGTCTTTGCTAATTTCCAAGCTGTCTGGAACGCTCTTCTCCCAGACGTTTGCATGACTAATTCCCTTACTTCTTCTAAATATTTGCTCCACGTCACCATTTTAATGAGGTTCACCTTGTATTGCAACCTGTCCTTTTCCACCATCATCACTCACAGCCAATATTTTCAATCTTTATTAACATCCATTAATTTTCCTTTTTAAACATGGCATAAATTCCAATATGCTCAATGTTTAAAGTATTTTTATCTGCTTTGTGTATGTGTGTATGTGTGTGCATCTTTTCTCCTAGACTATAAGGCAAAACATTTTTGTTCACTACTATATATCAAATTCATAGAAAATTTATATATATATATATATATATATATATACATATATATATACACACACACACATATATATATACACACACACACGTACATATATATATATATATATATATACACATATATATATATATATATATACACACACATTAGGTGACTAATAAATTGTAAAGACTGAATTGAGAGAAGAGAACACCTACCACCTTGGTTGCAGTAGTCTTTAAAATGATAATATTCTGTTTCAGAAAGTATTGCAGGCATGTTGAACATCTAATAATTCCTAATATGTGCTAACCACAGTGAGACAAGGAATTAAAAAGTCTATGAGGAGAAATTGATATGCTTACAAAAATGATATGTTAAATGAATCAGTCCACTAAGAGCTTATGTATATTTTCAGAGACTTATTTCTGTCCAGAGCAAAAAATATGTATTACTGAAAAATGATGACTTGAAATTTATAAAGCAAATTTTGCCACAATATATTGCATGTGTGCTCTTTAAAATTTTGGAGACGATAATGCATCTATTCATTATTATTATTATTATTTATTTTTACAGCTGAAAACAGCTTGACTGGCAAATGTATCAATGGTTAATCTCACAGTTATCTAAAACATACTAATGTAGATTAGCTCCTTTCCTTGTGATTCTAAATAAAAGAAGAGATGCAAATGTCACATTGTGAAATATCAATTATCAATGTATAGGTTTTTTTAGCCTGGGCATTATGTACCATGTGCTTAAAATCACAGAACAGCTCCTCGGCACTTACAAAACATTTCTGACTGTCAGATTTTGTCTCCATCCCTAACCTCTGTCTATCCAGGTGTTCCTACATGTGTAGATTACCACCTGCAGATTTTGGAATTGGTAACAGCCTAAAACTAATTCAGAGCCAGCAGAATCCATCAGAAACCCTTCCTTCTTGAGGCAATATCTTAATAAAATCATAAGCAAGTCTTACAGGGGGATTTAGATCTTATATAACCTGATGGCAGAGAAGCAGAGTCCCAGGTGGGTAGTTGTGGGTACAAAAAGGAGCATAGGTTGTTAACTTGAAAGACTCAACTCAACTGATGTTTAAACAGAACGTATTTGCTACACTGCTTCTATTTCTTGGGTTCCGCCTTTTTTTTTTTTTTTTTTTTTTTTTTTTTAACCAGCTTTTCAAAGAATCTTAAAAAAAAAAAAGGAAATGGACAACACTCCCAAGTTTTATTCTTTACAGATAAAAAAAAAAAAAAAAAAAATTCAAGAGAATGAAGAGAGACCTATGACTCAGGTACCAATGTTCTTTTGTTTAATTTATGCATGAAACCATTTTTTACACTACAGGCAAAATATTGGAAAGGTTCTGCATATTTCCTGAGGTTAATGATACAGAGCCAATGAAAGTGGTAGAAAAACCTTTGGATTTCATAGTTTTAAAAATGTAAAGTGAAAAAAGATTAGAGTTTTAAAGCCAAAACCAAGGGTGTAGTACAATGCTATGGAGGTCAAAATAAACAGCTATTAAGACACACAGTTACTCTAGCCTCCGTCTCCAGTTCTGAACTTTCTTCAGAGTTCTAGCTGTTTCTTTCACCTCTCTACTGAATGTAAAAGAGGCTTCTCAAACTGTAAAAAGCACCTTTCTGAAGAAATCCTCCAGTTTTCTCTTTCAAAACCTCTTTCTGTTAGTCTTTCCCAGTTGTGTATAGGCCCAGAAGCTCAAACTAAGTATCTAAGGATTACCCTGATTTCCTCTTTTCTCTATTCCCTTCCAATTTAAGTAACCACTCAGGTACACTCAATTACATCACTCTATTCAAATTTTTGGATTGTACACATTATGTGGTATTTGTTAAGATTTATTTATGTGTTTGTTTAATGTTTGTTTGTTGGACTCATATACTGAAATGGAGGCTTTAGGAGCCACGTTCAATTCATTCTCTCCATATTTTCACAGTCAGTTTCCATGTAAGTTTAAAATTTAATTCCCTGCTTGGACCACTTTTTCTGAGACTATTTCTGTAACTTTTCCATACTAATCAACTACTGCCTATGACGAAGTGCAGTTAAACTCAATTATCCACCAGACATCATTGGATACATGCAGAGGAAATCTGATTTAATATTAACATATAAAAAGTAATGACAAAGGTGAACATGCTGGTAAAATAATTTACATTTACAGTACATTTTTTAAAAATCACCATGGTTTTTGGTGAATTTCCTAGGAGTTAGCTTTCATGATGTTCTATTTGTTTTGAAGTGGTAGTTCTGCTAAAACTTTGCTAATTTGATATTTACCTTCTTGTCTTCTGAAGTCAGTTCTGAACATTGGGCCCTGACTGTTGTCCTGAATGGTCAGGGCACAAAGTGCCTGCTCTCTCCAGTAAGATTAAAGATTCCATGTTAGTATGATTTAAGAATTGTTTATCTCACACTTTAAGGGAAATAGAAAGGACCTCAGTCTTATAATAACAAAGAAGAGGGGTATTTTAGTCAGTTCAGAACGTTACAACAAATAACAAAGACTGTCTGGCTTAAACGACACACATTTATTTCTCATAGTTCTGAAGCTGGAAAGTTTAAGTTCAAGGTGCTATCAGATCACATGTCTGATATGATTCTGTTTTTTCACTTGCAGATGGCCATCTTCTTCTTGTTTTCTCATGTGGCAGGGAACACAGAGACCAAGCTGTCTTGTCTCTGCTTATAAGAATAGTGTTCCCCTTCATGAGGGCTCCATATTTATGGCCTTGTTTTCTCCCAAAGGCCCCACTTAATACCACCACATTAGCGGTTAGGATAAATATATACACATATATACGCACACATACATAATAATCACTTATTTACTTTTATTTATCATTGTTCTTCTTCAGTTTAACCAGAGAAAGACAAACAGAGAGAGAAAAAAAGCCACCAGGTCTGGAACTCAAACCTTGGTCTTCCATGTGGAAGTCCATGCCACCTGCCAGCCCCAGGGTTTAGGATATTAATATAAGAGTTTGAAGAAATATGAAGTTTCAGACCGTAACAAATGACTTCTTCATTTTGACATATTATAAATAGTGATTAATCAGAAATGTAATCTGCTCTTTCTTCATGTTTTGCCATTAGTCTAATGCTCTGCTTCTTAAAATTTCACTACATCCTTAAAATAGTATTAAAAAAATAACTACAACAAACAGCTTGTAATTAAAGACTGCTTATGGGGCCACCTGTAGCCTGGTGGTTAAGAGAGCTGGATCCCACATAGCCAAATGTTTGGTTCCAGACCCAGTGGCCTGAAAAACTCACTGGATACACATGTGTGCATGCCCAAAATCTCAAAAAGAGGGGGACATGGAGGAGGAGGGATTGTGGCATAACTATACCCCTTGGGGAGGCAGTGATTTCTCTTTCTCCTTTTCTCTTTCTCTTTTTCTGTTTTTCTGGTGAGCACATATGCCCTTAAGCAAAAAATGACAGAAAGATTCTTTATTTATAAATAAATGCAGAATGCTAATTAGAAAGGATAGACCAAAAATAATTTTTGAAGTAGATTTTATGACACTTTACTCATTGAAATGAATAAAACTCCTTTAAAATTAGTCCAATAATAAAATAGCTTAAGTAAATAAATAGATGTATGTATCCTATCAATTTTAATTGATCTCATTTTTTCCAACTTGTTGTTTTATATTATTTATTTTTTTTGACATAAACTCAAAGGCAAACATACATGCTGTTACAATAGCCAACTTATGAATAATACAAAGATAATTTATCTTCCCCTTTCTAGAAAGTTGTTAAATAAACATATCAAAGCGATCATGTAAACAAAGACCCAGGTCATATTATTTTAATGACATCTATTTGAGATTTATTTTGAACACATCCATTTCACATCATGTGACTGGATAATTCAAAAGCCCACCTGCAAAAGGTTCTTGGCCACATAAAACTCACAGCCAAGACTTATTTCCTATTCACTTTTAGAAGCAATGTAAGTGTTGATTTTATGTCTAAAGTCAGCTTGAGTTCCAAATGCACAGATGCCTATTTTTTATGTTGCATTTTTATAAGAACATGGCTCAATTTATGTATTCATGTGAACAAGTTCTCAATTTTAGTTTTGGAGGAAACAGTATTTGGGGACAAAGGTATATGTGTGTTTTAAATTGTGTCTTTTTTTGAATTAGCTCATAGAAAATTTAGATTTCATTATTTGCTTGATAATCAGTATATTACAGGCACCTTCATTTTTTTTATACTTATCTGTACTGGGATATTTACCTAAGGAAATAGTATTACCCATAGCTAAGGCATGACATTTTACTTTGTTTTTATTCTCAAATTGTATATTATAAGGTGTACTGGGGAAACCCCACATCTGAGAGGGCTTGACAGTAATGTTTACTGATTCCAAAGAATAAACCAGGAGATCTAGCAGGGGAAGACACGAGTTTAATTACCTACACAAGCAGAACAGGATGCTCCAATGATGGCCCAACAGAGATTGGTTTCTGCTGACATTGAGCCCCGGCTCAGGTGAGATATGTTAAGAACAAAGCCTTTATAAATCAATGAAATAGCAATGCATATCCCTCTCACAAAGACAGGAGTCTGATTTGTACATACATTGTTTTAAGGTCACATAAAAGGTTAGTTTATTAATAACCAGAATCTGTAGAGTATGTGTAAGCTTTAATGCTCCTTATTTTGTTATATTAATGTGGGAAGGGTAAGCAAACCTCTGGAATGGCCCCAGTCATGGGTCAATTCTGTAAGGTGAAAGTAATCACTATAAGATGTTTATGAGCCTCACCTGTGGCCTGCAGGGAGTCTCAAGGAGAAGAGGACAATGAAGGAGGTGAGGAAAGAGCATAATGTATGATATCTACTTGAATAAGCATAATTATTAGTATTAGAGAAATTATAGCAGTGGGGCAATGGAGGTTAAAGTGGCTGGATCCCCTATGGCTGGCTGCGTGGTTCTAGTACCAGACCTGGCAGCACTGGGTGCATGTGTGTGCATGCTCAAAATCCAAAGAGGAAAATGAAGGAGAAAGAACTGTGGTGTGGCCATCCTTCCCTATGTGTGCTTGCTCAAATTCCTTCTCTCTTTCTATCTCTTATTAGCTCACATGCCCTACAGGAAAAAAAAGAGTAAAAGAAAAATTAAAATACTGAAATTTTAAGCAGGTTCACAGTAAAACTGGAAACAACCATAAAATAAACGAAATTTGATTCTAAACTTTTTTTCTAAATGAAACTAATGGAATCCAAACAAAAGTTTCCATTCTATTAGCCATTACTTAAATGCAATGAAATTATGGAGCTACACATTGTATTTGTTTTCTGAGGGGGAGAGGTTTTTGCTTTAGGGCGCATGCACTTGCCAAAAAGATAGAGAGAGAGACAGAAAGTAATAAATCACCACCCAGGGGGGATGGCCACACCGTAATCCCTTCTCCTCCACTCTCCTCTTGGGATCTTGGGCACGCACACACATGCACCTGGCATGAGTTTAAGTCACGGGGTCCTGGACTTGAATCACAAGCAACTACATGGGAATTCAGTGACATAGCCATTACGCCAACTTCTGGTCCCCACATTGCATTTTATATTCAAGAGTAGACATAAAGATGCTTGCAATATATTTGGAAATACTATGAAAAAAACATTTAGATAAAAGAGGATTATTTCTATTATTTTTCAGTATTATATGCTCCACATTTTAAACTAAAAATTACACTCTAGACTTGACCTATATGAAGGAAATTTACCATTCTTTTCATTTAAGATCTTGAAGATCTAAACAGGAACCTGCATATCTTACTATAATATTTTTGGATTTTCCAAAAGATAGAATTTGCATGAATGTCAGATTCAATGTGGTATAACATGTTTCTAATGTAACATATCCATTTTGAAGGAAACATCAAAATTCAAATTTTATTATCTTTGCTGTAAAACAGAACTTCGGTTATTGAAATATACATTATGGAATTATCAAAGGAAATGTCAATGCTAATGTGACTAATAATGATGTTTCTATCAATTATGCATCTGAGATTATAATACACTATATCATATAGTTTAGGTGTAGAGTAGATTATATCATCTAGGTTTGAATAACTATATTCCTTGATATTTGCAAATGGAAATTGCCTAATGATGCATTTCCCAGAAAACATCCCTATGGTTAAGCAAGACATAACTGTATTTAAAATTATATGCCTTCCAACATGTGGCAAAAATAACGATTTATGGCTAGTAGAACATTGCCTGAAATCCAAGCAGCATACATTATAGCCATGGCTCCTAACTTTCTCTGCACCCAGATCAGTTTTGAATGTGTACTCTTAAAAATGTATATTCCCAAGTAATTATATTTGATCTAGATATGAGGGCTCAAATCTGGCCTCAAGTACTTTCTAAATGCAATAAAATTATGTAGCTACACTTACCATTTTATATTCAATAATAGAACTAAAGATGCATGCAACAAGTTTGGAAATATTCTGAAAGCAACATTTAAATAAAAGAGGTATATATTTCTATTATGATGTAGTTATAAAATCAATGAGAAATCTCTTTTTTCCTAACTGGAGGATACCTACTTTTTTCTGATTGCCAAGATCCTCAGCGATCCTTTTCTATTTGCAAGAATTCCAAAGAAAATTAAAATCTCAAAATTCTTAATCAAAATTGTATTCAAACCTATGATGAGTTTTCTTAAACATTGTTTTTATTAATTGATTTATTTATTTTACATTCATTCACCAAGCATCATCACAGCACATAAAATGTGATTTCCCATTCAGAATACACTGCATAGTGGCTTAATCATACATGTTATCATTGATTATCATACATGTTATAATTGTCCATTTCTTGTTTCATATATGTATATATATATTTCCTCCTATTTCTCACCCTCTGCCATTTTCCACCCTCCTCCCACACTGTCTCAGGTGTCTACAGTTGCTGTCCATTCCTTTTTTTTCCCTGTATTTTATTGATTCACAAAAATATCTTAATTAATCTAACCACTTTTAATAGCAAGTTCAACTCATATATACATATCTGTGAACACATGTCTGACTTTAGGCATAAAGTAGCCCCTAGCTGATGCTATATAACTTACTTTGTCATTAAGTAGATATTTTTTAATATATTTTTAATTTCAAGAAAAGCAGTCTTAGCTTTAATAAATCCTGTTTCTGGGCTTTAAGATTTAAGCAAATCTCTCTTAAATATCTTTTTAAGTCACAAAGATCAACAAAAGCACAGTTGCTTAGTTTTGTGCTGTGGGTTGCAGTTTTGTGTTGTGGGTCTCAGTGATGTCTGCTGTGGTCTCACTAAGGAATGGTGTGGCTCATAATGGGCTGTGCTGTGGTTTAAAGTGGGGTGTGTGGTATATCTTAGTGAATTGTGTTGTGAGGTTTGCTGTGAGACTCAGGTTTGGGTCTGAGTGGGGTGGGCTGTGGGTTGCAGTTTTGTGGTGTGGGTCTCAGTGCTATGGTCTCACTGAGGTGTGGTGCAGCTTGCAGTGGACTGTGCTGTGGTTTAAAGTGGAGTGTGCAGTGAATCTCAGTGAATTGTGCTGTGGGTCTCAGTGACATTTGCTGTGGAACTCAGTTAGATCTGGGTCTGAGGGGGGTATGCTGTGGGTCACAGTGGGGTGTGTAGAGGGTTAAAGTGGGGTGTGTTGATGATTAAAGTAGAGTTGCTGTGCATCTCAGTGATTATATTGTGGATCTCAGTGAGGATTTCTGTGGGTCTCAGTGAAGTTAGGGTATGAGTGGGGTGTGCTGTGGATCTCATAGAGGTGTCCTGTAGATCTCAGTGAGGTTTGCTGTGGGTCTCAGTGAGGTTAGGGTCTGAGTAGGATGTGCTGTGGGTTGCAGTTTTATGTTGTGAGTTTCAGGAATGTGTGCAGGGTCTCACCGAGGTGTGGTGTGGGTCGAAGTGGGGTGGGGTGTGCTGTGGATCTCTGTGAGCTTTTCTATGGGTTTCAGTGAGTTTTGGATCTGACTGGGGGTGTTCTGTGGGTCACAGTGGGGTATGCTGTCGCTTAAAGTGGGGTGTTCAGAGGATCTCAGTGAATTGTGCTGTGGGTCTCAGTAAGGTTTGGGTTTGAGTAGGGTGTATTGTTGGTTAAAGTTTTGTGCTGTGGGTTTCACTGATGTGTGTGGTGGTCTCACTGAAGTGTGCTGTGTGTCATAGTGGAATGTGCTGTGGGTTAAAGTGAGGTGTGCTGTGTATCTCAGTGAGGTTTGCTATGGGTCTCAGTGAGGTTTGGGTCTGAGTGATTGTTGTGTGGGTCGCAATTTTGTGTTGTGGGTCTCAGTAATGTATGCTGTGGTCTCATAGAGGTGTGCTGTGCCTCAGTGGGCTGTGCTGTGGTTTAAAGTGGGGTGTGCTGTGCATCTCAGTCAATTGTGTTGTGGATCTCAGTGAGAGGTTTGCTGTAAGTCTTATTGAAGTTTAGGTCTGAATATGGTGTGATGTGGTTCGCAGTTTTGTGCTGTGGATCTCAGTGATGTGTGCAGCGGTCTTACTGAGGTGTGCTATGGGTCGAAGAGTGGTGTGCTGTGGGTTAAAGTGGGGTGTGCTGTATATCTCAGTGAATTGTGCTGTGGGTCTCAGTTAGGTTTGCTGTGTATCTCAGTGATGTGTGCAATGGTCTCACTGAGGTGTGATGTGGGTCACAGTGGGGTGTGCTGTGTATCTAAGCAAGTTTTGCTGTGGTTCTCAGTGAGGTTTTGGTCTGGGTGGTGTGTACTGTGGTTTGTAGTTTTGTGCTGTAGGTCTCAGTTATGTGTGCTGTGGTCCCACTGAGGTGTGGAGTGGCTCACAGTGGGCTGTGCTGTGATTTAAAGTGGGGGTGTTCTTTGGATCTCAGTGAATTGTGCTTTGGACCTCAGTGAGGTTTGCTGTGGGTCTCAATGAGGTTTGAGAATGAGTTGGGTGTGCTGTAGGTCCAAGTTTTGTGCTGTGGGTCTCAGTAATGTGTGTGGAGGTCTTACAGAGGTGTGCTGTGGGTCCCAGTGGGGTGTGCTGTGGGTTAAATTGAGTTAGCTGTGGATCTCCATGAATTGTGCTGTGGGTCTCAGTGAGGTTTGCTTTGAGTCTCAGTGAGGTTAGAGTCTGAGTGAGATGTGCTACGGGTAGCAGTTTTGTGTTGTGGGTCTCAGGGATGTGTGCGGTGGTCTCACTGAGGTGTGCTGTGGGACAAAGTAGGGTGTGCTGTGGGTTAAGGTGGGGTGTGCTGTGGATCTCAGTGAATTGTTCTGTGTGTGTCAGTGAAGTTTGCAGTGGGTCTCAATGAGGTTTGGGTCTGAATGTGGTGTGGTGTGATTTGCAGTTTTGTGCTGTGAGTCTCAGTGATGTGCTATGGGTCTCATTTTGTGCTGTGGGTCTCATTTAGATGTACAGTGGGTCACAGTGAGGTGTGCTGTGGGTCAAAGTGGGGTGTGCTGGGGAACCAGCAGTTAGTGTAATGGCTATGTCACTGGATTCCCACGTAGTCGACCATGGTTCAAGTCCCAGACCCGGTGGCTTAAAACTGACACCGGGTGTGTGTGCGTGCATGCCCAAGATCCCGAGAGGAGAATGGAGGAGAAGGGATTGTTGCATGACCATCCCCCCTGGGGGGTTGATTCCTTGCTTTCTGTCTCTATGTCTCTCTCTGTCTGTCTGGCTAGTGCACACACCCTATAGTGAAAATCTCTCCAAAAAAGTGGGGTGTGCTGTGAATCTCAGTGAATTGTGCTGTGGGTCTCAGTGAAGTTTGGGTCTAGGTGGGGTGTGCTGTGAGTAGCAGTTTTGTGCTATGGGTCTCAGTGATGGGTGTGGTGGTCTCAGTGAGGTGTTTTGTGGGTTGCAGTGGGGTGTGCTATTGGTCACAAGGCGGTGTGCTGTGAATCACAGTGAAGTGTTCTGTGGGTCTCTGAGTTTTACTGTGGATCTCAGTGAGGTTTTGTTCTGAGTGGGGTGTGCTGTGGGGCACAATTTTGTGCTGTAGGTCTCAGAGATATTTGTGGTGGTATCACTGATGTGTGCTGTGGGTCACAGTGACATGGGCTGTGGGTTAAAGTGGGGTGTCCTGTGGGTTAAAGTGAGGTGTGCTGTGGATTTCAGTGAGGTTTGCGGTGGGCCTCAATGAGTTTTGGATCTGAGTGGGGTGTGCTGAGGGTCAAAGTTTTGTGCTGTGGGTTTCAGTGATGTGGGCAGTGGTCTCACAGAGATGTCCTGTGTTTCATAGTGGGATGTGCTGTGGGTTAAAGTGGGGTGTGCTGTGGGTTAAAGTGGACTGTACTGTGGATCTCAGTGGATTGTACTGTGTGTCTAGCCCACAGTGGTTTGCTGTGGGTCTCAATGATGTGTGCAGTGGTCTCAATAAGGTGTGCTGTGGGTTGCAGTGGAGTGTGCTGTGGATCTCAGTGAATTGTCTTGTCAGTATCAATGAGTTTTGCTGTGAGTTTTAGTGAGGTTTGGTTCTGAGTGGGGTGTGCTGTGGGTCACAATTTAGTGCTATTAGTTTCAGTGATGTGTGTGGTTGTCTCACTGATATGTGCTGTGGTCACAGAGAGGTGTGCTGTGGGTTAAAGAGAAGTCTGCTGTGGATCTCAGTGAATTGTGCCGTGGTTTTCAGTGTAGTTTGGGTCTGAGTGGGGTGTGCTGTTGGTTGCAGATTTTTGTTGTGTGTTTTGGTGATATGTGTGCTGGTATCACTAAGCTGTGCAGTGTGTCGTAGTAGGGTGTGCTATTGGTAAAAGTAGGATGTGGTGTGAGTTAAAGTGGGGTATAAGCTCTGGGGTTTCAGTGAAGTGTGCAGTGGTCTCACTGAGGTGACTTGTGTGATGTACTACAGTGAGCTTTGGGATAAAATAGGGTGTGGTGAGTGTTAATGTGGACTGTGCTGTGTATCTCAGTGAGTTTCTCTGTGGGTCTCAGTGAGGTTTGGATCTGGCTTGGGTGTACTGTGGTTCGTAGTTTTGTGCTGTGGGTCTCAGTGATTTGTGCTATGGTCTCACTGAGGTGTAATGCAGCACACAGTGAGCTGTGCAGTGGTTTAAAATAGGGTGTGCTTTGGGTCCAGTGAATGGTATTGTAGGTGTCAGTGACGTTTGCCGCGGGTCTCAGTGAGGTTTGACACTTAATGGTGTGTACTCTGGGTGTCAGGTTTATGCAATGGGTTTCAGGGATGTGTGCAGTGGTCTCAATGAGGTGTGCTTCCTGTTGCAGTGGGGTGTGCAGTGGTTTGAATTGGGGTGTGGTTTGGCTACAGAAAATGGTACTGTGTGTCTCAGTGAGGATTGCTGTGTGTTTCAGTGAGGTTTGAAACCTAGTAGGGTGAGCTGTGAGTCTCGGGTTTGTGCGGTGGGTTTCAGAGATATGTGCTGTGGTCTCAATGAGGTGTGCCGTCTGTCACAGAGGTGTGTGGCATGGCTTAAAGTGGGGTGTACTTTGGGTCCAGTGAATGGTGCTGTGTCAGTGAGGTTTGCTGTGGGTCTCCGTGAGGTTTGACAGTTACTAGGGTGTGCTGTGGGTGTCAGGTTTGTGTGATGAGTTTCAGGGATGTGTGAGGTGGTCTCAATAAGATGTGCTGCCTGTAGAAGTGGGGTGTGCATTGGCTTAAACCGGGCTGTAATTTGGGTCCAGTCATTGGTACTCTGGTTGTCAGTGAGGTTTGCTGTGGGTCTCAGTGAGTTTTGACACTTAGTGGGGTGTACTGTGGGTGTCAGGTTAGTGCGGCGAGTTTCAAGAATTTGTGTGGTTGTCTCAATGAGGTGTAACTTCTGTCGCAGTGTGGTGTGCATTGGCTGAAAGTGGGGTGTGCTTCGGTTCCAGGGAATGGTACTGTGGGTGTCAGTGAGGATTGCTGTGGGTCTCAATGAGGTTTAAAACATAGTGGAATGTGCTGTGGGTCTCAGGCTTGTGCAGTGATTTTCAGGGATGTGTGCAGTAGTCTCAATGAGGTGTGCTTCCCGTTGCAGTGGGGTGGGCAGTGACTTAAAGTGGGGTGTGGTTTGGCTACAGAGAATGATACTGTGGGTGTCAGTGAGGATTGCTGTGTTCTCAGTGAGTTTTCAATCTTAGTAGGGTGTGCTGTGTGTCTCAGGTTTGTGTGATGGATTTCAGGAATATGTGTTGTGGTCTCAATGAGGTGTGATACCTGTCAACACTGGATGTGAGATGGCTTAAAGTTGTGTGTGCTTTGGTTCCAGTGAATGGTACAGTGGGTGTCAGTGAGGATTGCAGTGGGTCTCAGTGAGGTTTGAAACTTCGTGGGGTGTTCTGTGTGTCTCAGGTTTGTATGGTGGCTTTTAGGGATGAGTGCAGTGGTCTCAGTGAGGAGTGCTTCATGTCACAGTGGGGTGTGAGGTGGCTTAAATTGGAGTGTGCTTTGGGTCTAGTGAATGGTACTGTGTCAGTGAGGTTTGTTGTGGGTCTCAGTGAAGTTTGAATCGTAGTGGGGAGTGCTGTGGGTCTCAGGTTTGTGCGGTGGACTTAAGAAATGTGTGTGTTGTCTCAATGAGGTGTACTGCTGGTCACAGTGGGGTGTGTGGTGGCTTTAAATGGGTGTGCATTGGGATCTGTGAATGGTACTGTGAATGTCAGTGAGGTTTGCTGTAGGTCTCAGTGAGGTTTGAGACATAGTGGAGTGTGCACAACTCATTGAGTCCACCACACACATCCCTGTAAACCACTGCACAAAACTGACAACCACAGCAAACCCCACTACATCTCCAACCTCACTGAGAGCCACAGGAAATCTCGCTGACACCAACAGTACAATTCACTGGACCCAAAACACACCCCAATTTAAACCACCTCACATCCAACTTCAACAGGGAGCACACCTCATTGAGACCACCACACATATCCCTGAAATCCACCACAGAAACCTGAGAAACACAGCACACACCACTAAGACCAAACCTCACTGAGACCCACAGCAAACCTTACTGCCACCCCCAGCACCATTCACTGGACCCAACGCAAACCCCACTTTAAGACACAGCATAGAAAACTGCAACAGGCAGCACACTTTTTTTGGGAACACTACAAACATCTCTGAAACCCACTGCACAAACCTGACACCCACAGAACACCCCACTATGCATGAAACGTTACTGAGACCCCCAGCAGACCTCCCTGAGACCCATAGTACCATTCACTAGACCCAAAACACACTCCATTTTAATCCACAGCACACACCAATGAGCAAGGCAGCACACATTATTGAGACCACCACCACACATATCCCTGAAACACACCACACGAATCTGACACATTCAGCAAACCCCATTAACGTCAAACTTCACTGAGACCCACAGAAAACCTCACTGCAAATCAGACTTCTATTGAATGGACCCGATGCAAATCCCACTTTAATCCTATGCACGCTCCATTGCGAAAGGCAGCACACCTCATTGAGACCACTGCACACATTCCTGAAAGCCATTGAACAAATCTGACATGCACAACACACCCCACTAAGTGTCAAACCACACTGAGACACACAACAAACCTCACTGACACCCACAGTACCATTCACTGGACCCAAAGAACAACCCACGTTAAGCCACAGAACATCCCACTGTGACAGGCAAAATACCTCATTGAGACCACTGCACACATTTCTGAAAAGCACTGAACAAACCTGCTACCCACAGCACAACCCACTTTAAGCCAATGCATGCCCCACTGCTATAGGAAGCACATCTTATTGAGACCACCGCACAAATCCCTGAAACCTTCCACACAAACCTGACACACACAGTACACACCAGTAAGTCTCAAACCTTACTGAGACTAAAAGCAAACCTCACTAAAATCCACAGCACCATTCTCTGGACTCAAAGCACACCCCAATTTTAGCCACTGCATACCCTACTACAACTGGAAGCACACCTTGTTGAGACCATGGTACACATCCCTGAAACCCACTGTGTAAACCTGGCATCCACAGCACACCTCACTAAATGTTAAACCTCACTGGGACCCACAGCAAACCTCACTGACACTCACTGTGCCATTCACTGGATTCAAAGCATATCCCACTTTAAGCCAATGTACACACCAATGCAACAGTCAGCGCAACTCATTGAGATCACCGCTCACATCCCTGAATCCTACCTGAAAAACGACACCCCCAGCACACTCCACTAAGTGTCAAACCTTACTGAGACCCACAGTAAACCTCACTGACACCCTCAACACCATTCAGTGGACCCAAAGAACAACCCACTTTAAGCCAATGTACACCCCAATGCGGCAGGCAGCACACCTCATTGAGGTGACTGCACACGTGCTTGAAAACCACCACACAAACCTGAAACAGACAGTACACTCCATTAATTGTCAAACCTCACTGAGACCAAAAGCAAACCTCACTGATACACAGAGCCCCATTCACTGGACCCAAAGCACACCCTACTTTAAGCCAATGCACACCCCAATACGACAGGCAGCACACTTCCATTGAGACCATCACACACATCCGTGAAAACCACTGTACAAACTTGACACCCTCAGCACACCCCACTAAGTGTCAAACCTCACTAAGACCCACAGCAAACCTCAGTGACAACCACAGTAACATTCACTGGACCCAAAGCACACACCACTTTAAGCCACAGCACACAGCACTGCACACACCACTTTAAGTCACAGCACTTCAACAGGCAGCACACATCATTGAGAACACTGCACACATCCCTGAAACCCACCACACAAATCTGACACCTACAGCACACCCAACTAAGTGTTAATCCTCACTGAGACCGAGAGTAAACCAAACTGACACCCACAGTACCATTCACTAAAACTGAACCACACCTCACTTTAAGCCAATGCAAACCTTAATGTGACAGGCAGCACACCTCATAGAGATCAGCGCATATATCCCTGAAGTTCACCGCACAAACTTGACACCCATAGCACACCCTACTAAGTGTCAAACCTCACTTAGACTCACAGTAAACTTCATTGACACACACAATACCATTTGTGGGACCCAAAGTACACCCTATTTTAAGCCAGTGCACACCCCACTGCAAAAGGCAGAACCCCTAATTGAGACCACTGCACACGTCCTTGAAACCCGCTGCACAAACCTGACACCCACAGCACACACCACTAAGTGTCAAACTTCACTGAGACACACTGAAAACCTCACTAACAACACAACACAATTCATTAGACCACAGCACACCTCACTTTAAGTCAATGCACACCCCAATGTGACTTTTTGTGGTGTGTTGTAGGTGTCAGATTATTGTGGCAAGTTTCAGGGATGTGAGCAGTGGTCTCAATGAGTTGTGCTGCGTTGGCTTAAAGTGGTATATGCGTTGGGTCCAGTGAATGATACTGTGCATCTCAGTGAGGTTTTCTGTGGTTCTCGGTGAGTTTGGCACTTAGTGGGGTTTGTGCTGGGTGTCAGGTTTGCATGGTGGTTTTCAGGGATGTATGTGGTGGTCTCAATGAGTTGTGCTGCCTGTTGCATTGGTGTGTGCATTGGCTTAAAGTGGGATGTGCTTAGGGCCCCAAATGAAACTGTGGGTGTGAGATTTTCTGTGGTTCTCAGTGATCTTTGACACTCAGTTGGGAGCGCTGAGGTTTTCAGGTTTGTGCAGTATGTCTAAGAGATACGTGTGGTGGTCTCAATGAGGTGTACTGCCTTTCACAGTGGGGTGTGCCACTGTTTAAAGTAGAGTGTGCTTTGGGTCCAGTGAATGGTGCTGTGGGGGTCAGTGAAGATTCCTGTGGGTCTCAGTGAGGTTTGTTACTTTGTGGGGTGTGCTGTGTGTGTTAGGATTGCACAGTAAATTTCAGTGATGTGTGGTGGATTCAATGAGGTGTTCTGCCTTGACTTAAAGTGGGATGTGCTTTGGGTCCAGAGAATGGTGCTGTGGGTGTCAGTGAGGTTTGTTGTGCATCTCAGTGAGGTTTGACACTTAGTGGGATTGTGTTGGGTGCTGGGACCATGCAGTTAACACAGGCTGAGTATGAAAGAACTGCCCCTCGTGCCTAGAGCAAGGACTCGGCTGAGGAGAACTGTTTGCAAGGTCAACAGTTTTACGAGTTCTGGACCTCACGAATTGTGTTGCTGTACTGTCCTGCACTCAATTTCTCTGCCATGGGCCTTGTTGTCATACCCCAGTACCCCATAAAGGCACCCCCAGCCTTACTATAATTTTTACAATAATCCTGAAAGAATGCGGATCCACTAAGGCGGCAGCTGCGTAGGGCGGCGGCTGTGAACAGGAGTTACTCCCATTAGACTCACCCCACCTTCCTAGAAAATGTCAACAGAGAATGCTACATTCTCTTCTCCTACTAGGGATTACATAGATAAGCATTAGGTTAAAGCTACTAATGGGCAAAACGACCTCAGTAGTCGGGAGGGACTCAGGGACTCATCCATGAGGTACTGTTACCCCAAAGACCATAAGCCACCCTTACTCTCAGGACAAGGGCAAATTGCCATTCCCCAAGCCACAGTCATTAGCAGCATGTAGAGGGTCCCAAGTACACAGTAACCTTCAAGTCAGCTACTCACAAGACCACATTCCTTTCCTATGTAGACTCACCCTCTTAGCTATAGACTACCCCAGAGATAACATAAGTATTTCACTTTAGTATATACTAACCTTGTCTTTACTAAACCAGACAGGATTTATTTCTAGTAATTGCTACCACCCTAGCCTGAAGCTAAAGTTCTCAAAAGGCTGACCTGAGGCCAATCTGGGACTAAAGTGATCAAGCTGGTCTGACTGAAGTGATCAAGATTCCTGGTAGCCCTCTCATCCAAAGACCCTCCCTGGTGATCAAGATCAAAGAAGAGAATACACCTGAAAAATGGACTTCCTTGTTCTAAAAATTATGACTGTTTATACCTAAACAAAACAGATGTCATGTTTTATGATTATTGTTCCTATACTTTGAATGCCTTACCTTTTAGAGCAAAATGTTTCACTTACTTCCCTTCACCCATCCCACTACTGTAAAAACTCCTTCTGTAATAAATACGCATGACTTCTGGCCATCAGGGCTGCAGTCTGGAGATTACTCTGGCTGCAGTCGGCTGAGAACATGCTAAAGGGGCGTGAGGTCTCAGTCTGATTCCTGTTCACCCGCGTCGCCTCCCTGTGCACCCACCCCGGCTGGGGCACGGCTCCCGGCAGATTGGCGCCCAACGTGGCTCGACCTGTGAGACCCAACGTACCCAACGTCGTGAAACTCAGACAGGGAGGTGAGTAGACAAGGGTGAACACCCTTCCTCCTACACGGGTGCTGCAGACCCCCCAGTATAAGAGGCTGGGTAGAGAGGATTAGGAGGAAGGCCAGAACTAGAGATGCTTTATTGCCTAGGGGCACTGCTGCACCTAAGAATCAGAACCGTAGAGATGCTTTATTGTCTAGGTACAGGCAGCCAGGGGCATTACTGTGCCTAAGAATCAGAACCGTAGAGATGCTTTATTGCCTAGGTACAGGCAGCCAGGGGCATTACTGTACCTACGAATCAGAACCGTAGAGATGCTTTATTGCCTAGGTACAGGCAGCCAGGGGCATTACTGTACCTAAGAATCAGAACCATAGAGATGCTTTAAGCGACTAGGTATTAGCAATCTGGTGGGGCAGTGCTGTACCTAAGAATTCAAACCATACAAAATTAATTAAGTGCCTAGGTGTAAGCAATCATGGGTAATGCTACATCTAAGAATAGAATCTTGTATGTGAACATTTTGAAACGTACTTTAAAGCAGAAAGGTATTCAGGTCAGTAAAAGTCAACTCACAGCATTTTTGGACTTTGTAAAAGAAGTGAGTCCCTGGTTCCCAGAAGAAGGGACCCTAGATATTAAACACTGGGAACAAATAGGAAAAAATATGACCGATTGGTATCGTAGAAATGGAGGAGCCAACATGCCTATTTTTGCCTTCTCCCTATGGGGAATTATTAAACATGCCGTATTTCTGTCAAACGGAGCCACAGACTTTATGTCTCGGCCTCCTTCATATTCTGCCTCTCCTCCAGAAGAACATAGACATAGTGAGCCTATCTCCTTAAAACCTGAACCATCGTCAAAAAAGGAGTCAGTTGCAAAAGTCCCTTCAGCACCTGTTTTCACAACTGAAAAAGGCTCCTCTGATGATGAGTCCAACAGTGACAAAGAACACCTAAATCCTTCTGACCAGGAGGAATTAGGGGCGGCTTTAGCTGATTATCACAACAATCGGCTGCTGGAACTTAAAACTTTTAATTCAAAGACAAACAGACAGGCTTCTAAACCCGTAGGATTTAAGGGAGCAGTTAAAAAGGCTCTAAAAGAAGGCGATGTCAGTTTTTGTTTCCCTTTATTATATCCTTTTGAGGAAGGGGAACCAGAATGGGAGGCTATTTCCTATAAACTGCTTAAGGAAATTAGACAAGCTGTAAAAGATTTTGGTCCCACTTCTTCATATACTATTACATTGATAGAAGGCTTGGCAGCTCAGTGGATGACACCATATGATTGGACCCAGGTAACAAAAGCATGTCTCCCGGGAGGGGACTTTTTATTGTGGAAAACTGAATTAGAAGAATTGGCAAAAATTGAGATAAACAAACCTCAAAACAGGCTACTAGAGAGCCTGCACACAAATGGGAAAAATAGATCCCCCGAACAAACTCCCCTAACATTAGATATGATCATGGGGACGGGTCCCTTTATTACAATGGCTTCCCAAATGACTATCCCCCGCCAGCATTTAACAACCATATCATCTTTGGCTTTGGCGGCATGGAAAAAACTTCCGCCTTTAGATCATAAAGCGCCTGGCATCACTTCTATTAAACAAGGAGCTGAGGAACCTTTTGAAAACTTTATTGATAGGATGCAAACAGCTATATCCCGCCTCTTCTCGGGAGAGGGAGTAGGGGATATTGTTCTAAAGCAATTGGCCTTTGAAAATGCTAATAACACTTGCCAGGCCCTGCTTAGACCTATTAGAAAAACCGGCACAATATCTGATTTTATTAAGGCCTGCTCCGAAGTGACGCCTTCTTTCCTACAAGGGCTAACCATAGCAGCCGCTTTACAGGGTCAGACAAGGCCGCAGTTTTTACAGAGTACATTGAGGAACGGAGGGGATAATCAAGTTATAGACCAGAAAATGGCTGGCATTAAATGCTTCTCTTGCCGTCAAATGGGTCACTTCAGCCGAAACTGCCCTCGGAATGTCCAAAATGGCCAAGTTATAACTCCACTACAAAACGCCAATCAGCCTGCCACTCCTCCCCATTTATGCAGTCGGTGCGCTAAAGGGCCACATCCCGCACATTTGTGCCGGTCTAAATATCACAAAGATGGAAGCCTCTTGCCTTTGCCGATAATCCCTCAACCACAGGGAAACTGGCAAGGGGGCCAGTCCCAGGCCCCGGCTCAAACAACCGGGACCCCTCAGAGCACCAACAACCCCTTCCGGCAAAATGTCATGTATCAGACCTTCTCAGAGCAACCCCAGGCAGTGCAGGATTGGACCTCAGTGCCTCCACCTCAGCAATATTAACTCCTGATATGTTACCAACAGTAATTCCTACGGGGGCTTATGGTCCTCTACCCACGGGACTTATGGGTCTAGTCTTGGGAAGAAGCTCCACTACGTTAAAAGGTCTAAAAGTGCTGCCAGGAATCATAGACTCAGACTATGAGGGAGAAATCAAAGTTATGGTAGGCCCCCCTAGAGAAACATTTGTGGTTCATGTTGGTCAACGAATAGCACAACTCATTTTACTACCCTATACTACAAGAGAGGGGAAGCTGCTCTCCAAACAGCCTAGAGGAGAAGCAGGCTTTGGCTCAACTGATCATGTTTTTTGGGTTCAAGAGCTTACTGCCAAAAGACCCACTAGGAAACTAACTATTCAAGGAAAAATCTTTGAAGGGCTTTTAGATACAGGAGCTGATGTATCCTGCATTTCTGCTAATTCCTGGCCTTCGGCGTGGCCCACACAAATTACACATTCTAACCTTGTTGGTCTGGGAAGAGCTAATAATGTAGTACAATCTTCTGCAGTACTCACATGGCATGATGGGGAGGACTCGGGTCAATTCACTCCCTATGTGGTAGCCTCCCTTCCAATTAATATCTGGGGAAGGGATGTCTTAGAAAAGATGGGACTCCTGTTAGTAAGTCCCTCCTCTCAGGTTACTAATCAGCTTTTACAAATGAATTATAATCCACATAAGGGCTTAGGCAAAAAACAACAAGGAACAAAAGAACCTCTTCACCTAGTTCCCAGACAGTCCCGTGCAGGGTTGGGGTATCCAAATTTATGACCGTGGCCACTGTTCGTACAGCTGACCCCATTATTTGGAAATCTAATCGCCCGGTATGGGTGGAGCAGTGGCCACTAACTGCAGAGAAATTGTCAGCTGTACAAAATATCGTTAAAGAACAACTGGAGAAGGGACACGTAGAACCATCTAATAGCCCTTGGAATACTCCTATTTTTGTTATTAAAAAAAAATCAGGAAAATGGAGATTATTACAAGATTTAAGAAAGGTTAATGAAACAATGGAATCCATGGGAGCCTTACAACCGGGCTTACCCTCACCAGTTGCCATTCCTAATAATTATTATGTGTACGTTATTGACCTTCAGGACTGTTTTTTTACAATTCCCCTGCATGAGGCAGATAGACCCAGATTTGCTTTCAGTGTCCCTTCTATAAACTTAAAAAGACCTTTTCAAAGATTCCAGTGGAAAGTTTTGCCTCAGGGGGCCCGATGTAGCCCTACATTATGCCAAAAATTTGTGGACACAGCATTATTAGAAACTAGACAAAAATATTTCCCTATTTATCTCATCCACTACATGGATGACATTTTATTGGCCCATTCGAATACTGATTTTCTCCTAAAAGCTCTACAATTCTTGCTAGAACAATTAACCCTGTGGGGACTCATAGTTGCCCCAGAAAAAATTCAATCAAGTCTTCCAATTAATTATTTGGGTAGAGTTATCCATACCAACCATATTTCTCCTCAAAGCCTACAAATTAGAATGGACAAACTACTAACATTAAATGACTTTCAAAAACTTCTGGGAGACATCAACTGGATTCGTCCCTTTTTAAAATTAACTACGGCCGATCTAAGGCCCCTATTTGCACTCCTTAGAGGAGACAGGCAACCTAATTCCCCTAGGACACTGACTGAAGAGGCTACACAAGCCTTAAGGCTAGTACAGGAAAAACTGTCTCAGGCTCAATTACAGAGAATTGATTATAAATTGCCATTATTGTTAATTCTCATAGATACAGAATTCACTCCTACTGGTGTGTTGTGGCAAGATGGCCCTTTAGAGTGGTTACATTTACCAGCAGCTCAAAAGAAAATTCTCACTTCCTACCCTACCTTGGTGGCACTGCTTCTCTTAAAGGGAAGAAGAAGGGCTCGAGAAATATTTGGAAAAGAGCCTGACGAAATAGTTATCCCTTACTCAAATACACAGTTTGAAAATTTATTACAAGAAAACACAGACTGGCAAATTTCATGTATATCATATGTGGGGACAATATCTTTCCACCTGCCATCACACCCGCTGTTACAATTTGTAAAAAAACATCCAGTAATATTCAAAGAAAACTTCTCAAAATCCCCACTTCCCCCCCCTGCTAAATTAGTTTTTACTGATGGGTCCTCTAATGGAATAGCTGCCCTCATAATAGAACAGAAAAAATTGACTTTCTCAACTGAAGAGAAATCAGCACAAAAAGTTGAGCTGAGGGCAGTTATTATGGCGTTTACACGCCTAAAACAAGATACGTTCAATTTGTTTACTGATTCTATGTATATCGCTAATCTGTTTCCTGATATAGAAACTGCCCCATTGCCAGAAAATAAAACATCTATTTTTACTTTGTTAAAAGAGTTACAAGACTTAATTCATTCTAGAACCTTGCCATTCTTTGTGGGGCATGTTAGAGCTCATAGTTCATTGCCTGGGAGCATTCATGAAGGAAATCATTTGGCAGACTCCCTTACTAGGGGTCTAATTGTTCCCGTCATACAAGAAGCTCAAAAGAGCCATGCTCTCCATCATCAAAATTCAAGAACTTTACAACAACAATTTAAAATACCTAGAGAACTTGCTAGACAGATTGTCAGAAATTGCTCTCTCTGCCCTACTTATATTCCTTCCCTTCCCATGGGGGTAAACCCTCGGGGGCTCAAACCCAATGCAATTTGGCAAATGGATGTGACCCATGTGGCTACTTTTGGCAAACTGAGCTTTGTACATTCGTGTATTGACACTTGCTCTCATTTTCTTTGGTCCACTGCTCGGACTGGGGAAGCATTTAAGGATGTCTCTCAACATGTCATGGCCTGTTTTTCCGTGCTCGGGATGCCATCAGCTATAAAAACAGATAATGCTCCTACCTATACTTCTAAAAGCTTCCAGGAGCTATGCTCTACCTTAAAAATAAAACATATTACAGGCATCCCTTACAACCCCCAGGGCCAGGCAATTATTGAGAGATCCCACCAAAACCTGAAAAATCAGATTGCCAAGTTACAAGCCTCAGAATACAAACACGCTTCTCCTCATCATGTGCTCTCCCATTCTCTTTTTGTTCTTAATCATCTACAATTGGATTCCAATGGCGTTACAGCTGCACAAAGGCATTTTCAATCAATGCCGTCCACTTACCCACTTGTGAAGTGGAAAGATCTGCTTTCCGGCACATGGAAAGGGCCCGATTTGCTCCTTAGCAGCGGCAGAGGATATGCTTGTGTTTTTCCCCAGGATTCGACCGTACCAGTGTGGATCCCTGATCGACTAATTCGACATCATGAATCCCCCAAGGAGTTCCCAAAAGTCCAACAGGAGACTTCACTCGCGAGCACGAGCGATCTGGCCACCACATCCTCATGATGTTGAAACAGCTCGACTTTCTTCTCAAATGTCAAACCTTAATCTCTCCGAGGGAATTCGCCGGTCACGAGCCACAATCTCTTCCCCTTTACCTACCTGGGGCCAGATAAAAGCTCTCACCGCTGCAGCTTTTGCTTTACTTGAATCTCAAAAATCTCCTGTTAATCCCGAGACCCTCCTTTTGGCTATAATTACTCTTTTAAGTCTCCAGGTAAGCTCCACCCACTCTACTCCTGCATACTGGACCTATGTTCCTAACCCTCCTATTTTCCATTTGGCTGATTGGGATGGTGATGAAATAATTGTAACTACTAATCATTCTAAACTAATGGGGGGAGATCCTCTTGGACATGAGCAGCCTCGCGTCTCAACTCCCTTTAATTTTTCAGCTTCCACAGAATCATTCCCCCTTTGCTTCTCAGCCTACGGTGTTAAGCCTCTTCCATTCTGTGTTACTCTTTCTCCCATAATTCAAGTTACAGATTCCCCTTTAACCACAGGACAGCCACTTCCCTCCAGTTATGAGGACCACACTCGTGATACGTGGACCCTAACTCTCCTTTCTCTTACAACATATAATAATTCATTTTTAAATACTGCACCTTCTATTCACGTACCTAAGTTACTTCCAGCTTGCCCAGCCTCAGCAGAACATTCCTGGGATGGCATTTCCTCACGGTCCGGTTTTCCAAACTGGACCCCCTGTGTTTTCCCTAAGCACGCAGTTCGTTATTTCTTAAATAATTATACCTTCTCTTTGTTTGATTGGTCCATCTCTAGCCCTGATTATGATTATCGTCTCTATTTCAAAGCTCACCCTCGTAAATTTGCTTGGGACGACTCAGCCGTACCCCCAAAGCTTCCGATTTACAGATGGTCTTCAACCGGATGGATCACCCCTATATATATGTCTTCTAATTTTAAAACTTTTCAAAGTCATATTTACCGTTTGTTTGCAGCCCTTGGTCCTGTAACCTTCCATAGGCCTCAAAATACCCAGACATTCTACCTGCGTTCCTGTGTACGAGCTCCCTATGCAATTCTTCGGTATAATAATTCATCTCAACTTTCTTTTAAAGTGGAAAATAATCTTACCCACATTTATTGTACACAGTGCCAGGTTTCTAACTGCTTGTCTGTGACTGCTCAACAGCCTCATTTCTTCCTTCTAAAGCGCCCGTCTTATATTTTACTTCCAGTTAACTTAACTCAACCTTGGTATGCGGACCCCAGTTTATTTTCCCTCCAGACAATAAATACAGCCCTTGCTCACGCTCGCCCTAAACGCTTTATTGCTGCTTTAATTTTAGGTATATCAGCCCTCATCGCTATTATAGGATCAGTGGCCGCTTCAGCCACTGCCCTTGTTCAACAGGTGCATACTGCTTCCCACGTTAACGAATTAACTCTCAATGTTTCCACTGCCTTATTTAAACAGGAACAAATTGATCAACAACTGGCTGACAGAGTCAATGCTTTAGAAGAAGCAGTGTTATATTTAGGTCAAGAAATTCAAAACATTAAAGTCAGGCTAATTACTGCTTGCCATGCCGATTACAAATGGATCTGTATTACCCCTCTCCCTTATAATCACACTCAAGTCACTTGGGAACAAATTCAAGCCCACCTTCGGGGCGTGTGGAACCACTCTCTTACTATGAACATAGAACAGCTTCATGCCCAGATTACGGCCGTATCCAAAGCCCATTTAGATTCTATTTCACCCAGCGATGTGGCAGATAGCATAATCAAGTCTTTATTCTCTACCTTCACCACTTCCACTGATAATCTCCGTACTTTAGCCTACTCTGTGGGGAGTCTTCTCTTATTAATTTTTGTTATTCTCCTTTGTTTACCAGCCCTCGCCAGACGTATAAGAACCGCAATTACATCGGTGGAGGCAGAGATTCACTTCTACAAATTACAAAACAAAAAAGGGGGAGATGCTGGGACCATGCAGTTAACACAGGCTGAGTATGAAAGAACTGCCCCTCGTGCCTAGAGCAAGGACTCGGCTGAGGAGAACTGTTTGCAAGGTCAACAGTTTTACGAGTTCTGGACCTCACGAATTGTGTTGCTGTACTGTCCTGCACTCAATTTCTCTGCCATGGGCCTTGTTGTCATACCCCAGTACCCCATAAAGGCACCCCCAGCCTTACTATAATTTTTACAATAATCCTGAAAGAATGCGGATCCACTAAGGTGGCAGCTGCGTAGGGCGGCGGCTGTGAACAGGAGTTACTCCCATTAGACTCACCCCACCTTCCTAGAAAATGTCAACAGAGAATGCTACATTCTCTTCTCCTACTAGGGATTACATAGATAAGCATTAGGTTAAAGCTACTAATGGGCAAAACGACCTCAGTAGTCGGGAGGGACTCAGGGACTCATCCATGAGGTACTGTTACCCCAAAGACCATAAGCCACCCTTACTCTCAGGACAAGGGCAAATTGCCATTCCCCAAGCCACAGTCATTAGCAGCATGTAGAGGGTCCCAAGTACACAGTAACCTTCAAGTCAGCTACTCACAAGACCACATTCCTTTCCTATGTAGACTCACCCTCTTAGCTATAGACTACCCCAGAGATAACATAAGTATTTCACTTTAGTATATACTAACCTTGTCTTTACTAAACCAGACAGGATTTATTTCTAGTAATTGCTACCACCCTAGCCTGAAGCTAAAGTTCTCAAAAGGCTGACCTGAGGCCAATCTGGGACTAAAGTGATCAAGCTGGTCTGACTGAAGTGATCAAGATTCCTGGTAGCCCTCTCATCCAAAGACCCTCCCTGGTGATCAAGATCAAAGAAGAGAATACACCTGAAAAATGGACTTCCTTGTTCTAAAAATTATGACTGTTTATACCTAAACAAAACAGATGTCATGTTTTATGATTATTGTTCCTATACTTTGAATGCCTTACCTTTTAGAGCAAAATGTTTCACTTACTTCCCTTCACCCATCCCACTACTGTAAAAACTCCTTCTGTAATAAATACGCATGACTTCTGGCCATCAGGGCTGCAGTCTGGAGTTTACTCTGGCTACAGTCGGCTGAGAACATGCTAAAGGGGCGTGAGGTCTCAGTCTGATTCCTGTTCACCCGCGTCGCCTCCCTGTGCACCCACCCCGGCTGGGGCACGGCTCCCGGCAGTTGGGTGTCAGGTTTGCACAGTGGTTTTCAGGGATGTGTGCGGTGGTCATAATGAGTTGTGCTGCATGTTGCATTCATGTGTGCATTGGCTTAAAGTAGGATATGCCTTGTGTTCTGTGAATGGTACTGTGCATGTCAATGAGGTTTGCTGTGGTTCTCAGTGAGCTTTGACACTTGGTACGGTATACTGTGGGTGTCAGGTTTGTTTCATGTGTTTAAAAGATATGTGTGGTGGTCTCAATAAGGTGTGCTTACTTTCACAGTGGGGTATGCCGCTGCTTAAACTGGCATGTGCTTTGGATCCATTGAATGGTACTGTGGGTGTCAGTGAGGTTTGTTGTGGGTCTCAGTGAGGTTTGACACTTTTTGTGGTGTGCTGAAGTTGTCAGATTTTCGCAGTAATGTTCAGGAATGTGAGCGGTGGTCTCAATGAGTTGTGCTGCCTGTTGCATTGGTGTGTGCATTGGGTTAAGTTGGGATGTGCTTTGGGTCCAGTGAATAGTACTGTGATGTCAGTGAGGTTTGCTGTGGGTCTCAGTGAGGTTTGACACTTAGTGGTGTGTGCTGTGATTGTCAGGGTTGTGTGGTGAGATTCAGGGATGTGTGCGGTGATCTTAATGAGGTGTGCTGCCTTTTGCATTGGTGTGTGCATTAGCTTAAAGTGGGATGCACTTTGGGTCCAGTGAATGGTACTGTGGGTGTCAGTGAGATTTGCTAAGGGTCTCAGTGAGGTTTGACACTTAGTAGGGAGTGCTGTTTGTGTCAGGATTTATCACTGCTATTCAGGGATATGTGCGGTGGTCTCAATGAGGTGTGCTGCCTGTTGGATTGGTGTGTGTATTGCCTTATAATGGGATGTGCTTTGGGTCCAATGAATGGTATTGTGGGTGTCAGGTGTGCTGTGGTTCTCAATGAAGTTTGACACTTATTGGGGCATGCTGTGTGTTTCAGGTTTGCTCGGTATGATTCAGGGAAGTATGTGGTGGTCTCAGTGAGGTGTGCTGCCTGTTGCATTGGTGCGTGCCATGGCTTAAAGTGGGGTGTGCTTTGGGTCTGGTGAATGGTACTGTTGATGACAGTGAGGTTTTCTGTGGGTCTCAGTGAGGTTTGACACTTTTTGTGGTGTGCTGTAGGTGTCAGATTTTTGTGGTAATTTTCAGGGATGTGAACGGTGGTCTCAATGAGTTGTACTGCCTGTTGCATTGATGTGTGCAATGGCTTAAAGTGCAATGTGCTTTGGGTCCAGTGAATGGTACTGTGGGTGTTAGTGAGGTATGCCGTGGGTCTCAGTGAGTTTTGGCTTTTAGTGGGGTGTGCTGTGGGTGTCAGGTTTGCACAGCAGATTTCAGGTATGTGTGCAGTGGTCTCGGTGAGATGTGCTGCCTGTTACATTGGTGTGTGGATTGGCTTAAAATGGGATGTGCTTTGGGTCCATTGAATGGTACTTTGGGTCTCAGTGACGTTTGACACTTAGTCAGGTGTGCTTTGTGTGTCAGGATTGCACAGGGGTTTTCAGGGATTTGTGCGGTGGGCTCCATGAGGTGTGCTGCCTGTTGTATTGGTGTGTGCATTGGTTTAAAGTGGGATGGGCTTTGGGTTCTGTGAATAGTACTTTGAGTGCCAGTAAGGTTTCCTGTGGTTCTCAGTGAGCTTTGACACTTAGTGGGGTGTGCTTTGAGTGTCAGGTTTGTGTGTTGTGTTTAAGGGATATGAGTGATGGTCTCAATGATGTGTGCTACCTTCCACAGTGGGATGTGCAGTGATTAAAGTGGTATGTACTTTGGGTTCAAAATAGTAATGTGGGAGTCAGTGAGTTTTCTTGTGGATCTCAGTGAGGTTTGTCACTTTGTGGGTTGTTCTGCTTTTGTTAGGATTTCATGATAAGGTTCAGGGATGTGAGTGGTGGTCTCAATGAGGTGTGCTGCCTGTTGCACTAGTGCGTGTATTGGCTAAAAGTGGGATGTGCTTTGGGTCCAGTGAACGGTACTGTATGTGTCAGTGAGGTTTGCTGTGGGTCACAGTGAGGTTTGACACATTTTGTAGTATGCTGTAGGTGTCAGATTTTTGAGGTAAATTTCAGGGATATGAATGGTGGTCTCAATGACTTCTGCTGCTTATTGCATTGGTGCATGCATTGGTTAAAATGGGATGTGCTTTGGATCCTGTGAATGGTACTGTGGGTGTCAGTGAGATTTGCTGTGGGTCTCAGTGAAGTTTGACACATAGTAATGTGTGCTCTGTGTGTCAGGCTTACTCGATAGGGTTCAGGGATGTGTGTAGTTGTCTCAATGAGTTGTGCTGCCTGTTGCATTGGGCGTACAGTGGCTTAAACTGGGGTGTACTTTGGGTCCAGTGAATGATATTGTGGATGTCAGTGAGGTTTGCTGTGCATCTCAGTGAGTTTTGACACTTTTTGTGGGTGCTCTAGGTGTTAGTTTTTCATGGTAAGTTTCAGGGATGTGAGCGTTGGTCTTAGTTGTGCTGCCTGTTGATTGGTGTGTACATTGATTTAAAGTGGGAAGTGCTTTGGGTCCATTGAATAGTACTGGGGGTGTCAGTGAGGTTTGCTCTGGGTCTCAGTGAGGTTTGACACTTAGTGGGGTGTGCTGTGGGTGTCAGGTTTGTGCAGTGTATTTAAATGATATGTGCGGTCATCTCAATAAGGTTGCTGCCTTTCTCATTGGTGTTTTCCATGGCTTAAAATGGGATGTGCTTTGTGTCCAGTCAATGGTACTGTTGGGGTCGGTGAGGGTTCCTGTGGGTCTCAGTGAGTTTTGACACTTTTTGTGGTGTGCTGTAGATGTCAGGTATTCTTGGTACATTTCAGGGATATGAGTGGTGGTCTCAATGAGTTGTGCTTTTTTATTAGACTTTTTTATTATTTATTATTTTTATATACATTCAATCACATTGTTTAGCTTACAAAGTGAACATTTCAATATGTGAAAATTTCTCTCCAGTACAGTTGATCAAAAAATCTTCAACAGATAATACTCACCTCCCCGTCCTGTCAATGTTCTGCCTCTGTATCCCTTCTCCAAATGAGCTTTGCTAGGCCCCACTCCTTCACATACACTACATCTGGCATTTACACCCATCTCTTGTGTTTGTATGTTTTAGTCAATCAGTTTTGGTCATAGAGTGCAGACACTCAGTTTATATTAAGTGGGGACATACAATGTCTCTACTTCCTGTTGCAGTAGTGTGTGCATTGGCATAAACTGGAATGTGCTTTGGGTCCAGAGAATTGAACGGTGGGTGTCAGTGTGGTTTTCTGTGGGTCGCTGTGAGGTTTGACACTTAGTGGGTTGTGCTGTGGGTGTCAGGATTGCGCGGTGGGTTTCAGGGATGTGTGCAGTGGTCTCAATAAGGTGTGCTGCCTGTTGCATTGCAATGTGCATTGACTTAAATTGGGATGTTCTTTGGTCCAGTGAATGGTTCTGTGGGTATCAGTGAGGTTTGCTGTAGGTCTCAGTGAGGTTTGACTCATAGTGCAGTGTACTGTGGTTGTCAGGTGTGCTCGGTATGATTCAGGGATATGTGCGGTGTTCTCAACGAGGTGTGCTGCCTGTTGCTTTGGTGTGTGCCATGGTTTTAACTGATGTGTGCTTTGGGTCCAGTGAATGGTACTGTGGAAGTCAGTAAGTGTTGCTGTGGGTCTCAGTGAGGTTTGACACCTATTGTGGTGTGCTGTAGGTGTCAGGTAATTGCAGTAATTTTCAGGGATGTGAGCGATGATCTCAATGAGTTGTGCTGCCTGTTGCATTGGTGTGTACATTGGCTTAAGGTGGGATGTGCTTTGAACCCAGTGACTGGTGGTATGGGTGTCAGCGAGGTTTGCTGTGGGTCTCAGTGAGGTTTGACCCTTAGTAGGGTGTGCTGTGGGTATCAGGTATCCTCACAAAACCCTATAGCACAACCTACTTTAAGACACAGAACAACCCACTTTACACCATGATATACTGCACTTTGACACACAGAACCCCTCACTGACACCGATCATATACTTGAGACCCAGAATACATAACACACACCAATGCAACAGGCAGCAAAACCCATTGAGACCACCACACAAATTCTTGAAACACTCTGCACAAACCTGACACCCATGGCACACCCCATTAAGTGTCAAATTTCACTGAAACCTGCAGGAAACATCACTGACACCCACATTACCATTCAATGGAACAAAGCACATCCACTTTAAGCCAATGGACACACCAATGCAACAGGCAGCACGACTCTTTGAGACCACTGCACACATCCCTGAAACTTACTGCATAATCCTAACATACACAGAACATCCCATAAAGTGACAAAACTCACCAAGAACAACAGGAAATCTTACTGACATCCACAGTACCATTCACTTGACCCAAAGCACATCCCACTTTCAGCCAATGCACACACCAATGCAAAAGACAGCGCACCTCATTGAGACAACCACACACATCTCTGAATAGCAGCGCACAATCCTGACACAAACAGCACTCACCACTAAGCATCAAACATCACTGAGACCCATAGCAAACTTCACTGACACCTACAGCACCATTTGCTGGACCCAAAACACATCCCACTTTAAGCTGTGGCACACCCCACTGTGAAAGGCAGCACACCTCATTGAGACTACCACACATATCCTTTAGACACACCGCACAAATATGACACCCACAGCACTAGCCACTGAGTGTCAAAAGCTCACTGACAACCACAGCAAACCTCAGACACCCACAGTCCAATTTGGGACCCAAAGCACATCCCGCATTAAGCCAATGAACACACCAATACAACAGGTAGCACAACTCATGGAGACCACTGCACAAATTCCTGAAAACCTGATACACTAGGCACACATGACTAAGCGTCAAATGTCACTGAGACCCACAGAAAACCTCACTGACACCCACAGTACCATTGAATGGACCCAAGGCACATCCCACTTTAAGTCAATGCACACACCGTGCTCGCTTCAGCAGCAAATATACTAAGTCAATGCACACACCAATGCAACAGACAGCACAACTCAATGAGACCACCATAAACATCCCTGAAACCAACCATGCAAACCTGAAACCCAGAGCACACACACTAAGTGTCAAGCCTCACTGAGACCCACAGCAAACCTCACTGACACACACAGTACCATTCACTGGACCCAAAGCATATCATACTTTAAGCCAATAAACACACCAATGCAACAGGCAGCACACCTCATTGAGATCACCACTCACATCCCTGAAAATTGCTGTGAATTCCTTTCACCCACAGCATACCACACAAAGTGTCAAACCACACTGAGACCACAGCAAACCTCAATGACATCCACAGAACCATTCATTGGAACCAAAGCACATCCCACTTTGAGGTGCGGCACTTCCCACTGCAAAATGCTGCACACCTCATTGAGACCACCGCACATATCCCTTAAACACACCTCACAAACCTGACACCCACAGCACGCCCCACAAAGTGTCAAACTTCACTGAGACCCACAGGAAACCTCACTGACATCCACAGCACCATTCACTGGACCTAAAGGACACCCCACTTTAAGACACAGTACACACCAATGCAACAGGCAGCACACCTCATTGATATCACCACATATATCCCTGAAACCCACCTCACCAACCTGACACACACAGCACACTCCACTAACTGTCAAACCTCACTGGGACCCATAGAAAACCTCATTGACACCAACAATAACATTTAATAGACCCAAACACACTGGAATTTAAGCCAATGCACCAACCAATGCAACAGACAACACTCCTCATTGAGACCACTGCACACATTTCTCAATCATACCGATAAAACCTGACATTAACAGCACACCCCACCATGTGTCAAACCTCACTGAGACACAAAACAAACCTCACTGACACTCACAGTACCCTTCACAGGACTCAAAGCACATCCCACTTTAAGACAATGCACACACCAGTGCAGCAGGTAACACACCTCATTGAGACCACCGCTACAACCCTGAAAATCACCATGCAAACCTGACACCCATGGCACACCCAATTAAGTGTCATATTGCCAAAACAATTCTACACAAGAAGAGTGGAGTGGGTGGCATCTCACCCCCTGACCTAAAAATATACTACAAACTATGGTAATCAAAACAGCATGGTACTGGTGCAGATACAGACACGTGGACCAATGAAACAGAATGGAGTCCCCAGAAATAAATTACCAAACATACAGTCAACTGATTTTTGACAAGGGGTACCAGTCAACCCGGTGGGAAAAGGAAAACCTCTTCAGCAAATGGTGCTGGAAAAACTGGATTACCACCTGTAGAAAGATGAGTCTGGACCCCTACCTCTCACCTTTGACAAAAATCAAGTCAAGGTGGATCAAGGATCTAAATCTAAGACCTCAAACTATAAAGCTGCTCCTGGAAAACACTGGGGAAACTCTGGAAGACATTAGGGTAGGGAAAGACTTCTTACATAAGACCCTCAAAGCACAGTGGATCATCCCCAAAATAGACAAGTGGGATTACATCAGACTAAGAAGTTTCTGCATGGCAAAAGACACAGTAATTAGTGTGAATTGACAGCCCTCAGAATGGGAAAATATTTTTGTAAATTATGCATCAAATAAGGGACTGATAACTAGAATACACAAGGAACTAAAAAAGCTGTTTGGAAAAAAGATGGTCAACTCTATTAAAAGATGGGAGAAGGAGTTATAAAAAACACTCACTAAAGACAACATACGAATAGCCAAAAGGCATATGAAAAAATGCTCAACATCCCTCATCGTAAGGAAAATGCAGATCAAAACAACAATGAGATGCCACCTAACCCCAGTCAGAATGTCTAAGATTAAAAAAAAAAAATGATAAGTGTTGGCCAGGTGTGGTGAAAGGGGAACTCTCTTACACTGCTGGTGGGAATGTAAATTGGTCCAGCCACTGTGGAGGACAATTTAGAGATTCTTCAAAAGTCTACAAATAGAACTAACATATGATCCAGAAATCTCAGTCCTTGGCATCTACCCAAAGGACAGAAAAATTCTTCATTGGAAAAGTGCTTGCACATTGATGTTTATTGCAGCACTTTTCACAATTGCTAAGACATGGAACCAACCCAAATGCCCCCGTACGGATGAATGGATTGAAAAACTGTGGCACATACTCTATGGAGTACTATTCAGCCATAAAAACCAACAAAACCCTGGCTTTTGACAGAAAGTGGAAGAATACAGAAGATTTACTGCTGAGTGAAGCAAGCCAGGCTATGAAAGAGAGACATTGTATGTCCCCACTTAATATATACCGAGTGTCTGCACTCTATGACTGAAACTGATTGAATAAAAGATATGCAAACACAAGAGATGGGTGTCAATGCCAGATGTAGCATGTGTAGAGGAGTGGGGCCTGGGGAAGGACATTTGGTGGAGGGATACAGAGACAGAATTGACAGGGTGGGGAGGTGTAGTGATATCATAGAAGATATTTTGACCAACTGGACTGGGGAGAAATGTTCACTTCATAAGGTAAACAATGTGATTGAATGTATATAAAATAAATAAATAAAAAGTAAATAAAAGCTTATTATGTAATATTAACTTATATTTAATTAAGAAATAATGCACAAAATGCATATAGTTAGAAATTCTAGAAACCTAATTCATAAAATAATAAAACTTTAATATATTAACAGAATAAAGGATAAAAATCATATGATCATCTCAATATATAAAAAAAGAATTTAAAATTTCATGATAAAAACTCTCAGTATACCATAAATAAAAGGACTATATTTCAACATAAGAATAGCCATAAATACTAAATGCACAGGTAACATCATATTCAATGGTGAAAATCTTGTCTTCTAAGAACAGTAAGAAAAAAAGGACTGCACTTTAGAATTATATTAAATATAGTACTGCAAGTCTTAACCAGAATAATCAGATCAAATATATATATATATATATATATATATATATATATATATATATCATCTAAACAAAAGTAAACGATGAATTGTCTGTGTTTGCAGATGACATGAGCTTATGTAGAAATCCGGAAAGACTACACCAAAGAACTTTTGGAAATAGATGAGTTTAGTAATATTACAACATATAAAATCAACATAACATAAAAAACTCACTTGTATAAAAACTAGCAGCAAATATTCAAAATATAAGTTAAAAAACAATATCAATTACAATAGCTATGAAAAAGGCTTGAGAATAAATTTACCAAAGTTAAAGATCTGCAAGCCAAAAACTATAAAACACTGATGAAAGAAAGCAAAGAAGACACCAATCAATGGTACCTTGGGTTCATGAGCTGGATGAATTAATACTGTTAGATATCCATCCCATCTAAAGCAATCTACCTATTTAATGCAGTTCCCATCAAACTTCTAATTGTACTTTTTACACAAAAAAATTGTTTAAATCATTCCTAAGACTCATACAAAACCACAAAGGACTCAGAATTACCAAAGCAATATTGAACAAAATAATAAAAGGTGGAGGCATCACACTATCTGATTTCAAGATATACTAAAAAAATAAAAAAAAAAACAGAAGGTTGAGGTACAGGCATAAAAACATACATAGGCCAATAGAACAGAATAAAAAAAAAACACACACACAAAAATAAATGTATGTGTTTATGGTTGATTGATCTTTAACAAAGGTACAAACACACAGTGGGGAAAGAATAATGATGTCGCTAGACCTCAATATGCAAAAGAATGAAATTGGGGCAGTTTTAATGGTTTGGGGTCTTAGATTTAGATCCTTGATCCACCTTGATTTGATTTTTGTCAAAGGTGAGAGGTAAGGGTTCAGATTCATCTTTCTACAGGTGGAAACCCAGTTTTTCCAGCACCATTTGCTGAAGAGGTTTTCCTTTTCCAACTGTATTGACTGGTACCCTTGTCAATAGCATACAAGTGACCTTGGCTCCATGCAGAACTGGCTACAGGAATGCAGAGAGGAGATCTTCCTTGACAGAGGATTATAGTGTCAAGAGCTACCCTTCTTCCCTCATTTTTGCTTATTCTCATGAAGGAAATAAATTAACTAATTAAATTTAAAAAAAGAAAGAAATTGGGGCAAGCAGGTGGCATGGTAGTTAAGACACTGGGCTCCTCATTGGCCAATTGCAGTTCCAGTCCCAGACCTGGAAGCTTGAAAATTTTGCTGAGTATGTGTGCATGCTTACTCAAAACCCAGAAAGAGAACAGAGAAGAAGGGATTGCAGCATGGCCATCCCCCTGGGGTGTTATTTCTCACTTTCCCTCTTATTGCTTCTCTCTGTCTCTCTCCAGAGAGCACATGTGCCCCATGACAAAAACAACAACAAAGAAGTTGCATTCATCTCTTACCACATGTGCAAATCAAATAAAAGTAGATGAAAGTATTAAATGTAAGACCTGGAACAGTAAAGCTACTATGTGAAAATACAGGGATAAAGCTTCTTGACATTGATCTTTAAAAATAGACATTTATTTATTTATTTATTTATTTATTTATTTATTTATTTATTTCATGAGGGAGACAGAGACAGAGCCCAACAGAATCTTCACACGATGATCATGTTGGTGTAAGTTGACCCAGATAATGGGCATGCCCATACTCTTGTCCACAGGTCTCTCTGCAAACTATGTTGAGAAAAGACTGCAAGTGTTAAGGATAGAAACCTGGGGAGAAACCAGGATGCAAACTGCTCAACCAGCTTCACATAATGCGCACATAAATATCAACCATACTCAGAGAGGTCTCCAGACACAAAACTGGACCTTCCCATGTGGATCAGCCTCACAGAGCAAAGCATTTGACCATTGTGTCACCATCCAGCCTTGACATCGAACTTAAACATCAAATTGATTTTGGTATGGCTGGTCACAGCAATGCTTACTTACATACTATGTTTCCATGGGTCTCTCTTAGTAATTAATAAAGCTGTTCCACAGAGATGAAAAATAAATTTCATATTTGATATTAAAGCATTTTAATTTAACCCTATATATAGTTTCTTTGGTGCTAGAAAGGTAGTTGTTTAAAGAGTTACTTAAGTAAGTCTATATATTTTTAAGGTATTTACTCTGGCTAAAATTAATTTAAAAACATACTCTAAAGACTGTGAAATTTGTGTTATTGGACATTAAAAATGTAAGTTCTGATTTCATTATGTAATGCTGTTAAACTTTTAAAGGCAGAATTGCCATGTTAGTAGCCAAGTTCCTTTATACCCTATTAATCTCAAAAGCCACGTAAATTGTGCACTTGCAACTTGGCACGTTTGAGGCTCTCTCCCAACAGAAATACTGTTACATAAATAGTATCATATAAAGATTTAAAAACTCATGAGGATTTAATAACTCAGTTGGTGGTCTCCGCATCTCCTGGGGGCCTTATTCCCTGCACCTTAAAATTATAACCAGCATTATTCACTCAAAGAAGAGTAAAAGATAAATACATGTTAAGACCTTACAATATGTGTCAGGCACTGTGCTAGGAGCATTATATACATCATCCATTTTATCCTTACTAAACTGTTTACAGGTAGTAAACTCATTGTAGTTACTCAGAGGCCTGAATTAGAGGCAACTTACCTTAATGCAGGCTCTTTATAAAGAACCTAAATATCTGATTAGGTTGCTGTTTCCAATCCTTCTGCCATTAATCACCATAGCTGGTCAAAGACTGAACAGTTTCAATTAGAAAGTAGGTATAAGTTTAAGAGAGCTATTATAATCTATTATATAGTATAATGGCTATAGCTAATATCAATATATTGTATACTTGGGGCCATTAGGTGGCATGGTGGTTAAGTTGATAGATTCTCACATGGCTGAATTTTGTTCAAGTTCTGGATCCAGCCAGCAGTGGCTTGAAAGTCACAACAAATAATTGGATAAATGAATAAATCAATATTAAAATATATTATATATATATATATATATATAATATTTTAAAATTACTAAAAGAGAATTTTCTTCTCCTTTTTTTGTTTGTTTTTGCTGTGGAGTGTGTGCATTTGTCCAAAAGACAGAGAGAGGGACAGTGAGAAACCAACCACAAGAGGTTGGCCATGCCACAATCTCTTCTCCTCAATTTTCCTCAGGATTTTAATCACTCACACATGCACCATGCATGATTTTCAAGCTGTCAGGTCCAGACTCAAATAGCAGTCAACCATGTGGAAATCCAGTGCTTTAACCACCATACCACCTGTTGGCCTCAAAAGAATAGATTTTAAATGTTCTCAGCACGCACACCAAAAAAGTAAATGAGGTAATGCAGATTATTTATCATATTGTTTGTGTTAAGTTATATTTTATACTCAGAACTAATCATTACAATTAAAAAATCTATTCTGCTTTTCTTTTCCATTTTTTGAGCAATTTTTGCTATAGTGCACATGTGCTCACTGGAGAGACAGAAAGACAGAGAGACTGAAAGCGAGAAATCACCACCCAGGGATGTGGCTATGCCACAATTCCTTCTCTTCCATTCTCCTCTCAGGATTTGGGGCATGGACACACATGCACCAGCGTGAGTTTTAAGCCACCAGGTGTGGAACTCAAAAACTGTGGTCAACTATGTGGGAGTCCACTAATGTAACCACTATACCATCTGCTGGTCCCTGTTCTGCTTTTCTATATGGTATGTATTATCCATTTTCTATTTTTATGGTTGAAACCATGCTTTCATGGTAAAATAAATTTTAATGAAAAATCAGTAAATATTTGTTGAGATTCTACTAGAGCCAGATATTTTTCCAGGTTCTGAGGCAGATTAGCTTGATCTAGGTATTCCACAGCATACACATAGTTCAAAAATATTATGGTGTATGGGACCTGCAGTTAGTGTAATGGCTATGTCACTGAACTCCCATGTAGCCAACCGTGGTTCGAGCTCCACATCAGGTGGCTTAAATTCACACTGGGCACGTGTATGTGTGTACTCAAGATCCCGAAAGGAGAATGGAGGAGAAGGGAATGTGGTGTGACCATCCCCCCTGGGGGGTGATTTCTTGTTTTCTGTTTCTCTGTCTTTCTCTGTCTTTCTGGTGAGCACACGCGCCCTACAGCAAAAACCTCTACAAAAAAATTATGATGTATACCATAAGTTTATACAACTTAATTTGCCAGTTTTAAAATATCAATTAATAAATTAGAAGAACAAAAACAGAAAAATTGATTTAGTGCCAGGCCCATTTTATATTTATCATAATGACACCAAAAGACAAGTAATTTTATTGTCTTCATTTTACAGAGAAAGATACTAAAGCTTAGAGAGGTCGCATAAATTACTCAAGGTTATACAGACAGAAAATGAGAATGAGAGATCCTCTTAGCTTTCTTAAGTAAAAAGTACAGATAGTGGGTATATTTACCCTGGAAGAAATAAAGCTGCATGGCTAATCCATGAGATTTCAACCATGTGGACTCTCACATCGTAAGAGCAAAACTGACTAGTACATCTCACTGCTATGTGTCCAGACGAATGCCTTTCTTCCTAAGTGGGAACAAGAAAAATTCATTCCTTAAAAGATTATTGTTGGGGCCAGTGTGTGGTATGATGGTTAAGGCACTGGATCTCACATGGCTGACTGTGAGTTTTGAGTGCTGGACCCTGTGGCTTGAGAGACACACAGGGTGCTTGTGTATTCATACCTAAAATCCTGAGAGGAGAAGAGAGGAGAAAGAATTGCAACATGGCTTTCTCTGTCTCTCTCCAGTAAGTGCAAGTGCCCTACAGCCAAAAAAAAAAATTTAAGAATATTGTTGTAAGACTTACATAAGAAATTTATTTAAAGCACTTAGCACATTATTCTGGGAAACTTTCATCCTACTCTTCTGCCAGCAGAGGAGTAATAAAACTCTTTTCCCATCATGGCTAAGTATAAAGCTTGAAGTTGTTATAAGCTTTTCTACAGATATTTCTGTAAGTGTATTAAATTTAAAGTTAGGCAATTGGTAAAGAGAATAGTGCAATAAGGGCAAAAAACAAAAACAAAAACAAAAACAAAACTAGGGATAATGAGATAAAACCACCACACACTGAGAATGAAAGTCATCTCATAAGAATAAAACACCATTTAGTTTTAGAATTTCATTAGAAACTTTAATAAAGAATGCATCTTTAGGCCAGGTCATGGTGTACTGGAAATGCAACTGGACACACATGGGAAGGGTCCTGGGTTCATATTCCTAGAACTCTCTGAGTACACAGTCTTTGTCTAAATGCCCATGAACCAGGTTTGCTGGGCCTAGGTAGATCACCATGTGAAGACCTGTTTGGGGGTTCCTGTCTTTCTGTTTCTATTTGTCTCTCTCTCATGAAAGAAAAAAATGAAAAGCAAAAGAAGAAATGATCTTTAATAATTTCTTAAATGTATTCTGTAATTAGAAGGTATTTTTCAATTTAGTAATGAATGTCCTCTTGTAAGGATAACTAAAAAGTTATCAGTTTATTAATTCATATGATAGGTCTCCATGATAAATTGACTGTACAAAGCATATAAAAGAACTGAAGACAACAGTGAGTTGAGTTTCTGGGATAAGAAGTATAAATTATTGTTTTATTTATAGTCCACTATGATCCAAAATACTTAACTCTTTTATTTCTCTTACAAATTGTATAAAATATGACAACAGGACAAGAATTATGTATTTATTAAAACAAAGACTTAAAAATACTTTAAATAGCTATATAAACTTGATATGCAAAATTTTTTCCCTAAGAAATTAATTAAATATTTATGGAAATTTATTACATTTTTATGTAAAGTTGTCATAAGAATTTATTTATCATTATATTTTGGCTACAGTGGTTTTTATATGCAAACCAAATAATTACAATAAATGAAGTTTCTCCTGCTTTTCTTTTGATAAGTACTATCCATTTTGTTTTTCACAGTTGAAACGACACCTTTGTGACAATGGAAATTTTAATAAATACTCAACAAATACTTATTGAGTTCCCACTAAACATGGCATTTTGCCACATGCTGAGAGTGATAGAAAAGTAAATAAGATTTGATTTGTGATTTTTAAGGTCTTGCTATATCATTTGACTAAAACAGAAGTCATATAATTGAATGGATTAGAATATTAAGTGGAAAGGGAGTCTAAGGACCAGATCACTACCATTGTTCCATATTACAATTAAGATTTTGGGATTCACTATACTATCAGGAGACGTAGAATCAGCATGGATTCTAATCTACATACAGATAAAGTCACTCTAAGATCCTGTAACACAGCATTTTTCTAAGACTTAGCTCACAATGGTAATAACATGGATTTACTTTTGTTATTTGTAGCCATTATTCTCCCTTTCCTTGGAACTTTCTACATTCCTAAAATTTGGTACCATTTCATGTATTCACGTCATTAATTCCTACTCTTCTTTTAGATATCAAATAAAACTTTATCTCATCAGGAAACTCATCAATAATATTCCATAAAGGAGTAATTTCTTATTTAAAATTTGACAATATATTGTAGTTTTCCTTACTTTGAAATTTTGATACTCCTTCACTTATGGGGTTACCACAAAATAAACTCATAATGTGATGAAAATAGTGTAAGTCAAAAATGCATTTAATACACCTAACCTACTGAACATCATAGCTGAACCTAGCTTACCTTAGATGTGCTCAGAACACTTGCATTAGCCTACAGTTGGAAAAAAATCATCTAACACTAAGCCTATTTTATAAGGTGCTAAATATCTTATGTAATTTATTGACTAGTGTAATGTAAGTGAAAAACCGAATAGTTTGCTGCTACAGCCCAGTTAGGGAAAAAAAAAATCAAAATTCAAAGAAGTACAGTTTCTACTATTGGGTTCTCAGAAAAGTCATAAAAACATATTTTTCATGTTTTTTTTTTTTTTTGGAGAGGTTTTTGCTATAGGGCACGTGCGCTCGCCAGACAGAGACAGAGAGATAGAAAGCGAGAAATCACCCCCCAGGGGGGATGGACATGCCGCAATCCCTTCTCCTCCATTCTCCTCTTGGGATCTTGGGCACGCACGCACACACGCCCGGCGTGAGTTTAAGCCACCGGGTCCAGGACTCGAACCGCGGTCGACTACGTGGGAGTCCAGCAACATAGCCATTACACTAACTGCTGGTCCCTATTTTTCATGTTTTTGTATGCAAAAAATGCATGATGATTTTTCCAACAACCCAATAAATACCTATGACTTTTGTACTTTCATTAAGTCAAAAATAGTTGTCAAGACATTGTAAGTGAAGGACTGCCAGTGTATGCTTTTGTTATCTATTGTAAGATTAATGCCCATTTTCCCAATGATCCGTAATCACCACGGGGACTGGGGAAGCCTTACTTTGACTCATTATTTCATTTTCAGTGCTTAGAGTAGCGACTACACATAGTAGATACACAACATGTAACTGAAAAATGTAAACACAAGTGCAAACACTTGAGCCTTAGCAGAAAAAAAAATAATTGTTTTTATGAATTCATAAACATATGTTGAAGAATAATAGAATTAATTAGAAATATGTTTCTCATGAAAAGAAGATAAAAATAAAATAATTGATACATAGAAATAATTGTGACATATTTAGATTTCAAATTTTAAGTAAAGTGTGATGTTGATTTCTGTTAAAATAGACTGTGTGAAAGTGTTTTTTCAAAGATTATCTTAATTATAGGAGCAAGAGACAAAAGAGACACCTAGAGACAGCTCCCCAACCATGTCTTAACTTCATGATCCACCTCTAACTTCAGAAAAGCCTGGGTTATGGGCACACATGCCCAGCATACTTAGGCATGTGTCTGGATGTGAACCCAGAACCTTCCTATGTGGATCAGTCTCATAGATAATTGTATTTTACCACAACACCATCACCCACCACTGTTATGTGAAAGCTTTTTGAAAAATATATGCAACAGGGACCAGCAGGAGGCATGGTGACTAAGGCTCTGGATCCCACATGGCTGACTCTGCAGTTCAAGCTCTGGACCCAGCAGTTTGAACAACAAACTGGGCACATGTGCGCGTATGCCCAAAATCCCGAAAAGAGATTGGAGAAACGTCATGTGTGGCATGACCATTCCCCCGGGGATGATTTCTTCTTAAAAAAAAAAAAAAGAATATTAGCAAAATAATTGTATATCAAGTTAACATAAACATTAAGAAGCTTATGTTATGATATAATGAAATCTATGAAGGAAATGCTATTTTTCCTGAGAAGATAAATGAATGAGATAATTTTCTTGAACTACGATAACTGAATACTTTGTTTATAAATATAATTTCCCTATTATAATCATGAGATTATAATTTTTACCCACTGCAAATTAAAAAGAGTAGCTCCTGAATCATGGCAGGCAGAGTTCATTTTCTCACATATAAAATATAGCTTTTAGATTGTCTGAGTGAGAATAAATTTTAAGAGATTGAGAACAATTTCAATTTTTTTAGAGGTATTTTTGGCTAGGTGGCACGTGTGCTCACTGGAGACAGAAAAAGACGAAAGAAAGAAAAAGGAAGAAAAGGAAGAAAAGAAAGAGAGAAAGAGAGAGAGAGAGAGAGAGTGAGAGAGAGAGAGAGAGAGAGAGAGAGAGAGAGAGAAAGAAAGAAAGGGAAAGAACCTCCTAGGGAAGATGGCCACACAGCAATCCCTTTTCCTCCATTCTCCTCTCAGAATTTTGTGCATGTATGCACATGCGCCTGATGTGTTTCAAGCCACCTAATCCAGGACATGAAACACTGCTAGTTGTGTAGAAGTCTAGCATCTTAACACTATGCCACCTGCTGGCCCCAACATCAAAATATTTTCTTCTGTGAATTGTTAGCATTTTTTTTGATAAATTAGAATAACATTTGAAATGAAGATAGTGCACCACAAGAAACTAAACTCGTAGCAGAGAAGTAGAGCTTAATCCTGGATCCATATTTTAGAGTTAAACCCAGCAAGGAAATATAAATAACTAAATATATATTGAACGTAAGTATATGAAACACTTGGGAAATAGCCAAATGTTTTTTAGGAGAAAGCAAGGTGAGGAAATGAGAAAAATTTTATATCCTATGATTAGCAATCATAAGTCTCCTTACGAAATGTTCTTTATCTCCCCTTGTTTTTAATGGCCTGAGTTGGATATTGGCCAGGGGAAGGGATAAAAAATTGCTTATTTTTGGATAATAGGTCATCCTATCAGTATTGTTTTTAACAAATACTATTTTGAAAAATACTATAATTTTCTCAAATATCAAGAAACCTAATGTGCCAGGTTGAAAATAAGTAACTTCTTTAGGTATTATTATCCAGTCTATAGAATATCAAAGTGCATAAATTTCAGTCATAAAATTAACCCCTCAAATATTCACTTGTCAGTGTATATTATTAAAAAATCAATCAAATTGTCCATAAGATTCATTTTATTCATGCATCCTTTACTCATATAAATATAATCAAGGATTGAATATTTTTGAATTTGCTATGAAATATTTTACATGAGGCATTAAAAAATAAAAATCTGTCACCTGTTTTGACAGGTGACAGAAAAGTTGATTAGTATAGTGATCTTAATGTGATGATCTAACTTTTTAATTGCTTTTAAGACTGCAAAATTATTCTGGTTGGCTAATTTGTGATTAACTATTCTCTGTCTACTTATATTGTCACCTGACATTTCACAGACTCCAAGGATTTGACTTACTCCTTTCATATATAGTCACCTTCTATACCTTGACTTTCTACTCAGTTTCATATCAAGCTGAGAAAACTGCATAAATATTCACTTTACACAAGCTTTCAACTAAGAATAAAGAGTCATATTTGAACTAACAAAGAGAATGTGGCCAATATCTATGAAATGCCTAGGGTCCTTTCATAATCATATTTCTTCCAGGGTAAAATATTATTATTATTATTTTAGGGTTTTTTTGCCATAGGACACATCCACTTACGGGAGAGATCCAGAGAGAGAGAGAGAAAGTGAGAAATTATCCATTAATAGATATGACTATGCCACGATACCTTATCCTCAGAATCCCCTTGGGATTAGAGGGTATATATATATATATATATATATATATATATATATATATATATATACCCACACACACACACACACACACACATACACATGCAGCCCACTCAAGTTTCAAGCCACTGGATCTGGAACTTGTGAGAGACCAGCACCTTAACCAATACACCACCTGCTGGCCCTTCAAAATATTATTTATTCCTTTTCATAATTTTAATTGACATATAATAGTTGTATGTATTTATAGAGTACAGTACAGTTTTTCAATATATGAATTCAGTGTGCTATGGTCAAATCAGAGAAATGAATATATCTGTCAACTCAAACATTTATCATTGCTTTCCTAATTCTACTTTTACTATTCTCCTGTGGAATTTCCTAGACTTTTTCTTATTAATCATCTGTAACCAACCTTGGCAATATTAGACACCAGATCAGCTTACGTATCCTTTTGGTTTTTATTATTTCATTGGCTTTCTGTCTTTTCCTGAATCGTTTTCATCAGGTAAAATTTCTACAACAAGCATCCATGATTATTTCACTTACCTTTCGTTGGTTCGTTTCTTGGTTTTCTAGTTGAGGCAGCACTCTTCGCTTTAGATCTCAAAATTATTTTCCTGAATTTTGTGTAAAGTTGCCCTAAACTTAAAATTTTCTCCCCTGCCCCTATTTTGGAAGTGTCTCCAAAGATCAATATTTTTTGAAAATCTCCATTAATGTGAACCATAGCCTCTGGACTATCTACTGTAGCTCAATGACCAAAAGCATTCTAGTAGCATGTTTTGGAGTTCACAAGACAAATCTATTATTTATTCCCTTTCCACAACTATTTTACTGAGATATAATTTACATACCATGCAATTGTCCATTTAAGCACTGAATTAAATGGTTTTCAGTATTCTCTGAATTGTGCACTTATCACCACTGACCTTTAGAACATTTTCATGACCCCAAAAGCAACCCATATCCGTTAGTTACTGTTCCCTGCCAACACCTCATCTTCCACTCCCCTTCTGCCACAATCGTATCAACCCACTAATCTACTTTATGACTGTAGATTTTCCTGCTCTACAAATTCTATCTTTTTTGGATCAACCCACTCCAGAGATTTTTTTCCACAATTGCATATCTATCTTCCTCATTCCTCTTCAGAAATGAAAGTTCTCCATTGTGAAAATGCTGGCTTATTCCATAAATCCTTATAATAAATATTTAGCATCTTTCCAGTCTTTTGCTATTAAAAGGGGAGTCACATCATGCATGCATCATTTGGCATTTTTACCACTCTATCTATGGGGCTTATTATAGGAGTAGAATTTCTTGTTTAAAGAGGAAATGGACACAAAATTTTGCTAGCTATTTACTTCATGAGATCTGTGCTATTTTGCATTTCCATCAGCTATGTATGAGGGCACCTGCTTCCCACAAACTTTCCAATGGAACATGTTGTATAACTTACATTCTTGCCGATTTGATAGATAATAAATGATAGTGGTGTAAATTTAGATGAAATTCACATAATGTAAAATTAGTTATCTTCAAGGGTACATACTCAGTGGCATTTAGTACATTTACAATATTGTGCAACCACCCTATCTCCAAGGCATTTCATTATCCTCCCAAAATAACATGTATCTATTGAGTTCTCACTCCTAGTTCCCTTTCTCACCCCTGTAACCCCAGTCACATCCCAGAAAATCACAAATCTCTTTTCTGTCTCTATGGATATGCCAGTTCTGGCAATTTCAACTGTATGGAATTACATGACATGTGACCATTTTGTGTCTGGCTTCTTTCATGAAGAATGAGGTTCATCCACATTGTAGCATGTGTCAGATTTTCATTCCTTTAATGACTGATTAATACATTTTGCTTATAGATTCATCTCTTGATCAACATTTGGGTTGTTTTCATCTTTTGGCGATTGTGAATAGTGTTTCTATGAATATTATTGCACAAGTATTTGAGTATCTTTTGAATTCTTGTGAATCTACACTAAGAATCTAATTATGAGGCCATTATTATGTTTAACATTTTTGAGAAACTACCAAACTGTTTTCATGGTGTCACAGGCTTTTGCATGTTTTGAAGTTTGTTTATGTTATTTCTTCCAAAAGTAATAGGGACAGATAGAAAGAGAGAGAATATCCGCAACAGGGTCTTGACACCACAACCCACCCCTAGCCTTCAGCCAGCCTGGAATCATGTGCACACACATGCCTTGTATAGTCAGGGAGGTCTTCATACTTGAACTCAGAACCTTCTAATGTGGGATTGCCTCAGAGAGTGGAGTGTTTTACTGCTACACCACTATTTGGCCTCTGGTTTCACATTTCTCTTAGCAATGTATGAGGGTTCCAATTTCTCTGCATCCTCACCAACATTTGTTACTTTCTGTGTTATTATTATTATAGCCACATTTGTGGATATAATATAGTATATCATTTTGATTTTGAGTGGCATTTACATAAAACTAATAATGTTAGTAATCTTTCATGTGTTTGTATATCTGATATGGAAAAAATATCCATTCAATTTATTTGAAAAAATTTTTAAAAATTGGTTTAATTTTTTGTTGTAGAATTTTAAGTGTTTCTTATATATCCTTGGGTACTAAATCAGAATCAGATATATAACCTGTAAATAGTTTCTTCCATTCTGTAGGTTGTCTTTCCACAGAAAGATGAATACACAAAAGTTCTTAATTTTGATACAGTCTAATTCACCTATTTTTTTTTATTTTGATGCTCATGCCTTTGGCATTGTAAGAACTCATTTCCGTTAGAAGGTCATGAAATTTACATTCCGTTTCCTTTCCAAGGATTTTATAATTTTAGCTCTTATACTTAGATCGCTGGTTCCATTTTGAGTTAATTTTTGTTTCTGTGGGGAGTTAGGGGTTCAATGTTATTTTGTCTGTGGATATCCAGCTGTCCCAATGTTCTTGGATCAAAAAATTATTCTTTCCCCCATTGAATAGTCTTGACACACTTATCCAACATCAATGGGCAATAGATATATGGGTTTATTTTAGAATTCTCAATTCTACTACATTTTTAAAATGTCTACCATTATGCCAGTATCACATTGTTTTGAATAATGTAGCTTTTTAGAAAGTTTGAAATCAAGAAATATGGATCCTTCAATTTGGTTATGTTATTAAAAAACAAGATTTTGGATATTTGAGCCCCTTGAAATTGAGTATAAATTTTTCATATCTGCAAAATGAGATGGTGAGAATTTCAATAGGGATTGCATTGAGTATATAAATTACTTTGGAAGTATGGTCATCTTAATGTTAAGTTTTCTAATACATTAACAAAGAATATACTTCCATTTTATTTAGGTCTTTAATTTCTTTCTACATTTTTTTGGTTGTTGTTTAAATAGATTTTAGTGAACAACTTTACAGCCTTTCTTAAATTTATTCTGAGATATTTTATAGTTTAGAAGGGTAGAACAAATAGAGATTTTTTTCTTATTTCTTTGTATAATTATTATTATTATTTTTAATTTAGAGGTTATATGCAAGAGGGAGGTGAAGAACCTAATAATGGGGCATATTCACACAGTCATATTGCAACCCCTTCTCCATTTCTCCATCCTGTTAAGATTTTGGTCATGCATGCACAAGTGTGTGGCTTGTTTCTCAAGCTACCAAAGCTGGGATTTAAACCACACTCTGCCATATGTAATCTGACTCCCTCAAAAACTAGGCTATGTGGCTGGCCCAAATTTTCTTTTCAATTGATCATTGTTGGTATGCAAAAGCATAAAATAATTATTTTTTATATTGATCTTATACCTGAAACTTTACTAAATTTGTTTTAAAGCTATAATAGCTTTTTTTTTTTCTTTTTGAAGTTATCTTGAATTTTTTATGTGTAGGCTCATATCATCTGCAAATACAGATACATCACATGGATTTTAATGATATTTTTTAATTGAGGAAGGAGAGATAGCATCTAAATAAATGTAATACCTAACTAAATAATCCCACAATATGTTGTAAAAAATAAATAAAAATTTAAATTTTCAAAAATTAGAAGCTGTCTATATAAAATTTGTTTTAAATATAAAAATTTGAGTTAAAATATATATATTGAGTGCTTTTTTTAATCTAAGTACTTCCTCCAGTATCTAATAGGTAGTAAATAAAAAATCAAAAATATGCACAGAGACTCACACAAATTTGCACACCAAATTATAAAATCTGCCTGAAGGCAGGCAGACTCTGAAGCTAAGTCAACATTTAGAAAATAGGAAGTAGCATAGATATAATTATATAGTTTTCTAGCTTTTAGTCTGAGAAACAAATAATTAGTAAAACACCCTGTCCTTCTGGTTTAATTAGTCCTGAGAGTAAGACATCCATACCTGCTGATATATGATAAATGATAATTAAATTCCTTTTAAATAAGAGAACCAAAAGAAGAAGAAGAAGAAAAAGGAGCATATTTGGAACCCCATATGCTATGCCAGGTAGTTCTTCCCAAATATCTGGCTGATCCTTGAACTAGAAATATATGGGGAACAGTCCTCTGTAAATAAAAAAATTAAATTAAAATTAAAATTTCAACTTAGTTTTTAGTTTGGGTAAAACCAAGTAATTTTCTGCTAATAAAATAAGAAAAAATCAATACTTTTTAGAGGGAAAACAAAAATTAAAACTGAGTTTAGAGTCTTTATGACATTTAAAGTGTACAAAATGTCATCCAAAGTGATGTGGATTACAGAGAACTAGGAAAATATGACCCACACTTAAGGGAGAAGAAAATCTACATTAGACCCAGATGTGATGAAGAAAAAAATATGTGATTAACTAAAATATTTATGAGTAAGCTCCTCTGTGACCAGCAGTTAACATAATGGTTATATCACTGTACTCCCATGTAGTTGATCGCGTTTTGTGTCCCGGACCCGGTGACTTAAAACTCACACCCGGCACATGAGCGTGCGTGACCAGGATCCCTAGAGGAGAATGGAAGAGAAGGGATTGTGGTGTGGCCATCCTCCCTAGGGGGTGATTTCTTGTTTTCTGTCTCTCTTTGTCTGTCTGGCAAGCGCAAATGTCCTATAGCAAAAAAATCTCTTAAAAAAAATAAAGTTTAGGGACCAGCAGTTAGCGTAATGAGTAAGCTCCTCAGGAACATAACAATAGAAAAAAGTTTAATATTTTTTAAAAGTCGATGCCCTTTATCAAGTATTGATATTGATACAAGCAATATCAATATGGCGACAAATCAACAAGTACCCTAAAGACCAGGAAAAGAGAAAAGTCCCTGCTTTTACTAACAATATTAATTAGAGGTAATAGCCACTGCAAGAAGGCAAGAAAGGGGATAGTAGGCAGTGTAGTGCTTAAGGCTCTGGACTCCCACATGGCTGACCATGGTTCAAGTCCCGGACTTGGAGATTTGAGAATCACCCAATGTGCATGTTTTGTGTGTTCCCAAGCTCCCACAAGGAGAATGGAGGAGACAGGATTGTGGCATGGCTATCCCCTCTGAGGGCTGATTTCTCACTCTCTCTTGTGAGCAGTGAGAAAAAAACCTTAAAAAAAAAAAAAAGTGGGACCAGCAGATGGGTTACATTCCTGAATTCCTATATAGTCAACTGAGGTTTGAGTCCCAGACCTGTTGGCTTAAAACTCACACTGGGTGTTTACGTGTGGGTGCCCAAAATCCCAAGAGAAGCATGGAGAAGTGCTTGCGGTATGCCATCCCCACAAAGTTTGATTTATCGCTTTCTGTTTCTCTGTCTCTCTTTGTCTCTCTAGTGAGTGCACGTGCCCTATAGCAAAACTCTCTCAAAAAAAAAAAAAAAAAAAAGGCAAAAGAAGGAATTAAACACATAAAAATTAGAGGTAAGAAATAAAATTGTCTCGATTTGCATATGTTGGGGTTCTTCACATGGACAATGTTAAGGAAATTATAAAAATGACTACAGCTAATGAATTAATTGACTTTTCAAGATGATAAGAGAGTAGATTAGCTTATAAGATAGTAAATTAACTTAAGAAAATCAATTTAATACACCAGAATTACTATATTAGAAATTGTATTTTAAAAGTTCGACTTATGGGACCAGCAGGTGGCATGGTGGTTAAGGTGCTGGACACTCCCACATGACTGACAACGGTTCGAGTCCTGGACCTGGTAGCTTGCTTTCTCACTCTCTCTCTCTCTTTCTCTCTCTCTCTGTGTCTCTCTCTGGTCAAATTAAAATAAATGAATGAATAAATAAAATTAAATAAAAAATAATTCTTTAAAAAAATTTGACTTATAACAACATCAGATAACATTAAAACCTTAAAATATATTAACAAATGTCATGAAAGTTCTCTAAAAGGAAGCTGTAATGTAAACTAGATAGGAATACATACATGTCCATTTTGTCATGAACTTTTAAAACGTGCATATATGTTGTGTGTGTGTGTGTGTGTGCGTGTGTGTGTGTGAGTGTGACTGTGTGCATTTCATCTGAAGAATAAGATATAATGTAATTATTTGCTGCAGGTAAATGCATTTAAGCATTATTCTAAATTAATATCTCATCAGAGCCATGCCACCATCTTCGTAGGCTCAAAAGCATGTGCTTATGCTTTTACAAAGTTACATTTATTTATATTCAGATACTTTAATTATTTTCAAATTATAAATAAGATAATATCACCTTGCCAATTCATAACTGCTAATGGATTTATATTTCATTCAAATTAAAATCAAGATTTGTATATGATCTTCCCCAAGCCGCATGATCTGGTCAAGGTCATCATGTCCCTCCCTGTGTCACTAGACATTGTTATCCCTTAAAGACAGCATGTTTCTGTCCCCTGTTTTCTCAGACTGAACAGTTCTTTCCATAATTGCCATCTACTTCTAGATTTCTGCTCAAATATCTTACTTCAGAAACACCTGCCTTGTTCACTCTCTTAAATGGCATCTTCTTAATTATTTCGAATGCTCTATCTAATTCTGTAAAACTTAGGCTGCTGACAATACATTGTTTTAAAATATCTGCCTTTCCTAACAGAATATCAAATGAGTTCTATAGGAGTACATAATATTGTTTTGTTTGTTGTTATTATTTTAGAATCCAGAATGTCATTGCTCACACGGTTCACTAACAATCAGTAGTCACTAAAAGGTCGAAGGAAGTGAAAGAAATTTACATCTCTTGTAAAATCTACAGACAGTTTGTTTTGGGGGGAATATGATTAAACCATTCATCTCTGGTCAATTTTAAAGAAGATTGACCGACATCCAGCCATGTGAAAGATTAAGAATTCCTCAGGTTGCTACACTAATTTAGCCCACCTTCACAGGCACTTTCATGAGTCTCATTAATTTCACCCTGGTACAACAAACACTCACAATTGTTCCCAATGTATCATTAGAGTTTTACTATGTGCTCTAACAATAACAAACACTACTTTTACCAAGGGAAACATAATTTCTTTATAAACATTAAAAGTTCCTTCTGGCCAGATTTCCTCTTCTAAAACTTATACAACGTGTGAGTTAAAACTATTCCCTTTGCTATTGGTATAGTGTGATTACATGAGATGGCTGATGGTCATCATGATAATATGTTCGATTCTGGTTTTTTGAGTAGTTTTATAATTTAACTAGATTTTATTACCTTTCATCACAGTTTTGTATTACGGACTAAATTCCTTAAGGCATTTCACACATTAATACTTATTTTATCCCTAAATTTTAATCATAAATATCAGTTTAATTGGGTTCTTATGAAAATAAAATCCATCTGTACATTGACATGACTTTGACAGAGAACAAGTGATTGCCAAACATTCTGTAGAATAGCACTCAGTGCCAATCTGGTTTTGGCAAATATTAGTGGAAAATAAAGCACTAATGAATGCTTTGCCTAGAATAATATTTGATGTTTACATAGTTTCTCTCAACAAAAGACATCAAACATGAACAAGTGAAAATCTTGTTAACCTTCAAAATATCCCTGTGAGAAAAGTGGAGGTCATGCAGTTCTACTCTCATTTCATGCACTTTTCATTCTACCTTTTCTGGAAGAGAGACAAACCTTTTCAAGAATGACACAAAGACAGAAAGAAAACTGTCTCTTATTCACAGAAGAAAAAACAGTTTAAATCAGAACTGCTCAAACATTGAATTTAAATCCAATTTCAGTAGGGCTTTGAGAGGATTTCACACAGGAAGCCAAATATTAATGATCTTACAGTTCTTCAAAGTGTATTATAAATTGATTACCTCTACCATTGGTCAGGAAGTATTTTTTTAGGCACGTTAAGGCAAGTATGCTATAATTAATTCACTATATCTCAGTTTTTTTAAAATAAATGACAATTTTATTAGTTCATTTATTCAGTGACATAGAAAGAATTTAAAAATAAACATGATGATTCAAAAAATAATCTTGGAACTTAGATGTCCTTGTTGTTGCAGCCTGGAGAGTTGTCAACTGCTAGCTTCTTTTCTGTCCTACTTGAAGTCAGAATACAGGACCCCCACCTGCTCGTATTTCCCTATACCTAAGTGATTCTCAGTGTATGATCCACAGGTCAGCGGGACAGTAGCAGCTGGGTGCTTGTTACGAAAGCAAAATTTTAGGTCCAACGCCAAACTTACTGGAGCGGAAACTCTGAAAGCTTGAGTTGAGCAATAGTTTTGGATTTGATTTGGATGCATGTAAAACCCTGACAATTACTGCCTTATATAATTTCCTTTACCCTACCATACAAGTTACATACCAGAGGCTTTGATTCATATTTTCAGCATAAGTAGTGTGCATGACATTCAGTCCATCACAGTGCAGATAGAATGCAACTATTTTCCTTATTTTAAAAATTCACTTAGGTATTAAGTTACTTAAATACCAAAAACTTATATTTTTCAAATGATCATATAGCATGATTAAAACACTTGTATTTTAAAAATGATGGAAGTTAAATTATTGCTTACCTTAGAATAATCTTAATAAAAATATTTATTTTAGGAGCCGACAGGTGGCATGGTACTTGAGGGAACTGGACTCCCACATGGCCAGCTGTGGTTTGGATCCCAGACCTGGTGGCTTGATTTCTCACTTTCTCTCTTTCTCTCTCTGTCCCTCTCTGGTCAATTAAAATAAATAAATAAAGTGAAATAAAAAATTCTTTAAAAATTTTTATATTAAAATGTGGGATAACATAATACTTTTATAGTTTTAGCTTTATTTATTTATTTATTTATTTATTTATTTTTTTTTGAGAGGTTTTCACTATAGGGCGCGTGCGCTCGCCAGACAGACAGAGAGAGACATAGAGACAGAAAGCGAGAAATCACCCCCCAGGGGGATGGTCACGCCACAATCCCTTCTCCTCCATTCTCCTCTCGGGATCTTGGGCACGCACGCACACGCGCCCGGCGTGAGTTTTAAGCCACCGGGTCCGGGACGCGAACCGCGGTCGACTACGTGGGAGTCCAGCGACATAGCCATTACGCTAACTGCTGGTTCCCGTTTTAGCTTTATTTCTAATCTCTATTACTGAGAAACTGGTAGAGAGATGCTAATAGGATGTAAATAGATTATAGTACAATGGAATAGATGGTACTACTAAGATTGAGGAAAGTTTTTCTATGATGTAACATTTAAACTAAGATAGGGAGAGAAAAAAGCATGTACAGAACGATGGACTTTGAGAATAGAGAAAGTGCTGGTGTAAATCCAGGTGCATGAATGAACACGTGTGTAAGTACCTTAAAAGAAGCCAGTGAGGGACCAGCAGGTGGAAAGGAGGTTAAGGGAATGGATTTCCACATGACTGAGATTACAGTGCCACCCTGACAGCTTGAAAAATCTCTCCTGACATACAAGCATGCATGTCCAAAATCCTGCGAGGAGAAGGGAGGAGAAAGATTTGCAACATGGCTATTCCCCCTTGGGGAGGTGATTGCTCACTTTCCCTCTCCTTCTTTCTCTCTCTGGTGAGCCTGTACACCCTATGGCAAAAGTCAAAAAAAGAAGCAAAAACAAAAAGCGAGATCTTGTTGCTTTCATTTTGAGGAACACATTGAAACAGACATGACACATGCATCAAATGTTTCTTTTTATTATTTAATAGTAACCCATTGTATCATTGTAGTACAGTTTCTTTATGTGGGGACTAAAAGTCCAAAGACATTTATATTTTATGATATAAAATATGTCTTTATGACTGGCAAGTACTGGTGTGAACTAATCCATTAATGTCTAGATTGAAACTTATAAAATGTAATATTTAAAAAGAAATTTATTTAATAAAATACAAGATATAAAATTAATTTTACATGCTTATGATAGCAATTTTTAAAATCTCAAATAAAAAGCACCTAGAATCAGAAATAGGTAATAGAAAGAGTGTTAGAAGGAAAAAAAGGCTTTGAAAACAGATAATCTTGAGTTTTAACTGAGAAGTGTTATTTGCAAAATAAGGTCTTTTAAAAATTTTTTAGTGTAATGGGCATCGGTCTCCTCATTTGTGCAATTGGGGAAATATTATGTATTTTGCAGGTTTGTAATGAATATTAAAAGTGATAGTGCAGGGACCAGCAGTTGGCATAATGGCTGTGTTGCTGGACTCCCATGTAGTTGACCACAGTTTGAATCCCAAACCCGATGGCTTAAACTCATGCCAGGCACGTGTGCATGAGCCCAAGATCCTGAGAGGAGAATGGAGGAGAAGGAATTTTGGTGTGGCCATCACCCCATGAGGTGATTTCTTGCTTTCTGTCTCTCTGTCTCTCATAGCAAAAACCTCTCAAAAGAAAAAAATATATAGTTCAAATTAAAGGCTTAATAGAGAGAAAATACCTCCAAAATATTACTATAGTTACTAAGTTCCTCAAAAGATTATATCAGTTCTGCAAGTATCTGGGAAGGAGTGTATACATATACAGTATACTGCATACATATACACTGTATTGTATACAATACCTTTTTATTCATGTATGTATAAGAGCAATAATCGATCAAAATTCAATGGAATAAAGGTACAAGACATTTAAGAAAGCCTATCAATGAAAAAGTATATCAAAGAATAAATTGTGAAGTAAACAAAACATTTTTAAAAGTAGATGAAAATATTCTAGTATGTATTCTCAGTATGATTAACAGATTGTAACAGAGGGTAATATGGTGAATATTAAAATATTTTGTCATATGAAATTTTTAAGGGTATTTAGGAGCTTGGGATAGAATTAAATTTCTTAATTAAAACAAAAACACAAAAATAAAACAATGATAAATTTTGTTACAGTATATTTTTAAATCTGTTCGTCAAGAAATGATTTTTTCTAAATGCACTTTTAAATGTACTATGGAAAAAAATCTATTTGATGCACAGTTCCGTGAGTTTCGGAAAATACAGAGTCATGTAACCACTACTGCAATTGAGATACGTCATGACTATATCAGCCTCCAAAAATACCTATACTAACCCTTTGGTACTCAGACCTTTCAACCGCCTTAAACCCTCACACAAACCCTCTGTTCCTATAGTTTTATCTTTTCTAGAATGTCACAAAAATTGTATCACCACCCAATACTGGCTTCTTTCCTTTTCCGCACATTAACAATTTAGACATGTTGCCGCATGAATCAAGTTTGTGTCTTTCTGTTGTAATCTATTATGTCGATCGAGCATAGTTTCTTTATCCAAACACCATTGGAGGAATATCTGGATCATTTCCAGGTTTAGGTAATTACAAATAAAGCTACAATAAGCAGTCACATACAGCTTTTGTGTGTAAAATTTACTTTCATTTCTTTTGAGTAATTATCTACATATCAGATGGGTCTTACATTCAGTACTTGTGAGAAGCTTGTGAGTACATTGTAAGAAACTTCAAAACTTTTTTTTAAACTTTTTTTATAGTATCTGTAACATCTTGCATTCCCTCAAGTAATTACTACCGATAATGTAGGAATGGTTCAGTTGCTTTATAACTGTATTAGCACTTGTTATTCTCAGGTAGTTTTGTTTTGTTTTTAATTGCCAGAAGACACATATGCTTGCCAAAGAGAGACTCAGAGGAGGGGAGAAAGCATCTTCCAAATGGGCAAAGTCATGGGAGTCAGGCCGCTACCTTTCTAGATTTCTCCATCCTTTAGGGATTTAGTGCATTCATATCTAAGTGCCTGTGTGTTTTTCAATTGTCTGGGATTTGAACTTCACGGTTGTCCATGTGGGATCTGGTTCTCTTAACCATTAGGATACAAGGGTGGCCCAGTTTGCTTTTTAACACTGTCAGTTTTGTATATTTAGAAAGCTATCTCATTTTGGTTTTAATTTGCAATGACATAATAACTAGTAATGTTGACTGTTAATGTGTGAAATTCTCAGCCACATACCTTTTATGCAAATTGTTTTGTCCATTTTGTTCTAATCTGCCTTATTTTTTTCTCATTATTCCAATTTGAGAATTTATTATATGTTCTGGAAACAAGTCCTTTATCTGTGGGATTTCAAATATTTTCACTCAGCCTACAACTTCCTATTTCTTAACGTTGTCTTTTAAAGAAAAGAATTTTAAATCATGAGTAAGTCCCACTTATTACTATTATGTTAATGAATCACATTACTGTTGTCATATCTGAAAAATATTTTTCTAATCAAAGCTGTAAATATTCTACCATAGACTTTTAGTGGGAACACCAAATGATACAACTTTGGAAAACAGGTTGACATAAACCAGTCATATATCCAATAGTGTGATTTCAGTTAGTTTCAAGAGCAAGGAAGGCACATATTCATTGAAAGGATCAGCCATGAATATTTACATCAGCATTATTTGCATGACACAAACTAGAAACAATTTGATTGTCCACCAAATGTGACTCTATCCATACATTTTGATATGTCCTTATGATGCAACACTATGAGGAGTCTTCAGAAAGTTTATGGAATATACATTTTCTGAAAAAAAATCATGCATGAGTTTCAAATTATTTTGTGTCGAAATAAACTTGTACTTTTATCCATTTTCTTCACGTATTTTTGAAGCCCTCTTATACTCAAGCATACAAATAACAATTTAGCAATACATGCAACAAGTGTTTCTCAAAATAATTGAACTATGCTGAGTGTAAAAAGCAGGAAAAAATAGATAATTTATTATTCTACTTCTGTAAAACCCTAGAAAATTCAAACTAATATAGTATGGAAAGCAAATCAGTATTTTGAGGGAAAATGTAGAGCTGTAAAGGAAGCATGGATTAAACAGGGATGCAAATAGATTTTGCAATTCTTGCATGTGTTTATTATCTAAATCATAGTAATGGTTTCATGGGTGATCACACATGAGGAGACTTCAAAAACTCATGAAAAAAGAAATTAAAAGAAAAATTTACTTTGATGCAAAAACTTGAAATCTCAGCACAGTTTTTTCATAACATACATTTTCTGTGAAATTTGTGAATATTCCTTGTATCAAAACTCACCAACTTGTACATTTTAAATACATTGTTTATTGTATGTCAATTATACTTCAATGAAACTTTTAAGAAATGTCAGACATTTCACAGAAAAAAAAAACACAACAGTAAATTTTGATGAAATCCTCAATTATAACTTAAAATTTATAACCTTTTGACATACAGATAAAAATTATTTATGGAAATACAATAATATCTCATCAATTAACTGCTATAACTACAAATCTTCAGTACTTCTATCCTTTTTGTCATCATAAACACTGAAATAAATAGCTAAGTACTATTGGGTCCTTGAAAAGTCTTGATGTATTTTTCTGTTTTTTTCTATGACAAAATACATCATGACTTTTCCAATGACCTAATATATCTAGTGATAACAATTATAAGTTGTTTTCCACTATTTTCATAGCCTTCAGAAAAGTTCAAACATGAGTATGCAACTTAAGGGATTATTTTTTCCCATTTCCTAAATTCTACTCTGGAAATGTAAATTTTAGAAAGGGCTAGGAAATGCCTGAGGTGTGAATTTTTATTTGAAAGAAAGCCTGAATCCTGAAGCAGATTTTAGTTTACAATAAAAAAGCAACATTGGAAGGGAATTTGTTTTTTAGTATGATTTCTCTTGAGACAATATAGTCTGATAGATTAAAAAAAAAATCATGTATGAGTTCCTGGCAAAAAACAAAGATTTAGACAAGATACCTGGGGATATTTGTGATGCATCATGTCAAAATTAATACAACTAGAGGCAATCACCTTTCTCCGCAACTCTCTTTGGGATGTTCTCATTCCGTTCTATATTTCTTTGGCTTGCAGTTGTGTAACATCTGAATAAACATGCACATAAAGCTGTAAAAGTGAACGCATTCGGTTCATCAGTACGCCTTTAAATGAACTAAATGTTGATGCTTATTATTGATTGCTGTTGCCTCCCTAGCAACCAAGGAAATGGATGACTTGCTCATGGAAAGCAAGTGCCAAGTCTGTCTTAAGTAAGAGTGTGGTTTGGAGCAAAATCATTCTAAGAGAAATAATGTGACAGAGAAAGAAGCAGGCCAAGACCTAGATACCCTATTTTTCTGGGAATTCTTTATATGTTATCAGGAATATTCCAATATACATTCTCTCTGATTGTATACATATTATACAAAATTTCCCACTGGTGACCAAGATATTCACCTCTGATGATTGTAAACCCTTTTGAGCTTATGATTCAGACTTTCCATCTTTCACAGGGTCATTTGGCCTAACACTTTGAGTCTTAATAGTTTCTTTGCTTTCCCAGAATTAATATTCCAATTGCCTCCTTAATTTTATATTTTCCTGATTGTTTTGCTTCTGCCTCCTGTCTAAACTCTGTATCACCATTTTTTTTAATACCTTGACTCCTAAATTGTTGTTTAATATATTTTCTTTTTAAGAGAATTCCTATTTAATTTAATTAATTATTTTTGCAATTATTTTTTAAAATTTGATCAGTGAGAGACAGAGAGAGAGGGAAAGTGAGAAAGCAAGCTACCAGATTTGGCAGGCAAACCAGTCAGCCATGTGGGAGTCTAGCACCTTAACTACCACACCACCTGCCAGCACTGATTTTCTTTTAGTGATTTTGTTTCTTTATTGTTTCAATGTTTTGTTCCTAGTGTTCTTACATTGATTTTATTACCAGTGGTCAATTCTTTTTTTGGAGAGGCTTCTTTTTTTTTTTTTTTTTTTTTTTGCTGTAGGGCACATGCGCTCGCCAGAAAGACAGAGAGACAGAGAGACAGAAAGCGAGAAATCACCCCCCAGGGAGGATGTTCATGCTGCAATCCCTTCTCCTCCATTCTCCTCTCGGGATCTTGGGCACGCATGCACATGCACCCGGCGTGAGTTTAAGCCACCTGGTCCGGGACTCGAACCACTTTCTACTACATGGGAGGCCAGTGACATAGCCATTACACTAACTGCTGGTCTCGACTAGTGATCAATATTTTTAAATGAACATCTTTTTAATCATTAGTCATCTTGTCTTTGATCATTTATGGAAAAAATATTGTAGCAAGATAATAGAGATAAAGGAGGTGTTTCCACAAATGCATTGTTAGACCAAGGGTTTCTTTCTTTTTTTTTTTTTTTTTTTTTTTTCTTATTTTAATCGGGACCAATTTAAGCAACACAATTTAAAGTATCATTCCTTTCACAGGCAAAACTCTATCTCATACTTTAACTTTCACACCTCTGATGGTCTTGTTTCAAACTTTGAGCTCCATAGACTATGTAGGCAGTTGTGTGTTTTAGTCACTCTTCATCACAACCAATTACAAAATACCAGTAACAAACGATAGTATTATCATTTTTTTTTCCCATAGCTAAGAGTTGCCTGTGAAGACTTTGTTCCATTTATTTTGTCCTGGGCCAACGATTGAAGGCTGAGATATTCACAAGGTATGGTCTTACAGGAGACTGGAAAACACCTGGGACAATAAACATATTTAAAGCTCTGCATAGATTGTATCCAGTGTCCAAAGATAGGTATGTGGTCAAGTCCAAAGTCAAGGGAAAGAGAATAAACTCTCTACTGGAGAGCAAATGCTAACGTTAGTAGAACGGAAAATATACCCTTCCCATGAATGGAGGGAATAGATTAAGTTTTGAGAATTTGCTGTAAAAGAATTTAATCTACCACACCAAGCAGAATATTCGCAACCATTTTTCCAAAGTTATAAGTCTAAAGATGTAAAATAGTAACTGGTTTGACATCAGCGCTTCAGTGAGAAAGACATATTGATTCATTTTCCCATAAAAATGTAGTTACATACGGAGATTAGAATCAATTTTTAAATTACATTTTGGGTAAGTGGATTTGAAGACTGGCTAGAAACCAAACCACCATGAATAGTATTATTTATGTGTTCCAAGTCATGAAAGTTCAACCTATAAACACTTTGAGGGGAAGAAATGGCATTTTGGAGACATGCGCGTACACTGCTATTCTTTTTCATACTTCCCACAGAACACCGAGACTTTAATTTTTGATTGAGGTGATGGAAGCCTAGAATAAGATGTGAGTGTATCCAGATGTGCATTTCTAAAAGGTCTGCATAAAAACACAGCCCACAGGACAAACTGTTTTTTGATATACTGTATTAACAGAAACTGGGTTAAGAGAATTCTGTTTACTCTTTTTTGTAAGATTTGAGTATTTAACACTAATTATACCATCATCTTTTAAAATTTGGCTCTATTGATGTTATACATTAAAAATTTTTAAATAGGGATTAAAATTAACCTTACAGGGGCCAACAGGTGGTGTAGTGGTTAAGTTACTGGACTTCCACATGGCCAACCATGATTTGAGTCCCAGACCTGGTGGCTTGAAACTCCCAATTGGAACATGTGCATGCATGCCCAAAATCCTAAGAGAAGAATGGATTGCAATGTGGCCATCCCCCCTTGGGGGGAGTGATTTCTCTCTTTTTTTCTCTGTCTAGTGAGTATATATGCCACAGAAAAATCTCTCCTCTCCCAAAATATAGCCTTATAAAAAAGGAAGCTCAATAGGATATGCAATTAATGCTTCTAATATAGTTAGTAAATTTGTGTACATCTCAGAACTCTTTCCCCAAGGCACCTAGATGATCCAAGAGCACACTTTTTAAAGAACAGGTAGTTGGTGTTAATGAGAAAACTACTGTGCACACATGCACAAACACACACAGAAGAAAAGAAATATATACATATATATGTGTGTGTGTATGTGTGTATATATATATATGTGTGTGTGTGTGTATATATATATATATATATATATATATATATATATACACTTAACAAACCAGCTTGATATTTGATCAGGCCCTAGTATCTATATAAATTAACTTATCCATGATAAATTTCATTTATAATTTTTGTTGATGGTAAAATAAATATGATAATAATCATAAACACTCAAAAAGATTAACAATTCTAAAATGGTGGATTTTTTTGTTGTTGTTTTTGTTTTATTTCAAGGCATGAGCAAGAGTGAAAGAGAGCCAGCACCAAGAATAAGGTTTCAATACTGTGATACAACTCCCAGCTTCAACCCGCTACTGATCATGAGCAAAGGTGTTCTGGAATAGTCAGGAAGATTTCCAGACACAAACCTGGAGCCTTCCTGTATGGGTAAACCTTACAGAGCAGCCCATTTTACTTTTGCACAATCATCCAGCCCCTAAAATAGCGACTTAAATACGTATCTAGTCCTTACAGTTCTCCAATAAAAGTAGGGGACTTAATTCCCACTATAATGAAAGGTCAAAAGGCTAATGTTTTATTAATGTTTATTATTGAAATGTTAATTTATCTTCGTTTTTTCTTTTTCTTTTGAGTTTTTCTATAGGGTGCATGCATTCACTAGAGAGACAGAGACAGAGAGATAGAAAGAGAGAAATCAGTCGGGGGATGACCACAGCACTTCTTCTCCATTTTCCTCTGGGGTTTTTGACATGCATGTGAGTTTCTAAGTCTCCAGATTCAGGATTTGAACTGCGGTTTACTATGTGGGAGTCCGGCAACATAACCATTATGCAATCTGATGATCCCTAATTAACCTTTCTTTAAGTAGGTAGAGCTAATTCTAATATTGTCATCCTGCCCAAGAAAAATATACCTGTAACTTCATGCTCTTTCATCACCAGATTTATTGTTACTATTTAATAATTAAATAATTATCAAATGACACATTTTATGAATAAGCCATGACTTATATAGATCATTTATTTTTTTCTCACAGAATTTGTTTTGGTATTTGATTCAGACAAAGTTGATTTAAAATATGTTGGCATAAGCTAAATGTTGTCGAATCATCAATCATCATATTCATTGATCCATAACATTTTGTTTGGGTTTGTTTTTTTTAATTTGCCAAAGGGCATCTGCACTTGCTGAAGAGACAGAGAGACAGTGAGAAATTGAGGGATATCTCCTGTGGAGGGTAGTCATGCCACAGTTCGTTCTCCACTTCTCTTTTTGGGTTTTAAGCACACATGCACACACGCTCATTTCTTTCTCAAGCAGTTGGGTCCAAGATTCAAATAGAGCAATTAGCCACATGGCATATAATCATGTTAATCACCATGCCACATATAATATAAGAATATTTTTATTATTCCATAACATTGACAACTATGTGACAGAAAATTGTGACATAAAAATATAATGTTTTTGTAATATCTGATAGTGACTACCTCATGCACATGAACTCCATGAGTAGACACCATAACTTTGCCCCTCCTAACTACCTTAGTGTCAGCATCTGAAGAAGATATTTGGAGTTCAATAAGTGCCTGTCAGTCATCATGGTAATTTGCAAAGGAAATTATATTATCTCACAAATGAAAAATATCTATTAGTAAATCTAGGTTTAGGAAAACCTGTCTGGTTTAATATAGGCTAGTGTTCAGATCATATTTCAACATGATATTTTCTTGTAAGTCTTATAACCAGGACATAGGAGCTTGTATTAAATATAAGGCCAAAATTAAAATTCATGAAAGATCTTGGAAAAGTCTGAGGAAAATGTAAAAAGAAACTATGCATGAATTTTTTTTCTTCAGAAAAGTGAACTTATGCTTTAATTACATTTTTCCAGGTCTTTAAAAAAAACTCTTTGTAATAGAAAAACCTTCAGTTGGAAATATACATGCACATTCATATTTATTGCAGCCATTATTTATAATTGCTAGGACATGGAATCAGCTCAAATGTCCAAAATTAGACGAGTGGATTTTAAAAAGTGTGGGGTATGTACTCCATGGAATATTACTCAGCCATAAAAAAGAAACAATGAGAACCTGATATTTGATACAAAGTTGAGGAATATGAAAGGCTTTATGCTAAGCGCAGCAAGCCAGACTATGAAAGATGGACATTGTATGTTTCCGCTAAATACATACTGATTGTGTTCTATAGCAGAAACAGAAAGTTTGAAAGGTATAGCAGTAGGGAGGGCAACAATAGATACTAGAGATAGCAAGCATAGGGGTAATATGGGATGAATAATGGAGGGAGGGAGGGATGGGCACAGGGGAAAATTTACAATACATTTAATTGACATAAAAATGAAAAGTTATTTGCTGATGATAATGTATACAGTAGTGTTTTTGTCTTAATTGATTACTGTATTCATGCTGGAAAAAGCAATGTCGTACACTGCAAAGACATATAGTGATTAAATGCAAATTATAAAAATTTTAAATATTGAAATGTATTTTTTTTACATTTTCAATGTATATTGAAAATGTTTTCTGAAAAATATCTATTTTTAGTTCTTAAAAATATTTTCTTATATTTATTAACATGCCCATATATGAGCTCAAGAATACCTCACTCATCTTTTTGTTTTTCATTTAAATTCTCCTTTCTTCTCAATTATAATAAAGGAGTTTTAACAGGTATAGCCATTTTTTTAATGAAAAATTTCAATAAATTGATTTATTATTTATTTATTACTTAAAAAATTTAAAATCTCCTTGTAATTCTATTTTCCCTTATTATTAACTCAGTTTCTGGCATGCGAAGATCCCACCATGTCAAATACAGCACATGGTAAAGACCAATGAAGATGGTGAAAGAAGGCCTTAAATTAATTCTGGCAATAGGTCTATTTTGTTCTGCATCAGGGATCTATTTTCATCCACATCTGTATCTTCCATTCTGTGAACTCTTAAACTCTCTCAGTTGTTGTGATTGTCATTCAGTATAGAAGATTTCACCTCGGTTTTCTTTGTGTAGGGAGGCAGAAAGGAGATGGGTCCTTAGAGACTAACTCCAGATCTTCATCATCCTACAACATTCCTTTCATAAATGTAGATATTTATATCGACTTGGAGGAAAAGCAGCTCTTCCTGGTATTCTTTTCTGTCCTCCTTACCTCAGAATTCAGGGTTACTTTATAGTCATTATCATGAAGTTAATTTATTGTCACATACATGCTCGGCTCAGAGCCATGTTATGACAGTCAGACAAAACTACATAGGCACTCTATCCTTTGGTACACTTCCAATCAATGTGCTCGCACTTTTGATTCACATTTATTGAGTAGGAATGGGAAGAACATATTTAACTATTAATACAATTGAGAAACATGTTGATTTTTTAAATTAATACAATAAATTAGAGGTTTTTGCCTTAGAACACATGTGCTCACCAGAGAGAGACAGAGACTGAGAGAGAGAGTGAGAAATCACCCCCAAGGAGGGATGGCACACCACATTCCCTTCTCTTCCATTCTCCTCCCAGATCTTGGGCACACATAACCTGTGTGATTTTCAAGCCACCAGATCTGGGACTTAAACCTCAGTTGGCCATATGAGAGTCTACTGACACAGCCACTATGCCATCTAAAGGCCCCATGTTGATATTTAAAAGACATGCTACAGGGACCAGCAGTTAGCGTAATGGCTATGTCGCTGGATTCCCATGTAGTTGACCACGGTTCGCGTCCCAGACCCGGTAGCTTAAAACTCACGCCGGGTGCGTGCGTGCCCAAGATCCTGAGAGGAGAATGGAGGAGAAGGGATTGCAGCATGGCCATCCCCCCAGGGGGGTGATTTCTCACTTTCTGTCTCTCTGTCTCTGTCTGTCTGTCTGGCAGGCGCACACACCCTATAGCAAAAACCTCTCCAAAGAAAAAATAATAAAAGACATGTTATATATAAAAAGCAAATATGACATAATGTTTTAACTTTTTTGGAATTATCTTTTAACTTGGACGCATCTGTACCTCATACCTATAGCCTTTGGGTGCACTTACTAAGAAAAGAGCCAGGAAAATGGGTAGTACACTGCTTAACAATGGTTTCAGTAGATTCAACTCTCTTCGAAAGTTAAATTTAAAAAAAAAAAAAAAAAAAAAAAAAAAACACACACAAGACAGGATTTACTTCTCTTTCTTACATACATGGAGTTTGGAGGTCACTGTTACTGAGCCAGTGATTATACAATAACTTAACCTTAACAAAGGAGTTCATAGACCACTACATATCTATCACGTACATCCTACCAGTGGACAGTCTTGCCAGTGTTGCAGGGAACAGTGAGGAATATAGTCTTATTCTGAGCAGCAGAAGAGTGACTTCTGGGAAAGTGCTTTAGATATTTTAAAACAAAACAAAAAGGTAAAAAAATCATATCTACAGAGACCCAGCTTAGAGTAAAGAACAACAACAACAAAATTAAAATTGGTGATAAATGGGGCAAGCAGGTGGAAAGGTGGTTAAGGCACTGGACTTCCACATGGTGGATCATGTTTTGAGTCCTAGAGCCAGTCACTTAAAAATCATGTTAGGCAGATGCATGCATGCCCAAAAATCTCAAGAGGAGAATGGAAGACAAAGGATTGCAGGGTGGAAATCCCATGAAGTGTGCTGATTGCACACCCTCAAGTGTGTTGATTTCTCACTTTCCCTTTCACTCTATCTCTCTCTGGGGAATGCACATAACATAGGGTAAAAATCTTTTTTTAAAAAAAGGCGATAAATAAGTAAACTAAACATCTGAACACTTTATTGACTAAGTAAATATATTTGCATGCCTAATCACACCATCATATTTCAGGCACTGTGATATATTAGTGAAAATACACACACACACATGCATGCACACACACAATCACACGCAGCATTCCTCTTGTTTACGTTTTAGTGAAAGAAAACTTTATTCTCTATTTTGGCTTATTTATTATTATTTTTGAATTGCTGGGGGATTTATTTCTGATTTTTAAATCTCTTCCTTACATCCAGCAACCAATGAAATCTTTACAATGTGTTATCTACCCCCCAATCTAATCCTGCATCAGATTCTAGGTTTGGTTGAGTTTTTTCTGTGTCCAACTTTAGTCTGTGACTATATTTCTTGTGTGTGTGTTTATTTAACTTCAAGAGTACTTATTAATCACCAGTATTACACAATTTTTCTCCAGTATTCAACATGCTGGGACTCTATCATTATTTTGTACTTTGTACTTAAAAGTAAAGTTATAGCACAGAAGAACAATATTATGGCAAAATAAAGGTTATATTCACTTTTCAGCCTGTTATAACAAAAAAACAACACTCCAAGTGGCTTAGACAGAGAGTTTTTTTTTTTTTTTTCACATAATTCTGGAGTCAAGGAGGTCCAAGCTCAGGGGTCAGCAGGACTTGGTTTGAGGTAAGGCTCCGTGCCTGGCTTGTGGATTATTTCTTTCTTGCTGTGTTCAACATGGCAGAAATGGAAAGAAATTCTCTGCTGTACCTCCATTTGGATATACTAATCCTATCAGATGAGAGCACCACCCTGTGTCCTTATTTAAACTTAATTATCTCCTCATAGGTCTTATCTCCAAATACAGTCACACTGGGGCCTTGGGCTTGGCATACCAATGTTCAGGAAAACACTCAGTCCATAGGTGAGGCTATATGTGAGGGGCTGTCCTAACTCATATGAATGACATTCTAGCACAGAGGTTGCAGTGTTTAAGGAGATCCTTTACCTCTTATCACTATTGCTTGTGGTAAGCATGGGAAGTAAATGTGGTGCTCATGATATTCTCTGATATGGAAAATTATTGTCTCAATAATTAGTTAGAATGATTTCAGGAGAAAAATAGAGTCACCTTATAGCAACTTTTTAAGTGCTAGTAAGGTGACTTATGTATTTGTGTCTGTGTGTATGTCTGTACATGCATATAGACATGTAGTAGGTATGTATGTGTGTATATGAAATATATGTGTTTGTGTATAAATATATAGTGTAAATATATGAACGAAGAAAGTACAGAACTAGATTTACATTAATTAACTTGTAGGCATAGTCATTAAGTTGTTAGACTATGAAACAAGTTGTAGATTTGTTATATAGTTTGATTATATTTATATAAAAATAAAAATATTAAAAATCTATTGGTAGTCAGACCAGCAGTTAGTGTAATGGCTATGTCATTGGACTCCCATGTAGCTAACTGCAGTTCAAGTCCCAGACCCAGTGGCTTAAACTCACATCGGGCGTGTGTGTGTGCGTGCCCAAGATCCTGAGAGCAGAATGGAGGAGAAGGGATTGTGGCATGGCCATCCCCCCCCCCTCCCCGGGGGGGGGTGATTTCCTGCTTTCTGTCTCTCTGTCTCTCTCTGTCTTTCTGGAAAGAAAGGTTTTTGCCCTACAGCAAAGAAATCTTTTGGGAGCAACAGGTGGCATGGTAGTTAAGGCAGTGGACCCCCACATAGTCAACCATGGTTCAAGTCTCAGACTTGGAGTTTTGCTTTCTCACTTTCTTCTGTCTCTCTCTTTTTCTCTCTCTCTGATCAAATTAAAATAAATGAACACATAAATAAAATTAAGTGATTCTTTTAAACAATCAAAATCTTGTATGTGTTTTCAAACATATATGTATATATGTGTAAGTAAGGAGAATTTGGTGAAAGTATATAAGCCTAGACACCAAATTTCCTAGAATTCACTAACAATTGAGAACATACCTTGGGGGCAGCATATGGCATAGCAGTTACATTGCTGCACTCTCATGGCCAAGGGTGATTCCAGTCCCAAACCCAGTGGCTTGAAAATCACACTGGGTATGTGCATGTGTGTGCCCAAGTTCTGGGGAGGAGAAGGGATTGTGACATGGCCATTCCCCATGGAGGGTGATTTTTTACTCTCCCTCTCATTGCCTTTATTTCTCTCTCTGGCAGTGCATGTGCCCTAAGACAAAAATATCTCAAAAAAAAGGAGCACACTAAATTTTCAAAAGGCTATTATCCACTGATTAGATTGTTTCTTCTTTTATAACCTGTGGGGAAAACAAGTAAAAATGTAACATTATTAGTTAGCAGTTGACTACTTTTTAAAATATTTTTCATAGAAAATGTAAAAAAAAAAAGGCCTAGCTATTTTGGAATCTAGAATATATTGGGATGAAACACATTTAAAGTGTATTTCTCAGATTTTCCATTTGATGAGCTATTTTCTACTCTTGGGTAGTTCCATCTCTTTTTCAATTTTAGCTTTCCAAACTTGGCAATATTTATAGGGAAATATAAATTTGTATAAAATGTAGATTTTATAAAATAAATCATCCGTTCACCATAAATAGTATTACACCATGCATTTTAAATTCAATTTCACAATTTCACTGCCTGCGACTGCCAAGATCATACTATAATCAGGCTTGTTTCTGAGTTGATGATGAGGCCTTTGGTGATAATATGCAACATGAAGATGCTGATTCCCAAAATATTAGAGATATTTAATATTAGTCCTCACCAAGTTTTCAGCTGCAACTTTACTATATTTTTTAGAAGCTTTTGCTATAGGGCATGTGTGCTTGCCCAAGAGAGAGAGAAAGAGAGAGCCAGTGAGAGGTAAAGTAAAAAATCTCCCCCTCCATGGTGGGGGTCATGGCCATGCCACAATCCCTTCTCCTCCATTCTCCTCTCACAATTTTCACACACACATGCCCAGTGTGAATTTCAAGCTGCCAAGTCCAGGACTCACACTGTGGTTGGCCTAATGGGAATACATGAAAATAGCCTTAAGTTATTTTGTACAGGTTCATCTTCTTCCCTCAATAGCCTCTATTGTTCTCTGTCTGCTTTCATGCTCAGCAAGCTTTTTATTTGTGCTTGTGTATGTTTTAGCTTTTTATTTTTAAAAAAAAGTCACTGGGAACCAGCAGTTAGCGTAATGGCTATGTCGCTGGACTCCCACGTAGTCAACCGCGGTTCGAGTCCCGGACCCGGTGGCTTAAAACTCACGCCGGGCACGTGTGCATGCGTGCCCAAGATCCCGAAAGGAGAATGGAGGAGAAGGGATTGTGGTGTGACCATCCCCCCCTGGGGGGGTGATTTTATTTCTGTCTCTATGTCTCTCTCTGTCTGGTGAGTGCACGCGCCCTATAGCGAAAACCTCTCAAAAAAAAAAAAAAAAAAAAAAAAAGTCACTGATTCACAGAAAGTTCCAAAGGAAGTACAGAGAGGATGCATGTAACCTTCACCTAGTTTGCCCTAACAGTGATGTCTTAATTAGAGTACAATAGCAAGACAAAGAATTTGGTATCAGTATATAATGTGCTTCTATGCCATTTAATGCATGCATACATCCGTATAATCATCTTTCAATCAACCTAGGTCATCATCACTAAAATCTCCCTTATACTACCCTTAATAGTCACCTATCCCTTTACCTCCCAACATCCCTAACCCATAGCAATCATTAAGTTGTTTCCAATTTATTTTTTTTTTTCCATTTCAGATATGTTATGAAAATGGAGTTTTATAGATGGAATTTTATAGATTGGCCAGCCTTAAGATTGCAGGTAGGAAGGAGTAGATCAAGACTTTCTCTCTCTTTCTCATATATATAAATATACACACAAAACACACACATACACACATGTTACATATATGCTACACATACATGTATTACACATGTGCGTATATGCATATGTACACACACACGTGTGTGTGTGTGTGTGTATGAAAGCTTATGAAAAAACCCTAAACTAAACTAAAAACCAAGGGATTGCTTAGCCATTTTAGGGAATCAGTTGAATTGAAAGGACATCAATTTGTAAATAAAGCATTCCACCATACAGATTTGTTTCTCCTTTGTTCTTATACTTTAACTAGCCAAGACAAAATTATTGAATAAATTATAAACCTGCATTTATTTTTTTAACAGAAAATGCCAGAAACCCTTATTTCTTTAATTCCAAACAGTTCCCCTCAGAAACCAGAATTTTTTTAAAAATCTGCCAACACCCCTCAAATAGCAAAGTGTGTTAATTATAGCCACTTAATATTTGTTGAGCAGATGAATCATTGAATGAGTAGATTTTTGACATTGTAAAATGGATATAAATACCTGTCCAGTACCAAAATGCAGGTCTTTCATCATATTAATAGTTTCAAGTACAGTATAAGCCTGTATTTCATCTATGTCATTCTTCTGTCAATTCATCATTTTCCAGTGTTCAATTATTTTCTTTAGAATGGCAACTTGCTACTATAATATTAAATTTATCAGATAAGGCAAATCTAGAAAGGCATCTCATTTTTCAGTCTGTCTCCAGATTAGATTACATCTAAAATAATCCTATTTATAAACACCTGCAGAAGAAATTCCACAACTTCCTTTGATAACAATTAAAAATTTTAACCTTCTTTGCCATTAGATTTCTTTCTTAGATTTTCTTTAAAATGATACTTGTTGAAAAGAGCCAGTTTTACTTTGTTCTTTGTTTAGTTTAAAAGAGCTAGTCAAAAGGTGTTGTAAGAATCTCGCTTATTTTCAGATATTCCTGATAACTGAATCATGAGCAATCATCTGTAAATAAACCCTGACTGAAACAGTAACAGAACTGAACATTTCATTGTATTTTTATTAACTTTGTTTTTTATTGTTTTATTTTTGTTATTGATTTTTTTTTTTTGAGATTTTTGTTACAGGTCACATGCACTCACTGGAAAAACAGAAACGGAAAGCAAGAAATCTTTCTTTGGGGGGCTGGCCACACTGCAATCCCTTCTCCATCATTCTCTTCTCAGGATTGTGGGCATGCACACACAAGTTCCCAGTGTGAGTTTCAAGCCACCAGGTCCAGTATTAGAACCATGGTCAGCCACAGGGGAATCAAGCATGTGGCTACGCATGCCCAAAGTACCAAAAGGAGAAGAAATGGAAGAGAGGGGATTGTCTTGTGACCATTCCCTATGGGGGAAAGTGTGCTTTCTCACTTTCCTCTCCCTCTCTCTCCGTCTCTTCCCAGAGAGCCCATGCCCTCTGGCAAAGTTTAAAACAACAAAACACTTAACCCATGATGAAACAGTGTTGAGAGATGACTATTTGGAAGGTGTTTAAGTCTCATGGGTTAATAGAACAGTGCCATTATAGAAAAGAATTGGAGGAATGGATTAGTTTTCTGCTCTTCTGCCATGTGAGGACACAGAGTTCATCTGACTCTTGCCCTTCTGCCTTATATCATGTGAGGACATTGTAAAAAGGCCTACATCAAATGTCAGCGCCTTGATCTTGGACACCCCAGCTTTCAGAACTCTGAGAATAAATGGTCATTATTTATAAATTACCCAGCCACAGGTATCTTGGTACACCAGTGTAAAACAGACTAAGACACATGCCTACACTTCTGATTGAGGTGGCATATTATATTGATATCGATAAAACCTTAAGAAATTATTGTATTTAATTTTATAAATTTATAGCATATATATGAGAGGAGAGAGAGAGAGAGAGAGGCATACATACATATATTTCTTCACCTTGGAGTGGAGAAACTTATCATGAGGTAGGAGATAGACTTGAGACATACAGTTAGGGTATAAGACCCAAAATAGAAACAAAGTAAGCTTTATCCAAGACAGAATCACAAAGGGTAAGTTTCAACAGACAAAAAGCTGGCTACATTGGAACTCAAACCAACTATAGCTAAGGGTAACTGTTTTTTTTTTGTTTGTTTTTGTTTTTTTTTTTTTTTTTAGAGAGGTTTTTGCTATAGGGCATGAGGGAGATAGAGAGACAGAAAGCAAGAAATCATCCCCCAGGGGGACTGGCCATGCTGCTATCCCTTCTCCTCCATTCTCCTCTTGGGCTCTTGGGCACGCACACACACACACCAAGTGTGAGTTTAAGCCGCCAGTTCAGGCACTCAGTCTGTGGTTGACTACATGGGAGTCCAGTGACAGCCATTACGTCAACTGCTGGTCCCAAGGCCAACTGTTTCTATTAGCTAACTATACTCATACAAGAAATACAGATTGTTAAACTCTGACTTCACAAAGAATGAGGTAATAAATTACCTAGAATATTATGTAACTATTTTCTAAAGCCCACTTTCTTAAAGAGCCAGCTCATTACTTTGACTGCTAGATAAAAACCACACAATTCGGCTCCTCTTTAGCAACAAATTTCTGGGACCCCTACCTGCTTGTGAGCCCTGTTCTTCATTTTCTTTCTTAAATGCCAGTTTGCTTTCCCCTCTCTGTGTCTGCATCTCTAATTCATCATGAGCATGGGACAAGAACCTAGACATCTTGCACTCCTAAATCCAGCACTGGTGATCGGCCTGATCGCCACAATATACTGCATCAATAAGTTTGATACTGAGAGCCAATGGTCCAGACTTTGATGACTCAAAGGATTATGACTTTCTGGGTGACCTTATTCCTTTTTTTTTTTTTTTTTTTTTTTTTTTTTTTTTTGCAGGAGAGAGATTTTCCCTGTAGGGCACACACATGCATTTACTGAAGAGAAGAGAGAGAGAGAGAGAGAGAGAGAGAGGGAGAGAGAGAGTAGGAAAAATCACCCCCCACCCCAGAGGGGATGGCCATGCCACAATCCCTTCTCCTCCATCTCCTCTCGGGATTTTAGGCACACACGCACACATGCCCAGAGAGTTTTAAGCCACTGGGTCTGGGACTCAAACCACAGTTGACCATGTGAGAGTCCACCAATGTAACCATTACTCCATCTGCTTGTCTCTGGGTGACCCTATTCCTATGTGCTCCTCACTATACTCCGTACTAGAACTCCTATTGCCCAGTCTTTGAAGTTACACGCACAGTCATTGGCCTATAAGTCATCTCTGTTTCACCCACCATCTGAGCATCACTGTACCAGAGCAGACTCAGAGACCCACTATGACCCTTAGCCATCCTAGGTATCACATCCATGCATCCAATCATTTTGCTTTTTAAACTCTGAAACCAAAGGAAAAGGCACAAATGTTAAAACTATAGTCTCCATATAGAAAATAAAAGATTGGGATCAGCAAGTGGAATAGTGGTTGAGGTGCAGGACTCACAAATGGCCAACTGCAGTTTGAGTCCCAGACCTGGTGGCTTGAAACTCACACCAACACATGTGTGTATGTGGGTGCATGCTCTAAATCCCCGGAGAATGGTGGAGAAGGGATTGTGGTATGGCCACCCTCGGGGTGTGGCTTCTCTCTTTCTTTGCCTTTGTCTCTATCTCTCTGGCAAGTGTATGCACCCTATAGCCAAACAAAAAAAATTTCTCCAAAAAAGAAAAAAAAAAATTAAGTATTACTCTCATCAGTCTATCTATGCCTCGAACATATAAAAGCTTGTTTACTCTTCTATACAGCTAGTTTGACTGGGATATGACAGAGCCCAGGACCTGAACAATCCTATTCTAAGTCAAATAAGAGGGTTTTCTAGTGGCTTTTAAATAAAGTAGTGAGAATAGGGACCAACAGTTAGCATAATGGCTATGTCGCTGGACTCCCATGTAGTTGATCACGGTTCGCATCCCGGACCCAGTGGCTTAAAACTCATGCCGGGCACGTGTGCGTGTATGCCCAAGATCCCGAGAGGAGTACGGAGGAGAAGGGATTGCAGTGTGACCATCCCCCCTGGGGGGTGATTTCTCACTTTCTGTCTCTCTGTCTTTCTCTGTCTGGCGAGCACAGGTGCCCTATAGCAAAAACCTCTCCAAAAAAAAATAAATAAATAAATAAAAAGTAAAAAATATAAAGTAGTGAGAATAAATCTTCAAAAGGTTGCCACTAAATTAGGGTTTCCACAATCCTGGCAACAGCCAACTATGCTGGAACCTTTTGAGCTTAGTGTTAGTGATATAACTATACACCTTGTATAGTGGATTTTCATTTTCATCAAGCTACTTGGGAGAAACAGGAAAATTAAAGTTTTGACCAGCTGGACAGAAGTGCAGAAAATCCTGTTAACTGTGCATGACTTAATGTTCTTTTCTTAAGCAATTGAGTCAGTTCCCTTCTCCTCAGTTGTCTGAGTTGATCCTCACTGTCATACTTGAACTTCTCAGTCAATCCCACTGCAGAACAGGTACCCTACTGAGTAGTAAGTTTGAACATGTACTTGCTTTATTTGAGGTTCATATACAGCCCAACAAGTTGTGCAGCCTATTTATAGAGCTATATTAATATTATTCCTCTATACCCTTTCTGAAAAATTGTGTTTCTAGCTTCCAGAGCAAGAAAAAGTACGTCATTCTTGACAAATACAGCACACTTCTACAACAAGAAAGAAAGAAAAAATAGTGATAGCGTATGTTATAAAGCAAGGGGAGCTTATTGCTGGGAACGAGGAGAAACTAAATAAAAATCAGTATGCAAATGGTGAAGAATGTCCTTGGGTTTATTAAGAAGGAAGTGGTGCTGATAACTCCAGCAAAGGCAGATTACTGCAGCAGCAGGAGCATGGCAGATTACAGTGGGCAGAGGGATGAACTCGTAGGCTGAAGCAGTGGAGATAGTGAGTTTAAAATTCAGCTCAACCCAGACCTTGAGTTTACAAAGATCCTCTAAACCAGGGTGTAAGTAATTAGGCAGAGCTTGCTTCTCATCCTTCACATTTTCATCTTCTAGCTCCTTTTAACCTTTTACTTTCTATTTTTGAATGCAACGTGCCTCAATTTCTTTTTCGCAATAAGCACAACATAGTGATGTGGGATAGCGGGATGGTCAGGCCCAACAAAAACGTCAGATTCCGGACTGCTAGGTGACTGGGTTCTTGTCTGATGCTCATGAAGAATTAGAAATACAGATACACACAAAAAAAGAAAAGCAGAGCAGGAATTACTTTTCTTTCTGGAGAGTTTTTTGCTATAGGGCACGTGCGCTCACCGGAAAGAGAGAAACAGAGACAGAAAGCGAGAAATCACCCCCCAGGAGGGATAGCCATGCCACAATCCCTTCTCCTCCATTCTCCTGTCAGGACCTTGGACATGCATGCACACACGCCTGGAGTGAGTTTAAGCCACTGGGTCTGGGACTCGAACCGTGGGAGTCCAGTGACATAGCCATTACGCTAACTGCTGGTCCCAGGGCAGGAGTTTCTTAAAACAAGGAAAGGAAAGTTTCTAACAGGTAGGGAGGGGTCCCAGAGTGGGTTGCAGAAGGGAGCTGAGATGAAGGGACTTTTTCTAGCAGTTGAAACAATGGGCTGGCTCTCTGATAAGGAAATGGGCTTGAGGAAATAATTCCATAATAGTCTGTGTGATATATTACCCCGTTCTTTGTGAGGTCAGCATACCTTAAGGATTTGCACTTATTGTTAGAGTGTAATTATTAAGTAGAAACAGTTGCCCTTACCAAGAGTTGTTTTGGGCCCTAACAGTAGCCAATCCTTTGCTACAACTGAGCTATTGTGACTCCATCTTGGGTGTTTCTAACTTGGGCTTTTATTTTATCTGTAAATATACTATCCTAATCTCCTGCCTTAATAGCACATTGAAAAATAATGACCAAGTTGAAATGAACTTCAGTGTGAGTTGCAGTCACTCTTAGGCTTCAGCTAGTTGATTCATAAAATGTTTTGTCTATTCTCCTTCTCTTTTTTTTATTTTATCTTATGAAACTAAGCATATCTACTTATTTTGAGAGTATCACCACATAATGATGATTTTATGGCTACATTTATGTAGAGGATATCCCCAGGATACCTCAATGACATCGTTCTCTCTCTAGGTCTGATTGAGAACATTGGAAAACAGAATTAATTATATTAAGAGTACAAAATAAACATATTTTTATTAGCTAACTGAATCTTAACAAATGAATAGGGATTTTTATTAAAATATTTGACATGACTGGGTTGTCAGAAAAGTCAAAATGTTGTCAGAAATGTTATCAGATGACACATTTTTGCACAGGAAAACATAGAAAAATATGTCATGACTTTCCCAACAATTCAACATAGCCATTACTGAACTCTCTTTGGATAATAATGTTATTCATTTGTTCATGTAATCAGTCTAAAACTTTGCATTATTATCAGTAGGTTCATTGAGATTTATTTCCTCTAAACAAGGTTAAAGTTCATTGATGTGGCTTAAATCCTGTGTTTAAAACCTACTGTTATTTATATTCTTTTCCAGCATTATTTTCCAAATTGCTTTGACTAGCATTAGAGAGAAACCTTAGAGAAGATTTAGCCAAATAAGTTTCTAATCCCTACACAATTATATTGCTTAAATAAATTATATATAAAACAGACCTAAATGTTATTTATTAAAGCCAAATTACCTACTGAGTCCCCGTTCCAAATGTATTTGTGAGAACTAGAAATAGGAGTTGAATGAACAGGAGAAGATTCACTTATTAGATAAATAACAGATTTTCAGCTCTTCCTGCAGTCTGAGGACTATAGGCAATCAATCTCTGTTCCATGAAATTTGCATGATTTTGAATTAAAATTCAATTCTGAGAGCAACTAAATTTTAATTTTGTTTTGAGGTTGATTCCAAAGGCTATACAACAAAAGGTGATGAAATACAAGTCTGCATTCTTAAGCGCACATGTTTTTCTGAAGTACACTTTGTGGATTTCATATATTATCAAGGATTCATTTATGATCATCGCCACATTTGCATGAGTATTAAGATAATTAAATTATTTAAATGTTTGAGTCAATGAAATTCTCCCGTTATCTCATTCTATCTTCATTCTCCACCTACAGATAAAACCATAGGCATATATTCTTTGCCAAATGAGGGGCTCATTTGTAAACATAGAACAAACTGCCCTTGTTGGTTTATTTACTGTCTTACACTAATTCTGCAAATGACATATGGGAATGCTTTGATAACTAAAATATAGAACAAAGACATGTACTTCAAACATAGATTTTAATAGCATGCAAAGTAATACATATTTTTTCTGTCGTAACTCTTTACTCAGCATCTTATCAAGCAAAATAAAGGGCATAAGAACCAAAATTTGTCCTCTGAGAGATCAGAATGAATACATATTGTTTTAATTGTACACCAAAAAAGAAAATACAGTAAACCCAATAGTAATTCATTTTTAAATTAAACTATTAAAATAAAAATTAGTATCTTATGATATATGAAGTTTAGTTTTGTTTGTTTAATTGGTTAATAGTTTCAGTGATTTTTAACCATGTAAGTGAGGTTTTTCTACCATGCTTAGAATTCAAGTTCATGGCTGTCTAGGGAATTTCCTGGTTATATGTATTTTTCCATTAAAAACGTGTAATTCAGCAATGGAACCAAAGCAAATTTTAGGGATTTGGTTTTATTTTTAAACTTGCAATGAATCACAAAAAGATCTATCCTACCAAAGCGGGATTTTGAAATAATCTAGCCCAATCAATACCCAATATAGGAACAGCAGCGAACCCAGTTCTTTATCTTACACTCAGGAAGAATTAGAAACCAGACAAAAAGAAGATAGCAAAGTGGAACTTATTGAAATAAAAGCGTGTCTGAGCAGCCATAGGGGACGATGAGTCCTGGCCTTGGGTAAAAAAGAAATGTACACTCAGAGACTTTTTGCTGGGCAGGTTGCTAAGGTAACAATTGCTGCACTTTGGATCATATTGGATGTCGCTTTTATGGTGAATTTTGGTCATGAATATTGAGTAGGTGAGGTCTGTAGTAACAGCTGCTTCTTTTGTTCAGATTCCATCTGTGTCCGGTGTGCCTCTCCTTCAGGTGAGGAAGTTGAGGAATTTGATTATGGAATCGCGCATGCCCAGCGTGGGCTTTGAAGGTAAGCACCTCCGTATTGGACAACCTCCTTGTAGTTTATCACCCTAGCATCTAAGGGAGACAGGTTCCTCTCTGGTACCAGGAGCCAGATAGGAGGAGGGAGTTTTCACAGAGGGTCTGGCTGCCATTCCTGAGGAGCTGTGATTGACAAGCCAGATATCCTCTGCTATTATCTCAGGGCTGCCTGCTCATTTCTGGCTGACTGCCTATCACAGTACTTAGCTTTCTACTCTGTGAGGACTCTATGAGGAGAATATAAAGAGAGCTGTGGGAATCGCTACTGAGGCCTAAGTGCCAAAACCATGCATGCACACGTGGACATAAACACATGGACGCAGACACTTTCGCAGGTGATTAGAGTTCTGGGATAAATATGTACATATTGCCATTAAGCAAAAAATATTTTACAAAATAGAAAAACAAGTTTAAAAAGCTAAATTATAAATTTTATTGCACGCTATATTGGGAAGCAACAAGCAATATTCCTACTACCTGTGGAGCTTTTTCCCAATGAACTGCTGTTTAGGTAGATGGTGTATTTATTTCTCACATCTGATCCAGCTCTAATATTTGTCTAACAGAATCCTGACTGTGTTGGAATATTTATACCTGCCCCCAGCAGATCATCACTGGTGTTACTGCTATTATCAGAAAAAAAAAAGTTTAAAAACTTTTGACTCAGCCATGGCACAGTGATAGCATAATGTTGGGCAATACTGGAAGCCATGTGGAGATCTAGGTTCAGTCCTGTGGTTGTCCTGTATACACTGGACGTGTGCAAGCATGCCTACAGTCATGGCTGGCTGGGAAAGGCTAGAGGGTGGGGAGTATTATGGCATGATACCCTGTTAAGGATGTCTGTGTGTGTGTGTGTGTGTGTGTGTGTGTGTGTGTATGTGTGTGTCTCTCTCATGTAAGAAATAAGTAAATAAACTTTAAGAAAAAAGAAAAAGAATATTTTGGTAAGTGCTGTTGTATTTCAAAAAAGAGGGATGTTTTATTTTTTACTAGGAATAACTGAAAAATGTAGAAAACATTTGATCTGAATGCTTTCAGACTTGTTGGCTTTTGATGGGAGAAGTGGTAGAAAATGGACTTTTTCAAAAGGAGAAAATATTGGGCAAACAATGATGCAAGGAAACTCTATGCCATCACAAGGGTAGTCCAGTGAATTATGATCGCATTGTAAATCCTGGGGAAATACCTAGAATGAAGACGGTTTTTAGTGGTCTCAAATAATTTGCAAAGATATTTAAAATTCATTTTGGAAGCAACAGGAAGCATGTTTTGAAAAGTAAACCTATTCTGAGGCCTGCTGATGGTGTGGTAGGGAAGTAAGGTCACACATGACAGGCTGTGTGGTTTGGTCTCAGCTGGGACTTGAGGGACACACCAGGTGTGTGTGTATGCATCCTGGAATCCCAGGAGGACAGTGGGAGGGAGGAGACCGCAACTTGGCTGTCTCTCCTGAGGTATGCTTTCTCACTTTCTTTCTCTCTTTCTCTCTTTGGCAAGCACATGTGCCCTAAAGCAAATTAAAAAAAAAAAAAAAGTAAGCCTATTCTAAGTTAGGAATAAAAGAAACATTAACCGTCAATTACATTCTGAAGTTGGACTTTATTTTTATTTTACAGGCACCAGAGAAGTATGTACTAGAATACTTCTCTGAAAGTCTTTTTAAATAATATTTCATCTAACTATTTCATCATGTGAATTGTATCTCACCACTGTTTAGATTATATTATTTGTATTGTATTTATATAAATATTTTTCCATGAAATTACGTTTTAAGACCTAATGATTATTAGCTGAAGTTGTTTCTGACATACACCTAACTATAACAAATGTCTCCTCAATAATTGGGAAGAATTGTTCCCAATTGATGCCAAGACCAAACACACAGTACTCTAATCAAGAGTACAAACACTAAAGAACTTCTTTCAATGCAGTGCACAATCAATAAATACCCGCTAACAAGCTAAATAGAAACAGATTCAAGGGTTGGGTTTCCTGTCACTTATTTCTCCTCTGAGACTAGAATTGATTGAAGGGAAAGAGAAAGCTAGAGAAATTTATTACACAAGACCATCAGGATATCTCACTTCTTAAAAATACTTCTTTTTTTTTTATTTGATGGAGAATCTAAGAAAAGATAATGCTAGATCCCTTGCTTATGATAATACATGAGTTGGGAAAAAAAGTTCGTTGTCCAGAAAACTTACTCTTACTTCATGTTAGTCCCCATTAAAAGATATAGCCCCTCATCTTTCCTAAAATAAATGACTTCTCCAATTAAATCAAACATAAATATTTTAGCTTTTAAGATAACTACATGAATTATAGTCACTTGGGATAAAGAAATGTCTTAATTTTATTTGATAGTCTACTTCATACTCAGCTTTGCCCTGCCCTTGGCACACATGCACAGTGTTTTGAAACCTTCACCAATAAGGTATCTACTGTGAAGAACTTAGCTTTTTCTGGGACCAGCAGTTAGAGTAATGGCTATGTCGCTGGACTCCCACATAGTCGACCGTGGTTCACGTCCCGGACCCGGTGGCTTAAAAACTCACTCCGGGCGCATGTGCGTGCGTGCCCAAGATCCCGGGAGGAGAAGGGATTGCGGCATCATCATCCCCCCGGGAGTTGATTTCTCGCTTTCTATCTCTCTGTCTGGCGAGCAAAAACCTCTCAAAAAAAAAAAAAAAAAAAAAAAAAAAAAAAAGAAGAAAGAAAGGAAAAAATAAAAGAAAAAGAATTTAGCCTTTTCTAAACTCTATCCATCAGAATTTTGTCAAGCCCAAGGAAGAGAGTATTTCATTAAAGAAACTGAACAAGATGCCAAAAGAATTATATAACATGTGTTACTATACTTTATTCTGACCCTGAAGGACAGAAAATCTTATTTTGTAAAGCATGGTTTCACTTGTCTCCCCCACTACAGGGTAGAATAATATTACAAAATCTTATACTCTCAGGTTTCTTATGACCATTGTGATGTGATCATGCTTATGGGGGGAACTACTTTTGACTATTCATTTTAGCTTTTGGAAGTTTATTTATATTCTAACTGCAAGGTGTTGGCCTAATGCCAAAAATCAGTGCCATAAAACAGGAGGGACTCTACTTCAAAGGAAAACTACTGTTTTTATTATAAATATCAAATGCTTGGTGGCAGTTATAAACAAAATTCTTTAAGAATGCTTATTCAGCTCCAAATATATAAATTTAGAAAATGCCTGGGGCCTGCAGATGGTATAGTGGTCATGTTGCTGGACCTCCATGTGGCCAACCATGGTTTGAGTCCCAGGCTGGTGGCTTGAAAATCATGCCTTCAGCATGTGCGTGCATGCCCAAGATCTTGAGAGGAGAGTGGAGCAGAAGGGATTGTGGCATAGCCATCCCTCTGGGCAGTGATTTCTCATTTTCTCTCTCTCTGTCTCTCCAGCAAACACATGTACCCCATAGCAAAATTTATCTTAAGGAAAAAAAAAAAAAAAAGGATCAGCAGATGGTTTAATGGTTACATCACTGGATTCACACATAATCAACCATTGATTGAGTTCTAGACCTGGCAGCTTAAACTCATGTTAGGCATGTGTGTGTTCATGCTCAAGATCCTGAGAGGAGAATGGATGAGAAGGGATTGCAGTGTTGGCTATCTACCCTTGGGGATGATTTCTTGATTTCTGTCTCTCTGTCTCTCCAGTGAGTGCATATGCCCAATAGCAAAAATGTCTCTTAAAAAGTTCTATGCTAATTTCTATTTTTGTTGAATCTTAAGTATAATTTAGCTTATGTCTACTTATTGTACCTAAAGTATAGCTTATGCCTCTTTCCTCCAGGAAATGCTTTCATTTAAGAAAGTATTTCGATAGTATTTTCAGATTAAATATTTTAATAGTTCAATAATAAACTCTAGAGTATACTTATCCAGGTAATAAAATCTGTGCTTTTCAATTTGATCTTAAAAATTAGTAATGTTTAGATTTTTATTCAGCTGTGTAGTATGTAAATGCTGATTTAAAAATAATTATTAAACCAGTAAATTAATCATTTTATAGTGAGGAGTTCTATCACATCAAAAAGCAATATTTTTGTCACCAAAAACATTAATATTGTTAGCTTATCAATAAAATCTCTTAATAAAAAAATTCATCAATAAAATATCTTAATATAAAAAGTTATTGGGACCAGCAGTTAGTGTAATGGCTATGTCACTGGACTCTCATGTAGTCTACCACGGTTCGAGTCCCAGACCCAGTGGCTTAAACTCACACTGGGCGCGTGTGCATGCATGCCCTAGATCCCGAGAGGAGAATGGAGGAGAAGGGATTGCAGCTTAGTCATCCCCCTCGGGGGTAATTTCTTGCTTTCTGTCTCTCTGTCTCTCTCTGTCTTTCTGGCGAGCGCACACGCCCTATAGCAAAAACCTCTTCAAAAAAAAAAAAAGGTCTTTACTTGGATGGCTTTCAGACTGTGTCTGTCATTTTTTGTTGTAATATATAGCAGTAAATCTATATTGGAAATACATAATCATAATAAATAGCATTTGGAACAATTTATTTATTTATTTATTTATAGAGAGAGACTTTTGCTATAGGGCACTTTACTCACCTTAGAAACGGAGAGACAAAGCGAGAAATCATCCCCTGGGGAAATGGCCTCACCAAATTCCCTTCTCCATTCTCTTCTTGGGATTTTGGGCATGCACACTCACTCAGCATGAGTTTGAAGCTGCCAGGTCTGGAACTTGAACCATGGTCAGCAATATGGGAGAGTTAATTGTATATCTATTATACTAGGTGTGCACATTAGCATAATAGATACACAATTAATTCTCCTTTTCGGCCTATTATCTTTTGTTTTCATATAATTGATTACATTTCATTCATATATGGGATTGTTGGAAAAGTCATGACGATGTTTGCATAGAAAAACAGAAAAATACATCATGACATTCCCGACAGCACTATACTATGAGTAGAGATCCTTTTTCTGCTGCATATGTTATTTTCCAGCTTGTGGTTTTTCTTTCAAGTTTTATTAGGGTGTTTATTGCTATACAGATGTTTTTAGTTTGTATATAGTCAATTCTGCTCAAGTTTTCCTATATGGCTTCTGAGTCTGTGTAAGAAGGTGTTTCGTTTTTTTTTTTGTTTTAGTTTTTGTTTTTTTTCTGCTTAGCATTTTAAATATATTTTATATTTTCCTTTAATTTTAAATATAGAATCTAAAATATTTGACCCACCTGAGATTATGAATTATGTCAGGTAGCTATATAATTTATTTTTATTTTTCCAAGTTGTGTTAATTGTTCCAAGCCAATGAAAGGTTGATTCATGTTTTCCCATAGATGTGAATTATCATCTATATAATGTACCAAATTTTTCTAATTAACAGATTCTTTTCCTCAACTATCTATTCTCTTTTGTTGGCACTTTCATCTCTTCTTTAACCAAGTCAATAAAAATAGCTACCAAATATACTTCTAAAATTTAGCTGGATTTCATCTCAATTTTCTCTGTGAATACAAAGCAAATGTTCTACTCTCTTAGTGACTAAATAATAGCTTATTAAACAGTGACCCTTCTACCATTCTTGCTTCTCATGTCTATTTTATACAATTCATACTGCGTAATTTAAAAAAAATTAAAAACCATATATTTTTATTCTGTTTAAATTCCATCAGTGTGGGACCAGCAAATGGCATAATGGTTAAATCACTGGACTCCCACATAGTTGATCACGGTTCAAGTCCCAGATCTGGC